>JAZGTH010000002.1:2882500-4355000 GCA_036877525.1 Chromobotia macracanthus
AAATACGACCACATAAGCCCAATTCTAGCAACACTGCACTGGCTACCTGTAAAGTATCGCATTCATTTTAAAATACTATTAATTACTTATAAAGCCCTACATGGTCTAGCGCCTTTGTATATTTGTGAATTACTTTCAGAATACAATCCATTGCGGACGCTGCGCTCGCAAAATAGTGGTCTGCTAATAATTCCAAGAATATCAAAAACGTCTAAAGGCGGCAGATCTTTCTCCTACCTAGCACCAAAACTCTGGAATGACCTTCCCAACAATGTTCGGGACTCAGACACACTCGAGGAGTTCAATTCTAAACTAAAGACCCATCTCTTCAGATTCACCTAATTTAACTACTGTCACACCTAGGCCGCAACAGTTAGGCTTAACTGGAACTGAGCACACGTTTTACCCACTTTACTACATGGCTTTCACATTCTGTGTGAAAGGCCCCTACGCTAATATAAGCCTGTTTTGTTTCCCTCTCTCTTCCTCTCTCTCTCCCTCTCCTCCGAGGGACTCTGAGCAATACAGATTAGGTCCAGTTTGACGAGACAATGCTCACAACAGCCTGATTAAGGAGGGGGTGACCTCCATGGAAACTGTGGAAAAATCAACCGCCACCATCACCTATTACACTAATGCTACTGTTAATCTATATTCATATTCTTAGTAAAATACGTTATTCTGTCTATACCAGTAGTCTGATGTCATGTAGTCTGATGTTATGTTAGCCATCAGGCTAACATAAAATGAATATAAAATCACCAGACCCAAATTAAAACTAGTCATTACTGTAATTCAATACTTCAAATCATAACAGCACTGATTATGATGCTGCAAACCTATAAAACTTTATATCAGAATACTGATTGCGACGCTGTAAATCTATAAACCCTTTCACCAAAGTACTAGTTGCAGCAGTAACACGTGAGAGGAGAAATGATCCTCCCGGTGAGCCTGGGTTCTCCCAAGGTTTTTTCTCCACATTCATTATTGAAGTTTGGGTTCCTTGCCACTGTTGCAATGTTGGAGTGCTCACTGGCAGACTGCGGATAATAGATATTTGATACTCCATAATAGATATCTGACTTTGACATTAATAACTGACGTTATTACTTGAATAATACTAATTAATATTAGTGATAATAATGTTACTTGAATCATTGTATATATTTCCTTGTTTTTTTTCCTCCCTGTAAAGAAGCTTTGAGACAATGCCACATTGTAAAAGCGCTATACAGATAAAGTTGAATTGAATTGAATTGAAAAGCAGAGGCCTGAGGCACTCCATGCTGATTTATTGATCGATATGACACCTTTTCATTCACAGCAACAAACTTGAATTGGTCAGATAAATATTATTTAAAACATGCCAGCACAGTTCCATTTATGCCAATATAATTTTCAAGCCTATTTAAGAGAATGCTGTGGTCAATGGTTTCAAAAGGCTGCGCTAAGGTCGAGTAGCACTAGAAAAGAGATACAACCATGATCAACGACAAGAGCAAATAATTTTTTAGTCTCTGTATTATGATATGGTCAAAATCCTGACTGGAAATCTCGCAGATACGGTTTCTTTCCGAAAGAACATATCTGCATGATTTAGGCCTTTCTGTAATTTGAAACGCAAGCTACATGTCTTATGATGTTTTATGTTTGTATCTATATATTTCTTCTGTTCACATTTAAGTGAATGTTTTAGTCACACTGTTAATCAAGATCACATGTACCTGTGTTTAGTATCTATGAGTTGCATTTTTCATATTCTATAACATTAGTGTTCATAACATTTTGATAACTTTGGTTGATATTAATATTATAAAACTTCTGAAGATTTCCTTCTTGACATCCAATCAAATTCCATATGCAAAACAGCATGCTGGAAGACAAAGTGAGTTTCCCTCTTAGAGGACAATCTCTGATTGGATCACACAACTCTTCAGGGTGTGACATCCTCACCAGTATAAAAGACCAGTGTCCAAGAACACAAGGGTCTTTTGGTCTTTCGTCTTTGATTTTTCGTTTTTGGTCTTTCCTCTCGTCTCGTATCTCATCTTCTACAGTCCTTCAAGGACTCTCAACAGGATAAGAATGCTGAACTAGAAGAATGTCTCAGCAGACCTCTAAGCTTGTGCCAGGCTGCGGCCTAGTCTTTCCATTCATCAAAGATCTCTGCATCAAACTGCTTTTTTAGTGTAGTTAATAAAGTCTTGTTTGTATCACACATGATGTTGTGGTGGTTCATTCTCATAATCTGGAGTCCCTAATCCTGCTGATCTTTGCTACATGCTCTGTAAGAGTTTCAAATCAAAATATTACGCTGATTAAGATTTTCCCAAATCATCGATTGATTCTAATCAATTATTAATATTTCCCATTTGGAATAATATTTGTTTCCCTTACACATGGAATGGTGGAGAATAAATCTATTATCATTCATTGAGTGAACTTGTTCATAGGTAATTATATCTATGGTGAAGAATGCTTTATTTGAAAACAAAACTCAATATTAATCCCTTTTTACATTTATTACAAAGTTATTGTTCTGTATTTGTAGCAGAGAGCTGATTTTGCAACCACATGTATATGTATTAAACAGGACACAATGATCTGAAATGTCATCAACTAAACGTGGCAAACAGTGCATGTAGCAATAGCAGGAGAAGATGCCATGCCTCACCGTGTTTGTTGATTTAATCAGACTTACCACAGTTGTTTGATGAACTTGAACTTGAAATAGATGAAACACAGGAGAGAATCTGTAGTGGATAACAATCAAAGCTAGCGGTTGATCCCCAGGTACTTTTAGAATCCACTATCTCTACATCATAGCCACATATACAGACAGGGGTGTGTTGGACCTTTTTCCTCCTGAAGTCAGTTACCAGTTCTTTTGTTTTTCCACATTGAGTTGCAGGTGATTGGCTTCACACCGCTCCAGAAAGCTGTTGATTAGCTTTCAGTATTCAGTCTCCTGCCCACCCTCAATACATCCCACAACAGCAGAGTTGTCATGATGCTAATATAATTTAGCATGAAGGGACATGATGTAGCATGATAGATATACTGAAATATGGCTTATTTGTGATGATTTGCAGTTCATAGGGTGCTCTAAATGGTTGTTAGGGTGTGGCTAGGAAGTTGTCAGGGCAATACCTAAAGACCATTGACAGCCCGAGTCAAATAAGCCCGTCCATATGTCTCTACAATGTTCTAATGCTGAGATATGGCTTATTTAATTACATGGTTGCTAGGAAACTGTTAATGGTTACTAGGGTGTAGCTAGACAGTTATCAGGGTAAAAATAACAGATGGATGTGTGTCTGAATCAAAGGGTCAACGTCCTTGTAATTGTAATGTTACAATTTGTTGCTGCTTGCTAGGATGAGTGATATAAGCCCACCTCCAGTCTCTACAATATTCTGATGCAGAGCTGTGACATCACAAAATTTAGCCCAATGTTATGGGCAATGTTATATGGACTTTTTCAGGCACTTTTTCAAAAACATTGTACACCAGATTCGATTACACCTCTTGTTCAATAAATCTATTCCTTTAATCTATACATTTAATTAACCAATATTTGATCAATATTTAATCAATATTTAATCAAATATTGATCAATATTTGATCAATATTTAATCAATAACTTTCACTGAAAGCATACATTTATGGATGTTACAGACCTTTCTTCAGTTAAATATTCTTCAGCCAGAATTACCAGAAAAAGCTGCTGAAAACATCTATTGCTTTTATCTGTCCTAATGTTTCTTTAGGTTAGGAATTTAGGAACCACATTTAACAGTAATCACTTTATAGTAACAGTAATCAAAACCATTTTAACAATATTTAACAAATACGTAGGGTTCAAAATGCAGCTGCACAAATGCTCATTTAAACTAAAAATAAAGCTTCTTGAACAAATTTTAAGATGCTTTTATTAGTTTTTAGATGTTATCGTGGTACACCCCCACACGTCTTTCTAATATGTTTTGATCATTCAATGCAACTTGTTTGTTGTACAAAAAACATACAGACTATAGAGTAACAAGATATCCTTAAGTCTTTATGGCCTCAAGATGTGGAACTCTCTCTATGACAAACTATGACCTTTGGCCTTTTAGCACAAAAGTATCATTTACATTTAGTCATTTAACAGAGGCTTTTATCCAAAGTGACTTACAAAAGGACAAGAGCATTGAACATTTTGCCTTGTGAGCCGACAAGCCAAGTCTACATAGCTACATTTACAAGCAGACATTTGTATTCTGCTACTAGAGACAAGATGAACTAGAGACAAGGAGATTTTTTTATGAGGATAGGATAGAGCATTAGGGATTAGTCAGGTGTACATTGTAAACAATGTTTTAAAGCTTCAGTCTATAACTTTTGCCTCTCTATCTCCATCTCTGTTTGAAACAAAAAAATGCAAATGCATTGAGTCACTATGTAATGTCCAATGTAAAATCTTGTTCTAAAAGAAAAACAACAAGAAGCACTGGTTTAGACTGTGCCTGTATCTGAGATGTTAAATACTAGGCAGGACTAATGGAGGAACTCTTGAACACTGGGCCACTTCCTTTATCAACAGCAGAGGGTCTGAAAATGCCAAACTCAGCACTCTTTCTGAGCAGTGCAAAATGCAGCTACAGCAATTTTCTGTTAATGGGATGGTGAGAACAGAGAGAAAAAAATACATTTAGTAGATTTTTGCCTGACATTTTTCCTGTCTGAACCTCGTCAAAACACCCAGAGACAGATTCTGTTGGGGCAACATTTAAATCTTTAAGCAGCTGAGAGAAAGAGAAGGCGACCCAAACAAAGTCATTATTAATGTTTAAACAGAAAATAATGGAAAAAAACACGTCTATAAAATCCAAAAAAGGGACTTTTGAAATGTATTTTTATTACAGAGAAAGGGGCTAAATAATATATTAGAGTGATGTGTTTTACAGCTGGCTTTATATTGTACGTATTGAAAACTAAAATATGCAGAGAAGGACTGAGGAGTGACGTGTCTACAGAGCAAGACTGTAATGAAATATTCTATGCATTTTTATTTATTATTTTATAAAAATGGCATAGTACCTTACTGTCTTTGATATGTGTCCACATTTCTATATTTACTGTTGTTTTGCAGGAAAACTAATTAACACATATGACATGTGCTTTCTCATGTCTGCTACATTTACAGGAGACATTTGTAGGCGACATCTTTGCTACACAAATGCATATTTCAACCACAGCAGCAAAACAACTTTTCTGAATGAGTACCATCTGTAAATGATTGAGAACTTAATTTTGACATAAACAGGTCAGTGAAGTATCTTAGCCAGTGGAGTTCTGTACAGTACACCACCTTGACATTGGAAGACACTGCCTGACCTGAACCTTTACGGAAATTAGTGTCTATTGTTTTGACTCTGGTTAAATATAAGTTAGAATAAGTGATAACTGAGAATAAGACAGGGGAGGAACCAGGGTGCAGGATGCCTGAGGGACTATATTATATGCACTGAAACATTTCTATGAATTGTGGAAGGTATTTTAGGAATACCTAAGGAATCTGTTTTTTTATCAGGCCTTGTATCATGACCTTTTCTGGGCATCTCGCATGGGCATACTTGCTCCTTAATGTGCTCTACCTAAATTTTAACCAAATCTTCTGTTTTATTGTAATACAGTTTCTTTAACGTTTATGTTCCAGAGATTGATTGATTTTTAACCCTGACTGTTCTGACAGAGCTATTTTCAGGCATTGTTTTCAGGAGTCCTGGTTGACAGTTGTGTCTGCAGAGAAGTTGCTATCCTGGGTATGGACTTCCTCTGCTGTCTCCTACAACAAAGTACTAGTAATGTACTGTGTACTATGCTGTTTACATTGAACTCCAAAGTACATCACCATGGTCCATATCCATCACAACAAACAACAAAAAAACAAACATGACAGCAGCTAAATTTTGAAAAACAAATCTAAAGCTAAAGATGGCCAGCAATACAATGTGTATGTGATAAGATGTGTTACTTTGAGTTAAGACATTAAGTGGGATTAATTGTGGTTGATTGTATCAATCTGTTTATTGCACATAACTCTTTAGCTCTGTAATATAGCTCTTAGCTTCTTTCATAAAATGTTTTGGGTGCTCTCCTAATGGGAAGTTATTTACACTAGAGGGAGCTATTTAGTTATTTAGTCATTCTTTATTACAATCCAGCATGCACAAAATGTGATCTAAAACCAGATTATGATGGGGAAATGTTATAAATGCTATTTTCTTAAATGCTATTTTCTTTCATTCATTCTTTTTCTTTGTATGAAAACTTAAAATTGTACATTTTTTCTCAAACATCCATTTCACATCTAAAATAAGGGTGTTACATTTCCTTCAAATGTAAAAAAATATGTTTGGGTATTTTGTGGTTAAAGACAGGGTAGGAAATTTTGCCCAGAAACAATTTTTTAATATGCTGGTTGCAAGTCTCTTCACATTCTGATAGCAATCACTATGTATAGTGGTCTAAATATATTTATATAAATATATATTTTCTGTGTAAGGCACAATACAATAAAATGTTTGTCCCATTATTACATTTGGTCCGAATAATAGGATGTCCTGCTTGCCTGTTAAACCATGTACATGTTTATTCGTTTTGGAGGAAGCATGGCTCAGAGAGTGTTCTGAAGGGAGGGTGGGATCTTACGCTTTTAAAACTTGATTGCTATTGCAAGCGTATTAAAAATTTTCTACACTGCCAAGGCACAAAACTGCAGTTTCATCGCTCTTAAAGATTGATGTTGAAGGCAATGCAAAATTATGATACCAGTACAATTTGGTACATTTTGTCAAAAATTATGTATTCTGTATTGTGATTTGTTCATGAGCTGTGATGTCATTAACAGGAGATTAAAAAGAAAGGTAGGGTCTATCTCAATCAGATCCTTAGTTCAGCAGTCAGAATACTTATTTCAGAGTGTTAATTGCAAAACCGTCCCAGCCCATAAAAAATCCCACAATGGAAAGCAAAAACCAGAGGCTGTTGATGCTCCACTATGGCTGTTTCTCAGTCAGAACATTGCATTCTAGTAAGGCTGCATATCGGTGTTTGACATCAAACTACAATGGAGTGTTTTTGCGGACAATGTCAAAAAGGAATTGCAAATTGCATTTGCAATTGCATTTTCTATTTGTGTTAATTAAATTCAAATGCAAATTGTTTGCGTTTTCGTTTACACAAATATACAATCAGCTGAAGAGAAATCCTTTAAAATAATAGTACTGCTCCTACACTGGCCTTCTGCTGCTGCCAGTAGGCAGAAGAGTTAAAAGAAGAAGAGGTGGATGGACGCCACAGCTACCCGGCCTTGGCGGGGGAGGAGCTCCTTGAACCATTTCCAGTTCTAATCCCCAATGTTGGTCCAGGTCTTTGAGCATGTCAGCCTGGTACATCTGTGAACTTTCATAGTGTGCAAGGACGCACCAGCCTGACCCTCTTCTGCATATGTTTCATTTGTATATATATATATATATATATATATATATATATATATATATATATATATATATATATATATATGACACACACTTGTATGGAGTAGATTTATCTTTTTCCCCTCACACAGAGACCTGACTAACATTCAAAACAGCACGCATGGTCTGATACAATTTAAAAATATTTTATATTGATCTCTAAAAATGCGCTCAGTATTCCTCTTCGGTTAACATAAAATCAGCCATCGTGGTTGAGGTTTAAGGGAGCTGTGTTGCTCCATTAATTTTGAGTAGGTGAAATGATTAAGGACTTTGTAGCAATGCATAACCCAACTTAAGGAAACACTTAAGCAGTTAGTGGGAAATCTTCAGTGACAGCCTTAAGCTTCCTTAAGTGTTTTTTTTTTTGGAACTCTCTAACCTTATAATTAAGACTTTTCACTCATTAACTGGCCTCCAGTACAAATGTACTCAAAAAGTAGTCTGAGGACATTACCGAAAATGTGTAATCTACGATATTATATTACTGACCACAAATTTTGTCATGTAGTTTATAATCAGTAACTGATTATAATTTCCAGGTAATCTACCCAGCACTGTTCACAACCTAGGGATGCTACAGAGATGACTGAAACATGATATCTTACCAGAAATTTAATTAGGTTTTCTGAAGTCTACCAAGTTGTGATGTAATTAATGTTGCTGTGTAAATAGTATGAGCCAATTCATCCTGAAAGACATTTAAAAAAGGCAAAACTTTAAGTTACATTTTGATTTAAGCACAAGTATACACAGGTAATAGAGCACAATCAAATAAAAATTATATTTGGCTGAAATGTTACTACGATATGTAACGATATAAACAAATTATACCAGAAAGATATGGGTCAAGTCTCTTGTTGATAAATAAACTAATAATGTTTTAATATGTGGTCATGACACCAAATGTTTAGTCTTCTGTGTACCAATGTGTTGTGAATGGGGTCCCTGCCAGTGGCTGAATTTGTGTACAAAACCTCAAGAGGTAGGTAACAATTCAGACATGTAACTTACTGGTTTAAAGGACTTGCATAGATGTCAAGGACAGCTGTGCTGTACAGCATCTCTGCCGAGGGGAGCCTCAGTCAGGGAATACCACACTCAGCAGAAGCAAACGGGTCCAACTGGGCTTCTCCAAATCTTTCCCAAATCAGCTGGATTACGTAAGGATGGAGTCTCCACTCCTCACGAAGCACAAACTTGCCGAGACAGCATGTCGGTTGTGTGGCTGAGGTAACCCAAGATGTGAATGGCCCGCAGGGACTTGATCCATTGCTGACTCCAAAGGAGAGTCGACAAGCAAGCTGTGACATGCAACGTGACCGCATACAACCTTGGTGGTTGATATAGGCCACTGTTGCTGTGTTGTCAGTCCAGACCAACATGTATCTGCCCTGGATCAAAGGTGAAAACCTCCAAAGAGCAAACAGGACTGGCAACAGCTTCAGGCAATGTGTCAACGCAAGCGGTGCCCTTCCCAGAGCCCCGACACTGCGTGCTCTTTGCACATGGCACCCCAGCCCATGTGCAAAGTTGTCGGTTGTAATAACAAAGCATCTGGACACGTGTCCTAGGGGAACACCTGCCCATAGGAACGTCAAATGAGACCACAGACTGAAAGGTTCAGTGACAGTTTGAGGTGATAATCACCATGTGTACACTAAGTCATCAATACAATTGGGATTATCATCGCAGAGGATGCCATATGCCCCAGGAACCTCTGAAAAAGTTTAAGAACAAATGCAGACAGGCAAGCACTGACTCTGCCCTGCCCTCTTTGAGGCGAGATGTCATGTTGACCAAGTCCGACTCCTTTTTCTGAGAAAAGAGATGCTCTGCACCAGGGAGAGCCCTCAAAAACAAACTGAAGAAACGCTTGTGTCGAGGGAGGACCGACACATGGTAGTACACATTCTTCAGGTCTATAGATGTGAATCAATCCTGTTGGCGAACCACAGAGATGATATGCTTCTGCATGAACATCCTGAAGTCTGTGGAGTGCGCAGTTTAGGGTACGCCAGTCTAGAATTGGCTGCACACTGCACCCTTTCTTGGGCACAATGAAGTAGGGGCTGTAGAAGCCCCTGTTCATCTAGGCAGATGGAACGATATTGTGCAATGTGTCGCGGTCAGTGAAGGCTCTGTCACGTCCTCCAATGTCCTCAGAAGCAGCACGGAGGAAACAGAGGAAACAAACAAGATTCCCTTCTCGTGCCTGTAAGTTTTCTTCTATTTTCGGGGAGGCTAGCAATAGCACGCTATCTTTGAAAGCTGCTCTCCCTTCAAAGCACTCTCTAAAGCCACACGGCTTCCAAAAGTTTGAGGTCAATAGAGGTATTGTTTCGATTTCTTTAAAAGATTGTTAGATCAAATAGACCATACATAGGAATGTTAAGGAGATATAATCAAGATGACTTAATTGCTTAGTGCTTTAGGGAGAGGAGTAGATGAGAACTGGCCCTCCCAGCTGAGCCTGGTTTCTTCCAAGGTTTTTCCACCAGCTATATACCAGTACCGAGTACAGAGTTCTGGTACCTTGCCACCGTCACCATGTTGACTTGCTTACTGGGAAACTGCGAACATCTAACTTAGCTTAGGGTTTTGTAAATTAGCTTAGGGTTTTGTAAGTTGTTAATATTGATTCTAGCAATATGATATAATTACAGTCCAAAAGACTCTTCTATTTTGCTACCCTTTTGTGTAATTTTTAGGTATTTTTATTGTATATATTGTATGTATGCCTTTTACTTTGTGTGTTGGTACTATTGCAAATCCCTTATACCCCTGTCCCATAAGATTGTATCTTTTCAAATGCCATCTCCATGTCAGCTGGAAAGGCATATCTTGCCTAATGATATTGTAGTTTTATCAGTTCAGTAATCTCATTTTTTGACCTCCTCAGTAACCTACTTTAAACCTAGTATGCCTAATTAGTCTTATACATCTCACAAATTATTTGCAATAATACCATGTATTCTTTGTTGAAAGTCTGACATTTGTTCTGTAATTTATTATAATTATTTTTTATTATATGTAAAGCTGCTTTTGAACATTTTTTTGCTTTGAATTTAAAGCTCGAAAGCACTCATGCCACACTTGTAAATGGCCAATAAATATGCATCATTATGAAGGAGAAGACACTTTTGAAATTCTTTAGACAAAGAGGTCTTTAAGGTAATTAGTGATTACTTGTAAAACAGTTGTGTCTATATGTATGTGCGTGGAGGCCTCATGGGATTGGAGGGGTGTTTTGTGGTCTGCTGGCAGTGTGTGGTTGTTATTTGTAAGGCAAAGTATGCTACTGTTTCGGGTGTGACTGAGAGCCACCAGTTCTTGCCTGTGAATAATAAGTATACCACTTTACTAAACACCCACAGGAAAGAACATTACAAATCAGATCTTTTTAATACCTTAAATGGAGATTATATAAAGACAGCTGCTGCAGTCTCCTGTATTACCCACAGTTTTTGGGACAGAGACTCCACTGATCTTACAGTGCCTCAGACCATGCTCAGATCTGTCAAAATACTGAAGTCTCCATTCAAAAGATTTTAATATGAATTTAAACATTATCAAAGTATTACAAGCTTTGATCATCTGGGCTTTGCTAACATCATTCAATTTATAGCTGTTTAGTCATACTCTGTCAACAGCTGCCTCATTTCTTGGGAAATGAGAAGTATCTGAGACAAAGTAGACAATCCAAAGAAACATAACTGAAGATACAAAAACTATACTGTTTTTTTTGCTATACAAAAAACTGTTTAAGAATAGTACTGTAAGAAATCTGTAAAAGCATTTAATAAACCACATACATGCATATGTCCTTGTATTACAATATAGTGGTCTGCATCAGAGGAATGTCTAATGATGGGAGTCAGACTGTACTTTAACTAACTGTTTAGCTTTTCCTCATAAAACATCCTGATTTGTATAAATGAGTTTTACTGTTTGATCTTTCTTGGCCTCCTGCACACTTTGTAGGTTGTCCATTTATCTGTTTTAATGACTGTCCAGGTTAAATAGTATGTAAAGTGGCTGAAAAATCCAAAAGCAGAGTTAATAAAATGACAAATATTGAAAGTGCACCTGCATCAGTGATAATGGCCTTACTTATGGCCCTGTCCCTGGGCGGAATGGTTGATCTATCACCTTCTGAATCATCTTCTGAATCTCTTTGCTAGGTCACTGCTTTTTGCATCACTGATTTCCCGAGCCAAGTGCTCTGAGGCTTGGGCAGGAGCCAATGTCTGATACATTCCAATAATTCATCCACCCCAAGCCCCCTAAAATGTGTTTCCACTTGTACCTCGTCATCATCATCTTTTCTTTCAGTGAGCAGATTGAGGGATCGTAATTTAATTGCATGTCTTGCTGATTTTCAGGCTGAATGGATTGAAAGCCAATAAGAAATGGTTTGAGCCCCCTTGGAGAGAGATGGAGACCTCCGGCATGGAGTCAAGATTGAGTTTTTATATAGTTACCTTGGAAACTGTCCTTTATGGAATTTTATTTTTAAAAGTTCCCCTGTCCTTCTAGTTTCTCTAGTTTTCTAAAGCTATGTTTCAAGAAAACAACTGATTATTATATATATAACCACTTTTAAAGTTCTTAAGCTCTTTTTTTCCATTTATTTTTGGAAACACTATTTTTTTTTATAAACCTTAAACTATGCTTATAAATCATAATTTTATACAAGAGTTTCCTGAAAGTTTCCATTTTTTACAAGCACTTTTGGTTATTTTTTTCCTCTGTGTTTACTTTATTAAATGAACAGATTTCTCTTTAGGGCATGATCGTAAATATTAAAGATGATGAAAGTAATCAAGAACTCAGGATTTGAGATTGCATTGTAATCAATCTTCAAAGAAAGTTTCTACTTCATGAAACAGTGTGTTCAAATATTGTTTAAATATAGACTTTCATAATGTTGATGTAATTTCTTCTTTCTGATATTTTAATATTGTATTATTTTTTTTACGCTAAGTGGAAATAATAGTAATAATCAGCTCTTTGGTTTTAGAAGGGCAAGACAATTATACTTATCATATTTTTATTATTTACTTAATATCAGAGGTTTGTCCCATTTAAAAAAGTATTCAGTACTTACTAGACATTTTTATTTTATTTTTACAGGAATTTACAAATTTCAAATGGTTCAAATATGTTGTACTTATCATCAGTTTAGGCAACTTTATATTCATAAACCGATTACAACCTTATCATACGATTATGATTGTATCACTAATTAGTTTTACTAATATTACAAAATTATTGTTAATTATAAGATGTATAATACCATATACTCTGTCTTCTTTGTGTTATAAATTTTACATAATTTTTCTGTTTTCTGTTTTTTTTATTATATGTAAAGCTGCTTTGAAACAATGCAACATTATAAAATGCTCTGTATAAAAAAGTTGAATATACTAACTTGAATAAGGCACTGGTAACATTTATTGACCCCTTCAAAAATAACAATTAACTGTTACTTTATGCTGGCCATAAAACTTACAGGATCTTATGACATTTCAATCCAAAAACAAAAAAGAAAGAAATAGGACATTATATATTACATAAATTAAGCCTATTGTAGGATAGATGACCATTAAAACCAGGCAAAGACTGGGGGCACAGGGAGGCTCAGTAGAGTCCCCTGGTACAGGACACAAAATGATGCACACACCTGTACGAAAATTGGTATGTGTAACCATCTTGTCAACCTGAACAATTTTCACCTGACACCCATTAGCTCCGCCCAACAAAAAGTCAGCCAATCTGGATTTTCTGAAAAGTGTATGTCATGAATTTTTTAATACTCTTAGTGATTTCATGTGATTGTCACCAAACCTGTTGACCATCATGCCAAAACATTGAAGATGCAAAATTTTAAAAGAAAATTAAACACATTTCTCTTCAATATATCAGGATGGTTTATTTGAGTTTTTTTATTTGCATTTTTTCAATATTGTGTATGCTTTGTGTTTTTGTCATTCCTGTAATGCAGAAAGCAATTACTATATTAAATCCTTCTTACTGAAATTAGCAAAAAGGCAATTAAACAAAACTACAATAATCACTCCCTTTTAATTTATTATATCAATATGTTTTTCAGTTTATAGTTATAGTTAATTATATTAAATAATTGGTAATTGTCTTGCCAGTAAGGACACAATGGTAAACTGAACAAAATTTATTATAAATCTTGCTTTTTGTTGTTAAATTTTGTGAAATGTGACTCAGACAAATGCTTAACTGGTTTTGTGAGATTAATTCACAATGTACAGTGGCATTATTACACTTTAGGTACTTTGCCAATATTTTCATTCTCTTTCCCCCACTTGTCTGAAGCATGCCAATAGCTCAATTCCAGCATTGTAATTTAAGTCAACACAAAGTAAATCATTTTTGTGGCTGTAATTAAATATCTCCTACTCTAAACTACCACCCTATTATGTTCTTATGGAAGCCCACAGATAAATCTGCACTTCTGGCACTGATTCACTACACCACATTAAATTCTTTCAGATCAATTAAACTTTGACATGCAACACTATGCACACAGCTCAGTTTACAAGTTAGCACTCTTAATGTCCCACCCACACTCCTACGGGTGCACAAAAAAGTATTGTGCCATTATTAAATGAACATAAGGTTAAAGATTCATAAAAAGACCCTTTCTGAGCACTACACTATAAAAGGAAAAAATATATGAAGAGATTTTTAATAGAAGTTGTGTGTACACATTCATTAAGATTGTTGAAATGTTGCTAACAAAAATGTATATATCTGTGCTTGCTAGCCTTTTATTGCTTGGCCAAACGATAAAAGGAATATGATTACAGAAATACAGCTGTTCAGATAAATTTTGTTTTCCTTTTGTTTTCTATTATAATTTAATATTCTCTAATAATTTATTAATATGACACTATAATAATTGTCTGGAATTTAGTCATAGTTGTTCAGAAGGGTGGCCTTCACGCAGTTGTTATACTGTTTGAGTATAGATTTAATTTCTTGAAATTATTATACTTTATCAAGATATTTTGATCTTTATCTATAGCCTGACATTGTTACCTATAAGTATTTACTGTAGGGAACAAGACATGATGTTACATGTTTTTTTCACTTTATTTTTCTCAGCCATATTTGCAATGGCTATTAACCTGGTGAGTTTGGATGTATAAGGTCAGTTCCCTTCAAGTTTTCACAGGTGTTGTTGCAAAGAACCACGGGTGCAGTTCACAACAGTAGCTATGAACATGTTTCAGATTTAATAAAAAAAGGCGCAGAAATACCCTTCATTTGAAAAACAGTATATCTATTCTTTAATACAGTGTACAATATATACTACAAAGTATATTTTAACACCTAACAAACACTGTGCTTGTGCTTTATTTATTTAAAATAGTTGCCACCTGATTTGATATTTTGTTAATACAAGATAATGCAATGACAGTTATACATTTTAAATCTGTCTAAATTCTGTATATGAGCCACTCTATGTAAAGAGAATATGTTTTTTTTGTCTAAAGCAAATGTTTATGGATTATCAATTAAATTTCAATTTAATTTTATTTTTATAGAGCTTTTTACAGTTTTTATACAACTTTTTGACAGCTATCATATTAAGCAAGCTATGCCATTCCAGCTTACATGGAGATGATGCTTAGAAAGAAGATACAATTTTAAAGTATAAGGGATTTGCAAAAATATAAAACCATAAAATATCTGAACATTGCTTAATGAAAGAAGCAGTCTTTAGGACTTATAAATAATAAATGTAAAAAAACTGCTTATATAATCAGACAAATAAATTATGCTATTGTGCTAAATTTTAGATATTATCTCTTATGTACATTAGCATTTGCTGTCGGTGACAAATAATTAAGGGTTACAGAGCTCACAACCCCATTGTGCCATGCACATCTGTGATTTCACATGCTTTATGTAAAATGTACAGTTGCAGTATCGAATGACATGGTGACAGTGGTAATGTGAGTCACAGCAAAGGCTAACGGCTGTCTTCAGTAAGTGCTGTGCATGCTTTCCTGCTCTCTCTGCAACTTTTTACGGCCTCTCACTGTTTGGAGAGATGTGACCAGATCTGTATGCTCAGTGTTATGGACACAAATAAGTGTCAGAGTATTAGTGCAGCATTGGGCTGATAGGAAAAACACATGACTTTCCCAGGGAACAAAGCAGAAAATCTGTTATCAGAGATTTTGACTCTGTCCAGTGCTTGGTGTAAGCTGTAGAGTGGGCACTAGAAATGCCATTATTATTTGCTGTTTTTTTACAGTTGGCATTTGTGCAGCATCCTGAGTGGCAAATGTTTGTGTTAAAAATCTGTGTGTTATGCCTGAAATGCTCCTGAAATGCTGAATGTCCAGGTTACAGTTTGTATAAGTCCCTAAAAGAGCAAGCAGAGTGCAGGGTCTTATGGACAGATATATTTATAAAAATAGTTTTAAATATAAAACTATAGAGTACATGGGGAAAAATGTAAAATTTATAAATTACTGTGCCCTTGGTCTTCTCTGCCCTTCTCTGCATCAGGCAGAGAAAAATCATAAATGTTGTCATCTCTTTAGCTTGTAATAAATGCACAGGAAATCACAATATCAGATTTTCAGTATGCAGTTTTCATGGCCAAAAGAATTCACAATAACCATATTGTCATGATATCTGTTGCCATTTTTACAAAGAACTAAATAAATAATGCTATCAGTCAAATTCCTCAATTTCCATTTGTTTTCTCTTTTCTGGCCAATAAATCACATTCACAAAATGAGTGTAAGGCAGTAGTAAGAGAGTTTGTGATGGTTGTGGCTTCTAGGGCAACTACAAGGTTGGTGTCAACCAGATATTGGTGCTGAATTATTTATGATACTGTCATATGTGTAGAATTAACACAATATTAATGTCTCAGGTTACATATGTAACCCAGTTCCCTGAGACAGGGAACGAGACCTTATGTCATGGCTTGTCTCTATGGGGAATGCGCTTTAGGTAGGCCCGGGTCTGACCACGTGTGGAATCATGCCTATTTATAGGCAGGTCAAGGTCATGTGACATAATGTTGCATGTCATGTAACCTTTAAAAGTTGCCTGCAAAACATGTCATCAGATTCTTTGCCCGAAGGAAGGCTGTGCAGATATGAATGAAATGTGACAACACAACGCAGTGTCTTGCTCCATGTCTCAGGGAACTGGGTTATATACGTAACCTGAGATGTTCTCTTTCAAGGGAACTCAAAGCTGAACCATGGCTTGTTGCTATAGGGGATGTTAATGCCACACAGGAAGGCCTGCCCCAGATACCATAAAACACTGGCATAGAGAACATTAGGAGCACACAGAGAGACTATTAATTCAGGAGGATTAACAGTCTTTACAGGATTAATTCAAATCTAAGATGTAAAATTTAATGAATGTGTGTGAAGAGGACTAGCCGGCCACAGTGCAAGCCCCCCAGACAGCGCCTTTGATGATGCTACACTCCTGGTAGAATGGGCCCTTATACCCAGGATTTGACACTAGGTCACAGGCCTCATAGGCCAGGATAGCAGCATCTGTGATCCAGTTAGATAAATGCTGCTTGGTGACTGGATTACCTCAGATGTGACCACAAAAGCAGACTTTAAAGCTCTGACTGACAACAAGTGAAGCCTCTTCCCTAGCACAACCCTAGGGATATAGTCTGATCTAGAGTACAAAATGGCTTAAACAAAGCCAAAGGCAAAATCCAAACAGGCAGGGTCTACAGAATGAGCCTGTAGATTCCGTATCCTCTTGAGCGATGTCAATGTTACAGGGCTACCTTGAGAGTCAAAACCATATCTTAGACTGACTCTAGGGGCATAAATAGAATCCCTGATAATGGACTCCACCACTATATATATTATATGAGACCACTGTGGTGTTGTTTGTGCAGAGTGGAACGTGTAGAACAAAGTGTTAACACAATTTTTAATGTTTCTGGTTTCTCAATGTAACAATGATGTTTTTATTAGGAATAAATAATAACTATAAACAGTGTTAGAATTATGAAAAAAGGGAGCTGATGTGGCCATATGTTTTATTAAATAATTTATTAAATGTAATGTTTTATTAAATAAACTCAGAGCCATCAAAACAAAACATATGCATTTAAACTGCAATTGTCAAAACAATAGTAGATAGTTAGTAGATAGTAGATAGTAAATAGTAGATGGTTTACCCAAAGATGACAATCCTGTCATCTTTTACTCAGCCTCATGTCATTCCAAACTTGCATGAGTTTCTTCTGTTGAACAAAAAGGTGTGGTCAAGTGTATTTACACTACACTTTTCACTCTATTGACTTCCATTCATACGCATGCGAATGCGGCAGACCGGCAACTCTTGTTCCAAGTTCAAGTTCGGTGAACTGTGAATTCACATCACGTGAAGACGTGTGAGCAACACAAGATCGATACATCACGGCGTGACCTTTTCACGCCGGTAATAGAGATTTAATACAGATTTAAAATATAAATGACAATAACAGTGCAACACAATGGAAAATCCAACACTTTGACGTGCGATACCATATCCGGTTGCCATCCGTATTCATAGGGGTCTCCTTAGAATTTTCGCATGCTGCAAGTCTAGTGGCCGCACCTTTACACTGTGTCCAAACCAAACGCAACACAACAAGATTACAGCAACAAGCTATTTCTCTGTCCACACCAGAAGCAATGCGGCCACATAACAATTCAGTGTGTGGGTGGTTTCTTTGTCTTAAAGCACACTGTATCCCATTTGCAACAAAAAGATAAGTGCATAATCAAATGAGTGCATGTGACTTGAGTGCAACTCAAGTGTGTCAACATTGTTACCCACTCCACGGCCAAGCTGGAAGAAGGATTTGTCACCCTTCATGTAAATAAAATTCCAATCGAGGTGAAAGTTGACACTGGAGCAAAATGCAATACAATCCCAAAAAAGACATTTGTAATGAACAGCAGAACAAAGGACATTCCAGGGCCCAGTTTGTGACGGGGCCCCTCTCTAACTGCCACAACGGAGGAAGGTTTACTCATTTGCGATTGGACGTTGACGGGATAACACAACCAGGTGCCCAGTGCCATCAGATAAGGAGGCTAAGGGAACTGCCAGATCCCCTGTTGGGTTAAGATAGGGAAGGAGAGGACCCTTTTTCATTAGTCCACAGGATTCCCCTTATCACCCATTACTTTGATCTTAAGGCCAAGGCCAGGATGGCAATAATGTTCCTTTGATCCTCCAGATACAGCATGCTGATGTGCTGGCCATGCGGCACACAATGATTGAAACAAGGACAGTCAAACCTTTTACAGTTATACAGAAAGAACTGTTAAAAAGGACATTATGATTGCACATTACAAATGCTAAACATACCAAAATGTCATTGTGTGTGTAAATGTAGCTGGAATGTCATAATAACATGTGTAACCTCACCTGTAGCCCCTGAATATAGGTACAAATGATTATTCCAGTCTTTCAACATCATGTTTGGTATGTATGCATTCAGTACATTGTCAAGTGTATTTTGAGAGTGGTTTGGACAGGAAAAAATGCATAGATAAAAGGTTCAGGGACATTTTTCTAAAATGGACTTTTACACTATGCAAACAAGTGCCACACAGCTGGGGAAGGGTGGGTCATATGACGTGGTCAGCCTTCATCCCGATAACCAATCACCTTATTGGAAATGGGGGGCACCGAATTACAGTCTCCACCTCACCAGAAAGAGATAAAGTTCATCAGTGGCTCCATCCTTGTTCTGAGTTTTCTGACCAAACTAGGAAGAAACAACAGGATGACTAAGGTTAAGCTTTTGCAAGTAAACCTTAAATTTTACCATCATCTGCACCAGTGGACTTTACCAATCCTCACGGCTCTTCCAGCCTCACTGCTCAACTGCAACGACTCTATCACGCCTTGGACTTACAATCTTTCTGGTGCAGCAGAGTTCACCTCTCCGTGACTGCAACTCTCTGAGAGTGATTCTGCGCTTTTTGGACTGTACGCAACCCGCACAATCCATGGAGGACGTCTCCAACGCAGGACTGATCTCACTGACAGTGTGGAACGTAAGTATACTTTTTCCTTCCAAACCTCTTTCAAGACCTTGACACTAATAATCGCAGTATAGGCTTGTATGTGCTACTTAGCAGAGAGTATAGGTGTTATATCTGGGAGTTGACAGCCTAAGAATATTCTCCTGCCACCACATTCAGCAACAGCATTGTATCTTTCACTCTGTGTTTATTCCAGTCATTGTTTTCATTCGATAATCCAATCTTTCCAAAGTATTATTCAATTGTAGTGTTATTTATATTTCTATACATTATCCAGTAGTGTTTTCCCTTTGTATGTTTAGTGAATAAACCCTTTTGTATTTGTACAACTGTGTCTTTCTTCTGCTGGTAATCAGAGGCTCTACAAGTTAGCAAGAATCTCACAAAATCCTTCAGATATCCCAGGTGATTTATCCCCTCCACTTTACATAATTTATGTTGGATTACCCCAACGAATGTTGAGGTGGAATTCTTCAGATGGTTCCCCGAGGTAAAAGGAGGGAGAGGTCATCTGACACACACACACACACACTTGGAGTGACGTGTGACAAAAACTCACACATACCTTTGGTGTCCTGTGTGAGGCATACCATTAATTGGTGCCCCGTGTGCACCAATTAATGGTATGTGTCCACCAATTAATGGTTTATTCACTCGTGAGCACTTAACCTCATCATAAAAAAAAATCCTTTTCCTTCATTTCCTTTCCCTTCATTTCCTATCCCTCTTCCTTTTAAATCTCTCCCTTGTTGTAGAATATGATACTCTAAGCACTGTCTGAAACTTGTATTGTGAGCACTTATTGTGTCTAGTTGCCTCTTCAGGTTGACTCGCTTGTTGTATTCCGCACTTGTAAGTCGCTTTGGATAAAAGCGTCTGCTAAATGAATAAATGTGAATGTAAATGTGTGAAGATCACTACACATTCAAACTAATTGCCAGTGATGAGCAACCACTCAGGCAATCAAAAACATCTAATCTCGTAGTTTATGGTGGAAGTAAAATCAAAACAGAAGGTTTAGTTATACTGTTGTGCTGTCTAAAGGTAAAACTGAGGTCACGTCCTGGATATCAGCACCTCATCAAGGAAAGCATGAAACCATATCTTTGGAAAACAGCACCTGAGAAGTTTCATTGTTTTACAATACGTTCCTGCAAATGAACCCATATCTTGATCACTAGACCAACTGCCTTACAAGACAGTATGGTGCTGGCATCACATGCGTGTCTTATCATACCATGATGTAAAGAAGCCAGTCATCTTCACCTGTGATGCTTGTTGCATATGCATTTCACACACTCACAGACATAGAGATGCTATATGCTCAGATAGAAAAGGAGCTGTAAGCACAGTCATTGAACAGCAGAGGATGAGGCATGAAATGATGAAAGGCCACAAAACAGTAATTCCTTGCCCATGGCAAAGAAAATACATCAGTACAGTCCACAGAAGTCACCCTGTTCTGGAATCCACCAAGCACAGGGATAGAGGTACTTTTTTGACCATCAATGACAGCTGATATCACAGAAGTTCTTTCATGCTCAGTTTGCAACAGCACAAAGCCTTACCAATGGGGGAGCCATTGAAATTGTACTCCGTTCCAGACCTTCCCTGGTCTACAGTGGCAGCAGACATGTTTGAGTGGTGTGGTCAGCACTACAAGGTGCTTATACATTCATACTCAGGCTGGTATGAAATCAACCTTCTCTGTGACACAACAACCTCATCTGTGATTAAAAAACTAAAGAGACATTTCTCAGTACATGGCACACCCCACAGACTCATTTCTGACAATGCGAGACAGTATACAAGTCAATGTTTCAGTGATTTTGTCAAACAGTGTGACTATACTAGTCAGCAGCAGCCCAGAATATCCAAATTTGTGGTTCAAAAACAATTTGGCCAAATGAGTGGTCTGTAGTGTCATCGTCGTGTCATAGATGAAAAAAGAGCCATGTTCTTACACCATTCAGTGCAACATGAGAACATATGTGAAATGTGTATTGATGTATTTTATAACATTATGTTGCAAATTATCATTTGAAATGTTAATGTTGTTAAATGGGAATTAATCGTAATTCATTGATTCTTCTGCCTTGTCTTTACAATACTGGGTTCCCCCCTTTTTCTATTTTGTCTGATATGTCTCGTAGATGCTGAATGAGGAGTTTTCCTGGAGTTCTGGAGTTAGAATTGTTTCTGTCATCAGAGAGGAGTGCTCAACATTATGAGAAACTGGAGAGCCAACCTTGTTTTTCATGGACAACTTATGTTTCTTCGCAGTGGTAGGACCATACATATAAATTTTTTTCTTTTCTCTTCCCCAGATGTTATTGCAACTGTAAACACAAACTATTAATTTTTCCTTTCATTTTAGAGTTGCACATCTGCATTCTTTAACTAAACGTTGAAACAGGATGGGCACTAAACTGAGCTAAATTCCTGTTTATTTATTTGAGGCATTTCCATCAAGAACCATCAGTTGAAAGGAACTCTAATTTGGTGTGTCATTGGGTCTTTTACCTGAAATTTGTTGTCACCATTGCTGTTATTTTGTTTTTTCATTTTAATAAGTGTTCTGAAAAGAACGAATACAAAAGTTATTAAGTTAAATAATTAGTTTATGTTAAATAAGTTTTGTTTTGAATGTGAACTGGGTATATTGTTAATTAATTAACAAAGTTAATTAACAATAAATAGCTAAAACTGTCAGGGTCGCAGGGAACGAACCCAGACGAAGACAGCACTTAGAACAGAAAAATTCTTTATTTTTAAAAATAAACAAAACAAGAACCCATGAGGGGGCAAAACGGAAAACAGTACAGGTTTTATTAGGAACTAAAAAAACGGAGTAAAAACAAAACTTAACCGGGGAAATACGGCATGAAAAACACGGCAAGACTAGGAAATCAGGCAAGACTAGGAAGTCAGACAAGGCACGAAAAGCACGAAACACATCCGAGAATCACGAAATCAATCCGAAAGTCACGAAACGAACCGGCACAAGACAGAGAACACACAGGCATTAAATAGGGGAACAGACAAGGACAAACAGGTGCGCGAAACAAGCACTAACAAGACAAGGAAACAAGGGGGCGGGGTAAAGACGTGCGACCGGAGAGCACATGGCGAATGTAAACAAAACAGAGGCCATGTGCTTCCACAAGGACCCAGAGCATGAGTTCCCAAGAAACAAGAACCACGACTAGAAGGAGTCAGGATCTAAACAACATGCTCTGACACAGAACACAGGGGATGTCAGGATCCTGGCAAGATAATCTAGAAAGACAAAAACAAGCTATGAACTAATATAGCTAAACTAGATAAACAAGGAATCCAAGAATTATGTAAAGAACTAACAGACTAACCAAAGAATTATCTACAGAACAAAGAAACACACAAAGGGTCAAGGGCTCTGCAACAGATGGTTTATTTCTAAAAGTTCATTTAAAGGCTGTTTTCTAAATTTTTGTATTGAAGATCCAATTTTGTTTTTTGTTTTTTTTCCCAACTGAAACAAGTTAATATAAAGAAATAAAAAAAATACATACTTTTCAACTATAATCCTGTCTTTTGTGACTATTTCCCATGTCTCGCTGCAACGTTGACTCAAGAACATAGTATTCTGGTCTGGTCTGAGACATTAGAAAGTGGGTTACACTTACAGAACAATCACATGCTACAGCAAAGTTGGCGAGCCAACCAGGAGCTAGTTCTTGCAGCAAGGGTAACCTTTAGAGAAACTGAGAAGCGAAATTAGTAAAGCAACAGAAACAACTTTTTGAAACTTTTAACCATTACAGTGGAAATTGTGAAGCAGAAAAAAGTTAACATAGAAAATGCTCTCTTAGTGGAAGGCCTTATGTTAATTGAGTAAGAAATGTATCTGCAGATACACTGTTCAGTTGGCCGTAGTATTAATAATGACCAAGCTTCAGTTTCATAGATGTGCCATAGTAGAATATTATCATAACACACAATACAAACTTTGCACCCTGTTTTAGCTGCTGTCTAAACTCAAACTGCTAGCTCCACTGACACTGAGGAGTACCTTGAGGAATTGAGGGTCATTTCCAAAGAGGGTGGGAGGCCTTTTCAAAGGGAGGCCTTTTCAAAGTGTGTTTCAAGAGAAATTGGAGAAACTTAGCTGAGCTGTCATGGTCCTCAGCATAGCAGTGATCTTCAGAATGCAGAGGCCATTGTCCCACCACCAATGAGTAGCTCTTTGATGTCCTGCCCGACTAATGTAAGCATAGAAAACCCAAAGTTCAGAACTTAAAAACCCAACCAAGAGTAAAATCCTGGCCTGGCTTCATGTCTTGAGTGTCTCTTGGATTCTCCCATGTCCCTCACAAAATAAGCTCTGCGTCTCCCCCTTTCCAGAAACTACCACTGATGGTGTTACTGTGACAGCCTGCCCCGTTTTCCCCACAAATGTCGTGGACCCATCCAGTGTCCAGGGAATGGTGGTTGAAAATGAAAACAAGCGATGCAACCCTGTTGCAGCAAACCTCTATCCTTCTGAGGGTTTTTTCAGGAAGGTCTCTGTGCCCTCCTAATGAACCTGACTTTGACACCTGGTGTGCAAGTGTTGACTTCTTGTTAAATAACCTTTACATCTCTGACTTGCACAGAACACTAGAAATCTTTGACAGTCTCTTACCTCAAGCTAATGATATTGTAAAATGTGTGCCCTATGTACTGTGTAAGTTGAGATGTTAGAGTCTGTATGTGGTTCTGTTGAGGATAGAGATGATTTGTTGGTCAAACTCATGGGCATCCTACAGAATCAGAGTGAGAAACCATCAGATTAGGTGCACTGTTTACAAGTAATTCTGAGCGTAGCAATCAGACGAGGTGGCATAGCATTGAAACTTCTGCAGAGGGTGTTGGGACAATTGTCTCATTGTGGACCTCTGTAAGGCAGCTGGTCTAGAGATAAGCACCGGGCATGTTTACAGAAATGTACCATAAAACAATAAAACACCATTTGATGTTTGCTTCCCAGGCTATTGTTCCTTGCTTCCCCATGTGGCACTGATACACTGAATTTCACCTCTGCCTTCCCCCCTCTCATTCTCCCCCTCCCTCTAGGTTCAGATCAATGGAGCTCACTGAACATATATGTTCAACATACAGTGTGATATCATTGAGTTTTCATTTTCATGTTTAGTATCATTTTAAAGATCATGGCGCGATGGGTTAAAAGGTCTATATTAGAGGGTGTATATAGAGGGTGAAAACATGTGGAGTACCGACTCTCAGCAGGGGTCTTTCAGGCCACGAGAAACTGACCAACCAAATACTGAAGTGACCACAAAATGTATGACTTTGTCTCACAAGGGTATTTAAGGTATATTGGCAAACAACCCAAGGAAGCATTCTGTAATCAGAACTTCCCACACAACTGCTGCTGTGTGTCTCATTTGCCAGTTATGATTTAGAGTTTGTACCTTATTTTGTATTCTGTTGATCGTTTATTATTTCTTTCATTCAAATTCATATTCTGTCTTTTATTTCTTTTAATTGATTAAGTTCTTAAGAAATTGTTAATACCGATTAGATTAGAAGGAGTCCAAGGTTACTGCAAAAAAGTATGTCAGGACAAGATCATACCAGGAACTTGTAGTTGAAAGGAGCTAGGAGCACATCAGCCAAGTGAGATCGTGAGATCTGCATATACCAGCTCGTGAGATAAATCAAACCCTAAATTATGATCAACAGACAATTTGAAATCATTAGCCTAAATTTTATATAAAATTGGAGTCAGATTAGATTTAACCACAGAGTCAATCAATCAAATTATACTAAATTAAATAAAAATTCCATCCACTCACTTTTGCAGAATTAGCAGTTCTTATTTGAACCCAAGAAGATAAACAAGCTTCTAAGGATGAGCGGATGAGAAAGCATCTTAGGCATGAAAGGACTTTGTCATCCCACCCAAAGTCATGGGTAGTCTCTAATCAAGTCTGTTCATGTGATATGCCGAACTCTGTAAAGGCTGAGTTGACTGCCCTAAAAATGGAAGGACTGGGCACCCAAGTAGCTGCAGTGAAAGCATCGGTCACCCTGGGACTGAAACTAACCTCTGTTCGAAGGGACTCTCTGCATGGAAGTCCTGCCCAGCATTTAAACTTAAAGGGTCTCTGTAGCAGGGCATATGGAGACCAGACATTCAAACTGTCACCCTGAATGTTACAAACAGATATCTGTTTGAGGTAAAATGCATAACCCAGGTCTTCATTGGAGAAAAGGAAGTAAATTGCCTTCTAGACACAGAGTGACAGGTGGCTACGATTCCTCAGTCGTTTTATGAAGTAAATTTGTCAGGCCACCCCTTGAGGCCATTAGAAAAGTTTTTGGAAGTAGAAGGAGTTAGCGGATAAGTGTTCATAAGAACAGGTAGTGCCAGATTTAACAAGTCTTTTCCAAATTCTAGTAGGGACCAATTCTTTAGATGTGCCTCACAGCAAGTGTGTTAAGAAGAATGCTGCTAGTTTTCAGTCAAGCTCCCATGGTTACCAGTAATTAAAGTAATTAAAGCAGTAATTAAAGTTTTGGAGGCTAGGTGGAAACAAGCTAGCAATGAAACCCTAGGTTGTGTGAAGTTAAAGGTAAATTCTGTCGAAGATGTGCCTCCAGGAAGCACATTGGTCTTAGATTCGTATGTCCACCATGGCCTGCTGGCACCTTACCTCACAAACGTCCCCCCGCATTGTCAGTTTTGCTGAAAAATGGCATGCCACAGGAGATTACTAACATACAAACACGTTCCAAAAATTGATGTAATGGTGTATGGGATAACAGAAAACAGGTGCTGGTCTTCTTTGATGACCTTATACTTTTTTAAAGACTCTAGAAGAGCAAGAATCACGCTTGCTGCAAATTGTTAACTGACATAAGGAGTATAGACTGAAATTGTCGCCAGAGAAGTGCCAGTTCTTCCAGAAGTCGGTGAGGTACCTGGTTCATATAATCTTGCAAGATGGGGTTGAGACAGAGCCAGCGAAGGCTGAGGCCTTAAAGACTTGGCCAAGGCCAACAAACTTGTAAGGTCCTTTTTAGGTTTTGCCAGATATTACTGGAGGTTTGTGCATGATTTCTTCAAGATCATTAAACCTCCCACCAACCTTACAGCAGGATATCCTCCACTCAGGAAAAACAGTAATAAGAAACCGAAGTATGAAGGGTACTTCAATCACCAACTCTTCTTTGGGGTTAATGGAATTCAGATCGTCAGAGTCTGTAATTGTCCGCCTTTGACTTTATATTTAGCAAACTCACATCTGCACCTGTTTTTGGTTTTGCTAACCCCAAGCATGTGGGAACATAATGAAGCATTCTGTATGTGCTTCACGCCAATACCAGTACTACCGGGCTTGGTGCAGCCTTATACCAGAAACAGAAGGGGCAGATGCGAGTCATAGCCTTTGCCCGCAGGATTGACCAAGGCTGAGGGTAGGTACCCTGCACACAAATTAGAATTTTTGGGGCTAAAATGGGGTGTCACCTAAATTTACCTCTATGGTTCAGAATTTACAGTCATAACAGATAACAGTCCCTTGATGTACATTCTAACATTCAAATAAATATCTTATTTATTAGTTATTTATCTGATAAGTTATCAAATAAATAACTTAACGTCAATTAAATTATTACAGACCACAATTTGGATGCACTGTGCCTGACAAAAACCTGGCTTAAAACAGACAGGAGACTACCATTTAAAGACTACCAGGCCATCATATAGACTTTCTTAAAGAATTTGCAGATTTCCTGTCAGAACTGGTAGTCACCGTAGATAGGGCCTTAATCATTGGTGACTTTAACAGCCACGTCGATAATCCAAATGATGCGCTATGTACAGCTTTTATGGATATCCTGGACTTGCTTGGTGTTAGTCAAAAGGTTTCGGGACCCACGCATAAACGTAATCACACTTTAGACCTAATCCTGTCAATTGGACTCAATATAAACAACATAGAAATATTACCTCAGAACGATGCTATTTCAGATCACTGCCCCGTCTTCTACACTGTAATGTTAGATAAGCCCTCTCGTCCAACACCACGACAAAGACCAAGTAAAACAAACACATCTACTACTAAAGATAGTTTTATTAGCAATCTTCCAGCTCTGTCTCAAATGCATAATGTAATAAACAACAATGAAGATCTTGATGCTGTGACAGAAACCTTAAACAAAGCTTTTTCAGGTACCCTAGAAGTTGTCGCACCAATTAGACTAAAGAAGATTAAGGAGAGAGCCCCAGCACCATGGTATAATAACAAAATATCAGCTCTTAAAAAGGCAGCTAGAAAAATGGAGCGTAGATGGAGGAAAACAAACTTAGAGGTATGGTGTGATGCATGGAAATAGAGCGTCCACAAATACAAACAGTCTCTAAAAATGACAAAATCTACCTACCTAAGCAAGTTGATCTGAGAAAATCAGAATAATCCGCAATTTCTTTTTAATGTTGTTGCAAATTTGACCAAAGACAAAGCGTCAACAGACAAAGATGCTAAACTACAGCACAGTAGTAATGATTTTATGAAATTCTTTGCAAATAAAATAGAGCAAATTAGAGAAAATATTAAATCTATTCAACCAGCTTTGCCTCTGTCTAATAGCATTGTATACTACAGTATGTCTCAAGTACTACTAGACTCATTCACTGTCATTTCATTGGACGAGCTCATAAAAATTTTGAATTCATCAAAATCGTCAGCGTGTATATTAGATACACAAAACTACTGAAAGAAGTTTTTCCTGCAGTGTCGGAACCAGTGCTCAATATTATAAATTCCTCATTAGAATTATTCTATGTCTTATTATATTATTCTATGTCTTATATGTATTATTTCCAGCAGCCTTTAAAATGGCAGTTATTAGGCCACTCATTAAAAAGCAAAATCTCGACCAGGGAGAGCTGATAAACTTCAGACCAATTTCAAATCTCCCCTTTTTATCAAAAATACTGGAAAAAGTAGTGTCTGGACAACTCCAGGCATTCTTAGTAAAAAATAGCATATATGACAAATTTCAATCAGGATTTAGGCCCCACCACAGCACAGAAACAGCCTCGCTCAGAGTTATAAACGACCTCCTTTTAGCATCTGACTGCGGTGAAACCTCCCTTCTTATATTACTGGACACAATAGATCATAAAATTCTTCTTGATAGACTGGAAAACTGTGCTGGCATTAGTGGTCAAGAATTAGCCTGGTTTAAATCCTATTTAACCGACCATTACCACTTTGCCTATGTTAACGGTCTTGTTACTTGCAGGTAAAATATGGTGTGCCACAGGGTTCAGTTCTTGGTCCTATTGTTTTCTCATTATATATGCTTCCGCTTGGAGATATTATTAAGAAATACAGCATCAGTTTTCATTGCTTCGCTGACAATACCCAGCTTTTCATTTCCTCAGAACCTGGCAAAACCCATAGTTTTTCTAAGCTAACAGACTGTATCAACGATATCAGAAAATGGATGGCTAACAACTTCCTTCTGCTTAACTCAAATAAGACAG
This sequence comes from Chromobotia macracanthus, assembly GCA_036877525.1. Taxonomy (NCBI): domain Eukaryota; kingdom Metazoa; phylum Chordata; class Actinopteri; order Cypriniformes; family Botiidae; genus Chromobotia; species Chromobotia macracanthus. The sequence goes on from JAZGTH010000002.1 coordinate 2,911,651, forward strand.
AGGTTTTGATTATTGAACCCAATGATTATTGAAACATCCAAGATACGTCACATGCTGTCTGTCTCAGATGCTGAGATGCTTATCCACTCATTTATGACCTCAAGAATTGACTATTTTACCTCATTACTGGGGGAGGTGTCACGCAAAACAAATAAATAAGTTTCAGCTGGTTCAAAATGCAGCTGCAAGAAAGCTCACTAGATCAAAGAAATACAACCACATAAGCCCAATTCTAGCAACACTGCACTGGCTACCTGTTAAGTATCGCAAACATTTTAAAATACTATTAATTACCTATAAAGCCCTACATGGTCTAGTGCCTTCGTACATTCGTGAATTACTTTCAGAATACAATCCATTGTGGACACTGCGGTCGCAAAATAGTGATCTGTTAATAATTCCAAGAATGTCAAAAACGTCTAAAGGTGGCATCTTTCTCCTACCTAGCACCAAAACTCTGGAATTACCTTCCTAGCAATGTTCGGGACTCACATTTTTTTACCCATTTTACTACATGCCTTTCACATTCTATGTGAATGGCCCCTACACTAATATAAGCCTGTTTTGTTTCCCTCTCTCTTCCTTCCTCTCTCTCTCTCTCTCTCTCTATCTCTCCCCCCTCTCTCTTTCCCTCTCCTCCGAGGGACTCTGAGCAATACAGATTAGGTCTAGTTCGATGTGACAACGCTCACAAAAGCCTGACTAAAGGAGGGGGTGGCCACCATGGGAATTGTGAAAAAAATCAACCGCCACCATCACCTATTACACTAATGCTACTGTTAATCTTTATTCATATTCTTAGTTAAATTATTCTGTCTATACCAGCAGTCTGATGTTATAGCTGCTCTCAGTCTCATTTTACCGCCGGCATCCTCGCCTAAACATCCCTTATTTTATTATGTCAGCCATCAGGCTAACATGAACATAAATATAAAATAAATATAAAATCACCAGACCCAAATTAAAATTAGTTATTACTGTAATCCAATACTTGAATCATAACAGCACTGATTACGATGCTGCAAACCTATATAACTTACATCAGAATACTGATTACGACGTTGTAAATCTATAAACCCTTACACCAAAGTACTGATTGCAGCTGTAATGCGTCAGAGGAGAAATGACCCTCCCAAAGAGCCTGGGTTCTCCCAAGGTTTTTTTCTCCACATTTATCATTGGAGTTTGGGTTCCTTGCCACTGTTGCCGTGTTGGAGTGCTCACTGAGAGACTGCGGATAATAGATATTTGATACTCCATAGTAGATATCTGACTTTGACATTGATAATAAGAATCAGAATCAGAATAAGCTTTATTGCCAGGTATGTTTGCACATACTAGGAATTTGTTTTAGTGACAGAAGCTCCACAGTGCAACAGAATGACATGACAAGACAAGACACAGATAATTAAAAGAACAATATACAAATATACAGAGAAAATATACAAATATACAGAGAAAAATTTGTCCAAAAAAAGCAAATACTCAATATACAACTTAACTAAACTAAAATAGACAAATGTAAACAATTTACTATGTACAGGTGCAAATTAGAAATGTAAACAAGTATGTGTATTAAATAAATAAGTGAATGAATGTATAATAGTGTTGTGTGTTCCACATTATTTTTCAAGTGTTCATGAGATGGATTGCTTGAGGGAAAAAACTGTTCCTGTGCCTGGTCGTTCTGGTGCTCAGGGCTCTGTAGCGTCGACCAGATGGCAACAGTTTAAAGAGCGAGTGTGCTGGATGTGAGGGGTCCAAAGTGATTTTACCAGCCCTTTTGCGTACTCTGGATAAGTACAGATCTTGAAGAGTGGGGAGGGTTGTACCAATGATTCGCTCAGCACACCGGACTATCCGGCATAGTCTTCTAAGGTCAGAACTGGTAGCTGAGCTGAACCAGACAGTAATTGAAGTGCATAGGACGGATTCAATAATGGCAGAGTAGAATTGTTTCATAAGGTCTTGTGGCAGGTTGAACTTTCTCAGTTGACGGAGGAAATACAGTCTCTGTTGGGCTTTTTTCACAATAGAGTCAATGTGAATGTCCCACTTCAGATCCTGAGAGATGGTGCTGCCGAGGAACCGGAATGACTCCACTGTTTTTACAGTGCTGTCCATAATGGTGAGTGAGGGGAGAGCAGGGGGCTTTCTCCTGAAGTCCACGATCATCTCCACCGTTTTGAGCGTGTTAAGCTCCAGGTTGTTGTGACTGCACCATTCAGCCAGCTCTTTAACCTCCTGTATGTAAGCAGACTCGTCACCATTCTGAATGAGGCCGATGAGTGTCCATCCGCAAACTTCAGGAGCTTGACAAAGGGGTCTTTAGAGATGCAGTCGTTGGTGTACAGCGAGAAGAGCAGTGGGGAGAGAACACAACCTTGAGGGGCGCCAGTACTGATGGTGCGGGTGCTGGATGAGTATTTTTTTTCCAGCCTCACTAGCTGCTGTCTGTCTGTCAGGAAGCTGGTAATCCACTGACAGACAAAGGTGGGCACAGACAGCTGAGTTAGTTTGGGCAGGAGGAGGTTTGGGATGATAGTGTTGAAGGCTGAGCTGAAGTCCACAAACAGGATCCTTACATAAGTCCCTGATTTATCCAGATGCTGCAAGATGAAATGCAAACCCATGTTTACAGCATCATCCACAGACCTGTTTGCTCGGTAAGCAAACTGCAGGGGGTCCAGTAAGGGTCCGGTGATGTCCTTCAGATAAGCCAGAACCAGTTTTTCAAACGACTAGACGTTAGCGCCACAGGTGCTAACGATTACAGAATTCATTAAGTCCTGTTGATTACAGAAATCATTAAGTCCTGTTATCTTGGGTTTTTTTGGAACAGGGATGATGGTGGAGCGTTTAAAGCAGGCAGGGACTTCACACAACGCTAGCGATTTATTGAAGATTAGTTGTAATATGGGGGCCAGCTGATCAGCACAAGTTTTCAGACAGGATGGAGTCACACCGTCTGGGCCTGGTGCCTTTTTTCTTTTGTTCTTTTTGAAGACTTTGCGGACGTCTTCATCGCTGATTTGTAAAGGTGGGGTGAGGGGGAGGGGGGGTTGTTGGAGGTGTAGATGGTGTTTTTTCAAACCTGCAATAAAACTCATTCAGTTCGTCTGCCAGATGTTGATTGGCCACAGTGCTGGGGGATGGTGTCTTGTAGTTAGTGATGTCCTTCAGACCTTTCCACACTGATGAAGAGTCATGGGAATAGAATTGATTCCTTAATTTTTCAGAATAATTCCTTTTTGCCGCTTTGATCTCCTTTTCTAGTGTGTATTTGGCCTGTTTAAACAAGACTTTGTTTTCATTCCTGTAAGCATCTTTCTTGGCCTGACGGAGATGTCTGAGTTTTGCAGTGAACCATGGTTTGTCATTGTTGTAGGTTAAATAAGTCCTGGTAGGAATGCAAATATCTTCACAGAAACTGATGTATGAAGTTACAGTCTCTGTGAGCTCATCCAGATTGGTGGCAGCGGCTTCAAAAACACTCCAATCAGTCCATTCGAAATAGGCTTGTAAGGCCAGCTCTGTTTCGGTGGTCCATCTTTTTACAGTCTTTACTGCAGGTTTAGCAGATTTAAGTTTGTGCCAGTAGATTGGTATAAGATGAACCAGACAATGATCAGAAAGTCCCAAAGCCGCCCGCGGGACAGAGTGATATGCATTCTTTATTGTGGTGTAGCAGTGATCCAATATATTACTGTCTCTGGTGGGACATGTAACATGCTGACTGTATTTTGGCAGTTCACGGAAGAGATTTGCTTTGTTAAAGTCCCCAAGAATGATTAAAACAGAGTCCGGGTGTTTTTGTTCGATCTCTGTGATCTGGTCGGCGAGTTTCTGTAAAGCCAGACTCACGTGCGCTTGCGGTGGAATGTAAACACTCACAAGAATGAACGAGCAAAACTCTCGCGGCGAATAGAACGGCTTGCAGTTTATGAAAAGCGATTCTAGATCATAACAGCACATTTTGGTTAATACTGTTACATCTGTACACCACCTTTTGTTGATGTAAAAGCACGTCCCGCCACCACGCGATTTCCCCGTTGATTCTGCGTCGCGATCCGCTCCAAACAGCAGGAAGCCGGGCAGATAAAGTGCGCTGTCCGGAATCGCATCGTTCAGCCAATTCTCAGTGAAACACAGAGCAGCAGAGTTTGAAAAATCCTTGTTTGTCCGGGAGAGCAGAAGAAGTTCGTCCGTTTTGTTGGGAAGAGAGCGGAGGTTCGCCCGACGTATACTGGGCAGCGCCGTCCGAAGTCCACGCTGTCGAAGTTTTACGAACGCGCCGGCGCGTCTTCCCCTTCTGCGCGTCCTGAAGCGCCTGATCAGCGCGGCCGCTCCGCCAACTACAACATTGAGCAAAACGTCCGAATAGTAGAAAACCGGTTGGAGGTTTTGGGGTCCGTTCTGCCGAATGTTCAGCAGTTCATCCCTGGTGAAGCTGATCGTGTTTGTGAAACAAAAAACAGGAAAAACTAACAAAAACACTAAGGCAACTGAGGAGCTCAGCACAGAGGCTGCCATCCGCGGCGTCATCTTGAAAGTATTGACATACCGTTGTTACTTGTATCGTTGTATATATTTCCTTGTTTTTTCCTTTTTTCCTCCCTGTAAAGCGACTTTGAGTCAATGCCACATTGTAAAAGCGCTATACAAATAAAGTTGAATTTAATTTAATCATCTGTTCTTATGGCAGACACAATAAAGGCGATCTGTGAAAGGCATCAGGTCATCTGAATTCTAGTCCATCTCGCTCCTCATTTACCTTGGTTGAATCCCTTACCACAAGTACACCAAATGAGTTCCAAAATGAGGATGAACACAGTCTTCCATATTTTCCTCACATTTCGGAATCCTCCTTGGCAAACCTGCAGAAAAAGGATTCTGAAATAAATTGTTGGAGAGTGGAATTAAACCCTGTAACCGAGAGGCCAGCTAACTACAATGATATTATGGTTAAAGGAGTGGAACCAACTTGAACTGAGAAATGAAGTGTTTCATAGGAGCTAAGAACGGGGAACCTCTCACTTTCAGTTGGTACTGCCTGCCAAATTGGAGCCTTAATGATGAAATGGGTCTAGGTATTAACAGGACCCTGGATCTTGTCAGGTCAAAGGTTCTTCTGGCCAAAAATGTTGCAGACAGTGGAGGAAGGGTCAAAACTTGTAAGCATTGTGTCCATAGAAAAGCACCACTGGACAGAGCAGCTCCTTTGGTAAACACCCAGATTAGGACCCTTGGAGTTGGCATGCATATAGCCAGACCAAAGCAACATCAAGAACATACAACTTACAAAGTATGCTGTTGCGATACCAACTAGAAACCAAACAGCCCAGATCATTACTAAGAGCCTGTGGGACAATTTCTTGGTACACTATATTGGTTTTCTGAACAAACTGCATAGTGACCAAGGGGCAGATTTTGAGTCATGTACAATAAAGAAATAGTGTAAAGTTGCAGGAATTTGCAAGGTAAGGACTACATCATACCACCCAAGGGGCAATCTATTGAAACCTATTAATCTCACACTCCTCCTGATGCTGGGGAAACTGGAAAATGAAAATAAGTCTCTGTGGAACAGTTTAAAAGGCCCTTAGTACATTCCTTAGTACTGCACCTGCAATGACACCACTCGGTACACGCCTTACAAACTTATGTTTGGGCGACATCCCCACCTGCCTGTTGATCTTGCTTTTGGATTGCCAGTAGACACTCCCATCAAGTCCCACTCTCACTTTGCAAGATTTAAGATTTTGCAGGATGTATCTATTCCAGGGAGGAGGGTATAACCAAGGTACTAAAGCCCATATCAAACCTAAGAAACAAAAGAAAAATAATTACTAAAAAAGCACAATATAAAACATTATTATTTTAATGTTTTGGAAATTAAATATTACTAAAACGAGTAGACCACAGATTGGAGTAGACCACAAATCAGACCACATTGAACAATTAAGAATAGTTCTGCCCTTAATGGTTGTGTCATCGTTGGCACTGGGTAGAGGTGAGCAGTCTTGTCACAGAGGGAAATGAAATGGCTGCTGAAGCAGAGATGCATGTCATTTACCTTTATAAAGTTAAGAAAAGGTGTAAATAAGAAATTGAGCTGATTCATCTTATGAAAACTTAATGAAATTTATTTTCCTTGGTTCATCAGAGATTTTTTCTAATCATCATTTTTCCTTGGAAAGCAAGCTTAAAACTACCTTATTTAGTTATGGTTTGTGCATTCTGTCTTTTGTGAAGTGTTTTTAAATGATACTCTGCATATATGAATTTTTGTGAAATATGTAGAAAATCTGAGTGAAGTGATAACTGTTGATTTGCTGTTTAAAAGTGTTTATGTATGTTTGCTCACTTCATGAGTGGAATGTGTGTAACGTAGCTCATATGGATTTTTTGCTAACTATGCGGTTTGAGTGCTATAAGCTATAAGCTAATCAAGTGCCTATACATCATATTAATACATTACTCTTCATTATTATAGTTTCATTGTTATTCTTCATTGTTACTCTTCATTTCAAATAATCATTTGAAATGTTTAATGTTGTTAAATGGGAATTGATTGTAATTAATTGTGATTTTTCTGCCTTGAAAGTAGCTTTCAGCTACAGGAAGGGGATGTAGATCATTGTAGTAAATGATCCATTCAGAAATACAATATGACTTGTTTATTAAAAAATATATATTAAAAAATATTGGGCTCTTTAAGAGGGTAAGTCCTGTTCTCTCTGTTCGCATGTGTGTGGGTATCACCGCTGAGTTGTATAAATGTGATTACCATACTGCTACACCAGTTAATAAAAGAATCAATATTTTAACATGTCTGTGATCATTGCGATATAAGGTGCACAGCAGTATGTGTGCTTGCCACAGCTGTATACCTTGTAAAACTTCTTCAGATCCTTGTATTGGGTTTGATGCGTCTACTGTACTGTTTTGTAGTATAGGTTTTGTTTGAATGTTTGCATGACTGTTGTAAAATGCATTGTTTGTAAAATGCATTGTTTGCATGACTGTTGTAAAATCTGGAAGTCTGGAAAAAGACTTATTAAAAACACCTGTACACCAGCTAGTGTGCACACTACCCACACAATATATTATGAAACAAAATATCAAACAATAACAATGTAATAATATTTTAACAATAATAAAACAATAATAAACAATACTGTTTTTAAAATGTTATTTTATTAATGGTTTGTATGTAAAACAAGGCATTTTACATATATATTCTGTATAGATTTTATAGATTTTATAAATATATATGTTTATATAACACAAATGAAAATTTAATTAGTGCATATCTTCACCGCAAAATGCTGCTTTTAATTATCTTGACTTTCAGGAAGAAAGAGAAACCAGGACAGAAAATGAGAGAAAGTTAAAAAAATGATTATCAGGAAAAATCAACAACAGATGTCACAGTTTGGCCTACTCTCTGCAGCCTATTAGTGAAATGCACGCAGATACCCTGTATTGTGTTTTCTGTCTTTCTCCGCTTGTCTTTCTCTTCAGACCTACATGTGCGAATTCATCTTTATCATCATGGTAACATCTCTTACACTTTTCTCCCATCAATCTTACACCCCTCTTAAACAAATTAATCAGTGAAATGCTGTGTACTGGAATGGGCATTGCTGCATAATTGAACACAACAGCATTATATTGTGCACAACGTGTTAAGAATTACTTTTAATTTACTTTATAATTTATGAAAGCCTTTGATGTAGTGATTAGTTGCAAAAGTTTTTACAATTTAGAGCTTTTCACAATCATACAGGTTGGTTATATTTCTTTGAATGAAGCCACATGCAAAGTAAACTAATACCAGACCTGATAGCAAAGAAAGGCAAACAGTCATGGGTAACTGATAATGTAGCTGGTTCTTATTCTTTTTTGTTTGAAATCTGGAACACTTTTTACACAATCTTTTGTGACAAAATCATATGAAAAATTAGCATTGCTTGTTGCAAGCAAGGCTGTGGCATCCTGCACACATTTAGCTTGCTTTAGCCACTGTTTAGAGCTAGCTTTTGGTAAGCAAACATTACCCATAAGAGGTTATTTCTCACCACAAAAGTGTATATTTAGGTTAGTGGATTACAGATGTTTGGCCAGCGTTTATAACACTAAGCAAGCTAAAGTGCAGGGCCAGACGCATAAGCAATGTTTTATATTTCCACTTTCTCATGTGGCCTTGCCCAATTCCAGAAAACAGCATCTTGTCTGCCAATTCCAGAATTATGAAATTTAATGCAGCCAACATCAGACTGAACACAAACAAAGCAGAGGATCAGTGGTTAGGGGTACATGCAGAAGGTGTCAGATCTTTTTCCTTCTTCTGGTTTGTAATGTCATATGTCTTACACTTTGCATATTTCATTATGTTAATGTGAGATAATGTTCGTTGTCCCTATAGTCAGCAGTCTGGTGGTTACATCATTTAACTAATCTCATCCATAACCAAAAAATACCTTAAAACTGCTTTAAGAAACTTCACAAATTTTGGATTTAAATTTTAAATTTAAATTTTAAATTGTATTTATATAGTGCCATTCCCAACGCATATGGTTACAAGGCAGCTTTACAAAAAGCTTAAAAAAATTATGCCTTAAAATATTTTCCTGTACACACCCAGAGCTGAATGTGACTCAAAGAATGACAAACTTCAAAAGGTGTTAGTGATGCAAAAAAAATCCTTGGTAGAAATGTGGCTTGGCCATGTTGGCCAGCATAATGAATTTTGGGATAGCTGAGTCTGTGAAGGATCCATTCTTTCCTTTGTGGTCTGGGAAAAAGATAAATTCCAAGGCCATAATTGAAGAAGGCTTCGAAATGTGATGACCTTAATTGTGCCGCTGATGCACTTGGTCTTGAAATGCATTCAATCTCTGAATTGGGACACAGCTATTGGAACACTTTCCTATGTGCACCAATGTCTGAAACACAAGTGAAATCACACCTGTTATAGTCTATTATAACATCAGATGGTGTAGCAATAAAATAACTATGCTGGGCCATAGATATTTCCCAGTGTGCCACCAAGCAGAAGGCCTGAGTTGTTGAACACTCAATAGCTGATGTAGCCACATCTATATTGCAATTATGCAGGTATTAAGAACAAACATAAAATTAGCTATGGAGATACAGCTATTCCCCTAGCCCTAGTAACTGACTCAGAAGGTCCTGGTTTGGATTTGGAAGCTTGCACTGTAAAAGGATTGCATCCACGCCTGAAGTCGAGGATTCCACTTCTACAAAGAACGAAGTTCTGGATTAGGATGACGACGTAGTGGAGTAGAAGTGAAGGCTTCCTTTAACTGATTGAAGGCATGGGTGGGTGTTGATAAAGTGTAGCAAATCTTTGAAAATGGTAAAAATCTTTGATCGTGAAAGGTTTTGTGAACAGGTTCTACCTTCCCTCATCCATTTTAATGCCCCTGAGCTGGTAATGGAACCAAGGAATTTAATTTGAATTTTCTTTAGCAACTAACAACATTCCATCTGACAGTTCTAATGAGTTTACTATTATTCAAAAATGTGTGAAAAAAATATCAATATCAATGAATGAGAAAGTGATCCTAAACCTTTGACATTGAGTGTATATGACATGACACTGGATTTATATAGCCAAGTAGTGGTCATAAAGGCATTTTTCCTTTCATCCCCCTTCTGTATCTCCTCTTCCTGTCTCATCTGCCTAATTCTTCTTGACCTCTCTGCTGCTTTTGACCCAGTGAACCACCAAATCTTGTTATCTTCACTCTCCAACCTGGGCATCTCTGGACCTGCACTCAACTGATTGCAACATCAGTCAGAGGTGAAAGGTATCTGTATGGCATTTATATGCCATATATGTGTCATGTATGGGTTTTGATGCTGGTTTAGGAACAGTTGATGTGTCTGAGGGTCTGAGGTCCACTGTATGTGCAGACTGGCACATCAGGTTCTTATTTGCTCCCAGGGAAAGCTCTCAGAGTGATGTCCATCCCTGGGGAATAGAATGCGGGGGCAGGTATCTTCTCAAGGCAGAGGTCTGGGGAATGGATACTTTACTCTGAGACAGTGGAACTGATTTAGCCAGGCGAAAGAGGATCTATATGCATCACAGTAGAACACTCACTGTCTACTCTAATTCTCCCTGACACAATGTGGCCAAGGCTTCTGTACCATTTCCCCCGAGTTCTATAGAGGGTCCATCTAGACAAGGTCAGTTTGATAGCCTCGTTCTGGTCGGCCCGAGTATGGTTATCAGACCTCATGGGTCTAATTCACCATCCCCCGCAGCAGGTGTGGAAGCTATGGATCTGGCCCCTGAGGGGGACTAGCTCTTAGGTTCTGGTCTCTCAACCAAAATTCAAATTTAAATTTATTTATGCAGCACTTTTTAAATGTTGCATTGTTTCAAATGAGCTTTATATATAATGATAAGTTCTCCTGTAGCTCAGTGGTAGAGCATTGCGTTAGCAGCGCAAGAGGTTGTGGGTTTGATTCCCAGGGAATACATGTACTAAGAAAATGTATAACTTCAATGCACTGTAAGTCGCTTTTGATAAAAGCGTCTGCCAAATGCGTAAATGTAAATGAAAAGAAAAACACACAAAACAGAAAATATGTATAACACGGAATACTTTACAACTTTTACTGTATATTATTTTTTTTTGTATATAAACTGTATATAAACTTTTAATTATATTATTATTGTAATCAGTTAATAAAGTTGCCTGAACTGATAATAACTACAACAGATTTGAACCATTTAAAGAAATGGATGTGTATTAAAAATACCAGTCATTGCATGACAAGGCCTATACCTGTCTGAAGGTAATATATCCAGACAGTGTACCAAAATGGTATGTACTTGTTAATTGTCTCAATGTTGTATAGTCTCAGAACATGATAGATGATAGATCATGTTAGGCGAGATATGCCGTATATAAGGAGTTTACAATAATACCATAAAATATCCAAACATTGCATAATGAAAATGAAATGGGAGAAAAAAAATAGTGAAATTTGGAAGGCTGTAGTTAAATAATTATATTACCATTGACGTCCAGTTCCTGTCTGCCTTGCTGTGAATGTTTTGTGTTCGTGCCTCTGCTTAGCCTTGCTTTAAATCTTTCGTCTCACTACTCTCTTTTCTCATTACTTCTTGCTGTCTAAATTGCTAATTTAATTTGTTGGTGTATTGATTATATCATATTGAATTAATCAGATACCTCTAGCTTTTGATTGTTATCCACTGTAGATAACTCAGTTCAGTTAGCGCCATACTAGCCAGTTAGCCTGTCTTCTGTGTTTACTTGTCTTTATCTCCTACATTTTCATCTATTTCAAGTTTATAAATAACTGTGGTAAGTCGGAATAAATCAACAAACACTACGTCATTAAGTCATTACATATGACATAACAGATGTCATAATTTACAACACATATAATCACCTAAATATCATAATATAGAGACTGTGTTTGTGCCCCAGACTGGTTAATACTAAAAAAGCTGTAAACAATTAAATGGCAATTTAATAAATGTTAAACTAATAAAAAACATACATAGAGACAAACAACTAATAAGGCTTGGTTTTCAGAATATTAGATCACAGATCATAACCTAGATGTGCTCTGCTTGACAAAAACATAAAATTACATTAAATGAGTCTATCTCCCAAAATTACTGTTATAGGGATGAACCTTGTCCAAAATGCAAACGGGGAGGTGTTGCTGCACTTTATAGGAATATTTTTACATTTACCCAGAGATCTGATTTCAGATAAAACTCGTGTAAAGTAATGGTAATAAAAAGTTGATTTGGGGTAGGCTTTGAAAGACATTTTAAACACAACATGTGAGGACCCACTCTATACCGTAATCATACCTTAGATTTAATACTGTCCTATGTTGATGACGTTAATATGTCTTCATTCCACTGCAGAATTTCTAATCATTATCTGGTGTCCTTTGCAATCATAGGTAATGTATAATAAAATCAGCTCCTTGCTAAAAATACAGTATAACAATAACTTCTGCCACTAAAGACTGTTTTATCAATAATCTACTGGAACTCAGTTCCTTAACATAACAGATAACTTTGAAAACATTGATAGCACTACAGAAAATGTTAACTCCCCCTCTATTGTTATGCTTGATGAATGCTCTATAAAGCCTATTTATAGGCAGGTTAAGGTCATGCGACGTAGCATTGCACGCCACAATGCCTTTAAAAGGCACCTGCAAAATACGACATCATCTTCAAGCGACGCAGCATCTCGTTCCCTATCTCAGGGAACTGGGTTACATATGTAACCTGAGATGTTCCCTTTCGAGGAAACTCAACGCTGTGTCAGCTTGATGTTATGGGGAAGTAATACCCACTACGCCACAGTGAGGAAAGGCCTGCCCCAAATGCTGTAAAACATTGGCACAAAAGCATCAGGAGCAGACTTAGACTTGTCAATCCAGGGGGACCTAAGTGCCTGAAGTTGAATTCAAGTCTAAGCTGTAAAATCAAATATAATTGTGTGGAGAGGACCAGCTGGTCGCAGCACAAACATCACTTAGAGATGCTCCCCCAGACAGAGCTTTAGATGATGCTTCACCCCGGTACAAAGGGCTCTTTATGCCCAAAGGTGACTCATAATCCAGGGTAATAGCATGTGTGACCCAGTGATCACATTATCTCGGTTGCGGCCACCAAAAACAGACTAAGAGCCGAGAGGTCTTACGCCACTGCCCTGAGCGGTGGACATAGGTCCTCAAAGCTCTAACTGGACACAGTAAGTGAAGCCTTTCCTGATTAGCCGGTGCCAATCCTGCAGAGAAGCGCTCTTGAAGAAGCTCCAACACTGAACCAACAGCAAAGAACCAACATGAAGCTCTGAAACTCAGAATGGTCTCTACAACCTAGGTTGAGAGATCAGAACTTAAGAGCTGGCTCCCCTCAGGGACCAGACCCATAGTTTCTAAATCTTGGCTGGGGACAAAAGATCAACCCCCAAACCTGAGACAGAAGATCCCTCTGGACTGGGAGCTCCCAAGGGATGTCCAGAAGAATCATTATGTCTGAAAACTAGATTTAGGTCAGCCAGAATGGTGCTATCAGAAGTAGGCAAACCCAGGCTAGGACTTCCAGGAGCAAGATTATCAGGGAAATGCATACACAGATACAGCCTCTGCCACATCTGCACCATGGCATCCAACCCCAGAGGAGCTGGATAACTGAGGCTGAACCAGAAGAGACAGTGTGTCGACTCATCAGAGGCGAACAGATCCACGTCCACTCAGTCATACCTCTGCCAAATGAATTCCACCACTCATGGTTGAGCCTCCATTCCCCAGATCACAGCCCCTGCATTGACAGAATATCTGCTCCCAGATTTGCATACCCTATGATGTACATGTACATGTTCTCTCCGCTCTGACGGAGAGAAGCCTGGTCTCTGCCCAAAGAAGGATCTGCTGCACCAGCCTGAACAGGGGGCACGAATGCAGCCCTCCCTGGTGATGTAGGAGACCACAGTGGTGTTGTCTGTATGGACTAAGGAGTGTTGGCCCTTGGGAGGAAGTGTTTCAGAACCAGAAACACTACCCTCATTTTCAGGCAGTTATGTGCCATGAGAGATAAGGGCCCTCCCACCAACCAGACTGGACGGCCATCGAGAACTGCACCCCAGCCCTTGAGGGAAGTACCCATTGTAAGAATCCTGCGACGGCATAACAGAGTGGGACCCAAGGTGACCAGGGTCTGAGCCACATAGAAAGGGTGCAAAGCCCTCTGGCCCAACGGAATCATATTGGCCACTGCTGCCATGAGTCCTAACAGTCTCTGAACCAGGAGGACTGTCAGGTGCCGGCCTAGCCAAATGCTGCCCACAGCAGCAAGGATCGACTTCACATGTACAGGAGACAATGTGCTTGCATCATAGTGTCCCAAATTACCCCTGGAAAAGTAGTTCTCTGGACAGGAGAAAGCATATTCTTTTTGGGGGAGCACCTCCAAAGGAGCCAGGTTTACATCCATGCACTTTGTGAAGGTGCTAGGCCGAAAGGAGGGAAGCACTCAATATTGGTAAGCTTTGTCCCTGAAAGCGAACCTGAGAAACTTCCTGTGTTCTGGCAAAATCTCAATGTGAAAGTATGCATACCTCAGGTCTATCGTGACAAACCAGTCCTCGGACTGAATTTGACACACAATCTGCTTGAGCGTTAACATCTTGAATCTGCATCTCCTTAGAGAGCAATTAAATGAAGCAAATCCAGAATTGGATGCAACCCCCGTCCTTTTGGGGACGATAAAATATCAGCTGTAAAAGCAAAGATCTCTCATGTAAAGGCAAACACATTCTATAGCCCCTTTTGCCAAGAGTCTCTAGTAAACGGGCAAACACTAAATGCTGCTCTCCTACTACTACAGTCTGCAAAATGCCATTGAAACGGGTAGGACAGGAGACACATAGAATTCTGTACCCTCTCTCTGCTGTACTTAACAGCTATAGGGACAAATTGGGCAGAGGTTTCAACTCTGCCAGAAAGTGCGAGAGAGATATCATCCTGTCTACCTGTCCAGTCTCCTGAAACAGTGGACTGGCAAGTGAAATATGGAGAGATAAACTGCCAGGTGCTTCTACCCCCGAAACACCTGGGGTGTTTGTTGCTGCCTGTAGGCTTCAGAAGACTTAATAGAAGAAGAGTTGGATGGACTTTAAACCAGTCAGCCTGGTACACCTGCAAAACTGCCATAGTGTGCAGGGATCCACCATCCTGACCCGCATATTAGTTATATGTATGTGTGTGTATAATATATTATAAATATATAATATATATATTTATAATATATATGGGGTAGAATATATGTCAATATAGATGTCATCTATGGACATTGGATATATGTAATACTACATTTGCGCATGGGCTGTGTGTGCTCATGCGATTCGGTGGAGAGCGCGATGAAGAAAGATGGAGCCCGTCTCCCGCTGCTGCTCCTCAAAATCATGCTGCAAACCCCACGAGTGCAGCATCCGCTCTGCCTTGGCAGAAGAGACCCGACCCGCGAGGTGCAGCTGCCCGACTCCTATCTGAATTAAAGAGAGTAAGGCGGGCAGTCAGCTAGCGTGCTCCGCTCCCAAACAAACCACACACATATCGTGTCACCCGCCATGATACAGCGTGGGCAGAGTGGCAAACACTTCTTAAACTTTTTTTAAAGTCATGCATATATATATATATATATATATATATATATATATATATATATATATATATATATATATATATTAAACTTTTAAAGTCATGCATATATATATATATATATATATATATATATATATATATATATATATATATATATATATTTTTTTTTTTTTTTTTTGTCTGTTCTGCTTTCTGAATACTAGCTGCTTCCTAGCGCTAATATCTTCTTTTTTCTCTCTCCTAGACCTGACTAACGTGCAGACAAACAGGCTTCCTGAAAACAAGAAACCTGATGGCGTATTTTGCAGATGCCTTTTAAAGGCATTGTAGCATGCAATGCTACGTCGCATGACCTTGACCTTACTATAAATAGGCCTGATTTTACACGTTCAGACACGGGTTCACCTGAAGTGCGGTCCCAATAGCGTCGAGTTCCCTCGAAAGGGAACCAGATTTTGAAAACCATCTTGTAAAATTGCATTTTTCCATCTTAAAAATATCAAAACTACGACACATGTTCTGCGTGTCAGACACGCATGTCAAACAAATTTACGCATTCAAGGTATCAAGGCTTCAATACAAACATCAAGGATCAATACAAACCTCCAGCTGGTTTAACATGCAACAGCCAGAGTTCTTACAAGAACTAATAAGTATGACCATATTAGCCCAGTTCCTTATCAAGCACTGAATAAACTTCACAATTCTGCTGATTACTTACAAGGTCCTGAATGGTTTACACATTCCCACTGCTTTTGGCTGATCCAGGTTATCAACTTAATTTGGCATGATGTTGAGCATCCAGCTGAATCGGAACTGGTGAAACTGGAGGTGTTCTTATGGGAAGTGTCCCCGGTTCCACTTTACTTAATGCAGCTAATTAATGCAGCCTAACAATTCCTTAAAGGATTTGAGTCATAAAACCATAGGGCTTTGTGTAGGCTAGATTAAAGAGATGGGTCTTTAATCTAGATTTAAACTGACAGAGTATATCTTCCTCCTGGACAACACAAGGAGGACTGTTCAAGATTTGGGCTAAATATGAAAAGGAAATTTTTCTAAATTCGGGGTATTATCAACCAGGCAGAATTTTGAGATCACTGTGAACATGAAGGACTGTAACAAGACAGGAACTCACTTAGATACAAAGGAGCGAAATTATTCAGGGCCTTGTATGTAATAAGTAGAATTTTTAAGTTTATACAGTGTTTAAAAGATACCCAGTGCAGTATTGTCTGCAGTGCAGAGCCAAGCTAATATGGTAATTTTTCTTTCTCGCAAGAACTGCTGTATTTTTGACCAGCTGGAGTTTAAGTAGTAATCCTGCAGGGCAACAACCCAGTAGGGCATTACAATCATCTATGATGTCTTGATGTCATGAACGCATTAATTAAATTTTTGGTGTTTCACATGGAAAGCGTGTCATATTTTTGATATATATTTAAAATAAAAAACAAGGTTTACAAATATTGGGAAAGTTTTACAAATATTGAAAAATGTGGTTTTTAAAGGACAAATTGCTGTCAAATAGGACACCCAGATTCTTAGCTGATGAAAAAGGCTTTATAGAGCATCCATCAACAGTATCCTTGGTTGTTACATGTGGAAGATTTTGTTCCAATAATTAAAATTTTCTGTTTTGGAAATTACTGTTTTAAATTCTAGTTACTAGTCATCAGGCATTCTGTCAGTTTGGTGAATTTATGCATCTCGTCAGGCCTCAAAGAAATATACAGCTGATAATCATCAGTGCAGCAGTGAAAACTAACTAAATATAACTTAATAATTGCTCCCAGAGGTAGCATATACAGGGTGAAAAGGAGAGCCCCAAGCACTGAGCCCTGAGTCACTCTGATGATGAGCAGTCTCTATTTTATGATTTGTTTTAAATCCTCAGTGGAAAACCTCACAGATTCAATTTAATTCAATTTAATTTATATAGCGCTTTTTACAATGGTACATTGCTTCAAAGCAGCTTTACATATAATAAAAAAGAATTATAATAAAGAACAGAACAAATGTCAGACATGTTTAACAAAGAATACATGATATTATTGCAAATAATATGTGAAATGTATATTAAAACTAATTAGGCATACTAGGTTTATAGTAGGTTAAAAAAAGGCTTACTGAACCAATAAAACTACAAAATCACGGCAAGATATGCCGTTCCAGCTAACATGCAGATGGCATTTAAAAAGATAGCATCTTATGGGACAGGGGTATAAGGGATTTGTAATAGTACCATGAAATCCACACAACACAAAGTAAAATGCATAGATACAATATATACAATAGAAATACCTGAAAATGACACAATGAAAGAGAATGGGAGACAATCTGAGACAAAGGAGTGGCAAAATAGAAGAATATTTTGGACTATAATTATATCATATCGCTAGAAGCAGTATTAACAATTTGCAAAACCCTAAGCTAAGTTAGATGTCAGCAGTCTCCCAGTAAGCCAGCCAACAGGGCAACAGTGACAAGGAACCAAAACTCCAATGTTGTATAGCTGGAGAAAAAACCTTGGGAGAAATCAGGCTCAACCGGGAGGGCCAGTTCTCCTCTGGCACGTTAAATCTGCAATTTGTAACTTTCTTGGATACGAACGGAGAGTTGATTATAATGATTTATAAAAATAATAATTATTTTCATTACTAATTATTATTAATTATTAAATATAATTAGTCTAATTATATCTGACAATATGTCGGGCACTGAGAAATGTTGACAACAGAAATAGCCTAATGTTACAAGTGTAATGAGTAATGTTAAAAACAGAAGCATAACGTTACTAATTACAGCTATAACAGCACACTGCTGTGACTATGCAGGAACAAAATATAGAAACTAACTAGGCTGGAGGTAGGTAGGTATATAATGGTAAGTTTACTAAAGAAGCCCCTCAAATCCCGATGATCTGTTGACCTGTGTGAGTAATACAGTGGGTACAAAATTACTCTGAGAAAGGGATATAGTGAAGTCATTATTAATATTTTTCAATATTTCCCATATAAAATATTCACATTGATGACATACATCAATAAAGTATATTTAAAAGCTTCCTTGCAAAATTATCATTTTTTATCATCTAGTGTTTTTAAAAGGCTCTGAGTAACACTGAATGTGGATTATTGACCTGTCAAGTACAGTCAGTATTTGAATTACTTTAAGCAACAGATTTGTAATTCTAACACAATTATCTATAAACTATAAATTAAGAAATTTCATGTTTCCGTTTTACACTGCAGAACTGTTTATAGTGTCATAGACTTTTCATACACATTTACATAAATAAATCTTGATGTTGAAGAAAAATATTAATGTTCATGTTTTGTCAACTACTCATAAACATACGGAGATTCACAGGGCACAACAGTAGACAAGTAAAAGAGAAACAGTTTACTGTTATGGTATTTTTTATTGAGTGGATCAGTAGCAAATTATAGACAAACAGTTTACTCTTATGTTAGTTTTCACTGAGTGGATCAGTAACACACAAAATTTCAAAAAAAGGAATTTAAGACACACATAAATAGATCACATCACACATGCACAGCCCTGATTTTAAGTTAACTTCTATTTTCTGCTCTTTGCCTGTCTGTCTTTGTGTGTATAGCAGAAATAAAATGCAAATCTATAGATGTTTAACTTTGATATTTATCTCAAAGGATTAAAGCTTAAAACAGATACAGGCTCCATTGTGTTTGAGTAAACAGATATTTAGAGTGATGACAATAAAAAAATATCCAACATGGCCTACTAATGGACACCGCTACCTATTGTTGCAGCAGTTAGAAAAAAAACATCAACACACATTTTCTTTAATGGAATACATTACAGTGTAAACAGTGTGCACATTGTAGAAAACCTTAACAATACTGTTTGAAATTCTAAAGATGTGGAAAAACTCAGCAGAGTCTTAATGGATGCATTAACCATGTTTGGCTTCAGTCATATTCTTTACAATATGGAAGTCCTGCTGTTATTGGCCTTAATGCATCACTGTTAATGTTGGTGCATGATTTTTAATGAGGTTTAGTGAGTCCTGAGCACCATACATCAGAATGATGCTGTTGATTTTGCCACCACAGTTTTCCTGTTTTGAAAAGATTAGTCAGCTAATTTGTATCCATTAAGATAATCTTAAAAGCTTTGCATTGGGTATGACTGAGTTGATCACAAAATGTTTCTACTGTATTTAACTATATAACGTTAAGACTCCATGCTTAAACTTTAAAAAGTTTTAAGCCATTTACAACTTAAATGGTGAATAAGTAATTAAAGTGATTTAGCCAATCGATTTGTTTGATCATTGTTTTTATAATGTGAAGCTAATTTATTTTCTTAATGAAATCTGAGTTTGAATGAATTCATTAGTGTTTAAGGGCCATGGTTTTGTAAAACCTGAAATCTCAATGTATATTTGTAATATATGCTGTATATATGTGCTTTTGGTTCAAAATGCTGTGCATATAATATGTATTAGTGCACAGCACATATTGAACCAGGAGCATATACACCTATTATGCTGTCCACAGCACTCGCACATGCATATTGTATTTGAGTCAGTACTATCTCTTTCCAGCAGGGACTATAATATATTCAATGCAAAATGAATTTTGTCACCTTTTTATCAGTTTTCTCCCTTTGTGCAAGAGAGAAAAATGTGAATATAATAGCAACCAGAATAATTTAAAGTCTGTTCACATTACAGATACATTTCCTGGATCTCATTTAGCCCTCAGAAGGTGAGAATAAACAGTCCTATATTTTGAAATATTTACAAAAGTAGACAAACCTATGGGATTATACATTTCACAAAGGGGCTACACCTCCTTGTGATTTCATTAACTACCTCTACTTCATTAAATACCCTGACACTTTCACACTCTGTAAACCTGTGCAACTCTCTGTAAATTTTGTAAATCTAACATCGCAGACCTGCTGCAGCCACCCAAATCTCAGACCTGTCCACCCCCCCTTTGACACAACAAGGTGTGTCTATTGTGCTGCTGCTGAAAAATATTTTTTTGTGGGGGGTGTTTTGTCTTTTTTTGTGTTTTGTACATTTTCCGCATAAGGCTACAGGATTTTTTAAGTATTCCTCTGTATCTAATTAACTCACATTAAACTCACATTAAACATCTTGCCCCTACCAAACACTGACATTGTGTTTGTGAGTTAGTAAATATCACATTCAAACATGATGATCATTTCTGCATTATGGGAAGTGCAGAATAAATTTAGGAAATTCCTTATTTATTAATGCACACGTTTTCATTCAGTGTGTGTACTGGAGACATCAGTTGTGTTGTCCCATAGTAAGATTTGGGTTCCTTTTTGAGGGAACTCGACATGGGTGATATTCAGGCATGTCTGGGTCTGAACACATATGAAATCATTCCTATTTATAGGCAGGTCAAGGTCATGTGACCTTGTGTTGCACACCACCTGGAAAGGTGCCTGGAAAAAAATAATATCAGCTGCTCGTTCTCAGGAACCAAGTCTGTCTGTCTGCAGTCAGATATTAGTGCAGGAAGCAGTGAGAAGAGAAAGTGATAAAAAAAATTAAGAAAAAAAATATGAGTTCTAAGAAGTTCTAAAAGGCATGTGCCTCCCTGACCACAAGCACTGTGTGTGTGTTTTGGTTAGGAGCAAGCTGCTTCTGTTGAGGATGCCCTACTCCCGCCTTGTTTTCTATTCTGATGAGGACGAGGCAGCTGCACCTTGAGGGTTGGGTTCCGCTTCTGCTGAGGGAGACTGACGGCTGCCCTTGTGACATGCACCACCTTCCTTTCACACTCTCCCTCGAATTGGATGAGGTTATCCAATCTGCTGTCTCTTTTGTGCTCAATGATGAGCTCATGCTTTCAACGTTGGATGACAATCTGACAACTGGTAGCCAGGTGCGTGGAGGCAAATCAGCCTCCTCTTTCAGCTGTTTGAGGAACTGATTGACATTATTTCTTGTGCTGTTGAGAAGCTGAACCTCAAGTGGCCAGATGAATGACAGCAAATTAATACATCTCAGCTGGACGATAGAATTTTATCATCCAGCCAAGAACAGCCTCCCTGTCGTAATCTCCCATTCACCCTGATCTCCACATCAAAAAGGTTAAAGATGGGAAGAATTCATATTCAGCTTGTGTGTTTAAACCAGTCACCAAAAATTTTTCACCTATTGTTGGGCTCCACTAGCATGCTTATGGGGCAATGCTTAAAATGGAAGTTGAAATGGATGCTCGTGGGCTATCTCTCCTTTTCAACAACATTGTTGTGGAGAAAACCTGCCATGCCCTCTACACTATGCACTATGCACAACACTATAGTTACATCGCGTTTAGTGGGCAAGGCTTATGTGGCAGCAGGTCAGGATGGTGCATCCTTGCACACTTAGAACTGGATGAGGTTGAGGAGTTCTGCAGAGCCACAGATATCGCCCTCTGTGCCAGCAAGCAGACAACCTGGCACAGAGGGCTGCTTTCTTGGTAACGGAAAATGGCACTTGTGGCTCAGTTTGTCTGGCATCAGAGAAAGGGATAAAACCTTTCTCTTGGATGCCCTGATTGCTCCTTATGGTCTGTTCAGTGATGCTGTCAGCTCTAATTAGCAGTCGGAGGTGTTCAAGGAGCTCCTCCCCTGTTGAGACCAGGTAACTGCAGCGTCAAGTGGTCCATCGATGACATTTGGGTTTAGATCTACCTCTATGTATATGCAACAGCAAAAGGCCAGTGTGGCAGCTTGTGCCCCCCACCCATAAAAGAGCTAGGGGCTGGGCAGCACATGCAGGCCTCGCAGCCCAAAAGGAAGTTCAATCTGAAGACTGTGCTTTCCTCAAAGGCTGCAAGGAGAAGAGCACCTGATGCCAGCAGAATGGCATTGGGGGCCGACCCCGTGAGTAAAGGTCTGTGTACACATCAACATCAAGTGCCAGACCACCCTCAGAGCCCCCAGAAAGCGCTTCTGTTTTCCTCATCACCTCACTTGTTTTGGGGGACAGAAGCACCCAGCACTTCACCCACCCTATCTTCCATATTCCTGTCGAACCATTTCCTGCCAGTCTTCTTATTCAGGATACCGGGCAGGTCAGGTTTTTGTCAGCATGAAAACTCCTGCCCAGTCTATCCCCATGACTGTCTAATACAGTAGAGAGAAGGTACAGAATTCAGTTTGCCTCTTGTCTTCTGTGTTTCAATGACGTTCTACAGACAGTGGTGTCAGAGGAGCAGACACGTTAACACATTCCTCCTTCCACAAGAGATTCTGGCTTTTACAGCTGTTACTTTATAGTACCAGATTGACTTGTTTGTCAATTAACAGATTGTGTGCCATCTACATTCACATCCACATCTGCTTTCTAAATTACACAGACAACTGGCTAATCACAGTGATTTGACATTCCACTACGATGCTGGCACAATTGTCTCTTGCATGTGTGGGGTCAATGCTTCATGCTGTGAGCCAGCATCTAACAATCCTCCAGATTTAAAGGTTGTAAGGCCTTTTGAAAAAAGCAGCCAATGTGATATTTTTCATGTCTACTGCACATGAGACCATTTCAGTTCTGGCAAACAATTGCCACAATCTGGCAAAACAACAAGGGAAACTATTTTCATCCCAAAAACCACCCATTAAGAATGGTAAGGTTTATGCGCAGAGGACTCCGTACCCTTTCTATGTGGATCACACATGCACAGTTTCCCACCTTAGGTCCCACTCAAGGTGTACAATGTTGTCATAGAATTCTTATGATGGACACCCCTCTGACGGGCTGGGATGCGGTTTTCGATGTCCATCCAGTCCATGGTCTGTAAATGGGCCCTCATCTCCTCTGACACATAAATACAAAGCATAGCTTACAAAATTTGCTTCCACGTTCTTTGATCAATTGAGTTTATTATCAATGTAGATACCCATCAATGTACTTGTATGAGTCCACTATCTCTACATCACAGATATGTATACAGACAGGGGTGTGTTGGACCTTTGGGTCCTGATGTCGATTACCAGTCCTTTCATTTTTGCTACATTGAGTTGCAGGTGATTCTAGCATTGAAGCACTTATAAGGGTCAACATATGTTCTAGTCCATACAAACAACAAAACAGTTGTCTCTTATATATATCTTTTAAAATATAAATTACCAGGGAGGGCTGTGTTCATGCCCCCTGTTCATGCTGGCACAGCAGATCCTGCTCTGGGTAGATATCAGACTGCTCTCCATCAGAGAAATGTACATTCCAGAGCATGTAAATCTGGGAGCAGATATCCTGTCAAGACAGGCTAAGGCTCCATCCACAAGTGGTGGAGTCCATTTGGCAGAGGTATGGCTGAGTGGAAGTGGAATTGTTCACCTTCAAGGAGACAACCCACTGTTATCTTTGGTTCAGCCTCACTCACCCAGCTCTGTTGTGGCTGGATGCCATGGTACAGACATGGAAGAGGCTGCATTTGTACACTTTCCCCCCCATCATCCAAGGCAATGTCTAGGGGGGCACATCTAAGTGATATGTAACATATGTAACCTGGTTCCCTGAGACAGGGAACGAGACGCTGCATTATTTTGCCATACTTCAGTCATGTCTGCACAGCCTTCCTTCAGAATCTGATGACGTATTTTGCAGACGTCTTTAAAAGATTATGTGGTCCGCAACATTACATCGCAAGACCTTGACCGGCCTATAAATAGCCGTGATTTCATATGTGATCAGACCCAGGTGAGTCTGAAGTGCTTTCTATATAGTGTCAAGCCATGACACAGTTTCTCATTCCCTGTCTCATGAAACTGGGTTATATACTTAACCTGAGACAATATTAACCTATAGACACAAGTGGCGTGAGAGGTCTGGAGTAAGTGATATTTCTAGATAACAAGAGGGTTACTATATGGTTAATTTATATATCAATTCACAATCTATTTAAAACAGAGGTTTCATTAGCACTGCATTATATCTATCTATCTATCTATCTATCTATCTATCTATCTATCTATATATATATATATATATATATATATATATATATATATATATATATATATATATATATATATATATATATATATATAAGAGCAGTAACATTCAATTGGTAAGGATAGATATTGCTACTTGATCTATGCTGGTACACTATGTTAGTGTAACATAATATAAACTACTTATTCTAAAACCTGTCTCTGTAGCAGCTTTGTAGCAAAGTGAAAAGTGTTATATAAATAAACTTTATTCAAATTCAAATTGTTTGAGTCACATTAAATAATACTTTTGACTACAACTGAAGTAACTCACATATTCATGTAGGTTCATAGTTGCTCTTTAAACATACTATTTTTAACAACATCTCAACAAATTCTACAAAATGTCCACATTTAAAATGAAACCTGTCATTTTGCCTGGTGGCATGACCTTTGTATAGCCCTGTAACAACATGCAAGGACAGGTGCTTTTGAGTTTCTTTTGTCAAATAAAACCAGTGAAAAAAAAATCACAAAGAAAAGCTGTACAAAGACGGAATAAGTGGCCAAGCGAATAAGACTATATTAAAAGAATAGGAGAAGGTGAAAAACGTGAAAGAGGGAGAGAAACCCCTCCCATGGAACATAGCTGGGGTTAAGTACTAAGATTTCATCCAGTGGGACTCGGGGTCCACATTTAAGCCTTCCTTGGTGCAGGGGCCACACCAGGCATTTTACATAATCACAATGATGATATACAGGGACATTAGAACAGGGAGCCACTGACATGCCAAACAATAGACCCTCACAGCAGGACCAGCCTCTCTGGGTATCCAGGTGCAGTCCCAGGCCGAAAAGTCCACCTGTCCCCCTTTCAGCCCTTATTGTGTGGCGAGAGATGTTCTTTTAGGAGTAAGATTTGGTAGTGGGGGGGCTAGCGATTTTAAGGAGAGATGTAAGAAGGAAGAATATGAGCATGCTCTTTGATAAGATGAGTTTTAATTTAGTAAAAAACAGTACGGATGAGGGGAAAGTGCACACATACACTCAACTGTAAATAAACAGGGGAACGGAACAGAATAGGATCTTCTCCATCAGGTCAGTCAATCTTTGGAAATAAAGAATGGGAAAGGGAATTTACATAGGGAAGTCAAAGAGTCATCTGTCAACAAAAGTTTAGAACTCTTGAGAAAAAAGGATAGCCCCTGGCCTGGATGCACAGATGCAGCCCTGTGTCTGCTCACTCATACGTGTGTCCGCCAGGGCTGACTGGACACAGAACTGCCACTATTACCCACAATCCTGTGCTCCTGATAGCCTGGGCCAGGCTCAGATTTAAAAGCTTCAGTGAGCAAATCCTTGACATTGTACACATTAGAGTTTAGCTCTCTCCATGTGTGGTCCAATTGTAGAAAATTAGTGGGATATAAGCTGTTAGTGGGATAGAAGCTGTCGTGTCACCATACACCTTTGTTTTCCAAAGTGCCACTTTGGAGTTGTTTCTGGTTAATGCCTGTAGAGGGTTTTAATTAAAACTCTCTACACTACATTCCTATGTACATTTCTGTGTGCCAAATTGGTCTGAACTGTCATGGTTGTGCCAAAAGTAATATTTTGCATGCATTGTTTTCAAATATACTACCTTAGCATGATGGAAGGGATACTGTGTGTATTATAATGTTTGTAACATCAGGAATGTTGTTCTGAATCCAGTAATTTTGAGACTCACTAAGTCCTCTGGTATATGGTATAGTCTACTCATTAGGCCTATGGAATAGGGGTCTTAACTATAAAAATAGTGATTACCTTGTGCAATGATAGTACCTACTAAAATTTGTAACAAAAGAAAGCAGAGAGAGATTTCAACTTTGAATGTTTGACATTCACACCAGACAGTACATTGGTACATTGGTACAGTACATTGGTTTAAATAACTGTTCATTAGTTTAAATAGTTCTTATGTTTCTGTTTGTCTATATTGTTTATTCAAACTTTGGAAAAAGAGCAAATCCATTTGGAAAAGTTGAAAGATTCCATTTATGTCAATGAATCTGAAATTGCTAACATGTCTAGAGCACTGGTTCATACATATGCACGTATAGGAAAAGTGAACAGTTCCTCTAAACTGATTCTTTATGGGTTATATTTGGAGTCTGTTTTTAATTAGGTATCCAGGGTCCTCAAAACATATCCATTCATTAACTTTAAGTAGGAATGCTGATTCTAAGCAGTGAACTTTTTCAATAAGGATCATAGGGCTAGGATGGAATTTGATGATAACACAGTGTCCTCTGGGATGCTGTGGGTGTAGTTCATGGATTAAGAATGATGGGAGGGTAAAAAAGCATTTTTAGACAATAACTCCAGTCTACCTGTATACCTAAAATCTGAATGTTATTGAATTGACAACAAATATAAAATGAAATCTGCAAACAAATTACGATATAGCTTTCTTCAAGAACTAATTTTATGTACCTTTTATGTACAAGAACTAATTTTATGTATTTTATGTAGAAATGATATAGTACTTCTTGTCTGTATTTTGAACATTTTGCTATTTGTTTTTTACGGCTGTGAATTTCTTTCTGAAAAATGCTTTGCTAGAAATGTGCTTGATATGATATTATGATTATATAGAAATATTTTGTCATTTGTTTTTCTAATGCACCTAAATGTATTGTATAAATTAAGTGTGGCTTAAGTGTGCAAACACTTTTTCAAAGATCTGATATTTTTCAAAGATCTGATGTTTTTTAAAGATCTGATGTTTTTCAATGATCCAGATCTGTAGCAAAACACTGCAACAAAGCTGATATGCTCTAATGCTGGACAAAAATGTAAATGCTCCTTATTTCACACAATGGAAATATGCCCAAAATATCTGATTATAAACTGTACTTTGTGATATTGCATTCTGAGAACACTTGATGAATTTGTGATGTAATACATTCAAGCTACATCGCACAAATTAAAAAATTCGAAACATGAGATTTTCTTGATCTTAAATGTGGTGAGTTCCTTCTAACCTGGTTGTGTTAAGTTTGTTGGAACTTCATAAATATCCTGTCTTTTAGATGATGGGGCATTTTCCTTAAAGTAGTAGTAGTCGACGCTTCAGATGAAATGAAAGTCAAGGGGTGAGGTGCTGGCATGTGTGTTGTGATGTGTAGTTGGGCAGAGCAGCGGGCTGATTAATCTTGCGGTCTGGCACACACTGCCTCAGATTGACTGCCTAATAAAAATCATAAACAAGTAAACAAGCAGCCCAGCTCAAGCCTTAATCCTAGCAGTGCATAAACAATTAGAAGCAGTCCTCAGCTTAAACTAGGGACAATAAGAGTGATTTACCACTGTGATAGTGTGTTTCTATTTGTGTTAGTACAGGTGTTTCCTACTGTCCTTATATGTGTGTCTAAGTGTATTTTGGGAATGTCTCAGTAGCATTTGCAAATGGTCTGTTACAAATTTGTCAAAGGTCATGATATTCACTTAAGGGCACAGCTCCTTCGGTTAAAATGCTGTTTAACATCTGCATACCTTTTGTCATCATTTGTTGTTATTTTGGCAATGTAAAAAATATCATTGCATATATGTTTGCACCTAAATGCTACAAAATAATGCCTCCCCTCTAGTATGATTTTTTTAACACATCTATACATATTTGACCTAGTGTAATGATATTTTAGCTCCTCTTGACTTGGAGGTCTCCATGTGAGTAAAAATGCAAATATGTTGGTCTTGGTAGGACATGAGGAGATTGTCCTATAATCAATAGGAAACTATGCATAGTCACTCCAGGAAGGGCTGATGAGAAATAGGAGGGAAACACTGAGAGGTCTTTCACTGAAACCTGCTCTCTTCCGTTTATGAGCCATTCAAGCAGTCCCATCTGCAAGTCAAAGTCAACACTCAGCCTGAGCAATAAATTCATATAGAGCACTCTGGTGCTTGGTTAGTGTTTTAATTAATGTTGTCATTCCATGCTTTAAACATTCAGGCATTTCAACAACCTCTTTTTTCAAGCCTTGCTTTGTTTTATCAAAGGGTTTTAAAAAGTCGCAAATATTCATGAACATTTTAGTTTTATTAACTTAAATACCCTCCAAACCTACTGTGTAAAAAGACTGTGCATGCTAGCGTTTGGTAAATTTTTAAATAGTTTTACATCTGATTTTTTAGTAGCAGACCGGGTTAGTTCTTAATTTCCGATTCATGCCAAAATGTGTCTAATTGATGCAACTGTGTAAGTTCTATGATTGTGTAAATGAGTGTACGTTTTTAAATACATGTGTCCCGTCACGCAGCATTGACAGACCCAACTTATTCGCCGATTTCCAATGCGGATTGGAGATGTATGCTTATGCCCTTGAGTCATTTACCCCCGTGGACTATAAAAACAAAAAGTTATTAAACACGCAACCTTTAAATGATTAATTAACCTATTAATTTAGCCCTCATCAGAAAACACAATGAATATACTTTGTTATAATATTAAAACTATTTGCTGCATTACAGAATTGCAATGCCTTTATCTTTTTTGCTTTTTTAAAGACAGTAGCCTATGCAAAAAATTATGCTTCTGTAAGTTATAATTTGGGTGTCACAAATCATACAACATCAATCTTACAAAATCATAGTTTTAATATTTTGAATGTTGTTCCTCAGTGCCTTGCATCAACCTACAAAGATGAAAATAAATGTAGAGTGAAATAAAAACTGATTCGTGCATTGTACATTATTATAGTTATTAGTATTAGTCTGTTATTATTAAGTAGTAGCAGCAGCAGAAGCAGCATTAATTATTAATGTAGGCTATATTTTAAATGATTTGTAAAAGTTTTTTGTTATTATAGAATCGTGTATTTGTCAATGGATATAAAATTTAAACATTCTGATACAAATAAATGTTTATATAAATATTTATGCATTTGCTTGTTATTTCTGTTAATTAGAATTCGAATTAAATTTTAATGTATAAATTCAGTTTTTTGTCATTAAAAATATCCGTGCATGCACTGACCCTGTAAGACGATCAGAAAACAGATCATTTGATAATCTTTCACATATTTGTGAATGTAAATAGTCTGGTAGTTTCCTCAGACACAGTGATTGATTAGATCATATTAGGGTCGCTCCTACACGAGAGTAATTTACTTTCCTAGCCCCGGGCCAAACTCACATGTGCATTTCTATGAAGTCTCCAGACTCCCCTCTCTTTTCATCTACAGGGATGACAACAATAACAACGAAATTTACCTTTCCGATACGAATTTTTGACATAAAAAGCACTTAGCACAGCCTTTCCAACTCAATTAATCACAGTCGGTTATAAAGATGGCGTAATGAAGCCTGGCGAACAGTTGAAGTATAATTAAGATTACACGTTATATGCTTGATCAAGACTTACGGCTTATTCCTGTATCGTGTGCAGGGGTTTGTGCTCCGGTAACAGCTGCTTGCGTCGTTATTTATTTATTTATTTATTTTTTGCTTAGTAAAACAGAACTCTCGCAGGCAACATACGACATTTATCAAAAATGCGATATTGATCTATGTAAAGCGACATTAGTTGCTTTACACAGTTTACACAGTTGCTTTACACAAAAAAATAGGCTTTAGGATTTGGAAAACCTTTTTAAGCTATTATAGGCTAAACCAGGAACACCATTTTTAAATCACATAACAGAAAAATGTTTTTTTCAATCTGACAATAGTTGTTTTACCTTGTAATTTGATTGTTATATATGCATTAGTTAATATATATTCAATATACTTAATATAGATTTCTTTTTCCTGATACACCCAGAAGGTCTTGAACCCAATTAATGGCTAATAATTACCCCGAGAACTTAACTGTTGAGGCTCCTGCGATTTCATTAGTTGTGATAGACAGAGCAGAAGCATACTCCAGGAGTTTCACCACTAACATATCAACAACCAAATGCCAATTCTATAACAACATAGTTGCATGTGAATGAATATGTACATGAATATATCACGCTGACGATTGGTCTTTGTTGCTGGATTCAATGCATAATCTGTGAACCCGTTTTTGTAGGTGTTCTATATATGCAAAGATTTGTTTTTCAGTCAGTCTGTCTCACCTCTCCATTCTTTAAAGCGTTTACAGCAACCACCTCTTTTGCTTTATTTACTAGTACCATTGAGTACCTGTGACAATTTTCTTACGTATTTCTTACTTTTCGCACACACACTCTGTACGGAACTGTATGGAAACGTGCGTTTGTTCGAGTGCGTTGGACAGAAAAGGCGAGAGAGGGAGCCTGCCAACCTGCACCTTGGAGTTATGTTTGCTTTGCCGTTACATCCACTGTTAGCATGTGAAGAACAGAGCGCAGCCTTAGTGGTTGCAACAAGTTCTTGTTTTTCCAGTAGTTTTTTATTCGACTTTGGCCATGACTGTGATTCACATTTTAAGTGTGGTGAGATGCTACCAGTGTGTAACACATAAGCCAAACCCTTTCCTACCATAAATAAGGATTTGTTTTCGCTTGATCTGGAACATTATTAATAACAGCAGAGACAGCCTGTGTTATCTATCTAATTATCCATCTAACCATTTTATTTCAAATAGTTGAAATAATAATAATTTTAACTAATTATTATTAATTATATTTATTATTGTTGTTGTTGTTATCTTGGCAAAAATAAATGCATATTTAAATTGGTCAATGTGTGCCAATTAATGACGGTTTAATTGTTACCAAAATTTTATTTCGACAAAAAATATTAATTACAAATAGATAAAATCATTTTCTGTAAATTTAGCCCAAAATAGGCATGAATGTCTCGCATAAATATCGTATAAAATCACCTTAGATTTGTATTGTATGTAGTTTCGCTACTGATAGACACAAGGAAGTGTGACGTGAGACAATGAGACAAGCACATACATTTTATATACATTTATTTATTTAAGTGAAATATAAACCATGTATAACTACAAATATTTTTAAACTTGTTTCATGCATTAAACTTAAGGCATATGGTTATAGAGATTTATTTTATGTTCAATTGTTTTCTTTTTCATACTCTACACAATGAACAGGCCACTTGAACCCTATACTTAATTAATTGGGCTGACAATAAGTCGCTGACTTCATAAATGGAGTCGATGATTGGGCCTGGTTTGCGGAACACCTCTCCTCCGGGGTCTGGGCCAGCATCCCTCCCTTCTTGTGCTAAACCACAGGAAAATGGCAACAATCTGGAAAGAAAAGTCCAAATGCATGGTTACATTGCCATCACATTTCCACAACCTCGTAAAAAGGCAGACATTTAAATGAAGCAGAAAACTATTCGCCAATGAGCTAGTGATGAGAAGAAACACTTTTCTTTACAAGTGTAATTACAGTTAAACGTAGTTAAAAAGGTGTTACTCCTTGTGAAATAATTTGTCCAATGTGTTTGAGATATTTTTATTTACATTCTTCTATAAGGAAAGCAAATGAAAAACTGTCTCTAAAAACAAAACAAAAAACAATTATGTTGTAGGCAAATGTGTAGTAAATATAAAACCATTGGAAGTGTAAAGAATAGTAATATTAATACTACTATATATACTACTAATAATAATAATGTTAAAATACATGTATACGTTTGTGTGTAACAGACAAAGCACCGGTGTGTAAAAGACAAAAAGTATTTGCTATCTCTTCCTTAACACCGTATTTTAGATGACCAATTTTTTTTTTGCTCCAGTGCTCCAGGTCGTGCTCCAGTAAAGGGTTATTTTATATCACATAGCCAGTATAATTACAATACATGTCTCATATTGTTGATAGGTCGGACAAGGGAAGTTTTAACCAATTACAAGTTTAACTTGTAGTCAATCAATAAACCAATAAATGTCATATGTTAATGTTACGTTTATAATAATACATTTATACTAGTCGTTACTCTTTCAACCCAGGAATATGGTAAATGTATTTTTTCCTGTAATTCTTTCTTTGTCTTTTTACCCAGGACAAACCATATAAGCCAAATGAAATGCAAAAGTATTAATCTGTAAATAGATTAATAATAAAGTCAGTTGATACACATTACTATTAAAGGGTGCTTCAGATTTCTTGAAAACCAATTGCATGATCCCATACATCTGCTCCTGTGGGATATGATGTTAAAATGAGATCCACTTTATTGCAGAAGGGACAGAAAGCACCTTAGCACCCAGTCCATGCGCACAGAGAAGAAAATTAGAGGAATATGGCGCACGCTTATGTTTATGTGGTGATTTATCTTAGATGGTCTTTATAAACAGATCCTTATAAAGCGTTGTGAATTCATTTGAACGTTAAAATGATGTGAGTTGAATGAAAATCAGTATATGTTCCTTGGAAATAAAATGTACAACCTTTGTGATGTTAACGCAGTGCTATAGCAGTAGAGCTACAAGAACACTGCTGCCTCGTAAAAATCATAAAATTGTTAAACACATGTAAAAGGTTCTTACGTTAATGACATATTTCGAGTTGGGTGAAGAATTGCAGGTGGTACAATAGCGTCTAAAGCAAACAGCAAGTGTATACTTATCAGGGTCCTTTAGCAGAGTTTCCAAAAACACCCTCCAATCAAGTTTAACATTCAACTATAACATACCTCAACACACTGACTCGCTGTTTTGATGTGTTTTTAACAGAACACATATTAAGTGCCAACTGCAGAAAAAAGCTGCGCATATTTAGCCTGCTATTGCACGCTTAGCTTACGCTTGATTCTGACAGCACGTCTACAGCTTTACAAAGACCATTAAAATGCAAAGATACTGCACATGCAAACACAACTGCAGTTTAACTTTCACAGCTTATGGCCTACACTTTAAAATTAACATAAACGAATACAATTAATTCATACTTACATGGGCAAGGTCGTTTCTTGCTTTACCTGCACATTAACTGCCAAGAATTATACGCCCAAGTGCAAAATCTAAACTGGATTCAAAACGCATAGCTTCGAGATTCAAGGTTCAAATGCACACTTTCTCACCGCGGGTCTCACGCACATACCCAAACACTTTTTCTGTATTTTCTCTCTTTACAACACACACACACACACACACACACACAATTACATACATGCACACGGCACTTCATGGTCTAGCGCGACTCTGGTGACTATCAGCATTAAAAGTGAACAGACCATAAAGCGCAACTAAATTAATAATGCTATTTTTTATATATAGAGAGAGACTTTCGTAATAAAAATTCGGTAACACAGATTTAGAGTTAAAATGCACAGAACTTTAATTTAAGTTTTTAAGACCGACCAAAACAATAACAACAATACATATAGAAGAGGTTTGTTTATAAATGTCTATAGGCTAAATATAATTCCATGTCTTGAAAACAGTTTAATGCTTTTAATTTTTGGTGTTGTGATCGCCTGTGTGTTGCAAAATGTTCGTGATCACCTTGCATATGAGGGCTGCGACCTTGACCCCATCGAGAATTCAATGTCCAGTGTGATACCGGATTCTGCAGGTCCCTGAAAAATAGCACTTACTCCTCTTAAAGAGTTCGAGGAGGGAAGGCTGGGGAGATCCGAGATGCTGCTAGTGGAGGAGGAGGGAAAGAGATAAGTGATCTAAAGGAGACACGATAGGACAAGAAATGATGATGATGAATACATTGGAAAATTTTTGGCCCTGACTAGGGTGTCCGATTGAATTGCCTGTGCGCATGTGCGAAGGTGTCCAAACTGACAATGCTCGTATGATGAAGATAGCGCTGCTGCTGCTTCTGAGCTCAAGGAGGACGCGAGGAGTCTACAAGCCGAGAAGATGAGATCCAAGGCGAGGGCAAGAAAACTGGCCAAAAGTAGGTCTCTTTTCACTTCTTTCGCTCCAGAGCGGCCGCACTGTACTTTGAACTTTTTGCGCAGATCTCCAGTGTGTCATTTTCATTCATCGTTTCCCGGTGAGAACGCGTCTTTGTCCCGGTGCTTTTCGTATTAGACCTCACTTCTACTGAAATATCTCACACTCTCCGTGAGCCGCTCGTACCCCCTTTAAACCAGATGCTGCCGTAGTGCGGTTGTTCAGAAGTTTCGTATTTGATGGTTCTTTTGCTGAAATGGTCATGGCAAGCTTTGCCATGCCACGTTGTTTCACTCTCTTGTTTTGAAGTCCAGAAACTGTAGAGAATTGTTCAGCCAAAGTTAGCAAAGACTTGTCGAAAGGGATAGTAACTTTTTATGTAGTAGTTCCAGGTCTTGTGAAATCATATTCCTGCTTGTTGAAATAGTGGGCGCTCTAGCACTGCTCACGGAACCCAGGACGCACAGAGCGAGTGTAGACATCTCACACTCTCTTACAGTGAATACTATAGAAGAAGGGCTATGAAAAACGGACTATTCTTCAAATAATTATCTATAAGGAGGTTGCATTTATGAATCCTTTCCTCCCGGGGTCTGTTGCGGTTTGTTCCGACATCTTCGAATGCCACATCAATAATGTATATTACATTTGCAGGAAAATATAGTCAGCAATTTTCTCGACTGTTTCTAACGTTAGGGAAAGTATGTACGTCTCATGATTTTGCCTGATGTGATTGTTTATTGTTTCGTTACCTTTTAATTTGTTTCGCTTGATTGTCATATGATTTACTAAATGTGTTCTACGAAAGCAACTGTTTTTGTGCATTTAGTGTACATGTGAATTTTGTGCATGCACTTTGTAGTGTAATAATAGCCTACTGTTCGCTTGTACAATTAATGAGTGATTTAAACAAAGGCTTCTTTACATAAAATAAAATGACATATTTACATATGTTCACACGGTTTATTGACAATTAATGTAACAGTAAATATCGAGCTATATAATATACCGTGATTTTTGTTTTTAAATTAAAATTATAAGTGGCTAAAGTTTATTTAGATGGATTTTTATTTTAATTAAGACAACATAGGTGTCCTGGTGAACTGGCTGTAGTGGTATGTGAAACAGCAATTAACAACAGCAATTATTTTCATAAAGGCAAACGTTTATACATACGATCATTGATTATTTATAGAGGGTTTAATATGACTTTTCTTTTGCACTTCCATCTACAAATAAAAAGTAAAGGACGCTTCGACCTGATGACTTGAAGACTTAGATTGCATGGGGAAAACGTACCCAGTTTGTTTTTGGACAGAAATGTGGGCCTGTTTTTTCTTTCCTCATGCTCTCATCAAAAGTTCTGTAGCATACATGAGATTAGGCTTGCGAAAAAACAGTATTGGTAGTTCTTTAGATTTTGTTGTTGGTCATTCATGACTAATTCGGTTTTAATGATGCAGGTCAGGACAGTGACACAGCTCACCTGAGGCTAAAACCATTCTCGTTTGAAAATACTTCTCTCTTATTTAGACCTAAAGTAATTTATTGTGCAGCTCTCAGAGGCTATTATAGTTTAGTTTTTATAGTAAAGAAGAGCGTGTAAGGCCTGATCACGATACTTAAAATATGTCGATTTAATATAAATATATAATATTAAATCCCATTAAAGTCAATTGTAAATGCACACGTTTGCTTAAACATTTTATTTATTATATAACGTGTTTCACTGTTTTTCTCAGCTTCTTATTTTAAAGATTTATTTTATGAATGCACATAATCTATGTGCGATATCTTTGAGCTAAAATGAGGTTATAGAGGCAACGGGTACCTGTGTTGAAATGTAATATTCAAGAAAAACACCATTCATATCGCTCTGTAGTAATTATAGCAATTTTTTCTTTTTAAATGTCTAATTAAAGTTTTTTAGTGGACAATTTAATAATGTAATAATACTAAATATTATTATTATTATATTAGTTTAAACGCAACGGTTTCAAGCTCGACAGCCGTAGTTGCCAGGAAAAGCAGGTATGGCCGAGAAGCCCCCGAAACAACCACACAGACGTGTTATGAAACACATAACACGTCTTTTATTTATGTTATATCTTGATGGAAACAAATAACTTAGACATAATTGTGTTTAATTAAGCGATATTATAATACATTAACGTAGGGATCAAAGTAAACCACCAGTCACCATCTGGCTGGTGGATTCTCTCCCAATACGGGGGGAACGAATAAAGTGGTCAAAAACGCCGGTAGTTAAAAGTGTTTGCTTTATAATGTTAGACCTTTAATTTTTCTACGGTTCTCTGCTTTCTAATTGTAAATGCATATTCATAAATAATAATATAATGACGTTTTGTTTGACTTTTACACTTAATATAACATCAAAAGGAATTAGTTTAGAGAGAAATACTCTTAGGTAAACTAATCTCAGTCGTATCCTGCTTGTCGTGTGATACAGCACCAGCACTCTGCTGTACATCTCAAGATCCATTCTTACGATTTTAATCCATACTCATATTTAACGTGAAAGTCAAATTCTAGGGGAAAAGGCATACGATATTAATTAAAACTATCTTTAGTGTGTTATGGTAGCTTATTATTAAAAATCTAAGGCCTGGCACTGTCATGGTCAATGTCGAACCTCACCTTACCTGCAAGCAGTAAATGGCGTAATACATTAGTTAAATACATTTAGTTCTAACTGTAAGAAAGTATAAAGTGTGTATGTACCTATGAAAGTGTACAGAAATTACATTATTTTATGTCCACTTTATTTATTTTATTACCACATTCACACATGTTCAATGCAGTTTGCATGGACCTATATTAATTATAGAATTTGTTAAAATGTATTTATGAGCGTTTTCTAGAGGATAAAAGACTTTTTTATTTTTATCAGACAGTCTCCTTTAATGTGGGCTTTGATTAATTGTTGCTTTCAGAAAAATTCTAAGTTCAGAGAGAAAAAGAAATTGAAAACAGAAGTAAAATCACAATGGATAACAAATAAAAAAAAATCTTGTGCAGCCTGTGTTGTTTTGACAGAAGTAGTAAAATTGAACACTGAAGCAATGATGAAAGCTGTGTGTGATGTCTGCAAGAACACATGGCCTGTCAGCACTCAAAACTCTGTCTTTACATGCAAAATGGCTGGCATTTAGCTTCAAGCTAGCTGAACTGGGCATGTGCACAATATGTTGTTTCACATGAAACCTGGTAAACACATTAATGGTGCATGATACATTAGAGGCCATACAAATTCTCACTCTAAAGTCTCTGTTATGTAAGTCTGTCTTTGATAAGAGCTTCTTGTTAAATCCATATTAAAGTGCCACTAGAAGAATCGTGACAAAACCATCTAATGCATGCGTGTGCATGAGTGCACATGAGAACACCCACACACGCAAACATGCAGACAGGTGAGCATGCCCTTTGTTCCAGCTGGGACAGATTCCCATTAACCATGATGAAACCAGTTTAAATTTGGATTCAGCTCAGCATGCAAAACTGTGCATAGAATGCACATATTTGTCCTCATTGGCAGCATGAGGTGGCAAATTTGAACAGACTGAGCTAACCCCGATCTTGATCAAGAGGAAAGGTTGATGGGTGGCATAAGGAATGCTTGCAGACCTGGCACTTTTTTCCATTAATAATGCCTGCCCACCTGAGCATAGCTCACCACCCTGTGCTTCCCAAAGGTAAGGCAGCCCAACTCAACCTTGGTCACATTTGTCATGTCATGCATTCCTCTTTTATATTTTATTGTACTGCACT
The DNA here is from genome assembly GCA_036877525.1 of Chromobotia macracanthus. Taxonomy (NCBI): domain Eukaryota; kingdom Metazoa; phylum Chordata; class Actinopteri; order Cypriniformes; family Botiidae; genus Chromobotia; species Chromobotia macracanthus. Next base: position 2,949,431 of record JAZGTH010000002.1, read on the forward strand.
GCTATTGTTTGACTTTTGGCACCTTTAAATGACATCACAGTGACTCACTCAGATGGGAGGGCCTTTATGTACTGTTTCAGCTGTTCTCTGCCACACTGGAACTGCACACCCTTTTTTCTTTTTCCTTTTAATTCACTCATTTGTAAGAAAAGTCAGAGCCCATCACTTTTTTTTGACCATGTTTTGGCAGTCATACATGGATGCCTAAAGATAACTAAAGTGCCTTGCTGTTTTTCTTCCCAGCATAATGTATTTTATTTGTTTTTAACCATTGTTTTCAAAGATAAAGATAGATATGTAAGAACAGGCCCCATGCTGTGGAGCAAAGCAGGGTGCAGCCTGTAGTAGTGGAAAGACAGCCATTACACTGCTGTTAAAACTGTGTCTGCGAGACAGACATGCTTATCATGTTACAGCCTCTGCTGTCTGCAATGTCTTGGCCATGAAAGGGGACAGACTAAGTGTTTTAATGGTGCTCAAATGAATTGTAGCCTGTTGCTTTTTCTTGCTATGAATGTGGTTCTAAATCAGTTTATTATAAATTAAAAAATTAAACAGTTATTATAAGGCTTTCTGGTAATTATTTTTTTTGAAAAATTAAATTAGAACATTAAAAGGTATCTGAATCCATTAAGGTTTGTATTTCATGCATTCATGTTTTACTCTGTTTGCAAACTTTAAGAAAAATGACACAGCAAAATTGTGATTTTTGTTTTCCGGAATATTGTAAATGTATAGTTTACGTGCAATTAACAATAGGAACCATGCTGTACAAGGAAAAAGTTGTTTTATACACCCACCAGGAAATACTGTGAGAAATAATTAACCAACCATCATGTGTTCAGGGTAGCTAATTTTAGGCTGTAAACCTTCTTTGGAGTAACTCCAGTCCAGAAGGTGCCAGAAATGTTTCTCTCCAACATTTTAAGGCACCCAGCTGTGTGAGCTCTGTTTTTTAATAGTAAGCCAAATTAAAATTGATTTGACAGTCAACAATCTGCTAACTATGTGAAAGTTGTGTTGGTGGATGACATTGGTCTGGTAAAAATTAAGAATTGCGTTTGTTACCGTATGCAAAAACAAACATGGTGATATTTTGGGTCTCCAAAATTTACACTGAAATGAATGGGAAATGGCATGATAGGATGTGTCTTGCCAATTTTTCCCCTAACAAAAAAATTTTCTCTCCAAAAAAAATTTTCTTGTAGCATGTTATAGATATGGAATTCATTCTGAAAACTGAACACATTTTCTATACGAGCAAGCTATGAAGCAGGCTAGACTGGTGGTTTTGGCATTTGTTGGACGTTTAGAGCACCAATTCACCCCTGCTATGAGCGCATGCACACAAACACGCACACACACACACACACACACACACACACTTACACACACATATGTATTCTGTAATTCTATGGATGTAAATTTCATCTAACAGTTGGGGGGGACAATAAACAAAATTAATCAACAAAAGAGCATTTTTTAAAAGGGACACAAATAATACAGCCAATATTGTACTTGTAAGGATTTGTGTACACAGAGGAAAGCAAGCTATGAAGCAGGCTAGACTGGTGGTTTTGGCATTTGTTGGACGTTTAGAGCACCAATTCACCCCTGCTATGAGCCAGAATAATAAATAGAGTCACTGCTCTATTTGTAGTCATAAAAAACGCTGTAATTTAAAGGAAATGTACATTATGGTACAGACCCTAAACTATCCAACAAGCTACAGTATTAAACAAGCTTCCAAACATCTAGGTAACATTATAATCGCTAATATATTCATGGACTCATCGAAAATACATTGGTTATAATTTTTTTTGCATGACTAATTTATTAATGACTCAGCATCATCTATATTAAAGAGAAAAAAAACACTTCATTTGATGTTTAAAGTGAATAAAACAGCCTACTTACTAGAGTTCTACAACTACTAAAGAACTTTGTTCTTTCCCACTGGACTTGTGTGTGTAGGTGACGTAAAAGGGGAAAGCAGGTAGTGGACCAAAACACTGTGAGGCAAGGTCAGGGGAAATCAAACTTTTTTCTAAACTTAAAACGCATTTTTTTGCCCCATTTGCGTTTTTATTGTTTTACTACTTACACAATTATTTAAAGTATATATCATTGTGTTATTTACAATGCAGAGTGTGATTTTTAATGATAAAACCCTCAGATGGGGTAGCTCCTGACCCCTTGACCCCCTCGCAATTTCTGCCTATGTGTAATTCCCCTCTGAAATTCCCATGCATCTGTATAGCTAACATAGGGTGTTTGGGCAAACCTTTACGCAGCATCCTTTCGATAAGAGAATGGATGTCATTCCCCTGTGGGCCACTACAGCAGAGCATTACCACTTGCTGCTTACTTTCAAATTTACTAGCAAGCACAATTTCAAAGGACCCGACCCATACATTTATCTCTTTTACTCATCTTCTGTTGTCCATCTTTTGCCATTACGTGGAAGATGAGCAACTCTGTCCCATTAAGACGATATGGCGCTCTGTAATAGCCAGGGTACAATTGTTTTGTACTTTAGAGATAGCATGCTTACATTTGCTTTGATAAAGATGTCTTTCATGTTCCCAAAGACCACTGTCAGCCCATCATAATTTTTCAGAATTGAATGGTGCAGTCCGGGTATGCTAAGATTTACTGTAATTGAACTATAATTATCCAGTAACTTTCACAGGGCGAGGCAGCTTATATTTGCTTAAGGCTTAACTTCTCTTTGTATGCATGGGCGGGATTGTGACGTGTGTACCAGATAAATGCTTTTGCTTACTGCCTCTACTTTTTTTGTCTGTGAAAATTGGCTTTATTATGTGAATAGTCGTTGCAACACAATTAGTCCATCTCCCTGGCTGCAATTTATTTTCATAAAAAACGAGAGTGTTATCATGCTGATAATGAAGCTCTTACTCTCGAGAAAAGATCGGCACTACTGGTCTGTTAAATTTCATTAACTACAGTGAGGCTTATTAAAAAATCTATAAAACCTCAAGCTGACGCCATTTTCTTTAACCACATTATGGCCGACAACCTAAACAAATGATTACTGATACTAAACCTTGTCATTTGAACTCCTTTTTTTACAGCTGAACAACTTAACGTATGCTTTGGGATCATTAATCTTCATTTAGCAAATTATTAAAACAGTATTATTCCATAGTGTTGTTTACAACCTGGGTTTATTAGCAATAATAATGTGTAAAATATGGTTTAGTTATTATTTTATATCTGTATTTAAGCTTGTTGTTCATGTCTGTATCTTTACTGTAACCTCTTGGTTGGTTACTAGAGTTAAACTGTGTTTTCTCATCAGTCAAAGGAAATAAAAAAGTCAAGCCCTTGTCAGATTGTTAGTGAAATGCTGAGAAGGGGTTTTAAGAGTCAGCAAAACATTTCAAGATGGGCTATTAACTTAAATCTTGAACGAAGATTTGCCTGTCCATGAAAGCGCAGACTCTCTCCAGTGAGGCTCCGGTTCCAGCGTAATGATGAGGCTGTGTGTGAAAATATTGAATTGCAAAAACATCCACTGTGTGAGTTTGTGTGAATGCGCCTTTCAGCTCAGCGCCACTGCTAAACTCGCAGTGTCTGAGTGATGGACAACAAATGGCATTTTGTGCTGGGCAGATGCCACATCTCTGGCAGTCAAGCTGAGGGGCCTTTATCAGCCATGCATCTGACCTCTGGATATTTCACCGCCTCTGTCAGCCATCTGATGCTTTCTGACAACTGAAATGGCAACCTGAATATGGCTTTTTGTCAGTCAAAGACAAGCACTATTTTGCTTTGCACATTTAAAAGTTACACTTTTCTAATTTTGGTGAGAATTGCAGGGTCCTTTTAGAGGGGTATGAAACATTCGGAGTGCTCACATATTATCAAAATTCATGTGAATTGTTCTTATAGCCCTGAAGTGAACTAGGTGTGAAAACACCAATAGTGCATATTTGAAGCAGTCTTGCAGCATGTGCATGCCTAAGGTTCTGTTTAGAGTCACTCACACTCTTTCGGCTACTTCCCCCAAATCTTTTCTCTATGTTTACCGCATGTTGGCCCCAACGTCCCTTTTCCAACTGCTGTCCACTTCTCTTCTTAGCCCCTTCTCTCTTGTGTTCTTTACTTCACTCCCTCTTCCTCCACTCCAGCACAGTTCTTTGGAAGGAAGCGGGAGGATGAATGTTGCTGAATAAAGATAGTTTTTGAAAAACATGAAAAGTTGCTGAAAAGCCATAGTTTCTTTTTTCCTCTCCTTTCTTCTTGTCCCTCAGTGGCTCTTTAAAAGTTCAAATTGTCCCCTCTGAGGGGCTGTCCTGCTGGCTTCAGAGGGCCCAGAATTTAGCCTGTTAATTACACAGAAGATTGTATCTCTGCAAAAACAGCCGAGATTCCCACAACCACCTGGTCTTCTTTTCTTGCCGGCTTTGATGACAGGCACCCCACTCCTCTTCTTATATTCGTACCACACTTTTCCCTTGCTCACTCATTAATAGAGGTTTTGAATTGCTTTCTGACCCTGACAAACTGCTCTTGCTGAAAGAGAGATTAGAGCAGACAGGGGAATAGGCACTGGTAGGAGTGACAGTGTTGATGAGACTGAAGAGATTTGGTGCAAGGATGTCTGCTGCTGTTTGGTTTGAAGACTAGAAGGAATGTTTTGCACTGGCTGGTTGAAAAGTCAGCAAGTTCATTTGTCCAGTCAGTTTTTAGTGGGTTCCTGGTGAAAGTGGACTAACAGCATTTCTTTAGTCCTCTACAACTAATTCTAGAATGAAAACATAAAGGCTTAACTGCACCTAAATTATAGTTTTTTGTTATAGACATTATCATACAATCATCACATTAATAGCTTTTTGTTAATAATACAGTTATTTCAAGGGAATAGTTCATCCAAAATTAACATAAACGTTGTTCCAAACATATATTACTTTTATGTTGTTCTTGTATTTTTTAGATAAAGTAAAGCGTTACTCTGAAAAATTGATAAGAGAATGTGTTGGCAGTGCAAAGATTGTGGGTTTGATTCCCAGGAACACTCATACTGATAAGTGGCGAACACTTTGAATGCACTGTAAGTGATATAACATACAAACAAATGCGTAAATGTAAGTGATTAATTGTTGTTTTTTAAGTCTAAAAGTGTCTTTTCATTTGTTTTGTATTGTTCAGAAAATTGTGTCCACAAAATGTTGCTAAACCCTGTGCTTTATCTTTGTGCTCCACAAAAAAATGGGTGTATGGAATTGAAACAACATAAAGGTGAATAAATGATGACAAAATATTAATAATGTTGATATATTCCTATATATAAGTGGACATTAAGTAAATGAAGGTTTAGACATTTTAGGTCTGTAACACTATTTCTATTGTTTAATTTGCAGTGCTCTACTGAAACCCAAGCACCAATCAATATGTTCTCACCCTACTCCAGCAGTGCAGAACACTAGGTGAAAGAGCAGGAGAGAGATAGAGAAAAGCAGAACTGAGAGAGATCAAGGCTTTGGGAGGGAAACAAATTGCTCTATTATACCCTCTGTGTCTATGACATTATCATGGCATGGTCTCAGTGGAGAGACTTGCACAAGATTAGAACCGTCTACAAAAGGAAAAGGGACGTTCCTGCACTGTACTGGCAGCAGTACAGATAATCATTAACTCCCCCACACAAAGATGCATGGCAGTCTGTTCGCTTGTGCACTTCTGTTTGGCCTGCTTGAACATTTTGCGAGAGGGCAGGAGTCAGAGGCTTAGAGGTGTTGGTTGTGGAAGAAGTACACCTGTGTTTTCAGATAACTGTTCAGGCAACTTTATCTTTTGGTCTATGAAAATATTCAGGTGTTTTTTTGTATGTCAACGTTAAGAAAAGTAGCTTTGGATCATTAAGGTACAGAGGAGAAACTTAAGTTAAGTTTGGTTTAGGACAATAGTGCACACCAGTGACTGCCCACTTTTCAGGAGCCTTGGTTTAGGAAATATTTTTCAGATTCAGTTCTAAGCCATGGATCCAATCAACCAAGAAGAAATAGTATATAAAAATTAAAAAATAATTAGAAACAAATGGTACTTCACTGTGTTTTATTATAGGGCAGTTAGGCAGTTACCATTTGTGAATGACATTGTGAATGATGTAATCAAACTTTACTTCAAACTTTAAGTTTAGGTAAGAGTACAATATAATATTATTGATATAAGAACAACATATCCAAAGTTCTGAAATTTTCAAATGTATACAGTATGTAAGTGTAGGGGATCAATACTGTTATATTAGTTGCAATGCTTCAAGGGAGTATGACGGTTTCCTTTCACCACAATTTTCTTTTTTTGGTTTACATTAACTTTTATGTTTGCTGACTCCCTTCTTCATGATTATAGGTAGTGTAGTTCTTCACCAAGAGTAAACACAATAAAAAGGAGGCTTCCATGCAGGCATATATCATCGCATATACCATAACCTCAGAGCTAATGGTTTGTCCATGTTGAAGATTTATAAATTATAACTCTACTTTTTCTATGGAGAAAATGAATGGGATTTTTACTTCCAGAAATGACTATTGCACCCTGTTAAGCTTATAAACATATAAGTATGCAAATGAAGATTGTTAACAATAAATTTGACTGAGCAGCCACATATGGAAAATCACCTCTGTTATGCACCATGACGGTGCTCTTTTTAAACAATGAAACCCTTTTTATGTCTGTTTAACTCAAACAAGTCCACTTTGTAACTTCAGATATTTGCTTGTTTTTCATTTCTCCCTCTCACTCTCAACCAGTGTCAGAGTGTTTTATGAGTTTTATTTAGAATGCCAGCCTATGGTTTTTTGATCTGTGCTTTTTTGACCATACACAAATGTCTCTGGGTATTTTTTTAAAAGGTCAGTTATTGTTTGATTGGCTGTCACTTCCAATACAATTCCTAATGTTGGCTTTATTTAAATTATTGTCTGAATTTTTACGTTTTCAGGAGGGTTACTCTCTTACAGTTAAATTTACTCTCACAGACATTTTGCTGTCACACAGACAACTCTGAGGAGGGCATGAGGTAAACAGGCAGAATTACCATAACTTTATATTCAAAACAATAATGCTTAATAGAACAATAAAAGGAAAACATAAAAATACTTTCACATTTACTTACACCATAACAGTTTCCTATACAAAACACTCAAGTGTTTAATTCAGATCATGTCCCTGGTGTTGCCCATGTGCAGCAGTAGTCAGATAAGCTATGAACAGGCCTACAAATGTTTTCTGTTATGTCTTCTGAGAAAGACTTTTGATCACAGTCAAACTGACTTTTGTTTTTCTAACCATTTATGTGATTCACTTACTCAGTTATTGTATAAGTTAGTGTAATATGTCATAATAGAAGTGAGAGGTACTTATTATAACCTGCAAAGCTGCTTATTATAACCGGTGTTAGCATTGGCAGCATAGCATTGGCAGGGGTTGCTGTCCCCTTACTGCACTTATATACCACCAGAGCTTCATTACCTATATTTTGTTTATTATTTTTGGTGTTTAAAAGGCATATCTGGAATGTTAGGGGGTTAAAGGTCATTGATTTAAATTGTTGTTTTAGGATACAGCGGTTACCCTTGCTACTTGATAAAGTTACGGTGTGTGGATCGGAAATTCAGCTCTTTGAGTGACAAAAGATTTGGTTAATTTTTCTAGCACTGAGATAGTTACACAAACAAAAAATATTTAAACCATGTTTTAGTGTTATCTTTGATTGTCAGATTTATTTATAATTGCATTTTACAGAGCCATGATGTTATTGAAAGTCAACAGATTCTATGTTATCACATGTTAAGAATAGTGATCATCCTTTGACATTTAAAATATGCATCCATTAAAATATATGTTTAAATGTATATTGTATATAACTATATACAAAAATATACTATTCACTATATATTTAATAAATGACTGTATTATATAATCCACTGCCTACCCTCCTCTCGGGTTATCGGCATCAGCATTGGCATTGGGAATCTTGTATCAGTTTACTACTCTTGCATATACATATATTGTTAATAACTGTGATAATGTTTACCTCGAATCAAGATTTCAAGACTTATTTAATTGCTAGTGTATTATTTGTTATGTTTAAGTTTTATAATTTATGTTTTAATGTCTGTAGTCTGCTTTTGTTTTCAGCTGAAAATGTCTAATATTGGCAGTTTGGGATCACTGCCAATGGTTTGAGATTTCCTTATGTGTTTTCTATAGGTCTTATTAATACTCTGAAACAGTAATGTTCTGAACGCAGATCCCCTGCATTTCAGTACCCTCGCTTTTAATTAAAACTAGGTGTGGGACTCCTGCCTGCTCTTTTGACACCTCCTTATTTATCTAGCAGACACAGTTTAGAGCGAGACCTGTGCAAAAGGGAAGATTTTTGTTTTAAGAGACTTTTCTTTGATGCCAAGTTCCTCCTAAAAAAGAGCCACCACATCTGACTTGAGTTTGCTGAAATAACAGAAAATGTTTGTGTTGTATTGTATGGCAGGCCGTTCGAAAAGCAATAAAGCCCCTCTTCCAGCGCCTAAAGCACTTCTTAATAAAATACTCAAGAATAACTGCTTTACTCTAATCTCTGCCATAGATTACATAGCTTGGGGAGGGAAATTAGCAGCAGACCCCCATGGCTCTCTCTGCAGCTAGCGACAATGGATGGTGAACTTTACATGGCTGCTCTATGCCTACTTAGACAGTGTCCTTTCTTGTTGAAATGATATTAGAAACAACATGTGGCTAATGTGATCAAATTTTCCATGGCCTGGTCTTGATCAGAGGTGAAAAGGCTACAGCTACAAACATGGTCATTGACAAATAAGAGCCCTGCTGGTAGAGGTCAAAGGTGTGTGTGTAAGTGTGCATGTGTTTATCTATAGAAGAAGAAGTGGACCTGTACGCATGTGTGTGTTTGCATGTCAAAGAAACAAGAGAGATAGGTAAAACTTTAATTTCTAATTGGATGAGACTGTCTGAGACTAATGAAAAATGCATGTAAAAATGACCCTGTATTCTACATGAATGTGCCAAGTTGAGATTTGCATGCCAATCCTAAAATGCTTAGTGATACATGAACTATTACTTGGTGGAAGAATTGTTTTCAGTAGTATTAGTTGTACCACAAATCTGTGATAGACTGTCCTTGATAGACTTTGTTAGGGGGGTTTGCATTCATCTTAAGTCACTTCTTAAACTCAGTGAGTTTAAGAATCATTTACAGTGACTACCAAGAAAACTACCAAGAAAACAATGTCTTTTAATAATAGTGTTACATTATACATTATAAATATGTTATATAATACTGTTACAGAGAAACGTTTTAAAGAGGTGTGCATTCAAGATAAGGGTGTAAAATAGAAAAGAGATATACACTACCAGTCAAAAGTTTGGAAACACTTACTTTTTCTTTGTTCATATTTTTTTAATTTATGAATAATAGTAAACTTATCAAAACTATGAAATAACACAAATGTAACTTTAGGAATTATGTTGTGACTAAAAAAATTAAAAATTAGGTAAAATAGAATATATTCTAGCATATTCAATATAGTCACACTTCATCTAGAATTTACAAAAATTTTCTTGACATTTTCCATCACCCAGTCTCTTGAGGAATCTTCCTGAGATTTTAAAAGGAGTTTTGAAGGAGTTCCCCTCTATCCTGCGCTCTTATTGGCTGCTTTTTTCTTCATTATTTGGTCCAAATCATCTATTTTAAAAACATTTTTTTTTTAATTGTAGTTTTCTAATAACAAAAATTTAATTGAAATTAATATATTTTTATTTTGAAATTTTTAACGTTTAATGAAATGTCTTCAGATTAAAAGATTTTTAAGATAAGAAACATTCACAAGTGTTTCCAAACTTTTGACTGGTAGTATACATAAGAAAAAAGAGAGACTGAAAAAGATATAAAAAGACTGGTCATAGCAAACATGTCAGAAAAAACTTCAATTGGTATTTTTAAAGTTAAGGTAACTGGTCTCTTTTCAAGTAGTTTGTTTGATGTTGAAGTCCAACCAAATTATCTGTTTGAAAATATTTCAAAGGTTAAAAAAGAGATACTCTGGAACATGTTTTTACTGCTATGGGTATAAAACCAAATTTTTAAATATTATTTCAGTGAGCACCTGGACTTTATATAGCCCCTCCTATCCCCTCATGGCTTTGCATGCAGTAGTGGGGTTTATTTTCCCAAATGCCTCTTGGGTATGATAGAATTCGAGTGCTTGCACACATGAGCTCATCGCTCTATTGGTGGGCCACAACTGCAAAATGTTAACTGTCATCAGTATAATTTAAGTATTTGTAAGTTGTTTCCTTCCTGCACAAAACCTGAAGAAATCTCATGTTACATTTTAGCTTCATTACACACATTTGCCTTAAAAAAATAATCGACTATTTCATGTCAACTAAATTGATTCATAAAATGACCAACAGCATTAATGACCATGTCAGGTTATTTCTTGAAGTACCAACAATAAATTGCCAAACTCTTTTTCAGAAATGTTCTGCAGGGTCCGCAAACTTTTCAGTCACATAGATGGGCTATTCTCAACCCCCTTTTAGTTGAAGGGGGTCATGCTTTGTATCTGAGGGAGTTGGGGGGGGTTGTCAAAATAGTTTTAGGGCTTTAATTGTATGTGCATACCCCCACCCTACTTTAAATTGGACCTTTAATTAGTTTGGTGTCTGATCCAGCATCCAGTGTCTGCTGTGAACTTTCTCTGTCCGTGCAAGTTTGAGTTACTTGTCTGTTTAAATAAAAGGCTATTTTTTAATCAGCCAGACATCGCTAATTACACTTTTCATTTGAGTAAAGAGGCAAGTAAAGAGAAATCCAATTTTGCTATGCTTGCATTTGATCTGAGACGCAACTTCCTGAACAGCGGTCTTGAATTACATGACCTCTGTAAAGTTTCCTGTGCAATGGCTCGCTGTGCTTGACAGCGTGAATATAGACAACACATCTTTAAAAAGTTCAAATGATTGACTGGGTTTGTCCCAGGAAATAATTTTATAAGCAGGGGTTGGATAGGCAGGTTAAGGGGGTAGATAGATGTTTCTTTGGCAATTGGAGGAGTAAAGTGGTGTGAAGAGAGTTTGAAATGGTCTTCCTCCTGTGATGCACATCATTTTGTACAGCTGTTGAAGCAACAAGAGCAATTACCACCCATTTACCATTGTTGAATTGTGAGGGATGTGTAATGCCCTTTTCTCAGGTTTTGTTTTTGGTATGTTGATCTCACAGACAGCTTTCAGAGGAGGGTTGCCTAATTCTTTGATAGGATCTGTCATTCTGGGCTTGTGGAGGAGACTGCTAGCTTTAGGCTAACTTTGTCTTTTTGGGGAAAAATCATGTTTTAGAGGCGGTTTATATGCCAATTTCCACAATGGCAATAACATTAAAATTCATGAGGGTAAATTGTAAAGTAGCAGTAAATTCAGGGGTCATGAGTGTGGGTAGCCAAGTCAAAGACTATGATTCATCGTTCCTTCTCATGGAGCAAAAGTATGGTATTGTTCTTTAATAGGCAGTTTGTTGTTTGTTAGTCACTTTTGTTTTTTGGCTTGAGTTAATAAGATGGGCTTTAAGGATAGAGGGGAGGTGCTGGGAGTAATGAGTATTAATAAAGGTGCTGTAAGGCAACTGAAGGGCAGAGAGAGATTTCCCTAGAGTTAGTAAATGTGTTTCTAACCTTGCTATACTTTTGGGATAAAATGTCCCCAGAAGTAATCAAAATCTGACAAAACAAACAGAAAAGTTCCTAAATACATAAATAATGTTTTGAACAGATAAAAAAAATAAAAAATAGTGTAAGATACAGATTTAAACTGTTATGATTGTGCATATTCTAGTTTTGCCTAGTCTATGTATTTGCCTAGTCCATATATTAGTCTAACTTGGTTAAAAAAGCCCTAAAATTAGCTAAATCTGTGTGTACTTTTGTCTGAACTACAAGAACTAGCTCTTGTGTCTTGTCTCACTCAATTCATTTCCTAAATGAAATCTCTAAAGGCTTTAACCAACCTCTCGTCCTGCATATATGATATTTTATTTAGCTCTGTGTGACTTCTCAGGGAATATTCCCACATTTGTGGCTTATGCTGACAGTGCACTGATGCTGAAATGTACATTTTAAATGTGACCCTGTTGGACACAGTTCTGTTTATTCATATCCTCACATTGTTTAGTTTGTTCCAAACCTCTTATATGAACTATAAAACACAGAACAAATGTCAGACATGTTCAACCAAAAACACATGGTATTATTGCAAATAATATGTGTGAGATGTATACTAATAAGACTTATTAGACATACTAGGTTTATAGTAGGTTTATGAAAAAGGGTTGACTGAACCAATAAAACTACAAAATTATTAAGCAAGATATGCCGATCCAGCTTACATAGAGATGACATATATAAAGAAATAACATCTTATGGGACAGGAGTATACGGGATTTGCAACAGTACCATGAAATACGCACAACACACAGAAGTAAAATACATACATAAAATATATACAGTAAAGATACCTTAAGATTACATAGTGAAGGAGAATGGAAGACAAAAGAGAAAATAGACAAAATAGAAAAGTCTTTGGACTGTAATTATATCATATCGCTAGAAGCAGTATTAACAATTTACAAAACCCTAAGCTAAATTACATGTCACCAGTCTCCCAGTAAGCAAGCCAACAGGGCGACAGTGGCAAGGAACCAAAACTCCATGGTGTATAGCTGGAGAAAAAAAACCTTGGGAGAAACCAGGCTCAATGGGGAGGGCCAGTTCTCCTTGGGCACATTAAAGCAATTTGTAACTTCCTTGGATACGGATGAAGAGTTATAATGATTTATAATTATTTCCTGATAAGAAACTGTCAGGTCTAATATCCGACAATGTCAGGCACTGAGGAATGTTATTAACAGAAAAAGTGACAGAAGCATAATGTTACTAATTGCAGCTATAACAGCACACTGCTGTGACTAAGCAGCGAACAAAATAAAGAAACTAACTAGGCTGGAGGTAGGTATATAAAAAGTTTACTAAAGAAGTCCATCAAATCCCAGTGATCTGTCTCAGGGGTCGTACCACCCTGTCCCCCATCATCTGGTCTTAAAGTTTGGATCCAGCTGTCTACAGGACCTTGGGGAAATGAAAGACAGACAGATTTAGTGTGGAGCCAGTACATCTGTTGTCATGGGAAGTGTACCCGGTTCTGGTTTACCTAATTAATCCAGCCTAAGGCATACTGTTCATAGTTTTTGAGAGCTGGCCATGACTAGCCAGTTGTAATTTAGAATGCGGATGACCTGGAGCCTCAAGGGAGCCAGAGCTGCATCCACACACTATGTAAAGGTACGTGGTGATAGGGTTAGGCGATAGAATGAGATTTTGATGTGCACAAAGACCCACAAGCACCCCCTCCTCCAGTTGTCACACTGGCCTTCTGCTGCTCCGTGTAACCAGAGGTGGATCTGAAATCTGAAGAGGAAGTAGATAGACCACCTGATGCTGCAGATACCTGAGCCTGGTGGAGCTCCTTGAATACCTCCAATTGCTTCTTAGCCACACAGTATCTGTCAATGACAGAGCTGATGTCATCGCACACAAACATTGATTGATAAGTTGAGTAACAGATGCCTCTCTATTGCCACCAAGTCGTCATATAATGGCCGATCTGTTTGGTGGCAAGATCCGTAGCCCTGCAGAACTCCTGAACCACATCTGGTTCTAACCCCCCACCATGGTCCAGGTCTTTGAGGAGATCCATCTGGTATGCCTGTAATACTGCCATAGTGAGTAGGCATGCACCAGTTTAGCCTGCTGCTGCATAAGCCTTGACCAAAAAACTGCAATGTAATTTTGCATAGTCTAGAGGGCAAGGTTGGTTTCCTCCACTACAATACCGTAGAATAGGAGAGATAGCCAGGGAGCGTCTTTTCCACTTTTGACTTCTCATGGAGTCAAACAATAAATAAATAATTGGTTGTGGCCAGTGTAAACACACAAGCAGAATATAGGTTCTTACAAGATTTCGATACCTCAGTGTGAAGATCAGGGAAGAACAGGAGGCTGTTCTTGGTTGGACAATAAAAATCATCAAATTTATATGTAGTTACTTGCTATCGTTCATCTGGCCATTCAGGGGCAAATTACCTCAACGGCCTCTAACCATTTTCCTGCACTAATATCTTCTTGTTTCCCTCACATTTAACTTGCCTGAAACACAGACAGACAGATGGACTTCCTGTAGACAAAAGGTGATGTCCTTTGCGGGTATCTTTTATAACTATTATGTGGCACACAATACTACATCACATGACCTTGATCTGCCTATAAATAGACGTAATTTGACAAATGTTCAGACCCGGGCATGCCTGAAGTGCAGTCCCCATAGTGTCAAAGCCGTGACTTAGAGAGTTCTGTCGAAAATTTTCAAACTGCCCAGTTATCCTACACTTTTTTGTCCTCAGGATGGCCAAAATAGAGATGCTGTATGGGTTCAGAAATGAAACATGCCAGTAAATTATGAGCATGTTTAAAGCATGACTAAAATCACGTTTCAGGCTTCATTGTGCTGGAGATTCAGATAATTAGTGAGACAGTACAGTAAAACAGATAGACAGAGAAAGACAATGTGTGCATGAAAAATGAGAGAGTTGGTGTTTGCTGTGGAACAAATAATATCACTAAGGCTGACTAATGTGCTGTACGAATGAGAAATGATCAGAAGACGTCCAAGTCATTCTTTTTTGGCTATGTTAGGAGCGTCATTTACTAAAATTGGCCTGGATCTCTATGCAATAATAACCACATCATCTAAGCATCTTCAGAACGGCCTTTTTTATTGCTGGATGAAGATATGCACAGGCTTGTTGAGACCTACACTGTTTCGGACAGAGCAGCCAAAGAGAAGCAGAGCCACAGAAAGAATCATGAAAGAAAATGTGTTAGTGCTTTACGTACCATAGAGATGACTAGCAATTGTAAAAGAGATTGAACCCATAAATGGTTCTGAAACACAAAAAGAGAGGATGTTGTCAAAGAGGGTGGATGGTAGACACATTAGAGGTGCAGCAAAAACTAGTTTTGGTTGTAAAAATCACAAGAAAAACGTGTGTTTGGCACTGAGACTACGGTGGCAACTGTGGATATTATTCCAATTAGGTGAAACCATTGCAATAAAAGTCAGAACTTTACACTTTTATATTGGAAATATGCCTCATTTTGCAACATTTACTGTTGTAATGCATATATATATATATATATATATATATATATATATATATATATATATATATATATATATATATTAAACAACATTGACAGTGAAATTTATTTTGCATTACAGTGATGATAAATGTAGGGAAAATGTGTATTAATATCATGAAAATATGTGACAGTATAAAACATTTATGATAAGGCTTGAATAAAACAGGCTTGATGTTTTAAAATAAGGTAAACCATTATTGGAAAATATTTTAAAAATGTTTTGTGAAGTTCATCCAATCACAGCCAAATCATCTATAACAGTGGTTAACTGCAAAAACAAAATGCAAAAAAGATCTGATAAATCCTAGAATGAAACATCATGTTTAAAATAGACTAAAAACATTTGCATATAGCAAATTAAAATGATATGATAATGATACACCACAGAATAAGAAAAAAATGTATGGACAGATGGAGGGGGTAAACAGCACAAGGGCAGGCTGGGGAAGTAGGGTCTTAGCATTGCTGGGGGGTCATTGTTATCATAGCTGCAGTTTAATGGGTTCCTGACCCTTTCTCATAGAAGACATTTTGTGAATACAGAAGCTGAATAGACCTAAAGGGTACAAGCAGATATGAATGCAGGAGGAGATTTGCTGCAGAAACAATGAACCATCATTTCCTGTTCTAGAGCACATCCCAAGAGAGCACTACTTGACCAGTAGTTTATATAACACACCAGTAAGAGAAACATTTTTCACTGATGTGAATATTATGACACCTATAGTTTTGTTGAAAATGTGCACTGTGCTGCTGTATACTGCCTTCACAGGCAGCATTGTTAATGTAATTAACAATTGGAAATACGAATTCAGAAGACTCTACATAGGCAGCAACTGTAACACAGACTGCACATACCAACATATACAGCATGCCCATGCTACTCCAAAAAAGAGAGCACTGCAGATCCCTTCATAGGCACACGGTTAGGAGGTATACTGACCTCTGACTGAGACATCCATCTGGGGTTTATCATGTTAGACATCTGCATGTCTCTTTCTGTTCTGTAATTATAGGAATAGTTATTTTTCTTCAATCCACTCTGGGAAGATGGCACATCATGTGAATGTATGACAGGATGCAATTAGGGCCCAAGCACCAAGGTGCAGGCCAGCAGAGTGCAGTATAGGTGCAGAGCCCTGTTTATTTTTTCAAGTTTTTTGTGGGTTTGGGGCCCTTTAACATGTCAATGGCAAAGGTTGGCACATGGGCAATAAAGGCACTCCATAGCGCCCCCTGGTATACAGCACAAAAATAGTGAATATATCATACATACATGCACGCACCTGTACAAAATAGCTGTCCTGGCAGGTCTCGGCTTGGGAAGAGTGGAGACTCCATCCTTGTGTAGTCCAGTTGATATGGGAGAAGTTCGGAGAAGCCCTGGCAGACATCTCTGCTTCTACCGAGTTAACCCACTACCCACTATGGTACTCCCTGTCCAAGGCTCCCCTTGGGAAATGCTTTAGAGCATGCCTGGTCGCAACATTTACACAAGTATGTGTTTCCTCCAGTGAGCCTCCTTGCACAGGTTCTGCGCAAGGTCAGGGAGGAGCAGCATCAGGTCCTCTTGGTGGACCCATTCTGGACCAACCAGACCTGGTTCATGGAGCTCATGCTCGTTTCAGCGGCTCCCCCTGGCGCATTCCCCTGAGCCAGGACTTTCTCACTCAGGGGCAGGGCACACTGCAGTGATTGACACTATCCCTCTGCTAGGCAGCTCTATTCCTTGTAGTGGCGTCTCTTCACAAGCGGGTGTTCCTCCCATGTAGAGGACCCACAGAGATGCCAGATCAGTGTTGTGCCATGTTTTCAAAAGAGCCTGGAGAGAAGTTTGTCTCCCTCCACGCTTAAGGTCTATGTGGCAGCCATTTCTGCTTGCCATGACACCGTTGGAGGTAGGCCCTTGGGGTGGCATGACCTGGTCATCAGGTTCCTCAGAAGCACAAGGAGGTTAAATCCTCCTAGGCCCTGCCTCATCCCTTCTTACCTCTGTGGTCCTGGAAGGGCTACGGAAGGCCCCATCTGAGCCCTTGGAAGAGCCTGGTCTCAGCGTCCTCACACTGAAAACTGCCCTTTTAGTGGCTAATTAACAGACATGCAGAGCTGTGGGCTGGGCTACACCCAACATCTCTCAGGGGATAGGGACCTTATTAGCAGGTTCCCATATGTATACTACCCCTTGGGTATGTCCATATGCTGTATCTACCACATGGTACCTATTATTAATAGGATGTTATTTCCATAGTGTTCCCCCATCAGCTGAAGGGGGTATGCTGTCCCAGATTTGCCCAGTGGCTGGCCACCGCTCAGGCCTTATAGGTGGGAGCGAATACTTACCTAATGTCGGGAGGCACCTTACACGCAAGCTGGAGGGTTGCGACGTAGCACAAGCACTTGTTATGAGGCACGCTACAGCTTGCCCACGTCTGCTCCACTTAGCTTGTAGCACAGTTCAACTCCTGTGGCGGTTCATATAGGGACCCCTAGTGTCATCATCGACACAGCGTCGAGTGACCAACAGAAAGGTAACATCTCAGTTATGCATGTAACCCTTGTTCCCTGATAGAGTTGTGTGTCCCTCATGCCACAGTACTGAACTGCACCGCTGGGTTTCGTGACCATCTACGACTCCTCAGCACAATATCTGAGTGTTGCATGCCAGCCCACTTATATACCCGGATATCTGAGGCGGGAATGGCACACAAATTCCACTTGTCAATTTTCATTGGCCTTTTATATGAAAGATCAGATGTGATTGGGCTCCACAGAACGAACCCCTAGTGTCGTCATCGACACAACGTCTCGTTCCCTTGATCAAGGAAAAAGGGTTACATGCGTAACTGAGACGATTTTCCCTGTCACCACCGGTTTTGTACTATTACACAGTTTACATTTACATTTTTAAATTTTTTTTTTTAAAAAGCGATTTTTTTATTCAAAGCGACTTACAGTATGTTCAGGTTGTACATATTTTTATTACATGTGCCTTCCTGGGAATTGAACCTACAACCTTTGCAGTGCTAACCAATGCTCTACCAACTGAGCTACAGGAACAACATTTACTTTACATTTGCTTTGCATAGTTGTGCGAGGGCCCTTGAACAGGGGGATAACTTGTTTTATTTATTATGATTATTTAATTAAATAGTTTGATTGATTAGATAAATCATATGCTGAATGCTGTTCAAAGTCAGATGTGTTGAACTGAATGTGATGTAATAAAACAAAAAGTATCAAAGCTAATGGTAGATCTAATTTTCAACAAATGATTCTCTTGGCACCCAAATTGCAAATTCAAATTTTAAACCAATGCTAGAATTTGTTTTGCAGGAGTTATTAACCAAGATTGAAACAGATCTGATTTTACCATTGTTGGACAATCTGACTTTCCAGGATGAATAGTTATTAGTTTATAAGCCACCCTTATGGCCTCAGTTATATCAGCAAAAAAATTAAAGACAAGCAGAAGAGAAAATAACTACTTTTATATTACCTGATTATGAAATACTACAAAATACTATTATAATTATATAGCTATGCTAATATAATTGTAAGGCACATTTGTTCTTTAAAATAATGTGAACTGAATTATGTAAAATGGGATTAGAAATATTTATCAAGAAAGCAGAATTGATCCATTTTGATTTAATGATGTTGTATTATGTTGTAGGACAGCACTTTCTCATCTGACCTGCTACAGCACACACATATTCCAAGTTGTAAATAAACTTGGCACACAAAACTTTTTTCTTGATCTCTCTCTCATCCTCTCTTCTCTGCTCACTCGCTCTCCTTCCCATCCTTGCCTTTATTTCCATTCTCCACACAAATGCATACGATTCACAGAAAACAAGAGATAATGGCCAGTGTCCAGTCGGCCACAGCTAATCAGCGTTCATCGTGGGAAAAGCCCAGGATGAGGGGCGAAAAACAGCCCATTGTCTGCAGGAGATTAAAGTCCCGAAAAGACGGCATTGTGTGATGGGGGATAAATCTTCCTGCTGTCACTCAAACCTGAATTAAATTCTCCTTCGCTTTTAAAAGAGGCTTATCTGTGCTCAATGTGCTCAGCTTGTTGCACTACAAGCTCAAAGGAATGTATTTGATGAACTTGTGCTGCTGACACCTTATGAAGAAAAAAATAAATAAGGAGCAATGGGCAAAGAGCAAATCAGAATATTGTGGAGTCTTGAAAGGGGATGTGCATTTGGACAGACCAGGATCATAGTAGCTTTGTGAGGGGAGGTGTAATACTAAGGGTGGTTGATTGACTGTCTCTAGGCCTTGGAGAGTGTTCAATATTCTTTGGTTTCTCCATTTACCCTGGACCTCTCCCTCTCCAATGCCAAGTGACATTTGGAAGCATGACACACACCGGAAAAAAGATCAGTTTCTGGCACTATTGGCTCTCAAAGCAATGGCAGCATTTAAAAAGCCCACTGCCGCATCACTTTATCTGTCCCCCAGCAGGCACCCTTGCCAAATTCTGTTCCTTCTCACCAGCTCTTTATCTGCTCTCCAACTGATCGCCCTGCCAAAAACTGATCCCTCTCTTCAGGGCCCTGAAAAATCTTCATGTTCAGTGTGCCTTTTAAAACAGGCCCTCTAAAGCTGCAAAAGAACAAGGAAGAAATAAAGGAAGTGAAAAAGAATGGTGAAAATGAACACTAGCCCTCTCTAAAAAGGAAAAGTGGGTGTTCTGTCATTTTTCCAAAACTTTTCTGTGTACTGATGTAAGAGACTTAGGACAGATATTGATGATTCATACAGGAACAAAACAAAAAAAACAAGAATTAGAGAACAGCTCTGTTCTTTACCTCCTGCTGTCTACCTCTCTAAACAGGATTTTCCACTTACAGTTTTTGCAACTTACTGTTGTTGTTTATACCCTCTTTTAATTCCCTTTATAGTCCAACTTTCTTGGCTCCTTTACAAGCAGGCTTACACCTGTTTACAGGATTAAATTAATTAGCACAAAACAAAGATGGTGGGGGGAGGGGGTACAGGGAAGTGGGTCCTCTAGTGCGGATGCTGGCTTTGTTATTTTGTGACGGGCGGAAGATACACCAGAAAGATACAAAGGAGCACCCTAATTTGTTTGGGTGTTAGGGCCTGAGGGTAGAAGAATCTGGCAAGGTGACATTTGACTGGCTTTATTCACTGATGACCAGGGCTTGACCAGAAGCTTGTGTTTTAGAGCCATGTTAACACATTCAGTCTTCATAAGTCACTCTTTTACAAAGTTCTTGGTGTTGCATTGCAGGTTCTTCCAATCAGATATTGGTTTTAGGTAGATTCCAAAACTAGATCTCATCTGTGAATTTTCTTTCCTATGGGATGGTAATATTGAATATAGGGTATTACTGAAAATTTTAGTTTTTCTCATAAAACGTATATGAGTTATACAAATTACTATATATTAACAGTACTGTAAATGGTTATAAATAACATGATAAACATGAAATAATTTTATGATCCATGTATGCGCTTTTTGAAGCTTTAAAAACTTGGGCGCTCCTCAATGCCATTACAAAGCGGGGAAGAATTTCATTAATCAGTGAACTATTTCTTTAAGTGTCTTTCAAAGAGTTGAGGCTGCAGTTCATTCAGTCCTGTTTGTATCTATAAAGATATGTATTTCCTTTGCAATAAACTGTATAAAAATTAGAATCAGCAAGCAGGGTTTTTTTAAGCTCCATGGGTCCACACATTGACAATAATTTAGTACATCAGTGCTTGTATTGATTTGTTCAGTTTTGATATTAAATGAGAGGAATTAGAATTAAGGCAAGTGCTTTCAAGGTCAAAAAAGGAAAATCAGTCCTCGATTACTTAATATCTTTGAATGACTTTGGGTTTTATGGAATTATTCCTTTAAGGATTATTAGTTGCACAAAGGTGTTATACTGTAGTTTAATAACAAACACATTAAATAAAACTTCTAAACCACAGAACATCTCTGTGGATGGGCTTTTGATAACAATATGTTGACCTTGTTTTTTGATGCAGAAAGTGTAATCACAGTTTTTTAGCTAGCTGCTTATTTGGTGAGCTGATTTTTATGTACTAGGATTATTTATATAAGTCAGGACAGGTAACCCCAGGAAATTCCTCCTCTGTGAGGTATTGAAAGCCCTTTGGCAAGTATCTGCTCTTGTCTGTCTCACTTTAAGGATGTCAGAGGAGAAGCAGAGGAAGACAGGACAGAATACCCAAATCTATCTCACTAAATGCTTACAGATGTGTGAACTGTATCTTTGCCATGTTTTCAGGCGCTAACTCAACACTTCTTCGGCTTTATGTTGACCACAACGACAGGGAGGGGAAAACAATATTTCAGGTCAAACTTTTCAACTCAGTCTGGCATATTATTTTTGTTCTGGTCATATATTGAATTATAAGATGAGTCTACAATATCAAGTCAGTACAACATAGGATTTTTTAAAACTCAGCTTTCTTGTTTTATGGTCCTTGAATTTGGTCCTTTACACAATTAAAGTCACAGTTTCTCACATGATTTTAGGGCCTTTTGATTCTTAAGATAGCTGATCCTTCTAAAGAAAGCACATCCGTTTTAATGCCCATTTATTTTTTCATGATATATTTATGATATATTTCTAAAGAGAGGTGAGAATATTTTTAATGTCTCCTCAGTGTTCAGTTAAATGGAATTATTTAATGGAACTACAAGAATTCTACAAGAATGTTTTTAAGTAGAACAGAATTGTAACTAAAGGGTTAAGTTTGTGAGGGGCAACAAGCAGAGATTTAAAAATCTGAAATTGAACACCTATTATTCATCAAATACAACTGACTGATATCAATGTCTGTGGTGGTTACGGTCATGGGTAGAAGACACATCTGACACATCTTGATAGTCCCTACAAATTTTTATATTGATCAGCTTTAGAAAATTGTGAGTTGGGTACATATATTGTGAGGTCTGGTAAGTGGCTGGTGCACTGTGGTGCAATCCCTTCCTTATGACAGTGATTAGAGCTATGCAGACAATGAATGGTCTGAGCCCAAGATTCTAGCTTAGCTGAGAAGTCTCCATCAGGCTTAGCACATTCTTAACCTGCCTTGAAAACATGCTAGAAATATCAAAATGAAACAAAATGCAAACAGGTTTTAATTTTTCAAAGATGTATTTAGTTGTCATCTTGTTGTTTGTGATGATTTGTTTTGTGACATGTAGAACATTGTATTTGCTGTTCATGAACTTTACGGTCAGGGTGTGTGAATACTTGCAGCTGTTAGCAACGCTGTTTGAGTCATTGTGCCCTTCAATAACTGTCACTGGTGACACAGATGGGATTTTACAGTTACACATACAAACACAGACACAGCATTTTTACTAAATTCTACCCCTAATCTTTACAGAAACCTAGTAACGTTTGTAGCTAAACAGGTTTTGACTAATTATGTGCATTTCTAATGGTGAGAACCAAATTTCCACATTTCTCATTGTATTTGTGAGAACATTTTCAAAACTTTGGCTCTTGCAATTAAAATCAACTGATGTAATGTAAAGAAACCACCTCTAACTTTCTGATGTTGTAATTGTAGGAAGTGTAGGAACAAGTGTGTGTGGACAAATGGGGTGCTGAGAGAGCCAAATTATTCAACTTGATATATGTCAAGGCTGATAATTTGAGGGATCTGATTAATATATTATCAGTGTGGGAAGTTAATAGAAAAGAGATAAACAAAAAATCCATGCGGGGTTCTGCCGTGTGTCTGTGGGAGAGATCCTGCTTAAATTGGTGTTATTCGGGTCCTATGAATTCTTGCCATCACAAAGAGGTTGATGTATCCAATGTGAGTTATAACACCAAGTTCGCTAACATGTTTAGAAACTTAGCAGGTGATTTCTGCACCTTTCATTACTTAATTTAAGACAGACTTTTTAAAAGACAGTACCTCTAGGTCTAACATTTGTATTATTTGTGGCAAATGAAATACTGTATTGTGTGTATCCTTACTTGAGTCTGTTCTGTGTATATACTGCATTTATGCACTTATTGAAAAAATCACCAGCCAGTAAAGGTAATTTACTGGGTTGGGAAAAACCAACAGATAAGCAAAAGGTGCTTCTCATTTTATCGACTCAAGGACGAACATTATCCACTCATAACAAAATGCTTTCCCCAAAAACCTCTCATATTAGGTTGACCTTTGCCTTCACTAAACAAGGAGCTTAAAGCATTCTTTGTGCAACAGTAATTAGTACAGACTTTGCAGTGGATTTTTCATTCCCAGAAATGTAGATTTAGGGCGTCTTTGGTGACATGCTGACACTCGCTGTAATACCCTACCTTCTTAAAGGCAGCATGGGGAAGGATGTTGTAATGATCTTTACTCATGTTGCCACCAGTTAGGTTGTGGTAGGCACAGTCAAGCAACTGCTAGACAAACAGATGAAGAAAGGGGTGTATGATAAATGATGAGACCTGTTTGAACACAAAAAACTCAAACAAGATCAAAGGATCTTGTCTTCTTCATAAAGAAGAGTGGAAAGGTAAGAAATACCCGGTGGAGAGAAAGATGGATAAATAGAAATAAAATGTACATTCTGAAACATCACATTCTTTCCTTCTTGGGTATTGTGGCCTAGCTTGCGACAAGCTGATTTTGATCCCAGCCTTTTTGTAAAGAAACTTTATGAGTAATCCACAATATTTAAAAGATTTCCTTTAAGAACTCCAGGACAGGGGCCTTGAGTGTACATTTAGAGTTTCCAGCCAAATGCTGTAAAACCTAAAATGGAGAGAAGGGCAATACAAACCTAATATCTGAGAGTGGTTGAACTTTCATATTTGCCTTAAAAGTTTTAGTATGTGTAGCATCCAAGCAAAATTGTGCACTTGCAAAGTGCTTTGTTGCACTGCTCCCTTTCTGTGTAAATGAGAGAATTGAGCAGCGATGAGTGTTTCACATCACTAATATTATTTTACATTTAAGTAGAAGCTTTAATCCAGTGTGATTTACAGTGCATTCAAGGTATATTTTATGTTTGTGTGTTGTCTAACTCATGCTCACATTGCAAGCGCCATGGTCTACCAGTTGAGCTATGGGAATTTTAGACCTATTTTACCTTAGGATTTTTAGTCGAGCTACAAAGGTTAGGGATTGGTATGGGATTAATTTTGTGCCAATAAAAATGAATGCAAACTTTGAAGAAACAAACAAAAATAAACAATCTGAAAGAAGAACAGTTTTTGTTTACGCTTTCACAGTTTTCGTTTACGCATTCACAGTTTTCACTTACCCACTTGGTGCTCTCCTCTGTATAATTTATGTGTGTGTTGTGTGAGCAGTGACATGGCCTGGATGCCGAGAATTTGACAGAAGTAAATTAATTGGGCTCTTTTAGATCGTTTGTCTTTATTGTGAAGGCTAATTGGAATAGAAGCGTTAATGGAGAATGCTCAGTGACTGAGTACCAAATCCCCAATGCCTGTGATGTAACTCTCAGAGTGAGCTTAACCATATTTAATTAGATTTCTCTCTGAAATTAAACCTCACATTTTTCCTGCTTGCCCTCTAAAGTAAGCTGAACAGACTTGAGAAAGTATGGGTTTGTGTATGTTTGTAGAGGAGGTGCAGGTAAATACACAACAATCTGTGTTAAAGGCTTTTAAATGAGTGGGAAACAGAGAGGTACGTACATAATGCACACGTGCATGTGAAACTTTAAAACAATGTGAAATCAAAATGAACTCTATATACTTTCTTAATTCACATCACTGATTTTATTATACACAGTTCATCAGTGCCCTTAATTCCAAAAAAAAACCCTTCCCTTCAACCATTTTGCCTACATTGTGGTAAATAACTACTAACCAATTCCTATTGCATAAAAAACTTGCCTACAGTTTTTGATGAATATCCCATACACTTGGATGTACGTCACATTACAAAAATAATATATGTTGTGAAGAAAGTTTAATTTTGACTTTAGGAGAAGGAAAAACATGTATTCTATGTAACCAACATGTAATATTCTATGTAATACATGTAACCAATGTATAGGTGACTGCTTCACTTCCTTGTTGAGCTGGCCTTGTTAGATTGTGGAAGTTTGGTTCATTGCAATGTGATGTCAGCATGTATTAATGGCCAACATGTTTTACCAATTATACCACAAAGGCATAGTGAAAAGTCACTGAGTTTTTGATGTGGTGTTTACTCAAAGGAGAGCTGTGTTAGCATAGCTGTGTTTGTATGTGACCTGTGTACCACTCACCTCAGTGCAGAAGCTCACCTTAGGCAATCAGGTGTGTGTGCTCTGTAAACCCAAAGAAGACCTGTTGGATTGAACAATGAGCCATTGTTTAATGTGTGTCCTGTGAGGTGTAACACTCTGCATAATGTTTTAACATGGTGGTGGACAAGAAAATATGTGGGTGCAGACTGTAGGCTATTTGTTATATTTTTTTATGATTGTTGCATGTCAAACTGAACAACATTCAAGACTTTAGTGCAATCAGGTTCTGCTTCTGCTGGTTCTTGACTTGATGGTCGTTAACAGGAGAAGCCACGTGATGGTCATTAATCAGCGAAGATACAGATTTTTGCCTAGAATCATAGGAATCTTTAAGGATTCTCAAAATTTGTCTTAGATTGCCAAGTCTTGGCCAAAATCATACAGTATATATATATATATATTGTTGTGAGTTTTGATATTTTGTGTTTCCATTGCAGAATTTAAAGTTACAACATTTAATGTTCAAATGTGAGGTAAAACAGCTGAGTTTTTGGAGAGTTGAGTAGTGATAGAAGTATTGTTTTGAAATTAAATTCCTCATTGTTTCCCATTTTGAAATCAAAGCCTTAGCCTAAAGCAATGTCTAAACAAATTATTTTCCACACAATACCAACATATCTCAGCATTCAGACTGTTATCCTTAGGGATAGAGTAGTGTGTGAACAGGGTGCCCCTATGGACCTCATGACACAGGGTCCAAACACCACACACACAGACAGGTCTCAGGTTGTCTCAACAGCATTACAGAGGGTCTTACGCTAATGGCTGCCATGTGCAGCTTTACCAGCATTTAAGGGGCCGCCCGCCTCTTCTTTTCCGCTATTGTACACTTCTAAAAACATCACTGAGTAATACCTTAATGCTTTTTGTGTCTGTATGGAATTTTAGGGAAAAGGTAAAATAGGAGGTAAACAGGGATTCATGTTTGTTTAGGCAGCATAGGAAAAGTGCCTTATTGTTTTCATCTCCTTCAATCTCAATTTTTCATCACATTATCCGCATTGTTCACCCTCTTGACTAACAAGAAAACAATCCAGAGATTTCGTATTTTGTTTGGATAACACTTGCACTCTGATACCTTCTGTCCAATTGGGTAGCTTCAGCTAACTCACATAAATTAGGTATTTGGGTTTTTATACAGGTTTACTGCATTCTATTGAAATGGCATGTGGATTTGCCATTTACACCTTAGCAAAACTCACTTTCTGCCAACTGCACAGCCATATTTTCGTTATTGGTCATGTTCTGCAGGTCTGCTTTGGCAAGTGCATTTTAAATGAATATATATATATTCATTTAAAATGCACTTGCCAAGAACATTCATAAACTATATATATATATATATATATATATATATATATATATATATATATATATATATATATATATATATATATATATATATAAAGAATATGTATCTCCAAAAATAATTTTAAACATTTAAGCTTTTCAGGATGATTTCTCAAGAAGGGTGATAAAATGTCAAGAAAACATTCTTGTAAGCAAAACATTACTTTTGAAGATACTAGAATATAACCTAGTTTAAGTTATTTTCTATTTTCTTTAGTCAATGTAATTCCCGAACTTACATATGTGTTATTTCTTAAGTTTGATGAGTTTACTATTCTAAAATGTGGGGAAAAAATATTAATAGAGTAAGTGTTACCAAACTTTTGACCAGAAGTGAATGTTAGATATATGTTTTATACTTTTAAATACTTCTCTTTTGTGTTAGATAACAGCTTTGTGTAAATTAACAGTAGTCAGAAGAACCATACAATGATATAAAAGCATATTATAAATGCAAACAGCAGTAATCTGATATAATACAAATGTACAATACAGGCATTTATGCAGGCAGACACACCATATTTGGGAGTTTTAAAAGACATCTTCAGTGTCTTCAGATGGATGGAATCAACAGACAGGAAACTCACAAAAGGCGAGATAGATCTTCCTCTCAGCTCTGTAAGACTTGTTCTGGGTCAAATAAACACTGACTGTCTAACATTTATTTTAAAGTGATATGAGAAAGACTGTAGAAAAATGTAGTTCTGTTCTCTCTTACTCCACTGTCTCTTAAGGTGCATTTTAACTGG
This sequence comes from Chromobotia macracanthus, assembly GCA_036877525.1. NCBI lineage: Eukaryota > Metazoa > Chordata > Actinopteri > Cypriniformes > Botiidae > Chromobotia > Chromobotia macracanthus. Next base: position 2,977,111 of record JAZGTH010000002.1, read on the forward strand.
AACAGGAAGTTTGGCAGAACATAAGAGCTCATTTGTTTTTTTTAATAGCCAATAGGTTTTAGTTACATGCCAAGTCATGTTTTGTAGTCCATGTCCCTGGTCTTTGCAGTCTTTAGTATCACCTTAAAAGTCTTTAGCAGGTGTTCCTTGTTTCCCCTGATTAGTTTATGTATATATACCCATGTGCTTGCCCTTGTTGAACATGTTTAGTGTGTAGTTTTGTGTTAAGACTCATTCGTGTTATGAATTATTAGATTAGATTAGATTAGATTCAACTTTATTGTCATTACACACGTACAAGTACAATGCAACAAAATGCAGTTTAGGTCTAACCAGAAGTGCAATAAGCAGTAAAGTGCAGGATATAAGTTAAATAATTTAAATGTAGATAAAGCATTTTTATGATAATAATTACAGATGGATACTTACTAAGAACATTATATAAAGATGGTTATACTATAGGCAGAAATTACAAATGGGATATTTACAATGTAATACAATGTGCAATGATGTGCAGTGTATATTAAATACTAATTATCTTTAGGATTTGGATTTGTTAAATCTGCATATAGAGCCAGTCTCAGTTTTATGTTTTGGATGACATAATACCCATGAATTGTTATTTACTTTTTTAGTATTTAGGTCATGTTTTAAGGTTAGGTTTTTGGTAGTATTTGGGATAGGTGTTATCATTATAGAGTATCTGTGTAGTGTAAATATTTGTAATTTGTGTAAAGAATAATGGTGGTGTAAAACCCATAAGCAGGATTTTCTGTATGGTTGCTGGTGCATTGACTGTCTTCAAGTTGCATAATCGGAAGTAGCTTTCATGTTTATAGCATAAACATACCAGATACACACCAAAGATTTTGATTATTCAGTCTGAAGGCATTCTTTTAAATGTTTGAATTAATTACGGTCATTAGAGAACTACAATTTTAGAAAACTACAAATGTTTTAGAAATGGATGAGTTGGGTTGAATAATGACAAAAAGCAGTCAATAAGAACCCAGCATAGATGGGAACTCCTTCAGTATAGTTTAAAAATTATTGCAGGGTAATGCCTTACAAAGCTAGATGGTAAAATGCCAAGAGAACATTTTTGCCACTTCTAGGCAATGTGTGGCTATGTTAAATATGCGAAAATAAAACAGTTTTCTTTGGAATTTTCGTATGACGCATAATTCCCATAATTGCATTTGTGTTATCTGAGTTTAATTAATGAGTTAATGAGATTAGCATTATTAAAAATGTTTAAAAAGATATTAATAATGAAGTGATCCTAAACTTTTGACAGGTATTGTACATCGTTTTTATGTTCACTTTGAATGGGAGCTAGACAAGAAAACATTCGCTGATATTTATACAGTTTAGACATTTATACCTTAAATGTGCCATAGTGAAGGTGGCAATTGCACAGGTCTGATGGAGTTAATTATTAATTTGGAAAGCAACTATAGAGTGCAGATTACCTGGCACTTAAACACAATTAGCGGGGTCCAATAGGAGTCAATATCAGAAGACAGAAGTCCTGGAGGTGGTAGTCAATAACTGACCCTTGGAATGTAGCATGCAGTGTCGGTGATATATGCCTGCGTTTAAACATACATAGAATACATATATACTGTATCAATGGTGTGACACTTACTTAGTTTGTATATAATTTTTGTTGCCATGTGACAGCACAGCCATAAACCAGGAAATGATATCACAGACTCCATATTAATCCAAAATCTTTTTGAAAACTACAGGGTGAGTGACAATTAACTAGGCATTACAAATTGGCTTTAGAACTTGTAACATCACTGGAGTCATGATGAAAGCAGTGTCTAAATAGATGATAGTAAATAGGATTTCATATTATCTCACATGTAAAATTTGTTTCAATAAATTTGTATTAGAAATATGGAATTTACCAATTTAAAACCAATGCCAAGGTACTTTTCATGCACCCTGTAAATAATGATTTAATATAGTGATTATGATGTGCACGTGCAGCATTCAAGAGGTAAAGAAAATGTGAAATCCATTTTGATAATAGGACAGCTTTTAAATCAATATATAATTATAAATCAGTATTATCAGCTCTCAGTTTATATCCAAGAAAGTTCAGATTGCAGCTTTAACATGCCAGAGGAGAACTGGCCCACCCGTTAAGCCTGGTTTCTCCCAAGGTTTTTTCTACATCTATACATCATTGGAGTTTTGGTTCCTTGCCACTGTCCTTCTGCTGGCTTGCTTACAGCTAACATATAACTTAGCTTAGGGTTTTGTAAATTGTTAATGTTGCTTCTAGCATAATGATCTAATTACAGTCCTAAAGACTCTACCATTTCTAATTTTTTTGTAATGTTCAGGCATTTTGTGGTATTTTTGCAAATCCCTTATACCCCGTCACATAAAATGGTATCTTCTTTCTGTGCGCCATCTCCATGTAAGCTGGAGTGGCATATCTTGCTTAATATGATACCTATCATCTATCATGTTAATTGACTAAATGTCATATAGTCTCAAAAGTACATACTGTTTTAGTAGCCAGTCTGAATACATTACCCTCTCAAAGACCACTAAAATAAATTAGTTGTATTAATATTTATCCTATAATGAACAATACAACTTTGTAATAATACCATGTATTCTGTTATTTACACTTATACTTTGCATTTGGGAAATGCCAAAGTGACTTACACGTTATATATTTTGTCAGTACATGTGTTCCCTGGGAATCAAACCCACGACCTTTTGCGCTGCAAACGCAATGCTCCACTGAGCTACAATTGTTATCCACACTGTTATACATGTTGTACATGTGTTTGATCATGTTTGTTTTATTTTTCATTATATGTAAAGTTGCTTTGAAGCAATGTAACATTGTAAAAATCACTATATAAATCAAATTAAATTGTTCTCTGGATTGAATAATTAAATAATTAAACTGTGTGTCAAGTAACTTTAAAAAAAAGATTTGTCCAGACTCATTTGACAAGTTAGAACATCAATACTATAACACACGGGCACAGAGAGAGTCTTTATGTCAAGACACACTTTTTTGTAATAGATCAAGTATTTATTGTAAGTGTAGTTAACTTTTTCTGTTGATGCTCCTGTGTGTGCCTGGAAAAATGTGAAAGCACTGGAAAAAGTGTGATGGACCTCTTTTTAAATTTTTAAAAGATTTTGTTTCTTGTAACAGCAGTTTGCTGTTAGAGTTGCAATCAGTAATGTTATGCCATTACCGCCATCTCTGTGAAACCTTCCCCAGTTTTCTGTCATTAACATCATGGCCCCATCCTCGTTGACACAGCCCTTATTTCTTCAGCCCTCCTTTTCTGACATGTCACTAAATCAAACTCATAGTTCTAATCCATACAAATGTTTAAATCATTTAATTTGAGCCTTTCTTTCTCTCTTTTAACCAATCATAGTTATGGACTGCAGATTTAGAGTGCCAGAGGAGACCTGGCCCTTCCTGCTAAGCCTGGTTTCTCACAAGGTTTTTCCTCCATTTGTGTATCACTGGAGTTTTGGTTCCATGCCACTGTTACCCTGTTGGCTTGCTTACTGGGAGACTGCTGACATTAGCTAAGAACATTTGCTTTGTACATTGTGTTAATTATCATTGTTTAAATTTTTTTTTCAGAAATGTTCATTTTCTTTTATTTTCAATTTCATTTTCAAATTCTTCATTTCTTCATTTATTACACCGTTAAATATCTTTGGGCATTTTTCATTTGTACAGCTGCTTTGTAACAATGTGCCATTGTGAAAAGCTCTATAGAAAAACACTTGAACTGTCTGAGCCTAGAGTAATGTGTGGATCTATGGCAATTGCCTGTTGTAGCAATTAACAGGCCTTAATTACAGCTAAATGTGGAGTGGGAAGCTTGATAGTGCGTTTAGGTCTTCAAAAGACTCGTCTGCTGTTTGATTAGACATTGATCTTTGCACGTCTGTAATTTTGCGCATAGACACTAAGTACCAATCGTGAATTGTTTGTTGTGCTGTCAACACCCAGGAGCTGCCAATTAATCCCTAGAGTCATTTATCAGCATTGGTAATTAGGATGCTAAGCGGTGTTCACAAAACACTGCTCAGTTTCAGTATTGTGGAGGTTAGAAAGCTCTCTCTAAAGACAGTGAGATGGCCTGATCAGAATTTCTTGGCTTTGAGGACTGGGTTGTGATACATTAGCATGGCACAAGTGAAAATATAAATAAAATCTCTAAAGTGGCAAATAGTTTTGGTCCAAAGGAACAAGGCTAAAGAGAATGTCTGGGAATGCGTTCCACATTCCCAAGTAAAGAAATTTGGGTGCTATTAATAGAATAGCAAAGGATTATTATCATAGCAGAGCAGAATGATGCCATTGCTGCATTTGAATCGATACTTAAGCAGCTCATTTTGTCCTCTCACATTTACTGTTTTGCTTTTTTTGATATTATTATTAGATCAGTTTATTTATTATTTTGACTTCACCTTTTTACAATTGTTCAATTAACAGCATCAGTGATGGATGTAAACGTACACTGGAATTATTTTACAAAGTCAGTTTAAATTTTATGACTAAACTGACACTATGTAAAATCTAAAAAAATACTTTAAAACATATTTACATAGCAACCTTTAAAATTATTATAGAATCCTTTGAGGTCTAAAATAATATTATCATTTACTATGGATATATAGTGTAATATATATCTATAGTGTAATCTTTATTAGATCTTTGTTATTTACTGTATTGACCTATTGTATCTGTGCAGTTAACAACAAGCATTCATGCATTCTGTTAAATGTAAAGCATTGCTTTGGATTTTGTTCAACAAGCATTACAGGTGTTCTTCTCCTAAAACACAGATTAATATTTCAAATTTAGGTTATAGTTTATGTAATATTTTGGGACCAATTTATACCTTTTAGAGCAATGTTATATTATAATAATTGCAGTACAATGTTACTACCTTGTAATAACTGAAATGGATTACTTCTACTTTTTAAATTATTTTACAAGCAAATAGAGACCAAAGTAGACAATTTGTAGCATTAAACCATTGATTTCAGATCGTGTGTTATGGAAACACATTTAGAGTTTATGTCTAAAGCCTCTGACATTCTGAGAATGCTGCTGTATTTCTCAGAAGTGTTTCTTTCCCACTGCTGTTCTCACCTCCACGTTCACCTTTTCTCCTCCAGCTCTGATGGAAATCAGTCTCTCCGCCCAGCATGAGGCTTATATGGATGCAATGGGTTTGGATCAATACCAAAGGTCATTTTGCTAAAAGGCCTTTGGCTCCAGAAGTCTGAAATGTCAGTGGTGAAATATGTGTTGTGGTTCGTAACTGGACAGCCAGTAGGTTGTTTCCTTGTTTCTTTCCATTTGCTCCATATTAAAGTTGACATAGCAGTAAATGGACATATACCTGAAACCTGTTGGCTTATTCTTCATTATAGAAAGATCAGGACTGAAACAATTCATTTTAGTGGATATGTGGAATTAGAGGTGAACAAGTGGCTAAACGATGTGCGAGATCCTGACGCTTTCAATGTCCTTGTTCTTTAAGCCAAGAGTGTGTGTGTAACTGATTTGTTAAGCTCAGAACTTGTGTATATGTGTGTGTGTGTTTCCAAAGTAAAGCTGGCCAAAAGACGGACGCCTGTTGCGTGTGGCTTTTGATGGAGAGAGACAGCTGAGTGTGTGAAGAAGTGAGAGAGGAGGTTGTCTAGGCCATTGCTGTCTCCTATTCACTGGCTCTCGTTAAAGGTCCTCACCCGCTGCTTCCAATCAGACGCTCTTTGTAGCTCTCGCTCTGTGCCAATGCACCCGGCTTACAAGTCACCAGCTCTGGCACATCTGTGTCCATAGGGAGGGAGAGAGCTGGAAATGAGGGGTGGTGGATGGCGGTGTGGATGGTTAAAATGTGTATGTAGAGAAGAACCCATAGGAAAGAAAGGTCACAAAAGAGATCTTCATATCATAGATGTGTCTCAGAGACAAGAACGATATCTAATGGAGAGCAAATTAAGTCTTTTTGCTTTTTAAATTTTCTTTTAAGAGCTCAAACTTATTCAGTTTGTGTAACCTCTGTGTGACACCAACAGCCAACATTTTCTTCCCCATTCTGATGTTTAGTTTGAAGTTCCTTTTGACTGTGTCTACCAGTCTAAATGCATTGAGTTGCTGCTATGTGATTGACCACTTTATATGTTTGCGTTAATGAGCAATTAAACACGTTCACCTAGGAAAGAATCTAGTTCCAAAGAAAAGCAGCTTTGTGCCAGTGCTTTTAAGAATCAAGAAACCTATCCATTGATCTGAAGAACCAATAATATAACATCCACAACCCTAGCTGTAGTAGCTATAGTAATCCCTATACATACAGTAAAATGGTCCGTGATATGAATAGGGGTTATACTAAATGTGTTATGTAGTCCCGGCTGGCCCATATGATCTTTGGACAAAGCAGCACAGAAATCACTGAACAGAATTATTTATTAATCTTTGTTTAAACGTTATGATGTTGCCATTTTAATGATATTGGCCAAAAATGGGTTTGAAACATTTGTTAGAAAATCATGATCTTGGTCTCTATGGATTCCTTGGGTCATGTCGGATCCATCAATTTTTGGCAGAAAATGAGGAACCATTTATCTGACATTTAAAAAAAACTGTCATAAACTACAATATCTTTTAAACGATATGACATATTGGCACAAAAAGACAGCATCACCTTGCATTCATAAGATAAAAAGCATTTTACAAAAACACATATAAATTTTAAATACTTTGTCTAAAGTTCATTGTCTCTATGTCATTGTATTCCCTGATTTATGCCAATTCTGTTGATATGTCAATTGTTATTTTCCACCGTTTTATAATCTGTTATTTTAAAAAAAGGAGTAACATGTTTTTTGTTACTCCTTTTACAAATTTGGTCAAATTTGGCTAACTTAATCTTTGGCCTGAGCTGCATATAAATGACTAAACAGATTTTTGATATTCTCTATGGTTCTCACAGTTGAAGTGAAGTTTGTTCTGTTTAGCTTAGCTTGCTAATTGGTTAGCACGTCGCCATGGCTAACCAGTTGCCATTCTTTTTAATGTAGCTCTTTGGTAATCACTTTGACACTAAGCTATGTTAGCAGCTAAGTAAGCTTACCATACACATATTAAGCAATGCTTTTGTGTGCTCATGTGTGCCTATTCTTGCCCTTAACCTTTTTTACTCTTGGATTAGAAATAATTTGTTTGTTGTTCATTCTGTGTTTATTCTCATCTGAAATTCTGTTCATTTTGAGTTTATTCTCAGCTGTACATCGGAATCTGTCTGTTTTCATGTACATTTTATTTCTGCTGATTTTGTCCTCCTGGCTCTGGCACTTCCAGCAATGAAGGGGCTTGGCCCTGCCTCACTGCTTGCAGCTATATTAATTTATTTTTATTAAAATAACATATCACCATAATTTAGTGTGTCATTCACCCTGACACTCAAGAGCATGCCCAGGTGCTAAACGCCCATCTTCTTTACAGCTTGATGGATCTGAGAGGCGGAACATGGCTCAGGTTACCTTCCTGCAACCCAAACTCCAGAGGGACAAGGAAGGGAGAATTTGTATGTACATAATGCACAGGCTATTGTTGAAAGTGAAGAGAAAACTGTAATTCAAGTGTTCCCTCCTTAGTTCATGCTGATGTCATGTGATTCTCTTCTCCATTGAAGCTTTTATTGTATGTAATTATGTGATTAGTCAGGCTATTATAACGTGTGGAAGTGCTGTACTTGGTGCATAATGACGAAGTTTCACCTGGATCATGGGCCATTAAACACATATATTAGACTAGCTTTCTAAACTGAATGACTACTATTCAATTTTGCCCCAAAATTAGATTAGAGAAACCATGTTTAAAGTCACTGTATTAGTCACTGGCATATGCACACCTGTGGCATAAATTCTGCATTGAATCACCAACACTTAAAGTCAACAATAATTTCAAAATCAACAATAATCTACAATAATAATTGCAGTTGTGATCTATATTATGTAGTGGAAGAATTTTTAAATGTTATTGTTATTAAAACATTTAATTATTTGTTGAACCATGTTTGTTGAACTTTTATAATAATGCTGTTTATTTACACATGAGTGACATCACTTCCTCTTCTTCCTGGTACAGGTACCAAAAACTGGTACAGCTTTTGCACACCTAAACCACACTTAAAAATGTCACTGTATTAGATTACAAAATATCAAACCAAGCATTTTGATGTAAGAAAATGATGTGTGTTAACTAAGCTATGATAATTGTTTTTTGTTATCTAATGCAGTGCCATGCATTTAGTTAAGCGGTTAATGCAGGCTGTAATGAGGCTTCCTCTAAAACACATTCACAACGTTTTTACACTGGTGGAGGGTTAGGGGTTTGGTGCAAAGAGTGGTAAAGATGTAATTCATTTGCATACCTGCTATCCCCTTTGTGTTGTTTGCATTGGACACCCACCTTGACCTAAATAAATGCCACAGGATAACAGTCAAGTCATAAGAACGGCAAGCCTGGGCTTTTACAAAAGCTGAACTTTAACTTAGAAAGATTAGACAACTTTTGCAAGATATTAGCTGTTCAAAAATGAGAAAAATTTCCCTAAGCCTCTTGAGCATGAGGGGTCCACAAACAGGGACTCTTTTGTTCCCATGGAGCGGACGGAGAGGGCCGGGCAGGGCAGGGGTCTGGTCCTCAGTCGCTGTGTGCGGGACCAGACAACGCTGATCTCTGCCCCATAAACCCAATCAGCTCCGGGAATTAGACAAGGATTAGACTCCAATCTACCAGTACAGTGCTTGAAAAAAATATAAGGATCGAGGAAAAGGGGGTGGTCGGCCCACCCAGGAGGTCACAGCACTAGCAGATTAGAATGGTGAAGAAGGCAAGAAAGGAGAAAATTGTATATTGCTTAATCAAATTTAAATAGTGATCAAATATGTTAGTAATATTAATTAAATAAATCAGTAAATTTAGTCAAATTTACTGATTTATTTACTGATTTATTCATGTTTTTGACAGTCTAGACTCTCCTAGACAGACAGATAGCAGACAAACAGAAAGCTCTGACCAGAACTCACACCATTAGCTGAGTCAATCCCAATCTCAATTATTTCTCCTAGCCAAATGAAAATCCTAACAAAGATCTCCACAATACTGACTATGAGACTATGTGTCAGATACTGATCTCAGATTTGCCAAGTCTGCAATCAAAATTCCAATTATTTAAGATTTCTATATGAACACCACTGTTTCTCAACAGTGAATAATTTCACAGATCAAATAATTTCAGCTACAATCTACTATAATTTTACAGATCCCTAGGATATTTTAAGAGAAACATCTTAGACAGTTGATGCTTAAAATGAAACAACTGAGATATCCATCAAATCTCCTGAGCTTTGCAAGAGTAACCTCTGAAAAATTATTTTTTTCCTAACAAATTAATTGGCTAACTTTCTTTAAAATGAAATATATTAAAAACATAAAAAAACATATAAAAGGCATTCTTGCAGTGTCATTAGAATTCTGGTTTTAAAGTAACTTCTATTTTTAAAAGCTGCAAAAACTATTTTAAAAGGACCACAAAAGCACAGCAATTATGCACTGAGTTTAATTTATTTCAAGCACAAAAAGAAAACTTACAAGCTATTTCCAAACCCTTGAGACTACCATCATAAGCAACTACATTTGTTGGATTCTACGATTACTGTGGTTTACAGCAAGGACATTTATGGAAACTCTTGCATTATTAACAACAAAAGAGCATAAATCATGCAATATCATTGTTCTCATAGGTGGCTGGCTGATCCTATGAGAAGGAAGAACTTTCCATCTTAACCACAGTTATTTCACTCCTGCTCTGTTTGCTTCCTGTGAGGTGCATCACAAACAAGCTAACTGATTATTAATGGGAGTTGCGAATTGCAGGAGTTATGATTATGTTCCTCCTACTGACTCCTACAGTCTCTGCATATTACGCTTTGATTATTAGTATTTTAAAAATCTTTTAACAAAATGATTTACAAAAATTATTTATTATTATTCATTATTATTATTATTTACAAAAAAAACAGAAAAAAATCCCTTAAGAGAGAGGAAAACCAGAACAAATTGTTTTTTACAAGGTAAGATGGCTGGTAAATGTGATATCTCGGTTCAGATCTGATAACTCAAAAAGACTTATTTTGGCCCTAATCTTTCTCTCTCTGTTTCTCTCTCTGTGGTGGTTAAGCGAAGACAGATAAAGACAAACAGATGCTTTGGTGTATAACTATGCCCCTGTCATCACAGACTCTTGTTGTGCATGTGCGCACACAAACACACAGATAGCAGGTAGACATAGCAGCCGTGTGAAAAGTGTCATATGGAAGAGCTTTAGTCCCTGTATCATCCTATCAAAGGAATGTTGCCTATGCTTGGATCTCTTACAAAGCCACTCCATGTTTGCCAGACCAGAGAAGTGTGACAGGCGATAGAGCAGCATACTCAGCCACAAACATCTCTCATGTTTATTTTAACATAATCATTTTTCACGTTAAAGTCTCACCTTCGAGTAAAATGTAAAATAGCTTTGGTTTAGAACTTTATTCAACACTGTTCAATTCACATATTTCTGTGCGTAATATTTAGTTAGGGATTTATATTTAGGTTTACCTTACCCTATATTTTTATTTATGTTTAAGTTTTATGTTTGGATTTAAGATGCATTATAACGTTTAAACAAGATGTCTTTAATACATCATATTAAACAATATATAAATTTAGTGAAATCAAAACTTGGCAGTTAGTGCTAAATCCTTAGTGCTAATTTTCACATTTGGTGTCATTATAAATCTTGTCTCTCTGTGCTTGACCTCTGAAGTGTCCTTTCCCTTAGCTTGTTGAGTTCTTGCACCTCTGCTATCTGCCTCGCATTCTTTCACGTTAGCAGCATCGGCCCAGTAGACAGCCTCTTCACCAGCTTATAAACCTCCATATGACACTGTGTGTGTGACAGAGACTGTTTTGGACTCTACTTAAGTTATTTGGCAAATTTTTTTTTTTTTTTGAGAACTGAAAGAGCATTCAAACACAATCATATGACCATGTCTGCATTTGGTAAGTTCATTTCAACACTGAATTTTGGGTCAGGAGTGAGTTTAAACTGGATAAGGTATAAGGATTATTGGAATTATTGGAATAGTTTGATGTGAGTGTGTGTAGGGATTAAATGGTTCTTGATCATAATTTTAATGCATTTATGGTTATCAGGAGTAAACTTTTTGTAGGAATAATATTGTTAATATACTATAAAATATGCTCACAGACCCTTATTAGTGTCTCAAACACAGTCAGTTTGGAAACTTCAGTAGAGTTTATCACATTTTGTTTCAGCATTACTACGCAATATGAGATATAGTGTTTTTTTGTTCAAAATTATCTTACATTTTTCCTTCTTTGACAGTTCAATTAATATTTAAGAGACAAGCATTTTTCTTGCCCTGTATTCTGTCTGTGTCTCCCACATGTTTGCTATGTTTATGTCTATGGGTGGCTGCTTGTCAAATGCTTTGGAGGGTCATCCATATTATGTCATGTTGGCCTGTTAAATCTTAGTAAAGTTAGTCATTCTTTATAGTCTTGTTATGTCTGTCCTCCTTTCCCTCTATCTAACAGCCCAGCTACTTACCTTTTAATCTCCTTTTCACCACTCATTCTGCCTTCTTTACTGTAGGTCCAGGGTAGATGTGAATAACTAGGGTGATGCTATGAAGGCAGCATTTGCCGCAATCTATAGGGTTAAACATTAAAAACAGCAACTAACCTGTTGTTTGCGACACTGCACAATATCACGTGTGTCTATAGAGATGGTTATTGATAGTTATCGTCAAATATTGGAAATTTTGTTTGACCCATGTTATGATGGATCATATTATATTTGATGATTTCTCCTTTAAATAATTGCTTACAGTGAAATGGTCAACATTTCGTACTCAGACATCCTATTGTGTCCAAACCTGGGTTTTTGAAGCAATATAAACAAGCAAAATGCAAAATATGATAAAAATAAAAAGGAAGAATAGGGTGATAAAATAGAGGCCATTCTTTCAGTCCATTTACACTGTTCATCCAATACACCCCCCCACCTCTTTTGTACCTTGATTCCTGTTTAATATAGAGACTGATGAGTCCAATTTGGCTGTGTTTCTTCCACTGCACGATGATTAATAGTGCTGTAAGGTAACATTGGGGAGCTGTCTTCTGCTTCTACCCTCTCGTCATGATGATGGCTCTGCCCTGCTCCCTGAATTGATGACAGAGGCTGCAGATTTGCAAATCAAATTGAGGGAGTCTGGTTGTAACGCCGACATCTCCATGTCTTTTCATTTTCTCTTGGTCTCTCTTGCTCACTTCTCCGCCCTCTCGTTACTCCCTATTTCACTTATTTGTTAAGTGTCTCTCCCATTTGTTATGCAAATTAGATGGGTGAAAGCCGGGGGTATGACATCATCTTCAAAGCATGATAAATATTTGATCAGGCGTAATAGAAATTGTCAAGTTCGTCTAATTGTGTCACACATCTGAGGGGAAGTAGTAGACTTGGACATAGACTTTGATCTATCGCTCTCTTTTTCTGTTTCTATCATCACATATGCTCATTTGCCTTCTCCTACTCTATACTCTCCTTTCCTCTCAACTCATTCAGATAGAAAGTCACAGCTGAAAGCCTCTTGTGGTATCATGTGAAAAAGATCTCCCTTTCCAGTCTGTTTATGCTCTGTGCCCAACACTAATTTGTATTGGGCCCCTTATTATTTCTTTTGTGTTGTGTATTTCCTTGCTTTGCAATTCTGTTTTCTTCCAGTTTGAGGAATTAATGAATAACAGAGAGATTAGGTAAACTTTGGCTAATACATGGTGTTTATAAGGAGCAGATTTTATTGAAATGATAATGGCACTGTTTCTGGTAAAGTTGCATAGTACATTTTCTCACTCTAAATATAACACAATACTAAAGCATTCTTATGAATGAATTAGCTTTGTTGTGGGTAGAATTACAAATGCACAAATCTATATACAAAGGTTTAAATTATTAATTGAATTGGGGATTGAATTCCCCAAATGTTTGTCATACACAAAGTGAAAGCGACATGTTTGTCAGATATGGTAGCCCATATCTGAAATGTGACCTCTGCATTTAACACATCACTGGTGAGGAGTGAACACACACACACCCGGAGCAGTGGGCAGCCCACTACTGCACCCAGGGAGCAACAGAAAGCCACAACTGCCCCCTTAAATGGCATATTTACTGATGTGGTGTAGATCGTTATTTCATTTGGTTAGCAAATGGTAAAATGCATTTGAATGAAAAGTCAGGCTACACGAGCCGATTTTCAATTTTAAATGTTCAAAATGCTATTTTAAAATACAACTGTAATACTTTACGTGTGGGCTAACACAGGTATAGGATTCCGACATGTAATTATGCAGACAATCACTTTTTGTTAAAAGCAGATTCCAGGCTGGAACAGAGTCAGTATGGAACAGCATGTATGAAATCCAAAGACTGTTGATGCCTCTGGCTGCAGTTAATGGCTTGGGTTGTATGTACCAAGTTCACTGTGTGGCAAAGTGTCATTGAGTTTCTGTGCATCTGTTACTTCTTTTCCCTGCTTACGCATGACTCGTAAGTGAGCTACCTGCCGAATCTCAGGAGACTGAATAAATATTTGTGTACATCTATACTGACCCCCGTGCTTCCAGCAGCAATAGGATGTCTAGTTTGGTCATTGATACAACATTTACGGAGGTACCACGGGGCCCTGCAAAGAGCTCTGAGCGCCAAAGACTGACACATAAGAAATAGTTGCTCTGCGCTGGTTTGTCCCTGGAGAGGAACACCTTATTTAGGATGTCACACAGTGAGCAGAGGCAGAGATAACAGAGACAAAACAGTGGGGTCAGCTCAGATTACAAATGAGATGACCTCTATTAAAAGGTGTCATTTGTTCTCAAATCGACCTGATGACCACCCTAATTACCAGCCAATTATCTGAAATTTGCTGCAATTTGCTGGTGCTTTAAACAGGAAAATTGCCTTTCGTTCTTTCACCCTTCACCTTATCCACCTCTGTATAACACACGTAACTGTGTGACAGTTAGTTATTTATGTGAGTGAAAACCAGCCATTTGCTGCTAATAATGCATATGCTTTGATGAATGTTAAATAAGTGAAGGAATATGTTGCATCATCAAGCATTTAGGACATAGTGGAGTGTTATAAAGAGGCTGTCCTAGTTACCCTGGCCTCTGATACTGAAATAGCTTTAAATAAAACAGAGTTAAATGGTGGCGTTTGGTATAATATACAGTAGAGAGAAATGTGTGAAACCACAATGAAAATCTTGGATTTAAACTCAAATTTAATTTTAGACACAACTTATGGCTTTAAGGTTTTAAAATAAACAATAGTAAACTTAACAATGAATTAGATGCAAGACTCTGCATTGTTTCTTGGTCACAATTTAGTGCAAGCATTTGTGATATTGACCATGTTAACTCATTTGTGAAAATTCAGATTTCCCTGCTTCTACTCTAGCTCACTAGATACTCTTTTGAACACTCTCAGATTATGCTGGGATAGCATGGATCATTAGATTTTGTCCTACCCAGTGATGAAAGCAAAAAGGGGACAAATTCTTACAGATTCTTATTTTAATTGATGTAAACATTACACTGTCTTAGAAATTAGCGCTCACAGTATGTATATTTTGGGATATATATGTTAGTATGTATTCTTATTTAGGACCTTTGTTGTATTGAGACCTTTCAACAACACATCGGACACCAGAGGCCTTATCACGTGATGAGTCGTCTCTAATATGTATATAACAATGTTGCTTGTATGTAAGTTTGATTTAGTCCAGTTTGATTGATTGAAGCACTGCCAAAATTGCTTCAAAATGTTTGTTCTTTTCCTGTCTGCACAGCAAATTACTAAACCAGTGTTAAAATCTGGTGTTTATCAATTGTTTTGTGTTCCTGTATGGCTTTTATTTTGAGTGTTGACATGAATCAACATCTGCACATGTGCAGAGCATTTTAAATTCTCCCACCTGTTCTAATGTCTCCATCATCCTTCTTGACTGGATTTGTCTTCACACACTGCAACACATTCCAAGGTACAGTATTAATAATTTTTTTTCACTAAAACAAATTGTATATACTTTATATAATAGCATTTGTAAGATTTCCCTTTAGAAAGTGACAAGACTGCCAAGGTAATGTTACATTTTTCTCTTCAGTCCCTATATCATGGCCAGTATGCATTGGGAAAGCACAGCGGTGAGCTGATAGTACACAACTTGTTTGTTTCTGTGTATTGCTTTTAATCATTTTGTAAAATAACGCAGCAGTTTTAGCATTTTCTGCCCTAAAGTTACTGTGCTGGCTTCCCACCACTCTCTTAATTGACTCATGTTATGATATTCATGTTTTAAATGTGTGACAGATATGCATTACTATGTGGATCTGACTGTATTTAGACAGTTAAACTTTGGCTCAGTTATCATTTGGCGCAAGTATCTTTAATAGGGTTCACAACTTTTGCAGTAATCAAAAGTTCATCGGCTATACTTGCAAATTAGCATGTATTTAATAAGTGATCATTTCTGTATTTTGAAGCATAATGCTAACGCTAAAGTGAGCATTTATATGATTAAATGCTCTTTAAAGAAAGTTTAATATACACGTTTACTGATAGAAATAGTAACGGGTTCACAGATGCTAAACAGAGGATAAACTATTTCAGAACAGCATTCAGTGGTTATTTTTCTCACCACAAGTCAACTGAGTAGTTGTCTGTGTTACTGTTCTTCAACAAGAGACATTAACTTGTCCTTTTTAACAATATTTGCAAACATATAAGATCCTAAAGGGCTCTGTAAGTATTTCTGCTTAGATATTGATCAAAACTTTTTTTTAAATCTTACATTTTTCTTGTGTGTTTATTTACCTATATTTGTCAGGAACCCTGACCCTGTGATGCACAGAAGGGCCTCGGTTTCATCATGAGTCATCTGGAGAACACCAGTTGTAAAATTCTCGTTAGGCTTAAAAGATGGCTGGTGTTTCTAAAATGTCTTAACTTGGAAAATGTTGTACTGTATGTTTTGATTATTTACCTTTTTAAAATTTGAATGTTATTGCAGATTAAAGAAAAACATGTGCAATAAATGTTATTAAATACATTTTTCTTTAAGCTCATTTCTTCATTCTTTCCATTCACGGGCCTAGTGTACATTAGTGTACAAATATATATATATATATATATATATATATATATAATATATATATATATATATATATATATATATATATATATATATACACGTTTAATTTATTTATTAATTTAATGAAAACATTAAAACAAATACCAAATGTCTAGTATCCAAAATGTCTAGTGGCTGATCCACAATGGTGAACTGTGATACTCTAACTCTGACTTGCATATTTTGTTCTTTGTATAATTTCCTGACGACTTTGTTTGATCTCAGTTACATGAAAGCCTAAAATTAAAAGAAGGGATGGTTGTTTTTGCTATTATTATTGATTATGTAAAATTATATGTATATTTACTATTTAAGAAACAAACTGTCAAAAACATAAATCAAAATTATGTAAAAGTCAACATTTAAAATGACTGGCACTGCGCAGTTGTAGGTAGCAGCACAGGTCCCTCGTTGTTCTGGCCAGACCCCCTTTCCCAAAATTCTTCGAGCTAAGCCCATTGTTTGTGTCATGTATGTATGTAGCATTGTACTATGTATGTACTTGTTACCTGACCAGGTTCTCAGCTCTGTTATTATATTATAATACTTAATACTTTATTAACACCATGTGAAAGTCTCACCAAGTATGCATTTAATAAAACAATTACATTGCTGCTTAAAAAATTAATGACCACAATAATACAGTAAAACACATCTGCTATCCCAAAACATCAGCTATCCAAAATCATTTACTGTAATCACTATCATAGAACCACTAGTCAAGCTTTAATTACAAGAATATTAACACTTAAGCAGTATGGGTTCATATTCCTCTCTGCTCCTCTGATGTGATTGTACTGTTCATCCTCTGACTAAATGACCAGACTCAGCATGCAGGCCTAATAGAGGACCAAATGTACCATATTTACCTCTGATATTCTTATCTTAAAGTTACGGCTTGAGTGCCAGCTTTGCTCTAAATATGTAGGATATTTTGTGTGTTTATTGTGAGCCAGGTGAAAATTCCTTTTGAAAGTGATTCATATTAATGTTAGCAAATTAAGTTATTATATTAATATAAAAATAGTTCATTTAGAGAGTTGCATTGTGGGATACAATACTGAGTAATGTGTACTGCACATTTTGGCAAATGTAGTAAGTTGTTTATTTTTGTATATTCTATGCCTTGGGAAAAATGCATACTGCAAAAAAATACTATAAAGTAGTACAAAGCCCATGACTCAACTGAGAACCAAAATGTGAACACTTATTTTTTTTGCACTACAAATGCGTAAAAGCATTCCAGATTTGTTGTTGCATCACACCACATGCCTATAACCAGCTTTTGTACTGAGTCTGCAGTCTGGGCTCCTTTGGCTCTTGCCTGCTGGGTCAGTGAGGCGAAGCTGTGTGATTAGGCGGCTCAGTGCTGTCCTTGACTTATTGAATGACCTTGGCTAATTCACTTTACCCAGTCACCCAAGTCCACATTTTATACACAAAATAAGAATATGGTCTAATCTAGTTTGATACTACATTATGTCTGGCCATGGAAAGGAACATAAAAGTTTCTAAGAGAAGTAGAGAAATCATTTATTGATTTCTTTGTAGGATGGTGATTTCCTTATAGGATTCTTTTGTTTTAAATTCTGAAAATGACAAGCTTGAATAAACAGGAATAAAGCAGAAATATATGCTCTGTTCAATCTTAGGCACTTAAATGTTAATAATTATAACTTATTTATGCAATAGTAAGAAAATCATTGCTAAGTAGCAAGTCTTTACATGAGGGTGTCAACCATTTTTTAACCATTTTCTGAAACTGACAAACTGAAAAATACAACAAAACAAACATTCACACATTTCAAGACTCAATAAACATGCTAATAATAGCTTTTATTTTCTTACCTACATCATATCTATTTCCACAGCATTATTTCAATAGGGAACTAATATGTTTTTAATATTTAAAAGTTTTGAGTTTCATATCCAACATATTAAAACATAAAAATGTAATGAAAAGACTAGTGTAGGAAAGACATAGATGATATGCAGTAAAGAGAGGAAATAAAACCATTAGTAAATTAGCCACGTAGCAATATTTAATTGATGCATGCTCCTAGCATGGCCTTTAAATTCTTTAGTCCATTCTCTATTTCTTCTACTGATTTTTGTAAGTAACAACCCACTCAACCACTAGTGCACTTCACCTTTTTCTTTTGCTCTCACTCTCTCTGAAATCCCAAACCTTTGCTTATGTCCCTGTGCAGCAGCAGTTCAGTGGCATGCTAACACTTTTGTCAGAGTGATTAATAGCATGCTGGATTGTCGTTAATTCACTGGCTAATGACTAAGACCGGGGCCAGTCCAAGAGTAATCGGGTGATGTATAGGTGGGTAGTGCTCTCTGTGCCAGAGGTGAAAACTATTTCCCTCAACTCAGATATCATTGCAAGCCAAAGCAATGGCTTTTCCTGTTAATAAATATTAATGCATTTCTCTCTTTCTCTTTTCTGTGTAATTCCCACTTGGTCAGTAAATGAAGCTGTATAATATGCCAAAAACAGAAACAAATTATTATATGCTGTATATGCTGTTCAAGTGCATAAAGAAATAAGATGGCTCTAATGTGATTGTGAGAAGTTGTACTTATTGACAGAAACAGTCATATACCTACTAAAAACTGTTTAAAATTGTATTTTTATACATTTTTATAAAATTTTCACAGATGTTTGGACACTAAGATTTATTTGTGACAAATCCTTTGTTATTTTAATATGTGGGCAGTTCACATGAAATGTAAACAAAACAGAAGTGACAGATATACTATATATCATTTAAAATCACATTTTTTATTATATAGTTTATTATATAGTTTACATTAATTGAGTTCTTGAAATATTAAAAAAGAAACAAATAGGTGTAAAAATTGAAGAAAGCATAACCAGCATCTATAATATATACCTAATAATAACATACATAATATTAGTATAACATAATAATAATAATTCATGTTCACCTCATGTAGCCACATCCACTTTTGTAAAACAGCACAACCAGTGCATAGGCAACTTTGTTCACGCATTAAAGTGATTAGAACATACATTGTTGATAAGTCACCACAGTAATTTTAATTTATTAAATTTTTTTTGGTAAACATTGCTTTCTTAGATCTGTGCAGATAATCTTGCTTTGCTTGTTTACAGAAGCGTACTCAGTCCCAGCTGAAATTAAATAGATTTGATTGCAAAGTAGCATATATCATTTTGTTTTAAACAACAGATATTATTTTTTATTGCTATGAGATGTTAATAAGTAATGCTTATGGCGACACAAGAACCTGGTGTCGAAGAATGATCTAAGTTCTTAGAATCTTATAAACGTGCAGGGACGCCCAACCAGCAGTCACAGACCTCCTGTAGACAGACCCCTGACAAAAGGCTTTAAAGGATGTTACTCCTCTAGTTGAGTGAACCCTAACCTGAAAAAGTGAAGGCAAATTGTATGCCTCACAGCACACAACGGCCCTCCATGACCACACCCCAGCCTGTAAGAGATGCTTTGGTTGTCAAAATCTTGCATAGACAGGATGCCCCCAGACCTTGGGACACAAACCATGGTTTCTTCCACATGACCAGAGAATGAAGGCATTCCTCAGGGAAACCCCCTGGTCCTGACCCACCACTGTAAGGGTCTCATGTACAGCAGGCCAAAGGAATTATCAACATTATCTGAAAGTGTTTCACTGGCTTGGCCTAGCCTGATCCCAGAAACAGTGGCAAGGATCAACTTGACACGAGCAGGAGACAACTGCATCGTAGTTAAGTCCAACACTATCCCCAGAAACGTTATTCTCTGCTGGGCAGATAGTAAGCTTCTCTTGGCATTGAGCCTCTGCCCCAAACACCTGCAATGGCCAAGGACGACATCTCAGTGCTAAACTGCCATTTCCTCAGACTGGGCTAAAATAAGACAATGTATCAATGTAATTGAGTATGCGGATGCCTTGAAGTCTCAATGGAGTCAAGGCTGTATCCATACACTTTGTGAAGGTGCAAGGCAACAAAGGCTAGGCCAAATGGAAGAACCCAATATTGGTATGCTTCCTCCTGAAAGCAAACCTTAGGAACTTACTGAAGCTGCTTACTGGCAGGATAAATTATTTATAAAAACAGGATACATTTTCAATAGGCAAATTCAAAAGGGCCACAATGAGTTTGGGCAGCCAACCTACTTTTTTTATATTCTATTTACATTCTCTGGAAACCAATGTCTCCCAATGCACACAAGGCAGCAGGAAGCAAACTTTGATTTCCTGAGGACTTTATGAAGGAGCGAAACTTGCTTAACCACAGGGGGATCGCCCTCAGAGGCCCAAGCCTGGCATCAGGGCCTCTTACCAAAGGCCTTCTTAGAAAAAATAACAGTCCCCAGATCTGTTTTTTCTAGAGAAGTCTTTGGGTGAGAGTGCTGCTTTGACCCCAAACTCTCTAAGGAGGGGCTCGAGAGGCAACACTCTCCTTCTGCTGCCTCCTCTACGAGGAGCTGGCGCCCGATGTTTGGGGCTGCTTTCTGGCAGAAACCACATGAGACCTAGAGCAGCAGGGAATAGACTTCTTAAAAACATCAGATTGGCGTTTTGCCTCCTGAAAACTCTAAGTGTTTTAATTAACAGCATTGCTGAAGAGGCAAGAAGACAAAATTGGGGCATCAAGGAGAAAAGTCTTATCCCTCTCCTTGATGCAGATGTCACTGGCATCTCCTTAGTGGCCTAGAGAGAAAGGTCTGTGGCTCGACGTAACTCTTTGTCACTGGGCACAACCTCCCAGACTGAGGTCTGCCTGGTATGCCTGCAAAAATGGCCATAGCATGCAGGCATACACCAGGGAGGATGTCTTGGGACAGGGCTTGGTAGGGAGCATCGGGGCTTTAAGGGATAATGCAGTATTGGGTGAGAGATATGCAGCTAATGTCTCTTCAGCCCAATGCATTATCCCATATCTATTCTCTTTCAAATCCAGACTAGAAAAATAGTTCTGAATAGTAGATCAGGAAAAGAAGGACAGACTCTTACATGGAAACTGTGCCTGGGACTGCAGGAAATGCTCATCCAATTTACTCTTCTTAAACATTGATTGGCCATAAGAGAAGCAGGAAATGCTTAATTTGGCCACTGCCTGAGTCATCACCTCCAGGAGCTCCTCGTAAGCGAGGGGATAAGGTGGTGAGTCCTCAATTTCCCTTGCATCGACACTAATAATGTCCACCTCCTCAGAGGAGGACAATTTCAGTGCTGTGCTCTCACTAGGGGTAAAATAAGCATCAGAATGCTTGTTAAAGACCAGAATATCCAATATAAATTTTGCCTATGGTCTCCAAATGTCAAAAACTGGCCCTAGTGGGTTCTGATCTGGGTTTTGGGCAATTCTCCATCGTTAAAATGTGTCTTTCAGATGCTCCATTTAAATAATTGTGAATGATAATTCTGATTTAGACGCTGAATTTCCACATGGATGATTCTAATTATGTCGTTTTCATAACTACTGACAACATTTGACAATCAGATGTTTTGTCTGTGATAGAGTTGGGTATTTAGTCCAGTTTTCCTGACAAACAGGAAAGCAACGATCGCTTGGTGGACAGTTCAGCTGAACGTTGTTCAGCTAATGGCATTACACAGCCACCTGGTGAGACCTCAGCCGAGGTGGAATCAGTGGCATGTGTCAAACATGGCAAGAACTTGACTTAAATAACCTCTGGTGATGTCATTGGAATGTGTATCTATAGAGGCTATAAATTGACATGATGCGAACATGCCTTCAGGATATAACTGTGTTTGAAGAGATGTCTAGGCACACCCACAGTACAGCAGTGACATGCAGGTCTTGCTCCTGCTTTTTCAGGGAACAGGGTTATGATCAAGTAACCCGAGACACTATCAAAAGCTACACTTGATGCTGTGTTTCATAACACTAATGGGAATGAGAATAACAACACCGCCATACTGGAAGTGTCTTGACCCCTCAAGTTGTGTGGTGTATGCACAAACACTGGACATACCGTATTTTTTTCATACCGTAAAACATTTGCATCAAGGACCAGCCTGCATCACACAATGATCTGGCACCTTTTTCCAGGCCAGAACCTTAATGTTTTTTATGTTTTTAAACATCAGTTCGGTATTTTAAATGTTAGTTTTGTTTAGTTTAGTTTTGGAAAGGTCCATATTAAGCAGCTTTTCAACAATCACAGAGCTAAGCTGATTTAACAGGAGATCAAAATTACACAGAGAATATCTCAAACAGAAACAAATGAAATAAATAGATGCATCATTTCTTGAAAAGAAAAATGAAAAAAAAGAATTGGCGCCCTGTCTCGCTCCTCTGTTCTGACTATAAATCGCTCTCTAAGGCTTTTGCTAATAGGGTGGCTAATGTAATAGATCAGATGGTGCATCCAGATCAAAGTAATTGTGTTTCAGGTAGGCCCATTTTTGGCAATATTGTCATCAAGTTGTTTACCCTTAATATTGTATCTCATTAGATCAAGGCTTTTGATAGGGTTAAATACTCCTATTTATGGAAAACACTAGAAACCTTTGGATTCTGTCAGGATTTCATTAATAAATTAAAACTGCTATATGGTGATGTTGAGAGTATACTGAAGATAAATGGTATCCAATGCATTTAAATTTTGTAGGGGTATAAGGAAGGGCTGTTCTCTGTCTGGAATGTTATATTTAATTGGAAGCAATCAGGCAAACAGACAGAGTCTCTGACATGTGGCATCCAAACCTGAGGGACCTGGGTGAGAGGGATAACTACTGAGAGCTGTGTATTGTCTCCTGAGATGCCAAGAAGTCTACCTCTGCCTGGTCAAACCTCCTTCAAATAATCTCCACTCTCTGGGCCTCAGCCCCTACCTTGACAGGATGTCTGCTCCCACATTCAAGTGTGCTGCTGTAAAGAGTGCTCTCAGGGAGAACAAATTCTCCTAGCAGCACAGGTGAATTTGATGCACCAAGTAAGTGCATAAGGGGTGTGACATTAGTCCCCCTAATTATTTATGTAAGAGACCACTTATGTATTGTCTGTTCAAACTAGAACAGATAAAATATCCATTTAGAAAAATTGTGAAGGGGTTGTTGATAAGTTTAAAAGCAGGTTTAACAAATGTAAATGGCTATTACTAAAGATACTGGTCATATAGAGGAAAGACTTTATATGTAAAAAAATTAGTAGCTTCCTGCCTTTGGCATTAGTTTGCCTGTTTAGATCCTCCCCAACAACTTTTAGCAAAAACACAACAATTTTGGTAGATTTTTTCGGTAGAACTTTCACTGGGTGCCACAAAGTGTGTTGTATCTGCCTAAAGGGGAGGCAGATACAATTTCTACAAAGATTTTTGTATGCTAATTCAGAGGACTGTTTTCCTGATATAATTATGCTACCTTAATTAGCTGCAGGGGACCTTTTTTAGATGCTGAAAGCCTGTGTTTCCATTCCACAGATTTAGCTTTCAGGGCCACCAACCAGGTGGTCAAGAAGTTTAAAGTGGCGAGGGCACAGTCTCAAGCCTTTCATAAATACATCCCACATAGGTCTAGGTCCTCACCTAATGCCCATCTAAAACTAGGGATGCTAATGACAGGTGGGCTGAGGCTCATACAGGAGTGAAGAAGTAGCTCTGTCTCCTTTCCTTCCTATATTCCTGTCCTGCAAGGGCTTATTAGCTTATTGTTACAATTGCTTGAGCAATGGTGGCTGGCTGCAGTCCAAGGTGTCAGGGTTCAACCAGTAGGCAGCCTCCATATAAGCTCTATAGAGAATAGCTGTGCTGAGGAGTTATCACTGGCGTGAGCCTGACTGGAAGGCCAGGTTTGAGCCACACCTCGGACAGTTCTCCCTGAGGATTGGTGTCTGTTTACAACCATCTTTGTTGTATTATTGGAGTTTCCCAGATTCTCATAAGATTGCTGGTATTCTGGGTTATGAGCTGAGTAGCACTTTCTCTACTGAGGGTCCTCTGCTCCCCTTAAAACCCACTGGAAGGGATAAAAGGACACTAGTTCCATGTGGCTGGGGCCAATTATTTTCAAGCTCTGCTCTGTTTTTTTGTTTCATTGGGATGTGTGCAGAGTAGAACCCTTATTTGCTAAAACAGGTTCTGCCCTCTCTAGAGCAGGATGCAGTAGTACTCCGCTCACCCTTAGCCTAGAGCTCAGCTTAGCCTTCATGCAGATGGCCCAGTGGCACGCTTGGATGGTGTGCTGTCACTAGCCTGAAAGACCTGTGTCCGAACCTCATGTCGAATACTTCCTAGTGTACACAGTTTGTTATATTTTTAGCAGTGTTTAGGCAATGTGGTGGTCTGTGCTTAGAAGTACGTTCACTACAGAAGATCCTTGCCTGTCACTAGAGCTTGGTCAAAGGATGACGCTCAAGTGGCTGGAGCCATCTATCCACTAGCTCCCCGAGAATGTCTGTAAGGCTAATGCAAACGCTTGCATTAAGCCAACTATCTCAAAGGCAGTGTCTGGTTTATAAGCCATTATTAGCAAGCCCTTATGCAGCTGGTTTAGTGGTGCATGTCTTTGGTAGGCCTATTTTGAACATCTACATACCTGTCTAGTGTAAACTTTTACAGGGTCTTGTATCTGGGCAGTGGCCAGAGAGAGGCTTCTTTGTCACCAGCAGTGCGTGAGTAGGGTGTTATTGTGTTGCGCCTATGGAGATTGTGCTTCAGAACAGACCACGTGGCAATCATCTACCATGGCATGGGCAGTTGATATTGGGTTCCCCAAAGCGTAAACCCAGACGCAGTGTCTAATTCACTTTCTTAGGGAGCTGAGGTTACATATGTAACTGTGGCATGTTTTACATGTCAGCTTTTGAATGTTCTCAGCGAAAAGGTCAGCGAAAACTTGCCAAAACTAAATAAGGTTGTTTTTGCCAAAATTAAATGTTTGTTTTTGCCAAAATTAAATATGTTTGTCAGGTGATGACGTAGTAATACTGTTTATACTGTAAATGTGATGAAATCAAGAGTATTTGTTGAGTTTTGTTTTTTAAGTCAACAAAGAGTCTTATAATCTTTGAAAAGTGGTGTGGCATGAAGCATTGTGCTCCATTGTTGAAGAGGATTTATCCTTTAAACATTTGCTGTAATTTATTTGTTTTAATGGTTTCTTTTGTTCTCATGCAATATAAGGTCATTTTAGGAAAAGTGTATGGATAAAGTGTTATTTATAGTAATAAAATGCATTTTAAAATTCAGTTCTGCTTTCCCCCAACCCCCCAACCCCTGGGTGATGTTTGCATTAGGCAGATGTAAGTTAGTATTGATTAATATTAATATTTATAATGTTTGTGAAAATGTCTTTTCTCTGGTGCTATTAATCTGACATGTTAATAAATGTCTGCTGAAGGCCTTGGACTGCTCCCTGGGGAGTGAGGTAGAATGGAATGGAAATCTAGTCTACCTGACAGGAACAACGAAATGACACACACACACACACACACACACAAACAAAGCCACATTCCCACAGGCCATAATATGATTTTGGTAACTGATTAGGCTTTGTAAAACCAGGTATGGAGATTTAAACCCTAATTATGTGTATCAATTAAATGCTAAAGGTGTAAGAAATATTTGTGCATATTGTAACATGGCTAATATTGGTTTACCACCTTGTGGTTTTGGTGCATCTACATTTTGACCACATTGGTCTATCCAGATGATTAAATGATTAAAAACCATACATATCCATTCACATAAACATAAGATGGTAGCAGATATTCAAAAAAGATTAAACAAACAAGAGGTCAGGGCAGGCAACAAACAATCACAAACATGTAACAATCCAAAGTTCATACATCAAGAAAGTCAGTAAACAGCAAAACAAGACTTGATAAGCTGGTAATGAGGATCAGATGTGGCAGTCATTCAGTCAATGCACAGAATTATGGGAAATATACTGTAGTTCTTGATAGAATGACAATGGTTTGGAAAGTGCCCTCTGGTGGATGTCAAAGGCATTTCAGCTGGTGATTGTTACATAACCCCTCCTTAAGGAGTGTATTCCAGGTGCACCTCATACAGTCACAACTTCCATGAGGGAGGTGGAGAAGCGGAGTTGCATAAGGGATGTGACATTAGTCCCCCTAATTATTTATGTAAGAGACCACTTATGTATTGTCTATTCAAACTAGAATAGTAGCTTCTGAGATCTGTGAGAAAATGCCTAGCACTACCCCTAACATCTCCAGGAAATTTATATGCAGAGACAGATGGTGTTCATATCACAGACTATGAATTGAGCAAGCTGCTATGACCACGCCCCAGCCTGGGCAGCAGGCATCTATCGATACTCATCCTGCAGCAACAGGATGCCCCTAACACAGGACCTTGGGGGAACCAGTCATGTGGAATGGATTTTTCCTTGGGGAGAACCACTTGATCCTGAGCCACTACTGTAGGGGTTTTATATGTAGCAGACCACAAGGATTAACACTGGATACTGCTGCCATAAGACTTACCAACCTCTGGAACTGCTGGCCTAGCTTTACTGATGCCAGAATTCACTCAATGCAAACAGAAGACACGTGCCTGTATTGTCACCAAATTCCACACAACTCCCAAGAAGATGGTCCTTTGAACTGGAGTAAGCATACTCTTCTTGGCATTGAGCCTTTGTCCCAAGCACCTCATATGTTCAAGCATTCACCCTCTCCTGCGACTTGGCCAGTATTGACCAGTCATTAATATAATTGAGAAAATGGATGCCTAGGAGCCTCAGAGGTGCTTTCAGGTGCCAACTCCACCTGCAAGCCCCATGAGTGAAGCCACTGGGCTGCCCCGGCAACCACAGGCCTCCACTGCGAGGAACTTGAGCATGTCCATCGTCCTCAAACACAGGGCTCTGCTCACCAAATAAACAACACATGGCTTGTGTGTGTCCCTACGCGTGATGAAGCGAGGCACACACTTCCTAAATTGCTGGCTTGCCATAATAATTATCTACAGGACGGACCACACACAGCTGAAGAACAAAAAGTTGTGTGTTTCTTCCAGTGCTTCCTTTGTAGCCTCTGTGTTTTGTTGTCACCTGTTGTCATTAACAACACCAATCAGGATTGGGCTATCTGCACACATGCTTCAGACATAGTCACGCTGAGGGCATTTCCTAAGGGGTCATCTTAAAATGCACCGTTGAGTTCCCTCCGAAGGAAAACAAGACTTGCCATGGATGAAGCATAATCCTTAAACAGAGCTGGTAATGTGGATCAGGTGTGGCACTAATCATTCCATGCACAAAATTATAGGAAATGTAGTTCTTGATAGAATGACAATGGTTTTGAGAGTGCCTTCTAATGGATGTTACTTCACAGCTGGTGATCGTGACACTGTTAAGTATTATGTTACTGTCTTTGTAGAGATTCACAAAATTAACTAAAACAATACTTGTTTTAGTTAATTAGGTGTTTAATTATCTGCATCTGATTATGGTAACACTGGAAGCATGTATGTTTCATAACAAATTCATAAAAAAATATAGTTCCAGATTCTGATCCATCCAGTCATGCTAAAAGACACATCACAGTACGTCACATTACAGTGTGAATGGCTATGACGAGAAATATCTGTTTACTTTGGTAATATTAACCATTGTTTACTTGCCAGGGTCTATATCCATTCTGTAAAAGGATGGCACTTGCTATGCATTTAATATTGTTTCATTATTGGTTTAATAACTAACAGTGTATTTTGTATTATTGCATTATTGCATGTAGCTATTTTATAGAAGCACTAAGACAGCCATATTAATTGCTTAATGCTAAATGTTATATGTAGTATGCATGCTCTCTCTCTCTCTCTCTCTCTCTATATATATATATATATATATATATATATTGTTTTAATCTATATAAACATTGCTGTTATTTCAGCCAACATATTGTTTATCAGCCATAGCACAATACTACTACCACCACCACCACCGCTACTACTACTAATAATAATAACAATAATAATAATAATAATAACTGGCTATAGTTAAAAAATGGATATATACTGCTGCTCTCTTACATTACTGTGAAATTAGTTCTCTTAGCTAAATTAGTTCTCTAAGGTTGTAGGGCTGCTGATATAAACAGTAAGCTGCAGAAAGTGAGTGATTCATTGAGCTCAAGGCTCACATTTTCACTTTCAATGAGATGAAGCTGGTGAAGTGTGGCAGCATGCCCGGCAGCTCGGCACAGATTATCATGTATTAACTGTTCAAACAATTGAGGTGGTCGAGGTCACTTACTTTAGGACTGTCTTCGGACTGCACACTCGTATTAGGTTTGAACTGGCCCACAGAGTGTATGCAGCATACAATTTTCTGTGTGTGTTGAACTTTGTATTTGTATATATGTATGAATGTCACATGAGAAAACACTGCTAGAGATGCAACAAATGTAGAGAACTCTTAGTATGATTAATGTACCTGTCTACACTGTTACATGTTTTGTTAATTGAAATGGGTGGCTCATATTCTATTACAACCTGATATCATATGGTAACTATTTTACTGATGATTTGATGATGAAGATTTGTTTGAATTTGTATGATGTGATTTGTTTATGACAAAAATGAAGGTCCACCCCTAACTCCACTCCTTACTTAACTATTACTGGGGTGAAAGCAGATCATATGAAATTGCTGAAATGTAAAATAGTTATGGATTGCCATGTGATTGGGTTGTTTATTGCTCCAGTCTAGAAGTGCTATTCAAACATAAAGGATTTCCCCTTGTACTGAAATTCTCTTCCCTATGGCATTCACCTCTCTAGAGAGGCAATAGTGTTACTTTAAGTGTTATTGTAATTGCTGCTTTTATAAAGAGAAACAGAGCATGTTTCTGGAAATTAAAATGATGCAAAATGTTTTGTCTTCCAGCTTGTTCATGCATCAGTGAGAAATATGTGCTAACATCAAAGAATATTTATAAATATTTTATTTTTTACACCTGGTATGATGATATTATTATCAGAATTCCTGTGGAGAAAGTGGTTCCTTTGTGGTCTAAATAAAACCTTTCCAAATAGGACCATATGTTTTAATCATTGAAAGAGTGAAGATGTAATTCAGTATTTTTTAAAAACGCTGTATCAATATTATTTATATGTTCTCAAACCATTTTTATCAGCTTTGCATTTAAATAATGGAATATAAA
This sequence comes from Chromobotia macracanthus, assembly GCA_036877525.1. Taxonomy (NCBI): domain Eukaryota; kingdom Metazoa; phylum Chordata; class Actinopteri; order Cypriniformes; family Botiidae; genus Chromobotia; species Chromobotia macracanthus. The sequence continues at coordinate 3,006,619 of JAZGTH010000002.1, forward strand.
ACCAAGTGGTTTCTGCAAAGAAACTATGCTATTTTCAGAACAATTGTTGTGATTACTGAACCAGTCACGATGATAGTGTCACGATAAATTTTAGTGGCCCCATTAAATCAATTCAGTTCACACAATTATTACAATAACTAGCATTTGACAACCAGGTAGTGTCCAAACGGTTTTTGTCTTTAATACTGATAGTACATTTATTTATTTAACAAACTTTATTTTGTGAAATGCTTTTGCATGAAAAGTTTGCTTATGTGATCTTTCTTTAAAACAATGCCACTGGTTTCACATTTTGGTATTTAATACAGTGACATTCATGGTTTTTTAAGTGTAGCTTGAGTGCCTTATCACTTTTAGGGGCTACTGTTTTTTACCACATATTATATACTATAATAGTTTTTTAATTTCTGTCTTGTTTAGTAATTGTATGTACACAGAAGCAATATTTTGGAGTTTATCATTAAAAGATGTCATAATGAGACTGGCACAAATCCAGTTCAGTTAAAATGTGTGTAGATCAAAGGCTTGAGATCATTGGTGCTACAAACCTGCTTTTTAAGAGGAGGAACAGAGACTAGCAATTTTTCCCTTCTCCACTGCAGCTCACAATAACAAAGGTCTCTGTTTCTACTGCTTAAGTTATATTTATACAATTTATCAAATAAATCCGATGTCTTTATGTCCATGCCTTTATATCTGGCTGTACAGTAGTTCCCTGTGGAATAATAATTGAACAGGCAATAATTGAACAAGCATTTTACTGTGGCTGTAGCCCAGAGGAAAGAAGGACCCTCGAGGTGTGAATTAATGATGGCCTAATGTAATGATGATAAACAGTTCCGTATGAGAGCAAGAGCAAATATAGAGAACTGAAAATGGAAAGAACTGCTGTATCTGTCTCTCAGTACCTCCTTCACTTCTAACATCATTAACCAAAAGCAAACCTTACCAAAAAAGTTCAGACCTGTACTTTATAATGCCATCTTTATTCCCTCCACCCTTCTAGTAGCCTTTTGACTATTGGGTTAACTGCCCATTTATACAGGAATATCTGATTGACAAGTAAGATTACCAAATATTTTTCTATAATATTATTATTTCTTTACATGTTGTTAAGGGTTGAGTTTTTCTGACATTGGTTCTATCACATTAACTGACAGATGTGGAAACAGTGGACACTGAGTACTGATGTTACTCATCTGATTAGATGTTGATTAGAAGTTGATTAGAAGTTCTATTCTAAGATTAAAAGTTGTCATTTCAAAATAATTTCAATTAATTACAAAAGTATTTTTTAATGACTGTACAGTTCTGTTTTAGGGTATTTAGTTTACTAGCTAGTTAGTGTCTCTGTAAGTAATTAATCTCCTTAAAGTAAGGAGTTAAACCTTGGTAAATAGTTAATCTCTGAAATGTATCTGCCACCTTAAAATGTTACTTTGTTAGTAGGCGGACTGACAAACAAAGAAAGAGTAATGTATTATTACTCCAAAAAATTGCGTAAACCCAGCTAATGATACTGAAACTGTTCTTTGCCAGCTCTTGGCATTTTTGTGTGTAAAATGTGGGTGGCTTCTAGATGTGCCTTTGGGGGCTGAGGGCCCCTCTTCTGGTGTTCTAAACAACACCATAATGTTGTGCTCAATTAGGAATGATGCAGCATAATTTTATAACCTGGTCATTCTTGGCTGTTATCATATGGACTCAGAATCATTTATGTACTTTTTGTCAATAAAAAATACACTGCATTGTGTTTCTGTTTTCCTAAAATGATGTTTTGTTCATCAATTGCATCTCATAAATGTTGTTCAGATTACACTTTTCAGTGTAATGATCTGAACTTATAATAAAGGCCTCTTTAACAGAAGTATTTAATAGATTTTCCAACTCTAGTTGTTAAAAATTAATTCGAGTCATATGCCAAAATTAGAAAGGAAAAAGTTTTAATGCTTTAAAAACACTTTTGTTTCTTGCAAACAGCACCAGATATGCAGTGGTCTAAAACTTTATAACTGATCTGTGAAAAAGGGAAGCTACTGCTGGGTCACAAGTTCTTTTAATTAAGTGAATTGCCTGGCTGTTTTGAGACTCCTATCTGTCTGATCATTAAAATATCGAGGTTAACACATTGGTAAAATGTTAGCTTTTCCTTGCAAAATCACAAGATGACACAGGATTTGTTTTAAAAAATTTTCTTTAAGCATTGTATGTGGTAATTTGTTTATTGCAGTTTTTTTATGTTTTTATCACAAACGTGCATAGTACACATTTTCATATATTAAAATTATAAAATTATTTTGTCTAAAACAATATTTTAGAAATGTACAGTGTAGGGTAATGTACTGTCAGCATGTTGATGTACAGTCAGTTGGTCACCAGGCAAATGCCAGGGTATTTAAGACACTTACATGAAGGAACCTTGTATAGTTAAATGGACATGGAATTTTTTTAAAATTATCTTATTGTGTAAGAAGACAGTGTGAAATTATATGAAAGACATTAACCTAACACGGTGCTAGGATATACATACAAAACATAAACATTTGATTACATAATACCACAAATCATGTGAGAGTTATAGTGGATTTTATTCACTTTGTGTTGAAGGTCACTAAACGTTCAAGTTTTTTGTACAGAAACATTTTATTCCACTCAGTACTGCTATCCTACATCAGCAGTATTCCTACTTTTACCTCTAGAATTTGATAAAAATTGATTTTGACAAGTTGGCTCTGTGAAACATTTTCTCTGTTGTTTGACTTAAAGCCTGTTTATGAGTAACTAAAATTTATATTTGTTCATAGCTACTAATGAGTTAACAGTGTTTGAATGTGAGAGTTTGGAGTCATAAACTTGCCCCCTGCCAAGAGCAGGGGGCTAAATCTAGCTGATTGGAAGCACTCCTGGTGTAATTGTAGCCTAGTTAGTCCTGATTGCTTGTACAATGTTTAAATACAATAGAGTAGTGCTGCTAAAAATTACTTGCATTGTTGTCGTTGTGGAAACAGGGTAATGTGTATTATATTGAAATTTAAATTTAACCTTATTAAAAAGCACATTGTACAAAATAAACCTATAGACATAATAGAGGGACCTGAACCATATCTAGGGTCTAGAATATCATAACGACTGAAGGTTATGACCTATGCAGTCAACAACCCCTTAGCAATGACATATTAATGTCATTAATTTACTAACAACCACTCAGAACACCATAGCAACCACATAGCAAAACACCCTAACATTGTGGTGTAGAGTTTTGCAAGACATTTTCTTTAGGAAATATAATATCTAGTTCTGTTACGTTTGAATCAGTTATACTGGATTGACATGGGTGTTCATAGTGGTAACATTTCCAACTCTGACACTAAGAGCATTTTAGAAGACTTGCAAGAAGCAGACAATATTTTTAGAAATCAGAGACGCATCTCTTGCTAGAATAAATAATAAGTACCATAATTATGGTGTCAGACAGAGAGTGACACTAAACATAAATGGCTGACTGTGGCGTCAGGCTGCAGGTCACTTGCTGTTATTATTACTTGGTGCAGCTGCCGGCAAGCATAGCATGCCTGAGAAAGTTGTCACAGAATCCATAACGCACTGAAAATGGAAAGCTAACTGTACCGTAGGAATGGAATTATAAAGCTTCTACAAGGTCATAGCAGAATATCTTGACCACAACCTATCTAAAGGTGATTTTATGACTTGTCAGGCTTGTAACCCTGCCAGTTCATCAGGATACTTGTCCAGAAGATAACAAGGTAGAAGAAACCGGATCAATCCTGAGGGTATAGAACCTTGTAAAAGTATTGGGTGTGGCCCAGCCCACAGCTATACATGTCTGCTAAAGGGATGCCTTTCACAAGGACTCAAGATGAGGCTATCCCACTAGTTGGAAAGAACAGCAGTCCACACAAAAAAAAGCCACTTCAGGGCATAGAGCTGCCTAGTAGATGGGGCCTCTAGCCTAAATGATAGTGTGGTAAATCACCTAGGTCTTCCGTGTCCCATCCAGAGACCAGACATGGAGGTTCAAGAGGTCTGGCCTGTGGTGACAGATCATGCCCTGCCCCTAAGAAAGAAGGTCCTTCCTCAGGAGAATGCACTAGGGAGAAGCTGTTGCAGCTCTGAGAACCAAGTCCAATTGGGCCAAAAGGGGCCACAGTCAAGACTTGCTCCTCCCTGACTTTGCACAGAATCTGTGCAATCAGGCTCACTGGGGAAAAGCATACTTGCACAGACCCGGGGCCAACTGTGCACTAAGTTGAGGGAGCATTGGTCAGAGCATACAAAAGCAGGCAATAGTTAGATTCCTGGCGTGCGAAGAGATCCGCCTGTGCCACTCCGAACCAGACCCATATAAGCTGGACCGCTTGAGAGTGGACTTCAACCTTCACAGGACTGACCCTATAGGAGGAGGTGTTGGGTGAGCTGAGATATGCCCACATATCGGAGTGATAGCCACACGATATGTACCCCAGCGTCATGCCCACCTCAGGACTCAGTTCTGTAACCAATGCTGAAGTGATGTTATAAAATGATCAGAGTCACTTTTAAACGACTACATACATAATGTACTGCTTTCATCTTTTGCAGTTCTTTTGTGTACTACATTTACATTGCATTCACATTAGTGGATGTTCAGACCCAAGTAATTCCTAATCAATAGCGGTAAGTTTCTTCCTGCATTTCATCCAGTTGAATATCCTGTTTGATTCAAGACCATAATACAGAAGTAAAATGGGGTACAAATGATGTGTGAGGTCAACTGTGATATGCAATGGGAATGATTTTTTATTGGTTGGAGAGCATCTGAAATGCTTTTTGTCTTTTATGCTGTTAATGTATTGCCAATACGTGCCTTTGCATTGTCTTTCAGATGACAGCGAGGCGGTAGACAGCATGTATGACACAGAACCTAATTTTATGACCGGCGAAAGCGCAGAAGAGGAAACAGAAGACAGCATCATGTCCCCTATTGTAGTGGGGCCCACATCCCCTCAGCCCTGCAACGAGGACTTCACTCCTAAAGAGGGGTCACCCTACGAGGTGCCTGTCTACATTCCTGATGATATTCCCATCCCTTCTGACCTGGAACTTAGAGAGTCGTCTGTCCCAGGGGCTGGCCTTGGAATCTGGGCAAAAGCTGAAATTCGAATGGGGGAATGCTTTGGACCATACAATGGGATGCAGAGTGTCAAAGATAAAGACATGAATTACGGATGGGAGGTATGTGGAAATAATTTGATGTGGTGTAAATTTTACACTTTGATTTTATTGGCATAATTAGTTAATTAAAAGATATTTGATAAATTTTGGTCCTGTCCCACATAGCTCATTTTGTATAAAAAATGAAAATCATGAAGGACCTAGGGTGTCCCATTTGATGTTTTATTATTTGAAATAGTGCTCATAAGTCTCCTTCCCCTTCTACAAAGGTAGGATTGGTGTAGTATACTATGAAGCAGTCTACTTCACAATAGGGGTTGCACTGACTTGTTTATTAGTTCTGGCAGTAGTTGACGCATTGGGTTTGTGTTAAATGATGGACCACATGACTTCAGTTGCACTCCTAGTATACATATAGGAGAAAAATTCCTCCCTTCACATAGACAACTGTACTGTACTTTTAGTATGGTTGGAGCTAAATTCTGCAAGGCAATTGCCCTCCAGGAGCAGAACTGGACACCCCTGGTCTAAACTGAGATGACACAGGGGCTGTACTGTTTCAAGTCCCAATTTGATGATAGGGAGTAATATCTCTGTGGTGACTAGCTCATAGGCTGAAAGCACATTATAGAGTAAAAATGTTCATTCCATATTTCTGTATTTTTTCTCATCTTTTTTCTTTTCCATCCATCCTTGAATTCCATTTAATGCCAATTTTTAAAACTTTGATTACTAAAGATAGCAGCTTTTCTCCTATGCCTACATCTATTAGAATACACCCATTTGGACATGATATGAGTTATAGGAGATGCGTGACATTTGCATGAAGCCATATTGAACTATTACTTTTCATTTCAACATGACATTGGAGGACATTAAAGTTGTTTCGGTAAGCTCAATAGGGCACAGGCAGATTCCTGCTCTATGGCTGATCAGATGAGGGCTGTTTGCTTGTTTACTGCCAATCCCCTGTTACTGTGTTAATGAATAACACCTTTTATTAGACAACTGCCATAGTTGTCCACAACAACATATCAACAACGGAAGTAGCAATCTCACTCACATAATAGTCTTTACTTACTCTCAGTATACTATACACAAACTTATATTCAGAACACTATAGCATAGAAATATTACAGTTATACAAATATCAGAATGTATAACCATGACTAAAACTTAACATCCCTCACACCCATACTATACTCTATTCATATATACTGTACTATTCATTCCTTTAAAATCACATGATTTATTCATTACATTCAATTCATTCATTACATGATCACATGAGAAAGATAATTGACTAAAGATAGTCCAAATCATCTTAAAGAGTACAATGATAATGATCTAGGTAAATTGTTTGTACTGTGTGCAACTTAACAAAGTATTTTGTGGTCACCTGACCTCACTATGTTCCATGTTTTCAAACCTTCATTGTCGTTACACTCTTAAGAAAATACTTTCGACATGCCTGGATTTATTTCCTAAAACAACACTGTAACTCTCCAGTTGCTTTGGGTTGGATTCGCCATTAATGATGCTTGTAAAAATCAGACCCAGAAAGACATCTGTTGGATCATCTATGACAAACCATCTATTTAAATGATACTTGCTACAAGCTCCCTGAAAACTGGTTTAAAACAGTATGTTTCCTTGATTTGAAATTTCCTTTCATTTCATGTCACAATTTCATTTTTTTAGTTATCTGCATTTTAAAGGTAATGCATGTATGTTTCCATTATTAAACCACTATCTTCTTTTTTAGCTTAAATATGCAGAGACAGCTATAAAGCTTTTTTAGGTTGATTTTGCTATTTGAAGTGTAAATATTGTAGCTTTGTGTCATTTTGAAACATTGCCTTGTTTAATGGAACATCCTGCCTGACACAGCAACGGTGGCTCAAACAGTGCCATAAGTTTGGCACGGGACTATATGTTTGTCCAGCCAATGAGAGACAAGGAATTTGAGAAACCTGTTTAAAGACAGTAACCTCTTTAAAACAGCTATTTTTTATGTTAATAGAGAAATTACACAGTTTTCTTTCAAGACTCTTCTTTCAAGTTGTTTGGCAACAATTTCAGAAAACATTTGCTTAAAAAGGATGAGGAAAAAATAACCATGTCTGTCTGCTTTAGCCACAACCTGTTTGACTTGTGTGGCAGAAGGGTTCTGTACTCTTTCTGTATAAGAGATAGTAATAACAATCAGACATACATAACCATTATTGTCTGTTGTAGGACTCGCCTACGTCAGTATGTCGCTCCACAACAACAGCATGCAGTATATTGAGAGGTGTTAATAGAACTGGCCAGGCAACCAGGCCACAATGAGTCAAAAATACACAGATACCTACACCATGCTTGGATGTGCATATGGTTTGTCATGACTGGAAAACATGGATGGTAACATGATTTTTCATGCTAGATTCAAAGCAGACTAGCTTAGCTTGAAATTAGCTTGAGAAATATAATTAGGATAAAATGACATAATACACACAAATACTGCATTGTTTTAAAAATGTAATTACACTGTTTTGATACTTTCATGGATACTTTTATGGTAAACATGGAAACAATTGTGAAAATGGCTTAAAACATATTAAATTGTGTTTTTATTTGAATTAAAAAATGTTAAGAGTTTTCTGTGAGGTATAGGTTTAGGGGAGGGGTTAGGAAATCAATATAAAATATAATATAAAATCAATATAAAAATCGTAATGCATCTAGAGTACACGTAAACCGCATATGCAAGTGTGTGTGTGTATTGCTGCTGCAGGTGTGGGTTAATGAGCAGCGTCTGCAGGTGGATCAAAAAATATTCTGCTGTCTGTTCCTTGGGCTGTCCCATCTCGACTGAAGAGGTGTTAACTCAGACAGACAGCTCAATCTCAGAGACACTTAGCTCCAGGGCTTGGCTCCCACAGACTCTCTCTCTATTTACAAAGCACAAATCAGGAACAAGAGACAGAGCCCATCTATTTTAAAACCATTATGATTTCCTTTATCACAACATATCATAACAGTGAACCTGATCACAGAAAGTTCAGATGGCTAAATGGGCTGTGTGGTCCCAGGTGAAGGGTTTATAGCCAGTGGCCCTGTCAAGTTAGAGGCTTGATAGTGTGATGGCACTAGCTGGGGTATTGATGGAAGTGCTGTACACACTATAGAACAGGAAGAGGAGTGCTGACAATCCAATGTAATATGCTGTCAGATTAGTTCCATAGGGGACTGCTGTCACAGTGCCTCTGTGTGTGTCAATCTACTGCTAGACAAATCTAGAGGGGACAGTGTGATCACAGAATGTGTTTGTTTATTACCTATTAATTTATTTATTGTTTATTTATTGATAGTTTGCTGTCAAAATGTCATTATGACAATTATACTTTGCACGCATTATTGGAAGCAAAATTTACTGGTCATGCGTTATTATGTTCATCATTCCAAAAAAAAAAATACAGCTGTTACCGGTTTAATTGAGTTTACAGCAAACCTTTTATTTTACATTTTATTCATGGGTAAAACAAAAAAGCAAAAGAGTTTTAGTGAATCTGAGAAGGTCAAAGCTGGTGATAGCATTTCTTTACAAACTAGATGAATGATGTATACACACATCATGCTCTGACAGTGTCAGTGGGTGTGGCAGATGTGATGTTAAACCCATTCTGACCTCAGCAATGACTTTTAGTGTCATTTAACATCATATTTTACTTACCTGTCCCTTTCATCTGTTGTGAAGAAAGAAAGAAAGAAAGAAAGACAATAACAAAATTTAATTTGTTATTGTGGAAGAGTGTAAATAAAAAAATATAAATGTTTTTTTATAGATTTGTTTAGTTATGTCTTTTAAATTTTAAATGTATCAAAAATGTTTTAAAGACAGTTTTGTGTCCTTTATATAACCAAAAGAAGTTAAAAAATTTAAATAACCTTTCAGTTATAAAGTTGTAAAATAAAGATTTAATGTAAGAGTGAAGAAACACACACATGCCATTTACATTTACATATAAGATTCAAGTGGTGCCAAGCTACCAATTCAACTGTTTTCATTTTCTGCATTCAAGGAATAACCACTCATTGATTTTGCCAGCATAGCTCACTAGACAGTGCACAGCATTCAAAGTATGTTCTTTGTACTTCCACTGGATTCACTTCCGGTTCTGCAGGTATCCCAAACAAGCATGCACTAGTTTTATGTCAGCAGTTCTCTATTTTCCCACCTCTTCAAAGGATTTGACCTAGGGATGACTTTGCTGCAATGCAAACTCTCTATTTGCCTTCATGACACTTTTCCACATTAACATTCATCCAGGTGAACAAAGTTTGCCCCTGCCCTTTTCTCTTATTTGTCATGCTGTTGACTTAGTTATACTTGCTGCTGGAAAGGTTCCTGAGCCTTTGGTCTATGTGACAGATGTTTTATTCGCTGTGGTGGTTTCTCATATTTTTACCTGAATTCTTTTGTTTCCCCATCCACCTGTGACAGACAGCTTTCTTGCCCATAGTTGACTTTCTTAGTCATTATGCTAACATCTCTCTCCACTTGAATACCACATGCCCTGGCACTATCTATCCTCATACCACCATTGAGATCTCTGTGTGCAAGCCTTTTTGTGAAATTGCTGAGGAAGTGAAGATAGTACTTTTGTGGAGATAGAACTCAGCTGGCACAGTTGCAGCTCATCTGTTCAATTTGTCAAATGCTGTTTTGTTCTTGTATAAAAGGTAAACAGAGTTAATTAATAATAAATTAATAATGCTAATGGTTTTTGGTTTGGAGGAAAAAGTATGATTGGAAATTAGACCATTTTTAAGATTTAGGTAAACAATTGGTAATAGGTGATAGTTTACCACTGTAGTCAAAAACAAAATTTCTCTTGGTCAGTGTATGTGTATGTGCAGTACCGCCACTCCCTATACACAGTACACAGTTTGCCTAGGGCACCAATCCCCAGGGGCGCATCATCCCAGTTGCTCAAAGAAAACTGTATTCTGTATTAAGTATATGTAAAATGATAAAAAAATGCATTTTACGATGAACGCAGTAGACGGTACTGTACACATGATGCGCCATTCCCGCATCTGCGCCCTCACCTCATGTTTGCGGCTGACTGCAAATGATCATAATTGATCATTAACTATGAAAAGACATCAGCAGTCTGCCACCGAGAAAAAATAAAAAATAAAAGCCCAAGATGAAGCATCCAGCAGATGACATATTTAAGTGTTGAGTTTTGATTCAATTTATTATTGTTTATTTTGATAACATTTAATCTTTTAAAATGTTTTATTTAATATGTGTAAATTTAGTTTGTATTTTTTTGTTTTGCTGTAGTGCTACAATTGTAATTGGTAAATAATACAATATAAATACAATTGATTTATTTATTTACTTTGATTTATTACTACTTACTAAGTTGACTGAACTAATTTGATTGAGTAAACTGAACTGAGTCAATTGAACTGAGTAATGGAGTCTCCCAAAACTTGCATATTTATGTTTATAATATAACTTTGTGTGTATGTAGTAGATAAAATGTATGTTTACCTAACTTGGCACTAATGTACTTAAATTCATTTCTTCAAATGATTAATCATTATTTTAAGTTCAAAACATTTGAAATCTAAAGTTTATGGATTTTGAAGGTAAATAAGTTTATTTTATATTTTATATTACCTTATAAGTATATTATATATATATAGTAAATTACTATATTAACAGTGCAGGGTGAGAAAGGGGCACATCACAGGCAGGACTCAAAATCAAATTTTCCACATAAACACAATTTAAACCTTGGCAAATGACTACTGTGCCACAGCTTCAACATCAGATCTGCTGTTGATTTTTTCTTTGACAAAATAAGATATACATCATTCATGTAGAAACATTTGAAAGGGTTCCATTTGTAGTAAATATAACTCAAAGTTTTAGCAAAAAGTCTATGTAAAACATTTGTTGGAAAAGATATTGTGATCACATACCACCTGTTGTGCAAATATGCTCACTTTTCTTTCAGCATGGCATAAATCAACGTCTGTGTGGTCTTTGACATTGCTGTTGACCTACGTTTGGTTTTGCATCATTGGCAGCCAACTTATGTTTATGTACAAAGAGAAGGCACAAGTCAAAAACACTGTAATATCTTCCACATTTATTTTATGGAGGTTTTAAACATGTCATTAGCCAATTTAATCAAATTTTCTTAGTTTTCAGAGCACTTGAGTGGGACAGATTACACCTAATATTAAACATATGGTCCATGTTGCTGCAGACACACCAAAGTAGCATTTTAGCATAGGGATGGTTGCCTTTCCTACGTCTTACCAAAACATTGTCAGTTATTCCCAGGAACATGGTAGTTGATTGTTGGGGTATCGCGGAATTGCTAGGCTCCACCTTTACCCAGTCACATCGTTCATCATCTCCTGAGTTTCAGTTATAACCAGCTTTATAACCAGCTGCCATCAATCATATCATCATCCCAGCCCCATTTCTAAGGAAATTTCACACACTCACTGTATGGTCTTTTCTATGGTTAGGACTGTTATCTGTTGGTTTGATACTCACTTGAAGTCCATTTACCTTTGTGTTCCTCTCTTCGTTCCGCTTACCTCTCCAGTCTCCTCACCCCAGTTCATTCTTGTTTCTCAGTCTCTATGAACTCTACCTACAAAGAAAAGTTACTTTCATTAAGAGTGATTGTTTAAAGGACTGTCTAAGGTTTTGCACCCTAGCATCTGCCAGTGGTTTGGATGTGTGCGGTCTCCTTATAATGTTCAGACAAGGATTATCTTTTCAATTATGGCTGCATCTCACTGCATACAATGATACCATCCTGAAACCATGCAGGTAGAATCTACAGACCTATCTTTGGCAGAGCATAGGCGACAGTTGACCCAGGGGCTATGTCTCTATGGCGGTGCAACCAGGCATGTCATAATTGCATGCCCCATCAGACCACCACACCCTTTGGTGAATTATACCCAAATATCTTGTTTCAGTACCTCTCCTCTTACTACCCAAGTGTTTATTACTGCAGCTGATGTATCTCTTCCATTCACCACACTTATCAACTGTGGATTAGATGGGACCTTCATCTCTAGCACCCTCTGCCACCAGTTCTCCAAAAGATCTTCAGTGAGAGACATTACAAAGCCAAATCTATAACTAAGAAACTTCTAAAACGTGTTAACATCAAGTTCTGTGTTGGTCCTCTTCATCTATGTGTGGGAATTCTCAATCAAGAAATTCACCTACTGGTTCTGGAGAACTCCACCACTGGCATTTTCTAGGGCTGACTGTGGTTAATTAAACATCATCCTCGAACACTTTAGAGTTACAGTCTACACTGAGTTGGACCTCCAATATCTGGTGGACTGGGAGAGCTATGATCTTGAGGAACGCCCCTGGATTCCAAGAGAGGATATACTGGAATCCTGATCTACTTACCTCCTTCCACACTGCTCACCCAGAGAAACTTGCACTACATGGCAGAGGTCATCCGCCTCGTTGTCGGTGCCCTCTGCCCTCAGGAGCAGGCCGTGTAGGGGGGTATTGTCAGGGAATCACCATTGATTGTCAAAGAGTTTATTTGTTTATACTTACCTGTATGTTCAGTGTGTGTTTCCTGACAGGGGTAGCAAATTACATGTCAAGATTTATTAGTGCACTGATGCCTTATAATTTGTTCATAATCAGTTACCCTATCTTTTAATTAATCATGCACTTTAATTAACTCTATACACAGCTTTTGTTTTCTGTCTTTTCCTATCTCGCTTAGCATTAAATGTGTATGTTTAGGCAAGCATTTCTTTCACTATTGCTCGTACTTAGGATAGAGATTTTGTTTACAATGCCTCACCCTTAGCATCAAACATGTAATGTGTGTGATTTGAGCTACAAGCTACAAGCTTGTGCTACAAGCATACATGATACATGAAATAGTGTGCCCTGTTGAGAAGTGTTACTACTTTTATTAATCAGATTTATGATTTTTGCCTGACAGTTGACAAAACTAGCCACAAAAATCACAGATTTCCAATAGAGGAGGACACAAGCTATATATAGGGGCCAGAATCAGTGATTTGGGGGGGTAAGGTCATTTAACCTGGGTCAGTATGAAAGCACTGTATCACAAGTTAACAACTACCAAAGACACTCTAGCAACCACCTAAAAATGCAAGGAAGGCTGTACTGGAAAAATTGACAGGGCAACTCAGTTATGTTTGTCAGGGATGTTTATGTTGCTAATTCCAGGAGTTTTTTACATTGGAAGTATGTATTTTTTCTTCACTTTGATCTGTTCAGTACATTTTTAAAATAAAATTCACATTTGATTTGATGTTTTCTTTAAGAAACTAAGATCAATGGCTCCTACAGTCTTTTAGGTTGTACTGAATAACTGATGTCTGGTTTTGATACTGGGTTCATTCTCAGAAAACAGTGCCTGAAAGGTTATTTTTTTAATAATCATTTTATTCAGAATATATTACTGAACATCACTATGAACATCATAAATTGTCACCTCAGCTTGAAGTTCAGTTGCCATAATGACCCAGTCATTGGGTTTTTATTAGGCGAAAGCTAAAACATTACTCCTAGTCCAGTTTCTCCCAGTTTGGATAAATAACTAGTAGTTCAATCAGGACCTTTTAAGTTTAATTCAATTTTACTTGTATAGCGCTTTTTATAATGTTGCATTGTTTCAAAGAAGCTTTACATATAATGAAAATAAAAACAAAAAACAGAACAATTATCAAATGTACAACATAGAATACAGAAACCATGGTATTATAGCAAAGTTTTATTTTTCATTATAAGATGTATATTAGTAAAACTAATTAGGGATAGTAAGATTGTAACTGGTTTATTAATATAGGGTTGACTTGACTTGAACACATTCGGTCAAAAGAGATCAGCTGTTATGGGCTGGGTTTGACTTTTCCGATCAGCTGATGTCAACTGATAAAAGAGCTTGACTACAAGGCCTGCCTGAACTAACACAGAATGCTTGATCAGTTTTGGTAGAGCAGGTAAAAATGGGAGGCAAACCAAGCTCTGGGCATGGGCTATCCCTCCTTGGTGGAAAATAATGGGTCCTGCTGACCAGCTTGCGGACAGCTTTTTAAGTAGGCCAACATGGAAGACAGAGGATAAAAACAGAGGAGTTATATTCAGAAATGAAAATGACTGTCCTTGTTCTTATAAGGTTTAGAATGCTTTAGAAATATGGTGAAGTTGTGAGCATTAAGTGATACTTCATAAATTGGTCATGTGATGGTTTAAAAGAATCTGTGCATGTGGCAAACTCACCACCTCTAAGAAAACCACAGAAAGCCAGAGCAAAACAAATTCTAGCAATAAATCAGAATAAGGCCCAAAGCACCCTTCTGAGGGAGTAGGGTGAGAAAGGGAGATGCTAATCATTGCCATTGACTTTTCTCCTAAAGGCAGTTAAGCAGGAGACAAACAGATGGATCTTCTAGTAAGCTGATGGTGGATGGATCCAGGCAGCAAAGTGGCATTTCTGAAATTCAAACCAAAACAGCAATTTGTTTGTTTAAGCCTAGAATATGAACAGCCCTGAAATTTTAAGTTACCCATGACTTATAACCAAGTAAGGTGCTTAAAAATGGTTCATAAACAAAAGAGAGGAGCATCTTTTATTAATGATATTAATAGTTGCCTCACCACAAAAGAACAGAATCTGTTTTCTACATCAGAGTTTACTCCACAGAATACTGGCTGAGATCACGATGGGATACATTTCCAACAGAGCGGTTAACAAGGTGTTATTAGGCATGAATAGCAGCTCATTTGACCATAAACTAGCAAACCACTGACCATTAAAATAACCACCAAAACCAGTGGAAGATGCAGCATCTGTGTACAATCTAAGGGCTGAAGAAGACTCCAGATCATTATTATAGAAATATGAGATTATGATACCTAAAAACTCAAGGACTTTTAGAGGGCCTAACGTTTTCTCAGAATAAGGAAAAACCATATAATTGACACAGATTAAAAAATAATAAAATTCTTTTGCTACTCGTAAAGAATATTCACGAGTAGCAATGCATAGGGGATTAATCTGATAATGTGAAAAGGGTGATTTATCAAATGGCTCGATCACAAATCCTTTTGCAACCTCCTTCTCTACCAATGAATCAACTATTTTAGGCTCATTTGAAGCAGACAGCAAGAAAACCTTGGATAAGACCCGCAACAGTTGGGATGATACCTATTTTATATCTTTTTCTATTTATTTTATAAGCTGTTTCGTATCGGGCTAAAAGAGTATCGGGCACAGTTTTTGGTCGCAGATTGGAATTGTGACAGTAAGAGCCACAGATCAAGCAGAAGAGGGCTGATAAGTCCACTACGGACAAGTCCAGTCTCTGATTAAATTGGTGAACGAACATGCCAGCTTTTGCAGAGAAAGATTTATGATACTCATACAAGAGAGTTCTTCCATATGTCAGAACCTCGTCAAAAATATGATAAATAGAACCTAACTCGACTCTATGAGATGGATAAGCTATGATATCTCTATACACTCCGAAAGCAATGTTAAATTCAGCTAGAGTTAAAGTTTCTGAAAGTCAGGGGTCGCTGTCTTAAACATAACAGACACGTTGCTGTAATCTAAAACATGCCAATCACTTAGTTCTGAGACCAGTACTTTACCAACCTTTATTTGTAAGGTTGACATTATTACCTGCTATGATTTGGCTTTTCAGCTGATGAGAAATTGCAGCAGTCAGCAAAAAGAATGGAGAGGAGGTGGACACTGGAACTGCACTTCCCATTGTCCTATGTCACTGGATGGTCACTGGATGATGTCAATATCCTGTTGCCCAGCAGCCATGGGCAGCTGCACTGTGGCCGACATTGGGTTCAAGGAAGATTTAGTATGGACCTGGATGTGGCCCTGGACTCCAGAGCCTAGATTCTAGAGTTCATGTCAGAGAGATGACTGAATGCTGGACAGTGCCGACAATACTGGTTTGTTGCTTTGAAAATGAAAAAATGTGACCACTGCATTTAACCCATCACTGGTGAGGAGTGAACACACACTGCAAGTTGTGAACACACACACACCAAGCAGCAGGCAGCACACTACTGTGCCCGGAGAGCAATCAAGGATTGGGCGCCTTGCTCAAGGGCACTTCAGTTGCTACCTGCCAGCGCTGAAATCAAACCAGCAACCTTCTGATTACAAGCTTGATTCACTAGCAAGCAGGCAACAACTGCCCCCTAACTGTGGACTGTAGAGTAGCTTGCTTGAGCTGATCTGTCAGGACCACCTGCCCATTTGGGTGCAGTAGTGGTCAAAGTGGAAGCTGGTTCGCAGTGGCAGCTGGTTCTTTCTTATCTGCACATTTTTCTTGTCTGAGAAAGGAGCAGAAGAGGAACATCTGCTGCTGGGATGTCAGTGTTTTCAGAGGGCAAGGTAAACTGTTCCTCATGAGTAGCTCCAGTTGGAAGTGGGATATGGCTCCTAAACAAGGTTTCCATTATTTTAGGCAGAGTCTACTGCTACTACAGAGTCACTAATGCTGGGAGGCCTTGAATATTTACTTGCCAAGCGAGAAATGTTGCTCTCATCTTCAGTGGCTTTTCCTGCCTGGCTTAAATGTTGCTGAGATTCAGCTTGCCCCATCTTCTTTATTAGCAGCGGAAGACATTATTATCAATAGTGTGAGTTACAGCAAATGCAAGCGTAATCTCATGGCAAAGCAGCATACATTGGAAGCACCCAAGCAGGCTGACTGAAGCTGTATTTAAGTAAGGCGCCCTGTTTAAAAGTTGACAACTGAGTGCATATAATTTGGATCAGCTGCTATGGGCTGCGTTGGAATATTCAAACCAGTTGATGTCAGCTGATAGCAGAGCTTCACTACAAGCCCTGCCTGAACTAATGCAGAATGCTTGATTTTTCTGGTAGTATTGCTTATTTTTTATTTGCACAGCAATTGGCCACACATCATAATTCAAATAAATAAATATCCTATATTGTTTAAAAAACACACTGTTAATTATTTTGGTAGCGATTGGGACACAGATGACTCCATATACTGACAGTGTACAACAACCAATAATGTTTCATAGGACGGACAGAACTGACCATTGAAAACTAAATGGTTTTCATCCTGATCGTCACCTTCTTTTTATGACCCTAAAATGTCATGACTGTTACATTTGTTTTGGGGAGTATTCCAAAGGTACACATGGAGATAATCTCTTTAGTTTAGTATAAAATTTAGGAAGGGGACAAGGAGAATACAAACCACCATAACCAAACACAAACATCACATGCAAGCATCAAACACAAAACAAGGACTGACCAAGAAACGCATGACAGTGCTATCACATTCCCTCCACATTTGTGTAAATCACTGTGAATGCAGTTATAAATGAGAGAAATATAGCACCTTCCAAGATCTCTCCACCTTAGTATTATATCAAGGAGAAAGGGCAGACACCCGGGAGCTTTGCGGTCATGACCAGTTAAAAATCACTTTTTGAGCTGGCCATCAGCAATCTCCAGCTTCTCACACTTGCGAGACATGACTTGCAACAGCTCCACATATGCGAGGAAGGCAAGATTGTGGGTGAGCTTTCTGTGTTTCTTTGCTTGCTGGCAGGAGAATGATATCCGACAGATCAGAAAATGCTGACAGGAGCTTCCTCTGACTCGGCAGATTGTGCACCCTATCAGCAGGGAAGTGAGAAAGCCTCCTGCGAACCCTGTGAAACGAGTCTCTACCGAGCCTCAACAGTGACAAGATCCAATCCGCAGGGCATCTGCCTAAGCTCACTTAGACAGACAGCCAGACTTCTTTAGCAAGAATCCCTCGCAATGTGTATGCCCAGCTCCCTCAAGAAGCTCCCTCAGAATCTGAAGTAATTTCTGAAGTAAAGAGAAAAAAGCTGATGACATGTTCTACAGATGCCCAAATATACTGCAGGTGCACTTGATGTGCATCAAGCATTGCCAGGAGCCAATTATATTGGCATGATTAGACATGAGATTCAGACAGATTCAGAGGCATTCCCAATAGCATTAAACCAGATGCAGTGATGAGTTTCCTCAAAAGGGAACAAAACAGAGGAGGAGCTAATAATGAACTGATTAACAAGATAATGACTAAGGAAACCAAAAACACAGAATAAACTGAACTTAAACATGATAATGACAAGGCCAGGAATAGATGCACAAGGCACAATACAATGCCTTTATAAGCAGACCAGCATAATAATGGACTAGCATAATAATCTCTCAAATTTCAAGCTCTTCATCACAAAACTACTAAACACAACACTAAAGTGCCCCAGGTGTGCCATAAAGTGTGTGTCTCTTTTCAGAAAGGCTTATGGTTCAGTGTTATTCTTTCCTTAAGATGACTACATGAAAAACAGTGATTTAAGAACCCAAAGACACTGACAACATTCTGTTTCACAGTGAAGAAATGTTAAATTTGTCATTATTCTGGACAGGAGACATGTCTTGCTCACCAGCACTCTCAAATCTTTTTTTGGAACCAAATGGTGTATCAAGATGTGGTTAAATTGTATGAATAATGTGTATTTCTGAGTCATCTCTGCTGCACTTGTTTCTCTCGACAGTGAAATCCATCCTTGTAAATCTGTAGTCTTCCATCGCAGGATTTTTTTACACTAATTTCCATCAATGACACCACTTGCTTTTTTTAAATAGCCTATTTAAAGCTAGCAGGAAACATTATTCATGAGATTTACTTAATGTTTGCTCTCAAGATTCAAGTTTTTTTTGTCACATACATAGTTATATGCAGGATACAACTAGCAGTGAAATGTAAGAACAGTTGTCAGTTTACTAAATATTTGCTCTAATTTATCTGAAAAACATATTTTTGGTGTTGCTCTACTTGCTTTACTGAACTAGGTCAGCAGAACAACATTAATTTGTTTGGAAAATATTAGTGCATACCAGATGTCTAGCTCGTGCATGCACTGTTAAAAAATGTTGCTGCCTTAAATTTTTAAGTTTAATCAATTTGGCTGCACAAGTCATTTCAACTTTTTGTAATCTTGACTGGTTGAGTTGCTGTAACTTTTAGGAAATGGTTGAACAATTGCTTAACCTGTTTTTTTAAGTTATACTAGTCAGGATTCAAAATTGTATGTTGAAATGACTTGTATTATGTATGATTAAACTTAAAAATTTAAGGCAGCAAAGTTTCTTTTTACAGTGTGGTGGTTCCACATACTTATGAATTTTGTTTACTTATAGGCTTGGAGGAATTTATTGTCCTTTATTTCTTTTTCAAACATACTTATTCACACATTGATTTGACAAATTGACAAACACACCTGTTTTATCATGGGTAGCAGGATGTGAGGTTGTGAGACAGGTTGATATTTAAAAACTCGAGAAATGACTTTGGCCTTGGTGTTTATCTGTCTGGTAATGTTGAAGTGCTCATTCATGCTTTGAAACAAGTTGTCTAATGCTAAAGTACTTTTTCACTGCACTTTAAGAAATGGCACAGCACTGGTATCTACAGGACAGGTCCCTGTGCCAGCCTGTACCTCTGAATTTAATGTCAAGTCTATTGGCCTATGTACTGAATTCATGTGAATGTCACCTGAAGTGGCTAAAGGGGAAATATGAAGATTAGGCAGTTAGATGTTATCAGTGCTCAGTGAAGCAAGGTGGACAACTTCAGCCAGAAGATAAGTTAGTGACACTGTATGCTTAGTAGCAATGGCCTTTCTTTAGCATACATTAAAAGACTTCTAGCAGTATGTAATGTGTGACAAGGCCAATGCAGACATGAAGGACAAAAAGGCATCTGGATTTGTTTATGCATTATATGAGGAATAGAGAAATGCCTATCCACAGGACTATTTAAGGGCATCACAGGTGGATTCTTTATGCTGATCTTTTTCCAAATGCGACCAAGCATAATTATGTATCTTAGACACTTTTTGCCAAATGTTCTTTGTGAAAAAGGAAATCCCATCATACATTGAGACAAATAAATTGAAGTACATTTTATTAAAAATACTGATAAAAAATAGTTCTGTGGATGAACTTTATCTCAACCTTTGTGTTTGCTTTTAGTAAATTAGCAACACACAATTCAATAATTAAAAATCTATTGAAATTGTTAATTTCGAGTCTCCTTTGTGCTTTATTTAAGGAATGTAGCAGTATTTTTGTCGTGTTTATTTAGATGCTTGCTACTTGGCTGCAAGGCAGCTCACTGCTGTAGGTTTTAGAACACAGGTGCTCTGTTTCTCCTTTAGTCTTTTCTTTCTCTGTGTCATCATGCGAGTCTCTCCAGTCCTCTGTGTCTCTCTTGAGCTCTTGCACTTTACTGCATTCAGTTCAGTCTTATCAGTGCAGTAATTTAGCCCTCACAGCTTGGGTTTCTGTCAGCCACCCCTGGCCTATTGTTCAAAGCAGCTGTAGTTTAGATAAACCCTCCAACAGAACAAAGTCTCTCTTAACCTTTACAGACCCAATCGCACTTGTTTTCCTCAAAACTAATTTCTGCTGCTTTCAGGTTTGGGAGAGCATAAGAAGGGGGATGAACAGGGAGGGGGAAGGAAAAGAGAGAATAAGGCAAAGGGACAGGATTTAGACAGCTAGCTGCCCCTGGCTGCGCTCTTCCACGATAAACAGTAAAACATGTCCCTCTTCATAATGAGCTTCTTACAGTCTCTTCATACTCACATGCAGTGAGAAGCAAATAACTTTCCCCTTAGGAAAAGAAAATGCCACATTATATATCTTTTTATCACACATTAATATCTCCATTGTTTCTCCAAGACAGCAATAAATTTATTCCTAAAAACCCAGAAATGTCACGTCTCCTCTAGTGAGAGATTATGCTTAAAAATTAAATTCTAAAGTGATTATGCTTCTAAAATTATTCCTGTACCAAATTGATTTTCTACCTCTGGGGCCAGAAGGCTCTGGGCACCTTGCGTCAAGTGCTTTGATAACAATGTTTTGTTACTTCTACCATGTGTTTAAAATATCCAAACATACAGGAGTTTAACAGGCCTATGTTAAAAAATAAGCTTTTGAAGCATAAACTTAGATTGTGCTTTCAATTTTCAATTTACAACATTTTATGGTATGTGGTTCTTTGGTTGGAAACCGTTTGGTAATAACATTAATGTAAAATCTACTGAATCAAGTGTTGGTAACAATTTAAGAATTCATAAGCACATTTGTTCTTTTTCTTTCAGCTGTCATAGCTTATTCCTCTTGTCCTCTTGTGTCTCACGGAAGATAGGAATAAGTGGAAGCTTAAATGGGGGTACAGACATGCATTAAAAGATCTATTTTTCCCCACTGTCATCTTTCAACTTGATTAGTACTTGAAGATGTAAATCCAAAATCCTAGTGTCTGTCAGGCTGTCCTATCGAAAGCTCAATAAAAGGAGAAAATAAAGCAGAAGTGGTTGAGAGAGGCTCAGCCTCAAATGGCTGGTCAGCCACCCACTTTAGCCATGTCAGGGACATCCTTGAATCTGCCCAAGCACAGGGTTTCCCAGGGAGACAGAGCCTGCTCGCAGACACACGGGGATTAACTTTTCACATGGCTGGTGGTCCGTGCGTGAAAATAGCTGACAAGCAAACAGCTTTATTAAAAAAAAACTAAGAGATGAGGCTGAGCAGAAAGCAGTGACAGAGCAGAGAGCAATTTCTTCACATAATTTTCCCATGGGGAAATTTCAGCTTTATTTCATATGAATAATTTCAGTATTTAACTTAATATGTTCATATTCAGTTGGTGCACACAAAAAAATGGATTTTGCTCATTGTCATATTTGCTTAATTTAAATAAGTTATTACAATATAATTTTTGAAAATTAATAACTTAATTCCATTGTGTTTAACCAATGAACTTTGTCCATTTGTGTTTGTGCTACATCAATGATTGCTGATGATTTATGGTTCTCAGCATGCTTTGCACAGAATGGGATAATGAGAGTAAACTTTGAAATTTAGTTGAAATTTAATCAGTTAATTACTGTGCAAATAGGACTGTACACAGGGTTTTATAAATACAAAGATGTGTGGAAATGGACCTGCTTTTCCTACATATGTGCATTTAATGTGCGTTTAAAGTGTTTAAAGGCCAAGTAATTGGATAACAATGTAGATTTAAAACCATGGCAGTGGGCAAAAGCATATATTATTTGTCAAGATAACAGATTTTGTTTGTGAAATACAAAATATTAACATTCTGTGAACGCTTCTCATTTTCTCTACCTGCTTCTCTTAATTTCCTTATCTTGCCCTGTATTTCTTCACTCCACAAACCATAGCTGTGATTGATGTCTTTCTGTGTCAGAAAGTAAACATATGATTGTTCAACTGATGTTCATGTTATATGAATCATTTTTACAAGAGAATTAGTGACGGCTACCAGGAAATACTGTAAACATTCATTATTAATCTTACGTCTAATATAATGATAACAAATTTATTAATGTCTTGCCTCATTGACAGTTGTGAATTACATCACAAAAATTATAATTCTAAATTGTAAATAGTAATTGTAAAAAACATCCATGATTTTTTCTGTCAGTCATTTAACATTTCTGTTGTAAAACATCTGTAAAAATATTAAATGTGTAGTACGACCGTTAACGGAAGCATAGCTCTTGAATTTACGCTTGGTGCCTGTGACCATAAACCCTGCCTTCAGTTATTTGATTGGTCATCATCTTAAACACTTCGACATTGACAAGCGCTGTTAGACCCCTGAGACAGCTCAGATGACAATGTTTGTTATCTTGGCGTTTAACAATATTCTTAAGCAGCACCAAAGCAGAATAATATTAATTTATTAATATTACTTATTTCACAACTATTATTCTATACAACTCAGAAAAATACCAAGGTCCAGACCTTGAGGACCTCATTGGTGGGTTACGGTATCTATGCAAATGCCAGTGCAGTAATCAGCTATCTTTCTGGTGCTTCCTGTCAAGCCATTTATTAAATGTGGTAAAAAAAAATAATAAAAATGTGATCATTTTTAAATGTTTGCCCTCCTGAAGCAGCGAAAGTTAATTGGATTTTTGGTAAAATCAGAAAATTAGTTAAATAAAATTAAGATTTACTTGTCTGTTCAATTTACACAGTTTAAGTTCAGATAAATCTGTTCAATTATGTAGAAATGGGTGTCATAATTTTATTAATTAAACCAAAAAACTTTTATATATATTTCCTTTTAAATGTTTTAAATTGGTTTAATTGCGTAATGACCTATAGTGTTTTACCAAGGCATGTCGGTTTTTTGAAAGTTTTTACATTTCAAAGTTCGGCCGCATGAAGGTCATTTTTATTTTAAGATTACATAATTTATTTACATAAGCATGCCCTGTTTTATTCAAAGACGACTGATTTTCCCTTTAAACAAATCAGCAGACAGACTATTTTGACTCTGTGATAGTAGATCAGGAAACAAGTCTATTAACAACTGGCACTTATGGCCAATGACCAAGAGTGGTACAGGGAGGTCAGTATGTAGGTAGCAGAGTATATCCTTACACTGTTACAGCAGATGACTCTGGCATTCACTGTTTAACATACTTGGATACACCTGCATGGATTTGATATATTACTTACAGACCTCATGTACATTCATTAAATCCCAATAATCAAAACATAGTAACACATCCTTCAAATTTAAGCATAAATATATATGTATTTCAATGTAGTGTTTATTATAGACACAATTTAAATCAATAAATGACTTTTAAGTGAAAAGCACAACTGTTTTACAGTTATACATATTGTTTAGGAAATGTTTCAACACCATCTTTTTTATATTGTTTATCAGCATCTGTACTTTTAAAGGACTGTGTGTAAACACTTGTATTTCACTTATCTTTATTTCTTCTAAGAAATTACAACTGAAACATCTGAAACACATTTTACAAATCTGCTACTATGAAACTAATAACTCTACTTATTATCTACTCTACTGTTTATTAAAATATTTAAGAGGATCTTTTGTCTTGCGCATCTTAAATTATCTTTTTATGCCACTAGCAACTGTTAGCCAACTCTTATCTAAAGATTTATTTGGAATATATGTTTTGGATTTATTTATTGAAGTAAGTCTATATTAATATATATTTGTTTTGTCATGGTTGTTATGGTTTTAAAGTGAATCACTTGAAACAGATTCTAACAGAAACATAAAGTGTATGTTTCTGGGAGGCAGAACAGGTTGATGGAATCAGGTTGAAATATTAACTGACTAATAGATAGCATAGTCCAGATAATTTTGATTATAGATAAAATGAGAAGTGACGAGAAGTGTTTGAATTTAATTGCAGACTTTAGAATTATATCCAGACTTTGCTAAACACTGAGACATTGTTGAATGTCTCAATGTTTGTAGAGGGGACTTCTCCTCAAGAGAAAAAACTGGCATGAGGATACTAACAATGTTTCCATTTAATCTCCATTTTGTTGTTGTTGAAAAAAATCAAGACATTTTAAAGATCTTGTTTTTTCCTATGGTATTTGTGCCTCTGCAATTACCTTTAGAAATTCCTTTTATAAAAAGGTTGACCACTGAAAGTCATTGTATAATTCACTTGATACTAAGGATTCAAAGTTTCCTGTGACACCCTGGTGTTTTAAGGAGTTTGGGAAACTATGGTTGCATGCTATTTGGACAGTCATAGCACACCTCTCATTGTTTTCTCTGCCACGGCCATCACATTTCAAGATCCGGTCACTGTATCCTACTCGGGGCGGCCATGCACAGCTCCTGAATGCTCCTATAGAAAGCTGATCTTCTCATGGCCTGCAGGCAGCACAGCAACAATAACCACTTTCTGTCTTTCTCTCCCTAACACACTGTCTCCCTATTTATTGTGTAGTGTTATGGAAAGATACTTCAACACATTTTAAACTTATGTGTTACAAAATTGAGGGACTCATAATGATAAGTAACATTTCCTGTAACTTTCCTGTAACTGATGGCGCATGCCGCTATGAATGCACATTTTTATAAAATGTATTGCTTGAAATATTATTGAATCTTTCTGAAAATTCTTTCTGAGAATCTTATTGTAAAGTGTTACCATATTTATCTATATATGTATGCTTTAGACAGAAAAAATGTTATTAACTTTTGCTATGAAAATCCATATGGCAGAGTAAATTCAGAACAGAATAACTGTTGTTATTCTGTTCTCTACAAATTAAAGTTGAGCTGTATTCTGATCGCCATTTAAAGACTATGTTAGACTAGTTAAACCAAGACCTGAAAAATATGATTCCTTTCCTGTATACTGCTTCTGTCATTTATATGTCATCACTTATGCTTAGAATTTCCTCAAACTGTCTTTAAATCTTCATTGAAGATTTAGCATGTGCTAGCTACCTAGCAAGAAAGTCCCTGATTGCTTTAATAATAATACAGCAGCCTGGGAAGTGTGAGGTTATAAAGAGGCCCCACAGAATATTAACAGGTATAAGGCGGAAATCTGCTTCCTATAACTATGGAGGTTAATTAGGGTCATAATGAAGTGTCAAACAGAAGAAAAGATATACCTGAGAAAAACAGACTGAGCAAGGTTTGACTAAATAACAAAGCAGATATGCGAACACACACTTGCAAACATTTACCTTGCTTTTCCCATCCTTCATAAACTGCTGTCACACACACTCACATATTTAAAATGCAACATGGGATTATGAAAAGCAGCAGGGATTGTTCTTGAATTACGAAAGTCAAGGGCACCTAAACAGAGAAGCAAAGGGGAAATGGCGGGTCAGGCCTGGATTGTGCTTGAATTAGCCAAACTATTCAGATCCTCCTCAAAAGCGTTTGGGCTCTTTCTCTACAAGCAAACTGGGAGGGAATCTGGCTATTGTCATGTGTTTTGAAGGCTATTGTCATGTGAGGTGCTTACCTACAGATAAAAGTTGAGACAATTTAGCCACATGGAGACTGTGGAGATCAGGCTTTTAAAGTCTGGCTTTTACATGCCATGGTGCTCCATTTTACCCTCATTTTTACATATTTATCTATATGTATAAGTATTTTATCATTTGTCTGTTTGCAAGTAAATTGTGATTGGTGTCCAGGCTATGCTTCCTTACCTCGCCCCTCCTGAGGCAGCCCATCAATGTTTCTCATTGCCATCCATACACGCTTCCTGTCTTTACACCGTTGAGGTCTTCCAGAACCTTCCTCTACATTCTGCCCATGTACACACTCTCATTAATCAACGTCAAGCTTCAACCAGAGTACAAGGCCAGTATTCTCTGCACTGCCCCCTCAGACCCTCATACATCTCATTGTTCTGATTCACATGGACTAAGAGCCCAAGCTGAAAGGGATGAGACTGAAAACTTAAAAGGAGGAGGTACTTCTGCATCTTTTTCTCACTTGTTCCCACTCCTCCTCTGTCCATTTTCAACTGGTGCATGAGAAAAGATGATGGTTTGGAAGAATAATATATCTACAGAGAGAGAGAGAGACAGACAGTCATTGTGCCATGTTCGTCATTAACCTTTGCTGAAACTCCAAGATGGATATGCCACTTTTTATACAAAGAAAGCACTTTTTACTACCCTGGGGAAAAAAGCATTTAATCATGTCTAGCCGGAAAAAACTAAAACATTTTGAAAGGTTTTATGGTGATGCAGAATGTTTTGACAGACAACACAGCACAAAGAACAAAGGGGACACCATTGGTGGCTTGCATGAGTCGAATGGAAAATAACGTTGGACAAAAATAAGCCCTGGCAGTTTTTACTTTCTCTCGTTTCTATCTTCCCACTCATTATGTGTGAGCTCTTCTTCATTCAGGATCCTGCTTATGAAAGGAGTTTGTTGCACTGGCTTTGCTAAGATTTAAAGATTGTTGTCAATATTGTATGTATCCATCAAAATGTGAATGCAGAAGTTGACAGATGTTAGTGATGGCATAGCCCAGGTCATGTCAACCACTGCAGCTTTGCCTGGTCACATGCCACATGTGCAACACTGTTCACCAATAGACCTCTGTCTACAGAGAAGCAATTTGCCTTTCATCTGTGCACTCTCACTGCTGCACACATACAGTTCCTCTAGGCAATTATGGGCTAGTCACTGGGGTGAAGGGGCTTTTAGGAGGGCACCTTAATTACATTGCCAATCAATCTTCTATCACTTAAAGGCTGTCTAAACTTTCGCTCTTTAACTAACTTTCTGAGGTCTGTTAAGAATGTTGAATGTAAACAAGACAAACAGCTGAGATTAAAATCCTTTCAGTTCTTCTAAAGGTGTCTGGGAAGCAGCTGCCTTTGGGTTTAACAGTGAGATTAAAAAATGTTAAAAAATGTCATATCAGAAAATAAAATCTGCTGGTTAAACCCTTTTTATTGATTAAACTTTAGTTGTCCTGCACCATTTGTGCTACAGACATAAATGATACCTGGATGCAGCTTGATGAGCACAGGTATACCATTCATTTTCAAAAAAAGTAATAATAATTAAACTTGGCTGAATCTCAGTTGTTTTCTTACTTAAAGACTGCAAAAATACCATGATAGTTACGGAGCAAATTTCTTTAGCCCCAAAATTTCTTTTACCCATACACGGTATTAAGATGTCTCTGATCCACAACAGCCTGCTGATCTCCCCTGTTGTCTTCTAGCACTCTTGTCTGGGACAGTGGCCAAGTGCCACCAAGGACACTCAGCCTAATAAATCATCCCTATTTCAACATCTGCAAGGCCCAAAGGCTACCCCTGACCATGACAAACTCTTCTCTTTCTCACCGGGAGACTCCTCAGAGATGACAAACCCAGTATTGTCTCAGCCTCAATGAGGAGGAGGCTCTCATCTTCTCAACCTATTTGACAAAAGGCGTCTGAGGGCCAGCTTTAGTCTGCCAGCCCTGATAGCAGCTCTCAGCAGGAAAGGCTGCTCTCTTTCTTCTCTTTCGGTCCTGTCTTTTAATGCTCTGCTCCTGCAGAGGTCAGTGGCTAGGCCTCATCCTTTCATTTCCACTGAACTCTCAAGAAAATATAAAGACATCAAGTGCGGAGGAGGGGAAAAAGCCAAAATTGGCAGAAAGAGATATTCGACATGGCTGTCAGTGCTATTCTGTTGCAACTTTTCATGCATGTCATAAGATGAAAAAGAGGGTGAAAAAATATATAAATAAACAGCATGGTGGAAAAGTTGGATTTGGGGTTTGTCACATATTCATTATTTAGAAAATGAATGAATAAACCTTGACGATCCCAATTACATATAGAAAAGAGAGATTAAATGAATTGGTACAGTTTAAACATTGCACATTCTGAGACCCAAACTATTCAGTGGCCTTTTTGTGGGTTGCTCCAAAAAAGCATGGGGCCAGATTAAATTATTTGTTTGTTGTGTGCATATGTGCATCTGTAATACTTATCATGAGTATAAAATAAAACAATAAGCCCCAAGAAACCATGGTTTATAGTGAATTTAAAAATCCTAAGGGGCATTGTTAGGCTGATATTTCTAAATTCACACCTAGCTGTTCTAAATAAAATAAACACACAGCAACAAACTGTAACAATATTGATTTATAAAATGACTTCCGTCATCAATGTAGTTCTTCAAAAACCACATCACACAGTTGCAGTGGCCCAATAATACTGATGTAATAAGGTTGCAGGTGTATGTTTATAGAGTAGTTTACTCAACCCATCATAATCAGAGACCAAACTATCGATTTTATAAGGACTAGTTTGGTTTAAAGGCTTCAGGGTTGCAGTATACTTGTTTATTTTTTAGAGATCCATTTTAAATCCACTGGACATGTTAAGAGTGTAGGTTTTTAATTTTATAATGGCCCAGCATAAAGTATGTTGAGTCCCCATAAAACTGTGAACACTGTGTCATTTTATTAATGTTGTTCTGTTTGTTTGAGCATCCCAACCAGTTCAACATCGCACTGGCTCAACCGATATTGTGTCTTTTGGGCCCACCACTCATAGATGCTCACTCCTCATAGAGGAGTGTTTAGAAAATCAGCCTGAAAGCAGTATAAGATGACTGTTTATGCAGACTGGGTGTTTATGCAGTTGCGTTAGTGGTGCAGAAATTACACACTTATTATGGTTCCAATGCATTACCCCAGTGTCTTCCACCTCAAAACATTTGGATTTCCCATTAACCCATAAAGAATTGTGAATTTCCTGCTGATAGACAAGCCTTAATGTCTTAATCTGCAGCATGTCAGGGCCATGAAAGGCTGCATTGGACATACCCCCAAATGCCACGCAGTGACTCTAATCAGGGTCAGGACATTGGGCACAGCACCAGCTCTGACTATCTGTTCTGTGTGAAAGTATATAAGAACAAAATGTGCATTGTCTGTCTGGAGCTGCCTCAGGGTTCCAAAGTTCCTCAGGGGGGCTGGAGAGCACAGGAGAATATATAGACTTGTTAGCCTTTGCTGACAGAGATGTGGACATCTTGTTGTACTTGGATGAAACAAAGAACAGCATACAACAAATTATGGGCTGACTATGCAGCTTCCGTGTGTAAGCTCACAAAGGTTTTGTAGTCTACATAAACAAAATGAACTGTGATTTCAGTCAGATGGCTCTTTCTTTTTTAAGGACCTATTTACTCCAAAAATGATAACTGTAATAACAATCATAAATGTTTCAAAACTGTTGTTTAAGAAATGAGCAATGTCCACAACACAACTATAACTAAACAACACAGAGAAATATTTTCATTGGGATCATTTCAACTGATAAACAATAATGTTTTGACAGCTAATTAAAATCTGTAGGACTTTAAAATGTTAGGCCTTTTAAAATAACAGATGATCTTAAAGGAAAACCATACACTGTAAAAAGTGATTTGTTATCTCAACAATGTTCTTTGTCTGAAGTAGCTTGTATTTTTAACATACATTAATATTGTCTTCATCTTGCGTGGGGCAGAAGCAGAAACAGTGCAGGCCCATCGTTCTGCCAGGCCCCCGCATCCTCCTCGGGCCCACAAGCTGGCAGTGCCTTCTTGGTCTTCCCAGACATGGATGTCACTCTTCTCTTTCCAAGGCTCCATCTCCAATACAATTAATGGACATTTTGAGGGGATGGGCTGTTCTGGTAGGTCCCTAGGCCCTGATAAACCAGAATTCCTGTCTGGATGTAAACCCAAACAACATTAGTGGCCACGTCACTACTTCCCTCCCCCAACTATGGTGATCCACCCTGCCAACTAGCATTATACAGAGGCAGATTCCTGTGCCTGTCATGTAGCACTACACTCTTTGTGTTTTTGGTGGAAAGTCTGTTGTTATTTTACAAATCACACCATAAAGCTTAACGCTCACCACAGAAGTGTCATAGTTACTTCACTTAGAGTACTGTTGTGGGGTGAATGAGGCTGGTTTTATGTTTTCTCATGTGAGGTGTGGATGAGTTCTCACTCAGCACAGCCATCTTACTGCATCCCAGCACCAACCATGTTCATTCACCTTTTCACTACAACCACTTTCATTCCACTTTCTTTTTTGAAATTTTGGTTAAATGTGGGTGTGAATTTTAAAACAATGAGAGAAAAATCTGAGTTGCTTTTTCAAACATTTTCTGTATTGATTACTCGCATGATTGATGGAACATTCTGGGAAGTTAAGAAGGTCTGTGCCCTCATAAAATAATCATTCAACATAAATTATGATGTGATCATTATAAACTATAGGTCATGCAGAGGTGTCTGGGACATCAATTGCCAACTAGCACCATAAAGAAGATCACAGGATCCATAGCAACAGCTCACACCAAAAATATGGCAATTATTGTCTCAGAGGGAGTTTAGAACTGATGTTAGCTAGGAGGTTAACAAGCCATTTTTTAATAGTCATCCCAGAGTTCATCCTGAATAGGACAAAAAACTCACATTCACCCTGCTCCCTGATAGGACTGTATTGTGTTATCTGGTGGATAATAAAGTGATGAGCCGAAGTTCATGCTCAGAGGCACCGGCAGACGACACCTGTCACTAGAGCGGATCTCAGATTAGCTGTGAAGGGTTGAATTTTACATGGCATTTATTGCTGTCACAACCCCTTCTCCTTGTCTAAAGGGAACATTGCATTCCTGAGCCCACAGATGAGCTGATAGTGAACAAAGGCTGTTGGTTGAGATGTTTGTATAGTTTGTTTTGTCCAGTACAGTGGGGGTTAAACATGGTCTTCTGATTGGTCACTTTGATGGTCTTGGGTTGGTTTCAGTCATATGGTCAAGAAAAGGATAAAAAAGTAATGTAAGACATACTCTGTCTCTTTTCTTTCCCCTTGCAATCTTGTTTGTGCTCTTCCTTTCTCTGGGTGCATTTCCTTAAGCTCTGCTCTTGGATTCTGCCCTTACTTTATGCTCTTCTTCTTTATCTGAGCTCTAGGCCCAACTTCCAGCCCTCTCTTTTCTAATCTTTCTTTCTCTATCTTCTATTCTTTATCTGTAAGGTAATCTTCTCCACATATATGGTTTAAAGTTAATTGTATATGTCATTTACCATTATATTTATCTTCATTGTATCAATTTTATGTATAACTTCTGGCAGTAATGTTAATAAACCTATAAATTCTGCACCAACTATTTTTGATTTATTGTTATTTATTAAAGCTACTATATTGCAATACAATATAGTCATTATAGCAATGCTCTCCCACATTTAGCTATCCTAAATTTTACCATCATTGGTATAGAAGAAGGGTGGAAACTGACAGAAAATACACAGTTTTATACCATCTTGCTGTTAACATTTTCCCAGTCATTTCAGCATTCCTACAGCTTGAACCACTGTAGTGAATCCACTCTTACAGCTGACCAGCCATACTCCATATTAGGAAGTAAACATGCTTTGTGAAATAAAAGCAGTCAAGACTCTCTACTTTCACCCACTCAGAGACTGAGAGTTTCTTTTTAAATGCACAACCACTTACCAAAATCAGGTTGAAAATGCTGACCAAAGCATATGGTGAAGTATAATATTTAGTATTTAGCTGTTAAAGCATCAGGAAAGCTCAGATTTCTTTATTTCTGTATTAAGGTGTATTGTTAAATTTTATATTAAAGTTAATAGATTTGCTGTCAAAGAGGCTGTGGATGTTACTTTGACAGAACTTTGACGAAAAAAAGTTGCGTGTCGTACTGTGAAGACACAATTTACATTAATCTTTGCTTATGGGAAAACAACTGACAAGCCATTTAAAGTGATTCCTAAATGCTGTCCTTTACCATTCTATACATATTGATTTTTCCATGGGAGAAAAAGAAGAGTGAGTCAAGGTCATAAAGTGTCCAAGGATGTTCCCAACATTACGTGATATGCCTCCAATGTCACATCTTTCAGATAATCTTTGTGGTAAACAGCATGCTGTGAATCATGGGAATGCAATGTGTGGGGACAGGCTAATCAATTTCATTAGCTGCATTAATCATCTGTGCTTGACATTTATTGTAGTGGTGATGGGTTAATCTG
This sequence comes from Chromobotia macracanthus, assembly GCA_036877525.1. Taxonomy (NCBI): domain Eukaryota; kingdom Metazoa; phylum Chordata; class Actinopteri; order Cypriniformes; family Botiidae; genus Chromobotia; species Chromobotia macracanthus. Next base: position 3,039,301 of record JAZGTH010000002.1, read on the forward strand.
GTGGACTTAGGGACAGACGGCTTCAGTGATAAATGTTGCTATCTCTAGAGAGGGAAAGAGTTCAAATATGGCAAATCAGGGAACGTGGTTAAGGAACACAGAACTAGCATTAAACTAGCTTAAGATGACAGTTATCTGTTAAAGTTGTTTATTTTTTTCTTTTTGGTAGGGATACAGAATCAAGTGTATTACAATTTTTTTAAGGTGCACTATGTAGAATTTTATTTTTTATTTTATTTTGTTTTTTGTAAACACAAAGTTTAAACTTGGGCCCTCCTCTCTGTTAGAATACCGCTAGAAATGCATGCCACCTGTGTGTCATTATGCACTCTGTTAATATGCAGGGTAAGTGTTTTTTCTGTTTAAATAACATTTTGTAATGGTACTCACTCATTTACACCAGTATACCCTGCAAGTGATTGATGAAACAGAATTATAACAATTGAACTAGTGTAATTTCTAAGTCACTACAGTGTGGTCTCACCAAATAAATAGCAAACAGGTAGTCCTGCCCCAAATAGTGTTAAAGCTGTTCAGAAGAATCCCCCTTTAAATTATTTGTTTTTAAATGATTGCATATCAGACTAAATTTATCAAAATAAGGTCTTCCATCACATTTACTATTCTGAAATTACAGAAACATTTTCTTTGACAGGGATCACTGGCATTGAATAAATAAACTGACTTCATGAACTTTGTCCCTTTTCAGCCATGCTACTAGTTTGTAGTTTGTGATCCCTCCCCTGTATTTTCAGATGGTATCTCCTGGCCACAGCTTTAGATTTTACTCCTTGAATTTTTTAGTGGTCAATGCAAAGACTAATCTGATTTGGATGGCTCTCAAGCCAGGAGGGTAAACACTCTCCAGCTACAGTTCATTTGATGCACACAACTGTGTTTTGTGTTGCTTGAGCACAGAGAGCTAAAATTATACAAATTCCTATCCTGCAATTATAACCATTAGTTATTTTTTGCTTAATTTCACTTATTCAAGCATTGCATCAATTATCATCAGAGGTAATTGTTTTCCACTCAGCTTCAGCTGATGGCCTGGGCCTGTTCTTGATACCTGCTTTGATATCCTTGATTATAAAGTTTGAGTTATAACTCTTGTTTACTGTACTGTTGAACAATTAAACTACAACTTTACAGTCTTTAGAGTCTTAAGAAATCACATGGGCTTAATTACAAGGTAGGTCATAACTAATGCAATTCAAGATACACAGTAGCTGTAATGTTATATCTTTCAAGAACAATTAATTTAACTGTTTATTTTAAAACGGCCACAATGCATCATGGGATTACATTTTCCACAAAGGATACATGATACCATCTAAACAAACTATCAAACAGCAGACTGTTTGAAACAGCATTCATAATGGGAGCATCATGATGCCTTGAAATTTTACCTAAGCTGACAATTAATTAGGTTTTGGAGTTTAGGTCTAATGAAGCCCTTAATGAAATTCATGAATTTTTCATTTCATAGTTTTAAATATAACTTAAGTTTGGAACATCAACTGTATAATCTATAAAGCCCTTGAAAAGAAATAAATCTAAAGTATTAAAACTTCACAAAAGACCTTATGCTTTGTGTTTTCTCCACACCAGCTGACTTTAATGTCAAGAAACGCACAGCAAGCTATGCTATAGATTAACCAAGCTCTTCTTCATAACACTTTCTTGATGAAGAATGTAGAATCAAGAGAATGTAGTGCAGCCAGCAAATTATTGTGTTATCATATTTCTATCAGATGTCCATAAATACAATGTAAAGTCATAAAAAGACTTTGAAATCTATGCAGAACATTTAAACTATTACTAATTTTTAGTATTAGTATAAACTAATACTATTACAGATGAGTGCCTATCCACAGAGAAAAGTAATTACTCTGGGATACACCTTTACAAACAAGATGAGCATTGCAGTTTTTGCTCCATTGTGCCAAAGGAGAAAAAATTAAAAATTTGAATGCATATAGATGGCCTCAAAGTAAACAGACATTAACTAATTGTGTTTACCTTACTCAAAGGTGACCTTACTTCTTATTCTGTACACTGACAGAATAGTGGGCAGGAAATGTACAGTTTATATTAGTTAATATTTATTTTTCTAAGAAAGAAATTCCATTAGTCATTTATTTTGCACTTCTTTGCAGTGGAAGTTTGTCAAACAGGTTGACCATAGCATAAACCATAAACAAAAGAAAGCTTCCTGACCCACATACACAACTGGTCAATAGTTTAGGATCACTTACTCATTCTTTAGTTATATTTTTGTCCACAGTTTAGAATAATAAAATAACACATGTGCAACTGTGGGAATTGTTGTGATCAAAAGCATCCAAAATAAATGAACTCTCTTAAAAAAAAACTGCAAGATGCTGAACTATATTTCAGCATCTTCAATACAGTCACCCTTTGCCTAGAATTTTCACTTGGCCTCAACTCAACAGGTCTCAACCTGGGAAGCTTTTAAACAGTATTGAAGGAATTTCCATTTATACTGAACTCTTACTGGCTGCTTTTTATTCATTATTCTGTCCAAGTAATCCAAAAAGATATATTTTTAAGTAATTCATTTTCTAATTAAATATATTAATATGTTGTCATAATTATATTTTTATCTACAAAAGTAAACATACACCTTCAAATTAAAAGATGTTTTATTTTTTAAACTAAACATTTTTGTCAAGTGATCCTAAACTTTTGACTGGTAGTATATACATGCACTTATTCTGCTCACAAGAGACGTGTTCACTTTAATGTTTAGCAGGGCCCAGTCTATCCTCTGCGTTCATATTTGAGAGCCACAGTTTAAAAATTAGAGTGACTTCTACTCTCTCTCATTTCTTCTGCCATTACTTCTGCCATTATGTCAAACTCTTAAAGAACAAAACAAAATAGAAGACTGGAAATTTCTGGAAAACTAATGGCAACACCTCACAGTTCTATAGACACTCAGATGAGCAGGTATATTGAAATGCTACAGCATTTTCTTTCATTGTGTCTATCGTCATCTGACTGCAGCCTGCAAAATAGTGAATAATCACATTTTGGAAGTATGTTTCTAGCAGCATTTTTATACTCAAAAAGTCCGGCTTTGAATTAAGAGCCCATATTAATCTTCCACAGGCACCAGAAAAGCACTTTTCCCCCAAAAGCACATTGCCCAGTCAGACTCGGTACAATATTGATAGGTCATCAATATTCTGCATTCTGCTAAACATAAACTAGATGTGTGGCTAGGAAGTTGCCAGGGCAATACCTAAAGCCCACTGACACCCTGAGTCAAATAAACCCACCCATGTCTCTACAATGTTCTAATGCTGATATGGCTTAGTCATTTAATTACATGGTTGCTAGGGTGTACATAGACAGTTAATAGGGTAAAACTAATAGATAGGTGTGTGTCTGAATTAAAAGCGCCAACTCCCATGTTACTATGATGTTCTGGTACTGAGATACAGCTAATGTATGCTGGTTGATGGAGTCAAAATTTGTTGCTGCTTGATAAGCCGAGTGATATGTGCCCACCCTCAAGTCTCTATGACATTCTGATGCAGAGCTATGTTGTCACAAAATTCAGCGTAATGTTAAGTCTATGGAATTTTCGCCCACTTTATCATATACCCTAGAAATATACACCCAATCACTTACAAAAGTGATAGCACACCTCTCCTCAAAAAGCATGTCGATTTGACCCCTCATTCATGGATCTACGATAGCTAGTATGATTTAGCATGATGATTAGCTTGTTTTAGCATGAAATGGCAAGAATCTAGCATGACTTAGCATGATGCTAACATGACTTAGCATGATGCTAACATGACTTAGCATGATGTTAGCATAATGCTAGCATGACTTAGCATGATGTTAACATGATGTTAACATGATGCATAACATGCGTATCGTGAGGCTCAGCGTCTTACCAGATTTAGGAAAATAGTGGTAATTTACCTGATTATTTCCTGCATGTTTGCTCGATTCAGTTATGTGAACTACACCTACAGCAAACATTTAGTTTTGGACATAAACAATCAGTGCTCCAACATAGTTCTGGACTACCCTTTCGACTTCGGCGAAGTCCCTCTGGAGCTACAGAAATCACAGCGGGCAAGCAGACCTCTCACACTGACTGGAAGTGTTCAGCATTGGCGCCGTGACTGTAAACAAAGACGGGAAGCTAAGGCTAAACCCACAGCGGCCAGCTCTAACCAGCATCTTTCCTGCCAATGTACGGTCTTTGTCAAACAATCTGGATGAATTAAAGATATGGACCATCACATAGTTGTCTTAAAAACTGCAATTGCATGTTTTTCACTGAGACATGGCTTTGTAACAATGTCCCAAACAGCGTGGTGGATCTGGATGGATGTACAATATTCAAGGCTGACAGAGTAGCAGCAACCTGGAGTAAAAACAAGGGTAGTGGAGTATGCATTTATGTAAACAAAACATGGTGCACAGACTCTGCCATTGTTGATACCTACTGCTCTGCTGATCTAGAGTTCCTGATTATACCATTCTACCTACCACGTGAGTTCACTTGCATTGTTGCTGTTGCAGTTTATATACCTCCAGATGCTAATGCTAACATGTCTATGAAAGAACTCTGGGCTGCTATTAGCAAACTACAAACAGTGCACCTGGATGGGGCCTTTATTGTGGCTGGGGACTTTTATCACTGCACTTTAAGATCTGTTCTCCCCAAATTAAGATCTGAATTTCACCAAAATGATTCCTGCACCACAAGAGGATATAAAATTTTGGACCATTTCTACACCAATGTGACTAATGTCTACAAAGTCACACCCCTTGACTTTGTCTGACAATCTCTCTTTGTTCCTGCTCCCCAAGTATTACCCATTGATCAAATATGTGAAACCCACAATGAGAACCATCAAGATCTGGCTTGAAGGTACTGACTCCACTCTTTAGCATCAGTTCCAGCACACAGACTGAAGTGTGTTTGCTGCCCAGGTCACCAAGAACTCTCAGATTAATATCAACACTTATTCCAACTCTGTCCTAGAGTACAGTAATAAGTGTGAGCAGTGTAACAACACACAAAACTATAAAAACATTTCCCAATCAGATGCACTGGATGAACAGAGAGGTTCCCCTACTGCTCAAAGCTAGAGATGCAGCCTTCAGGTCTGGAGACAGGGTGGCTTACAGCTCAGCCTGAACCAGTCTAAGGAAGGGCATCTGCCAGGCCAAATTTGCATACAAGCAAAAAATCAAGGAACACTTCAACGACTCCTCAGCACTCCGGCGTATGTGACAAGGCATACAGTCTATCACAGATATAAACCACCCAGCACTGTGACTCCCTCCAGCTCTGCCTCCCTCCCTGATGAGCTCAACCATTTCTATGGTTTGCTTTGACAGTAACAATAGAGAGGTTCCCCACAAAATGGAACTCAAAACTCATGACCTCCCTCTCACACTCTCCACCTAAGATGTTTGCTCCACTCTGAGCAGGGTGAATGCATAAAAGTCTGCTGGCCTAGATGGTGTGTGCTTAGAGCCTGTGCTGAACAGTTGGCCGAGGTCTTTACAGACATTTTTTAATCTGTCCCTGGCACAGTCAGCTATCCCCACTATCTTTAAGACCTCCACCATCGTGCCAGTCCCGATGCCCTCCACTGCCTTGGCCCTTAATGACTTCCATCCTGTCGCACTCACCCCTATCATTGCCAAGTGCTTTAAGAGACTGGTTCTAGCCCACCTTAAATCTTGTCTTCCTGCTACTTTGGACCCACATCAGTTTGCTTATCGCTGCAACAGATCAGCGGAGGACACAATTGCTACAACACTGCACTCTGCCCTTAACCCACCTGGACAGTCACAACACACATGTTAGAATGCTGTTCCTTGACTTCAGCTCTGCGTACAACACTGTAATACCCTCCATGCTGATCTCCAAGCTCAGCCATCTTGGAATCAACACATCCCTATGTAACTGGACCCTGGACTTTCTGACTAACAGACCCCAGTCTGTTAAGTTAGATAACCTCTCCTCCATCACCCTGAACACCCGCATGCCACAGGGTTGCGTGCTGAGCCGTCTTCTGTACTCCCTATTCACCCATGACTGCGCTCCTGTTCATGGCTCCAAAACCATAATCAAGTTTGCAGATGACACCACGGTGGTAGGTCTAATCAGAGATGACAATGAGACAATGGTTATAAACACCCAGAAGACCAAGGAGCTAATTGTGGACTTCAGGCGGACCAAGAACCATGCACATACCCCCATCTACATTAACAGACCTCTATCCACATCTCTGATGACCTCGCATGATCCATAAACACCTCCTCCCTAGTCAAAAAGGCACAGCAGTGCCATTACTTCTTACGGAGCATTAAGAAAGTTCACCTGTGCCCAAGGATAGTTGTGGACTTCTACCACTGTACCATTGAGACCATACTCACTGAAACTCCGCAAAGCACTCCCATGGGTGGTGAAAACTGTCCAACAGACAACCAGCATTCAGCTACCCACCATCGAGGATATTTATCTCAAGCGCTGCCTGGGTAGGGCTAGGAACATCATCAAGGATGCCTCCCACCCTAACCATGGACTTTTGACCCTCCTCCCATCTGGCAGGTGCTACAGGAGTCTACGCTTTTGGACCAGTTGGCTCAGGAAGAGTTTCTTTCCTGAAGCTGTGACCCTGCTGAACTCCACACCACCAATCTAATTACTTATGAACTCATTTGCACTGTTCATATTTGCACAGTCTACTATTACTACTACTACTCTTATTTTGCAAATATGTACATTGTTTAACATTCATACTATTTGCACTACTCAAACACAACATTTTTGCACACATAACTATCTGTATTTGTATTGCTGCTGTTTTTCTATACCTCACACATATCCTTATATTTGCACCCGCTGCTCATATTATGCACATTTCTGTAAATATTGTATATTTTCAACTCCCCTGCACTTATCTGTATATATAAATCACTATATTCCTGCACTTCTGGTTAGATGATAACTCTGTACTTGTACTCAGCATAATGACAATAAAGTTAAATCTAATCTAATCTAATCTAATCTAATCTAATCTAATCTAATCTAATCTAATCTAATCTAATCTAATCTAATCTAATCTAATGCTAGCATGATTTAGCATGATACTAAAATATGGCTTATTCAGGTATATATATTTAATTAAATACATTTAATATATAAAATGTTTAATATAATAATATTTATTTCACCTTCTGTATATTTAAACCCTTTTCCCAAATTTCCCGTTTCCAACTTTAAAATAGTTATTAACTTTCTTTTGGGAAATACATACATTCTGTTTATATCAATCTGTCTTACATGTTTATTTTATATGGGTGTATATATTTGTATGGTCATATCCTTTATGATGGCATCATTCATCATTTGCAGCAGGACTGTGCAGCTTATATTGACGGTGTGATACAGTTAAATGATTCTGTAGACAGCTTAAGTCATTTGTGAGGATGATTGAAATCAGGAGGGAATAAAGACATAATTTAGACACACAATCTAAAAGCTTATAGTCAGGAAAAAACTTTGTTATTAGCTTTTGAGGAGTTTTCATTCATTTCATTTTATCTTTTGTGTAATTTTATCTTTTTCGCAACCACTATTTATGAAAGGAACCTTTGGCTTATTAATCTTTTAGAGTACCTGCTGTCTTTCTCTAGGCATTGCACCACACAATTTTTACAATTTCAGCCTCAGCAAAGAGCAGTCACACCAAGTGTGAAAAATGTACATAATCTTCATGAAAGGTTATCATGACCTTCTGCACAAAAGTCTCAAATGTTTGTCCATTAAATTTGTCATTGTGTATTACCCTCAATTTATCTCCACACCCACTGCATCTCGAACTAAACGCCTGGGTTACTGTTAGCACTAGCCATGTGGTAAGTGTTAAACAAACTCACTTTCTGTGCCTCTCTCTCCTCTCACCTTTGTGCTTGCACAATGGGAATTTGACATCTCTTTAGTCATCTATTTTACCACCCGTTGTGTCTTTTTTAAACGCTGACAGGACAGGAGATGTTGATAAGCATATAACAGAGGAGGGGTTTTCAAAGTGTGGGGGTGAGCATCCCCAGGGGGACACCAGAGGAGGCACACATAGAGGTTACAAAATAGTGTCTGTACAGCAATGAAACAATTAAAGGCTACATTTGAATATGGTTGTCAGTCCTGTAATATAGTCCTTAATATAGTTATATATGGGAGTGTGACAATCACATATAAATAAACTCACAGAATTTTCAAAAATATTTGAAATTTTAAAAAAAAAATTAATCTTTCCACACCAAACGGATGCGGTATGGTATTACACCTGTTTCAGACATAGAAAGCTGGAGGTCATTCTCTCCTGCGCTAGTTGACTGCATCATTCAAAGGAACACAAAACTTGGCCTTTTAATCTGTCTATAACTCACACTACACGGACAATAAACGAAAAGAACAAAATTGATGTTAATAAACAGAAGTGATGTAAAAAAAACAGATATATAAGAGAAGTTATTTAAACTACATCAATAGCAAAATAAGCTTCTTGAAAAGGGTGTGTGCTATGAGCACTCTGCCTACACGCTGCTTGCGCACCGCTAACACATGCAGTGTGAAACAGCTGTTATGTAGGGCAACAGAGCAACAGCAACTCTCCTATATAAACAGCTTGTCTCATCTGAGTACTGCTAGGCTCTAGCACTTCACATACCCAACTTGCAAGTAAAATGCAAAAATGAATATCGCTCACTAAGGTAGGGATGTAGGCATGTTAATTAATAGAAGAGGTATATCTTAGCTTTGTTTACAGTTCTTTCCCCTCTCTGTTAGAGATGTTCTGACAATTTTGACTGGGATGGACAGTATGTTCTGTCCCTTTTTTTTTGAATCATTAAAAAAAAAAAAAAGGAAAAAAAATCACTTTTGGTTTGGGGGGGGGGCGCTGTTTTTTGTCCCGGGAAAAAAGGGGGCTCTTTTTTTCTAAAAAAAAAATAAAAAAAAAAAAAAAAAAATTAAAAATTTTTTAAAAAATCCCTTCTAGGCAGCTTCCTGGTATTTACAGCTGAACTGTTTTTATTTTTTTTAGTTTTTTCTTTGGATTATACAAATATAACAGTGGCCCGTAAAGATATCATTTGGTTAAGATCCAAAACACCATTTCGGTTCAGTCTGTTTCAAAGATATCTAGTCCCAACTGACTGCAAATGTGTGCTATGCTGCTGTTATTTTTACGATATGATGCTAGGCTGGATCAAACTTTGTATTAGCAGGAAAACATTTCGGCAATTAGATGGCTTTTAACACAGTGTGTGTGCGTGAATGTATGCAAATGTAAGTGTGAACACAGTAATTAATTCAGATGTCTTCTTACATCCACTGTTCAATTCAATTTTATTTATATAGCCCTTTCAACAATTACACTGCTTTGAAGTCACATTGCTTCAAAGCTGCTTTACATATAATAAAAAAGAATAATAATAATAATAATAATAAAACACAGAACAAGAACAGTCAGACTTGTTCAACACAGAATACATGGTATTATTGCAAATAATATGTGTGATATGCATATTAATACATCTAATTAGGCATACTAGGTTTATAGTAGGTTTATGAGTAGACGGTTGACTGAACCAATAAAACTACAAAACCATTAAGCAAGATATTCTGTTTCATCTTACCTGGAGATGGCATATAAAAGATGACATCTTATGGGACAGGGGTATAAGGAATTTGCAATAGTAACATAAAATACACACAACACACAAAAGTAAAAGCATACATACACAAAATATATACAATAAAATACATGAAAATTACACAATGAAGGAGAATGAAAGAGAATTAGAGACAAAGGAATAACAAAATCTTTTGGACTTTAATGTTATAATAAGCAATATTAAAATTTACCTTAACATTAGGCTAAATGTCAGATGTCAGCAGTCTCCCGGTAAGCAAGCCAACAAGGTGACAGTGGCAAGAAACTAAAACTCCAATGATGTATAGATGGAGAAAAAGCCTTGGGAGAAACCAGGCTTAACCGGGAGGGCCAGTTCTCCTCTGGCATGTTACAGCTGCAATTAGCAACTTTCTTGGATATGAACTGAGAGTTGATTATAATGACTTATAATTATTTATTGATTTAAGACTGTCTGGTCTAATTATATCTCACAATATGTCAGGCACTGAGCAATGTTACCAACAGAAATGGCGACAGAAGCATAATGGTACTAATTACAGCTATAACATCACACTGCTGTGACCAGGTAGAGAACAAAATATAGAAACTACAGACCAAACAACAGCATTAACTGCATCTCTGCATTAACTGAGATTAATCAAGCATTTACATATCTAAACAATCCTTGCAAACCATAATAAGGAAACACTGTGGAGCAAAACTTTCACTTTGTGGATTTCCTAGTGTGGTTGTCTGAGCCAACATTTTATCATTTGGTTCAAAGGGTCTTACTGGTTTTGTTTGGAAATATGCAGCTTTGCCATCCATAATATCTATTGATAATACTGCTGTATTGCCTCATGTTATCCAGACATGAGGGGAATTATTTTTGTCAGTTGGACAAGCCCAATTAGCCTGTGACAAAGAGCCATTGTTTTTAGCTTGGTTGAAGCTCTTCTGCTCAAACTTGCGAATTGGGTTTCACATAAAGTGCAGGAAAATCTACACTGTAAAACAAAGCAGCTTTTTCTTTTTCTGTCCTGTGTTTATTAAGGCAGCTGTGCTGGAAAATGTGTGTGGTGTGGATCTTTGGGTAAGGTTGTTTTCTTTTGTATAATCTCTGTCAATATATATGGGACCGAAGTTAAAATTAAATGCCCCAAAATGGGCCACATGATGTCCCAATGGTGCCCATTAACAAAGATGGACTTATAACTTTAAAACAAATCAAGAACAGCTTGCTCATATTTATTTTTACAGCTCTCTACCATAGTCGCTCTGTTATCATATACTTTTGAACAGTCAGTGTGACACACTAATTGCTAGAGCTTCACAGAGTTTTTCCCTTACATATGGAACCCAAAGTTGTGTAAGCAAATATTTCAAGAGAGTTGTGAGAGGTTCAATTGAGAGTTTTACATCTGTGTTTGGGAAAGTGTTGCCACTCTAGCATCTCTATATGGCAAAAATTTTTCACTGCCAAAAAACAAATCATTCAGATGATGAGATGGAAAATGTGTGGGGCTTTGAGCACTAAAGCTGAGTTTAAAATCTGTAATACTGGCCAATAATCGGAGAGGCCAGCTTCTTCCCATTCTCTTCTGAATGACAGCCACTGAGCTTCACATGAGGTCCCATTTTCTCCAAATAAGATCTGTTCTCATTTAAGCTGAGACTCAAAAGATCTCAAAGACGCTGGTTGCATTCTTATATCCCGCTTAAATTGTATTTAATCCAGAATATGCTTTAAGTCTTTTGAATGTTTATTGACGTGCAGGTATTAAGCTAAATATATGATGTGATACTGGATTTGTTAGTCATCTTTAATTATATTCATTTTTTCATCAAATGCTGAATGATCATGAAACATCATCCTAAGACAGCTGTATTAAAAAGGTATAATTTTTATGTCAGTCTGACACTTTTCACACAGCTACCAAACATGGTTCTGCAACTCAGCACTGCATCTGGTTTGACGCTATGGGGAACGCCTTTGGTTTTCCGAATGCAGTGGCTGAACTGTGCCGCTCCACAGATTTAGCTTTCAGGGCCACTGAACAAACTGCTGATGGTGTCCATGGAGAGACATCTGTGGATGAGTCTGGCCAATATCGAGGAGAAGGAAAGGATGTTTCTCCTTGATTCGCCAGTCTCATTCGGCATGAGCTTTTCGGCATGTCTGTGCAGACAGTTGTCGATAAGTTTAGAGTGGCGAAGGTGCAGTCTAGAGCCTTCCAGAGGTTCATCCCCTGCAGGTCCAGGTCCTCGGCTGATGCCCCTCTGCCTAGCCCATCTACAGCTGAGGTTTGTAGGCGGGGACAGAAGCATGGCTGCTCACATGTCTCCTCCCTCTGGAGGAGCACGGATGTGGCGCAATGTCAAACAGAGGAGGCAGGGGGCGAAGGATGCCCCGGCTGAGGCTCGGGCAGGTGTGAAGCCCAGTCTCACACCAAACCCGCCCCCACCCCATATCTTCCCATCCTCCATGTAACACAAGCACCCATAATGGACCATCATGGGTGGGACCGGTTATGACTATGGCGGCCTTCTAGCTTCCACCGATTCTAATGGTCCAGCTTGGGCTTACCTAACCGTATGCAAGGTCTTGGGAAATAACTGAGCTTGAGGAGTTGTAGATCGCTGCTGGTGAGCTCCTCTTCAGCTAGCGGTCCGTGGGCTTGAGCCCCAGTCTCATTCTGAGTGAGATATATGAGGCTCCCCAACAGAGGTTGTCATGACAGGCCTGTGGCATGAGCTGGTTACACGCCATCACAAGAATGAAGAGACCCGGGTTCGAGCCCCACCTTGGACCATTCTATTACAGGCTGTCCTAGGTCCCCACAGACCAGGGAAAGACCATGTGGTTCAACTCATTGGTTTGGTGTGGGTTTACAACCATCCCTGTTGTACTACTGGGATCCTCACCATCTCTGACTCCATTCCTGCTGCCAGTATGATTCAGCCCCCCTTGTTGAATATCCGCAGTTCAGAGTATCACCCTCCATCTGTGGGGACGAGGGGCGATACAGGGTCATCAGCCTTTCCACATTCCGGCTGGCAAAAAAAATGGATGTTGGATGGTGGCGGTGGCAGCTAGCGATCAGCTGGCTCCTGTCTGACTGCTGTCTTCCGTTGAAGTTGTTGAAGTTGTATCCCCATCATGTTGTATCGCCACTATAGGGGGTCCTCCACCCCCACGAGAGCTTCGTCTTCCTGAAACGTGGGTCGAGCATAGAGCAGACCCTCACGTTAAGGGATCTCCCCCCGTTCCCCCAGGGCTCCATTAAGTGCCAGTAGCTGCATGCAGTTGGGGCTAATTTACCGATGGCTCTGCCCCCAGGGTGAGTGTAGAGGGTCCTCCACTCCCCACAGAGCTTGCTGGAGAGGATAGTGGTTTTGAGGGATGGCAGTAATTACTAGCTCCTCTTGGGGCACTGGTTTTCTGGAGTTTGAATAGAGTAGCAAATGTTCCCTCAAATGTCAGTCCTCGGGGTTGAGTGTTTGGCACCCTCAATACAGATGGTCCCCCACTCTGTTGGTGACAGGCTGGCAAAGCAGTCATTTGCACAAAGCCGACCCTCTCTAAGGCAATGTCAGGCTGGCCCAATAGCGTGCAGGCACTGGCACGGGAGACTGGGGTTCGAGTCCCATGCCGAACATCTAAGTGTCTAGAGTAAACGTTACAGGGCCTCGCGTTTGGGCAGTGGCGCAGAGAGAGGTATTTTTGTCACCAGCAGTGCGCGAGTAGGGTGTTTGAGTAATGCCTATGGTGCCATGCCTCATGGGCGCCTGTCTGCATCTCCTTCAGACAAAGATGTTGATGACGCGCTCTACAGGTGTCCAAATATACTCGCGAGTGCACCTGATGCGCATCAGGTACTGCCGTGGGGCAATTACATTAGTGTGATTAGACATGAGATTCAGACACCGGTCATGTGATCCTCATAGCATCAAACCAGACACAGGTTCTCATGGAACCGAGGCTACATAAGTAACCAAGAGAGACATTTATATGTCATCATGTCCAAAGTGAAAGTGACATATTTGTCAGATATGGTAACCCATACCCAAAATGTGACCTCTGCAGAAGTGAACACACTGCAAGTCGTGAACACACACAAAGCAGTGGGCAGCACACTACTGCGCCCGGGGAGCAATCGGGAGTTAGGTGCCTTGCTCAAGGGCACTTCAGTTGCTACCTGCCAGCACTGGAATTGAACCAGCAACTTTCTGATCACAAGCCCAACTCACTTACCAGTAACATCTCTGTCAACATCTCTGTCAATTTTTTAACATTATCTGTTGTTTACTATGCCTCTGTCTCAGCCTGAAGAAACAGCCTTTTATTATGAAAGGCTTGTAAGAAACAGCCTTTTATTATGAAAGGCATATACAAGAATACACATTCTTGTATATGTATTTTGCAAGGACTCTCCATAGACGTAATGATTTTTATATTGAGCTAATCAAATTTCTGTCCTCTTTCCCTATCCCCATCCCTAAACCCAACTCTCACAGAAAACTGCTGCCATTTTTTTGTGTTTTAAGCCATTTGATTTATGAGGACACAGGAGTGTTTACATTGTTATACATATGTCATTATACACATTTGTGTCCTTGTAAAACCACATACACCAGTACACACACATACACATTCCTGATCCATGTTTTTAGCTCTTTGAGATGTAATTCACATGTATAGACAGCGTTTGCATGTTTGACTGTGTATGTTTGTGTGTGCCATGCGTGCTTACAGTGAGCTGGCAATGATAGTACTAAGAGACATAAATTCATTATAGAAAATCAATGTGTTGTAATTGTATTTGAAACAGATGCCCTCCAGCATTGTGTCTGTGTGCCTGACTCAATATTAAAACATTTGGCTTTGTAAATGGCACTAAAATAGGCAGCTGATGTTTTAATGGGAAAGAGATTAATAGCTCTCAGATATCCATTGGTGCTTTTGTGGCCCCTGCTGCAACTGTGTTCTTGTCATAAACTATAAAAATGACCATGTCTACTACTCTTCTAATTTGTTTAATGAAGCTTCAAATCTAAAATTGCAATATTTTGTCAGGAATGCACCAATATAAATGTTGGCCAATACTGAATATTATTTTATTACTACTGTTATTGTTTTGGGGCGACAACTTCAATTGTTAGTGTCTTCTTCTTCTTTCGCTCCTGCGTCTATGGCAGCCCATTGAACTGTACATAGGAAAGTTATGAAATTTGGCATACAGAAAGAGGAAATGTACAGTCTGAAATGTTACCATAGCAAATTTGGAGTCTCAATCTCAAACCCTTTAGCATCACCAATTGTCAAAGTTTTACTTATGTTTATTGCTCAACTTCTGACTCACAAGCCCTAGAAACAAAATTCTTTGTTCCTCTGATTCCTTGGCCCATGTCATTTTGCGTCAAAGAAAATTTAAAATTTTAAGAGAAACCTACTGTTTCAAACTCCTCCTAGAGCGTTTGTCCAGTTTGCACAAAATTTGGAACATAGCATCTAGAGACACTAAGGATAGTTATTAAAAGCTTTTGATTTTTGATAAACCAAAGCATTTTTGCATGCAGCATCAAAATAATTTGGTGCCAAGCATGCAAAAAGGAATATGAGGCTGTATCTTCACAAAAATTGTGCATTGAACACAATATTTAGTACTTGCCATCACAGTTTCATCATAGTGCCACCTACGGGTAAGATATGCTTATAACTTTTGAAAACTCAGGTCAAAAATCATATGGGTGGTCTCTTTAGATTTCTTGGGGCATACTGAGTCAAAAAATACTGCATGTTCTTTGGTCAGCCATTTTGGTCATAAGCCATTTTGAATTTTGTTGTAAAATACAATATCTTACAAACACAATTGCATATTTTTACGAAACTTAGTATGGTTCATCATCCTCATAGTCTGAGGGTACCTACAAAGCTTGGAGCCAGTGCCCTCTATTGGTCAAAAGTTTATTTTTGTCAAAAGTGTATAATTTGTCAAAATTTATTGAACTGAAAGTGAAACTAAAAAACAAGTTGTGCCTTTTAAACAAAAGAGACAATTGCCAGTTAGTAAAGTCATCTTGTCACATTGTGACCCGGTTGACCGTTTAAAAATATAGACCCACACCCATCCAGGTGCCAGGTCCTTGAGGTACAGTGGACCTGTGAAGACGTCTAATTGACATTTGACTTTGCATGTGTCATTGTTACCACATCCCAACAATTTCATAGTAATTTGGTAACAGAGCCACCTTTTAAAAACATACCTAAGTAACAACAAACATATTTCCCTTTGTGCCCTTAGTAAGCTCAACTCCCTTAGTAAGCTCAACAATTGTTGCTTGCAGCTATATTTATTATTATTTTTATGACCAATAACCAAGGTGATGTCATAGTAGAAATGTGTGATTATAAAATATGTTGGCAAAGAAAAAGCGTATAGCCTACAATTTAAAATCAGAAAATTAATTATTTAATTTTCTGCTTCACCCTTCAGACAAAAAGCTAATTATGCCCAATATCAATAAAATCACTGATCTAGTGGTAACACGTTTCAGAAGGTTCTATTTGGTTCTATTTGTTAACATTAGTTAATTACCTTTAGTTAACATGAACTAACAATTACCAATACTTAAACAAAATTTATTAATCTCAGTCAATGTTGATTTCAACATTTGGAGCCTTATCCTGAAGTGTTACCTGAAGTAAATTTAGTAATAGTTCAATCATATCTGATGTTGTCCCTTATATGTTGCCACGTCCCAATATGCTCCGGTGCATCAATGGTTCCTCCTGGGTTGTTGTTTTTATTACAGTACTGTAATAAAATACAACAGCAGTCATTGTTTTCAGTTTTTTTGTGTGATTTATTGTTTGTTTTCATAAAAGCGTGAAAGTTGCTGTACTTGATATTATTGGTGGTTGGAGGTCTGACTGTGCGGATACATCTGTAATGTTAGCTTTTCCAAACTGAAAAATCTGCTTCTGTAAAAATATAATGTCAAACATCTCTGCAAATTTAGGGCATTCGATTATGCAATAAAATACCTTACTGGTCACACACAGCTCCGCACAACCCTGGGGCGAGTTGCTCCAAATTTGACAATTGAATGATTATCGTGATAATTCGTTTAAAATAGATATCTGAATAATAGTCATCGCTGTCCACCCCCTGCTTTGTGCTGCATTTTCATGCCCTCCTGTTCCCTTGTATTATGCAACTCCATCAGAAATGTCCTCTGGTTATAGAAGTGTGGCCTCCTGGTTGGGTTGAGAGGCTCCACTAATGAATGATGAACCAACGAAGCCTAAAATCTGAAAGAATAAACAGGGGGAATAAGAGAGGTGGAGAAAGACAAGAAAGACTGGTAACTGTCTGTAGCAGAGGGCAATTATACACCAGGCTAGGCGGCCCCAGGGGCAGCCGTTCAGACTAAAAAATGTGGCAGGGTCTAGGTCCTGACCACCCATTACACTCACACATACAAACACATATACAGCTTTGAGAATGAATGTAGTTTTTTGTGTTTTTTGTCGTTATTATCTGTTTTTTTGTTGTCAATGTCTGTCACATTGTCATTTAATAGTGTTTATTTATAAACACAAATGTAAGTCATTCAAGGATGCCCCTGAGCAGAGCTTTTAGCAGCTCTTTCTAACTGTAAGTTTAGGAGTTCATTTGAAGAAAAGCATGTCCATGATAAAACATGCATGTTTATTTAAAACAGGAAGCTCTAATAATACACTTGAGTGATAGACGATCTAAAAACAAGAGCTCAGTTATGGTCCCACACACACACATTCTTTCTGTTATCTTACAATCAATTTATATCAATGTATGACTGTTTAGAAAAAAATTACTTTCATATCTAAATGATTTATGTGTTAATGTAAATGTCCTAAAGTTAATGTAAAATAAAAATTGACCCTGTGGTGCACGGGTGAGTATATGTCATTCCAGTGAAAAAAATAATCTTGAAAAAAACACATTGTAACTTGCTCTGCCCCTGAAAGTTACTTCATTTTTGGGGGGACATTATCAGGCCCTCTTATTTCTCAAACCCATCCCCCAAACCATCTGGCTCCATTCATGTATGAAACTTTCACAAACCAATCAGTTACCCGTCATGGGCATGTTTAGCTAGTATACCCAGTAACTTTCATACACTGGGCTTTTAACATTACCCAACAACTTTATAGCTCATATATATATATAAAAGATTTCTGTATAGAAGACTTAGTATAATTGCTTTAATAAAAATACAAATTTGACATTTCTGCTTAGCCCTATACGCTGCCATTGCCGGCCCACTATACGCACATGATTTTGATTTTAAAAACTGAGGGATGACTGAATTTTTATTTATTTATTTGGTTATTAACATCATGCCACAGGAATTGTTATTTAGTTTTTCAGACGCTCAAAGCATACTCGCTTGAATGCACATACATAAAACTGCTAAAATATGTGAAGGTTGTTTTCAAGGGCAGATACAAGACATTTCTTATCTGGCCTCTTATTCCCAAAGGCATTCCCTGTCATAGTATCGCTTCTCTTTAACAAGAACAGAAAACAAATGTCTCTTTCTGCACATCTGTGGGAATTGTCCTTTCCAGAACAGAATGCTGTTATTATCCCTGATCTTCCCAGCACTCACAGGACTAGAGGCTCAGATACAGTGTAGAAAGAGAGTGAGAGAGATTGTGAAAGAGAAAGATTAGTGATTGAGGATGGAATGATCCATTGTGTACAGAAGCTGGTCTGTGACGGCACAATTTCACTTGGCTGTGCTGGAATTTAAGTGGGAGAGAATGAAGACAGAGTAGACACTGCTGAACAAGCAGTATATATATTAACCATTTAAATTGGTATCAGTCTCTCAGTATTTATTCAAATGGAATAAAGTGGTTGGTTTGTCTTTAGAAAATGTTCTTTTCTGTTTTTCTGAGCAGGTGTTCAGTTGTATAAATGAAGGCTGAGCTCTGCTCATATATTAGCTTGCCACTAGCTCTCCTGTTGACATGGAGATCCTTTCTAAAACAGGGAATTGCTAGGCTTAGAGAAATACATACAGAATAAAAGAGTATCAGACATTACTGCAAACACACCCCTAAGACCTATATTAGTATAAGGGCAGTAAACTTTTGAGGGAACTCGAAGTTGCATCATGGCTTGACGCTATCGGGAACGTGCTTTAGGGGCGCCCAGGTCTGAACATAGACGAAATCATGCCAACTGTTTGGCGATGCCATGGCCACACCAGTGAGGGTAAGAAGCAGTCGGAGGTATTTAAGGAGCTTGTCCCCTGCCAAGGCCAGTCAATCTATGTTCTCAGGTGGTCCATGAACTTCTTCTGGCTTTAGATTGACCTCTGCATACGCACTAGCAA
Source organism: Chromobotia macracanthus (assembly GCA_036877525.1). Taxonomy (NCBI): domain Eukaryota; kingdom Metazoa; phylum Chordata; class Actinopteri; order Cypriniformes; family Botiidae; genus Chromobotia; species Chromobotia macracanthus. Next base: position 3,058,401 of record JAZGTH010000002.1, read on the forward strand.
AAGGTCCTCTCAGCCCAAGATGAAGTTCAATCTGAGGACCGTGCTTTCTTCAAAGGCTGTGAAGAAGAAGAACACCTAACGTCAGCAGCATGGCACTGGGGTCCAGTCCCACAAGGAAAGGTCTGTGTACACATCAGCATCTCATGTCAGACCTCCCTTGGAGCCCCCAGAGGGCACATCTGCATTCCTTGCCACCAGGGGGTGCCTCCGGTGGTTCATCCACCCCCTGTTCTCTTATTCCTGCCCAATCATCTCTCGTCAATTTTTTTTATTAAAGATACCGGTAGAGGTATCCTGTAGGTAGAAAGGATGACACCTCTCTCAGATTTTCTGGCAGCATGTAAATTACTGCCCATCTCAATAGCTGTTGAATACAGTAAAGAGAGAAAAACATCAAGATTTTGCCAGAACAGGAAGTTTTTTTAGGTTTGCTTTTCGGGAAAGCTTACCAATATCAAATGCGGCTCTCAATAACTGCCCAGTCCATATGCCATGTTACAGATGTGGCTAAGGCTGCATCTTTACGCCTTTCCCCTGATAGCCTTGCTTACAGCAGTCCTAGCGAGGGTTCACCTGGACTGAGTTTGTCTACTCTTGGTAGCTTGGTTTCAGAAGACACAAGTCTGATTCTCAAACCCAATGTCTCTCCTGGACAGAGTTGCTTGGGAGCTTCCAACCTGGAGGGGTTTTCTGTTTCAGCCCGGGTTGCTGTTTCACCCAAGACCAGAAATTTGGAAACTGTGGGTCTGGCCCCTGAGGGGAGCCAGCTCTTAGATAAGGTTGTACATATGATGAGTTACAGAGCTTCTACTAGGAGAATGGTCCTGAAGTGGCAGCTCTTTGTGTCATGGTGTGAGCGACACCATGTTGAGTGCAGAGTTTAATGTGTCAAGTCAAGTGTCAAGTGGAGTTTATTGTCATTCCAAACACATACAAGTACATAGTGAAATGAAACAACGTTTCTCCAGGATCTAGGTGCTACGGAAACACAGAACAACACAGAACTACAAGGCTACATCATTTATACATAATTTATATAAATAATGTATATACATATATAATTTACAAACATGTGCAGACAGTAGACAGTACAATGACTTCTGGGGCAGACAGTGGACGTAGTATGTCCCAGTGCAGCACAGACGAGCACACAGTGAAATAAAGATATGTGTTAACATAAGTGTTAAAAACAGTTTAATGTACAGTTTAAGTATTTAGCAGTCAAAAGTATTTAGCAGCAGCAAATAGTATTTAACATGTGCCAAAAATTGCAGGGTGTAGAATAAAATGGGTGTGTTGTGGGTGTTCCTTCAGCTCCAGTTCTATGTATTGAGGAGGCTGATTGCATGGGGAAAGAAACTATTGCACAGCCTGGTCGTGAGGGCCCGAATGCTTCGGTGCCGTTTACCAGCCAGCAGGATGGTAAAGAGTGTGTGAGAGGGGTGTGTGGGGTCATCCTCAATGCTGGTGGCTTGCAGCGTGAGGTGTGGATGTCTGTGATGGAGGGAAGAGAGACCCCGATGATCTTCTGAGCTGTTCTCACTGTCTGCTGAATGGTCTTGTGGTCCAAGGCGGTGCAATTTCTAAACCAGGAAGTGATGCAGCTGCACAGGATGCTCTCGATAGTCCCTTTGAATAACGTGGTGAGGATGGGGGATGGGAGATGTGCTTTCCTCAGTCTTCTCAGAAAGTACAGGCGCTGCTGGGCTTTCTTAGTTATGGAACTGGTGTTGAGCGACCAGGTGAGGTTCTCTGCCAGGTGAACACCAAGAAACTTGGTGCTCTTGACGATCTCCACGGAGGAGTGACCAATGTTTAGTCATTCTGTGCTCTTCTGAAGTCAACAACCATCTCTTTAGTTTTGTCCACGTTCAGAGACAGGTTGTTGGCTCTGCACCAGTTCATTAGTCGCTGCACCTCCTTTCTGTATGGTGACTCGTCGATCTTGCTGATGAGACCCACCACTGTTGTGTCATCGTCGAACCTGATGATGTGATTCGAGCTGTGCATTGCTACACAGTCGTAAGTCAGCAGAGTGAACAGCAATGGACTGAGCACACAGTCCTGTTGGGTCCCAGTGCTCAGTGTGGTGGTATTGAAGGTGCTGTTCCCGATCTGGACTGACTGAGGTCTCTTAGTCCGGAAGTCCAGGATCCAGTTACAGAGGGAGGTGTTCAGGCCCAGCAGGTTCAGTTTTCCAATCAGGTGCTGAGGGATGATTGTGTTGAATGCTAAACTGGAGTCTATTAACAGCATTCGAACATATGTGTTCTTATTGTCCAGGTGGGTGAGGGTCAGATGGAGGGTGGTAGTGATGGCATCATCTGTTGAGTGGCTGGGGTGGTAGGTGAATTGCAGGGGGTCCAGTGAGGGGGGCAGCAGGGTCTTGATGTGCCTCAATATGAGCCTCTCGAAGCACTTCATGATGATGGGTGTAAGTTCAACAAGACGGTAGTCACTGAGGCAGGACACTGGTAACTTCTTTGGCACGGGAATGATAGTGGTCTTGAAGCACAATGAACAACTGGCCTGCTCAGGGAGGTGTGTCATCAGCTGGTCTGCACATCCTTTGAGCACCCTGCCAGGAATGTTGTCTGGACCAGCAGTCTTCCATGGGTTAACTCTGCGTAGAGTCTTCCTCACATCGGTCGTGGTTAGACACAGCACCTGGTCATTGGAAGGAGTGTTGGTCTTCCTCATTGTTACGTCATTCTGTGCTTCGAACCGAGCGTAGAAGTTGTTCAGCGTATCTGGGAGAGAGGCATCACTGTCACAGTCAGGTGATGTTGTCCTGTAGTTGGTGATGGCCTGGATGCCCTGCCACATGCGCCATGTGTCTCTGCTGGCCTCGAAGTGGTTATGGATTTTCTGAGCATGTGTGCACTTTGACTCTCTGATAGCCTGGGACAGTTTGGCCCTTGCTGTTCTCTTGTCACATGCTCTGAAGGCGGAGTCTCGGGTCCTCAGTAGCTCACGCACCTCTGCAGTCATCCATGGCTTCTGGTTGGAACATGTGGTGATGGTCTTGGAGATGGTGACATCATCAATGCACTTGCTAATATAGCTGGTCACTGATGTCACGTATTCCTCCAAGTTGGTAAAGTCGTTGTCAGTTGCTGCTTCCCTGAACATGTGCCAGTCAGTGAGTTCAAAACAGTCCTGGAGAGCAGAGCCTAGCACCTAGCCTGTTTTTAGCCTAGCATGGACCCCCACATCAACTTTGATGTTGAGAGGGCTTCTGAAGCCAGTGTGCACTCATTCCATTTGCTGGAAAGAGCGAGAAAAAAGGTGGATTGTGTCTCCCGCTGCTCCTTTCCGCCAAATCGAGCTGAGCCCCACGAATGCATCCTCCGCTCTGCCTCAGCAGAAGCGAGATCCTATGCACAAGGTGCAGCTGCCCGGTTCCCATCTGAACTGAAAAGAGCCAGATGGGAGCAGAGTATCCTCAGGGGAAGAGATTTACACTGAGGGCAGTCAGCTCTCTCAAGAACTGATCTTGCATGCCCCGCTTCCAAACAAAATAAACACATATCGTGTCACCCACCGAGTTGTAGCGGGGACAGGGTGGCACACACTTTTTAAACTTCTTAGAACTCATGTTTTTTTCTCTTTTTCTTCTTTCTTATAAATTGCTGCTTCTTTGTGCGAATATCTTCTTTTTTCCCTCATGCTTAGACCTGACTAATGTGCAGACTAACCTAAAGACAAGAAGCTGATGACATATTTCGCAAGCGCCCTTTAAAGTCTTTGTGGCACACAGTGCTACATCACATGACCTTGTCAGGCAGCATTGAGTTCCCTCGAAAGTGAACTTGTGTGTCACATCATAGCTGATACTATATTATGTATCTTTAATATGGCTAGAATACTGTATTGACCAATCAACATCCAGGACCGGAACCGCTCATTTTATAATTTGCATTTACATTTTTAATATTATACTATATTTACAATACCTCATATCATGCATGTTTATAGCTTTAAAAGTCAGGTATATTATTGACAAAAATGCTAAATTACTCTCAAAAGTAGCTCCATGTGTTGATATTTCTACAGTTTTAAATTAGCATTGTGCATCCAGAACAGCATGATGTGTCTGGGTTGTAGGACCGCACACAAGCAGATAAATCCCTCTTGAAGCTCCGTGTTGTTCTAGAGGAATCCAGATGTCTGTGGATGGAAGCTAATATGACTTCATCTGTAGCACACATGGAAGAGATTGAGTGCTAGTGAGAACTGAGGGTCACTCGCGGACTGAGCCCTTGATTTTTCACAGGTTCTTTGTTATCAATGAGCCAAGCTGCATAAACACACACATGTGCACACTTACATATGCAAAACATTTGTGTTTCAAGGTGTTAGTTATAAAAACATCAAGAAAAAGTACCCTTTATGTCACACTTCTTTTTATAGGAAAGAGTTGAACATACATGTATGTATATAACAACATTTTAGACCCTGGGACTGAAGCATTTGTTTATGCAAATCAACAGTTGCTCCAGGTTTCTTAATGACATGATGATGAGCATCGGTTACACATTATGGTGTGTTGTGACACAATCTGTTAACTCAGTGTGCAAAAGGCCTTCATCACCACAAACACAGCTCATTTAGTGTCACAAACAGCATGCTTCATTAAATAAACCAATCCAGGACCAGGACAGTCTGAATATCTTCAAGTCATTATGATAATTAAAGAGGAAAAGCAATTGAGTAAACAAGGTCGTTAGGCTGTCACCCCTAATTAAGCGAATAAAGTAAGGAGGGGATAGAATGTCGTGTTAATTACCAACTGCCCGTCTAGAGGAGGGTTCTACACTGGAATTATCTGATTGAGAAACAACGATTAGCCGAAGCAGGGGGCAGAGGGAGAGAGATGCTCGGGACCACTTGGTGCTGTCCTGCACAATATAACAACCTCGATCCTTTCAATTTATCCCCGGTAATCCCTTCAGTCTGTGAAAAAGCCCATTCACATTTTATCCAGCTATGATGAAAATAAAATAAAAAGCATGAAGGTTTTCAGACTCTAAATACCGCATTAAATGAGCCGTTACCGCCTTAAAATGTGCCATTACATGATGCGATGCAGAACATTAGCCAGAAAATCACAAAGACCCTGATGCAATAATTCACAATAGAAAGCAATACGCTGACATTTTTGATCGAAACGGTCATATAATTTCACCTATAAACACTACAGCACTTTTTAGACACTATTTTCTGTGCGAGTGTAAAGGAGAAATTTTGAATTTGTAATGCATTTGTAATGCATCGATAAGGTCTACATTTCTAAAAAGCAGTAATTTACCTGATCATTTTACTAATCTTCTTCATGTACTACTAAATAATTAAAATTTAGTCACTTCATTTGTAAATAGATGTGTGCATGCTTTGACGTACATTAATAAAGTGCCTCACTGTATTTTAAAAAAAAAACAAAAAACAAATTAGTAAATACATTTTTGATCACAATAATGCTCCTCTTATCAGCGCTCTATCAGCCTCATATGCTACTTTACCACCAAATCCGTGTTGTTTTTTAATTGTTGTCCATAATGGCAATAGCGGCATGACAAATATGACTTCACAGCAGGTGATTTGCGTGAGGTATTTCCGAACTAGAACATAAATGAATTACGAATAAAATGGACTTTGAGCCCTAATAGTAGGGGTGCCCATTATTGCGGCTCTAATCACTAAAGAGATGCCATTCATTTGCCTGGAGAAGGCGCATTTTTCAGTGGATTTTATAAAGTCACACGTTTGTAATGGAAGGCGCGCTGCTTGAGCCGAAGCGCGTAAAGCTTTTTTGTGCGAGTTTTGATTACCGCTGGCAACAGGCTCTTAGCTCGCGCCGGAGGCAGTGGCCGAGCTGAAAGGTTCCCAGCGTGCGCGCGCTGCCTCTGAAATTACGATGGCCGAGAAAGTGCTCCTCTGCATTTATGGTGCATTTAATCAGCAGCCGACCTTTTGATAGTCAAACAATAGTTAATTACAGTAGCACCTGCCTGAGAAGTCGGGGTGGATCGTTGTTAATGAGGGCTGGCGGCGCCTGCATCTTTTCTAGGAATATATAAAACTCCGGGGATGCGCCGCATGGCTTCCTCAGCCCGCCACTTTCACGCGTCGCTCACTGTGATATGATTGACGGCGGAGACGAGGGAGAGTGTGGAGAAATGGACTTTGATTCCATTTCTTGTGTTTGGAGAAATTATATATCTTTGCTCTCAACTTCAGATAGAGGGTGGTTGCAGTGGGAAGCTGTTCGTTTTCATAAACTGGTTTAATGTTCCATCTTCTCTCATATATTATTTTAAATCTTTAGACTATTTCCTTCGTCTTTGAGTAGGAGCATTTATTTAAAGAAAGAACATTTTAGATTTTGTTTGTTTATCATTTGCATGCATGCATGCACTGGGAAACGACGAATGAACAAGGCAACATGCAGTGAATGTTGTGAGCTTTTGAAAGTGATTGCAAGCACCTTCTTAGACAGTATGGTTAGTGATAAAAATGAGCCGTTTCTGTCTTTGCTCTGCCTCTGCACCCCACTCCTCACCCACAGGTTAGAGAAAATGAAGATAAAATGGCTAACAAAGTACAATTTCACAATGCACACATCATTTGGACTGTGCCAAAGCAAGATGTACTTAACAGAGTATGCTAGGCTGGACACCAGATCAAAGTTTATTAAAGATTACCTCTGTGTCAAGCCCATTGGGCATAAAAGCCACTTAAACTGCCAAACACCTGCCAAACACATATAAAGTCTATCCAAAATGAATTTGTGAGACTTTCCATAATGTACTGTTACATGCTAGATGAATGCACTCGCTGTTTCTGAACCCTGAGAAAACATGGTGTACATGTATGTCTGTCAGTGTACCTGAGTAAGATATGAGTCCTTACCCCCTCTGTCAGTATACTCTGACCTCTCATTTATTTCATTTATTTGACCCTGCCCCCCCCCCCCCCTTTCTACACCCTGTGTGGTGCTGTAATCTATTTTTCTTTGTTATTGTTAAGCATATTTGCCATAGCCAATCATGTTGATTGATCATCAGCAAGGCTACAGGCCTGGCAATCAGCTGGGCTGTCGTAGCCACTGCAATCTCCCAACAGAGGTGCAGGGCTTGACAGCACAATAAACTGGCTATTCATCAAAGTTGGACATCTGCTGTATCCCAAGGCTAACTTTCATACCCCATAAAGAGCAGCGCACCCCTCAAAGGGTCAATGGCAAAGCATAGGAGTGAAGTCACCCCTCCTCTGACCTCAGGGTGTGAGTGTATGTTGGTGTTGGAGTGTTTGTATAACTGCCTGTGTTAGACTGGTGAACATTCTGCCATTATTTACTCAAATGTTATGTCATTTCAAACCTAGATGTTTTTTTCTGTGGAACAAAAAGGAAGAATTTTTTAAAGAATTGCCAGTAGTCTATAAGACTCTTGCTCTATATGCCAAGTGTTATAGGGCAATTTGATAGCTTTGTGTGTGCAATGATTTAGCACTTAAAGCAATATTGATTGAAGAAAACAAGATGAATTAATATCTAATGTGGAATTTACACAAAGAGGTCATGGAAATAAAACATTTATCAGACTTCTATTAGATTATTAGATTCTGGATTATTATTAGTCTGGATTATTATTCTGTTAGATTATACATTTAGTTATAAATATATAATGAACAAAGTATATGCACAAAGACAATAGTCAAAACAGAGCTGTAGGGCAGTGGATAAAGTGCTTCTTAAAGCATTGTTAGAAAATAGCCCATGAAATGGAAAGAAACAGGAAATCATGTGAGAAAAGAACATATTAAAGGTGAGAGAAAGAAAAATGATGAAGAGAGGGAAAATGAAGAGAAACTGTATTTTAGAAGAAATAAAGAAAGAAAATATCAAAGCATTGATTTTCAAGTGTGTCCAGAAAGTGTTTCTCTACTCATGGGTTAATAGTGATGAGTAAAGAGACATTCACAAAAAGTGCTTTCTCTCTGTCTTTCTCTCTCTTTGTGACTTGCTCTCTATCATATCATGTGGTTATTTAGAAACCTTCTCATCCCAAGCATGCAGGGAACTCATGAATCTGCCAGCACTTACACTAAGAGGCCTATAGTCAAGACAAAAGAGCATCTGCTGTCCTGGTCAGCAAACCCAGTCAAATGTAGCCGTTTCTCTTCAACCAGAGGCTAATGAGCTCTTAACCCACACCAGCTACAAGCTCCATGCTGCCCGAATCTGCAGTAATGCATTGCAAATCTAAAAGGTCAACTAACAAATTAAGCTCTTTTTAGAAGATGTCTTTAAATTTTTAAGGAATTCTTTACATTGAATTCCTTTTTTTTTTGGTTCTTAATCTTTGAAAGCAAATTAATTTACATTCACAAATTTATTTATGAAGGAAAGTGTTAAGCAAAAATATTTGCCAAATAAATGTTTCCATCTATGTTTTTGTCTTTTTTCTGTTGAGGATATTTTGAAGACAAACTCTTTCTGTAGAGTTCTGTAGCAGAGTTCACTTTATATGAGCAATCCGAATATGGGGTTATCCTGGATGACCTTCCTTTTGAGTCCCATTCCTCATGAGAATGCTGTGAAGTGTTCAACAGGGTATCAAAGGAAGAACATACTAATCATTAAAACGTCTCTTCATATAATGCTGCTTGATAGCATAGATGTTAGATGGTCATTTTTGGTTCATAAGTTGCATTTTTAAATTCAGATAATACAGTTTTTTTCCACTCAATCTGAAAGAAATTCTGGAAAATGTGATCAGTGTAAAAGGGTATATTTGTAGCACATACTAAAAGTATATTTGCTGGTGTATGAAAAATAATTTAAAGTTCTACCTAGTACATATTTTAAAGCCTGTGGAGGTCAGGACCCAGCAGGTTGGCATGTCCTGAAGAATCTCTGTATTCACAGCACTTGGGCCCATTCTCTCTCAACTTCCTGTAGTCCCTTGGAAAGAAAAGGTCTGCCTGTGTTGCTATGGAGACATGATGAAAGACGCTGGGACCTCCCACATGTCTCCTGTCCTCCAGAGCTGCATATTGTTTTAAAAGACACTGTTTTCTCACTCATGAAAAAGAAGAAAAACAAAGTGGCAGTATTTTAAACAATTGCAGGAGGTTACAATTAGTTGTGTATTATGATAAGGCACAGCAAGGCAACTTGGAGGGTGAAGCAGGGAGGACAAACTCTGACCGCAAACGCCCTAAACGGTTTACTTTACATTAGAATGAACAACAACAGAATGAACAAATGGCAGAGCAAAGGGTGAACGAAATGCTGAAACTGTTGGTTTAGTCAGGACTCACTCATTGCTGTTTACTAGCAGCCCTGGAGGTGAAAAACCATTAATCATTGTGCATTCTGTTGATGTGCATTTTATTGGTTGTACCCGTTGGATAAAAGTTGTCTGAATTCACTAGGCACACACTTGGTACTCCAGCTTAATACTCTGACTAGAATATTTATTTGAGTTTGTGAATTTTTGGGGGTTATGGGGCTTTACATTTTTAGCTTCTATTTGTGTGTGTACTTTAAAAATGGAGCTGCATTGTTGCAGAAAATCCTGCTGTGCTAAGGCGCCCTCTATTGCCATAGCCCAATGTGTGTATTCTAGACTTGTCATGGGGACTGATTCAATGTCTAAAACAAGCACTATAGTAAAGCAACATGCCATAAAATTAAAACACAGTTTGCTTGCATTTGGTAAACAAAGCATATGTCTGTCTCACATTTTCTCTCGTTCTCCTTGCTGTTGTAGAAATTGTGAGTTTTGTGCTGACAATCTGTTTAGAAAACTGCAGAATGTTTCATTTACCACTTTTCTTTATCAGAGGTCACAACCTCAAATAAGAATATTAAAATTATTAGCTGTTGTAGTATTGTAATATATGTACACTGCCTGGCCAAAAAAGTCACCATTTGTATTTAAATACTTAGGAGCTTTCAGGTAGATGCATCAAGAAAAGAAAACAACTAGGGAGATGTTAATTTTCACACAAGCTGCCCACCACAGAGACCTGATCTTAACCCAGTTGAAAGGCTATGGGATGTGCTGGAGAGGGCTTGATTTGACACTCCCACCGTCAATACAAGATTTAAAAAGTAATGCAACTCTGCACAGAAATTTATGTTGCAAAATGTTGTTGAAAAAATCCCACAGCAAATGTGTGCTGCAATCAAAGCTGTAAGGCAGTTCAACACAATATTAGAATTTTATGATGACCAATTCAATCCTTTTTGTCAGTGAAATATTTATTTTATTTGTTTATTTAAATAATTTAAATTTAAATTATTAAATTTAATAATTATTAAATTTATTAACATATTTACATGAAATTTGTGATACAAATTCGGCCTGTAAAATGTAAATTATACATTTTAAATATTTACTTGATTGGTACTTTACCTCTTTTTGTCGGTTTATTTGTGTACTTATGTACATTTTATATTTATGTTATGGGTTAGATTTTGAATCAAAATTCCTTCAGAATATGTACGAGTAAAATGCTGAAAAGGAGTAATTGTTGGAAGTGATATCTTCACATACAGTCCCTATAGTGAAGGCTACAAATGCTCTTAGACGAAAGAGGAAATTGAGAGTTTAAATCGGTGCAGGATTTTTTCTTGTCTTTGTCTGTCCAGAAGTAGTATTATATTTCGAGTTGCAGGTCTGTTTTTGGATTGAGTGAGATTGAGAGGCGTGAGAAAGCTGTGCAAATTTCTGCTCCCTCAAACTCTCACCAGCAAACCTGCTGACATTTCCCCAGCTTTCTGCAGCACGTGCTCTCCCTGACAAATCCTCTTTCTCTTTTAGCCTTTCTTTAAGCCTGAAGAAGCCACTTCAATTTCTGAGCACTGCACCTACATTACCTGCATTTGTTTGTCTAATTTTCCAACATAAAAGACAAGTTGTTGTGATATTGAAGTGCTGTGGTCCAAATTGGTGGTTAACGTAAGATGTTTCTTTTTAGCTTGAGGAAGGAGGAAGTGTACGAGGTAGGGAGCGGGAGGGAATTTTGAGCAGAGGGTCATTGAAGGATTTGTTAACCTCTTAACCACAATAATGTATGTTTGTAAACTAGTGAATGGATTTAATTTAAAACTGCAGACAGAGTCCAGTTGGGGATGAGAGAACTCAATACTCATTCAGTGACTGAGGAGTTTTTTGCATGTTTGCATCTTACACAGGAATGCATCATTTACACTGACATGGTGTTAATGCGACTGCCCATGCGACTGCACATGCAACCTATTCAGAAAATTAGATATGTGAGAACGTTGCAATGAGCCTGGCAAATATTTATGAGATTTATAGTGCATGTGGTTTTGAAAGAACAGTAGCAAATGGAAGCATGTCAAATGAACGAATACATGGGTGTTATATATCTGCATATCCCAGCAGCCTCTGCAGAAGTCGGGACTTCAACAGACTAATAGACAAATGTCAGACAAAGTGATACAGGCTGCAAGGTCAAGCAGAGAGCAAGAGTGTCACATTGTCCTGCTTTTCCTTACAGAAATATAGTGTTTATTCCAGAGCTATATAAAACTATTGCCTTGTAGACACAGTCACTTTTAGTGTGACTTTTTGTACAGTTTGTAAAAATGTAGGTGGCAATTTTCAACCACATACAAATTAGGGCCTATATATTTTTGTATATATATATATATGTTTTTCATATTTTATTTTTATAGAGGTGTGAAATAAGGAGGTCAGTTATTGTCTTTTTGGCTGAAGTGATCAATTCAGCAGACTTTATGCTAATAATTTGGCAGTAATCCGATACTTTTGCTCTCTTACATAGAGGTGCTTTTTCCTCACTGTGGTGTGAGTAATTGAAGTCAATACAAATACCCCTCACCCAAAAACTCTGTCCTCTGCCAGTGATGAGAACCAGATGTTTGGGCCCGTGGATCCATATTGCTACCCATGCCTTAGAGGTCCAGTACTTTTCTGGTGATATATGATATGATATATCTTAATTTAGGAGATGGGTTGCTCATTACCTCGGCAAAGGAAATCAAGTCCCCCATGTGTGGTGCTTGTGGGCATCTACATGTTTGTGTGCACGCCCTTTGCTTTATGAACAGCAAGTGGCACCCATCCTGTTTCTGGCAGCTTTGCGGGTCTGGATTCAATCTTCCAATGCTCAATAAAGAGCAGAACCATCTCTAGACCAATTCTTTAATGAAATATTGGTGTTTGGAAAATGTGTTAAGGGACATGGGCTTACTTGGGCCCAATAGCCTGAGGCGAGAAAGATGTAAACGATTTAAATCATTTTCAAATTCAGGTGTCAAAATAAATGTTTATTTTTTTAAAGCTGCAAAAAATATTTTATAGGGACCACATAAACACAACAATCATGTACTGAATTTATTTTATATGGCAAGAAAAAACTCACAAGCTGTTTTTTAAAACGCTTGACAATACCATCATAAGAAACTACATCAGTTGAATTCTGCGATTACTGTGGTTTAAGGCATAGACAGGAGACAGGAGAAAAAGTGACTCATTATTAACAACAAAGCACATGAGCGTAAATCACATTATGTTTGTTGTTGCACACGGCCCCTTACAGAAATGTAATATATGTCCCTATATTGAAAGTGATATTGCCATATAGGTTATATACAATATAGTATATATATTATGAAGCGCCAAACAGGAAAAAATTATATAATATCTGAATAAACAGTTATGAATCTAGAATATATGGTTATGAATCCTGCATATATTAATGTTATATTGTAATATCCATTTGTATATACATACATACATATACATACATACATATACATATATATTCAGATTTACATTTATTTTATGTATGTGTGGCTCATATATTAGAGACTAGTGATATATTAGTTATATATGTCACGTCACATATGTGTAGTTTGTATGTGTCTCAAACATATATTATTGGTTTTCAGTTGTTCCAATTCCTTATTCCAATAGGTTTCATATATGGCATATATGGACATTGGATACATGAACATATACATTTGCATATGGGGCTGATCCTATGAGAAGGGAGAAGAAGTGAGAACTTTGTCTTTGACTGCTTCCTATGAGGTGCATCTTAAACAAGCTACTGATTACTGATGAGAGTTGTGACTCACCGGAGTTATGACTGAGGTGATAGCCATATCTTAAAAATGTAGTTACAAACTCCACCCCTGCAACTTTTAACTGAGTAAACTATGCAAATGCTTCAACATAAAAATAAGCCTCACATTTCACTTTTATTTCCTTTATACTTGCCCCATAGACTTTCATTGTAAGTGCATTTCTTTCCAGTTCATTTACAAACTGCTGGGAAACATGTCTGCAGCAACCAATATTGTGGCTTCTACCACTTAAGTTTCTCACCAGTCCTAGATAGTTCATGTAAACGTTCAAGAGTCCATCAATTTAGGTAAGACGGAAACAAGTTCAAATCAGTCCAGTTGAAGTGTCCATCTCAATGAGGCCTAAAGAAAATCCTATTGAGCTGTAGAACAAAATATGTTCCTCCAAGTAGGGTCTTTCACATAAGCTGAGTTGAGCAAACACTCAAAGCCATTCTAGCACCTCTCTCTCTAACAGTCACACTTGGCCTTCTTAAAAGGATAGACCTTCATTCAGTACCTCTGAGGTAAGGAGTGATATTACAATGAAAAAAAGAACAGGTTACCATGATTGTTACACACCCCTCCTTCAAAAAAAGGTTAGACATAACCTTAAAACCTTTTCTACATGGTAAGTTTTGGTTTGTACAGGGTCAGTTGACACTTCAACTTTATAATTAACTTTATTCAATTGTCTAATCACTTTTGCAGGGCCTTGCCACTTAGGAGCTAATTTTATCATGAACGCATCTCCTGACAGAGACAATGGGTAAGTACAAACCCAGACAAGATGTACTTTTTCAAATGCCTCCTGCCATCTTTTCTGGTTGTAGTACTTCCTTTGTTACTCCTGTGTTTTTTCAACATTTTGCCTTACCCTGTCCAGTAGGGATTGCTGGCATTCAATGACCTTGTAAGTAGAATGGTCACGATAAATATACGATATTGGAACTGCTCCATGGGTCCTTTCAGTTTGTGTCCTACGGCAATTTTGGCTGAAGTGTACAAGATACTTTCTCGCCATGGACCACTTATCCCACTGTCGATGGTTATAGACTGCAGTTGTCCAGAGAGCTTGGATATACATGGTTTATACTGTTGGCAAATCTGACATTGCTTACAATGATTTCAGACTTCCCATCAATTTTTTTGGTATCAAGATTCTTCAAAACAAAAACAAAAAACATAATGAATGTGATGTGTTTCTTGTGGGGGATGTTTTGCCTTGTCCCATAGATCTTGTAGGGCCTAATCATCCTTCTGGGATTTTCCTAATTCTCCCCAGTCCACAGGTAAATCGCAGGTAAATACCCATGTCCTGTGCATGACATATTGCAAATGGTTTTGGGAGCTCCTCTCCAGGTAGAGTACTGTGATAATGACTCTGGAACAACATTGCACTGACTCAGCTCCCTGAAGCAGTCGTGCAGCATATGCAATTACCTGTTTACCTCGGTCAGAATGGCACCCAACCCAATACTGCTGGCATCAATCTGTACTTTCAATGGTCTGCTAAGGGTCTGGTGGCACAAGGACTGGGGCAAAGCATCCTTCAGTTTCTCAAAGCCATTTTGGCACCCATCAGTCCAATTCCATGGTGCATCCTTCCATTTGAGAGCATGTAAAGGAGCATTGAACTCTGAATAAATGAGCAATGAATTAATGATACCATCCCACAAGGCCAAGAAAGCATTGAACTTCTTTTAAGTTTCCTGGTGTGGGAAAGTTCTTCACGGCTTCCACCTGGGTCTCCTGTTTTAATTCCCTCTTCAGAGATCACATGTCCCAGAAAGGACCACAAGTTTTTAAAGAGGTTACACTTCTTAAGGTTAAGTGTCAAGCCACCTGCTTCCAAATCACAGAACACTGCCTTAAGGTCTTTGAGATGTTGTTGGACATCTTTGGAATTAGACCACAATGTTGTCACTGTACACAAAGCAACACTTACAAATCAAATCCTTAATGATCTTACTGCATTCTTTACTCCATTTCATTAGCTCTGTACTTGTACTTTGCATAATGACAAAGTTGAATCTAATCTAACTAATCCTTATAGTATTTTCTGACACTTGTTTGGTTAATAATGCACAATGAACATTAATGCTAGCATGTTAATGATAGCAAGAGAATGACTGTGAGGACCTGCCCTGTCTCTTCTCTTTAAACAATCCGTCATGGCCTTCCCCATGTCTTGCATCTGTTCTTCATAAACTTGCTTCAAATGGTTACACTGCCTTTTAGTTATGTCTCTTAGCTTTTCCTCATGGTTTTTATGATTCTGATCAACCACCTGTGCTTGAATTGTTGCCCGTTTGGTCATCTCTTGAAACTGTTCCTCTAAAGTCCTAAAACATTGGTTATGTCGCTGAAGGTGGTTTCGAATATCTTGATCCACTTTTCTAATACACTCCACATTGTCTTTCTCCATCTTGTCCATTCTCATAGATAACTGATTTACCTTGATTGAAATGGCGAGACTGATGAGACTTTCATCATCCTCTTCTACCGGTGGTGGTGGTGGGGGTAAATCATTCAATTCACCATCTTGCTCCTGTGCTGCTGCTTCTTCAGATTCAAAATACAAACTACTAAAGGATTGTATTTGTTTTTAAATTGGTTCACATCAAGTTGTAAAAGGGTTAAGTGAAGTTTGGGTCCGTTCCCAAATCAGCTTCAGCAGGAGATGAACAATTATTTCAGCCAGGTTCCAAAATCAAATAACTCAATTATTTGACACAATTGTAAATAATCACTCAACATACCTTGTTCATACACCTTTTCCAGATGGACCCTGTTCATGTAACACTTCTATTTTGGTTACATAAAAATAATTAAAAATAAGAGGGGATCCATACATTTAAGAGTAGAAATTCAAATGTATTTTAGGATGAGGAGTGATTAATTCAGTCAACAATACATAAACAATAACTTAAGTGAAACATTATACTGAGCACTTCAGTTCAACCGTAAGTTTCTCATCAGCCCCAGATAGTTTATGTAAAAATTCAAGAGTCCATCAATTTGTAGAGTAGAATCCAATATGGTCCAATATAGTCCAATATGAACTGTTCCAAACCATAAAGCACAATCCAGGAAAAGCTGATCAAAGGTAAGGCAGAAACAAGTTAAAATCAGTCCAGTTAAAGTGTTCATCTAAATGAGGCCCAAAGAAAATCCTGTTGAGCTGTAGAACAAAATATGTTCCTCCAAATAGCATTTTTTACATAAGCTGAGTTGAGCAAACAACCAAAACCATGCCAGCAACTCTCTCTAACAGTCTCATTTGACCTTCTTAAAAGGATAGACCTTCATTCAGTATGCTACTTAGCTCCCCCTGAGGTAGGGAGTGGTATTACAATGAAAGAAAATGGAACAGTTTACTATGGCTGTTACAATGTCAACAGAATTTATTACTTTGTTTACTCTAAAGGAAGTAAGGCAAGTCAACAGACTTTTGTTCAACTAAAAGGAAGACAAGGGCCTCATCAAGGGCCTCATGCATCCTCATGTCCTAATAAGAAGATTACATCTTGTGTATGTGGTTAACATAAATGGCTATATTCACTTTAATCATAGTTGATTCTTTTAGATTCTGATATCAGAATCTAAAATAATCAACTATGATCAAAGTGAATATAGCCATTAAAAATACCACACTGACAACATGCTGTTGATGCGGAACACATACATTAGGTTGTAAAACTTTACAAAACAAGACTTTACAAAATAAAACAGATTTATTAAATATTTAAAGTGTATGAATTAAGTACATAAACAAGTGTTTTAAACTTAAGAAGACTAAATGAGCAAGTCATATTTGACTGAATTAACAGAATAAAAATAAAAACAGAATTAATTAATTGTTGGGTGACTTTGTAATTTTCAGGTTATGTGAGGTTTAGCTGAATTGATCTTACAGGAACCTAGTGTTAAAATTAAAGTGTTGTCAGCACAGCATTTGAATTAATGATGACTTTCTCTAAATCAGCAATAGGATGCCGTCTGAATGCTATTACATGGAAAAGACATTTTTACATGATTCACCATATGCAACAAATTTGGCTAAACCTATCTGTGTGTTGTTTCTGGAGTTTTACCATACTTTTATCTGGTTTTCTTCTTAACACCCCTTCATCATGTGTTTGTGTGCAGCCCCCACAATCCCTTGCTCTTCTACCCCTTCTGCCTTTTATATTACTGCTTCCCCTTATAGAAACAACACATTTAAAAATATGTTTTGTGTTCAAACCCTCTGTGAGCCTATGAAAGCATCATTTTACTATTAGTGTAATGCAAATGTACAAATGATAAAAGGGGAAAAGGCCCTTGTAATGAAAAATTTTTTAATTGTTAGATCAGTAGTGATGCAGAGGGGTGTGGGGGATGTGTTTGCTATCACTTGTTGGTTATTCAGTCATTTTAATAGAACACTGTCATAGAACATTGAAAAAATTAGTTTGGTAGTTTTTGGTAAAAATCTCACTTATTTGGAATCCGCCACTGAAGACGATGGACAATTGACTCTTGAAATATTTGACAATTGAAATATAGAGTTTAGTAGTCCTTATACAGTACAAATATATTTGTCCAAATATTGACCAATTATATTCAGGTAGGCCATGTAAGGATGTTTTATGTACATTGAGATGAACCAAATTTCTTAAGACTGTGATGTGTGATATGATGATATGATATGATGTTATATTATATGAACCAACGAAATATGCATTGATATGTAAATGTAGGCACTCACACATTAATTTAACTATGGTTCTAGTTATTACATTTTAACACAAACATATGAAAACCAACATTTAAACATGCATGTGAATTGTACACAACAACAGCAGACACATTTATTAATGTCATGTTGACTTCATAAAGAAATCATTTATGACCAACACAAATGTACAAACTGACTATTATGCTAAATATTTCATGAAACAATATGACATAAAGGTCCAAAAAGCCAGGCTCAATAAAACTGGAAAGAAGAGAAAATGGCAGTCAGGGAGTAAGCCCACCTCAGTACTATGTAAACATGACACCTTTTCACCCTGACTGAGAAAAAATGCTTGATAATGACCCGCCTCAACCTTTCCAGCTCTGGCTAACCCTTTTCTTTAGCATGGAGCAGCTTAATTCTTACTAATTACATTCCTGACTGACAGAAAGTTGGCGGCTGCCACAACTTTGGCCCAGATACTCCGGCATCTCTGACACTGGGGGAGAGAATACTCGCCCTTGGAGAGAGAGACAGGCACATAACACAGAAAATGACAAACACATGAATCAAAAAAGCAGAGGACAAGAGGTGTGCAATGACAAAAGAAATTGTTTTAATAGAAGATACATTAGCATTTTATCTTCTATATAGGCTGTCATTCAGTGCTGGGAAGAAGTTACTTACTGTGCCAAGCTAAACAGGTACTCTCAATGTAAAGTTGCTACACTTTAGTAAAGCTCTAAGAAAAGGTTTTAGCTAGTGAAAATTAAAAGAAGCTAACTTCACTACAGTTATCTTGGGTGGTGATTGTTTTTTAGTTTAAATAATCTCAGTTATGTGTAAAAGGTGCAATATTTATCTGGGACAAAAACTAAATTATCTAAATTATCTTAACAGCATTATACATTTATATAAGAAAAAAATATTTACATAAATGAACTGAAATACAATTTAATACAATAATACAAAATAGCGGACTAAATATTTTCTTGATTTAAATGTTGTAAAATGCTGGGCAGGGACTTCTAGGAATACAACTAATCTTTTGTTTTTAACAGTTAATTTGAAGGTAAAGTGTTTTTAAAGGTATATTGTTTGCTACTAGTACATCAAACAACCCTCTGTCAATGGTTGACTAAACAGGGAGGCCCAGCTCAATCTTACTCTGCATCAGTGTGCTGATAGTCAATCCATGTCTTAGTCACACAGAAATGACACAACATACCATTTATAATTTCTAAATGAACCATTATTCTATTAATAAACTTGACTTCACAACTTTACTTGAAAGTTAAAATGATATTAGTCATGCAACACCACTACATGTTAAAGAAAGTTATTAGAAAAGCTTTAAAAACAATTTAAAAAACTGCCATGTTATGTTCAGGTTACTAGAACAACAAAGTTAGAAGCATCCCTACTTGGTAATGCCACAACTTTGCATATAACCAATGGGTAGCATAAAGACATGATCTTGGTCCAAGTAGTCCAAACACATCCTGGTACCATCTGACACGCATGAAAATTCACACAAAGTAAAGCTTAAAGAAAAAGAACATTCCCAAAGAAATTATCGTCTTCAGACACGTTCCATTCATCAGCGTCTGGGTGTTGATCTGTGAAAATGTGTTAGACACAATGTGCAGTTTGCCCCACCGTTTTTGTCCTTACATATTCCAACCTTACAGACCAATGGTAATAAGTTCAAGCCATGACAAATGAAAAGAGAAATTTCCAGGTGACATCTGGGGAAACTGGTGTTTGTAGATTTATATATTTGTTGTGATGCATTACAATTCTCTGATCTCTTGAGCCTTATTCAAGAGCCTTATTGAGATCAGGTTGCCTCAATGTGATTTACTGTATAATTTAGCCATTTTCAGGCAGTAGCCTGGACTCAGTTGTGTAACAAAGCACCTTTATCACATAATTCACACACAACTTAATCTGCTTGCTAGGGCCAAGCATTGAAAGTGTAAAGGGCCCTATTGTTTTCTTTAGGATTATTATTAGGATTATTATTATTATTAGGCCCTATTGTTTTCTTTAGGATTACTATTTTTTCTTAGAATTCTTATGGCCCAGTCACTGAAAGTGGAAAGGGTGGTATTGTTGTCCTTGGGACTATTAATTATTATTAATAATTATGCATCATTATTATTAATTATTACAAATATTAATAATTGATTATTATGGTAATTCCTTTTTTCAAGGTTCTTCAGGCCTTTGGGTTCCTAACATGCTCAGTCGTCGAGTCATTGGCCATGGCTGACAAAGGGTGGCAGGGTGGGGCAGGAGAGCTCAGTAGTGTCCCCTGGTACGGGGAACAAAATGATGGTGCATATATCAAACATACATGGTATGTGTATTGGTCAAGTCAACCCAAACAATTTTTGCACTGAAACCCCTTAGCTCCACCCAACAGAAAAGTCAGACATTTTGGATTTTTATAAAAAGGCATGCCATGAACTTTTACATACTCCTCCTAGGGATTTCATGTAATTGTCCCAAACTTTGTGAGCATCATGGCAAGACATTGAGGATTTAAAATTGCAAATGAATTATCTCTCGAATGGTGTTGCCATGGTGAGGTGGTAACATGCTTGAAATGACATAGAATTCGAAACACCTCATAGTGGTCAGCCGTCAGGCGTGGGCAAAAGCTTGGGCGTGATGACTAAAGTGATGGGGTTAGTTTTGCCTACAGTCACCAACATGTATTGTTCTCATCAAGCTGGACAATTTTGAAAATTACATTCATTAGCTCTGCCCAACAGGAAGTTGGCCTTTTTGGATTGTATGTTGATTTTTTAATCAGTTTCAAGCTCTGAATTTTTAAATACCTCCTAGGGGATTTATGGGATTGTCACCAAATTTGGCAAATATTATTCCAAGACATTGAAGATGATAAATTGGTTTTTGATATCTCAAATGGTGTTGCCATGGTGAGGCAATAAATTAATTGCAAAAAATGGAAACTCAGTCACTCATGTCTGCTGGGTGAATTGAATGATTTCATTCAAATTTGAGCTGTATGTTTGGTCCTAGAGACTGATGACATAGAACTGGCTATTGTGAGTCACAGTCATAGTGCCACCAGATGGCATGTACTGGCATGAGATATGTCACTTGAAGAGAGTTCTTTTAAATTTACCCAAGTCCCTTTAAGCTATGTATCGGTCTCTGAGAAGCACCAGGTAGAGAAGCACCAGGTTTTTTCTAATTCTTTTAAGACATTTGTAGGACACTATGTTCTTTCCCAAAGTTAGCATCAGTTTTTTTTTCATGTAATATCATAATATAGCTCTTTTGTTTAGCTAAGACAAGGGCCCTTCGCTCCACAAATCCTCAGAGCTATCTTTCAAACAGTGATAGTTATTGAAATTAGTGGCACAGAAATCCATAACCATCACTCATTAACAGTCTTATTAAGTGTTTTTGTGAATTTATGAGGGGTGAGCGAGACTGCCAGCTTGGAAGTCCCCCAGCACTTCCCTGGCTTTACCAGCTGTGAAGAGTTAACATCTCACACATACACACACACATATATGTGAATATGTGGTTTATGGGGACTCTCCACAAGCATAATGATTTTTAAATTGAGCTAATTGAAACGATCTATCCACCTCCCCAACCTCACACCTAAACCTAATCCTCAAAAATCTAAAACTCTTGGCATTTTTAAGTTATAATAAAACACCATTTAGTATGTTTTTTAAGCCATTTGGTTAATGAGGACACATGAAGTTTCCTTGTAAACAATGTTTACATTGTTATACACATTTCATTATACACATTTGTATCCTTGCAAACCACATATACCAGTACACACGCACACACTTCAATGCATCTATGACTTGATGACGCTGATTTCTCCAATGTATACTTTTGGTTATAAGATTCATCAAGGGTTTTGATGGTTCATCAAAGACTGCTCTTTTTGAACTGTTTATGGCTCTATATGGTTTTTAAGTTGACTGTATGGTTGATTTCATATGCCTAGTTGCCCCTTCCGGTCTAAAGGTGTTTGTCAAGAATGATGGTGTTTTTAATTTTTACATGATGGGTACATCAGATCAGTATATAAATATATAGGTTATTATAAAAGATTTGAGAGCAACGTGAATGCAAATACAAGATTTTTAGAACTTAACACGTGCATTTAAACTATTTTCAATTCAAGTGTGCTGAAAAGGGTCATCATGACACCCCCACCCACAAATATGACGTCATCACATGGATTCAACTATAAAGTGTCCAACGTCTTGTCCAAAGTTCCACAGGGGTCTTTCCACAGTACTGTTATCTCATTAAACACAGATTCATTTAAATGTATAATTTATACTTTAATTTAAACAAGTTTTGCAAATATTCTTTAGAATGTTTGTTTTTTTAGAAGATATTAAAATGCAAAAGCTTTCTTTCATACAGGATCAAAGCTCATTCTATTAACATCATAAAGCGGCACTTTGAAATCATAAATCTTTGCAGACATGGACATTGATTCCAGTAATAATGTGTTGTTGAATGTCACATGGATGCCTCTGTCGAGATCCATCCATCTAAGAAACAGGACATGGGTGTAATAGGAAAGACTGTATTGCCGGAGGCTTAGAGCTAGCTCATCAGCCCAGTGAACTTTGATGCGTTGCTAGTAAATAAAATTCCATTATTTTCTCACAGCTGAGGAAGCTGCAAGGTACACAAGGGCGTGAACCAACAGTCACAAGGGACTGAACCCCAGAGCAGAGAGGGAAAATTATGTTGTTGTTTCTTTTGGAATGAGTTTTCAGGCAGGTGTGACTAGGTTTTGAGGAAATTGTTTGTCTTGAAGAGTCTGCTGTCTGATATATCACTTAATCCAGACAGTGTTTCTCTGCTACTATTGAACCCACAGGCCAAAGAAATGATCTTGTGAAAAGGGAGTTTGCAGTCTGAAATGTGAATGTAATGGGACAGAAAGACCAGAAAGTGTGAAATAATACAACTTGACTGTTTTTTTATTATTCCACATTATTCAACATTATTTGAAATGTAAGTCTTGTGTTAAGTCAACAGGGTCAATTGTGATTTCTTTATAGTCTGTATATATTAAAATACTTTTTCTATTCTTTCTTCTGTCTTATTATCTGTCTAATGCAGAAACAGTTATAAAGAAGTCATCTATAGGTTGATTACCCTGAAAGTGTAAACATTGTGCCTGTTTGCTGTTTATTTTAACTTTGTAGTGTGTATTGTATATCAGGGGTTAGGTGCCTTGCTCAAGGGCACTTCAGTTGCAACCTGCCAGTACTGGAATCGAACCAGCAACCTTCTAATTATAAGTCTGACTCACTTACCAGTAAGCCCCAACTGCCCCATAATGACTACATCTTTTCTTTTTGGAGCTTGAACAGGTTTTGAACCTATTTAAATTTTGTAATACTAGCTCTATTTTCATGCTGAAAAGTACAGGCTGGAAAGAGGTGGGATAAATGAATCTGTGATGTGAAAATAATTAGAAGAGAATCCAAATATAATTTTATAGCAGGAACACTCATATTGTGTTCAGTCTGGATGCAGCCCTGACAGGGATCGCCGCAGCTCCAGCAGGGCCCAAAAAATGTGTCTGTGTCATCGAAACACTGCGGTGTTGTCCTGACTAGGCAGCCAGAGAAAATAGTTTCTCTATTTTTTCTGGCGTGTTTACCAAACTGTTCCTTGGTAGTGTTTTATAACACAGAGATGCTGAGGAGCTTATCTAGAAACTATATGTAAATAGTAAAATAGTAAAAATAAGTAAAAAATAGTCCAAAAAAAAGAATCATTGTTGATGATCATTGATCACATTCTAATTCTTTAAAAACACCTGCTGTCTTTCCTTACCACAAGGGCAGCACTTTTCCAGATTTACTGCAATATTTGTGTTCAGCTGGCCCAAGACACATTCTGTGAGTCCAGAATCTTGTGTTGTCAAGCCCTCACAAATCCTAAAATATAATCTGCAATGGACATGATGAGGATCTCATACACATGCATACTAAATAATAAATGAATCTCCTCTGTCTTAATTTTTTAAACTCCACACCATTCAGTAAAGTATATTTTCTTTGAATAGAATTGCAGGGGGCTTAGTTTCTTTCAAAACACATCTTGACATCATTATTACAGACAAGATGAAAGCTAATAGGGGTCTGGACATATCCTGTTTTCAAAGACAGTGTTTTATCTCTCCAGGAATAATACACAGTGTCAAATGTTCAGAGCGTCTACTGAGGATGTGCTGGAAAATACTAAAAGTGTTTGTGGGTCAGTTTGGTGCCTTGACCAGTATGAACACAGGGAAACCAAGACCAACCTGATCCTAGATCAGTTCTACCAGGAGAGTAGAAGACTCAGGAGGCAAGAGTACATCTGAATAATATTTTAACAGCAGTCAGCATATGGTAGGCACCATCAGTTACAATTCCAGTGGGTTTCAGATTGTAGCTGTTCCTGGCTAAAGATGAAGTATTGACAGGGACCAACCTGGTGATAGTGGGGAGGATGGGGGTGTACGCCGGCATCACAATCTGCAAACGCAGATTGAGAGTCAGTATAGAATTTATATACTCCAAGTGTCTAGTGGTGATTGGCTAGATTTATAAGTAATGAATGGCATGGCATCAGAGTTTTCCTGGTAGAACATGCCCTAGAGCTTCCATTTTTAGAACAACTGCAGAGTCAAGTATATATCGATTTTATCAAAGCACATCACTGCAGTTATTTCAGGTCTAGTTTAAAATTATGTCTTAAAACAAAGTATCATTCTGTATTTGTTTTTTGGGCAATGCAATAATACTGCTATTATGCAACAACAAGAAATAATTTTATTGTTCCCATTAAAATAATTTAAGCTGTCTACAAATTCAAAGTGAGGAACCTGTGTCTGTGAAAAAACTGTAATGCAGTACCACAAATAAATTGTCTCCAGTAAAATCATATATGCTGTCTACATTTTGCATGCTTGTGGTGTAAATCGCATTGTTGTGGACACATAAATTTGCAACTGAGAAAAGGGCATGACTTATAGGGACGTATAGAAAGATGCTTTACATGCTGAAATGACACTGTGAGTTCAACAATGGCTTTAAATGACATCTCACGGGAGCATATCAGAGTTCATGCATGCTTTATCTGCCAGAGACTGAACAAGACCAGGTATTGAGCACCAGAAGACTTGTGGAAAGGTAAGCTGGACCACACAGATAAAGACCTCGCTATTTAAGGGGATTTTTCAAAACTAACAAAGCGAAAGATTCAAACATTTTTTGTCTTACTTTAAAGCATCATATTGTACATTATAGAATTCCCAATTAATGCAAAAATCCTACTTGATTATAGGAAATGACAAATAATGTTTTGAATTCTTTAAGATATTTCCTGCTAACACACTAAAGCAAATGATAAAGAAACATCTTTAATGAACATCCCACAGAATATTTTTTCTGTGTCATTAAATTGCAGTTATATTTAACCTAAACCTAACCAAGAGGAACCCATATTTTTTCTTATGTAAGTACACATTCTTTAAAGATCTATTATAAGGTGGGACATCCATTAGTCATTCTTAGTTGGGATGACTAATAAAAAATAAAATAATTATATAGTAGCTTAAATCTGACACTACAGGGACCGCTTACAGGTTGCTGTTGCTTGTAAAACCCTGATGTACATAATATTCATAAGAATAAAATGGAAGAAGTCAACTCTAAAGACTCTAAAGTAGCTATGAAAGGGTCAAAAATGTTTTAATTAAAACCTGTGTATTTTAAAAAGTCTTGGTAAGGGTAAGTCTTGGTAACTGTACGCAGTTTAATTATATTTACCTGTTACAGTACCTTTAGTAAGAAAGTGTTAGATTTAATGTACGCGTGTAAGTGTCTGTACTGTAGAGAGAAACATTGCAATGACAGCTATCCAGCAACAAAACCTTCTAACAAGACCCCTGACAGCTCCTGGGGACAGAAGATGTCCCAAGTGTTTATAATGGGAGTACATCTCCTTCACTGCAGCTGCATGAAATTAGCCTGTCTCCATAAATGCAGGATCAAACTTCCATTCGTCTGCTATTAAGGCCTGTTCATAGCCTTACAAAAAAATTGCATATTGTATGAAAAAAATTTCATTACATAACATGCACATAACATACATTACATGCACATAACGTTTACTTTTCAGTTGATTTATTTCCATTCATTTAAATACATTTAATTATTTAAAAACTGCTCTAAAGAGTTCCTCTTTAAACCTGTGGTATACCTATAGAGTCTTAATGTGTCTAGTTTGATTATTGTGAACACAATTTCACTAAGTAGATCAAGATCACTGTTTAGGATCATTTACTCATTCTTTACATTTTCATTCATATCTTTGGTACTTCCACAAGCAAGTGGTAAATCTTCAAAACTCGTAGTGCAGATCATCCAAAATGCAGTTTTTAGATGTTTAAGCATATTTCTAATTGACTTAGTACAAGACACAAAAATGTTTCACTTCATCACAAAAAGAGTAGGGACCTGTTTTATCACCCAGATCTTGAAAGGTATACTTGTAATATATTATCAAAGAACATTTTGTCTATAAAAGTCTATGAAAGTTCTTCCTTTGCTATTTACAATATTGACGGTATTCTTATAATGCTGTCAGAAATAACTAAATCGCGATGTCATACTGTATCTTCACAAATCACACCTTTTTGGATAAATGGATAGTATTGGATAGATGCTACAGTATTATGGATATTATGTCGAGTTTACGTCGATTGTAAGGGATGTTTGTGATATTTGTGTTTTTAAATGTTTATATTCAGCATGGGTCATTTTAAAATTTCATATCTTCAGAACTTCGTAAACAAAATCTAATACTCTTAGCTGTGCTATCCACATTTATCCACAGCCCTAGACTACTGTATGTCAACAACAGCGTGTAGTTTTACTTTTATTTCATTTATTGATTTTATTTATTATTATTAGAAGACCCTTCTGAAACCTAGATTCAAAGGAGTTTGTGGGCTGTAATGTTATCTGGGTAGAAAGAGGAGAAGACAGAACTTAATTAGACACTGGCAATTCTCAGCAGGCTCACCAAGGCTTGTTGAGCCCTAAAGTTGTAGTTTTGACATGGTTTGAGTCAGATAGGCAGTATTTTTTTCTGTCCTGCAGTTATCTACCTTTTAAGAATTACCCTTTTAATTTAATCCCTTTCATCAACCAGCAGAGAGGTCCAACAGAGAAACAGAAAGAGAGGAAGAGGGAGAGAGAGAGTGAGAGAAGGTGGGGGTCTCTGTTTTGTCTCTTGGATTAAAAGGTGGGTTTCTTGCAGGAGTTGAGGCCACACTCAGGCTTGCATGGACACAATGTCCCCTCTGTCTTCAACAGAAAGGACCTTTGGACAGGAATCAGCTTCCAATTAGCTCTCAACCCTTCACCCTAGCTATTCTAACCTCTCTCTCACCAGAGGCCTGGCCTGTGGCCCCTGCAATTTATCCAGGCAGCCTGAGCCAAGATTATAAGCAACCTTGTGACAACCAAATTGTACCTTATTTATAGGTAATGGCATCTCCAGCCACCTTACGCCTGATCTGACACCTTCCATCACCATGGAGAAGCACAAAGATAGAGTACTTCATGTTAGCATATAAAATCACCACAATTACTGTCGGACGAGTAGGTGGGTGGCAGACACCATTTGTCGCCTGCTTTAACCTGTGATTATAATCGGAGAGTCCTGGATAAGTTCACAGTGTCTGTAGAAGTATTTTTCCCTTCCTGGCTAGTTTGGCATCATGCTTGCAGGAAATTTTCAGATCAAAGGTCAAATAAAATAAGATTTGAGAAATAGCAGAACCAAGGAACACATAGAAATTCCTTTAAGAAATGTGTGGGGAATTGGTAAATTGCAATGTCACAATGACCATAATATGATGAAAACCAAGACACAGCATGTTCTGTCTGGATCGAAGGACAAATGGATTGGAGGGAGTGTTTAAGACACTGATTGACTATGTGGAGATGGATAAGAATGCACTGGGCAGAACAACAAGCCTTGAATGGCACTGAAGCAGGTGTTGTCTACCGGGATGGGTTTGGCATAAGAATAAATTCAGGATATGAATATGGGTATATTGTGCCCTCTTGAGCACCTGCAGACCCCCTAGACAAAAGACTAAGCTGAAAACAAAGGAAAAGGATCCCACAATCCTACCCTGTTGGATGAATTCCAGCCCTACATCCTCTCTTCAAAAAGTTGAGAAAACAGCCCTTCTATTTCTTTATTGAAAGTGACCCCTTCCTTCCTATCTTAGTATAATTATGTCTCTGGTCATTCCATCTTTTTCTCACAGAGTGATTATCTTAGCACAAACTGTAGTCCAGAGGGTCACTGTTGTGTGATGCATTTAAAGGACAAAAATATCCATCTGCCTTGCATTAATGATTTGCTCTTATTTAAATATTTACTGCAGTTCATTTAAATTGAATTTAAGTTGTAAATACATTATAGATTCAGGGAGGTACCTCTTGACTTTGGCTAAAGGGCCAGAGTGAGAGGCCTCTTTAAAAGCTGTGTATCTCCCTACTACTTTCCCCACTCATGATCCCTATCACTGGGGTGACGATGTAAGAGTCTTGCGGAGAGAACCAGATTGAATTCTGAGCCAGTCTGGATGACTGATATCTGACCACCCACCCTGTCCTGAGCCTTATACTGCAACCCATCAATATTCAGAAAAACTACTGTACTTGTGTTGTAAATGTTGTGAGTAAAATGTGAAATGTCCTGCTGCAGTACCACATAATGATGATGTGATGATGTTGTTTTAATGTTTTGAAGACCTGCTTGCTCAAGTAACAAGTAAAGACAATTGGTTCAATTTCAATTAAATTGTATTTATATAGCACATTAGAAAAGATTTGCAACAGTACCATAAAATACAGACAATACACAAAAATAAAATATATGTACACAACATATACACAATACAAATTACACAATGAAAGAGAGTGAAAGAGAATTGGAGACAGAGAAATAACAAAGTAGAATAGTAGAATCTTAGGTACTTAGGTAACTTAGGTACTGCATAAGTTAAATAGCTATGTTTTCCTTATCCTTATTAACAGTATATTTTTGAACTCTCAACAATCAAGATATTAAAAATATTTTCTTATATGTGAACAACTAAAGATATATTTCTGGCTTCAACATTATTTGTTCTTCAGACATTTCAGATTTTTACTAAGTTATCCATATTTGGTTTTTGACAACTCAGAATGTGTAAACTTTAATAGTTTACTCTTGGGGGGTACATTTAGGCAGTTGTGGCCTACTGGTTAGAGAGTGGAACTTGTAACCACAAGGTTACTGGTTCAATTCCAGTGTCGGCAGGTAACAACTGAGGTGCCCTTGAGCAAGACACCCAACTCCCTGGGTGCTGCAGTGCTGCCCACTGCTCCAGGTGTGTGTGTTCACTGTTTGCAGTGTAAGCTTTCACAACTAGCTACTCCAATGTGTGTGTGCACTAACTGGATGGGTTAAATGCAGAGGACAAGTTCCAAGTGTGGGTTACCATACTTTTCCAGCACCTTACTTCACTTCACATTTAGATCCCCATATCTCTGGGACTATACCATATAGGTATATAGCCCTAAAAAGGATAAAAATGTAGCAAAACAAAAGTTTTTTGTAAAACAGAAACAAAAAGTGTTTTATTCCTCTGTCACCATTGGCATATAATGTAACAAGGGTTGCTAATGTAACAGATTTTTATTAGATCTACCAATCTGTGTGTAAAAATAAAATAATGATGCTGGCATCTTTCTCAAGTCATTACTAAATTAGTGAAATATTCATTATTGGCATTTAATATTTTGGCTAAACAAAACAATAATTCAAGCCAGGGACCTCTGGTTGAGTTGACACGTAATGACCCTAAACAGGAAGAGCAAAAGATCTATACGGTGTGTAATGGCACATGTGGCGGCGCTTCACCCTTCTGTGTTATCGGGCATGTTGGAATAGTGCCACAGTAAATACTGTGTCCCTCGAGAGACTGGCCCTGCGGTTTGATCACTGATCCCATTCCTCAGAAGCAGTGAAGTAACGTGCCCCTATGCCCATGACTTATCCCAGGAGAGGGGGCACCGGTCTGCTGACTGGCAGCGGGGACTGGAGAGAAGGGCTTAAGAGAGAGGGCAGAAGGAGGGTCAGGAAGATAAGGCCGTAGGGTTTTGTAAAGAGAAGCTTGACTTTCAGAGCACAGGAAGAGGGGATGAATAACGCAGAGAAAAGGAGGAGGGCAGCTGAAACTCCACACCTCTACTGCATCTGATAACAGACTCTGCATTAAAGTTAGTGTAAAAGAGAAGGTTAGAGGTAAAATGTCAATAACGAACATGCAAGAAAGAAACAGAGAGAAGAGATGGGACAGAGAGTGAGAGAGGTAACAATCCCTAGGGTTTCGATGTGGAGCTTCACTGTTTATGAACATGTTCTTACTGAGTCTGTCAGTACTATACTGCCTTTACTGCGATTATGACAAATGAACTGGAGAAAAACTCCAGCTGGCCATCAATAACATTGATATTCATTCAAGTAAAACAGATCAATGCATCGGGCTGGTATGTGGTAGTTGTATATTATATATATATATATACAACTACCACATACCACTACCACAAACACTAACCAAACATCTATGATTTGCTAAAACAGAAAAAAATTGAAAAAATGTTTAAAAGACAGAAAATAATTTCTAAACAATGCTCCTAATACACTAAAACCTAATACACCAAATATAAAATAATGATCTATAAAATAACAATAATAATATTTATATTATTAATAATTAATAATATTATTACTAATATTTAATAGTAATAATTATATTTTAGGGACCAAATTATTTGCATGGCACAGAGAAATTAATAACATCCATTCTGCTCTCAAAATTCCAAAGAAAGCATGTCTCCATATGTGGAACATTATTGCACTTAGACACACTGATGACAGCTATTTACTGACCCCAGAGCCAAGAAGTGGGCCTGGCTGAATTATTTTGCAGATTCCATAGTAATAAAATGGTCAGCTAGAAATGAGTTTCACAACAGGACACAATGGTCGACCACTGTGATCTGATTACATTGTGCCCCTTCACGGGTAAGCTGAGAGGGCTGGGAAGTGCCCCCGGGAGCAGAACACAAGGCCTGGAAACATTTGGCCATTGAGATGAAGCTCGTAAAGTTATCTCCATGCCTCACACACTTCTTCAAAAGGTGACTGCAAAGTTTTTGTGATCTAGAGCTAAATGCTATGAGTTTTGAAAATTAACAATGTTGTCTGTGATTTCACTTCTAATCAAAATAGCAGAGTTCCGAAAAGCATGTTCTGACTATTTGATCTGTAATTACACGCCTTACTTAATGTCTGTCAGTAAGACTTGTGCAGTACTCTCAAACAAATTACTGGGTTGATTTTTGATTGTGATCAATGTAGCTACCCTGACTGTACTGTACAGTATTTTATGTAATTATCTGTACTTTATTTTACGATCATTAAGTTTGCACTCAAATGAACTCTCAGGGGAGTGACTTAAAACTTATCTCATTTGCAACGGTTTAATGACAAGGCTAAAAAATGTAGTAAAAGTGGAAAACAGACTTCATTTAAAGGCGGCAAAATAAAGTGTTCATTGATGCCACACACAGTGGCCAAGCATTGGAGGCATTTAGCTTGTAGAAATGCTATCTGATGAGGCCACTGCATGTGTGTGTGTCGTGTGTGATGTTGGCCCGTTTTCATTCAGACAGATGCTCAAATGGCCAGCTCAGAGGAGGTGCTGGGGCCAGTGGATCAGTGCCTATCTTCCTCCCCTCAGCCCAGATCACTTTCAGAACAGAGCAGGGGCAAGAGGGAGTGGATTTCAATCACCTGACTCTGCCTATTGTACACCAGCACTGACAAAGATCCACAAATATACTCTCTGCTTAGAAGTAGAGCGTTGTCCAAGTGCCCTACACTGCTGCTGCCCACTGTGATCTGAGAGTCTAAGCCGACAGTTAAAAAGAAATGCAAGATTAGGTTTTTTTAAAAAACAAATTTTTTCCTCTTCCTGCCTCATTTTTGCCCCTTTCCCTCTTTTAATCATGCAAGTGAAGCAAATGTTAAGATTTATATCATGGTTAAGCCAAAACAGTGTGTTGCCATACTGGTACAAGAATTTTGTTTTTTGTTTTTAATTTTTGTTACAATTGTAGACAATTGGTGACACAAAAAGTTCACTTGGTGTTATATATGGAGTACATGCAAACTCAGACTTGGCAAAAGCTTGGCCAAGACATTCCCAGCTAACAGGGAATGTTCTCAGAATATTGGCTAATCTTTTTTAAAAGTTGTCTCAAAAAACAATCTTGCAGTAATGTTAGTAATATGTTTTTAATGTAATATAGCATATCAAAATCGTTATTTTTTAAGTAGTTAGTAAAACATTTAAAAAAATGTTTCAGAATTTAAAAAATTTATATTTATAATATTTATACAACCAACCGATAACATGTTTAAAAAACTGGATATTTTGAATATTTCTAAAACATTTTTGTTACTTAATACACTGTTAAAAAAACACTTTGCTGCCTTATTTTTTTTAGTTTAATCAACTTGGCTATACAAGTAATTTCAAGTTAACATTTTAAATGCTGACTGGTGTAACTTAGGTTAAGCAATTGTCCAACTACTACTATGAGTTACCTTAAACCCACACCAGTCAAGATTACACAGAGTAAGTTGGAATGACTTACTAACCAAATGAAACTTTAACTTAAAATTTAAGGCAGCAAAGTTTTTTTTACAGTGTAGAAACGTTACAGAAATATTTTTAAACATAAAATTGTTAGCTGGTTTGCAAGCACTGTTCTGTATGGAGGTATTAGAGTTAAATTGAAATGTCTGTATCATAAAATTAAATTAATGTTCAGATAGTAAAAAACAATTTATCCACATTTAACTAACTTACTGAGCAATAGACCAGATCTTCCAGCTGTTGCTCTGCCTTGACAGTTCAGGTCGTTAACATGAAAAGAAATCTGACCATAGAAGGCAGTTTACACAAATGGCCATTAAAGCACAAGTGGCAACAACACTAAGCACGCAAAGCATGCAGTATTTGTATTGCGTTGTTGTATTATGATTTGATGGCATTCATACATTCCTTTTTATAATGTCATCCTTTTAATAAAATTAACTATTAGATATGTTTGTTAATATGATTGTCTTTGAATTTTTGCAATTAATTTGTTCACTTGTCACTTACTATAAAGTTAATGTTGTTGAGTCTGTTGACTTTGAGATAATGTCAGCTGTCTCAATTAAATTCTACAAATGAAAGTTTTCTTGTGTTTAGTGTTAAATGAAATCAAATTTTGGCTGGATTAACTTGGATAGAATGTGGGGATTAAGAATGGAAATCAGGTCCATTAATGTGCATGGTATGTACTGACACTTAATGCTGATTTAATAAAAATCCTAATATCACAATACTGCTGCTATTTCATTACTATGTCCCCAGTCATTACTATATCCCCAGGCTCTACAGTAAATGTTCCTATCCTTATCAGTGAATTTAATTTGAGCAAGTAAAGATTTTAGCCATCAAAGAAACTCAGAAACCACATGTACTTGCAGAACACTCCTGGGGTCAGAAAAGAAAAAAAACGTGAAAGGTTCCAGCTCCACCTGCAAAATAAAGTCTTTTCATGGATCAACAAATCCATCAGCATCTTTTTCTTTCTAGCAAAAATCTGAGCAATTATTTTTGACGTGGAACATCAATAATCTCATTTATTTTTTCCTCATCTCTCTTGGTGCTGTGCGCCCTTTCTCTTGTCTGTGTCTGCCCAGAAATGTAAGATAGAACACTCAATAACCCAATTTTTTGCACCATTGATCTTACAATTGTTGTATCCCTCTGCATCCATCCTCCACCCTGCTATCCCCTTTTTAATGAAAATGTTATTGACAGCAGCATTGTGTTAAATTATTAAGTAAATGTTAACAGATAAGGGCGATGTGTTTCCTGCCTGCATGTATCTGCAGTGTAAATGGGCTAAGGTCGCGTGTGCCTTTTGTAAAGAGCAGTGGGGATACGTGGCTCTTGAGATGAATAGTAGGATGATGGCAGGATTCTGAAACAGACACTATTAGACACTGTTAGGCTGTGGATCTGGCATACTGCCACCAGACAGCTATGTGTTTTAGCCTAGCAGGGTGAACCCTTTTCCACTTGCTCTGCTGTGAGAATCAATGTAGCAATCTGTCTTAGTCGAACAAAAGCCTGGTCTATTGTTTACTACCCCTGAGAGATTTATTTAGTGTTTTTTCTTTAGCATTGTATTGCTATTGTTTGTAAAAGATTTTTGTTTACAGTGTTATAATTTAATAGGTGCTGGCATTTAGATGCTTATTGGACCACAATGTCTAGACTTGTGTCGCAAATGGCTAATTGCCAATGTGTCTGTGTGGAACAAACTCACACAACAGATCAAAGGGGTCAGATTTCCCCTGCACATACTTACATTGCCAGCTGTAATAACTCATCTTCTTGTTTTGTTTAGTTATGAGCCCAGTGTGAGGAGTTAACATAGCATTGTGGTAGTCTTGACATAGGCTGTGTCTGTATGTATTATCATGTAATTAATTAAAGGGGTCGTGACATGAGGAATCAAATTTTCCTTGATCTTTTGACATGTAAGAGATCTTGGTATGATTAATACATCCTAATAATTTAATTCAAGTTTTATAGCTTAAATGTCCTAATCAATAACGAAAGCATGTAATTATTCTCTGGAAAAATAATGATTGGGAAAAATGGATTTGTGACATCACAAGGTGGATTCATTTTCTAACGACTTGCCCCAGAGCAAGAACATCTACTTTTACATTGTCACATTGTTGCCTCTGCCCAGTCATTTAGTTGCAAAAAAAGTTGTCTGCAAAAAAAACAGTCCTCACCTGACAAAACAACATAATCTGTTTTGGGGATTAATCCACTATGATATTGCTGGCTATAATTCCTGGTTGTGCTGTTCATTGGCTAAGAGGTTAGCTAATCATACACTTCGATTAATAAACCCGGAGTTTCTTAAAGGGGAACACTCAAATCTAACTTTTATAATCATGGCACTAATTTGTTTTTGGTCAAAAACTTTAGTATATTGTAATTATACCTCAGGGACCAAAATAAAATAAAAAACATATCATGACTCCTTTAATCAACTTGCTTTGTGTGCCTCTTGTGCATTAAAGCATAATTATTGGTGAATCGTTTACATTGTGTAAGTAAACAATTTGTGTGGCTTTAACTGTCAACTGTTGGCCATTGCATCAGCCTACCACTGGCGGAGGGATCACAGAACGTCTTTCAGGTACGCATGTAACCTCAGTTTCCTGAGAAAGGAAAAGAGACACTGCATCTGGTTTGACGCTATGGGGAATGCCTTCAGTGCGACCGTTGTCTGACTTTCATGTCTAAACACACCAATCTAATTGGTCCACAACAGTGCTTGATGTGCATCAGGTGCCCCTTGATGTGCATCAGGTGCCCAGAACAGTATATTTGAGCACCGGTAGAGTGTGTCATCAACTTCTTTGTCTGAAGGAGATGGCAACATGACGCAGTCTCATTCCCTTTCTCAGGAAACCAATGTTACATACTTAATCGAGAGATATTCCCTTTCATGGGAAATTGACTTTGCGTCTGGTTTAACGCTATGAGAAATGCAATACCAACTGTGCCATCCTGGCGGGAGCGATTGTCACATGGTCCATGGTAAAGCACAATCACCATAAGCATAACACAATGACACCCTACTCGTGAACAGCTGATGACAAAAAGACCTCTCTTGGGCCACTGCCCAAATACAAAGCCCTGTTAAAAAAAGCTTACACTAGCCACACAGGGAGGTGTTCAGCTAGTGATGGCACAACAATGTTACACACCACTGAGCCAGCTGTGTAAAAACTTGGTAGTAACAGCTTAAAAAGCCAGATACTGCCTTTTAGAGAGGGTTCTTAATGCAATTGTCTTAATGCAAGCTTGTCCTTTTGCCTGAACTTTAGGGAGAGGCAAGGACCTTCTACAGAGAAGGCAAGGCAAGTTTATATATATAGCACATTTCATACACAAAGAAAATTCAAAGTGCTTTATATATGAGCAATTTACAAAGAAAGAGAAAAAAGGATACATAATGAATAATGAATGCGCTCTTTAAGATCTTTAACAATCTGGATTTAAAAGTGTCTACTGTCTGAGCACTTTTGGTCTTCTGGAAGCAGATTCCAGTTATGGCTGGCATAATGGCTAAATCCTGACTCACCTTGTTTTAAGTAAACTCTTGCTATTTCTAAATGACATGATCTGAGTTGTCTGTTAAGCATAAGCATATCTGCAATGTATTCAAATGACTAATAACCACACACACCCATCATCGCTTAAACACAGAGGCCTGCTAAAAATATTATACACTTTATACAGAAAGAGTTGTTTGACATTTAAACATTCAATGCGATTCAAACACATGTCTCCCAGCACATCATCCAAGCATGCCACTGGGCCAGCTGTATAAAGGCTAGGGTGAGCTCTATGGGAAGTGGAGTATTACTTCACACACATCCCAGAGGATTAAAAATCAGAGGGGACCTTGAGAATGGTTGGCCTCAACCACCTGGAACTAATATCCTTTTTTCCCTTCTTGAATGTATTAAGGGGAGCAGAGGACCCTCAATAGTGAGGATGCTGCTCTATTCATACCACAGGGGACCAGCATTAAGGAAACAATAAGGACTAGCCACAGTCACTCGAAACCCCCTCTATAGTGAGGGTGCCCTAGAAATCCAAGAGAAATCCAACTGCTTTAAATTACTGTCCCTTAATAGGACTCTGGGGGAGCAGGGGATAGTGAAGGGGGTCATATCTCAAAGGGACCCAGCAAAAAGCCGGCTGCCACTACTTACCTCCAGAAGGTGAAGCTCTTGTGAGGGGAGGATGCTCTATAGTGAGGGTGCTACTCCAACACAACCTGGAGGACAGCAGTCAAACAGGAGCCAGGCACTAGCTGCTACGTATATGCCATCTCCTTTGCCAGTCAGGAGGTTGAAAGGCTGAGGATCTTGTATCATCCCCCACACCACAGGGGAAGGAGGCAACTCTGCCAATCCATGAGAGCCAGACTTAAAAACACTGGCTGCAGCCATATAACCCAGGGGGGTGCAAAAGAAGGGGTTTGAACCCAGGTCTCCCGTGTTCAACAATGACAGACTGATTATCAGGGGAGAAGAGGGATTATTGGACTCAGTTCTTAACCCATAGAATCCACCTTCCAAATGGAGCTATTAAATGCTAACTCCACCACCAAACTCCAAATATACAAGGAAGGGCTGATAAACATACTGGAAAGCAAACTCAATGGGAGTAAAGGGTTTCATCCATGACTTCATGAGGATCTGTGAAGCTCAAATAATACAATGAGGATGGTTGTAAAACAGACACCAAAGCAGTCCTCAAGGGGACTTTAAACAAAAAAAACATTCTTTCGCTGATCTTTGTTGACCTGGGATGGCCTGTACTAGAAGTGTTTGAGGTGGGTCTTGAACCCAGGTCTCTCAGTATAGTCACAGCATATAAACTGGTTCACACCACAGGCCTGCTATGTTAAAGCTCGATTAGGGAGTGTCTCTGTTCTCACTTAGAGGAAGCCTAAGGCTCAACCCAAAGAATCACTAGCCAAGGGAAGCTCACCAGTAATGATCAATGACTCCTCAGCACAGCTATTCTCTATATAGTTAAAACAGGGGGCCAGCTACGGCCATCGTATGCAGCACAGCCCAAGCCTAACCCACTCACATGTACCATTCAGATGCGATACCCAGAGTGATCCGATTGACACTGTCAGAGTGTGCAAAGATAGAGTTCCATCCACTGAGAAGATCACCCACAAATGTCTCGTTAATGGAAGGCATCCCCACGTGCTCTCGCATTTCCTCTGCATTCATGTAATTTGCCCACGAATGCAGTTAAAAATGGGAGAAATACAGCTTCTTCCCAGATCACTCCACTTTAGCATAAGATCAGGGAGAAAAGGCAGGCTCACGGGAGCTTCACAGCCATGACAGCCGGGAATCACTTGTTGAGCCGTCCACAAGATATGGCCGGCTTCTCACCCCCGTGAGACATGATCTGCATGATTAGACATGAGATTTAGACACAGTCACACCAAAACATTCCCCATACTATGGGAAAAATTAAATTAACTTTAATTACTTTTCTCTATTTATTTGGATGACACAAAACAAACCTATAAGACACAAAAAGGTCTGGTATCAGTGCAAAGCTTTTCTGCTTTTCACTTCTGCTCTAGCTTTTGTCTTAATCTTGCTTGTACTCTTAACTTGGCATTGTATACTTTTTTTGTTGGCTCTTATGACACATTTCTTGTCTTTCTTGAAGTATGTACTACTTGGTATTTTGACTGTATTCCTTAATCGCTTTAATGTATAAATAATGCAAAGCAGTTCTTGCTACTGATGGGGTATGCTAATAATTACCATAGTTTAAATGGCAGAGAAAATCTCTGTACAAACAATGCATAGTCCTATACTGCCCAACTATTATCAAATTGCTCTTTTAATAGCTCAGGAAATGTATTTCTACTATCTACTTAGTAGAAATAAAAAAAGAAACAAATGGTGTATGGAGCTGTAAAATTTGATAAAACATGTTTGAGTTTCTGTTGAAATCTTTAATAACATTGACTTTTGATGAGAAGTCTGAGCTCAGTTTGGGACATTATTGAGATCTCTTATAAAACACTAATTGCGACATTCGTAAGATTGAAGAGGTTTTTCTCAGGAGAAATACTTGGAACACAGTAGATTAAAGTAAAATCTTTCTTTTGATTTTCATGTAATGACATTGCTGTCTAGAAGAAAGGTTTGAGGTATTTGAGATCTCATCTGTCATCTTTCTTAGATTTCTTTTGAAAAATGTATTGTCAGTTCTATTGTCATGAATTCAGTGAAGTACAGCGACATTCATACATATCCACACAAACATACCCATACTCAAGTTGAGTGCTAACAACTTTAAAAGTCAAATATAAGCTGATGTTCCACATTAGGTAATAAGGACGCACTGAGAGTGAGACCTGCATGATAACCTGTGAAGTCAGGTCTTTGACAGCTGCTGTGGGTTTGAACGCTCTCTCCCACCATTCTTCTACCTTCTGTTTAATCTGTATATAAAAATAGCATGATAATCAAAAACCTACAGTTACTTTGTCAATTAGCAGATTCTTTGTTTGAGCAAGTCACCATGAGTGATTGGACTGGAGAGATTGTAATAACTAAATAGAATAGCTAAATATAAATAGCTTGGTTACAGCTCCTAGGTACTTAAATTTGGGAATCTTGGAGAAAGACCAGTATCTTGGCCCACAAGGATTGTACTGATTCACATTTTTAAATAATTTTCTGCCCTAATTTCTGCAAAATTCTCTAAAAAAAAAATAAAATGTGTTAAACAGAACAGGGAATATTACACTCTTATTGGTATCTTAAAGTGAACACGTAAGAAACAGGGTATTTATATAACTTCAGAAATGAATAACCAGCATTCCAACTGTATGAAATTCTGCAGAGCTTTCTCTGAAGTTCTACTGGTGCATATTTCACATTAGCTTACTGATAACTCAAAATTGTTTTTTTTTCTAAACTGTATTTTTTAGGTTTGTGTAGTTAATACAGTACAGTGTGTACATGTGTACATACAGTACACATTTGTGGAGACAAAGTAATGGAGCTTTGCCAATAATGGACTTTCTTTTATACATCTGTCATGTTGAGCATTGCAAATTGTTTTCAGTCATTTTGAGAGAGTGATCTGTCTACTGCATAAGAGTATACATGCCTAAGTGAGTGTGTATTTTTTTGATATTCTGTTTACACATATCCAGCAGAGTGGCGTCTTGTAACTTTTAACTTGTAACTTAGTGTCTTCTGTTTTTGGCTGCCAATATAGAAGCTCCTTATATAAACTAATTGGAGAGTCACTGGTGTTAAAACACACCTGTTTAATCCTTCAAATGTTACACAAAATCCTTTAAAAAATTAATGAACAGAGAAAGTGGTTCTGTTCAATTACCTTGAGGTTCTATTTCTACCTGACTTAACATTGACCTAATTTCTGTTACCACATTAAGCAGTGAGTTTAACATTTCTTACAGTGTATACAAAGTAAAGTAATAAAGAATCTCTTCACAATAATAATACCTATATCTATAAATAAGTCTATATCAGCTGAACACTGTTTTAATAGTATTTTTAATTCTCTTAATTATTTTGCCTTTATTATTAGTACATATAAATATACATCTGATGATCAATTGTAAGTTAAGGATTCTAATCACAGAAATAATAAATGATAATATTTAACTATAATTCTATAACTTATTTGTACATATTATTAAAATTTTGTTTTTCATTATGTTTTGTAATAATAATAATAATAATTAGGACAATAATCGTATTATAGGCTTTGTAGAAAGTGTAACATGTTTTTCTATTAGTCAAGGTAACAGTAATTATAATATTATAATAATAATTATAATTACAAAAAACAGACACTCTGAATGTATGCTCCTGTGAGAAAATCAAGTGTCATCATCTATAATAAAGTAGTAAAAACAATATGACACACATATAAAAACAGAATCCAATTAATATTCTTAGTTTCTTCACAAACTTCCCTCTGGCCCCATCATCCAACCTACACATCCACACCCATTGATTACCTGGCCAGCTCTCCTGCTGTTTCTAATGGGACTGAGAGCCCCGATCATGCCACTGTTGCCTCTCTGCATGGTGGATTAGGTTTGTCTGAAAGCTCTTGGCCCTCGCAATCATCCTAATGCACAAGCATTGGCCATTACTGTCAGAGCCGTTACCGTGGCATCCATACATTAAGCAGACCCCACCCACCCAACTCCCTCATCCCTAGTTGAAGGGGTGAATTAATGCACTTCCCGGGGCTTGACTAGTGTGTTCCCCATACTGTGTTAAACAATGTGCAAATGGTTCACCTCCTTTATTAGACGTGTGGCTTAATTAAAAGGGCTGTCAGATATATCTGTCCCTCCTCAGCGGCCCTGTCCCTTTGAGTGCTTGAGATGGGGGTGGCGGGGTGGGGGGGCTGGGTGGCGGGTCTTTTGTGAGGGTTGAGCTTGAGGCCAGGCGTCCTAGAGTTAAAGGTTAACGATAGCTGCAAACTGAATGGTGACTGGCCGAGGAAGAAGAGGAAGGAGTTCTTATGTTCTAAGCAGAAATAAGACAACAAAAAGGAACTAAAACCAGTGTTTTTGATTAACCAAGTCAGAGGTACAGCCAGTCTCAATACTTTTATTGTTTAAGGTTTGACAGCAGGCCAGCAAGCTGAGAAATATGAAATACTTGAGTTTAAACAATTGTGTCCTCCAGTTTTCATTAAGTACCACTTAACGGTTATGTGACACACTACAGGGCCTGTATGTGGAAAGAAGAATTAACAAAGGTCTAGTGATTCTGTATTTTACTGCATATTGCAGCCACTTTCATAGCCTGCAGTATGGCTGAGGGTTCTGTTTGTATGGGTATTTGTGTTCCTCATATTTGGTCTTAAGTTGTTGGAGGTCACTAGTTTACAGTTTTTTTGTCTGGTTTAATGAACATAGTAAAATGTCAGAAGTATCCCAGCTATGTTTTTATAGTACCGTGCAGATATAAATACAGTGGGGTCCAAAATCTGACACAATGTCTAGGGTTTTTTGTGGTCAATTAAAATGTTTAAAATATGAGCAACTTACATCTGTGTATACTCTGCACACACACATGTATATGTACTATTATGTGTGGTTTTTTGTATACATGAATATAATAACCTAATCATGTTATTTTTAAAAGGGAATGATTTGATTAATTTACTGTCGTGAGGGTGTGCTCTAAAATTTTCCATCTTATTGCAGCTCCAAGTGAGAAATAGAAATAGTAATAGCTCAGTTCTCTGGTAGATGGAGTTAGTGGATTGTCTTTACAGATGGAGCTTGTGGATCGTGATGAACGTGGAGGTGAGATGGAGATCTTTAGGTAAGTGGATGTGAGCATATGGTATTGCAGGTGGGATGAGGACGAAGAGGACAAGGAGCCAGGAGACGAAGAAGACGAACATCAAGAAGAGTAATCCAATAACAAAGGAGCGAAGGTATGGAAGGTAATCCATGTAGCGTATAACAAGTCCAGAAAGTGAGTGAGTGCTCAGTGTGTGCTTAAATAGGGATGCCTTGACAGCTGATGTTGTATCCCAAAAACTGAACTGAAGATTCATTGAACAAGCATGTTTCTGCTTTAAGGAAGAGATGGAAGTTTCTGAGCCTCTGTAGGACTTCTGCAACATTTTGGCAGTATTTAGCCAGGCTCCAGGAATATACCACAATGTTGTTGATGTATATGATTACAAAACAATGAAGAAACTAACAGAGCACCCTTTGTATAAAGTCCAATGAAGGGCGCATTACAAATACCTGGTGATGCTGTTCTGGTTAGTTGCCAGTAGAGGTTACAAAAGTGGTCTTCCATTCATCCCCTTTACGTATCCGTATGAGGTTATAGGTGCAGAGGTTAAGTTTGGTAAATAAAGAGGCTCCTTTTAACTGTTCTAGGACAGCTGGGACAAGGGAAAAGGGGTAATGGAACTTTACTGTCCCATGGCCATTGTGGTGATATTTGGTATGCATTTTTGGACAGAAGACATCACTGAAGTGGAAATAACATGGGGGGATGTCTACAGGTTTCTACAGGACATTTACTGAGTTGAGTGAAATGGTTTGCAGAGACTTGGAGATTACTTTAGAGAGATGTGGGAAACATCTTGGAAAACAGTCCTTATCCCACCTCAGGATCTCTCCTGTCCTCCAGGAAATGGTAGGATTGTGTTAGATGAACCAGGGTCATCCAAGGATGATGTCAGCTGTAGAGCTTTCCAGATCAAGTAACTCCATGGATTCTAAATGGAGGGCTCCCAGACAAAGTTGAATCAGTCCCACAATGTATTGAATGTGACTCTAGGTTTGCCTTGATCATTCG
Source organism: Chromobotia macracanthus (assembly GCA_036877525.1). Classification (NCBI taxonomy): domain Eukaryota; kingdom Metazoa; phylum Chordata; class Actinopteri; order Cypriniformes; family Botiidae; genus Chromobotia; species Chromobotia macracanthus. Next base: position 3,101,435 of record JAZGTH010000002.1, read on the forward strand.
GATCAACTCAAAGAGGTTGAACTGAAATATGTGGCTGACCCAGAGTCAAGGAGGGCAAGTTCTGGAAGTGAGATCACCGAAATGATTAGTGTAATTTCACCAGAAAGAGTACTTTAGATGGACAGATTGGGCATGCTGAAGAAATATGCCATCCAACACCTCAGTACAGACAAAGATCCCGAGTTAGACGCTCAGAAGGATGTAGTCTGGTGAAATCCACTTGAATGGGTTCATCTGAGGGTTCTGGAGACCTCTGACAAGTTGGCTGTGGAGAGCATAATCATGAACCGAAGATTTTCCTTGTTTTAAATCATACAATTGCTCACCAATAGAGGTTAGCCAGATGGTAGACTGAATACTTCATGGAAATGAGGAATTGATTGAGGGATTGAGTGATCATCAGGTAAGTAAAGAGGTAAGTGGTCAAGTGTATAATGAAACCAGACAATGAGTGAGTGCTTGGTGTATGCTTAAATAGTAATGGCTTTATTAGTAAATGAAGGTGACTGGTTGGTATTCATGGTGAGTTGGTAAGTTGTGATTAGTGTACGGGTGAGCCGCACTTGTTGTTAGGTAGTGATTGGTTGATTGTGGAGTCAGTGTGATCAGGGATAGGTGATTGGTTGGTGAGAGAGCCTGGCTGTAAATTGCTGTTTGGAATTGATTTACAGGCAGAGAGTCTGCCTGTAAATTGCTGTTTGGAATTGGATATTTTATGTCTCAGTTAAAGAATAGTTAGTAGTGCTCTCATTAATATTAAGATTAATATTACACACACATCTAAAATGTTTCTCTGGAATTCATTACTAGACCAGAAAATGAGCATAATGGGTGCATTCATGTTTTAGCACATACAGTAGATCTTTATCATATTATTTCTTTGCCCTTCAATTGAAACAAAAAGGTTTTGCAAGACAAAATTGTTCTTGTCTGGAGTTACTTCTGACCTCATGCTTTTTGTGTTAAACAGTGAGCAAATGGTTTACTTCTTTTACTGCTTATTTTTGCCTCATTCTTTTTTTGAAATAACTGTTATGCAGATGTATGTAAATTACTGTAGCTATAAAAATGTTTTAACACTGCCAGCCTTGCATAGTTTCCAAGTCTGATACAGATCAAAGTTCTTTAGTTAGTATGTTTCAAATTTAAATGTATTTTACAAAGGAGCTTTACATAAAATGAAAAGGAAAACACAGAAAACAGATAAAAATATGAAATATGTATAACACAGGATACAGAATACATGGTATTATTGCAAATTTTATTGTTTATTATAGGATGAACATTAATGTAAAATATCTCTCAGTTACGTATGTAACCTCGGTTCCCTGAGAACGTAGCAACGAGTCAAGGACCTTCTGGAGCTTTAGGGGTAGCGGAGTACTACTCTACCCGCATCCTGCTCTAGGGAGGGCAGAGGACCCATCGTAGTCACCAATAAGGGTACTACTCTGCATGCAACCCAGAGGAGTTAAGTTCAGAGGTGGGCTTGTGAATGACCGGCCACAACCACCAGGAACTAACATCGTCTTTTACCTTCCTTAGGATCTTAAGGGGAGCAGAGGACCATCCACAGAGAGGGTGCTACTCTTTTCAAATCCCAGTAACAACAAGTAATGATGGCATAATAGTAATGACTAGCTGCCATCCCTCAAAACCACTATTCTCTCCGGCAAAATCCACAGGGAGTGCAGGACCCTCTATACCGGGTGTTATACCACACTCACCCTCGAGCCAGAGCCAGTGGTAAATTAGCCATAACTTTCCGCAGCTACTGGCCCTCAGTGGAGCTCTGGGCAGGAGAGATTTCCTAATGTGAGGACCCGCTCTATTCTCCACCCACGACTCAGGAAGACAAAGCTCTCGTGGTGTTAGAGGACCCACTATAGTGGGGGTTCAATCCAACACTACCTGGAAGACAGCAGTTGGACAGGAGCCAGCTGAATGCTAGCTGCCACCGTCCAACACACCATTTCATTTGCCAGCCAGAATGTGGAAAGGCTGAGGACCCTGCACCGCATCAGGAGCTAGGTCTCCGAATGACTGGTACAGCACCAGGGGACTCCGCCCTCAAAGCACTCTTACGGCCAGGAGAGCTTCCAGACTCGCTATCCAAGGGGAGCCATACAGAAGCCAGCTTCAGACACTCGAAACTGTGGTCTCGACCAAAACCTATACTTGGAATATACAACGAGGAAGGCTGAATCAAACTGGCAGAAGGCACTTAAGAAAGTAAAGGAATCAGTAATGATGCTTCCTATGATCCCTTGAGAATACAGGAAATCCAAGTAGTACAACAAGGATGATTGTAAACCCATACCAAACCAACCCATTGAGGGCAGTTGAACTAAACACGTGGTCTTTCTCCTGGTCTGTGGGGACCTAGGACGGCCTGTATTAGAATGGTCCAAGGTGGGGCTCGACCTGGGTCTCTTAATTCCAGTGACAGTGTGTAACAGGCTGTTGTTACACCACAGGCCTGCCATAACAAGCTCTGTCAGGGAGCCTCACAGATCTCACTCAGTGAGACTGTGGCTCAAACCCACGGAGCACTAGCTGAAGGGTAGTTCACCAGCAACGAGCTACGACTCCTCAGCCCAGCTATTTTCCAGCTATTTGCCTGAACCCCGACATCCGGGATGGCAGCTCAACACAACTCATATCCATGTGACTGTAACACTGAGCTAGGTAAGCCCTAGCTGGACCATCAGAATCAGCGAAAGCTGGAAGTCTAACATAGTCATCACCGGTCCCACCCATGATGGCTCATTGTGGGTGCTTGTGTTACTTGGAGGACGAGAATATATGGGGCGAGCCTCAGCCCAGGCATCTTGATCAGCCTAGGTGTCCTGAGGTGCATGATCAACCATGCTCTGCTTCTGGCCCTGCCTACAAACCTCAGCTGTAGATGGGCTAGGCAGGGGGGCGTCAGACGAGGACCTGGACCTGTGCGGGATGAACCTCTGGAAGGCTCTAAACTTTTCGATGACTGTCTGCACAGACATGCCGAAAACCTTGAGACTGGTGAATCGAGGAGAATTCCTTTCCTTGATATCAGCCAGATTCATCCACACAGACTCTGTGGCCACCATCAGTGGCATAGAACGACCTATGGCAGCAGCTGTTTAGTGGCCCTGAGAGCTAAATCTGTGGAGCAGCACAGCTCAGCCAATGTGTCTTTGGAAGCCCCACCCCCGATCTAGGTCTTGAGCAGGTCAGCTTGGTACACCTGTAATACAGTGATTATACACCATGCAGCACCTAGCAAAATCTTCCCAAAACCTGCAAATCATCCACAAATGCAATTAGAAAAGAGAAAGGTACAGCTCCATCCAAAATCTCTCCGCCTCAGCGTAAGATGGAGGAGAAAGGGCAGGCCCACAGGAGCTTAGTTATAACCAATTCAAAAATTGCTCGTCAAGCCGGCCAGCCACATCAGCTGACAGCAGGATGATATTCGACAGAGAACACCAAAGAGTGCTTCCTTTGACTTGGCAGATCACGCACCAGCCAGACAAAAGCGAAGCTTCTCCAGTGAGAAACCCTCACAATGTGCTTCCGCACCTCAAAAAGTTGATGATGCGGTCTACATGTGCCCTAATATACTCACAGGCGCACCTGATGCGCATCAGGCACTGCCATGGGCAAATTACATTAGCGTGATTACACATGAGATTCAGACACCGGTCACGCTGAAGGCATTCCCCATAGCGTCAAATCAGATGCAGTGTCAAGTTCCCTCCAAAGGGAACTAAGTAGTTATACCGAAATTGTAAACAGTTTATGAATATAAAGTTGACTGAAATGATGATAACCACAGCACATTTAAACCATTTGAAGAAATGTATGTGCATGAGAAATAATTGTCATTGCACGCAAAGGCTCATATCTCAGTGGTTTTTAGATTACGGAATGTATCCAGACAGTCTTCTAAAACGGTATGTACTTTATCATGCTACGCGACATTTACTCAATTAACATGATAGTTGACGGGTATCATATTAAGCAATATATATGATATGACCCACCATTTGGTCTGGATAAGGTTTGAATCCTGCTGACTACAGGAAAATGAAAGACAGACAGATTTGGAGTAGAACCAGTACATCTGCTCTTATGGGAAGTGTCCCAGGTTCTGGTTTACCTAATAGGACTATGTGTAGGCTAGATTAAAGATATGGGTCTTTAATCAAAACTTAAACTAAGAAGTCTTCAAGTGTGTTAGGTGTGCTTGATGTTGAGATTTGCTCATGCAGCAGTGTCATTTTGACATAACCAGGCAGTACAAATACACTTATGAAAGAATGTTTATTTGGCATTCCCTTCAACATAAAGCTAAACAAATGCTAACACACATCTAAAGAGACAGACTGAGGATCATATACAGTAGATCTTCAGTTTAGAGGCTGTTCTGTCTGCAAACATACAAAAATGCAATACTTGGATACTTGACATTTGTTGGCTAGCATTAGTAAACTGTTTTTTTTTAAACACAGAACGGAGTTTGACACACCATGTGTGGTTCCCCTTTCCTTTAGTTTTGTTGTTGTTCTTCCCATTGCAAGGGCCAGCCACACTGACTACAAGCCTGAAAGACCTCAGTACATTACAACTCAAATGTTTAAGAATCTTTTGCTCTTAATTCTAGCTGGGGATTTTTATTTGTATTAAAACACTTTATTTATGGATGTAGGTATTTATAGATCTATAAGGAGCAGATAATTTTGGAAAAATATTTTCTAACTGGCCATGTAAAATATTTTTTAACTGGCCATGAAAAATATTTTCTAACCGGCCACCTGAGGTGATTATAAAAGAAGACATAAATATTGTCTCAGTGTCAAAGGAGCTTTAATAATCAGTTGAATTACTTTGAATAGCAATTCAGTAAATGACCCAATGTTTTCAAAACATTTCTTTTTCAATTCATCATCTTCTGCTGCCTATTTGCTTACCCTAAGAATTAAGTCCAGGCAGTGGGTTATGTTGGTGGAAAAGGGGATACATTGATAGCTGAAATTTTATGTCATTAGCATTTTATTTGTTTATTCATTGTGTATTTATTGCAACTTCAGAAACCAACAACTGTAGAAACCTTCAAGATAAACCAATTATTGTTGTGCTCAGTGATCACACAGAGCAATTTTCCAAAGTCACATAAACACAGAAAGTGTCACTTCAAAAGAAAATGTAGAAGCTACCTACTAAAGAATATTTCTGAATAAATTAAAAAAATAGACTGTGATTGGTTAAGGTATTTGAAATACCCCACACAAAAGTCATATAACTAGACATTAATCATGCTCTGTTCAATTTGGACTGAAGAAAGGAATTGATTCAGTGGTTTCTTGATTTCACTTGAGTTTAATACGTTCAATTGCTCTTGCTGTTTAAAGTGAAAAGTGGACTGGTCATTTGTATAATAATTACATTCCCCTCTGTTCTTTCTGTGATGCTCTGGCTGCCAGAATGAAATTCTTTTCGAGATTCAATCATGAAATGTTGAAGAGGCAACAATAAGCAATCGACTCATGTCATTTCTGCTGGTCAAAGTCAATGGCCACAGATCTGTGTTGAAGTCCTTGGCCACAATTATAAAAGCTCTGTCATTTTACCCCATGTGTGGCACATTCTCCATGATTAGCCTTATTATTCAAAGTCCATGTGACCTCACAGCCATTTAGTTTAGAGCTTTAGCCCTCAAAGGTCTATATGTACTCATTTTATAATGGCCTTGATCTTATGATAAGGGATGGAAAACAAAGTCTTTATTGATTTGTTATTATGCTACAATTTATTATTTATTTATTATTGGTTTTTACTATGAATTAAATGCTCAACGATTGGTTTTACAGAAACATTTTGTTCACACACTAATGTGTATTACAGCACTTCTTCTACAGATCTTTGTCTATCAGTGGCATTTTGCATAACATTTACAATCATTGACCTTTAATTCACCCCTAAACCTTCAAATCCCAACAATGTCTACTTCATTTAATGACCATATAGGACAGATTCAATGCTCCAACTCGGCATAACATGAAAACAAGGGTGATATTGCCTGCCATAGACCAAATGGAATTCTGTGGTGGCCCCACGACTTCATATGGCCAAAGAACATGTTCAGTGGTGTCTCTGTGCAGGGGAAGTCAATCTTTACTCCCTATGTGGAGCATTTTTAAACATGCCACTCTCTGCACCTGCTCTGTAGTAATGAGTCAATATATCTCCTCCCTAATTGCCTTAAATACATATCATAAAGCTTGGCTGTAAAATGTGGACCTCTAAAGCTGGCCTGTAAAGAAGGAACACATAATGCAATAGTGCCATTCCTGAGCAGAACCTTAACGAGAACCCATAAATTACATTCAGGGATTTCATTAGAGAAGTGTAGTCTGACATGTGTCTTTTGCACAAAACTTTTTACAGACTGCTTTTCCAGTCCTTGCATATTGCATTCTACTAGCAATAACAATTCACCCTTCAACAAAGGCTTGTGGACGGAGATGCAGAGACTGGGGGTGATAGATGAAATGGTGATATCAGAAACTATAAACATTTATTATGATTGCTTATTAAGCTTGCTCAAGCATCACTATCACAAATTCTTAGGGTTAAGGGGACTCTAACACTGGGTATTCAGTTTAAGTGCATAACTTGCAGTTGCCACAGACTGCTTTATCAGCTTTTTCAAGTGATTGGATATAAGGTATAATTTTTGTCAAGCAGATAATAAAATGGGAAAAAATACTTTAAATGAAGGCGGGAGCCAGAGCACACTGTATCTACAGATCAGAAAATCATAGAGAATTGGGGGTGGGCACTTGGGTTAATAAATATCCATAATAACAACCACCAAGGACACCATAGCATCAAGTGACAGGGTTATCAAAAATATTCACCACTCAGATTTTCTTCAGAACATGTTTAGTTTATTTCTACAAAGTACACATTTCAAAATTAATGTCTGAGGACAGGAGCCAGGAACATCCCAGACCTTCCATCCATCTCTTCGATGCATTGTTTAAAAGTTACAGTATAATCAGTGAAGTTTAAGAGTTGTGTTGAATGACAAAAAATGTATTTAAGAAAGTTTGTGTGGTCTTCATAATTGAGTTTGGATTCATTGCCCAATTGACCATGGCGACCATGGGGCCCATCCTGCTCCTCCCCCGGTCTGAACACTATTATCAAAGTGTCTTTGATAATAGGCCAGCCTTCTGTAATCAGTATTTGTCTGTCTAATGTGGCCATAGTGCTGTCAAACCAGCTGCCATGCTCTCAAAAGGACAGGTCAAGACAAAAAAATGAATCCTGTCCCTCTTTTCTTTAATAGTTTTTCTCTATGTAATAAATTGCCTTTCTGTCTCTTGCCTACAAACACAGATACCTACCTAATGCATCCTAACTGAGGTGCAGCCTCATAAGGGACTGAAACAGAGCACTCTACATAAGTGGCCAATTCGATATTGTAAGATATCAACTATGCATTGTACTGTAGGGTTGCATTCTATGCAATAATACATGGCAAAAAATACATTTTAGAATACAGAAAATGTCTATGCCTATGTTTTGAAACAACCTTCACATCTGTGCTTTGGTACAATCTTGTGTTTTTTCTCATCATACTTCTCAACATGTAACTGTAGTTGTGGGATACAAGTAGACGTTATGACATTATTTTACTGACAAATGTCAGGAGCGCATTATTGTAGCGAGAAAGCACATTAATATAATGTTCGAGCATGAACCCCTCCAAAGCTGGATGTATGCTCACAGGTATGCGCTGCTTTCTTTATGAATTCTCTCTGCTCTTGGCCAGAGAGTGTGCGGGCACTTAAAATGTGTTTGTTGCAATTGTGAATCTGTCCTAGTATTGAAAACATTTGTTCAGACTGCCTGTATTCATTTATATTTATTAATTTAGCAGAAACTACATTTTACCAAATATCCTAGTCTACAAAACTACATTTAAAAGTAGGAAGCAACGCTAAGGAATGTTAAACAACAAGATTAATGTTTAGCGTTGTTAACAACAAGAACAACAACAATCTTTCCTCTTATATTGTTCATCCTGTTCCCAGCTTCCTACTTTTAAATGTAGTGAAAAGACTGTAAAAAAGTATGGAATAAAATCAGGTATATGCAGAACAGGTGTGTTTTCAGTTGTTTCTTGAAATATATATTTAAATACAGATATTCAGCCAATAGGAGGGAATAAGGGACAATTTTAGTTGTATTTTGTTTTCAAGGTAATTGAAACAGCTCATAGACAAAATTTCACAGTAATTTGGCTTTTTAGCTTGTTTTTCCATACAGATCATGTAGATTAACATATCTTCCATTATGTAAAAATGTCATAAGATTATGCCAAGTGAATTGCTTATTTTTACAAATGCTTACATTATTTCATGTTTTTCTATTTTCATCTTGGACAACCTTTACCAAGATCTCCATTATTCACCATAAATAATTTCAATAAATTAAACAAAACTTGAGCATTTGAACCCTAGATTTATTTTTATTTGAAACAAAAGCTTTTATTCAACAAGCATTTCAAAAATACACATTGCACTACTCTACACTGGATTAAGTCATGCAAATTCAGATATATCAAACCCAAAAAGAGAATAAATGACATGCTCGGCAAACAATCTACTGTGTACATGTTGTAAAAAATTACAAAGGTAAGAAAATAAATCAAAGAAAGGGGACACACATTTAACAATAATTATCTGAAATGACAATAACAGCAGACACACATTTAACAATAATTATCTGAAATGACAAAGTACAACTTAAAAGCCATGTTTTGTTTAACTTAATCGTTAATCCAACAGACCGTTTTAGACTATTTTACACCGGGTTCTTATTTTCCATCATAATGACTGTTCAGTACACATTAACTCCATCCACTTCCAGCCTGAGACTGCTGCCGGGTGTTGCTGTTTTACACCACACTTAAATTATTCATTTAGCAGATGCTTTTATCCAAAGCGACCTATCAAGGAAAGAACCAACAAGCTTCAAACAGTGATCCAACAGTGATCCACTTACTGGGGTGTTAGAGGGTATTATATGTATACTTGTAAAGATGACAGACCCTTGATCTGCCCCAGGGATGGTGGCATTTGTACCCCAGTTACCCAGGCATTTTTACTTAGTGAAAGTCAAACTGATGTATTTGTATGGTAACCCAGAAAAAATAAGTATGGTAATCCATAAAAACCCTAACCCATGTGGAACCACAACAGAAGCTGTAAACATTGTTGATCGCACTCTCTCACCCTGTTGCACATTTGAGTTGGGGTCTGCTGACAGCACGTTTTTGAACATCACTAGCCTCTGAACAAGGGCTTCCTGTTCCATGGCAAGACTTCAAAATTCACCACAAATAGTAAAACATGTCAGTTCCTGTTGGCAGTAGGTGGTGCTATGGCTATAAGTGAATAATGGCATGTTGATGTTTTCAGGCCAAGATTGTTACCAAATGGGGTTGTTTTTGTTGCAACTACTTGTTGGAAACATCAAACTTTTCAGGCCATCACAGACATACCATTCAACGAAAACTTATCTTTATATGAAAACTGTTTAAAAACTGCAGAAATTTTTCAAAATTGCTGGGCTTCTCAGTGGGCAACAAGTACGTGAAATGTAGGTCAAGGGCCACTTCATTGGAATTTTGTAGATGATGCAATCCAGACGTTTTTGAGAACAATATATGTACTGAGTTTGGTTATCATGGGTAAAACTATCCCCAACACTAAAGTTAAATAAGGGCACTACCCCTCTCCACACCCATGTCTAAGCTGTGATGTATGTGCAGAATGTGATGAAATTTTAAGCAAATGTCTATCCATTCATGAACTAAAATGAATACATGTTGTATAGGTATTGTATTATTTACCTATAATACAATATTAGTTCATGTTATTAGTGAACTAATATTGTATTATTAGTTCATGTTAACTAAGGCTGTTAACTTATTATTATTAGTTTATGTTAACTAAGGCTGTTAACTGACCTTAACAAATGGAACCTTATTGTAAAGTGAAAAAACTTTAAGTAAAAACATCCAGATTCAATTTTGAGTTCCAAATTTTTACCCCAGTATAAGAGATAAGAAAGTGTGCCGTGCTATGATTTTACCCATCAGAAATTAATTGTATGGTCAAATGGGGTTCCATTAGAATGACATCAAAGATGTTTTGAAGTTGATTTTGAAGGCAAATTTTAATTTCTTAATTAATGGGGTCAATTTTGATTTAATGTGGACTTTAGTTAATAGGTGGTGGGGTGAAACATGAGTGTATGTCTGGATCGGGGCAGCTTGAAAGAGTTAGTAGGTGTATGGTCATGTCTATGTCTATGTTAGAGTGTGCCTGACGTGGAGTAATGACTTCTGGCACTGTAATGAAGGCAGCAGGATATCCTGTGTCAGGGTTATAGGTTAGCCTTGGCTAGATAGGGTATAATGAATGGACATAAGTGTATATATATGTGTCTGTGACTTTCTAAGTGAGTTTGGGGGCTCAAGAAACTATCAGATATATAAATAAATAAACCACATTTGTAATACAGTACTAATTATTTAGCCAGAGGTGAAAAGACAACATGAAATCAAAAATCGTAATTTACCATATTTACTTTTTTAAAAAAATGCCTGTGGTTTAAGTACGCAATTCATCAAAGGCATGTTAGCAAAAATGTTCTTATAATCTCATAATAATAATAATGTAAAGGAAAATAATAATAATTAATTATTAAAATAATCAACAATGACAATAATAATTATGATGATGATTATTATTATTATTATTATTGTTGTTGTTGTTGTTATGTGATCTTTGTCTCTACAAACAATTTATTTTGTATATTTTCTGCAGACATAAGTAAGGCCACAATTCATTTTTTTCAAACATTTAATGGGGAAAACAGGAGCAAAGTGACTGTTGTATGAGGTTTTCTTCTCCTCTGATCTGCAGCTAATCTGTTTCAGATTTAAGACACAATGTGTGCAATAAGGTGTGATTACGGCTCTGATTTTTATGAACTTCAACCATAGCTGTTTGTTAGAGCATGGAGACACTTGTTAAAGTCTGAGGTGAATTGATGGAGCAGCAGTCATGAGTGTGTGTGTGTGAAGTAGAAGGATGTGTTTGACCTTTCCTCAGTCTGTCATTGTGTCTCCACTGCTCCCATACATGACTGCCCTCTAGCTGCTGGACAACACCCGGAAGGCAGTACATTTTACCAGCAAGGTTATTTGCTTGTATTGTGAATTTGTAGTTTCTAAGCAACAGTATGACTATTGCTCATCCTTGCTCAACTAAAGTCTTAAACCTTTAGTTTTAATTAATAGTGCTAATTTCATCATATCTTTATCATACTGTTTATGCTACAGGGATGAATGATCCCCAAATTAGGCAGCTGGTTAGGAAGAGGTATGCTATTACTTTTCTAAATGGATTTTTAACTGGTAGCCACACAGACAATTTCATAGACTCACATAAAGGAGTGACCCAGAACATCCTCGCAACCACCTACAATAAGGAACATCATAGCAGTGTGCTTAAAACTACTTTAAATGCCTTAGCAACCACATAGCAGCACCAAAACGTCTCACAAACTGGCATCCATTTAGGTACAACAAATGACACTTATGTTTTTGTCAAAGAGATGTAAAAATCTATTTAATATGTTAATATTTTCTTCTCAGTTGGGTCAATACACATTCAGAACACACACACATTATTGTGAAGCATAGACTCTCCTTTATAATACAAGACATTTTTGTCTCTCTCTCTTCAGAGATACACACACAGTTAATCAGGATATGAGCACAGAGAATGTGTATATGTTTTTTCTTTTGTCCCTGCTTTAGTTATTGTGTTGTTGTGCTCTCTACAGAGGTGTCAGCTAAGCCTTCCTGTTTTACACAATGAGGGTGACATGTACCAAGAGTCCCACATTTATGAAGTGCTCAAGAATTAGACCAACTACTAAATAAGGCATGTATCGCTTTTGTTCACTCAAGCAATCTTCAGGCAATCCTTTTGTACATAGCAACATAGGCATAGAATAGACTAGACTAGACTAGACTAGACTAGAATAGAATAGAATAGAATAGCACATACAATATTTATCCGCTCATTTTGGTCCTCTAATTTGATTGGACAAATGGCATTCCAAATGTCTGATATTTTTATATAACAACAGACTTTTCACATATCATTCTGCTTGATGTGTGTGTTGATGTTAGAATTCCAATGTCACGTTTACTTTGCAAAAAAAAAAACATTTACACATTGCAAAAAAACTGCAAATTAAATTTTACGAGATGTTCTCTTTGCTCACCAAATTACTTATGCAGCAGTGAGAAGTAGTGTGCAGTAAAACTGGACTGCTTGTGTGTGTATGCAGCTGTTGGTTTATACAGGATGGAATTTCCCCTTCTGTGGGAAGAAAAAGTGTTCCATTCAGGGTCTGTCTTACAAATCCTTCCAGGCTTTTGTATGAAAACAGGAAAACACACACACACAAAGACTTGCGACCTGTTTGCCTGTTTGTATGTCCTGTCGTTTACTTTGTATTTTGTTACTTCCTGTTGTAGTTTTGTCCTAGTTTTTATTTGTAGTCCTGGCTGTGTTGCCCTGCCCTGTTGTTCCCACCTGTCTTGTTACCTCTGATTAGTTTCTCTATTTCTACCCATGTTTCCTTTGCTCTTGATCAGTTTGCTGTTTGTTGCTTGTTTGGATTAAAGGGAGAATTTACTTAAATCAATTATGACAGCTTTAATTAGTTCCATATTAAGGTCAAAGGTCGCATCACTCTCCCAAACTCACCTTCCTTTCTTTTCCTGACCTGTTTCTGGTCTTCTTCAGGTGTAATACTGATCAGCACAACCAACGTGATGCTGTATTAGCCCACACTATACTTTTTGGAGCCTGCTAAGGTATCAAAGGTGTCGACAAGAATAGTATGTGGCCTGGCTGTTTGGCGTGCTTCTTTTTTTACCTAGTGACACAAACCCTCCCTGTGGCACATATGTGTGTTTGCTTGTATCAGCCTGTCTGCTGATACAGTTCCTCACACCTGATGGGAGTAACTGGGCTCCTAAAATGACACTGAGGAGCTCCTTAACCCTAAAGCAGAATCAAGAGGTGCCTGTAATATTTGACCCTTGGGAGAGCAGACAAAGAGGAATTTGAGGTCACCCCAAGATATGGGCATGTAATAAGTGCAACTCTGCTTTTTACAACAGGAACAAATTAGTTTTATTGTTATTTAGTGTTAACGTGGCATGTATATGATCTTTACATGGATTACTTTATGATCCAACACAAAACACTTCTTAGTGCTTCTGTAACAAAAGTGATGTCAAAGTGATGATTAGACACTAAGACAATGGTGCTTGTATGTGCAAAACCTGCTGGTATGATGTTAGAGTGCTTTTTTTTGTCATGAGGGTGTTGCTGTGTGGTTACAAAGGCATTATGAGGGTTTTTTTAGCATGTTGCTGTGACGCTGCTGACAATGTTTTGGTTGTTTGCTAGGTGGTGAAGTTATCTTTAGTTGTGCTAGGCGATTACTAACTGTATGATCATTCCACTCCTCCAAGTAAACTATTTCTCATCATAAAAATAAAACATGATATTTGTAGTTGGAGCCTTTAAAGACAAATGAGTTCACCCTTATTTGAATATATGTCCATTTAAGTACTAGGTTTTATAAATTAACAACATGCACTTACTATAAGAAGGTTAGTATTAGGGTCTGGCTTAGGGTTAACTGATTTGTAACATTAGGACAATGACATTGTAGTGTTTTAGGAATGATAAAAAATTTGGCCATTTATGAGAATAAATTTAGAACATTGGGATATTATAATAGAATTGTATTACTGTAATATTATATAAGACTTGCTGGAATAAAATTGGAGCATCAGGATACACATAACAATTCAGTGCTAATGCCCCAAAAGACGTTGTTAAAGCTTATCATGCAGTATGATTTAACTAAATTCAACTAAATTCACCAAGTTCATTTTCATTGATGAAGCTGATACACATTATTGTTATAACCACAAAATTTTTCCAGTCCTTTTTCTATTTTCTATTATTCACGTAAAATGTTACACTTTAACCTAAAAAGGTTTTAACTTGAATTTTTATAATGTTATCACTTTATTCTTTACTCAAAAACATAATTATTTTATTAACAAAATCTTTTAATCTTTAATTTTTATTTATGTGGCACTAAAGCATAATTTTGAGGAAGTTGGTATGAAACATTTGCTTTTTGACAAATTGTTAATTTTAAATGAACTGGGTATTTGTTTTCTAGTATGTTTTTTAGCTTTTTTATCTTGACAGCAGTATTAATATAAGCATGTTTATTGGAAGTTGTTTAAAATACGTACATGGGTGGATTATTTTTAAAAGCATTGTTTAGGTTCACAGAAATTTCTGTGGTATATGTGAAGCCGGGAGGCTGCAGTAAAAGTGAACATGTAACACTAACCAGCTTTTACACATTTCATGGGTTGGTCCCCTCTCATACATTGTACATCTGAAATAGAACCTGTGATTTCTCAAGTAATTTATGAGGTACATATAGAAAGTGTGAATTTTGACCATCAGCATTCTATCAGGTTTATTAAACCTATTGTTATTTATTACTGTGTAATAAGGAACCATAAGGTTAGCACTTGTATACAGTATGTACATACTTTGGCGTGCTTCTTTTTTTACCTAGTGACACAAACCCTCCCTGTGGAACATGTGTGTGTTTGCTTGTATCAGCCTGTCTGCTGATGCAGTTCCTCACACCTGATGGAAGTAAATGGGCTCCTAAAATGACACTGAGGAGCTCCTTAACCGTAAAGCAGAATCAAGAGTTGCCTGTAATATTTGACCCTTGGGAGAGCAGACAAAGAGGAATTTGAGGTCACCCCAACATATGGGCATGTAATAAGTGCAACTCTGCTTTTTACACTGGTTATTTGTGTAAATAACTATATAACACTATGCATTTCATTTATTGTTTAGTTTTAATTTTAGTTTTAGTTTTTAATTTTAGTTAACTTTTTTGCTGTAGAGCTACAATTATAATTTGTAATTTAAATTTAAATACAATTTATTTATTAATTTAATTTAATATTTTATTAAAGTTCTGTTTTGATCCTATGGTAGGTGCTTTTTTTTACTTCCATAATATATGGGGGAGGGGCACAACAGTACAATTCTGCTTAGGGCACCCATTTGGCTAGCAGCAGCCCTGATTTTACTTAATAAAGGTAGGTGGCAATTAAATAAAAGCATGATTTTGAAAAGCATGATCTACAAATTTGATATGCTATACTTCATCTAAAATGTTTTGCTAAGTCTTTTAGATGCGTGCTTATAAGCTTTAATTGAAGATAAATATTTAAAATGATCTAGCAGTGAATGCAGAAAAGGTGAACTAACTATTTACACATTACACATTACTTTTTATGTTCATGTAAAGTTCAACTTAAAATCTTGAAGTCAATCAACTAAAGATTTGTTTTGCATCAACTACCTGGGTATTATACATCCATATTATAACTGCATTAAAATGTGTTATTATATGATTATACAAGAAAATGGTGGTGTTAATTGCATAACTGATGTTTAGGCCTTACATGGGCCAAAAGACAGATTTATTAGCAGAGATTTGTGCTTCCTGTGTGAAAATGCATTTTTGTCTTGATTGCACAACACACGTGATATTGTGTTACAACTTCACAGAGCTGAAGTAAATATTCAAAGAGAATCTCCACAGACATCAGTTGTATTTTTCAATTTTGCAGGGTAATATATCAACAAAAGAAAGGCTTAAATCTCACTGGAGAACTGTGTCCATTTACCCTTAAGTCATTTCCTGATATCCTGTCTCACGTCACATTTCTTAATTCCCCATCTTTTTCTTTCTCCACAAGTAACTAGACACCCTAACTCCACTTCCTTAGTAGTGTTAGGTTAACCAAAGTTAATCAGTGTGACCCTATGAGACTTCACACAGTACTGAAGATAAAATAGTGTGCAGAAATGAACACCTATAAAATTGACTTTAAGCATCTCTGTAAGCTCATTGAGAATATTTGGTGAAGCCCTCTTTATTTTAATATATTTGATAATTCTCTGTCACAGAGGCAAAGTATGGCAAAGACTTTACCTTGCACAGTTGCACAACTTAACTCAGTATCAGTGTCTTAAAATAAGTTGAAGTAAAGATGCACTTTGCCTTCAAAAAGATTTGAAGGAACAGTGTGAAGTGTTAACCTGACAACTACAGGTGAGCCATTCATAGGTGGTTTATCCATTAGGTGTTAACACTGGGGCTCTGTTTTACTGTTAAAACACATTGCTGTGTGTGAGTTTTCTGAAAAACCTGACAGCAATATTACATGACTTTCACTGATGGTGTGAGTTTAAGGTAGAAACATTTGGTTGTCTGATGACAGAGTGATTGCAATACCTGAAAACCACAATTTTTCAGATTCTCTGTGGTCACGTATACATAGAGTTTCTGTAGCTCAACTGATAGAACATTGCATTAATAGTCCAAAAGGTTGTGGGTTCTGTTCTCAGGGAACACACGTTGCTTTGCTTAAAAGTGCTTTGGATAAAAGTGTCTGTCGAATACATCAATGCAAATGTACATAAGTTGCTCCTTTATGCTGGCCACTGAGGTCACATGATCGATCCCAAATTACTTGTGGTTTAGTGAAGAGTGTACATCTGAAATGGCTTTGGTAAACCAAAACATTTTTATTTTTGCATGAAGCTGAATCTACCCACTGCATCTGATTGTTGTCAGTAAAACCTCCAGCACCACTGTCATAAACAAAAACAAAATCACACTTTCGGTGCCAAGGTGTGACAAGCTAAACTACATTTACTACATTATTACATTTAACTGAATTTCAGCTGCATATTTTGTGCCTTCTGTACTATTAAAACTGGCTGTCGCTATCTGTTAGTATGCTTAAATATCTTTAACCCCATTAAAATGCATTTTATGTTTCTGTTTGCTTCAGGCAATGGACAACATGGGCAATGTGAAGTTCTGTCTGAATGGAGCTCTGGAGGTCAGTAGCAGGTGGCTCAAATATGTTCGGACAGCCTCTTCTCACCAAGAGCACAACCTGGCTGTATGCCATATAAGTGAAGATCAAGTGAGCACATTCACTTATTTACCTTTCCTGTCAGCCTCTTTGTCGCTCGCTCTCTCTCTCTATTTGTTCCATTCTTACTAGGATCAAAATAAGAGCTGACAATGAATGAGACAGACAAACTATGCACAATAAAAACAGCCTTAGCATTTTTAAACAATACCATACTGGTATGTTTCATATATGACAGGTCATTGTTAACTTTATGTACAGTTAAGGCTATTATCAGCTGTGTTATTGTCTGTTTTTGGCCAGATTAACTCAAAATTAATAATATATCCAGTGCCTACAGCATGCCAACATTAATCACTAATACAATGCACAGAACCCAATGCATCCACTAGTGACAAAACTATCAACTATTCAGAGTAACTATTTAGTGGTGGTCTAGCTGGTGCACCAGCCTTTTTAATCAACAAAATATGCTAGTCAACCTGTGTAGTTTTTGGCAAAGCTGGTTGAGTATTTGCTGTTAATGCTAGTTAAGAAACCTGGTGGGAACACCAGAAAACAAGTAACATATGCTGCTGACCAGCATCAAAAGGGAAAATATTCAAAATGGAAATAAATAGGTTGTTATAATGTTTTGGATGAGTACAGTTTATGATTGCCCACTTATCATGCTTAATGGTTGTTTGAAATATGGGGATAGAAATACGTTTAGGGACGTTTTTAATATTAGTCATTTTAAAATGCACTATAAAATAGCAAACATTATCCATCTTGAGCATTTTCACTGAAAGTCCTGTGAGAGGCTTGAGAAGACAGTCAGCATGTTATTGTCAGTATGACGTGAACAGGACCCGCTGCTGTCAAGGTGTGACCACCTAGACAGTTCATAAAAATAGCCTATTGTTTAATGAAGGCCGTTCCCTGCCTTTGTCAAAGTGACTCAAAAGTGTCACATATCATGTTCACTGGACACTCTTGAACCTTGAACTCCATGGTCTCCAGTGACTGACTTCTTTTGAAAAGCATTTAATCAGTTTATGATAGGATATCTGATCTCTCATAAAAATGAAGATCTTATTATTTTGACTAGTTGTCTAGTGTCTGTTAATAAATTATTTGGTCTTGAATGTGGAGTATTCCCTATATATTATATACTATATATATATTTCCTATGTATACATAGGAATATATAGCTAACTAATTATCAGTAACAACAGCCTATGTTTGTGTACAGTAAGTGTACAAGCACCAAAGGGTCCTCTGTAGTTTGCCTTATCTTGTATGCATTCTGCTTTTTTCAGTATGACTTTCTTTCACAGAGGTATTAGACAAAATATCCTTTTTACTCTTTCTTTCATACAATAAAGGTATATGAAAGTGATTAGTTCTGAGCTAAAAAAAATAACCAAAAAGCATCATAAAAGTACTCATAAAAGCATCAGAAAAGTGGGTTTCTCTAAAGAACTCAAAATTTAAGTTCACCCAAAATTTAAAATGATCCATTCAGCCATAGCTGTCTAATCTCATTTGCTAATCTTACATTAAAAATAATACCTTGGTATGTTTATCTACAAATATCATGAGAAAGAATGGTGCTTGATGTCAGTTCCAACCTGCAACACACTAAGATATGTTCAGTAGCATTATTCATTAAGTATATTCAAATCTCTAAAAACATGTACAAGACCTTAATTTTTAGGCAGTTTGTCTCTCTTAAACCAAGCTGATTAACTCACAATCTAGGCCAGAGTGTTAGCTTTTGTCTGTTGGCTTACAGGGATAACTGATTTGGCCACCATAGTTTTTGAGACTGACACATAAAACTAAAGCCTAACAAACAGGCGAGGACAGGACAAGAGCTGGAGCAACCACTGAGACTGAAAACCACCAATTGACTTCAGCTACATAACCCAATCATTAAAGTCTTTTCACTTCATTGAGCGGCCACCGCTGGGCCCACAGGAGAATAATATCTCCAGCTAAAATTTCCCCACTAAATACATGGTGTCTATTTATTTTCTTCAGGATGCTTAGTTGTTTCTTCCTTCTCTTACCCTTTTCTATCTTTTGTATATGTTTTAATCAGTTAACAGTCTGTTATTTATTTATAACAACACAATGTGAATGGCACAATGCGAAAATACATAATTTATTGAACTTTGTACTTTGCTGTTTTATTTGACCATGCACAATGCATGAGCTGCATGGAAATATGCACACGGACAGAAAATTTTGATGTGCCAGTAACCTTTTAAACTCAACCTGGATCATTTATTTACTTGTTTACACATTTGTATTTTGTGTTTGGGACCTTGAAAACATGATTTAAGGATGTGTAGTGCTGTTTTAGGCATTTCCATTTATATATGTATATATGTATATATATATATATATATTAGTGTGGCTGTCATTCTAAGTGTAAATTGATCTAAACAGCATGTCTTGTAGCAAGACGCATACCTTCAAAAAAAGAACTTGCAAAAAAATTGTGTTGCTTTTGACTATTATTTTCAAGGGTGTGATTGCTTTTTCCAGCTTCCTGACGTTGCAAGCCTAACTTTGAAAGTAAAAACCAATTAATCAATCAAAACAACTATTCTTTTTGGAGCTGAGTAAATCGAATGTAAAGATACATTTTGGTGTGTTAAGGGTTTGTTTTCAAAAAATGTTTTCAAAATTCCTCAAAATGACATTATCTACGTGCACTGAGAAAGTGTAATTCTGTTTCATAGACCACACTATGGACACACTATGTGCTGACACAATAGACACAGAGCTGGTGGATGTATTCTGGCTTTCACAGAATGTCGTGGTCCTTTCAGCAAGCCTGTTGACCTGTGACCCCCCCTTTCCCTCATCTCTAAAGATGTGCTTAAACTGTTTGTCAAATCAACTGAAGTACACAACCAGATCTGCCATGCCTTATGTTTCTGAAGGGTTAAGGACTCACACCCTTTGCACATGATTATATGACTAAATAATTTCCATCAATCAGAAATGATTAATTATTTATTTCATTGTTTTCAACAAGTCATTTTTCATTGTCATAGTTTCATTGTCATGGCATTCCTGCTATTGTAGCAAGACAATTCTGAACAACAGCCTTCATTAAATCACTAGTTTAGATGTTTGTCAGAGACTTTGTTAGAAAAAAAAGAATATATATATTTTGATCAAAGTGTTTCCTAAGACATGATGAACTTAGTATATTTTGTTTATATAATTAATTAATTAATATTAATATATTAGCAATTAATTAATTAATTAATTAATTTTAATGGCAGGCACACAATAAAACTTTATAGATTTACATAAGCGTATATGCTTGCACTTTTGCGTGTATCCATGTGTGTGACAGACAGGACTATTATTTTCACTTAAAAGATGGATGACGCCCCTAACACTAGAAAGAATTGTGAGGGGGTCAAGATGGTCCTCTCAGTGCTGTCAGAGCCTGAAAAGATTTACTGTAGAGACTTTAGCGGCAAGAGAAACACTTTACCATGCACACAAAACAGATGAGAACTATCCCAAAGCCTACTGCACAGTTTAATAACCAACGTTTGTCTTGGCGCCCCTGCTATTTTATATATATAATCTTTATCTAAGTTTCCAGTAAATATTATTAGTTAGTTCTTGCGGCCTATTTAATCAGTATATGCAATTCCAGTTATTGGATTTGTTTGCATATCGCTTAATAATTTATCAGAATGTTTCTCTCTATATTAGCTGATTCATTTATGTTTAGCAGCAGGCTATAAATTGATGTTATCTAAATACAAACTTTAAGCAAATGAGGAATAAATTATCTATTGACAATATATGATGATAATTAAATTTCGCTCACTTGAGTGATAGGAATTTATTCGAAGTTGTAGATACGATTTATTTACTGTTAATGAATATATGTACGTGTTCAATATATATAAATATGTAAATATAAATATAAAAAAGGAAAACGTCTACAATATAAAAATATTGTTCTCAACCATATATTATTCCAATATAATGCAAATGTCCTCACACTTCTGGTATTCATGAATGGTTATTTAATGAAAAGCTCATATGCGAGAAAAGGTTTTTACTAAACAGTGCTCTTAATAGGTCTCTCGGGTGTTTTTGTTAAAAAAATGTGTTTTGAGTGTGAAATATTTAAGTTTTTCCTTTAATGAGTGAATGCAGTTTGTTTAGAATAAGAGAGTTTTCTAAAAAGCAGTGAGTAAAAACAGGTGCAGCGCTATATAGGTTTGAAAAACATCGCAACATAGCATAATAAAAAACATAGCAGCTTACGTGGCTGCATGGCTTGCTCTCAGTCCAACAGCTGATGTATTTTTTCACATTTTTATTAGCCGGAAAGATACATTTTTATCAATAATAGATGTATGCGGTGGTCAGAGGAGGAGAGGACCTGGGGAGGGGTTCAGTCCTTTTGGTTGGAGATAAGAAAGGAGGAGTGGCCGATAGAGAGAATCACTAATGAGCGCGAATCATCTAATCAAAGACAAGCGTGTACGGACTCTCTCTTTCTCTCTGGCGCTGCAGTTCAGCGAAGTGTCATGATACTATGGGTTGCGTGGTGAACTCTACGGGACCAGAACTGCTATTACAACTGGAGCCTTTGAGATTCACTGGTCAGCAACTTGCCCAACTTTATCAAGTCTCGGGAAAGAAAAAGGTCAGGCATGCGTTTACCTTACTTTAATTGTAAATATGCAATAGTCATAAAATGTAATATGTCAGTAATGTGTTGGCCACCCCTCTTGAGCGGCAGGCAGAATGCGCTGGCCTACTTTGTAACACACATTAGAGATGTCACAACATTAGAACTCTCAGATGAAGTTTGTGCAGGTTTGGTGTTCTCTGCATTATATCTTCATTTTGGCCCAAGCCAGTAGCTGTTGCCTAGTTTTGAGCGTCCTCATGAGGAAGTAACTGGCACTGTCATAGTTCAATGTGTGTTATGGCTGTTATTACTTCATTTAGCAGCGGGGTTCAAAACGGACTGTTTTTCTATTCATTTGTAAGTTGATTTAGGTTTAAGTTAACTTACTGCGTTTTATATACAGTTTAAAATACAAAGAAAAATAGGATATATGGCGTTTATTTCTGTTTGAACGCAGCAAAGACGTTCATAAAGACCATTATTGGTCAACACAAGCAGTTGATTGTTTTCTTTTAGTTTCAATTTAAATGTCTGACTGAGGAAATTTAACTTAACCGCAATAATAGATATATCTGCATAGATAAATCTGCATAAATGTGTTAATTTTAGTTAAACTACTTGGGTAGGTAATATTTACTGATTTATTTTCACAGCTGTTCTTATTATACAGAAATTGTTTTAGCAGCTATGTCTTTGTATTAAAAAACTCAATATGTTTCATTTATATTTACTGAATTTATTACATCAAAACACGTAAACGCTAGAAACACTTTGGTATTAGCCTACATATTGTCCAACGTGTTTGCAAAATGCATAGTACACTTATTATATATGTATATATGTGTGTGTGTCTGTGCTATTAATTTATTTTTTATTAGTCTTTAATTGTCCTTTTTGGAGGAAAGCTCGTGATGCGTGACTGCTAGTGCGTGTTTGAGTTTTCATTTTTCATGTGACTATTTTCATTTATTCATCGTTAAACATTTAGATGCGCTTTTTGTGTTTTTATAAATTGCTCAAACTGTCGTCTTCGTTGTATTTGTCCTCTTCGTTAGCTCTGTATGTGTGTTATAAACATACGATATTTATATTATCTTTAGTTGCCATTCTCATACACAGCCTAATCTCTGAAATGCAATTCTATGATTAATAATAATAATGTAATTTAAGGACTTTTTGTGAAAATTTAGAAATCTTATACTTTTTCTCTCTCTCTCTATGCAGATCTATTATAAGGCTATTAAAGATATTGAAATAGGGGAGGAGTTACTGGTTTATATGAAGGACGGAGTTTTCCCCGAGGGCTCAATGGCACCGAACCTGGAAGGTGAGATTAATGCAAGTCATTAGGCACTCTTTTAAACAAACTCACACAGACCACACTCATTCACCCTTTCCAATTATTACTGATGATATATGTGGCTCATCTTGCATCTTGTCCTTTTTTTAAAAAAAAGGCTATGGAATAAAGTGAAAGAAGTATTACTGCCAATAAAAACAATTACATTAGGGCTACTAATGACTAAGAAAACATTGAGTTGGCCAGGCAGTTCCATAGCACTGCCTATGGAACTTTCTTGTTAACAATTTAAATAGCACTTTCTTGTTAACAATTATGTAAACAAGAAATTGTGTTTGTTCGTTTCGTTTGTTTATTCCATTAGCTTGTTTATTGCATTCAGTAGCCAAAACCTTCTGGATAGTTTCTAAATGTTCTGATGGTTTATTGTTGGGCTTTACAGGATATATCACAGTGAAGTGTCACAGCACAGCAGTCTTTCTCATATGCAAAATGTTTTATCTGATGGAGATGAGTCTT
Source organism: Chromobotia macracanthus (assembly GCA_036877525.1). Lineage (NCBI taxonomy): Eukaryota > Metazoa > Chordata > Actinopteri > Cypriniformes > Botiidae > Chromobotia > Chromobotia macracanthus. The sequence goes on from JAZGTH010000002.1 coordinate 3,125,075, forward strand.
CAGATCTGACTGCCAAAAATGCTGAGATAGACAGAGATGCCATAAGATGCACTACAGGCTCCACACAGACCAAGTCAGAGAACAAAAGAAAATGTGAAGTTGAAATTACATGGCCAACAAAGTCAGGCAGTGTGTCAAGTAACCATATAAAGATAGAAAGAGAACGACAGAATGAGAATTCAGCTCTCTAGATCTACCTCCTTCACATGGCTTATAGGTGGTGGAATTTGAAGTGGAGCTTGAGGAGTCTCAGGGGACCTCACCCATGCTTGCAGATTAGCCCCTAAACTGCACATAATTGTGTTTTCTCCCTGCATCTCTCCAAAAGCTATTAGTGTCTTTTTTACCAACATTCCTTTGTTAGTCGCTACTGCTACTGATGGGGAGAGATAATGTCACATAATTGTTTAATGGGTTTTCTTGAATAAACCACACTCTTGGTTTTGACTTTCTGTTCACATTTTTTAATGACCTTTATGACCTTTCATGCCTCTTTGAACTGTCATTTTATTTAAAATACTGCTTTTGGAAATATAATAGCATTGCTCTGGAGTATGTGTTCTCCGTACCTTGTCTATTTGAAAATGGTCTTTATAATATTTCTGCTGAGCAATTGTGTGATATTATCCCTGCAGATGAACAGATGTACCGCTGTGAACACTGTGATGAGCTTTTCAGCTCAAAGCTGGAGTTAAGGAGACATCAGAAATACTCCTGCAGTAGCAGCAACTCCATTTTTGATTCACTAAATGAAGACCTTAAACAGGAGCATGAGGATAGTGATGAGCCAGTGTACGAGTGCAAAGACTGTGAAAAGATCTTTCCTAGCGAGTACAGGTCAGTATGTGCCACCAAAAGTCATGTAAATAGTCACTGAACCTTATTATAAGAATTACAATTTTATGTTAAAAAAAAAGCATAACATTTTATATTGGACATCAAGAATCAACCCAACACTGTACCAAATTGTTTGTCATACTAAAATAAACAAAATTGTCCTTTAAGTCAAACATTGACAATTTTTCTATGAACTGTATATGCCCAATTTACATTTACACATTTGGCAGATGCTTTTATCCAAAGCAACTCACAGTACATTCAAGACATACATATAATTTAGTATGTGTGTTCCCTGGGAATCGAACCCACAACCTTTGCGCTCCTAATGCAATGCTCTACCAACTGAGCTACAAGAACATGTTATTGGCCCAATAATATGCAAAACAATATTGATATATTATTCTGATAAAGAAAATGTCAATGTTACATCTTTGTTACTAATGACCTTGTATTTGACATCGTCTGTTATATTTTACGCTGTTTTGCTCATGGTTTTCAAAGATGAAGTGACTGTCACACAAATTGTCCCTGTTATAACATAATACAATAACAATAATAAAATAGTTTAATATTGTTTTCTTTTACCATCATTTTGATCCCTATGTGAACTTACCAGAAAAGACCTGCAGTCTATTTTTTGGGCTGTGACCCATCATTTGAGAATCACTGGGCTAATATGATGGTTGAACAGAAAATCTCTGCAATCTTTATTGTGTTTTATGTATTTTTAGTCTTGGGCAGCACATGATCATACACACAGAGGAAAGAGAGTATAAGTGTGACCAGTGCCCCAAAGCCTTCAATTGGAAATCCAACCTCATCCGTCATCAGATGTCACATGACAGTGGCAAGCGGTTTGAGTGTGAGAACTGTGATAAGGTAGGTTAAATGCTGGTTATGCTAACATACATCAGTGTCTATGCACTTATTAATATCTTTTTATATTATTTTGGGTTAATATTCAAATGAATGTTTAAGAGAACGCGTATTTAAACTATGAACTGCAATTCATTGTCATCTACACGTTTTAGCTATTCTATTAGCTATTCTAATATCTATTTTTAGTTTTTTACATTATTTTGTACTTGCACTAACTTGTTGCATTTGTCTCTGTTTTTCAGGTGTTCACAGACCCCAGCAACCTTCAGCGCCACATCCGTTCTCAGCACGTCGGTGCCCGAGCCCACACCTGTCCTGAATGTGGCAAGACCTTTGCCACGTCCTCAGGACTCAAACAGCACAAGCACATACACAGCAGTGTCAAGCCTTTCATCTGTAAGTCTGAGCAGTCTTGTCTAAGATACAATTACCAGTGTCCAAAGATCTCCCGGCTAGCTCCACTCCAAGATTGTGACAACTGTTGTTTTATAGGTTAGAGAAACTAAATGAAATTCTAGAGCTGTTCTTGTTTTGTTTATGTTTGTTGCACTTTTCTGTTGTGCTGTGTCTGATCGCTTTTTTAATTACTCCATTTTACCTTGCTTCTTTTTGGTAACACTGCATTTTCTGCACATGTAATGTTTAGCACTAAATGTCTCTGCTGCCCTATTACCAACACAGAGGAAACACCATCTACCTTTTGCTTGGTTTCACAATGTTCTGTGGGTTAATGTGCAATGTCCAAATGCATGTTTGCTTTAACTGTGTACGTTTATTTAAATTTATAGAAGACTCATTGAAATAGCTCTTCTATTAAATGAATGATTCCCCAAAACTGAAAAATTCTGTCAATATTACTGATATCATTCCAATCTGCTATGACTTTCTTGTGCAGAATGCAAAAGGATTATCCCTACATATCTTACATACAATAAACATACAACAAAATTATCAAATGATCCATTTTAAGCTAGGCAGACCTAATCAGCCCCACATTACAGTAGATTAAACAAAAAACAGAGTCCAGGATGCTTTTAAAAAATTCACCTTTGGTGTTCCACAGAATAGTCTGATATGAAATGCCATGAGGGTAAATACACAATCACAGAAATGTTTTTGGTGAACTATTCCTTTAAAGAAGAACCTAATTTTTAATAATGATTAATATGTCAATTAATTATACATTTTCCATTTTGCATTCTTGGATTTGTTTCTCATACCGTGAAGAGAGTGAGTTTAAGAGAAGAGAGAAAAGAGTTCAATGAGGACAGTTTCCTATATGATATATGTATTTAACAGCATGCACAGCTCATCTGATTAGATGCCAGATTTGAATGAAAACAAGTTTATCAAATATGTTAATAGAATTAACCAGGCATGTGTGTTCTCCCAGGTGAGGTGTGTCACAAATCGTATACCCAGTTCTCAAACCTGTGCCGTCACAAGCGGATGCATGCAGACTGTCGCACCCAGATTAAATGTAAAGACTGTGGGCAAATGTTCAGCACTACCTCCTCCCTCAACAAGCATCGGCGCTTTTGCGAGGGCAAGAACCATTATAATCCCGGAGGCATATTCACACCGGGAATACCTATTACCTCCAGTCCTATCCTAGGCAAGTCCAAGTCTCATCCTGGTCTCAACCATGGTGGAATTGGCTTTGGTGATTACTTCCCATCCAGGCCTCACCACACAGGGCTGCCCTTTTCCTCAGCACCCCCTACATTTCCAGCTATTTCTCATGGCTTTCCAGGGATCTTTCCTCCATCACTATATGCTAGACCGCCATTATTACCTCCGCATCCACTTCTAAAGAGCCCACTTAGTAGTATTCAAGAAGGGAGGTTGCCTCCTCTTGATGCTCCTACTTTCTCAGTGGTCTCGTCCATGAAAAGCAATGGCAATGTTGGAAGTAGTCTCAGCAGCCAGTCAGAAGACAATCTAGAGTCCAAAGTGGACTTGTCATTCCCAGACAACAAGAATAATGTCAAGATGAATGACATGTCTGATGGTAGTGACTTGGAAGATGTTAACACATCTAGTGGCACAGATCTTGACACCACCACTGGTACAGCTTCTGGCTCGGATCTTGATAGTGAGGCAGAGAGCGAACAGGACAAAAGCAGAAGGAAACCGGTGCCGAACAGCCAGAAGGATGAGGTCAGCAGCAGTTCGGTGTCTTATTCCAGTTTGGGAAACCTCCCTTGTGAGCACCCTTTTCTCTCCTCCCAACATTCCTTCTTTTCACCACCAGAAGAGCAAGCACTACCACCTTCTGGTGCCACCACTGACTCAATTAAAGCCATTGCCTCCATTGCTGAAAAGTATTTTGGCCCAGGCTTTATGGGTTTACAGGAGAAGAAAGTGGGCTCCCTGAACTACCATTCCATGTTCCCATTCCAGTTCCTGCCTAACTTTCCACATTCCTTGTACTCATTCACAGAGAGAGCACTTAATCCTGGCATGTTCTTCAAACATGAGCCAAAATCCCCTCGTGAACCCATACAGAAATTATCTACAGCCACTGGTGCAGATTCACCGTTTGACCTAACCACCAAACCCAGAGAAGTCAAACCTTTTGCTTCAACCCCCATTAAACCAGCCCTGTCATCCAATGCACTGCTAACCCCTGGCGAGGAACAACCTCTGGACCTCAGTATAGGCACCCGAAGCCGGGCCAACCAAAATGGTGGCACACCTGAACACTGTAAAAATCAAGTCTATGGCACAAACTGCAAAGCTGCAGCTAAAGATGATCACCGAGCCCTGACTCAGTCCCAAAACTTGCACCAAATGCCTCAACTGCAAGCAACCATACCCCAGCCACCTGCTCCCCAGCAACAGACATCACTGCATTACGCCAAGCCATCATCATTTTTCATGGACCCCATTTACAGGTATTTCAACCGAAGTAAGATCCAACTAAGTGTAGTCTAAAACAGACAGAGCAACAATAGCTAATGATATGTTGAAATGTGACAAGTTCCAGTATTAGTGCACAGTAAGTTTACAATCAACTTTCATTTGTATGTAACCCTTGGTGTTGTTGTCCAGCAGGGTGGAGAAGAGGAAGCTAATAGACCCAGTAGGAACTTTAAAGGAGAAGTACCTGAGGCCTGCACCACTACTTTTACATCCTCAGGTATTCTTTGCATTTGTTTCGCTTGAACATTGCTAAAGGCTATTGCATTTGTTTTGATAGTTTCTATGTTGGGACACCCAAACACCAGTGTTCACAGTTGTTGGAGGAAAAATCTTGTCTTGTTTTCATCATAAAGTAATCTCAAATTAGGTGTTGCCTAGAATGCAGTGCATTTAAATTTCTTATCATTTGCTTTGAAAAGAACCTCCATTGTTTGTGCTACTATTTTGACTGTTTCCCACCTTTCAATGGTGACAACAATAATGAAAATATTACTAATAATAACCTTTTGGATTGAAATAAATTGTCACATACTTCTGGAGTAGACTGTTGTCTCTGAGAAGTTCTTAGTTGAATCCTACCACTAGTAACTTCCTAGCATTTTTTCTTGCTCTGGCTCCTTAGATAATGTCTATATGTCGATCAGGGACTTCCTGTGTTTGTGTTTAGTAGAATGGCCTCTACTGTTGGGAACTGTCTTATCTGACCTGTAAATCTGGCCTCCATCATTGCTGACCTAACCCGTCAACACCCCCCCAATCTAAATCGCTCTTTTCTTTTTCCAGCATCCCTTATTCAAGCAAATCTTCACATTTTCACTTTTCTAGATCGTATGATGACTAGCCAGCTCTATCGACAACGTCTGTCTTATTGTTTATCTGATAGTCTTTCTCTCTGTCCTGTCTGACTTCAGGTCCTGTACAGAAACTGCATTTCTATTTTTATTTAGATTATAATTATTAATGTTACTTTATTCAAGAAAGCAATTTTCAAAATTAAATGATTAAAGAATTCCTTAATGAAAAATACTCCTTTACTTACCCGCAAATCATTCAAAGTCGGTATGAGTTTTTTCTTCTATGGAACACAAAAGGAGGTTTAATAAATATCCAGTTTTAATAAACAAAATGACAGCACATTATGACACGTTTTCTCTTAATAAAGCGCCTGAGTGTTATCAACAAAGTATGTGCAGCTTGCTAAATCATTTTTAAATAATCTCTTCCTATATTGGCTTCAAACATTAAACCTAAATAAGAAAAATTATCAGCATTATCAGGAGCATCATTGTTTCTTGTTATTCAACTGAAACACTGAATCAAGGTAATACTAAGACATGTATACAGCATACAGTAATAAATGAAGACACAGTGTCTGTCTCTGTTCATCAATATTCCTAAAGTAGGAAGGATGTAAGCAGTATTTGGCCATAGAGCCACATAGCAAACCCTTTGTTCTGTAACAGAGGAAGTACTACCAGTGAGGGGTATCTTAAACTGCATTGTATGGTTACCGTTCACTGAGGTGAATGGCTCATTCAGATGCTTTACTAGAAATTTGTTGGGAACAAAGTAGGAGCCAGGGGTTCCCATGGGGCTGCTTGAGTGGTTGCCAATGTGTCATAGGTTAGAGAGGTCATTTTAACAGCACAATCAAGACACAATGTTCTGAAATATAACTTCCTATAGCTTTCCATTTTGTTTGGTTATAATGCAAACTCACAGGCCCCTCACCATCTCTTTTATTCTCTTTTATCCGTATAAAAAAACAAAACATTTCTTATTCCCAGAAGGACCCTAATCTCACACAAAATCAATTTAAGGAGAGCTTCTGATTATTTGAGCCCCTGAGCTGTGCATCAAACAGAGTATTCTTCTCTGAACTCTCCTTATGTTCTCTCCTCAGGTGTCTGCAATGGAAAACATGACTGAGAAGCTGGAAAGCTTTAGCACTCTGAAACTGGATGCTCCTATTTCTCTCCAGCATTCCTCACACCACCTTTTTAACTTCCGCTCCCCCCCACCCTCTCTCTCAGATGCTATCTTACGCAAAGGCAAGGAGCGATACACCTGCAGGTGAGCTGCTCATGAAACAAGAGAAGATATCCTTTAAGAATTATTTAAACTTCACTTCTTTATTTAAAGACTCACCAGCATAAAAGAAAACATGAAACATACATAATCTGGATATAAGAAAGTATAGCAAAATATTTAACTATGAATGCCAGTACTTATTTTTCAAAATCTAACAATAATATTGCATAATCCTATGTGAATGGAACAGAGTGTAACAGTGTTTTGTGACTGAATCAAAATCTAGTTTCCATCCCTTGCAGGTACTGTGGGAAAATCTTTCCCAGGTCAGCTAATCTCACAAGGCACTTACGAACACACACAGGAGAACAACCATACAGGTAAGCCTCTCTCAGACCTACACTCGTACACAAAAATGCAGCATTGATAGTCTTAAGCACTGTTGCAAAAATAACTTCCATTTAGTCCACTTCTGTATAGAAACCTACCCTCCAAGGCAGGGGTTTTAAAAGTTAAAGACAGTGGGCCTCCCTTTTGAGCCAGTGTGTACAATAACAACACCCCCCACATACACACAACCGACAATTGTTTACTCATATCACTTTATACTTTTTAAAATAAAAATAATGAAACAATGCTTATTCCATATAAAAGGACAGAACACAATTACTATCCATCCCAGTCTAAATCGTCAGAAAATCTGTAACAGAGAAGGGAAAAAACTGTAAACACTGAAGTAAACATCTCATCTATTAATTAATATGCCTATATCCCTAACTTTGTGAGCGATGTGCATTTGGCAACGTTTAGACTGTTATTTGTATTTGTAAGTGTTTCTTACAAATTTTACTTACAAGTTTGAGTCTGTGAGCCCCACATTACGAAACACAACACTCAAATGCGACAAGTTGTATTTTATACAGGAGAGTGGCTGTTGCTCTGTTGCACTACATAGCGCCTGATCCACACCGCACGTTAGCGATCTGCAAACAGCGACTAGATAAAGAACTCACAGGGCACACCCATTGTGCTTTTACACTGGCAATGTGCTCCGCCAAGACAACAATTGCTTTTGTTGTCTTGGCAGTACAGACAAAAAGTTTGTATTGCATTATTTTGGAGCAGTATTATTGCATTATTCTTCCTCTTCAAGAAGCTTATTTTGTAGAATGTAGTTTATTTAACTTTGATTTTTTATTCACATTGCTTTCATTCTCTTTGTTGTACGAATTACAGACAGATCACAAAGCCCATTGCTCTTTATGGGGCTCTCTGAATGACGATGTCAACCAGGACAGAGTAATTCCCCATTTTTTAATCTGTCTAAAACGTCTGTAATACCACACTGTAGCGCATCTGTTTGGTGTCGAGAGATCAACTGTGCATAACCAAAAATGCAGTTGTGAGTCCAGTGGCAAAACCCCAATATTAAAGACTAATATACAGGACTAACATTTGTACTCTGCTGTGTGAATAAATGTGACCTGTAATTGCCTGCGCGTCAGGTGTGCACGCGAGTATAATAGGGCACCTGTAGAGCATGACATCAGCTTTTTTGTTTCAGGAGCCATTTGTTTATTCGATTGTCACACACCATGGCATTTAGAAAATGTGTGCCTCCGTGTCAGAGATATTAGTTCCGCTTTCGCTTGGCTGTCTGCTCGGGCGAGCCAGGTGCTCCATGGGAAGGGTCCTGCTGTTGCTGAGGCTCAGCGGAAACTTTCTAGAAGGGCATGAGCCTTTCTCACTCCACGCTGAGGAGAGGAGCTGTCTACCAGGTCACGAGGAGCAGGCATCTGGTTCTTCAGACCCATCAGGCAGTCTCTTACTGCCAGTAAGCCAAGAGATGCAGGATGTGGCAGAGGAGGCGACGAGCGTAGGCGAGCCTTCTCAGCCTGCCTGCACTGCATACAGGGAGTTACTGGAGGTCATGATCGCTTGGGGCCGGCTAGACGAACGGTTTCTGGCTGCCCATGGCTGACAGCCCCAGGTGAGCCTCCCCTTTCTTCCCGATCTGCATGCGGAGGTCGAGAGGACCTCCGCAAGATCATGGATATTGCCCTCAGAGCCACCAAACAGACTGTCGTGGCCATAGGTCGTTCTATGGCAGCTATGGTGGCCACTGAGAGGCACCTGTGGTTGAGTCTGGCTGACGTAGGGGAGAAAGAAAGAAACTTTCTCCTCGATTCGCCAGTCTCACCATCTAAACTTTTTGGCACGTCAGTACAGGCGGTGGTTGAGAAGTTCAGAGTGGCAGTCCGGTCCTTCCAGAGGTTTATACCATGCAGGTCCAAGTTCTTGTCTGGCACCCCCTGCCCGGCCCTTCTACATCTGAGGATTGTAGATGGGGCCAGAAGCAGAGTGTGGCTCACCATGCGCCTCCCCCCTCTCGGGGTAAGGCATGGAGGAGACGTAATGCCAGACACAGGAGGCAGGAGGTGAAGGACACCCATGCTAGTATAGTACGGGAGTATAGTATGGTCACACCATCCATTTCCCCCCATAGGATAATGCTTGGGCAACTGAAGCCCCCGGCTGCCTTTGAACATTGGTCCTCGGGGTCTGAGTGTTTCGGTACCCTCACTATAGAGGGTCCCCCACTCCTGTGGTGCTAGCACAGTGGCCGGTCCTGCCGCCTCCAGCCGGGGACTGAGTACCATGGGTAGCCTTGCACCATGCACATAGGAACCTGGCGTTTGTGCTTCCCTATGCTTACTTCAGCAGGGTGATGGGTTGAGGTGCTGGCATGCATGAATTAGGACCTTCTGTCCTACAGGACAGGAAGGCCTGGCCTCATTAGAGCTCATCAAGGACGCTGTTCTGAACATAGATGCCAACTCTTCTGCTAGCTTCCCTTGGATATCGTCCTTGTGGTATTTTTGTCACCCCAGTGCATGAGTAGGGTTAGTAATGACTGTGGTGATTTGTGCGTCAACACAGACCATGTGGCAGTTGCTCCCCTCAGCATGGCATAGTTGGTATTGCGTTCCCCAAAGCGCCAAGCCAGATGCAGTGTCCTCAATGTAACCTTGGTTCCCTGAGAAGGGAACGAGACACTGCATCTCATTGCCATGCCTATCTATGCCCTATTATACTCGCGTACGCACCCGACACGCATTAGGCACTGCCACGGGCTAATTTCCTAATTAGTCTTAATATATATCTCACAAATTACTTGCAATAATTCCATGTATTCTTTGTTGAAAATGTCTGACATTTGTTCTGTTCTTTATTATAATTCTTTTTTGTTATATGTAAAGCTGCTTTGAATGCACTATATAAATAAACTTGAATTGAATTGAATTGATTAGACACACACATGGACAGATAGAAGATGTACATAAAGAAAATGAGTCATGTGATCAGCACATTAAGTATATACAGGATTTTTACCAAAGTCCCTTTCAAGCAAATTTCTTCTATTTCTGAATTTTTTTATATGACTGAATTTTTTGACTTAATTCTAGAAGAATTAAACAGTGGAAAAAATCCCATAGACTTACATTTAATAAGGAGGGATGCAGGCCATATTTAGAGGCCACAATATATGTTGTGAAAGGGGTGGGCTCATTTAACTTGATTTGAGAAAAAAATCAACTTTATCCATTTTTTATTACATTTTACTAAAATATGTTTAATAAAAGTTGTGTAAAGTTCTCATCAGTTCAACTGAGTTTTTCTTATCAGGCTATGCAAAAGGGGATGCAGAATTGAGCCCCTCTATGAGTTTTGCAAATCCACCATAGAGCTCTGTATTGAGATAAGATGCAAACTCTGCTCATGATTAGCTAATTTAGAAACAATTTATGCTAACAAATAGCAGAAAACATCAGCATCTCCCAGTCTTACTCTGTAAAAATCTGAGTCAGACTAACATTAGAGCAGTGCTGTGCTCAGGTGGCTTGCGGCTTTATTGTAGTAGGTTATTTGCCTGTTGCAGCTACTCTAAACCATTAAAAGACCCCATTCAGAGTGTAATGCTTCAATCCTTGTAAGAGGAAAAGAAATGAGATGATGAAAAAAATTAAAGTATCCTTGGATTGGGTAATGAAGAAAAACAAATTGGGTATAGAAAAGACTTTATAAAGAAAATTTATCTTGGCGTTTTACTGTTCTGTGTGAACTGTAATGTGCCAAGCCCGGAAAATCGGTTCGTTCACACACACATTTGCTTGCAAAATAAACTAGAACATAAACAGGCGCATGAGAAAGAGAGGGCATCTTGACTATGGGCCTATGATGACAATTGATTTTCCAAAGCAATTAGCCCTAAAATTCAAATCTGCTGTGGCCACAGAAATCTAAGCTACAACGACCACCCAACAAAGGGGGCAGTGTCCACTGAACTACACTGACACTGCCTTGCTGCAATGTTTGTTTATCAGCGCATTAAATTGATGTTCGTTGGCCTGTTCTGTCCTGACATTGCAAACAAGTGAGCCCAAGAGAGCCAGCGATGGAAGCCAAACCACTGTTAGAATACATCTGTCTCACACAGACCCACTGCACAGAGTTTACAGAACACCTCAAATCATTCACTCGAACGCAGTCAGCATTTCTGCTTATTATATGATACACAAAAATACTAAGTTGCTAGGTTTCAGCCAACAGGTCTGCTGATATGAGTATGGATTACTGTGGTCATAACAACTGTTTAAAGTCTGTAATTTTTTTTCCTTACACACAGATGTAAATACTGTGACCGTTCATTCAGCATCTCCTCCAACCTACAACGACATGTTCGTAACATTCATAACAAGGAAAAGCCTTTTAAGTGTCACCTTTGCAATCGCTGCTTTGGTCAACAGACCAACCTGGACCGCCACTTAAAGAAACATGAACATGAAAATATTCCAGGTAAATTTGAACTCTGAACTGTAATATTAATAATCTTTCATTTTCTTTTAAAAACAATATAACACAACATAATTTTGGTTGACTGTAAATAGGACATTTCTTCAATACTGTGTTAGTAAATTTAAGATGATTGTCATTGTTGCCAGTACAATGTACTAAGTGCACCATAAAATTAATTAATTATTCATATATATTTATTATTGTAGTGAGTCAGCAGTCTGGGATCCTGTCAAATTTAGGAACGAATATTTCCTCACCGAACTCTGAGTCTGACAATCATGCACTTTTGGATGAAAAGGAGGATTCATATTTTTCAGAAATTAGGAACTTCATCTCAAATAGTGAGCTGAGCCAGGCCTGTAGCTCCTCAGAGAAAAGGTAAGAGCACACACAACATGCAGGCATAGACATGCTCAGGTGATGTTTTAAAGCTATGGCAGCAAACTGCAGAAACAGTTCTGTCCTGTAGCTAAATTCTGCTTTCTGGTGGAGAGGAGTGGTACTGCTTCACTCAGATCAGCTGTGTATATGGCAGACTTTATATCTTCAGTCAGCATAGTGATGGATGAGATGTCTGAATAAATCATTTCAACTTCACTGAGTTCTGTTATGCATTAAGCACAGCCAGATACACATCAGGAAGCACACCGCTTTATAAAAGCACCAAATGGCAAATTGCTTTCACCGAAACATCCAGTTAAAATGAATAGGCAGCTGCAACATTCCCCATGTGCTCATGTGTCTTTAGCTTTAGGTATTTTAGGGGACCCTTAGAATGAGATATTTTTCTGTGCAGTACATTGAAGAACCCCCTGCCCCCTTTTCTGCAGCTAACACAAACAGCACTCTGACATGTTTATACTGAAAGACAGAGTGCAGGTCTATGGGAGCACTGCTGCTGTTTCCGGTGTGGCACAGGCTCTCTCTCTGGCCAGGGTAAATTTGAGCTGGCATGTAAATATGCTTTTTTTAAGCATGATGGAAAATGAAAAGCAATCAGTTCTCGCTCTGTTTTAATAAGCCTACACCTCACATAGCTTAATCCACCTTAAAGCCCCCCCCCAACAAATCGTGATTATTGCTGTCCTGTCTCACTCAGTCTGACTCACCTCCATGAAATTAGCCAGTTCATCACTACTGCATTTGCATGAAACATCTGTCATTAATTATGGATTTTGTGTATTTGTCATTTGTGAATCTGTGTTTGCAGCTCAGATCAGGCAGAAGAATTACTGCCCAATTAAGTTTTTGTACAATATACCAAATTTTAGATCATAAATTTCAACTTTATAATATAAACATAAAAAATAAACACTAAAAATCACTGATGGAGACAGGCGCTATTAATATTAATCATAATATTAATATTAACTTTCCTTGTTTTAAGACTCACAGACCATATAGAACATGTTATAGAAAATATATTTATATATGGATTTTGTATTATTTGTATTAGATATTTTACAACATGGGGAAAAATGGTTACATCATTACACTTAAAAACGCATTTATTCGAAGATACATTTACATTTCTAAGTTAGCAATTACATTGCTTGGTGAAAGAAACCTTGACTAATGTATAATGAATGTAAAATAAAGACATTATGTTGATAATGTGCAGGAAGTATCAAAGAATATAGCTCATTTGCCACAAATATGCATCATAAATATTAATGGAAACTCAATATTATCATCACTACAGAACTGAGCTGACACAGGAGGAGCATTCTCAGACTCACTCTCAGGCTGCCTCCAAACTGGAGGAAGAGGAACTAGAAGATGATGATGAAGATGAGGAAGGCTCATTGACAGAAAAGTCACAGGACGGGACTGCTTCTCCCACCACTATGGAGCAGGGCACCTATGAGAACAATGAGGAAGTGCCCCCACTCCCTATGTTCTATGAACACACACGAAGGTCAGTAAAGCATCTGTCTATTTAATGAGCAAAATATATAAAGCATTCACTTAAGGTAACTCTCATGACAAAACTAAACATAACTGAATGTATTAAACACGTTACAAATGAACATATTAAAAGGTGAACATTATTTGTCATTTTCTAATTAAAATAATAAAAAAGACAACCACTTTTTAATTAATAAGTTTAATTGTTTATATTTGAAAAGGATCATATTTTGAATAGAAGTATTTATTGGATATTCTTAAAGTATTTGTTTAAAAAAAAAGTCAGAAGTACATAACAGAATCTACCATAAGTCTAAGGTATGCCCATAGATATCTCACATGCTTCACTATCAGATCCTAAAATCTTATAGGTCTAGGTTCTAAAACCTTGTGAGCTTCCTACCTAGACAGCATTTAAAGTGTCATAGGAGCACTTCTATTTTGAAGTCTGTTCTGAAACGTAGACAACATTATTATGCTGCCTTTAAAGATATCTTATTTTGGCCACTGCACCTATCCCTTGTGGCAATCCCATGATGCATTGTGACATAAACGTTTTAACAAAATAATTGAAAATAATAATTATTGACCATTTTTTGTTAAGCATTTTCATGTTCAGAGTATCATTGTGCTAGCAACATGCTAACATTAAACTAATGGAGGCAATTGTGAGTGTGCTTCAAGTGAGGTGCACTATATGAAGTTTATTTAACAAAGTTCGGGAGGAGCATGGTAATGTAATCCAACCAATTATTGCACAGGGGTGTGTATATATGGTCATCTCTCATTTCCGTCCAGTTTTGCAGCATTTGGCTCTGCCCATTTGTCACCATGTCCAAAATTGAGCTCTTCTTGTCTGTCCAATAAGGAGTCCTTCCTTTCTGCCGATGCTCCTCCGCCCCAAATGTCCTAGTGCAAGGCACAATCCCTCTCTATCTTCATTTCAGGGATGTTGTCCACCTGCTCCACTTGCCAATACACAGAGGCCTAGCCTCGCCCCTGCCAGCAAAACACCCACAATCTTCCTTCGCATTGGCTTTCACTTAGTCTCATCCAGCCATTCCTGTAATAGAAAAATTGACTGTGAAAACATTAAGCTCAGCCAGAGCCAATCCAAGGAAGGGTATCTGCCAAGCAAAACTTGCATACAAACAGAGGATTGAAGAGTCTTTATGGACATTTTCAATCTGTCCCTGGCCCAGGCAGCTGTCCCTATTATTTTAGGACCTCCACCATTGTGCGAGTAACAAAGCACTCCACTGCCTGGCTCTTAATGACTTCCATCCTGTTGCATTCACTCACTCTTGCCAAGTGATTTGAGAAACTGGTTCTATCCCATCTTAAGTCTTGTCTCCCTGCAACTTTGGACCCACATCAGTTTGCCTATCACCGCAATAGTTCAACAGAGGATGCCATCTCTACTGCAATCCACTCTGCCCTAACCCACCTGGACAGTCAAAATACACATGTCAGAATGCTGTTTCTGGACTTCAGTTCTGCAACACTATGACTGATCTCCAAGCTCAGTCAGTTTGGAATCAGCACATCCCTTTGCAACTGGACTCTCGACTTTCTAACTAACCCCAGTCACTTAAGTTAGTCACTTAAGTGGCACAGGGCTGTGTGCTGAGCCCTCTTGTGTACTCCCTATTCACTCATGACTGTGTTCCTGTTTATAGCTCCAACACCATAATAAAGTTTGCAAATGACACGATGGTGGTAGGTCTGATCAAAGATGATGATGAGTCTGGCTATAGGGATGAGTCACAGCACCTGGTTGTATGATGTGCCACCAACAATCTGGAACTAAACACTCAGAAGACCAAAGAGATCATCATGGAGATCATCATTTCAGGCGAACTAAGAGCCATGCACACACTGTAGTGAAGCATATATCAAGTCTCAAGTTCTTTCATCTCTGATGACCTCATCTGGTCCCTAAACATCTGCACTCTGGTCAAAAGGTCCAGCAGTGCCTTTACTTCTTACGGAGCCTTAAGAAAGTTCATCTGTGTCCCAGGTTCCTTGTGGACTTCTACCGCTGTATTGGGAGCATACCCACAAACTGCATGTCAGTGTGGTACAGCAACTGCTCTGCTTCAGCCCGCAAAGCACTCCAGCAGAACTGCCCAGTGGATCACCAGCATCCAGTTACCTAACAATGAGAACATTTCTCACAAGTACTGTTTGAGCAGGACAAGGAATATCATCAAGGATGCCTCCCACCCTAACCATGGACTTTTCACCTTCCTCTTATCCGGCAGGCATTACAGGAGTCTATGCTGTCACACTAGCAGGCTCAGGAAGAACTTTTTCCCCAAGGCTGTAAACCTGCTGACTCCACACAACTAATCTAATTGCACTTACTGCCACTGGGACCAGCATTTGGTACTTACTACCAGAATATGTATTTGCACTCTTCATATTTTGCACAATCTGTACACTGTTTAAACTTTTACACTGTACAAAGAACAGTGAACTAGTTCTACAGACATGTTATTTGCACTACTCATATTTTGCACAGACTGTACATTGTTTAACAGTTATGTTATTGTATATATAACCATCTAACCATATAACCATGCAGTGCTGTGTCCTCCTTCACTGCCTTACCGCAGCAGGCCCTCAGCCAGCTTGGGACTCCCCCCAGTTTCCTGCCCCAAAGCTATAAAACTGTCTGAGGGTATATGCTGGATGCTGTCTAACAATTATGTCATCTCTTACCTTCTCCAGTTGATGATTTTTAATAATATCACCACACAATGCTGCTTCAGCTGCACATCTCATCACAGTTCAAAAAGTTTTAGCAGAACTTTAGATCCCAATCGCTTTAGATCCCAAAAAGTAGATAAGATAGTTCAACAGGTTTTGGAACAGCTTTTTAGAACAAAGCTTGTTAATAAAGGTTGATATGATCCATCATAACCTTCAGCTGTTGTTAACAAAAGGTTGAATATTTCCCATTGTGTTTGCCACCTCTACTAATATTAACTAATCAGAACACAACTTATCAACTAGTCATGTCATCTGTCAACATTTGTTTATTAGTTTAGCAAACCTCGGTTTGCAAAAATGTTAAACTGCCCATTTATCTTTATTATGTTATTTTACTGGAATTTTGCATCCATGGGATTATGGGATTGATTTTATTGCATTGTTACATTCATTTTTATTGTCCCCCTAAACATTGATGCATTTGGAATGCATCTAGATACTTTCACAATCAATATGCTGTCATACTTACATTTAATGAGAAATTTAAATATTTAAATGAGAACACTTTTAGAAAGACAAGAATGAGATCCCAATTTTGCATGAACAAAACAAACAGTCCCTGACCATTAATGTCACCACATGCAGTGCCCATGTGTTTTGTGTCTACATTTGTGTGAAAACCACTATATTTTTCCATATTCCCTTCACCATTTCATTCACTGCATTTTCTTCAAATACAGCCATTTCTGATATTTAAATTCCAGATGTGGTGGGGCTAACTGAGGGTTTCCTCCCCTGTCCATACCCCTGGCCCCAAACCCTCCCTTTCCCGGCACAGGTGTATTAAGGAGGGTACAGGCCTATTAGATCTGGAACTTCTGCCTGGTTTCCCCAAAGGCCTGGAATTCCATAAGGCTGGCAAGACACCATATGATATTAAAGAGATTTCTAATACCTCATTAGAGTCTGAGACACTGAAAGAAACACTATTCAGGCAGGCTAAAACCCAGGTATGTGAATCTACCTGCTCCAGAGAGTTTCTACTATACCATAAAATTAGTCTTATATTATTATAGAGGAGGACATATGTTAAAGAGCATGTTTTTTAAAAATGGACACATTTCAAATAAATATGAATTTTTACTGTTAATCCAATAGTCCAGGGTTTCCCAATCATTCAGGAATTGCAGAGTGCTTGTGAGATTACTGCTTTTGAACAAATGGAACATTGAATGTAATAAAATTAAGAAAATGTTTATAATAGAGAAACAATTCAAATACAATGCCTGGCCAAACAATGTTACCATCTGCAAATACTTAGCAGCCTACCTCACTGTAGAACCACAAAACACTTTACTGTAAAACAGTAAAGAGTGTGTAAAGAAAACAGGTTGTAATCATTCAAAAAATTAGGAAAGTTTAAATTTGTGATTTCAAGTTTACAGTTCTTAAACTCTTTATTTTGTCATTGCACTCAAATAATTTATTTAATATTAACTAACAGTCCAGTGGATCTGTAAGTCCCAGCATTAGAGAAAAACTTGCTAGTGTTTAATGTTTAGTTACGTTATTAAATTTTTGAGTTTTGTTATACTTATGGTTACTGTTGTGCAGAAAAGTGCTAGTACTTAGGCTGTGGGATGTATGTGACGTGATGTATGTAATGTTTTAGTTAATGATTATGCTGTACTAATGCCGGTAACAAGATACTTATGCTCCTTTTCTATCTCTCACTCAACGTTGTGACTGTAAGAGCTATGAGAGAATGTCTTTGAGAATGTTGCAATTGAGGCTCACGTTCTCAGGGCTCAAATGAAATTGTTCCTGCATAGGCCTCCATAGGCCTTCCATCCCCCAACTTGCTCGTTCTCTCCGTCAGAGCTGACGGATGAGTCAGGGGGCCTGTCTCATGGCGGGCTCATGGTTACTTTCTCAGCTAGAGATAAGAATGAACTTTCTGTCGCAGCATCCTCCTCTCCAAAGAGGAAGAGTCTTTCAAACCCCCGCCCTTGGGCAGTTAAGCTTAGGAATGAAGCTGACATGGAATTGGTGGCCATGCTTTCTCAGGTCAGTGTGAGTTTTGAGCTGGAGTGGAATCTTCCACCTTCCCCCAAGTACTCATGGCTGGATAATTGGTATCTGGGGTTGGATCAGGACACTAAGTCATGCCCCATCCCGCCTCAGTGCCATTCTTCGCTGAGGTGCACGATGAGCTTACAAAATCATGGAAGACACTATTCTGTGGCCCAGACACATTTTGTGGGCTCTGCCCTCACAACCCTTGACGGCCAGGTGGCAAAGGGCTATGTCAAGGTTCCCCAAGTTGAGCATGCAGTCACAATGCATGTTTGCCCACACATTGCCCCCAGCTGGAGGAACTCCCCTAAGCTCTCCTTGAAGATGTGTCCCTCATCTGTGTCCACTCTCAGATGAGGGACACCAAGAAAGTTTGCTTTCTTAATGCAATAATCCATCTCGCAAGGTGACCTGTTTGGAGACATGGTCGAGGATGTTGCCCAGCAGTTCTCGACCATGAAGAAGCAGACAGCAGTAATCAAGCCTTTTCTGCCTCAGCATGACCAGGCCGTCTACAGACCATCGTGGTCTTGTCTGGTGTCTGCTCCTAGTCCAAGTACTCATAATATCAAGGCTGGACTACTGCAATGCCCTTCTGGCTGGCCTTCCAGCCAATGCAACCAAACCCCTGCAAATGATCCAGAATGCTGCAGCACGTCTGGTCTTCAATCAACCAAAAACCACCCATGTCACACCCCTCCTGACCTCACTCCACTGGCTACCTGTAGCCGCCCGCATCAAATTTAAATCCCTTACGCTTGCCTTTAGGACAATAACCGGAACCTCTCCCTCCTACCTCAACTCACTCCTCCAGACATATGTCCCGCCAGCTACGGTCAGCTAACGAGCGATGGCTGACCGTTCCCCCACAACGAGGCATCAGATAAATCTGTAAAACTTTCACCTTTTCCATTCCTTTGTGGTGGAATGAACTCCTAGCCTCCACCCGATCTGCTGAGACCATCACAACCTTCAAAAAACAACTCAAAACACATCTGTTTCTTAGACACCTGTCTAAAACTTAATGCTCTTCTATCCTATCGTCAAAAAAAAATCCCTGTTTCTAGTCCATCTTTGTCTCTAGTAACAGAATACAATGTCCGCTTGTAAATGTAGCTTTGCAGACTTGGCTCGTTGGCGTGCAAGACAAAATGTTCAATGCTCTCGTCCTTTGTAAGTCACTTTGGATAAAAGCGTCTGCTAAATGACTAAATGTAAATGTAAATGCCCCCTGACAGGCCAAACTCCCACTTCAGTGTAGACTTCTACACACTGGTCTCAGAGGACACCATCTTGCAGGAGGAAATCTACCCCTCAGCAAGGACCTCCCAGAAGACTTCCAAGCAGCTCTGACGGAAGCAGCCCCTCCGGGCTCAGATGATCCATCCCTTGCCTTGTTATGTCCTGTATGTACTTTGCACATGTATTTGGACCATACCCAGAGCTTCAGGCACTCTGAGCAGCTGTTTGTCTGCTTTGGCTGTCTCCAAACAGAGGTTGGCCCAGTGGATTGTGGATATATAAGATTGGCCATGTCCCTTTGCAATTTGTGCTCTCTCCACAAGAGGAGTGGCATCCTCATGGGCATTGGCCTATCACATCTTTCTAGCAGATATTTGTAGAACACACCCAGCACATCTCGTGTGCTAAGCAAGGCTCTAACATATGATAGCCGGGCATATGGCTGGGTGTATTTCTTACATCACGCTATCTTCCCCTAGTACTCCCCTAGCGAGTCCATATGTGGTATCTACACACATCACATCCCTCTAATGTTTTTCCCTGCATGGAGTTAAACACTTTCCCAGTACTGGTCAACAAACGCCCAGTGGGGGCATTTATTGGCACTTGAGGAAGGGCCATCACCTGAGCTGACCTGGGCAGGGCCCGTTCCATTCCTCTTGGGGACTAGGAGGCATCTTACTCTACTCACTGGATGGTTGTGATGCCCACATCTGCTCTGCATACCTCACAACACGGTTCAGCAGCTGTGCCGTTTAGCACAGGGACCCCTAGTGTCACGTCATCAACACAATATTAAGTGAGTGACAGAAAGAAAATGTCCCCATGTCCTTTATGCCCATCATGCAACAATGCTGAACTGTCCACTGTATGGATCAGAGATCAGAGATGATAGACTCTCAAGGGCAAACCCTAATGTCATGCCTTGTTACTCCATCAGAAAACATCAGGAAACAGTCGTAACTGAGACTTTTTCCTTAATTTATTAAGTTAATGGGAAGAAAAGAGATGGTCATATATAAGTGTACATGGTTAAGGGTATGTTTCAAGTGTTACTTAATATGTGTTTTGCAGTAAGTTTAAGAAAACAGTCTGATGCCCCTATGCCCAGCCTGCCTATGTCTGAGGACTGAAGTAGAGGCAGAATGCAGGAGAGGCATATACTGGGAAAAGAGGCGAAATCCTAGGGACAGGTGGGCTGAGGCTCACACGGAAGTGAGGTAGTAGCCCTGTCTTTCTTCCTCCTTATTTCCCTTTCCTGTAATGTTGCACTTAACCAGGCCCTGATAATTGGACCAGTGATGATTATGGCGGTCTATTTAAAATCTCTGCCTATTCTCATGGTTCATTGAAGGCTTATCAGCTCATTGTTACAATCACATGAGCAAAAAGGGTTGTGCTGCTGCCCTGGATATTATGGTTCTGTTGGTAGGTGACCCAAGTATAAGTTCTATAGAGAATAGCTATGCTGAGGAGTCATAGCTTGTTACTGGCGAGCTCTCCTTGAGGATTGCTTTGGTGTCTGTTCTACAACCATCCCTGTTGTCTTTTACACCCCTCAAGGAAGACTTTGCTTGCCAGTATGTTTGTCAGCCATCCTTGTTGTACGTTTGTATACTTTGGAGCTTAGGTTTGTATTTGAATGTGTCAGTGTTTGGAGCAGACATTTAATGGCTCCCCTTGGAAGGTGGGTCCTAAGGGTCAAGTTAAGTCCAATACAAGCCCTCTTCTCCCCTTAAGCTCTCCTGGCCAGAAGAGAGTAAGAGTAGTTCCATCATATGATGGTCAACCTGTCATTGGTAAACAAAGGTGACCTGAATTCAAATCCCTTTTCTAGCACTCATTTTTTGGCATTCCCCATAGTGTTAAACAAGGCCTGTTCCCTTTCTCACAGAACTGAGGTTACATACATAATCGAGAGATTGCTATCTGTACTGTGAAATCATTGAGAAATGCTACAAAAAATATAATGAAATTCAGTTTTTTTACAGTAAATTGGATTACTATTGCAGTGATTAATGTGTTTTAACTAGTAACAATTCTTTACCTTAACTGATGCATGTGTACCGTAGCAATGCAAGGTTGTCAAAACAATGCCACAAATGTATACTATAATCAAAGCTAAAGATATTCCAAACAAAATATAAAAGTGTTTTTTTAGACTTTCTTTGACCAGAAATTGTCAATAAAAATGTATGACATTTCAAATGGATAGCTTAACATTGCTTGAACTCTCATGGGTACTTCGCATAAATAATTCAGGTTATATAAGTTCAGAGGACAAAACGCATGCAATAGTCTATACAAGAAAGATATAATATTGACACGCAACTATAATATTGACACACTACCTACATGCAACATTTCCTTAACCTATCATTGTCATTTTTAGTTTTGTCACCTAATATATTTTAATTGTTTTACAAAACTCTATATTGGTAAAATAATCAACCAGCACTAACAGTGTTCCGTATCACTGCCTCACATTGTATATACTAATACAACTTGTAGATTGTATATACTAATACATCTATAAGATGGTGGATGAAAGTGGATGGTGATTTACTCCAAACATACACCAAGATGCACTTTAAAAGTAGCTCAAGCTTATAAGCAAACAACATTTGGCAAAACATTTGGATAAATTAATTGCATGATAAAGAGTCTCAATCATTCAGCATAACTATTCTAGTGTTTCACAGAAGAGTGAAAATTATACAGGGTTTAAACTACATGGAAGTGAGTCAATAACGACAACATTTCTCGGTGAACTATTCCTTTACAATTTTTCACAGAGGGAAGAAAATACAGGGTAAAAACCACATGGGAGTGAGTAAATAATATATAATATATAATACATATTTGAATAAACTATTCCGTTAAACACTGTCTACCATCAACAAACAGAAAAAAATATCATCTCATAATAAAAATGTCATGAGGATGAGTAAATAATGACAGAATTTAAACGACTACAAATACAGTTTAAAACTACTACACATAAGCTTTTGAAATATAACAAATAAGATGATGATAAAGAGTTAAGGACTTAACTGACATTAAACATTTCTTTTTCTTTAATCAGGCTTATGCAATGATGCTGTCTCTGTCTGAGAGCAACCTGCGTGCATCCTCACAGAACTCTCTGGATGCTTGGCTCAACATGGGAGGAGGCTCATCAGAAACAAGCTCCTTTCATCCCCTCAACAACATCTAAGAAAAAAGAGAGAACAGAATGGTTAGCGGGAAAAAAGAAGAGGGGAAGATACCAACACGAAGAACTAGCTTGTGAAGACCAGCAATGCCACAGTAGATGAACCAGCACTATGTGTAAGAAATGAAAAGCTGTAAAGGTAGCAGACTGTATTGTTAAGTGAAATAAACATGGGAACTAGTCATAGATGGGAGATTTTTATACCACAGCAGTCAAAAATCAAAAGAAAACTTTTGATACTTAAATGTATCAAAAATTTTTTATTCACAACGTTTTGGTCGTATGACCATCATCAAGCATATACAAACACTTGAATCATTTAAAATCAACAATGACCAATCAATGTAACTCATGTCTCTGAAAAATCATACCTATATCATCTCTCAGTGGCAGGTTCACTGCTTCAATACCTAAAAAGCGTAAGAAGGAAACATAGGCCGCAGCCCACATAGCCAAGACCACAAGGACAACAAATTAAATTAACAAAAGTAGAAGCACAAATAATGACTGGATAGATTTTATATTTTTCACCCATTCTAGAATAACAAAAACACATTGTTACACCAAGCACAATTGCCACAACAATAATTTCCATTTCGTATAGGACTCAATAGCAATCTTTGAGAAGAACTAGGAACAACACTCTGAAAATGGGCATGTACTAAATAATTTCTTAACTGTCTAGCTTTTTGTGTACAATCATCGGAGGGTGTTAAGTGCGTGTTTTAATCATTCAAGAGAACTACCCCCTTTCAAAAAACTTTTTTTGAAAGAATTATTATTAGCAAAATATTACTATCAATTTCTTCATAAAATCCAAATCAGAATAACAAATCTTCCTTAGCCTGTAAAACTGATTAAAGCCTCCTTAGCCTATAAAATCAAATTAACTTCCAAAGTAAATTGTAACTCATCCACAAAGTTATTTTAAATAGATATAAATTTTAGAACCCTATTAAGATCTCCCAAACAATACATATCATTGGTATATCTATACCACCCAAAAATGGTTTACTTCACTATTATAAACATAACAATGTTACAAAAACAAACAAATTAGCATAATTAGAAGCAAAAACAGATCCTGTTGCTGTACCCTTAACTTGAAGATAAAATATAAGAAAAGATGAAGATAATCTTTATCAAAATTGGATTTTTTTTTAAACAAAAGAAGCCATCTCTGCTAGGAATTCTGAGCATGAAATGACTTGGTGACTTGGTGCCCTTAGACATTACCTTGTGAAGGGGGGAAAAGTCCATTCTCATGTAAGATGTTTTAGGTAAATCATGTAGCTCAGAGATTTTATTAATAAAATCAGTCAAACCCCTAATATTTGATGGTAACTTCTGAACAAATGGCTTAATGAAAAAAAATCATACTGAGACTTTTATCATACTGAGTGATAAAAGGGAATTAGTTTGTGCCACAGCTGAACTTCCTGGAGGGTCAGTTAATCTATAATGAATCTTATGTATATAATGAATATTATGAGTATAAAATACAAGCCTAATTGAATTTTGACACTACAAATCAAACTCGACTGGGATATTCTGATAAACACTAGTCGGATCATTAGAAAGCTTAATATGAAACCTTATGTTTTGTAACTGATAAAGAACTTGTTGATATTAAATCCTATCCTGAGCTACTATGTGTAACTGTGGTGGTAACTGTCAAGTAATGTCCCATAGATTTATGTCTCATTCTGAAGATATTCATCCATATCACGTTTATATTTCTTTAATCTCCTTCAAATTGTCTTTGAACCGCAGCATTTTCTCCTTATGCTTTCAAGGTATTGGAAAAGTAAATGTGCCACAGAAAGAGTGATGTAGATGCTTTTGCAGGGTGTAAAAGCAGAATTTGTTATTTTGGATTGTGACTCATCAGACTTTATCACCTATGGGCATGAATGATAAAGTTTTGTTCAATGTAATGCAAAAGCGATGATTGTCTGATGATTGTTTTTCTATGTGTCATATTTGTATAATTATGTGGATACTAACATGTCATTGATTGGAATTGGTTATGATGGGTCTAATTATTGCATTGTTTGGTCATTGTTGATTTTAAATGAGACTGTTTGATTCAAGTGTTTGTATATGCTTGATGATGGTCATAGGACCGAAACATTGTGAATAAAGATTTTTGTATACATTTACAAGTATTGGTATTGTGTGGGATTTTCTTTTGATTTTTGACTTGCATTTGGTCATCTATCCTATGCATCTATCTATTATCTGCAGGTGTGTGAGGTTTTTGTTGATAAGAATGACCCTTGATTCCCATCCATACAGGATATTTCCTGTCTGCAACTAGCCACTATAGATCTCTGCTTAGCATTTCAATCCAGAGGGGGCATTGAATTTGAATGACTTTAAAATCTCATTTTACACATTTTTATTAAATTATGTGCACAGACTGTTTTCAAGGCTGTTATATTTCAACATATTCTCGAAGAATCTTGGGCTTGGTTGGGTAGACAGGGTAGTTAATGTATTTCTTCATAAGGAAACTTTAACAAATTTTTTTATTCAGCATTCCATTTTCAAGTTGCTCTTGTGAATGATTTACTGTAACACTTTTTAAAGGTTTCCTTAGTAACTCACAGCTTAAATTTGAGACCATCACACATCATTATAAGCACTTAAGTGCATCCCACAATTAGCATGTTAACTTGCCCCAGAAAATTATTGTTTAAAAATCATTTTATCAAAAGTATGCTGGAAATCATTGAAACTTGTGATTTTTTCTTAACATACGTTTTGTCCTGTCCTTTCAACGGTAAGATAAGAACAACATTTTTGTTCGAAGTGTATAGCATCTTTGTAATTATAATTATTATGATGGTATTTTAGCAGTATACAGGCCAGAAGTGTGTTTTTAAAGGTTACATTATTCTTCAGTGGGGGCAAACAAAATATATTTCCTTCTTCTTCAATATAATCATATTATCCTTTTTGGTATGTGTTTGTTTCCTAACAGTAAACAGTATTGTTTCTTTTCAAGCACATATGTGCTTACGTTATACAATTCTTTAGTGAAGGACCAAATTTGTACAATGCTGTTGTATGATGCACAAAATAAGTTAACAGTTTGTAGAAGAGTGTTGTGTGCCAAATAACTCCCTTTTCTTGGACAATCATTTATTTCCTAAGTGGTTGTCTTTATTGATAGTAGTTATTCTTCTATTGTTGCCTATGTGCATTTGATAAGTGTTTGTCTTTTTTTTAAATGAAGAAAAATGTTTCACCCACTGTTTTGAAAGAATGAAATTACTGAAATGTCATGGAAATTGTAAATGTTTGGTTCCGTGGGTACAGAGTTTGCCAAAATATGAATTACAATAATGAATTTCATTTATGAGCACATAATCTTGACACCAGCCTGCTCAACTTTTTGCAAAATGTAGGGTGGTAAAAATGGCTGATATTTTTCACTGAAATATTTTGATTAAAACATCAGGTAACTTAAATAGGGGCATTATGTATTGACCTTTTTACACATTTTATCACACATAGTCAAATATCATCAAATATCCTAATGAAAAATGCTCTGGGTTAAACGACATGTTTCAAATGTCCTCTTTGTTTGCGAAGAGCCATATACATTATGTTGTAAATATCATAAATAGTAAGCATTTGAAGCAGTTACATAATTTAAAAAGCAGCATCATTTAACATCCCTGTTGACAGTTCTAACAGATGCCCTGATCCATTAATTCCCAAGCAAGAACTCATCCACCTCTGAACTGTGAAGCCAATGAATTGTAAAAAAACTGATAACTGTAATGAATGTGTAGAGTAGATTGAATATTTAGGAAATCACTCAACTGTCCTTTTAAAAGATCCCTCTTTTTGGGTCAGGATGTTTTACATGTAATACTTATCTCCCCACAGACCTTTTCTGTTTTGTTTTGTTGTTTTTTTAAAAAAAGACTCCATACCACTCTATACCAGGAATATGGAGAAATGCCATATTCCTGAAAACCACACTTAGAGTACACCCTTGTTCCTGAGTTGTTCCTGTCCTTTACTGAGCTCTTATTACTGGTTATAATGTAGTTTTCAAGGAAAGGCTGGTTTTAACAAGCACTTTAAATTATGGGTCAGAAAGATCACAAAATTAAAACAAATAAATATTTGTGCTTTGTCAGAAGAACATTAGGAATATTGTAACCACAATTAAACCACAAACATATATATACTTTTACTGGCCCAAACACATGGAATTTGTTTGATCATGTAGTGGAAAAACTTGAAGCAGAGTAATATTTCAATGTACCTCTAGGTGGTGGTTTTATAGTCATACTGTTTCATACTGCACAACCCTCCACCTCCCTCAAACCAATCCCCCCCACCCCACACACACACACACTATTATTGTCCAGATCGTTCAGTAAAAGTGTTGTTTAAAGCATTACATGTAACACAATTCAAAGTGTTGAGAAGGTCAGGTCATACTACTGTTCTTACTAAGTGTTGTAGCTGGTGGAGGAATTGACCCACTTTATTAAAATCATGAATAAATGGTCAAAATTAATTTAAAGCTGATGTTATTCCTAGCCCACTGTTACATTATGAACAAACGTATAATAAAAGGATAATACAATTTCTCTAAAAAAATGTATAGTATTTCAAAAATGTCTAAAATTCATTTAAAACATGGGTTTCAAATAGATTGTGCTTGTTTCATTTGGATCTGTTATACCTTGCTTCTGTTTAATAAAGATATTGTGCATGACTTGTGTTTTAGAGGTCATAAAGTGGTCCATTTGTGAAATGTGTATTAAAAAACTAATAAAAATGAATTTGTAGATGCACAGTGTACATGTGGTTAGGTTAGTGGCATTTAAATTCCTACTGCCTTACTATGGGCAGACAGTTATTAAACTGAACAATATGCTTGTGGGTGAGAATGTCAAAATTTAAGGATTGTAGAATAATACTGAATTTCTAAAGTTCTTTTTGATGCTTGTGATTACTGACGATGTACTTTAGAGCAATTTCATGGAAAAGACATGATTCTGATGTTACGTTTGTAGAATAGATGTGTATACCAAATGTAATAATACAATGCTATGAAGAATTTATACATGAAATTGATATGCAATAAAAACCTGTGTGCTTTTTATATGAATGTTATTTTAATTGAGCTGTAGTATTTGTACTTTAACAAAAAAAAGTATATAAGTGTGTTATTAGTTTACTTGTGAACTAAAAATACTTTGTCTACTTTTTATGTGTGTCTCAGAAGTATACTTAAACTTTTCCAGTATACTTATGCATTTTTTTCTATATATTTGTTTTGTGATTCCTCTGCCTCCGGATGGTTGACTACATAATGTCAGGAATTAAACAGAGATCTAGAATAGTTGCAGGCTCAGCAATGTATTAGAAAAATTCAACAAGGAAGCCAGACACAGTCAATAAAAAAAACAAACAGATAGCAAACAGTTTCTTTGGGAGGCACACCGGCAGCTGAGGAGGTGAAAGGCCAGACAGCAGGGTATGGGCAGCGGAACACCATGAGGGAGTTGAGCAGGGAAATAGAGCAGTTGGGCAGTGGGGTTGGAGGGAACTGAGGAAGCCGGGTAGCAGTACCGGAAATCAGTGAGCTGGATGATGAAGCAGTGTGGAAAGAACCAGGAGACCAGAAGCAGGCAGTAATCAGGAGGATGAGAGAGCAGCAACCAACTGGGCAGACAGGAACTAAAATCTGGGCAGACAAGGCAGGACACAAAAGGACACAAAAACCAGGAGTCTGAAACAAGGCACATTGTTCAAGTTCAAGTGGAGTTTATTGTCATTCCAACCATATACAAGTACATTGTGAAACAAAACAACGTTTCTCCAGGATCTAGGTACTACATAAACAGAACAACACAGAACTACAAGGCTACATAATTTATACATAAAGCGCACAACTGCAAACGTGTGCAGACAGCACAAGACAGTACAATGACCTCTGGGGCAGACAATGGACGTAGTATGTCCCAGTGCAGCACCAACCAGCACACAGTTCTGTTCCAAAGTGATCCTGGTGAAATAAAGAGAATTATTAAAGAGAGTTAATAAAGTGTTAACATAAGTGTAAACAACAACTATGTGCAGTATAAGTATTTAGCAGCCAAAGGTATTGAACAGCAGCAAATAGAATAACATACAAAAATTGCAGGGTGGAGGATAAATGGGTGTATTATGGGTGTGTGTGTTCCTTCAACTCCAGTTCTATGTATGGAGGATTCTGATAGCATGGGGGAAGAAACAATTGCATAGCCTGGTCGTGAGGCCCCGAATGCTTCGGTACCGTTTACCAGATGGCAAGAAGGTAAAGAGTGTGTGAGAGGAGTGTGTGGGGTCATCCACAATGCTGGTGGCTTTGCGGATGCAGTGTGAGGTGTAGATGTCTGTGATGGAGGGAAGAGAGACCCCAATGATCTTCTCAGCTGTTCTCACTATCTGCTGATGGGTCTTCAAGTCCTAGGTGGTGCAATTGCCAAACCAGGAAGTGATGCAGCTGCACAGGATGCTCTCGATAGTCCCTCTGTAGAACATGGTGAGGATGGGGGATGGGAGATGTGCTTTTCTTAGTCTTCTCAGAAAGTACAGGTGCTGCTGGGATTTCTTTGTTATCTAACTAGTGTTGAGTGACAAGGTGAGGTTCTCCGCCAGGTGAACACCAAGAAACTTGGTGCTCTTGACGATCTCCACAGAGGAGCTGCCAATGTTTAGCGGAGAGTGGTTATTCTGTGCTCTTCTGAAGTCAACAACCATCTCTTTAGTTTTGTCCACGTTCAGAGACAGGTTGTTGGCTCTGCACCAGTTCGTTAGCCCCTGCACCTCCTCTTTGTATGCTGACTCGTCTTTCATTGCTGATGAGACCCACCACGGTTGTGTCATCGGTGAACTTGATGATGTGATTCAAGCTGTGCATTGCTACACAGTCGTGAGTCAGCAGAGTGAACAGCAATGGACTGAGCACACAGACCTGTGGGGCGCCAGTGCTCAGTATGGTGGTATTGGAGGTGCTGTTCCTCATCCAGGCTGACTGAGGTCTCCCAGTCAGGAAGTCAAGGATCCAGTTACAGAGGGAGGTGTTCAGACCCAGCAGGTTCAGTTTTGCAATCAGGTGCTGATGGATGATTGTGTTAAATGCTGAACTGAAGTCTATGAACAGCATTCAAACATATATGTCCTTATTGTCCAGGTGGGTGAGGGCCAGATGTAGGGTGGTAGTGATGGCTACATCTGTTGAGCGGTTGGGTTGGTAGGCAAATTGCAGTGGGTCCAGTGAGGGGGGCACATCAGTCATGGTTAGACACAGCACCTGGTCACTGGGAGGAGGGGTGGTCTTCCTCATCATCACATCATTCTGTGCCTCGAACCGAGTGTAGAAGTTGTTCAGCGCATCTGGGAGGGAGGCATCACTGTCTCAGGCAGGTGATGTTATCCTGTAGTTGGTGATGGCCTGGATGCCCTGCCACATGCACCGTGTCTCTCTGCTGGTTATGGATTCTTCATAACCACTGTGTGTGCTTTGCCTCTCTGATAGCCTGGGACAGTCTGGCCCTTGCTGTTCTTAGGGCCACCTTGTCACCTGCTCTGAAGGCGGAGTCTCGGGTCCTCAGTAGTGCATGCGCCTCTGCATTCACCCATGGCTTCTGGTTGGAGTGTGTGGTGATGGTCTTGGAGATGGTGACGTCATCAATGCATTTACTAATATAGCTGGTCACTGATGCTGCATATTCCTCCAAGTTGGTAAAGATGCTGTCAGTTGCGGCTTCCCTAAACATGTGCCAGTCAGTGAGTTCAAAACAGTCCTGGAGAGAAAAGATGGCTCCTGCTGGCCAGGTTTTCACCTGCTTCAGAACCAGTTTGGAGCGTCTGACTAGCGGTCTGTATGCTGGGATAACGAGGGAACAGCAGGTGATGGGCATGAGCAAAACGAGGTGACAAGGTGTGGGGCTAACAAGGAAACAAAAGGGCAGGGTTAGACACCACAATGACAGTGGAGCTCTAACATAACACATGAACAAGTCACAAAACAAAACCTCTGTGGATCAGACTAGGGACCTGCCAAAAAGAAAACAAGTATTAAAGCTAGTATAAAAACTACTAAACTAGAACTTACTAAGAGTATACTTCAAAGTACATTTTTATAAACTAAAAAAGTGCTACAATCATTAAAACTAGTAAATTATCAGTATACTTTTAAGTTCACTTGTAATATAGTGCAAATAAACAACATAAAACTAAATAAACTAAATGTATATTCAAGGTTTACTGTTATACTTCAAGTATACTTTTTTTAACTAAAAAGTGGGCCAGTTTAGTCCCAGAAAGTACTAAAATAGTACACTTACAAGTATACTGCTAGTACATTGTTATTCATATGCTAGTTTGATGTATGCTACTACATGAAGTATACTTGGAATACTTTATACTTTTAAATATATTTTGATCAAAAGACTGAGACAGGTAACAAGATGCTGCGTGACGGCTTACATGCGTAACCTTACATGCGTAACCCCACACTGTGTCATGGCTTGGCACTATAAGGAACGTTATTGCCCACTACACCATGTTGAAAGAAGGCCTGCCCCAGATGCTGTAAAACACTGGCACAGAGAACATCAAGAGCAGAAAAACTGACTGTCAACCCAGGGGGACATGAGCGCCTGGTAGAATGGGCTCTAATGCCCAGGGGTGACACTACATCGCAAGTCTCATAAGCCAGAGTAATAGCATTTGTAGATCCGTACCCTCTTGAGCGATGTCAGAGCTTGTAATAGAGCCACCTTGAGTGTCAGAAATTTAATTAAGGCTGACTCTAGATCATTTTGAAAACCTTAATAGCGCGACGGAAAACGTTAACTTCCTCTTCTGTAACACCTTAAATAAAGTTGCTCCTCTACGGTTAAAGAAGATATAGGACACCAGCCCAACATCGTGGTATAAAGAGCATACCCAAACCCTAAAAAAGTAGTCCATGTACCGTGTGGAAGAAGAGATTGCAGAAAGTCCTTAAAAAAGCTCCAGATCTACCTACTTTTCAAATCTTTCAGAAGAAAATAAACATAACCCTAGACATTTGATACAGTGGCTAAATTAACCAAAAATAAAGTGACGGTTTTATGAATTTCTATAATAAAATAGATACTGCCAGACAAAAAACCATACACATGCAAATGCCTGCATAATTTGCCCAGGAACAACTCCAGTCATTTTCTACTATAGATAGAGATGAACTGTAAAAAATAATTAAATCATCTAAATCAACATGTATGCTAGATACTATACCTACCAGGCCATTGAAAGAGATGCTTCCCAAAATTATAGCTCTTTTGCAATATGTGACAAAACCATACAAACTGGCTGGTATCAGACCCCTTATTAAAAAACCACAACTTTATCCCAGGGAACTAATAAACTACAGACCCATCTCAGATTTACCTTTTATTTAAAAAATACTGGAGAAAGTGACATATTTGTCAGATATGGTAACCCAGACCCAAAATGCGACCTCTGCATTTAACCTATCACTGGTGAGGAGTGAGCACACACTTCAAGTCATGAACATACACACCCGGAGCAGTGGGCAGCACACTACTGCACCCATGGAGCAATCAGATGTTAGGTGCCTTGCTAAAGTGCACTTCCGTAGCTATCTGCTAGTGTTGGAATCGAACCAGCAACCTTCTGACAAGCCCGACTCACTTACCAGTAGGCCACAACTGCCCAGTTGATACTGTCCTTTAGATAAGATAAAAAAATATGTCCTTTTATTTAAATGGTCCAGATGTAGTTTTTATCGGTTCAGTCAACCCTTTATTAATAAACTAACTACAAACCTAGTATTCCTAAATAGTTTTATTAATATACATCTCACACATATTATTTGCAATAATACCACGTATTCTGCATTGAACTTGCTTGACATTTTTTTGTGTTTTATTTTTATTATATGTGAAGCTGTTTTGAAGCAATGTAACATTGTAAAAAGTGCTATATAAATACAATTCAATTGAACTGATTACAATGCCAGTATAAAAACAACAAAAGCCTCTTCTGCCTCTGGGGTCCATGGATTTGTTTATAAGTTCAAAACATCAAACAAGGCCTTCAATTTATCAGTTGAAACAGCTTTTGCTGTGCATTGGTCAGCTGACAAGAACAAACATTTACTACATCTTGAAACTGAATGAGCCACAGCTGGTCATATACAGCATTCAGTCCTTGTGAGACGTGAGTGTAAATCCATGAGTACAATAAATTTAGGGGTTGGGGAGACTTTATCCATGCTTTGTTTTATAAGCATTTCACATACTGCTTGATTAGTCAATTTCCACTGATATGCATACAAGAAATTTTGTTACAATTTTGTTACAGGTAGTGATACTCCCTCACTACCTGTAACCCCTCTGGGTAGATAAAAGTGACACCTCCATTTTCCACATGAGGTCCCTTGCCATCAGATTAATTGGGCAGGCCCTTACATTAAGAATGCATATTTGGTCACTGCACTATTTAAATCATCACATCTCACAAACCAAGCCATGAAGTCTAAGGAATTGTCTGTAGACCCCAGAGACAGGATTGTATCGAGGTACAAATCTGGGGAAGGGTACAGAAAAAATTTTGCAGCATTGAAGTTCCTAATGAGCACAGTGAATCATCCGTAAATGGAAAAAGTTTGGAACCACCAGGACTCTTCCTAGAGCGGGCTGAGCAAGGCACCTAACCCCCGATTGCTTGTGTGTTCACTCCTCACCAGTAATGGGTTAAATGCAGAGGTCACATTTCGGGTATAGGTTACCATATCTGACAATTATTTCACTTTCGAGTGATCTCTTAGTAGGCGAGGCTTTGCCCTGAAGACTCAGATTCTGCCAATTGGATCATTTCAGGTCTCTTCGCATCTGAGTGGCAGAGCATATGCAAGAGCGGTCAGGCTGGTGCTGCAGAGCACACAATTGTTGCATTACAGACGTACCAAGCTGACCTACTTAAGGACCTAGATCTAAAGAAAGGAAAGTTCCTCCTCAGTTTGCCAGTCCAGCCACCTGAGCTTTTCAGCACCATGGTCAAGAAGCTTAGAGTGGTGAGGGTGCAGTCTTCAGAGGTCTAGGGCCTCGCTTGATGCCTCCCTGTCTAGCCCGTCTAAAGGACTGCAGAGGGGGTCAGGAGCAGAGCATCGCTGAACACACAGGGTTAGGGGTTCAGTTGGCAGGTGGCCCCGTATGCAAGCTCTTGCATAAATAACTGGGCTGAGAAGTCGTAGTGTCGTTCTGGCTGAGAAGTCATTGAATAGATTTGATCCCCAGTTTCACTCTGGGTGAGATCTCATAAGAACAAGTGACTTACTTCACAACTTTCAGTTATTTGCTCTGTTTCATAGTGGGCAAATATGGATGGAACTCTGATTAGAAAATCATGCACAGGAGAAGCCATCATTTATTCTCCTTTCAGACAGGCAGTGACGTCCATTAAACACAAGGCACACAAGTGGAGAATTGTCCAGTTACTTCTCGTGTGTGTATGTGTGGTCTGTAAATAACAAACATATCAGATGTAATTGTGAAAAAAACAATGTGGATGTACATATCAATATCAGTATTACATGCAATAATAAATAACATCTTACAACAGTTAAATATGCACATGTATATGCAAAAACTGAATTGCCCGAATTAACAGTGTGCTAACATAGCCAATAACATAAAGAGCATATCTGCATGATAGCGCTGTGATGGTCATACGCATATTTAAAACAGTTGCGGAACACTTGGCTTTGCCAAGGAGTCCCACCAAAGCTCTGCTTTGATTTCTCCCTCCAAGCCAGTGCTCCCCTTGCTGGCTTCATCAGATCTTGTCATACTCAGATTTGTCCAGTTGTCAGTCAAAAGTTTCTACATATTTAGATCTGATCTGTGCCATATGAAACTGTCATTGCAGACAATGGATCTTTTCAGGTGATTCTTTTTATTCTCACATAAATCACTTTGATCTTAAAGGTGTTTTTTCACCTTTAAGATTTTTTTATTCTCACCTTGAAAAAATGGGGCAAGAAGAAAGTGGTATATATTTTTCCTCAGCGTGCTTTTACCGTGTTTTTTTATTTATTAAACATTTAAATGTTTTAATCACGTCTCTATACTCTATGTTTAAAAATAAAAATCAAAGGTTTTATTTTTTTTAACAAGTAAAATTATCTTAAGTCTATTCTAAATACGTGTTGTTCAGCAATGTTTTAAATTTAAAATGCTACTAACCTTATTCTTTAAAAACCTGTTGAAATAGTCAAATACTATTGCATATCCTGACTAACACAAGGTGTCACAAATGGTTATTTGAATGTTAGGACGGGTGTCATACCCAAAATTAGAATAGATGTCTTTATATGTAGGTGTTTTGTTTTGTTTTACTCAAATTAGTTTTCAGGGGATGCCCACTTTTCACAGTTTACCCCGCTAATTTGTACAAATGCTGTTTGGAAAACAAAGCCGGTCACAAAGACCAACATCGCTCCATAAACGTGTATGATTTTTGTCTACATAGCGTTAGTGAATGTGTAGAATGAACATGGTTTATTTCTTACCAAATAGTACAAAACCCCAGGAATAGTTCAACACCCGAACACACAGTCCCAAAACAACGTGGGTTTCCACCTGCTTGGTAAGTGTTTGTAATTCGAGTTTATTTCCACACTTACCGTATGTTTACAAAAAAATACCCGTGGTGGGTAATCACAGGTCGTTACAGACATTTTAAAAAAAGTATCAGTGTAATTCAGGAGTGTTTAAACACTAAAGGGGATCACAGACCATTCTTGAGAAGGAGAAAAATTATTTTTTAAAAATTGTTTCGGATACGCTACAGCAACAAAGCATTGGAATAAAACTAGTTTTATTCAACCCAACGATTACGCAGTAGGGCGCATCAACGCATGACCACTGACCAAAGTTTGACAACAAATCTACTAAGACACACTGTCGCCTTAATTAACAAGTATTGTGGGTAAATCACAATTTGATTTATATCACTGCTTGTTATTTTAAATGGTTTATATGGTTTATTTTATTGTCTGTAGTATTTTAGTTTGTTTTGTAATTTATTTGTAATATTTGTTATTTTGGGTGTTTTGTTATTACTGTTTGGTTAGTTTTATCTGTGTGAACATTTTTAAGTGTGTGGTGATTTTATTTGGATGGTTGTTTCAAGTGTATACCCCTGGGGTGTTTTAGATAATAATTAATAATAATAAATTCTGGTTTAAAATGGCAAAACGTTGTTGAGGGTCATATAGTTGTGATCAGGGTCCAGCAGTAGCTAGATTTAGATATTGCGGTGTTGATGATGAAGATTGGTTGTGATCTCCACCATAAACAAAATTTACAATACAAGAATTGAATAGACCTCAGTCCATGACTGAGAAATTGTTAGAATTACTAAACACTGTGAGATCATTAGCTAATGAGCAGGCAGTACCAGAACCAAATTCTGCATTAGATTCTGTTTTAAATTCTCAACAGACAGGTGAGGGGTAAGATAACATCATTCATTTAATTCTACAGCACCCAATATGGGATTAACCCCAACTGATATTAAGATGCTTGTAAGAGAGGGTGGAGATGTTGGTGATTATACAGCGGTCCCAAGACTCAGATTCAATAGTTTGGAAATACACAGGCAAATAAATCTGTGTGTGATATCTTCTACAGACTTAGACTTATCTTCTACACTATATTTGTACAAGATGTTTTGTCAGAAATAGTGTTGTTTTACAGGCTACTGGTCGGGGATGGCGGCTTAATTAATAAAACATTGAGAGTGCCCAGTCTCACAGCTGATGTTAATGCTATTTTGTCGCATAACAATAATTGCAGTAGCAAGGGGTAAACAGGGTGGTGTGTATCAAAAGATATGTGATCTAGCCTGTAACAAGGTAATCACCAGAAACAGTTATATTCATGAAATATAACCAGCTATTGTGTGTTTGATCTAACTCAGACACTATAGAACATATCACTTCATTTTAACATGCAGTGAAATACAACTTGGTTTTGATTCATGATATGTAAAAAAATAAATTTGTAACTCCTTGAATTTCAGCTAGTTTTCTGATTAAAGCATATCCCCCAAACTTGTTCTTCCTGCTCGTGGAAGGAAGAGGTTCCATGTGTTGACACCTCTAAAATTAAAACAGAGATAAAGAAACACACAATAACAAAGAGAAGTTTCCATTCTTACTTCCTACAGCATTGTAAATAAACACGTGTGAATTGGTGTTTAAAACGGGTTGAGAATTCAGAGTCTGTGTTCAGAATGTGCAGTCTGCATTTCTGTCTCTTCAACAATGACTGATTCATCCGCGCCTAAAACTCCAAGAAGATCTTTGGCCACATTGCCAGCGAGAGGATGGGTGAAAATGGAAGATCTTACTTTTGCCCTGAAAATCATAAAGACCATCATCGCTGTGTTACTGTCACATGTCATTAATATAAAGTTAAAAGAAGAGTGCCTGGCTTGTGAAGTGGACCATCCAAGCCAACTACGACACTCATGCTTCTGTGAACCTGCTGCTTTTTCGTTTGACGGGTGCTTTAAGAAACTGATGCGTAAACTGTTTAAACCAACCTTCAAACGCATTATTGTTCACGCTTTGAACCGTTGTGGTTTAAAGGCAGTGTGAGAAAGTTATCTATGACACTGTGGATTGTTGTAAAGTAGAAGCTGAAAATGATCTCTGAGCGTGATTGTGCCTGTAAGATGTTAAACGTGTAGTGCTACCGATCTGGGTAGGTGTTTAACTAAAAACACGTTAAGTGTGATTTATCCAATATTTTGTACGCGATCATCTCTGGTGACATTGATGTGGGTTTATCAACAAATGATTGTGTAAGGGATTCCATATGTGTAACCAACTTTAAAAATGACATGGCTAATTTGAGAGTTCCAAGTGTGTGGAATGATAAGATTCTGGTGAGTTCTAATGTTGATGCTGGTACCTGTTAATGTGCTCATCAAAAACGTACATGTATTTGGTGAAAATACTATTGACTTTGGAATCGGCAGTCATCATTTTTTTGAGCATATGTGACAGATATACTTACAGCTGTCAAGAAATGATCAAATTAATTTTTGTGAAATTGTTTAAATCTTGGTTGACTGATCAAAAACATCATTACATGTATACAGTTTCTTCACTATCTGAATGAGGTGTAACACCGATCTTTGTTGTTGTTTGGAAATAAAAAGTCAAATTTTTGAAATCCTATGTGTTATTCATTGTGGTGTGGTGAGACGACAACATGTCTGAGCATATGAAAAAGGTTTATTATACACCATCTAATCCAGGGTCTTTGGGTGGTAAAACTGCCTAAAACACGCTGGTACTCGGCTAACATACTGGTATTTGGCTGATAAAGAAGTTTTATACTGGCTTTTCCCAAAGGATACCTATATGCTACATAAAACAGCTCCTGTGAAATACAAAAGAAATACGGTGATTGTTTATGGGGTGGATGCACAGTTCAGGCGGACCTGGTCAA
Organism: Chromobotia macracanthus; assembly: GCA_036877525.1. Classification (NCBI taxonomy): domain Eukaryota; kingdom Metazoa; phylum Chordata; class Actinopteri; order Cypriniformes; family Botiidae; genus Chromobotia; species Chromobotia macracanthus. Next base: position 3,163,316 of record JAZGTH010000002.1, read on the forward strand.
CATGACCGTATAGTCAAAGGAAAATGATAATGAAAAATATTTGTTAACGTATAGATGTGTTTAGTAAATATGTGTGGACTCGTGTCTTAAACAACAAGAGCGGGATGGAGGTCGCTAAGGCCTTTGAGTCTATACTGAAAAAATTACAGACGGGCAAATGGAAAGAATGTTTTAACAAGCATTTTCAAGACATGAAAAACCTATACGGACCTGGTGGTAAACCAATGTTTAAATTCAAAATCGGACATGTATGACATGTGAAGTGAGAGCAACATTTTCAAAAGATTATGAGAAAAACTACACAGAAGAGTATTTTACTGTAACGGCGTATATACCATGCAACCCACCAGTCTATAATGTGCAAGATGGGTCCGGACTCATGTAAGTAATGGCCCATAAACGTTTGTACAGATTTGTTCACAGCACCGTTGACTCAAGGCGTTGACTCAATCTGTGATATCAGACACAGCACCTTTGGAGTTTTTTATGCTGGTACTTGAAAGGTTTATATCAACTTAAATAACACATTTTTACGACTCAAAATCACAAATGCTGACGGGACTGATATGGCAGACAGATCACCATTAGGATTAATAAACTACCCAGCAGCCACGATTTTCTCACAAACTGATGTATTGCTTGGCGATAGATTACTATCCCAGAGTTTGAGCACATACCCTTATTGATGCATCATAGAATGCCCTATAAACTGAAGTGCCCTTTAGCAAGGCACCCAACTCCCAATTGCTCCCTGGGTGCAGTAGTGTGCTGCCCACTGCTCTGGGTGTGTGTCTTCATGACTTGCAGTGTGTGTTCACTCTTCACCAGTGATGGGTTAAATGCAGAGGTCACATTTCAGGTATGGGTTACCATATCTAACAAATGTCACTTTCCTGTATTCTTAGGGACATTACCCAAATCTATTGTTCTAGCCATGGTTGACAATGATGTGTTCACTGGGGCATTTTTGTAATTTTCATTCAAAAATTATGCTTTGGAATTCTTGGCAGTCTATGTGGATGGTCAACAACACCCTGCTAAACACTCCAACAACACACTCCAGATGAGGTGTGCGACCAGCACGTGTCACTATTCAAGTCTGGGAATATTAGGCTAGAGGCTCAGTTTAGACAACTGCTATCACGTACCATTAACTTAATTGATTATTCAGTATTCGACAGCATCATAGAAGTGTCAAACCGAAGACAGATCTTAGTTGATTACTATTAATTAGAAGATTAACACATTGTGTTTGTGTGTTTGTACCAGGATAACGCTAAGGATTGCAATCAATGACAGATGTAGTTAGTTGCGTTGTGCAAGTGGACAACATTCATATGTAATGTACACACTGAAACTAAAAATAGGATGAAATAATGTTTTACAAATGACTCCAGTAATGTGCAGTAGTGGAACATATGAGAACGGAATCTAGCAAAAAGTGTGCATTTTGCAAGTAAAGATACATCACTTAAAGAATGCAACCGCTTCTGTCTTCCTGAGCTGTATAATTTATAAAAAGAAATAATCTAGAATATAATCTAGAAAATGCATTTTGCAACTGATGATACTGCACTTAAAGAACTGTGTTGTGTTTATGAAAAGGACTCTAGTTAGCAGATGTGGGTTTGTGTATTACTCACATATCAACACCCTTGTGTATTCCTCAAATTAAAACATGAAAATTGCATGAAATAATACTTGAAAGTGATTTTAGCCTTGTGGAATTATGTAGCACATGGGAATAGCAAAAATACTGAGAAAATGTGTTTTGCAAGTGAAAGACATTTAAAGAATTAAAACACTAAAAACAAGACAGTCTATTTAGTAATTCGTTTTGTAGCTGACTTGTCTTTCAAAACAATTTTATGAAAACACAAAATCTGGTTAGCAGTCACGTTTTGCAAGCGAAGATAACACTCATATGGAATTCACACATTGAAACATAAAAATGTTATTAAATAATATTTCGCAAGTGATTTCAGCAGAGTGCAGTAGAGAGACATATGATAGAACGTCTTTGTTTTCTGAAAAAGCTGGAACAAGATGCTGTGTTTCATAATGCTAATAAGAATGTTAATTGTTTGACCGGTTGTGAAGCATGGGTGTCAATCACACCAAGAACTTAGCTTAAATAACCTCTGGTGGTGTCCTTATTGAAATGTGTGCCTGCGGAGGCTATAAATTGGTGTGAAACAAATGCATCTTTAGGTTATAACTTTGACTAAGAGGCATCTAAGCACACCCACAGTGCAGCAATAAAGTGCATCATCCCGTTTCTGTTTCTTTAGGGAACAGGGTTACAGTAAAGTAACCTGAGACATTCCATATCAAAATGCTGCCTTAGTAGTAATTACAATTGACTATGTTTCAACTGTGAATCAAAAAACCCAAATTAATTTATTATTAATTTATTATTGTTTAGGGAGGGGTGTCCGATTTAAGGTCTAGTTTTACATGTCAGTCATGTTTATGTGCAAAATGTACAACCCGTGTCTCCTCGTGAGGAAGTGCCCCCCTCCCTACTCTGGCTCTGGCCCCCTCCATACCTTTCTCCAAATTTATTGCCCCTGTTTTGGGTTTTGTCTGCTTTTCAGTCTACTTTGTCCATGTCGTGAGTGTTTATGAACAAGATTTGCTCCAACCTTTGGCTCTGTCCACCACAAACCTAAGGATATGGCCCCCTCTGAATTTATTGCCCTATTTTGGAGTTTGTCTGTTTTCCATTCTAGATTGTCCATGTCATTAGTGTTTACAATCATAAGATTTAGTCTACCCTGTGACCACATGGTTCTGGCTATCACTGAGGATCTGAACTCCTCTCCACCTTTCTACACCAGATGTTTTTGACTTTCTCCTAACAGTTGTGTGACTGTGTGCAATTATGCTTGAATGTGTGAAAAGTTTTGTAAAGGGTAAATAACTGTTTGCATGCTGTGCATGTGCTGACTGTAGTAAGAGCTGCTTTCCGTTTGTGGCGTTTACACTTCAGACACAAAATGAAAGTGTGTGATCTGAGACATTGAGTTCCCCCTGCATCCCCAACATGTGTATTCCATGCTTGTTTATTGCAGACTGTGGGGTGTATCATTCAAAAGTGTGTGTATCATCACCTCCTAAAGTAATGGCTTTATAGAGCCTGTTAAAACAGAATAACGTTTTAACAAAGCACATGGCACCTATCCTGCCCCTTCTGGCTTGGGAAGATACCTATCCAGAGTGAAGAGTGTTCTTAATACGATTGTTAATGATCTATGTGTGCACTAGAGGTCTCAAATCAAAGAATGAAATTTTGACAAAAGTAAAAAGTATGCTAAATCAGGGATTGGCAATATGCAACAGCTTCTAGTTTTCTGCTTCCAGGTTCTGACTAAAGGCTATGCATTAACTTGTGTTTTTCAGGCTTGTTTATGGTAGCATGTGGGGTGTATGTGTGTGTGTGTGTGTGTGTGTGTGTGTGTGTGTGTGTGTGTGTGTCTCGTCATCTCCTAAAGTTATGGCTTTATAGAGCCTGTTAAAACAGAATAAACGTTTTAACAGAGTATATGGTCCTAGCCTGGATAACCCCTTCTGACAGCTAGTTTTCTGATTAATTGCAGCACACTAACAAGTGTATTCCAGATTGTTTATTCCAAGCAGTGGAGGCGTATCATTCAAATGTATGTGTGTGTAGGCACCTCCTAAGGTAATGGTTTTATAGACCCTGTTAAAACAGAATAAGCATTTTAACAGCTCACATACCCCACCTATTCTGTATGACTCTTCTGACTTGGGATGGTGGGGCCTGTGTTTACGTTCTAAATAGCGCAGTCATCCTTACTGGTGTTAACAAACTCTGATGCTGTCTGCATCTATTGGTTTGTAGAGGCTATTAAAACAGAATAATGTTTTAACAAAGCACATGGCCCCCCTGTCTGACCCTTCTGGCTTGGGAAGATACCTGTCCAGAGTGAAGAGTGTTCTTAATATGATTGTTAATACTCTAATGCACTTGATGTCTAGATAATCAAAGAATGACATTTTTGACAAATAAAAAAAAAATAAGCCTGTTCTGGTTTAGGTTGAGTATTTTGCATCTTCATCTAGTTTTCTGATTCTAGTTTCCTGACCAAGCCTCCAACTTCTCCTTCCTGACTGGAAGGAATATGCTTAATGTGTGTACTGACACCCATAGACTCCATCCACTTCCACTGAGCTTCATGTCTCAGATAAAGAATCTTTCACATAAATACATCTTATACTACTTTAAGGTAAATCTTCACATTATAACAAGAAAAACGGTACATAATCTACCTTTTAAAGCTTTTATTTCTAATTATTTTTATTGAATGATTAGTTTTAAACAGACTTTTGACAATATCTTAAATTAAAGGTGGCCTATTTTATATATGCATATAAAAAAAACTAAACAAAGATAATGCTATCATAATCATGGTTTTTGTGTTAACCACTCTCGTTGTATCTGTTCAGCCAAAAACTTTTAGGGTGCATCTATGGACTTTCATGAAAACATCTTTTTGTAATTTTTTTCCCAAATGGAAACCAGAAAACTTGTACACAATCTTACATTTTTTTAAAGTGTTTACTTTTAGAATATATATCTGAAGATAAATCTGTATATGGTTGCAAATACTAATTTTAATTTTGAATAAATAAAAAAAATAGAGATATACTGATACCATAATCATAGTTTTAAATATGCAGATTGTTTAGCACTGTTTTCATTTAAACACCCATGTGCATCTGCCTGTCATAGGGGGGATAAGGAAATCCTGTGTGTGTTTGGGTGTACAGACGCTGTGTCTAGATGTTCGCAGCATCACACCTCAGATAAACCCTCAGTCCTTTTAATGACTCCTTGTGTTGTAAACATTACATTCAGAACAACATAAACTCTATATGCTGTGTACTTCTACAATAAATATTTCATCACTTTAGACAGTTTATAAGTTAAATCTGTATAAGAGTTTGCGAAGACTATTTCATTTTTAAAATATAAAAATGAAATCCAGTTTCTGGGTGTCCACCTCTTATAGACACATTCACTTTTCACAGTTTACCTCCGAGTCATTCAACAAAGGTTGCTTGAAAACTTCTGTCATAGGCTACGTGTTAAAGTTCTGTGTATCATCTGGTGACATTTCAACAACGGTTCAGAGAAACTGAAGTAGTACTGTGGAAAATGTCTTTCCAGCCTAACAGTAAGTGTTTCCATTTGTATGTTATGTATTTGTAAGAATATACATTAAAAAGTGTTTATGTGTGTCACTGTTATGTTTAAACTGTTTAAAATGATGTTTAAACAGTTTTGTGTAACTCTCCAGGTAGATCAAACAACATTTTCCATTAAAACCAAGAACTGAATCAACAGGGTATGTTTTATCTATTTGTCAACATTGTTTTATGTTTTTGACTCAGAGTAGGTATTAGATTGGATTATATTGTCTGACACAGAGGATAATAATAATAGTTGCCACTCTGTCTATTTTCTGTATGTATATGAAAACCAGCTGTAGCTTGTCTGTGTGTGTAGCTGATAATCTTTATATCTTTTCAGATAGATTGTGAGCCGGTTCATGTTATCCCTCTAAAATACAGGTAAGCAGCAGCAAAATGTATTTACATTTATGGGTTTCTAAGAACTCCTATATCTAGTTTAAATTCAGGTTTTACAGATGACCAAGAAAGTGACTACAGCATACAGGAAAATCTGCAACTTCTGCAGAAAATAACTTTTTTTATCAACAACAAATAACACTGGATAAAGAATGAAATAAAAGCAATGATATCAAGACGAAGTCAGTTGTAAGTGCTTATTTTTATTAAACCAAAACATACATCCAAGAACATGGCCATGAACAATGAGAAATTAAAAACAACTAGATCTCACCAGCATTGCTGTGAAACATAACATGGAAGGAGAGGAAGGAAATTATCCTCTGTGTCAGACAATATAATCCAATCCAATACCTACACTGAGTCAAAAACATAAAACATGTTGACATATAGATAAAACATACCCTGTGGATTCAGTTCTTGGTTTTAATGGAAAATGTTGTTTGATCTACCTGGAGAGTTACACAAAACTGTTTAAACAGTTTAAACACAACAGTGACACACATAAGCACTTTTAATGTATATTCTTACAAATATATAACATACAAATGGAAACACACTTACTGTTAGGCTGGAAAGACATTTTCCACAGTACTACTTCAGTTTCTCTGAACCAATGTTGAGATGTCACCAGATGATACACAGAACTCTAACACGTAGCCTGTGACAGTAGTTTTCAAGCAACCTTTGTTGAATGACTCGGAGGTAAACTGTGAAAAGTGAATGTGTCTATAAGAGGTGGACACCCATAAACTCGCTAAACACAAAAACTCTAAAAACATCAAAAGACAAACGATAACATAAACACATACCCAACCCAGTGTGACGCAGTCGATGTTAAATAAAATGCATGAGATTGTTTGGCTAAATGTTGTCCAAAACGAGAGTGTCATTGTTTCAATTTAAACAATGCAAAACAACCCATATTTTAAAACAGGATTATGATGGTTGTATCGTTATTTTTATATTTTAAAATTAAATAGTCTTCGCAAACTCTTATACAGATTTAACTTATAAACTGTCTAAAGTGATGAAATATTTATTGTAGAAGTACACAGCATATAGAGTTTATGTTGTTCTGAATGTAATGTTTACAACACAAGGAGTCATCAAAAGGCCTGTGGGTTTATCTGAGGTGTGATGCTGCGAACATCTAGACACAGCGTCTGTACACTCAAACACACACAGGATTTCCTTATCCCACTATGTCAGGCAGATGAACATGGGTGTTTAAATGAAAACAGTGCTAAACAATCTGCATATTTAAAACTATGATTATGGTATCAGTATATCTCTATTTTTTTTATTTATTCAAAATTAAAATTAGTATTTGCAACCATATACAGATTTATCTTCAGATATATATTCTAAAAGTAAACACTTACAAAAATGTAAGATTGTGTACAAGTTTTCTGGTTTCCATTTGGGAAAAAAATTACATAAAAAGATGTTTTCATGAAAGGCCATAGATGCACCCTAATAGGTTTTTTGGCTGAACAGATACAGCGAGAGTGGTTAACACAAAAACCATGATTATGATAGCATTATTTTTGTTTTGTTTTTTATATGCATATATATAATAGGCCACCTTTAATTTAAGATATTGTCAAAAGTCTGTTTAAAACTAAACATTAAATAAAAATGATTAGAAATGAAAGCTTTGAAAAGTAGATTATGTACCGTTTTTCTTGTTATAATGTGAAGATTTACCCTAAAGTAGTATAAGATAACTTATGTGAAAGATTCTTTATCTGAGACATGAAGCTCAGTGGAAGTGGATGGAGTCTATGGGTGTCAGTACACACATTAAGGATATTCCTTCCAGTCAGGAAGGAATATCCTTAATGTGTAGCTCTGTAGTTCTCTTGGAGCCTGTAGCTCTCTTGGAGGAGAATTTTTAATGAATGCACATTGAACTTTGAATCATGGCAGTTTGCTGGATTGGCATAGGCAGTCACTCGTAGAATCCCTTCTTGCTCTTAATAGAGTGCTGCACCCAATCCAGTGGTACTAGCATCAGTATGCAGCACATATGGCAGTTGGGGGTCCACACAACCTAGCACTGGTGCTGTTGTGAGGTTCTCAATGAGTGTTGTGAGTGTTTCGAATGCCAGCTGACAGTTAGTTGCTTATTGTCCTCCAAAGAGTTCCTTGGGTTCAGGTAAGTATTATTATTTTTGACTTTGCGATTTCTCCTAATGGGAGGAATCCTATTTACAAATGTAAATAGTAAATAGGATTATTTACTATTTATCCTATTTATCCTATTTACTATTGCTCCAGTGAAATGTGAGCAATAGGAGCATTTGTGATGTTCTGTGGAATCTTATAAAGCCCCCAAAAGCCTAATGGGTATACAAAAGCAGTCTTGGGTTTGTCTTTCTCTTCTAATTCAATCTGGTATTTAAGGTCAAGCACTGAAAACCACTTTGAACCCTGAAGTGCTGAAAAGGTCTCTTCTAGGTTGGGTAAAGCATATGCATCCTTAATGGTCTGTATATTTAACTGCCAGTAATCAATACAAAGTCTTACATCGCCATTCTTCTTTCTTGCTAAAACAACAGGGGAAGAGAAGGGCGACTCAGATTCATGAATGATGCCAGCTTCCAACAATTCTTCCAGATGCTGGCGGAAAGCATCAAAATTGTTAGGATGGATTGGTCTTGCCTTCTATGTGAAAGGTGTTTGTCATGTAATTTGCATGTCTTCCAGAAGAATATGTGCCAAGAATCAAGTCAAAGCAGAGTTCTTTGGCAAATTTTGTTGTGCACTCACTCTGCCAACATGCATTGCATAACAGTGACATCATACTAAGCGGCCATATATTTATGAAGCTTTATGCTTTTGTGCTTAGTAGTTTTATATATTATAACAGAATTATTTTTATTGCACATTGTACAAATGAAGCAATTTGTTTACAGAAATCCTGACCTTTGTTACATTAACATACATACATTTACAACATAAATTAAATATCAAATATCAATTTAGCACTGGCTGCATACTTCAATGCTTTCATATGCCTTTTTCTGGTATTCCTGCCTTAATCGCTGAGCTGCAGCAACAATGGCATCTTTGGCCTTTTCTTGCTATCCGTTGTCTTGACAAAAGCATTGCAAGTCATAAGTCTACATTAGGAAAGAGGTTAAATCCTATAAGCAACTATTTTCCTGTAATAAATATTTCACATTTGGCCACACAAATACACACAATTTTTACTGGCAATTTTAGCTTGTTCAGTTACATTTTTAGCAGTTTACTAGTCAACTTAACAATGTTTAATTAAATAGGTTGATACTAATGTTATGTTTGTTATGTTATGTGTTATTCTTCATGTTATTCATTATGTTGTAATGATAATATACTGTTTGTTTGTCTATTAGACTGACATATTGACAATTAAACAATAAATACTAAGCTCGCCAGCTAGCAGGAAGTTAATCCCTTGCTTCTTTTATGTGTGCCTGATGCACCATGTAATGCCCCATGATAAAGTGTTGGAATTAGAAAAGTTCCCTAATATTTTATTTCTATCAAAAAAATGTTTGGGGGTGGTGCCCGTTTTAAATTAAACAAAATAAATGTCATTTTCTCAACCCATTACACAAACACGTCCTTCCTGAGTTGTACAATTCATGAATTGGATTATGAATTAAAATTATAAAATTATGAAGAACTCTTGGTAGCAGATGTGGATTACAAGTGAAGATAATGCTCTAATGTAGTGCACAAACTGAAATATGAAAATTACATGAAATGTTGTTTTGCATGTGATTTCAGTGATGTGCAATACAGGAACATATGATAAGATGATAAGATAATCAAGTGAGAAAATGCATTTTGCAAATGAAGTTAAGGGCACTTTTTAAATGCAATCAGTAAAATCATGAAGTTAGAAGTTAAAGCAGCAGATTTCATCTCTCAGTTAAGTATGTAACATCGGTTTCCTGAGAAAGGGAATGAGACACTGCATTCAGTTTCATGAAGAGACTTTCCGTTTTGAGGGAACTCGACATCGTGTTCGATGCTCTAGGGAATGCAATGCTGACTTTGCCCGTGCCGAAGCGAACGGCTGGCAAATGGTCCATATTGAAGCACAATCACCATAGGCATAACACAATAACAGTTCATGAGCCAGATGCCTTTGAGAGAGTCAGCTTATGCTAATGCAAACAACAGCCTTTCCAGTCTGTCACCAATGGAGCAGGAGACCCTCTGTAGTGAGGGCCAGACACATTCAACCATGAGCACTGACATTGGAAAGGAGCTAGCTGATAGATGGCTCCAGCCACTTAAGGTCACTTTGACTGAGCTTCAGGGAGAGACGGAGACCTTCTATACTACTCATCACACTCTAGGGGAGTGGAGGATTGTCTATGGTGAGGGAACCTTTCTATGCTCAACTGTAGCTCAAGAGGAGCCAGCAAAAGAGTTATGATGACAGAAACCCCCCAGGCAGAGAGGATTAAAATCTGAGTCTCCTGTGTTCAGACACCAAAGCAATCCTCGAGGGGAGTTTGAACCAAAAACATGGTCTTTCCTTGTTCTACATGTATCTGGGACAGCCTGTACCAGAAGTGCTTGATGTGGTGCTCAAACCCAAGTCAGTCTCATTACAGCATATAACTGCAACAGGACTGCATAAAGCCATAAAGCCTTCTCTGTTTGGGGATGCCTACCAACAGAACCCTGATAATGCTTTTATGGAGTGCACACAATTAAGCTTGTGCAAGTTTTAGCTCGTGCAGTGTAGTAAAACATCTTAGAAACACTGCTGTCTTCCTGAGCTGTACAATTTATGAAAACAAGGAATTTATTTGGCAGATGCAGAGTGCAAGTCGAAATAACAGGCTTATGAATTCCATACACTAAAATATTAAAACTGTATGAAATAATGTTTGTGAGTGATTTCAGCCTTGATGAATAATGCTACACTATGTAATAGTGAATATACCAAAAATGCATTTTGCAAGTGAAGTTAAGGGCTGTTAATGAATTTAAACACTATTAGTGGGAAAATCCATTTGTGTCAAATTTCTGTATTTCTAAACAGAACAATTTATGAAAATAAGAAAGCTGGTTAACAAGTGTGTTCTGCAAGTGAAGGAAATGCATACACTGAAACATGATAATGGCATGAAATAATGTTTTGTAAGTTTATTCAGCAATGTGCAATAGGGAAAAAGAATTAATCTAGTGAGATAAATAATTTTGCAAGCAAAGCACCTAAAGAATGCAAACACTGAAACAAAGTTAGCCAGATAATGCATTTCATAGCTGATTTCTCTTCCTGAGCAGTACAATATACAAAAAGGAATCACAGGAAACCCAATCAAAACCCAAACCCAAATGAAGCAACCGTAAAGCTGTGGCCATGGGATGCCTTTTTTATGCTATTCACTACCAATTAGACTAGTGAAAAAAAATCTTTTTTTCAATGAATTTAATACTTTCAATGGAATGAAATAACTGTGGTCTGCGTTGCTTGTCTTTGGGTGAAAGCACATGGCCATTGTTTGTTTACTTTGTGCCATGTGCTCTCCTGTCTTGAGTTTTGACCCCGCCCTCTTGTTTCCTTGTTTATTTATCCCATCATTAGTTCATGTCCCTCACCTGTCTGCCCTCCTTGTTTGGTTCTCCTATTTAATGTCCTTGTGTCTGTGCTGGTGAATTGTTTCTTTTTGCGTAAAGAGTTCTACATCGTGTCTAGCTGTTTGAAGCTCAACTAAAAGTTTTTGTAGATGGTTGGCCGCTGGGGTCTGGGCACGTCATCCACATTACCATTCCAGTCGAACTCTTGGTTCTTCATCATGAACTCATCCAACTCTTTTCCGCTCGCTCCCCTCACAACCCTGTTGTTTTAGGACTACCTTGGCGGAGGCATTCAGCAAGACCAAAGCCTCTGAGCTACCCCTTCACTGAGCCTTTGACTGTTCCATTGACCTCCTGCCTGGTACCTTTCCACCCAAGGGACGAATCTTTCCCCTCTCTGAGCCTGAGTCCAAAGCTATGCAGGCCTACATCGAGATAGAGCTAACCAGGGGTTTCATACACACCTACCATGTCCGAACCATCCTGAAATGTCATATCGAGAACCAAGATAAAGAAATGTGAGTTTCACCAGACCTCAGTTTCCTTCCTGGGCTACATCATCAGTGTGGGGAGAGTAGCCATGGATGACAACAAGGTCCAGGCAGTCCTGAATTGGCTACACCCTTCCACAGTCAAAGAGCTTCAGCGTTTCCTCGGGTTTGCCAACTTCTATCAAAGGTTTATCCACAACTTCAGTGTTGTGGCAGCGCCATTGACAAGACAGAGGAAGCCACCCAGGCCTTTGAAGACCTGACATGTCGCTTCACCACCGGTCCTATACTGTCATCCAGACCCCAATCTTCCATTCATTGTGGAGGTTGACTCCTCCAACACTGGGGTTTGGGGCTGTGCTCTCCCAGCATCATGAAAATCCTCCCAAAATGTTCCCCTGTGCCTTTTACTCACGTAAGGTGTCCCCTGCTAAGCAAAATTATGACGTGGGCAATTGTGAGCTTCTCGCCATGAAGGCAGCGTTCGAGGAGTGAGGGCACTGGTGGGAGGGGGCCAGACACCCATTCCTGGTACTCACTGACCACTGAAATCTAGAGTATTTACGCTCGGCCAAGAGACTCAACCCAAGACCAGCTCAGTGGGCTCTGGTCTTCACTCATTTCAACTTCACAATCACATACAACCCTGGAACCAAGAATACCAAAGCAGATGCCTTATTCTGCCAGTATGACATCAACCCCCTGAAAATCTGTCCTAAATCCATCATTCCTACCTCAGTCATTCTGGCTCCCATGCAGTGGGATCTCATGACCGAGTCAGCATTCTTCAAGCACCTCAATATTAATGTCAGTCATAACCACTGATTACCATCCCCAATCCAATGGACAGTTGAAGTGCCTCAACTATGAACTAGCCACATTCCTCAGAATGTATTGTCTGCAGAACCAGAATGACTGGAGTCGCTTCCTGCCGTGGGCAGAATATGTCCAGAATTCACTCTAAAACACTTCGCTTCTCATAGTTTTTGCTTATTCCTCATCCCTGAAAACATTGGTTTCATCAACTCATGGCTTTTTCGTTTCCTTATCTTCCCTGAACTTGTATGAAGACAGCAATGTGCATCATAACGGAATTTCTCGGGTCATTGCTCAATGTTTGCGGTGCGAAACGCATCTCCTAACTAGATTCCTTATATTATTCTGTACTGCTTATGAAGCAAAATCTGCTGCGTAATGTTTCCTTGATAATGCCATGCTTTAGTTATTGCAGTACTTGCGATCCTTATGTGCGCTCATAGCGTTGTCTGGCCAGATATCTTCCATTTGTGTGATTTCGCCAATTCAAAACGCCAAAATCACTTGCACAACAGTTTATTGCGATTTTCACTTGGAAAGTTCATCTGCCAAGAAGAATCCCTATTTTTTTCCGCAAAGGATACAGAACGGCCTAACATTATTTTCCAGGGCTTTCATTAAATTTTTATAGTCTTACCAAACGAATTTCTTGCTAGTGTTCATGTTTCAGTAATGCCATGATTTAGATCATGAAGTTCCTCATGTGCAGCGTTAAGGTTAATGTATGTGATTCCTTCGTTTCAGAAATCACTTGCCGTAAATACGAGCTTCTTACCGTGAAGACTGAAACCAGCGTTTGCATTGCTTTCAAGTGATCAAAGTTCACGTGAAAATTACTTCATCTAGATTCGATGCGGTTTGCCAATGATAATTTGGCAGTAAAGAGTGCACGCATACGTGAAAATTACAAAAATAAATTTGCTAGAGATTTAATCGTTAACAAGAAGAGTGAGTATTTACAAAACAGCGTTTTGAGAGTTAAATCATTTAAGCAATGCAACCACTGAACAATGTTAAAACAGTTAGTAACATAATCTAATCATAAACAACGATGATGTCCTACTAAACAGTACCATGAATGAATAAAAGAATCCTTGTTAAAGGATGCTCTTTCAACTGAGACTAACGCTTATATTTACTTTACACACCGAAACACAAACTGGCACGAAATAATTTGTGTGCAAATGATTCCAGCGATGTACTAGAGTGAAACATATTTATAAAGAAACTAGCAAGAATGCGTTTTGAACATGACATTAAGGAAACTTAAGAAACGAAAACACTGAGAAATGAAAGTTAGGCGTTTTGGCACCCTGAGCAATGAAAGTTATGAAATTAGCCATTTTTGGCAGAAGGGATTTCAAAGGGAATGTAAACATGAAAATTCCAAATAAACTATAATCTGCAAGCGATTTTGGCGTTCTGAATTAGTGAATAACATAGAACAAATCTGCATTTGAAAAGGGAATGCAATCTCTTAAAAACATGAAATAGCGAAATGACGCTGTACGTATCTGATCGTTGTATTCGTGAACACTGCAATTTTGAAAACATTTTCCTGTACACTGATGCGTTTGGCAAGAGTAGATAAAGCACAGACAACCGAGACCTAAGACACATGAATTGTTGAAACCAATGTTTTCATGGATGAGGGATAAGGTTAAAACTATGAGAAGGCGAATCAACACAAAAAAGTACCTTTTCACGTGAATTTTTATTACTTGACATCTATGCAAAGCTGGTTTCAGTGTTCACGGTAAGAAGCTCGTGTTTTGGCCAAGTGATTTCTGAAATGGTCTACAGCTAAATTTTGAAACGAAGGAATCACATAAATTGAAGATAACGCTGCACATGAGGAACTGCATGATCTAAATCATGGCATTAGTAAAACATGAAGACTAGCAAGAAATTCGTTTGGTAAGACTCTAGAGAAATTTAATGAAAGTCCTGGAAAATAATGTTTGGCGTTCTGTATCCTTTGCAGAAAAAAATAGGGATTCTTCTTGGCAGATGAGCTTTCCAAGTGAATATCGCATTAAACTGTTGTGCAAGTGATTTTGGCGTTTTGAATTAGCGAATAACACAAATAGGTTATCTGGCCAGACAACATTTTGAAGATACGTACACTATGCTAATAACTAACCACGGGGCATTATCGAGGAAACTACGCAGCAGATTTTGCTTCATAAGCAGTTCAGAATAATATAAGGAATCTAGTTAGATGATGCGTGTCGAACGCAAAAAGTACGATATCCCGAGAATTTCCTTATGATGCCCATATGCACAGCTGGCTTCATACAAGTTCAGGGAAGATAAGGTTTGCAAATGATTACCGACCATGGTACAGGAGTTCACACAGTAAAATATGAAAATGCCAGAAAAGATGCTTTGGCGTTGGGTGAAAAGGCAGAAAACTAGTTGACGACTTTGAAGAGGAAAGCGTTTTGGCAAGCAAAGTCACGGAATGCAAAGCTCTGAAAATAAAATGACGCTGTACGTATCTGATCCTTGTATGCAGAAAATAGCTATTCTTTTGGCAGATACATGTTTTTTCTGAAGATATTTCCTACACTGATGCGTTTGGCAAGAGTAGATAAAGCACAGATAACCGAGACCTAAGACACATGAATTGTTGAAACCAATGTTTTCATGGATGGGGGTGAGCGAAAACACAGGAGGAGGCGAATGACAAACAAAAAAGTACCTTTCACGTGAATTTTTATTACTTGACATCTATGCAAAGCTGGTTTCAGTGTTACGGTAGTGGTTTTTGGCAAGTGATTTCTGAAATGGTCTACAGCGAAATTTTGAAACGAAGGAATCACATAAATTGAAGATACGCTGCACATGAGGAACTGCATGATCTAAATCATGGCATTAGTAAAACATGAAGACTAGCAAGAAATTCGTTTGGTAAGACTCTAGAGAAATTTAATGAAAGTCCTGGAAAATAATGTCCGCTCTGTATCCTTTGCAGAAAAAATAGGGATTCTTCTTGGCAGATGAGCTTTCCAAGTGAATATCGCATTAAACTGTTGTGCAAGTGATTTTGGCGTTTTGAATTAGGAATAACACAAATAGGTTATCTGACCAGACAACGTTTTGAACGTGCAGTACTGCAATAACTAACCATGGCATTATCGGGGAGACAACGCAGCAGATTTTGTTCATAAACAGTACAGAATAATATAAGGAATCTAGTTAGAAGATGCGTGTCGCACCGCAAACATTGAGCAATAACCCGAGAAATTCCGTTATGATGCACATTGCTGTCTTCATACAAGTTCAGGGAAGATAAGGTTTGCAAATTATTACACGACAGTAAAGGAGTTCACACAGTAAAATATGAAAATGGCAGAAAAGATGCTTTGGCGTTGGGTGAAAAGGCAGAAAACTAGTCGTGCGACTTTGAAGAGGAAAGCGTTTTGCAAGCAAAGTCACGGGAATGCAAAGCTCTGAAAATAAAATAGCGAAATGACGCTGTACGTATCTGATCGTTGTATTCGTGAACAGTGCAATTTTGAAACCATTTTCCTGTACACTGATGCGTTTGGGAAGAGTAGATAATGCACAGATAATCGAGACCTAAGACACATGAATTGTTGAAACCAATGTTTTCATGGATGAGGTATAAGCGAAAACTATGAGAAGCGAATCAACACAAAAAAGTACTTTTCACGTGAATTTTTATTACTTGACATCTATGCAAAGCTGGTTTCAGTGTTCACGGTAAGAAGCTCGTGATTTCTGAAATGGTCTACAGCGAAATTTTGAAACGAAGGAATCACATAAATTGAAGATAACGCTGCACATGAGGAACTGCATGATCTAAATCATGGCGTTAGTAAAACATGAAGACTAGCAAGATATTCGTTTGGTAAGACTCTAGAGAAATTTAATGAAAGTCCTGGAAACTAATGTTTGGCCGTTCTGTATCCTTTGCAGAAAAAAATAGGGATTCTTCTTGGCAGATGAGCTTTCCAAGTGAATATCGCATTAAACTGTTGTGCAAGTGATTTTGGCGTTTTGAATTAGCGAATAACACAAATAGGTTATCTGGCCAGACAACGTTTTGAACGTACGTACTGCAATAACTAAACCATGGCATTATCGAGGAAACTACGCAGCAGATTTTGCTTCATAAACAGTACAGAATAATATAAGGAATCTAGTTAGAAGATGCGTGTCGCACCGCAAACATTGAGCAATAACCCGAGAAATTCCGTTATGATGCACATTGCTGTCTTCATACAAGTTCAGGGAAGATAAGGTTTGCAAATGATTACACGACAGTAAAGGAGTTCACACAGTAAAATATGAAAATGGCAGAAAAGATGCTTTGGCGTTGGGTGAAAAGGCAGAAAACTAGTCGTGCGACTTTGAAGAGGAAAGCGTTTTGCAAGCAAAGTCACGGGAATGCAAAGCTCTGAAAATAAAATAGCGAAATGACGCTGTACGTATCTGATCGTTGTATTCGTGAACAGTGCAATTTTGAAACCATTTTCCTGTACACTGATGCGTTTGGCAAGAGTAGATAAAGCACAGATAATCGAGACCTAAGACACATGAATTGTTGAAACCAATGTTTTCATGGATGAGGTATAAGCGAAAACTATGAGAAGCGAATCAACACAAAAAAGTACTTTTCACGTGAATTTTTATTACTTGACATCTATGCAAAGCTGGTTTCAGTGTTCACGGTAAGAAGCTCGTGTTTTCGGCAAGTGATTTCTGAAATGGTCTACAGCGAAATTTTGAAACGAAGGAATCACATAAATTGAAGATAACGCTGCACATGAGGAACTGCATGATCTAAATCATGGCATTAGTAAAACATGAAGACTAGCAAGAAATTCGTTTGGTAAGACTCTAGAGAAATTTAATGAAAGTCCTGGAAAATAATGTTTGGCCGTTCTGTATCCTTTGCAGAAAAAAATAGGGATTCTTCTTGGCAGATGAGCTTTCCAAGTGAATATCGCATTAAACTGTTGTGCAAGTGATTTTGGCGTTTTGAATTAGCGAATAACACAAATAGGTTATCTGGCCAGACAACGTTTTGAACGTACGTACTGCAATAACTAAACCATGGCATTATCGAGGAAACTACGCAGCAGATTTTGCTTCATAAGCAGTACAGAATAATATAAGGAATCTAGTTAGAAGATGCGTGTCGCACCGCAAACATTGAGCAATAACCCGAGAAATTCCGTTATGATGCACATTGCTGTCTTCATACAAGTTCAGGGAAGATAAGGTTTGCAAATGATTACACGACAGTACAGGAGTTCACACAGTAAAATATGAAAATGGCAGAAAAGATGCTTTGGCGTCTGGTGAAAAGGCAGAAAACTAGTCGTGCGACTTTGAAGAGGAAAGCGTTTTGCAAGCAAAGTCACGGGAATGCAAAGCTCTGAAAATAAAATAGCGAAATGACGCTGTACGTATCTGATCGTTGTATTCGTGAACAGTGCAATTTTGAAGATATTTTCCTGTACACTGATGCGTTTGGCAAGAGTAGATAAAGCACAGACAACCGAGACCTAAGACACATGAATTGTTGAAACCAATGTTTTCATGGATGAGGTATAAGCGAAAACTATGAGAAGCGAATCAACACAAAAAAGTACTTTTCACGTGAATTTTTATTACTTGACATCTATGCAAAGCTGGTTTCAGTGTTCACGGTAAGAAGCTCGTGTTTTCGGCAAGTGATTTCTGAAATGGTCTACAGCGAAATTTTGAAACGAAGGAATCACATAAATTGAAGATGACGCTGCACATGAGGAACTGCATGATCTAAATCATGGCATGAGTAAAACATGAAGACTAGCAAGAAATTCGTTTGGTAAGACTCTAGAGAAATTTAATGAAAGTCCTGGAAAATAATGTTTGGCCGTTCTGTATCCTTTGCAGAAAAAAATAGGGATTCTTCTTGGCAGATGAGCTTTCCAAGTGAATATCGCATTAAACTGTTGTGCAAGTGATTTTGGCGTTTTGAATTAGCGAATAACACAAATAGGTTATCTGGCCAGACAACATTTTGAACGTACGTACTGTAATAACTAACCATGGCATTATCGAGGAAACTACGCAGCAGATTTTGCTTCATAAGCAGTACAGAATAATATAAGGAATCTAGTTAGAAGATGCGTGTCGCACCGCAAACGTTGAGCAATAACCCGAGAAATTCCGTTATGATGCACATTGCTGTCTTCATACAAGTTCAGGGAAGATAAGGTTTGCACATGATTACACGACAGTAAAGGAGTTCACACAGTAAAATATGAAAATGGCAGAAAAGATGCTTTGGCGTCTGGTGAAAAGGCAGAAAACTAGTCGGGCGACTTTGAAGAGGAAAGCGTTTTGCAAGCAAAGTCACGGGAATGCAAAGCTCTGAAAATAAAATAGCGAAATGACGCTGTACGTATCTGATCGTTGTATTCGTGAACACTGCAATTTTGAAGATATTTTCCTGTACACTGATGCGTTTGGCAAGAGTAGATAAAGCACAGACAACCGAGACCTAAGACACATGAATTGTTGAAACCAATGTTTTCATGGATGAGGTATAAGCGAAAACTATGAGAAGCGAATCAACACAAAAAAGTACTTTTCACGTGAATTTTTATTACTTGACATCTATGCAAAGCTGGTTTCAGTGTTCACGGTAAGAAGCTCGTGTTTTCGGCAAGTGATTTCTGAAATGGTCTACAGCGAAATTTTGAAACGAAGGAATCACATAAATTGAAGATAACGCTGCACATGAGGAACTGCATGATCTAAATCATGGCATTAGTAAAACATGAAGACTAGCAAGAAATTCGTTTGGTAAGACTCTAGAGAAATTTAATGAAAGTCCTGGAAAATAATGTTTGGCCGGTCTGTATCCTTTGCAGAAAAAAATAGGGATTCTTCTTGGCAGATGAGCTTTCCAAGTGAATATCGCATTAAACTGTTGTGCAAGTGATTTTGGCGTTTTGAATTAGCGAATAACACAAATAGGTTATCTGGCCAGACAACGCTTTGAACGCACGTACTGTAATAACTAAACCATGGCATTATCGAGGAAACTACGCAGCAGATTTTGCTTCATAAGCAGTACAGAAAAAAATAAGGAATCTAGTTAGAAGATGCGTGTCGCACCGCAAACATTGAGCAATAACCCGAGAAATTCCGTTATGATGCACATTGCTGTCTTCATACAAGTTCAGGGAAGATAAGGTTTGCAAATGATTACACGACAGTAAAGGAGTTCACACAGTAAAATATGAAAATGGCAGAAAAGATGCTTTGGCGTTGGGTGAAAAGGCAGAAAACTAGTCGTGCGACTTTGAAGAGGAAAGCGTTTTGCAAGCAAAGTCACGGGAATGCAAAGCTCTGAAAATAAAATAGCGAAATGACGCTGTACGTATCTGATCGTTGTATTCGTGAACAGTGCAATTTTGAAGATATTTTCCTGTACACTGATGCGTTTGGCAAGAGTAGATAAAGCACAGACAACCGAGACCTAAGACACATGAATTGTTGAAACCAATGTTTTCATGGATGAGGTATAAGCGAAAACTATGAGAAGCGAATCAACACAAAAAAAGTACTTTTCACGTGAATTTTTATTACTTGACATCTATGCAAAGCTGGTTTCAGTGTTCACGGTAAGAAGCTCGTGTTTTCGGCAAGTGATTTCTGAAATGGTCTACAGCGAAATTTTGAAACGAAGGAATCACATAAATTGAAGATAACGCTGCACATGAGGAACTGCATGATCTAAATCATGGCATTAGTAAAACATGAAGACTAGCAAGAAATTCGTTTGGTAAGACTCTAGAGAAATTTAATGAAAGTCCTGGAAAATAATGTTTGGCCGTTCTGTATCCTTTGCAGAAAAAATAGGGATTCTTCTTGGCAGATGAGCTTTCCAAGTGAATATCGCATTAAACTGTTGTGCAAGTGATTTTGGCGTTTTGAATTAGCGAATAACACAAATAGGTTATCTGGCCAGACAACGTTTTAGCACGTACTGAATAACTAAACCATGGCATTATCGAGGAAACTACGCAGCAGATTTTGCTTCATAAGCAGTACCGAATAATATAAGGAATCTAGTTAGAAGATGCGTGTCGCACCGCAAACATTGAGCAATAACCCGAGAAACTCCGTTATGATGCACATTGCTGTCTTCATACAAGTTCAGGGAAGATAAGGTTTGCACATGATTACACGACAGTAAAGGAGTTCACACAGTAAAATATGAAAATGGCAGAAAAGATGCTTTGGCGTCTGGTGAAAAGGCAGAAAACTAGTCGGGCGACTTTGAAGAGGAAAGCGTTTTGCAAGCAAAGTCACGGGAATGCAAAGCTCTGAAAATAAAATAGCGAAATGACGCTGTACGTATCTGATCGTTGTATTCGTGAACACTGCAATTTTGAAGATATTTTCCTGTACACTGATGCGTTTGGCAAGAGTAGATAAAGCACAGACAACCGAGACCTAAGACACATGAATTGTTGAAACCAATGTTTTCATGGATGAGGTATAAGCGAAAACTATGAGAAGCGAATCAACACAAAAAAGTACTTTTCACGTGAATTTTTATTACTTGACATCTATGCAAAGCTGGTTTCAGTGTTCACGGTAAGAAGCTCGTGTTTTCGGCAAGTGATTTCTGAAATGGTCTACAGCGAAATTTTGAAACGAAGGAATCACATAAATTGAAGATAACGCTGCACATGAGGAACTGCATGATCTAAATCATGGCATTAGTAAAACATGAAGACTAGCAAGAAATTCGTTTGGTAAGACTCTAGAGAAATTTAATGAAAGTCCTGGAAAATAATGTTTGGCCGTTCTGTATCCTTTGCAGAAAAAAATAGGGATTCTTCTTGGCAGATGAGCTTTCCAAGTGAATATCGCATTAAACTGTTGTGCAAGTGATTTTGGCGTTTTGAATTAGCGAATAACACAAATAGGTTATCTGGACAGACAACGTTTTGAACGTACGTACTGTAATAACTAACCATGGCATTATCGAGGAAACAACGCAGCAGATTTTGCTTCATAAGCAGTACAGAATAATATAAGGAATCTAGTTAGACGATGCGTGTCGCACCGCAAACATTGAGCAATAACCCGAGAAATTCCGTTATGATGCACATTGCTGTCTTCATACAAGTTCAGGGAAGATAAGGTTTGCACATGATTACACGACAGTAAAGGAGTTCACACAGTAAAATATGAAAATGGCAGAAAAGATGCTTTGGCGTCTGGTGAAAAGGCAGAAAACTAGTCGTGCGACTTTGAAGAGGAAAGCGTTTTGCAAGCAAAGTCACGGGAATGCAAAGCTCTGAAAATAAAATAGCGAAATGACGCTGTACGTATCTGATCGTTGTATTCGTGAACACTGCAATTTTGAAGATATTTTCCTGTACACTGATGCGTTTGGCAAGAGTAGATAAAGCACAGACAACCGAGACCTAAGACACATGAATTGTTGAAACCAATGTTTTCATGGATGAGGTATAAGCGAAAACTATGAGAAGCGAATCAACACAAAAAAGTACTTTTCACGTGAATTTTTATTACTTGACATCTATGCAAAGCTGGTTTCAGTGTTCACGGTAAGAAGCTCGTGTTTTCGGCAAGTGATTTCTGAAATGGTCTACAGCGAAATTTTGAAACGAAGGAATCACATAAATTGAAGATAACGCTGCACATGAGGAACTGCATGATCTAAATCATGGCATTAGTAAAACATGAAGACTAGCAAGAAATTCGTTTGGTAAGACTCTAGAGAAATTTAATGAAAGTCCTGGAAAATAATGTTTGGCCGTTCTGTATCCTTTGCAGAAAAAAATAGGGATTCTTCTTGGCAGATGAGCTTTCCAAGTGAATATCGCATTAAACTGTTGTGCAAGTGATTTTGGCGTTTTGAATTAGCGAATAACACAAATAGGTTATCTGGACAGACAACTTTTGAACGCACGTACTGCAATAACTAACCATGGCATTATCGAGGAAACAACGCAGCAGATTTTGCTTCATAAGCAGTACAGAATAATATAAGGAATCTAGTTAGACGATGCGTGTCGCACCGCAAACATTGAGCAATAACCCGAGAAATTCCGTTATGATGCACATTGCTGTCTTCATACAAGTTCAGGGAAGATAAGGTTTGCACATGATTACACGACAGTAAAGGAGTTCACACAGTAAAATATGAAAATGGCAGAAAAGATGCTTTGGCGTCTGGTGAAAAGGCAGAAAACTAGTCGGGCGACTTTGAAGAGGAAAGCGTTTTGCAAGCAAAGTCACGGGAATGCAAAGCTCTGAAAATAAAATAGCGAAATGACGCTGTACGTATCTGATCGTTGTATTCGTGAACACTGCAATTTTGAAGATATTTTCCTGTACACTGATGCGTTTGGCAAGAGTAGATAAAGCACAGACAACCGAGACCTAAGACACATGAATTGTTGAAACCAATGTTTTCATGGATGAGGTATAAGCGAAAACTATGAGAAGCGAATCAACACAAAAAAGTACTTTTCACGTGAATTTTTATTACTTGACATCTATGCAAAGCTGGTTTCAGTGTTCACGGTAAGAAGCTCGTGTTTTCGGCAAGTGATTTCTGAAATGGTCTACAGCGAAATTTTGAAACGAAGGAATCACATAAATTGAAGATAACGCTGCACATGAGGAACTGCATGATCTAAATCATGGCATTAGTAAAACATGAAGACTAGCAAGAAATTCGTTTGGTAAGACTCTAGAGAAATTTAATGAAAGTCCTGGAAAATAATGTTTGGCCGTTCTGTATCCTTTGCAGAAAAAAATAGGGATTCTTCTTGGCAGATGAGCTTTCCAAGTGAATATCGCATTAAACTGTTGTGCAAGTGATTTTGGCGTTTTGAATTAGCGAATAACACAAATAGGTTATCTGGACAGACAAAGCACGTACTGTAATAACTAACCATGGCATTATCGAGGAAACAACGCAGCAGATTTTGCTTCATAAGCAGTACAGAATAATATAAGGAATCTAGTTAGACGATGCGTGTCGCACCGCAAACATTGAGCAATAACCCGAGAAATTCCGTTATGATGCACATTGCTGTCTTCATACAAGTTCAGGGAAGATAAGGTTTGCACATGATTACACGACAGTAAAGGAGTTCACACAGTAAAATATGAAAATGGCAGAAAAGATGCTTTGGCGTCTGGTGAAAAGGCAGAAAACTAGTCGGGCGACTTTGAAGAGGAAAGCGTTTTGCAAGCAAAGTCACGGGAATGCAAAGCTCTGAAAATAAAATAGCGAAATGACGCTGTACGTATCTGATCGTTGTATTCGTGAACACTGCAATTTTGAAGATATTTTCCTGTACACTGATGCGTTTGGCAAGAGTAGATAAAGCACAGACAACCGAGACCTAAGACACATGAATTGTTGAAACCAATGTTTTCATGGATGAGGTATAAGCGAAAACTATGAGAAGCGAATCAACACAAAAAAGTACTTTTCACGTGAATTTTTATTACTTGACATCTATGCAAAGCTGGTTTCAGTGTTCACGGTAAGAAGCTCGTGTTTTCGGCAAGTGATTTCTGAAATGGTCTACAGCGAAATTTTGAAACGAAGGAATCACATAAATTGAAGATAACGCTGCACATGAGGAACTGCATGATCTAAATCATGGCATTAGTAAAACATGAAGACTAGCAAGAAATTCGTTTGGTAAGACTCTAGAGAAATTTAATGAAAGTCCTGGAAAATAATGTTTGGCCGTTCTGTATCCTTTGCAGAAAAAATAGGGATTCTTCTTGGCAGATGAGCTTTCCAAGTGAATATCGCATTAAACTGTTGTGCAAGTGATTTTGGCGTTTTGAATTAGCGAATAACACAAATAGGTTATCTGGCCAGACAAAGCACGTACTGCAATAACTAAACCATGGCATTATCGAGGAAACTACGCAGCAGATTTTGCTTCATAAGCAGTACAGAATAATATAAGGAATCTAGTTAGAAGATGCGTGTCGCACCGCAAACATTGAGCAATAACCCGAGAAACTCCGTTATGATGCACATTGCTGTCTTCATACAAGTTCAGGGAAGATAAGGTTTGCACATGATTACACGACAGTAAAGGAGTTCACACAGTAAAATATGAAAATGGCAGAAAAGATGCTTTGGCGTCTGGTGAAAAGGCAGAAAACTAGTCGTGCGACTTTGAAGAGGAAAGCGTTTTGCAAGCAAAGTCACGGGAATGCAAAGCTCTGAAAATAAAATAGCGAAATGACGCTGTACGTATCTGATCGTTGTATTCGTGAACAGTGCAATTTTGAAGATATTTTCCTGTACACTGATGCGTTTGGCAAGAGTAGATAAAGCACAGACAACCGAGACCTAAGACACATGAATTGTTGAAACCAATGTTTTCATGGATGAGGTATAAGCGAAAACTATGAGAAGCGAATCAACACAAAAAAAGTACTTTTCACGTGAATTTTTATTACTTGACATCTATGCAAAGCTGGTTTCAGTGTTCACGGTAAGAAGCTCGTGTTTTCGGCAAGTGATTTCTGAAATGGTCTACAGCGAAATTTTGAAACGAAGGAATCACATAAATTGAAGATAACGCTGCACATGAGGAACTGCATGATCTAAATCATGGCATTAGTAAAACATGAAGACTAGCAAGAAATTCGTTTGGTAAGACTCTAGAGAAATTTAATGAAAGTCCTGGAAAATAATGTTTGGCCGTTCTGTATCCTTTGCAGAAAAAAATAGGGATTCTTCTTGGCAGATGAGCTTTCCAAGTGAATATCGCATTAAACTGTTGTGCAAGTGATTTTGGCGTTTTGAATTAGCGAATAACACAAATAGGTTATCTGGACAGACAACGTTTTGAACGTACGTACTGTAATAACTAACCATGGCATTATCGAGGAAACAACGCAGCAGATTTTGCTTCATAAGCAGTACAGAATAATATAAGGAATCTAGTTAGAAGATGCGTGTCGCACCGCAAACATTGAGCAATAACCCGAGAAATTCCGTTATGATGCACATTGCTGTCTTCATACAAGTTCAGGGAAGATAAGGTTTGCACATGATTACACGACAGTAAAGGAGTTCACACAGTAAAATATGAAAATGGCAGAAAAGATGCTTTGGCGTCTGGTGAAAAGGCAGAAAACTAGTCGGGCGACTTTGAAGAGGAAAGCGTTTTGCAAGCAAAGTCACGGGAATGCAAAGCTCTGAAAATAAAATAGCGAAATGACGCTGTACGTATCTGATCGTTGTATTCGTGAACAGTGCAATTTTGAAGATATTTTCCTGTACACTGATGCGTTTGGCAAGAGTAGATAAAGCACAGACAACCGAGACCTAAGACACATGAATTGTTGAAACCAATGTTTTCATGGATGAGGTATAAGCGAAAACTATGAGAAGCGAATCAACACAAAAAAGTACTTTTCACGTGAATTTTTATTACTTGACATCTATGCAAAGCTGGTTTCAGTGTTCACGGTAAGAAGCTCGTGTTTTCGGCAAGTGATTTCTGAAATGGTCTACAGCGAAATTTTGAAACGAAGGAATCACATAAATTGAAGATAACGCTGCACATGAGGAACTGCATGATCTAAATCATGGCATTAGTAAAACATGAAGACTAGCAAGAAATTCGTTTGGTAAGACTCTAGAGAAATTTAATGAAAGTCCTGGAAAATAATGTTTGGCCGTTCTGTATCCTTTGCAGAAAAAAATAGGGATTCTTCTTGGCAGATGAGCTTTCCAAGTGAATATCGCATTAAACTGTTGTGCAAGTGATTTTGGCGTTTTGAATTAGCGAATAACACAAATAGGTTATCTGGCCAGACAACGTTTTGAACGTACGTACTGTAATAACTAACCATGGCATTATCGAGGAAACAACGCAGCAGATTTTGCTTCATAAGCAGTACAGAATAATATAAGGAATCTAGTTAGACGATGCGTGTCGCACCGCAAACATTGAGCAATAACCCGAGAAATTCCGTTATGATGCACATTGCTGTCTTCATACAAGTTCAGGGAAGATAAGGTTTGCACATGATTACACGACAGTAAAGGAGTTCACACAGTAAAATATGAAAATGGCAGAAAAGATGCTTTGGCGTCTGGTGAAAAGGCAGAAAACTAGTCGTGCGACTTTGAAGAGGAAAGCGTTTTGCAAGCAAAGTCACGGGAATGCAAAGCTCT
Source organism: Chromobotia macracanthus (assembly GCA_036877525.1). Classification (NCBI taxonomy): domain Eukaryota; kingdom Metazoa; phylum Chordata; class Actinopteri; order Cypriniformes; family Botiidae; genus Chromobotia; species Chromobotia macracanthus. The sequence continues at coordinate 3,190,070 of JAZGTH010000002.1, forward strand.
GAAAATAAAATAGCGAAATGACGCTGTACGTATCTGATCGTTGTATTCGTGAACAGTGCAATTTTGAAGATATTTTCCTGTACACTGATGCGTTTGGCAAGAGTAGATAAAGCACAGACAACCGAGACCTAAGACACATGAATTGTTGAAACCAATGTTTTCATGGATGAGGTATAAGCGAAAACTATGAGAAGCGAATCAACACAAAAAAGTACTTTTCACGTGAATTTTTATTACTTGACATCTATGCAAAGCTGGTTTCAGTGTTCACGGTAAGAAGCTCGTGTTTTCGGCAAGTGATTTCTGAAATGGTCTACAGCGAAATTTTGAAACGAAGGAATCACATAAATTGAAGATAACGCTGCACATGAGGAACTGCATGATCTAAATCATGGCATTAGTAAAACATGAAGACTAGCAAGAAATTCGTTTGGTAAGACTCTAGAGAAATTTAATGAAAGTCCTGGAAAATAATGTTTGGCCGTTCTGTATCCTTTGCAGAAAAAAATAGGGATTCTTCTTGGCAGATGAGCTTTCCAAGTGAATATCGCATTAAACTGTTGTGCAAGTGATTTTGGCGTTTTGAATTAGCGAATAACACAAATAGGTTATCTGGCCAGACAACGTTTGAACGACGTACTGTAATAACTAAACCATGGCATTATCGAGGAAACTACGCAGCAGATTTTGCTTCATAAGCAGTACAGAATAATATAAGGAATCTAGTTAGAAGATGCGTGTCGCACCGCAAACATTGAGCAATAACCCGAGAAATTCCGTTATGATGCACATTGCTGTCTTCATACAAGTTCAGGGAAGATAAGGTTTGCACATGATTACACGACAGTAAAGGAGTTCACACAGTAAAATATGAAAATGGCAGAAAAGATGCTTTGGCGTCTGGTGAAAAGGCAGAAAACTAGTCGTGCGACTTTGAAGAGGAAAGCGTTTTGCAAGCAAAGTCACGGGAATGCAAAGCTCTGAAAATAAAATAGCGAAATGACGCTGTACGTATCTGATCGTTGTATTCGTGAACAGTGCAATTTTGAAGATATTTTCCTGTACACTGATGCGTTTGGCAAGAGTAGATAAAGCACAGACAACCGAGACCTAAGACACATGAATTGTTGAAACCAATGTTTTCATGGATGAGGTATAAGCGAAAACTATGAGAAGCGAATCAACACAAAAAAGTACTTTTCACGTGAATTTTTATTACTTGACATCTATGCAAAGCTGGTTTCAGTGTTCACGGTAAGAAGCTCGTGTTTTCGGCAAGTGATTTCTGAAATGGTCTACAGCGAAATTTTGAAACGAAGGAATCACATAAATTGAAGATAACGCTGCACATGAGGAACTGCATGATCTAAATCATGGCATTAGTAAAACATGAAGACTAGCAAGAAATTCGTTTGGTAAGACTCTAGAGAAATTTAATGAAAGTCCTGGAAAATAATGTTTGGCCGTTCTGTATCCTTTGCAGAAAAAAATAGGGATTCTTCTTGGCAGATGAGCTTTCCAAGTGAATATCGCATTAAACTGTTGTGCAAGTGATTTTGGCGTTTTGAATTAGCGAATAACACAAATAGGTTATCTGGCCAGACAACGAACACGTACTGCAATAACTAAACCATGGCATTATCGAGGAAACTACGCAGCAGATTTTGCTTCATAAGCAGTACAGAATAATATAAGGAATCTAGTTAGAAGATGCGTGTCGCACCGCAAACATTGAGCAATAACCCGAGAAATTCCGTTATGATGCACATTGCTGTCTTCATACAAGTTCAGGGAAGATAAGGTTTGCAAATGATTACACGACAGTAAAGGAGTTCACACAGTAAAATATGAAAATGGCAGAAAAGATGCTTTGGCGTCTGGTGAAAAGGCAGAAAACTAGTCGGGCGACTTTGAAGAGGAAAGCGTTTTGCAAGCAAAGTCACGGGAATGCAAAGCTCTGAAAATAAAATAGCGAAATGACGCTGTACGTATCTGATCGTTGTATTCGTGAACAGTGCAATTTTGAAGATATTTTCCTGTACACTGATGCGTTTGGCAAGAGTAGATAAAGCACAGACAACCGAGACCTAAGACACATGAATTGTTGAAACCAATGTTTTCATGGATGAGGTATAAGCGAAAACTATGAGAAGCGAATCAACACAAAAAAGTACTTTTCACGTGAATTTTTATTACTTGACATCTATGCAAAGCTGGTTTCAGTGTTCACGGTAAGAAGCTCGTGTTTTCGGCAAGTGATTTCTGAAATGGTCTACAGCGAAATTTTGAAACGAAGGAATCACATAAATTGAAGATAACGCTGCACATGAGGAACTGCATGATCTAAATCATGGCATTAGTAAAACATGAAGACTAGCAAGAAATTCGTTTGGTAAGACTCTAGAGAAATTTAATGAAAGTCCTGGAAAATAATGTTTGGCCGTTCTGTATCCTTTGCAGAAAAAATAGGGATTCTTCTTGGCAGATGAGCTTTCCAAGTGAATATCGCATTAAACTGTTGTGCAAGTGATTTTGGCGTTTTGAATTAGCGAATAACACAAATAGGTTATCTGGCCAGACAACGTTTTGAACGTACGTACTGTAATAACTAACCATGGCATTATCGAGGAAACTACGCAGCAGATTTTGCTTCATAAGCAGTACAGAATAATATAAGGAATCTAGTTAGATGATGCGTGTCGCACCGCAAACATTGAGCAATAACCCGAGAAATTCCGTTATGATGCACATTGCTGTCTTCATACAAGTTCAGGGAAGATAAGGTTTGCAAATGATTACACGACAGTAAAGGAGTTCACACAGTAAAATATGAAAATGGCAGAAAAGATGCTTTGGGTCTGGTGAAAAGGCAGAAAACTAGTCGTGCGACTTTGAAGAGGAAAGCGTTTTGCAAGCAAAGTCACGGGAATGCAAAGCTCTGAAAATAAAATAGCGAAATGACGCTGTACGTATCTGATCGTTGTATTCGTGAACAGTGCAATTTTGAAGATATTTTCCTGTACACTGATGCGTTTGGCAAGAGTAGATAAAGCACAGACAACCGAGACCTAAGACACATGAATTGTTGAAACCAATGTTTTCATGGATGAGGTATAAGCGAAAACTATGAGAAGCGAATCAACACAAAAAAGTACTTTTCACGTGAATTTTTATTACTTGACATCTATGCAAAGCTGGTTTCAGTGTTCACGGTAAGAAGCTCGTGTTTTCGGCAAGTGATTTCTGAAATGGTCTACAGCGAAATTTTGAAACGAAGGAATCACATAAATTGAAGATAACGCTGCACATGAGGAACTGCATGATCTAAATCATGGCATTAGTAAAACATGAAGACTAGCAAGAAATTCGTTTGGTAAGACTCTAGAGAAATTTAATGAAAGTCCTGGAAAATAATGTTTGGCCGTTCTGTATCCTTTGCAGAAAAAAATAGGGATTCTTCTTGGCAGATGAGCTTTCCAAGTGAATATCGCATTAAACTGTTGTGCAAGTGATTTTGGCGTTTTGAATTAGCGAATAACACAAATAGGTTATCTGGCCAGACAACGTTTGCACGTACTGTAATAACTAAACCATGGCATTATCGAGGAAACTACGCAGCAGATTTTGCTTCATAAGCAGTACCGAATAATATAAGGAATCTAGTTAGAAGATGCGTGTCGCACCGCAAACATTGAGCAATAACCCGAGAAATTCCGTTATGATGCACATTGCTGTCTTCATACAAGTTCAGGGAAGATAAGGTTTGCAAATGATTACACGACAGTACAGGAGTTCACACAGTAAAATATGAAAATGGCAGAAAAGATGCTTTGGCGTCTGGTGAAAAGGCAGAAAACTAGTCGTGCGACTTTGAAGAGGAAAGCGTTTTGCAAGCAAAGTCACGGGAATGCAAAGCTCTGAAAATAAAATAGCGAAATGACGCTGTACGTATCTGATCGTTGTATTCGTGAACACTGCAATTTTGAAGATATTTTCCTGTACACTGATGCGTTTGGCAAGAGTAGATAAAGCACAGACAACCGAGACCTAAGACACATGAATTGTTGAAACCAATGTTTTCATGGATGAGGTATAAGCGAAAACTATGAGAAGCGAATCAACACAAAAAAAGTACTTTTCACGTGAATTTTTATTACTTGACATCTATGCAAAGCTGGTTTCAGTGTTCACGGTAAGAAGCTCGTGTTTTCGGCAAGTGATTTCTGAAATGGTCTACAGCGAAATTTTGAAACGAAGGAATCACATAAATTGAAGATAACGCTGCACATGAGGAACTGCATGATCTAAATCATGGCATTAGTAAAACATGAAGACTAGCAAGAAATTCGTTTGGTAAGACTCTAGAGAAATTTAATGAAAGTCCTGGAAAATAATGTTTGGCCGTTCTGTATCCTTTGCAGAAAAAAATAGGGATTCTTCTTGGCAGATGAGCTTTCCAAGTGAATATCGCATTAAACTGTTGTGCAAGTGATTTTGGCGTTTTGAATTAGCGAATAACACAAATAGGTTATCTGGCCAGACAAAGCACGTACTGCAATAACTAAACCATGGCATTATCGAGGAAACTACGCAGCAGATTTTGCTTCATAAGCAGTTCAGAAAAAAATAAGGAATCTAGTTAGAAGATGCGTGTCGCACCGCAAACATTGAGCAATAACCCGAGAAATTCCGTTATGATGCACATTGCTGTCTTCATACAAGTTCAGGGAAGATAAGGTTTGCAAATGATTACACGACAGTACAGGAGTTCACACAGTAAAATATGAAAATGGCAGAAAAGATGCTTTGGCGTCTGGTGAAAAGGCAGAAAACTAGTCGTGCGACTTTGAAGAGGAAAGCGTTTTGCAAGCAAAGTCACGGGAATGCAAAGCTCTGAAAATAAAATAGCGAAATGACGCTGTACGTATCTGATCGTTGTATTCGTGAACAGTGCAATTTTGAAGATATTTTCCTGTACACTGATGCGTTTGGCAAGAGTAGATAAAGCACAGACAACCGAGACCTAAGACACATGAATTGTTGAAACCAATGTTTTCATGGATGAGGTATAAGCGAAAACTATGAGAAGCGAATCAACACAAAAAAGTACTTTTCACGTGAATTTTTATTACTTGACATCTATGCAAAGCTGGTTTCAGTGTTCACGGTAAGAAGCTCGTGTTTTCGGCAAGTGATTTCTGAAATGGTCTACAGCGAAATTTTGAAACGAAGGAATCACATAAATTGAAGATAACGCTGCACATGAGGAACTGCATGATCTAAATCATGGCATTAGTAAAACATGAAGACTAGCAAGAAATTCGTTTGGTAAGACTCTAGAGAAATTTAATGAAAGTCCTGGAAAATAATGTTTGGCCGTTCTGTATCCTTTGCAGAAAAAAATAGGGATTCTTCTTGGCAGATGAGCTTTCCAAGTGAATATCGCATTAAACTGTTGTGCAAGTGATTTTGGCGTTTTGAATTAGCGAATAACACAAATAGGTTATCTGGCCAGACAACGCACGTACTGCAATAACTAAACCATGGCATTATCGAGGAAACTACGCAGCAGATTTTGCTTCATAAGCAGTTCAGAAAAAAATAAGGAATCTAGTTAGAAGATGCGTGTCGCACCGCAAACATTGAGCAATAACCCGAGAAATTCCGTTATGATGCACATTGCTGTCTTCATACAAGTTCAGGGAAGATAAGGTTTGCAAATGATTACACGACAGTACAGGAGTTCACACAGTAAAATATGAAAATGGCAGAAAAGATGCTTTGGCGTTGGGTGAAAAGGCAGAAAACTAGTCGTGCGACTTTGAAGAGGAAAGCGTTTTGCAAGCAAAGTCACGGGAATGCAAAGCTCTGAAAATAAAATGACGCTGTACGTATCTGATCGTTGTATTCGTGAACAGTGCAATTTTGAAGATATTTTCCTGTACACTGATGCGTTTGGCAAGAGTAGATAAAGCACAGACAACCGAGACCTAAGACACATGAATTGTTGAAACCAATGTTTTCATGGATGAGGTATAAGCGAAAACTATGAGAAGCGAATCAACACAAAAAAAGTACTTTTCACGTGAATTTTTATTACTTGACATCTATGCAAAGCTGGTTTCAGTGTTCACGGTAAGAAGCTCGTGTTTTCGGCAAGTGATTTCTGAAATGGTCTACAGCGAAATTTTGAAACGAAGGAATCACATAAATTGAAGATAACGCTGCACATGAGGAACTGCATGATCTAAATCATGGCATTAGTAAAACATGAAGACTAGCAAGAAATTCGTTTGGTAAGACTCTAGAGAAATTTAATGAAAGTCCTGGAAAATAATGTTTGGCCGTTCTGTATCCTTTGCAGAAAAAATAGGGATTCTTCTTGGCAGATGAGCTTTCCAAGTGAATATCGCATTAAACTGTTGTGCAAGTGATTTTGGCGTTTTGAATTAGCGAATAACACAAATAGGTTATCTGGCCAGACAAAGCACGTACTGTAATAACTAAACCATGGCATTATCGAGGAAACTACGCAGCAGATTTTGCTTCATAAGCAGTAGAGAATAATATATGGAATCTAGTTAGAAGATGCGTGTCCAACCGCAAACATTGAGCAATAACCCGAGAAATTCCGTTATGATGCACATTGCTGTCTTCATACAAGTTCAGGGAAGATAAGGTTTGCAAATGATTACACGACAGTACAGGAGTTCACACAGTAAAATATGAAAATGGCAGAAAAGATGCTTTGGCGTCTGGTGAAAAGGCAGAAAACTAGTCGTGCGACTTTGAAGAGGAAAGCGTTTTGCAAGCAAAGTCACGGGAATGCAAAGCTCTGAAAATAAAATAGCGAAATGACGCTGTACGTATCTGATCGTTGTATTCGTGAACAGTGCAATTTTGAAGATATTTTCCTGTACACTGATGCGTTTGGCAAGAGTAGATAAAGCACAGATAACCGAGACCTAAGACACATGAATTGTTGAAACCAATGTTTTCATGGATGAGGTATAAGCGAAAACTATGAGAAGCGAATCAACACAAAAAAGTACTTTTCACGTGAATTTTTATTACTTGACATCTATGCAAAGCTGGTTTCAGTGTTCACGGTAAGAAGCTCGTGTTTTCGGCAAGTGATTTCTGAAATGGTCTACAGCGAAATTTTGAAACGAAGGAATCACATAAATTGAAGATAACGCTGCACATGAGGAACTGCATGATCTAAATCATGGCATTAGTAAAACATGAAGACTAGCAAGAAATTCGTTTGGTAAGACTCTAGAGAAATTTAATGAAAGTCCTGGAAAATAATGTTTGGCCGTTCTGTATCCTTTGCAGAAAAAAATAGGGATTCTTCTTGGCAGATGAGCTTTCCAAGTGAATATCGCATTAAACTGTTGTGCAAGTGATTTTGGCGTTTTGAATTAGCGAATAACACAAATAGGTTATCTGGCCAGACAAAACGCACGTACTGTAATAACTAAACCATGGCATTATCGAGGAAACTACGCAGCAGATTTTGCTTCATAAGCAGTACAGAATAATATAAGGAATCTAGTTAGAAGATGCGTGTCGCACCGCAAACATTGAGCAATAACCCGAGAAATTCCGTTATGATGCACATTGCTGTCTTCATACAAGTTCAGGGAAGATAAGGTTTGCAAATGATTACACGACAGTAAAGGAGTTCACACAGTAAAATATGAAAATGGCAGAAAAGATGCTTTGGCGTCTGGTGAAAAGGCAGAAAACTAGTCGTGCGACTTTGAAGAGGAAAGCGTTTTGCAAGCAAAGTCACGGGAATGCAAAGCTCTGAAAATAAAATAGCGAAATGACGCTGTACGTATCTGATCGTTGTATTCGTGAACAGTGCAATTTTGAAGATATTTTCCTGTACACTGATGCGTTTGGCAAGAGTAGATAAAGCACAGATAACCGAGACCTAAGACACATGAATTGTTGAAACCAATGTTTTCATGGATGAGGTATAAGCGAAAACTATGAGAAGCGAATCAACACAAAAAAGTACTTTTCACGTGAATTTTTATTACTTGACATCTATGCAAAGCTGGTTTCAGTGTTCACGGTAAGAAGCTCGTGTTTTCGGCAAGTGATTTCTGAAATGGTCTACAGCGAAATTTTGAAACGAAGGAATCACATAAATTGAAGATAACGCTGCACATGAGGAACTGCATGATCTAAATCATGGCATTAGTAAAACATGAAGACTAGCAAGAAATTCGTTTGGTAAGACTCTAGAGAAATTTAATGAAAGTCCTGGAAAATAATGTTTGGCCGTTCTGTATCCTTTGCAGAAAAAAATAGGGATTCTTCTTGGCAGATGAGCTTTCCAAGTGAATATCGCATTAAACTGTTGTGCAAGTGATTTTGGCGTTTTGAATTAGCGAATAACACAAATAGGTTATCTGGCCAGACAACGCACGTACTGCAATAACTAAACCATGGCATTATCGAGGAAACTACGCAGCAGATTTTGCTTCATAAGCAGTACAGAATAATATAAGGAATCTAGTTAGAAGATGCGTGTCGCACCGCAAACATTGAGCAATAACCCGAGAAATTCCGTTATGATGCACATTGCTGTCTTCATACAAGTTCAGGGAAGATAAGGTTTGCAAATGATTACACGACAGTAAAGGAGTTCACACAGTAAAATATGAAAATGGCAGAAAAGATGCTTTGGCGTCTGGTGAAAAGGCAGAAAACTAGTCGTGCGACTTTGAAGAGGAAAGCGTTTTGCAAGCAAAGTCACGGGAATGCAAAGCTCTGAAAATAAAATAGCGAAATGACGCTGTACGTATCTGATCGTTGTATTCGTGAACAGTGCAATTTTGAAGATATTTTCCTGTACACTGATGCGTTTGGCAAGAGTAGATAAAGCACAGATAACCGAGACCTAAGACACATGAATTGTTGAAACCAATGTTTTCATGGATGAGGTATAAGCGAAAACTATGAGAAGCGAATCAACACAAAAAAGTACTTTTCACGTGAATTTTTATTACTTGACATCTATGCAAAGCTGGTTTCAGTGTTCACGGTAAGAAGCTCGTGTTTTCGGCAAGTGATTTCTGAAATGGTCTACAGCGAAATTTTGAAACGAAGGAATCACATAAATTGAAGATAACGCTGCACATGAGGAACTGCATGATCTAAATCATGGCATTAGTAAAACATGAAGACTAGCAAGAAATTCGTTTGGTAAGACTCTAGAGAAATTTAATGAAAGTCCTGGAAAATAATGTTTGCCGTTCTGTATCCTTTGCAGAAAAAATAGGGATTCTTCTTGGCAGATGAGCTTTCCAAGTGAATATCGCATTAAACTGTTGTGCAAGTGATTTTGGCGTTTTGAATTAGCGAATAACACAAATATGTTATCTGGCCAGACAACGCACGTACTGCAATAACTAAACCATGGCATTATCGAGGAAACTAGTTAGCAGATTTTGCTTCATAAGCAGTACAGAATAATATAAGGAATCTAGTTAGATGATGCGTGTCGCACCGCAAACATTGAGAATTTCCGTTATGATGCACATTGCGGTCTTCATACAAGTTCAGGGAAGATAAGGTTTGCAAATGATTACACGACAGTACAGGAGTTCACACAGTAAAATATGAAAATGGCAGAAAAGATGCTTTGGCGTTGGGTGAAAAGGCAGAAAACTAGTCGTGCGACTTTGAAGAGGAATGCGTTTTGCAAGCAAAGTCACGGGAATGCAAAGCTCCGAAAATAAAATAGCGAAATGACGCTGTACGTATCTGATCGTTGTATTCGTGAACAGTGCAATTTTGAAGATATTTTCCTGTACACTGATGCGTTTGGCAAGAGTAGATAAAGCACAGATAACCGAGACCTAAGACACATGAATTGTTGAAACCAATGTTTTCATGGATGAGGTATAAGCGAAAACTATGAGAAGCGAATCAACACAAAAAAGTACTTTTCACGTGAATTTTTATTACTTGACATCTATGCAAAGCTGGTTTCAGTGTTCACGGTAAGAAGCTCGTGTTTTCGGCAAGTGATTTCTGAAATGGTCTACAGCGAAATTTTGAAACGAAGGAATCACATAAATTGAAGATGACGCTGCACATGAGGAACTGCATGATCTAAATCATGGCATTAGTAAAACATGAAGACTAGCAAGAAATTCGTTTGGTAAGACTCTAGAGAAATTTAATGAAAGTCCTGGAAAATAATGTTTGGCCGTTCTGTATCCTTTGCAGAAAAAATAGGGATTCTTCTTGGCAGATGAGCTTTCCAAGTGAATATCGCATTAAACTGTTGTGCAAGTGATTTTGGCGTTTTGAATTAGCGAATAACACAAATAGGTTATCTGGCCAGACAACGCACGTACTGCAATAACTAAACCATGGCATTATCGAGGAAACTACGCAGCCGATTTTGCTTCATAAGCAGTACAGAATAATATAAGGAATCTAGTTAGAAGATGCGTGTCGCACCGCAAACATTGAGCAATAACCCGAGAAATTCCGTTATGATGCACATTGCTGTCTTCATACAAGTTCAGGGAAGATAAGGTTTGCAAATGATTACACGACAGTAAAGGAGTTCACACAGTAAAATATGAAAATGGCAGAAAAGATGCTTTGGGTCTGGTGAAAAGGCAGAAAACTAGTCGTGCGACTTTGAAGAGGAAAGCGTTTTGCAAGCAAAGTCACGGGAATGCAAAGCGCTGAAAAGAAAATAGCGAAATGACGCTGTACGTATCTGATCGTTGTATTCGTGAACAGTGCAATTTTGAAGATATTTTCCTGTACACTGATGCGTTTGGCAAGAGTAGATAAAGCACAGAAAACCGAGACCTAAGACACATGAATTGTTGAAACCAATGTTTTCATGGATGAGGTATAAGCGAAAACTATGAGAAGCGAATCAACACAAAAAAGTACCTTTCACGTGAATTTTTATTACTTGACATCTATGCAAAGCTGGTTTCAGTGTTCACGGTAAGAAGCTCGTGTTTTCGGCAAGTGATTTCTGAAATGGTCAACAGCGAAATTTTGAAACGAAGGAATCACATAAATTGAAGATAACGCTGCACATGAGGAACTGCATGATCTAAATCATGGCATTAGTAAAACATGAAGACTAGCAAGAAATTCGTTTGGTAAGACTGTAGAGAAATTTAATGAAAGTCCTGGAAAATAATGTTTGGCCGTTCTGTATCCTTTGCAGAAAAAAATAGGGATTCTTCTTGGCAGATGAGCTTTCCAAGTGAATATCGCATTAAACTGTTGTGCAAGTGATTTTGGCGTTTTGAATTAGCGAGTAACACAAATAGGTTATCTGGCCAGACAACGCACGTACTGCAATAACTAAACCATGGCATTATCGAGGAAACTAGGCAGCAGATTTTGCTTCATAAGCAGTACAGAATAATATAAGGAATCTAGTTAGAAGATGCGTGTCGCACCGCAAACATTGAGAAATTCCGTTATGATGCACATTGCTGTCTTCATACAAGTTCAGGGAAGATAAGGTTTGCAAATGATTACACGACAGTAAAGGAGTTCACACAGTAAAATATGAAAATGGCAGAAAAGATGCTTTGGCGTTGGGTGAAAAGGCAGAAAACTAGTCGTGCGACTTTGAAGAGGAAAGCGTTTTGCAAGCAAAGTCACGGGAATGCAAAGCTCTGAAAATAAAATAGCGAAATGACGCTGTACGTATCTGATCGTTGTATTCGTGAACAGTGCAATTTTGAAGATATTTTCCTGTACACTGATGCGTTTGGCAAGAGTAGATAAAGCACAGATAACCGAGACCTAAGACACATGAATTGTTGAAACCAATGTTTTCATGGATGAGGTATAAGCGAAAACTATGAGAAGCGAATCAACACAAAAAAGTACTTTTCACGTGAATTTTTATTACTTGACATCTATGCAAAGCTGGTTTCAGTGTTCACGGTAAGAAGCTCGTGTTTTCGGCAAGTGATTTCTGAAATGGTCTACAGCGAAATTTTGAAACGAAGGAATCACATAAATTGAAGATGACGCTGCACATGAGGAACTGCATGATCTAAATCATGGCATTAGTAAAACATGAAGACTAGCAAGAAATTCGTTTGGTAAGACTCTAGAGAAATTTAATGAAAGTCCTGGAAAATAATGTTTGGCCGTTCTGTATCCTTTGCAGAAAAAATAGGGATTCTTCTTGGCAGATGAGCTTTCCAAGTGAATATCGCATTAAACTGTTGTGCAAGTGATTTTGGCGTTTTGAATTAGCGAATAACACAAATAGGTTATCTGGCCAGACAAAGCACGTACTGTAATAACTAAACCATGGCATTATCGAGGAAACTACGCAGCAGATTTTGCTTCATAAGCAGTACAGAATAATATAAGGAATCTAGTTAGAAGATGCGTGTCGCACCGCAAACATTGAGCAATAACCCGAGAAATTCCGTTATGATGCACATTGCTGTCTTCATACAAGTTCAGGGAAGATAAGGTTTGCAAATGATTACACGACAGTAAAGGAGTTCACACAGTAAAATATGAAAATGCCAGAAAAGATGCTTTGGGTCTGGTGAAAAAGCAGAAAACTTGTCGTGCGACTTTGAAGAGGAAAGCGTTTTGCAAGCAAAGTCACGGGAATGCAAAGCTCTGAAAATAAAATGACGCTGTACGTATCTGATCGTTGTATTCGTGAACAGTGCAATTTTGAAGATATTTTCCTGTACACTGATGCGTTTGGCAAGAGTAGATAAAGCACAGATAACCGAGACCTAAGACACATGAATTGTTGAAACCAATGTTTTCATGGATGAGGTATAAGCGAAAACTATGAGAAGCGAATCAACACAAAAAAGTACCTTTCACGTGAATTTTTATTACTTGACATCTATGCAAAGCTGGTTTCAGTGTTCACGGTAAGAAGCTCGTGTTTTCGGCAAGTGATTTCTGAAATGGTCTACAGCGAAATTTTGAAACGAAGGAATCACATAAATTGAAGATAACGCTGCACATGAGGAACTGCATGATCTAAATCATGGCATTAGTAAAACATGAAGACTAGCAAGAAATTCGTTTGGTAAGACTCTAGAGAAATTTAATGAAAGTCCTGGAAAATAATGTTTGGCCGTTCTGTATCCTTTGCAGAAAAAAATAGGGATTCTTCTTGGCAGATGAGCTTTCCAAGTGAATATCGCATTAAACTGTTGTGCAAGTGATTTTGGCGTTTTGAATTAGCGAATAACACAAATAGGTTATCTGGCCAGACAAAACGCACGTACTGTAATAACTAAACCATGGCATTATCGAGGAAACTACGCAGCAGATTTTGCTTCATAAGCAGTACAGAATAATATAAGGAATCTAGTTAGAAGATGCGTGTCGCACCGCAAACATTGAGCAATAACCCGAGAAATTCCGTTATGATGCACATTGCTGTCTTCATACAAGTTCAGGGAAGATAAGGTTTGCAAATGATTACACGACAGTACAGGAGTTCACACAGTAAAATATGAAAATGGCAGAAAAGATGCTTTGGCGTCTGGTGAAAAGGCAGAAAACTAGTCGTGCGACTTTGAAGAGGAAAGCGTTTTGCAAGCAAAGTCACGGGAATGCAAAGCTCTGAAAATAAAATAGCGAAATGACGCTGTACGTATCTGATCGTTGTATTCGTGAACAGTGCAATTTTGAAGATATTTTCCTGTACACTGATGCGTTTGGCAAGAGTAGATAAAGCACAGATAACCGAGACCTAAGACACATGAATTGTTGAAACCAATGTTTTCATGGATGAGGTATAAGCGAAAACTATGAGAAGCGAATCAACACAAAAAAGTACTTTTCACGTGAATTTTTATTACTTGACATCTATGCAAAGCTGGTTTCAGTGTTCACGGTAAGAAGCTCGTGTTTTCGGCAAGTGATTTCTGAAATGGTCTACAGCGAAATTTTGAAACGAAGGAATCACATAAATTGAAGATAACGCTGCACATGAGGAACTGCATGATCTAAATCATGGCATTAGTAAAACATGAAGACTAGCAAGAAATTCGTTTGGTAAGACTCTAGAGAAATTTAATGAAAGTCCTGGAAAATAATGTTTGGCCGTTCTGTATCCTTTGCAGAAAAAAATAGGGATTCTTCTTGGCAGATGAGCTTTCCAAGTGAATATCGCATTAAACTGTTGTGCAAGTGATTTTGGCGTTTTGAATTAGCGAATAACACAAATAGGTTATCTGGCCAGAAACTTCGCACGTACTGCAATAACTAAACCATGGCATTATCGAGGAAACTACGCAGCAGATTTTGCTTCATAAGCAGTACAGAATAATATAAGGAATCTAGTTAGAAGATGCGTGTCGCACCGCAAACATTGAGCAATAACCCGAGAAATTCCGTTATGATGCACATTGCTGTCTTCATACAAGTTCAGGGAAGATAAGGTTTGCAAATGATTACACGACAGTAAAGGAGTTCACACAGTAAAATATGAAAATGGCAGAAAAGATGCTTTGGCGTCTGGTGAAAAGGCAGAAAACTAGTCGTGCGACTTTGAAGAGGAAAGCGTTTTGCAAGCAAAGTCACGGGAATGCAAAGCTCTGAAAATAAAATAGCGAAATGACGCTGTACGTATCTGATCGTTGTATTCGTGAACAGTGCAATTTTGAAGATATTTTCCTGTACACTGATGCGTTTGGCAAGAGTAGATAAAGCACAGATAACCGCGACCTAAGACACATGAATTGTTGAAACCAATGTTTTCATGGATGAGGTATAAGCGAAAACTATGAGAAGCGAATCAACACAAAAAAAGTACTTTTCACGTGAATTTTTATTACTTGACATCTATGCAAAGCTGGTTTCAGTGTTCACGGTAAGAAGCTCGTGTTTTCGGCAAGTGATTTCTGAAATGGTCTACAGCGAAATTTTGAAACGAAGGAATCACATAAATTGAAGATAACGCTGCACATGAGGAACTGCATGATCTAAATCATGGCATTAGTAAAACATGAAGACTAGCAAGAAATTCGTTTGGTAAGACTGTAGAGAAATTTAATGAAAGTCCTGGAAAATAATGTTTGGCCGTTCTGTATCCTTTGCAGAAAAAAATAGGGATTCTTCTTGGCAGATGAGCTTTCCAAGTGAATATCGCATTAAACTGTTGTGCAAGTGATTTTGGCGTTTTGAATTAGCGAATAACACAAATAGGTTATCTGGCCAGACAACGCACGTACTGCAATAACTAAACCATGGCATTATCGAGGAAACTACGCAGCAGATTTTGCTTCATAAGCAGTACAGAATAATATAAGGAATCTAGTTAGAAGATGCGTGTCGCACCGCAAACATTGAGAAATTCCGTTATGATGCACATTGCTGTCTTCATACAAGTTCAGGGAAGATTGTGTTGCAAATGATTACACGACAGTAAAGGAGTTCACACAGTAAAATATGAAAATGGCAGAAAAGATGCTTTGGCGTTGGGTGAAAAGGCAGAAAACTAGTCGTGCGACTTTGAAGAGGAAAGCGTTTTGCAAGCAAAGTCACGGGAATGCAAAGCTCCGAAAATAAAATAGCGAAATGACGCTGTACGTATCTGATCGTTGTATTCGTGAACAGTACAATTTTGAAGATATTTTCCTGTACACTGATGCGTTTGGCAAGAGTAGATAAAGCACAGATAACCGAGACCTAAGACACATGAATTGTTGAAACCAATGTTTTCATGGATGAGGTATAAGCGAAAACTATGAGAAGCGAATCAACACAAAAAAGTACTTTTCACGTGAATTTTTATTACTTGACATCTATGCAAAGCTGGTTTCAGTGTTCACGGTAAGAAGCTCGTGTTTTCGGCAAGTGATTTCTGAAATGGTCTACAGCGAAATTTTGAAACGAAGGAATCACATAAATTGAAGATGACGCTGCACATGAGGAACTGCATGATCTAAATCATGGCATTAGTAAAACATGAAGACTAGCAAGAAATTCGTTTGGTAAGACTCTAGAGAAATTTAATGAAAGTCCTGGAAAATAATGTTTGGCCGTTCTGTATCCTTTGCAGAAAAAATAGGGATTCTTCTTGGCAGATGAGCTTTCCAAGTGAATATCGCATTAAACTGTTGTGCAAGTGATTTTGGCGTTTTGAATTAGCGAATAACACAAATAGGTTATCTGGCCAGACAAACGCACGTACTGCAATAACTAAACCATGGCATTATCGAGGAAACTACGCAGCAGATTTTGCTTCATAAGCAGTACAGAATAATATAAGGAATCTAGTTAGAAGATGCGTGTCGCACCGCAAACATTGAGCAATAACCCGAGAAATTCCGTTATGATGCACATTGCTGTCTTCATACAAGTTCAGGGAAGATAAGGTTTGCAAATGATTACACGACAGTAAAGGAGTTCACACAGTAAAATATGAAAATGGCAGAAAAGATGCTTTGGCGTCTGGTGAAAAGGCAGAAAACTAGTCGTGCGACTTTGAAGAGGAAAGCGTTTTGCAAGCAAAGTCACGGGAATGCAAAGCTCTGAAAATAAAATAGCGAAATGACGCTGTACGTATCTGATCGTTGTATTCGTGAACAGTGCAATTTTGAAGATATTTTCCTGTACACTGATGCGTTTGGCAAGAGTAGATAAAGCACAGATAACCGAGACCTAAGACACATGAATTGTTGAAACCAATGTTTTCATGGATGAGGTATAAGCGAAAACTATGAGAAGCGAATCAACACAAAAAAGTACTTTTCACGTGAATTTTTATTACTTGACATCTATGCAAAGCTGGTTTCAGTGTTCACGGTAAGAAGCTCGTGTTTTCGGCAAGTGATTTCTGAAATGGTCTACAGCGAAATTTTGAAACGAAGGAATCACATAAATTGAAGATAACGCTGCACATGAGGAACTGCATGATCTAAATCATGGCATTAGTAAAACATGAAGACTAGCAAGAAATTCGTTTGGTAAGACTCTAGAGAAATTTAATGAAAGTCCTGGAAAATAATGTTTGGCCGTTCTGTATCCTTTGCAGAAAAAAATAGGGATTCTTCTTGGCAGATGAGCTTTCCAAGTGAATATCGCATTAAACTGTTGTGCAAGTGATTTTGGCGTTTTGAATTAGCGAGTAACACAAATAGGTTATCTGGCCAGACAACGAACGTACGTACTGCAATAACTAAACCATGGCATTATCGAGGAAACTACGCAGCAGATTTTGCTTCATAAGCAGTACAGAATAATATAAGGAATCTAGTTAGAAGATGCGTGTCGCACCGCAAACATTGAGCAATAACCCGAGAAATTCCGTTATGATGCACATTGCTGTCTTCATACAAGTTCAGGGAAGATAAGGTTTGCAAATGATTACACGACAGTAAAGGAGTTCACACAGTAAAATATGAAAATGGCAGAAAAGATGCTTTGGCGTCTGGTGAAAAGGCAGAAAACTAGTCGTGCGACTTTGAAGAGGAAAGCGTTTTGCAAGCAAAGTCACGGGAATGCAAAGCTCTGAAAATAAAATAGCGAAATGACGCTGTACGTATCTGATCGTTGTATTCGTGAACAGTGCAATTTTGAAGATATTTTCCTGTACACTGATGCGTTTGGCAAGAGTAGATAAAGCACAGATAACCGCGACCTAAGACACATGAATTGTTGAAACCAATGTTTTCATGGATGAGGTATAAGCGAAAACTATGAGAAGCGAATCAACACAAAAAAAGTACTTTTCACGTGAATTTTTATTACTTGACATCTATGCAAAGCTGGTTTCAGTGTTCACGGTAAGAAGCTCGTGTTTTCGGCAAGTGATTTCTGAAATGGTCTACAGCGAAATTTTGAAACGAAGGAATCACATAAATTGAAGATAACGCTGCACATGAGGAACTGCATGATCTAAATCATGGCATTAGTAAAACATGAAGACTAGCAAGAAATTCGTTTGGTAAGACTCTAGAGAAATTTAATGAAAGTCCTGGAAAATAATGTTTGGCCGTTCTGTATCCTTTGCAGAAAAAAATAGGGATTCTTCTTGGCAGATGAGCTTTCCAAGTGAATATCGCATTAAACTGTTGTGCAAGTGATTTTGGCGTTTTGAATTAGCGAATAACACAAATAGGTTATCTGGCCAGACAACGCACGTACTGCAATAACTAAACCATGGCATTATCGAGGAAACTACGCAGCAGATTTTGCTTCATAAGCAGTACAGAATAATATAAGGAATCTAGTTAGAAGATGCGTGTCGCACCGCAAACATTGAGAAATTCCGTTATGATGCACATTGCTGTCTTCATACAAGTTCAGGGAAGATAAGGTTTGCAAATGATTACACGACAGTAAAGGAGTTCACACAGTAAAATATGAAAATGGCAGAAAAGATGCTTTGGGTCTGGTGAAAAGGCAGAAAACTAGTCGTGCGACTTTGAAGAGGAAAGCGTTTTGCAAGCAAAGTCACGGGAATGCAAAGCTCTGAAAAGAAAATAGCGAAATGACGCTGTACGTATCTGATCGTTGTATTCGTGAACAGTGCAATTTTGAAGATATTTTCCTGTACACTGATGCGTTTGGCAAGAGTAGATAAAGCACAGATAACCGAGACCTAAGACACATGAATTGTTGAAACCAATGTTTTCATGGATGAGGTATAAGCGAAAACTATGAGAAGCGAATCAACACAAAAAAGTACTTTTCACGTGAATTTTTATTACTTGACATCTATGCAAAGCTGGTTTCAGTGTTCACGGTAAGAAGCTCGTGTTTTCGGCAAGTGATTTCTGAAATGGTCTACAGCGAAATTTTGAAACGAAGGAATCACATAAATTGAAGATGACGCTGCACATGAGGAACTGCATGATCTAAATCATGGCATTAGTAAAACATGAAGACTAGCAAGAAATTCGTTTGGTAAGACTCTAGAGAAATTTAATGAAAGTCCTGGAAAATAATGTTTGGCCGTTCTGTATCCTTTGCAGAAAAAAATAGGGATTCTTCTTGGCAGATGAGCTTTCCAAGTAAATATCGCATTAAACTGTTGTGCAAGTGATTTTGGCGTTTTGAATTAGCGAGTAACACAAATAGGTTATCTGGCCAGACAACGCACGTACTGCAATAACTAAACCATGGCATTATCGAGGAAACTAGGCAGCAGATTTTGCTTCATAAGCAGTACAGAATAATATAAGGAATCTAGTTAGAAGATGCGTGTCGCACCGCAAACATTGAGAAATTCCGTTATGATGCACATTGCTGTCTTCATACAAGTTCAGGGAAGATTGTGTTGCAAATGATTACACGACAGTAAAGGAGTTCACACAGTAAAATATGAAAATGGCAGAAAAGATGCTTTGGCGTTGGGTGAAAAGGCAGAAAACTAGTCGTGCGACTTTGAAGAGGAAAGCGTTTTGCAAGCAAAGTCACGGGAATGCAAAGCTCTGAAAAGAAAATAGCGAAATGACGCTGTACGTATCTGATCGTTGTATTCGTGAACAGTACAATTTTGAAGATATTTTCCTGTACACTGATGCGTTTGGCAAGAGTAGATAAAGCACAGATAACCGAGACCTAAGACACATGAATTGTTGAAACCAATGTTTTCATGGATGAGGTATAAGCGAAAACTATGAGAAGCGAATCAACACAAAAAAGTACTTTTCACGTGAATTTTTATTACTTGACATCTATGCAAAGCTGGTTTCAGTGTTCACGGTAAGAAGCTCGTGTTTTCGGCAAGTGATTTCTGAAATGGTCTACAGCGAAATTTTGAAACGAAGGAATCACATAAATTGAAGATGACGCTGCACATGAGGAACTGCATGATCTAAATCATGGCATTAGTAAAACATGAAGACTAGCAAGAAATTCGTTTGGTAAGACTCTAGAGAAATTTAATAAAAGTCCTGAAAAATAATGTTTGGCCGTTCTGTATCCTTTGCAGAAAAAATAGGGATTCTTCTTGGCAGATGAGCTTTCCAAGTGAATATCGCATTAAACTGTTGTGCAAGTGATTTTGGCGTTTTGAATTAGCGAATAACACAAATAGGTTATCTGGCCAGACAACGCACGTACTGCAATAACTAAACCATGGCATTATCGAGGAAACTACGCAGCCGATTTTGCTTCATAAGCAGTACAGAATAATATAAGGAATCTAGTTAGAAGATGCGTGTCGCACCGCAAACATTGAGCAATAACCCGAGAAATTCCGTTATGATGCACATTGCTGTCTTCATACAAGTGCAGGGAAGATAAGGTTTGCAAATGATTACACGACAGTAAAGGAGTTCACACAGTAAAATATGAAAATGGCAGAAAAGATGCTTTGGGTCTGGTGAAAAGGCAGAAAACTAGTCGTGCGACTTTGAAGAGGAAAGCATTTTGCAAGCAAAGTCACGGGAATGCAAAGCTCTGAAAATAAAATGACGAAATGACGCTGTACGTATCTGATCGTTGTATTCGTGAACAGTGCAATTTTGAAGATATTTTCCTGTACACTGATGCGTTTGGCAAGAGTAGATAAAGCACAGATAACCGCGACCTAAGACACATGAATTGTTGAAACCAATGTTTTCATGGATGAGGTATAAGCGAAAACTATGAGAAGCGAATCAACACAAAAAAAGTACTTTTCACGTGAATTTTTATTACTTGACATCTATGCAAAGCTGGTTTCAGTGTTCACGGTAAGAAGCTCGTGTTTTCGGCAAGTGATTTCTGAAATGGTCTACAGCGAAATTTTGAAACGAAGGAATCACATAAATTAAAGATAACGCTGCACATGAGGAACTGCATGATCTAAATCATGGCATTAGTAAAACATGAAGACTAGCAAGAAATTCGTTTGGTAAGACTGTAGAGAAATTTAATGAAAGTCCTGGAAAATAATGTTTGGCCGTTCTGTATCCTTTGCAGAAAAAAATAGGGATTCTTCTTGGCAGATGAGCTTTCCAAGTGAATATCGCATTAAACTGTTGTGCAAGTGATTTTGGCGTTTTGAATTAGCGAGTAACACAAATAGGTTATCTGGCCAGACAACGCACGTACTGCAATAACTAAACCATGGCATTATCGAGGAAACTAGGCAGCAGATTTTGCTTCATAAGCAGTACAGAATAATATAAGGAATCTAGTTAGAAGATGCGTGTCGCACCGCAAACATTGAGCAATAACCCGAGAAATTCCGTTATGATGCACATTGCTGTCTTCATACAAGTGCAGGGAAGATAAGGTTTGCAAATGATTACACGACAGTAAAGGAGTTCACACAGTAAAATATGAAAATGGCAGAAAAGATGCTTTGGGTCTGGTGAAAAGGCAGAAAACTAGTCGTGCGACTTTGAAGAGGAAAGCGTTTTGCAAGCAAAGTCACGGGAATGCAAAGCGCTGAAAAGAAAATAGCGAAATGACGCTGTACGTATCTGATCGTTGTATTCGTGAACAGTGCAATTTTGAAGATATTTTCCTGTACACTGATGCGTTTGGCAAGAGTAGATAAAGCACAGAAAACCGAGACCTAAGACACATGAATTGTTGAAACCAATGTTTTCATGGATGAGGTATAAGCGAAAACTATGAGAAGCGAAACTAGGCAGCAGATTTTGCTTCATAAGCAGTACAGAATAATATAAGGAATCTAGTTAGAAGATGCGTGTCGCACCGCAAACATTGAGAAATTCCGTTATGATGCACATTGCTGTCTTCATACAAGTTCAGGGAAGATTGTGTTGCAAATGATTACACGACAGTAAAGGAGTTCACACAGTAAAATATGAAAATGGCAGAAAAGATGCTTTGGCGTTGGGTGAAAAGGCAGAAAACTAGTCGTGCGACTTTGAAGAGGAAAGCGTTTTGCAAGCAAAGTCACGGGAATGCAAAGCTCTGAAAAGAAAATAGCGAAATGACGCTGTACGTATCTGATCGTTGTATTCGTGAACAGTACAATTTTGAAGATATTTTCCTGTACACTGATGCGTTTGGCAAGAGTAGATAAAGCACAGATAACCGAGACCTAAGACACATGAATTGTTGAAACCAATGTTTTCATGGATGAGGTATAAGC
Source organism: Chromobotia macracanthus (assembly GCA_036877525.1). NCBI lineage: Eukaryota > Metazoa > Chordata > Actinopteri > Cypriniformes > Botiidae > Chromobotia > Chromobotia macracanthus. The sequence goes on from JAZGTH010000002.1 coordinate 3,212,139, forward strand.
GAAAACTATGAGAAGCGAATCAACACAAAAAAGTACTTTTCACGTGAATTTTTATTACTTGACATCTATGCAAAGCTGGTTTCAGTGTTCACGGTAAGAAGCTCGTGTTTTCGGCAAGTGATTTCTGAAATGGTCTACAGCGAAATTTTGAAACGAAGGAATCACATAAATTGAAGATGACGCTGCACATGAGGAACTGCATGATCTAAATCATGGCATTAGTAAAACATGAAGACTAGCAAGAAATTCGTTTGGTAAGACTCTAGAGAAATTTAATAAAAGTCCTGGAAAATAATGTTTGGCCGTTCTGTATCCTTTGCAGAAAAAATAGGGATTCTTCTTGGCAGATGAGCTTTCCAAGTGAATATCGCATTAAACTGTTGTGCAAGTGATTTTGGCGTTTTGAATTAGCGAATAACACAAATAGGTTATCTGGCCAGACAAAGCACGTACTGTAATAACTAAACCATCGCATTATCGAGGAAACTACGCAGCAGATTTTGCTTCATAAGCAGTAGAGAATAATATATGGAATCTAGTTAGAAGATGCGTGTCCAACCGCAAACATTGAGCAATAACCCGAGAAATTCCGTTATGATGCACATTGCTGTCTTCATACAAGTTCAGGGAAGATTGTGTTGCAAATGATTACACGACAGTAAAGGAGTTCACACAGTAAAATATGAAAATGGCAGAAAAGATGCTTTGGCGTTGGGTGAAAAGGCAGAAAACTAGTCGTGCGACTTTGAAGAGGAAAGCGTTTTGCAAGCAAAGTCACGGGAATGCAAAGCTCTGAAAAGAAAATAGCGAAATGACGCTGTACGTATCTGATCGTTGTATTCGTGAACAGTGCAATTTTGAAGATATTTTCCTGTACACTGATGCGTTTGGCAAGAGTAGATAAAGCACAGATAACCGAGACCTAAGACACATGAATTGTTGAAACCAATGTTTTCATGGATGAGGTATAAGCGAAAACTATGAGAAGCGAATCAACACAAAAAAGTACTTTTCACGTGAATTTTTATTACTTGACATCTATGCAAAGCTGGTTTCAGTGTTCACGGTAAGAAGCTCGTGTTTTCGGCAAGTGATTTCTGAAATGGTCTACAGCGAAATTTTGAAACGAAGGAATCACATAAATTGAAGATGACGCTGCACATGAGGAACTGCATGATCTAAATCATGGCATTAGTAAAACATGAAGACTAGCAAGAAATTCGTTTGGTAAGACTCTAGAGAAATTTAATGAAAGTCCTGGAAAATAATGTTTGGCCGTTCTGTATCCTTTGCAGAAAAAATAGGGATTCTTCTTGGCAGATGAGCTTTCCAAGTGAATATCGCATTAAACTGTTGTGCAAGTGATTTTGGCGTTTTGAATTAGCGAATAACACAAATAGGTTATCTGGCCAGACAACGCACGTACTGCAATAACTAAACCATGGCATTATCGAGGAAACTAGGCAGCAGATTTTGCTTCATAAGCAGTACAGAATAATATAAGGAATCTAGTTAGAAGATGCGTGTCGCACCGCAAACATTGAGCAATAACCCGAGAAATTCCGTTATGATGCACATTGCTGTCTTCATACAAGTGCAGGGAAGATAAGGTTTGCAAATGATTACACGACAGTACAGGAGTTCACACAGTAAAATATGAAAATGGCAGAAAAGATGCTTTGGCGTTGGATGAAAAGGCAGAAAACTTGTCGGGCGACTTTGAAGAGGAAAGCGTTTTGCAAGCAAAGTCACGGGAATGCAAAGCTCTGAAAATAAAATAGCGAAATGACGCTGTACGTATCTGATCGTTGTATTCGTGAACAGTGCAATTTTGAAGATATTTTCCTGTACACTGATGCGTTTGGCAAGAGTAGATAAAGCACAGACAACCGAGACCTAAGACACATGAATTGTTGAAACCAATGTTTTCATGGATGAGGTATAAGCGAAAACTATGAGAAGCGAATCAACACAAAAAAGTACTTTTCACGTGAATTTTTATTACTTGACATCTATGCAAAGCTGGTTTCAGTGTTCACGGTAAGAAGCTCGTGTTTTCGGCAAGTGATTTCTGAAATGGTCAACAGCGAAATTTTGAAACGAAGGAATCACATAAATTGAAGATAACGCTGCACATGAGGAACTGCATGATCTAAATCATGGCATTAGTAAAACATGAAGACTAGCAAGAAATTCGTTTGGTAAGACTGTAGAGAAATTTAATGAAAGTCCTGGAAAATAATGTTTGGCCGTTCTGTATCCTTTGCAGAAAAAAATAGGGATTCTTCTTGGCAGATGAGCTTTCCAAGTAAATATCGCATTAAACTGTTGTGCAAGTGATTTTGGCGTTTTGAATTAGCGAGTAACACAAATAGGTTATCTGGCCAGACAACGCACGTACTGCAATAACTAAACCATGGCATTATCGAGGAAACTAGGCAGCAGATTTTGCTTCATAAGCAGTACAGAATAATATAAGGAATCTAGTTAGAAGATGCGTGTCGCACCGCAAACATTGAGAAATTCCGTTATGATGCACATTGCTGTCTTCATACAAGTGCAGGGAAGATAAGGTTTGCAAATGATTACACGACAGTAAAGGAGTTCACACAGTAAAATATGAAAATGGCAGAAAAGATGCTTTGGGTCTGGTGAAAAGGCAGAAAACTAGTCGTGCGACTTTGAAGAGGAAAGCGTTTTGCAAGCAAAGTCACGGGAATGCAAAGCTCTGAAAATAAAATGACGAAATGACGCTGTACGTATCTGATCGTTGTATTCGTGAACAGTGCAATTTTGAAGATATTTTCCTGTACACTGATGCGTTTGGCAAGAGTAGATAAAGCACAGATAACCGAGACCTAAGACACATGAATTGTTGAAACCAATGTTTTCATGGATGAGGTATAAGCGAAAACTATGAGAAGCGAATCAACACAAAAAAGTACTTTTCACGTGAATTTTTATTACTTGACATCTATGCAAAGCTGGTTTCAGTGTTCACGGTAAGAAGCTCGTGTTTTCGGCAAGTGATTTCTGAAATGGTCTACAGCGAAATTTTGAAACGAAGGAATCACATAAATTGAAGATAACGCTGCACATGAGGAACTGCATGATCTAAATCATGGCATTAGTAAAACATGAAGACTAGCATGAAATTCGTTTGGTAAGACTCTAGAGAAATTTAATGAAAGTCCTGGAAAATAATGTTTGGCCGTTCTGTATCCTTTGCAGAAAAAATAGGGATTCTTCTTGGCAGATGAGCTTTCCAAGTGAATATCGCATTAAACTGTTGTGCAAGTGATTTTGGCGTTTTGAATTAGCGAATAACACAAATAGGTTATCTGGCCAGACAACGCACGTACTGCAATAACTAAACCATGGCATTATCGAGGAAACTACGCAGCAGATTTTGCTTCATAAGCAGTACAGAATAATATAAGGAATCTAGTTAGAAGATGCGTGTCGCACCGCAAACATTGAGCAATAACCCGAGAAATTCCGTTATGATGCACATTGCTGTCTTCATACAAGTTCAGGGAAGATAAGGTTTGCAAATGATTACACGACAGTACAGGAGTTCACACAGTAAAATATGAAAATGGCAGAAAAGATGCTTTGGGTCTGGTGAAAAGGCAGAAAACTAGTCGTGCGACTTTGAAGAGGAAAGCGTTTTGCAAGCAAAGTCACGGGAATGCAAAGCTCTGAAAATAAAATGACGAAATGACGCTGTACGTATCTGATCGTTGTATTCGTGAACAGTGCAATTTTGAAGATATTTTCCTGTACACTGATGCGTTTGGCAAGAGTAGATAAAGCACAGATAACCGAGACCTAAGACACATGAATTGTTGAAACCAATGTTTTCATGGATGAGGTATAAGCGAAAACTATGAGAAGCGAATCAACACAAAAAAGTACCTTTCACGTGAATTTTTATTACTTGACATCTATGCAAAGCTGGTTTCAGTGTTCACGGTAAGAAGCTCGTGTTTTCGGCAAGTGATTTCTGAAATGGTCAACAGCGAAATTTTGAAACGAAGGAATCACATAAATTGAAGATAACGCTGCACATGAGGAACTGCATGATCTAAATCATGGCATTAGTAAAACATGAAGACTAGCAAGAAATTCGTTTGGTAAGACTGTAGAGAAATTTAATGAAAGTCCTGGAAAATAATGTTTGGCCGTTCTGTATCCTTTGCAGAAAAAAATAGGGATTCTTCTTGGCAGATGAGCTTTCCAAGTAAATATCGCATTAAACTGTTGTGCAAGTGATTTTGGCGTTTTGAATTAGCGAGTAACACAAATAGGTTATCTGGCCAGACAACGCACGTACTGCAATAACTAAACCATGGCATTATCGAGGAAACTACGCAGCAGATTTTGCTTCATAAGCAGTACAGAATAATATAAGGAATCTAGTTAGAAGATGCGTGTCGCACCGCAAACATTGAGCAATAACCCGAGAAATTCCGTTATGATGCACATTGCTGTCTTCATACAAGTTCAGGGAAGATAAGGTTTGCAAATGATTACACGACAGTACAGGAGTTCACACAGTAAAATATGAAAATGGCAGAAAAGATGCTTTGGCGTTGGGTGAAAAGGCAGAAAACTAGTCGTGCGACTTTGAAGAGGAAAGCGTTTTGCAAGCAAAGTCACGGGAATGCAAAGCTCTGAAAAGAAAATAGCGAAATGACGCTGTACGTATCTGATCGTTGTATTCGTGAACAGTGCAATTTTGAAGATATTTTCCTGTACACTGATGCGTTTGGCAAGAGTAGATAAAGCACAGATAACCGAGACCTAAGACACATGAATTGTTGAAACCAATGTTTTCATGGATGAGGTATAAGCGAAAACTATGAGAAGCGAATCAACACAAAAAAGTACCTTTCACGTGAATTTTTATTACTTGACATCTATGCAAAGCTGGTTTCAGTGTTCACGGTAAGAAGCTCGTGTTTTCGGCAAGTGATATCTGAAATGGTCTACAGCGAAATTTTGAAACGAAGGAATCACATAAATTGAAGATAACGCTGCACATGAGGAACTGCATGATCTAAATCATGGCATTAGTAAAACATGAAGACTAGCAAGAAATTCGTTTGGTAAGACTGTAGAGAAATTTAATGAAAGTCCTGGAAAATAATGTTTGGCCGTTCTGTATCCTTTGCAGAAAAAAATAGGGATTCTTCTTGGCAGATGAGCTTTCCAAGTGAATATCGCATTAAACTGTTGTGCAAGTGATTTTGGCGTTTTGAATTAGCGAATAACACAAATAGGTTATCTGGCCAGACAACGCACGTACTGCAATAACTAAACCATGGCATTATCGAGGAAACTACGCAGCAGATTTTGCTTCATAAGCAGTACAGAATAATATAAGGAATCTAGTTAGAAGATGCGTGTCGCACCGCAAACATTGAGCAATAACCCGAGAAATTCCGTTATGATGCACATTGCTGTCTTCATACAAGTTCAGGGAAGATAAGGTTTGCAAATGATTACACGACAGTACAGGAGTTCACACTAAATATGAAAATGGCAGAAAAGATGCTTTGGGTCTGGTGAAAAAGCAGAAAACTTGTCGTGCGACTTTGAAGAGGAAAGCGTTTTGCAAGCAAAGTCACGGGAATGCAAAGCTCTGAAAATAAAATGACGCTGTACGTATCTGATCGTTGTATTCGTGAACAGTGCAATTTTGAAGATATTTTCCTGTACACTGATGCGTTTGGCAAGAGTAGATAAAGCACAGATAACCGAGACCTAAGACACATGAATTGTTGAAACCAATGTTTTCATGGATGAGGTATAAGCGAAAACTATGAGAAGCGAATCAACACAAAAAAGTACCTTTCACGTGAATTTTTATTACTTGACATCTATGCAAAGCTGGTTTCAGTGTTCACGGTAAGAAGCTCGTGTTTTCGGTAAGTGATTTCTGAAATGGTCTACAGCGAAATTTTGAAACGAAGGAATCACATAAATTGAAGATAACGCTGCACATGAGGAACTGCATGATCTAAATCATGGCATTAGTAAAACATGAAGACTAGCAAGAAATTCTTTGGTAAGACTCTAGAGAAATTTAATGAAAGTCCTGGAAAATAATGTTTAGCCGGTCTGTATCCTTTGCAGAAAAAAATAGGGATTCTTCTTGGCAGATGAGCTTTCCAAGTGAATATCGCATTAAACTGTTGTGCAAGTGATTTTGGCGTTTTGAATTAGCGAATAACACAAATAGGTTATCTGGCCAGACAACGCACGTACTGCAATAACTAAACCATGGCATTATCGAGGAAACTACGCAGCAGATTTTGCTTCATAAGCAGTACAGAATAATATAAGGAATCTAGTTAGAAGATGCGTGTCGCACCGCAAACATTGAGCAATAACCCGAGAAATTCCGTTATGATGCACATTGCTGTCCTCATACAAGTTCAGGGAAGATAAGGTTTGCAAATGATTACACGACAGTACAGGAGTTCACACATGAAAATGGCAGAAAAGATGCTTTGGCGTTGGGTGAAAAGGCAGAAAACTAGTCGTGCGACTTTGAAGAGGAAAGCGTTTTGCAAGCAAAGTCACGGGAATGCAAAGCTCCGAAAATAAAATAGCGAAATGACGCTGTACGTATCTGATCGTTGTATTCGTGAACAGTGCAATTTTGAAGATATTTTCCTGTACACTGATGCGTTTGGCAAGAGTAGATAAAGCACAGATAACCGAGACCTAAGACACATGAATTGTTGAAACCAATGTTTTCATGGATGAGGTATAAGCGAAAACTATGAGAAGCGAATCAACACAAAAAAAGTACTTTTCACGTGCATTTTTATTACTTGACATCTACACTGTAAAAAATATCTGTAAAAAACAGGGATTTTCCAACAGTAAAGCACTGTTATTCAAAAATACAGCTGAATACTGGAATGCAAACCGTTTTTGGAAAAAAAAAATTTAATCGCAAACTGCTGTTTAATTTAACGGTACAGAAAAGTATTTTTTTAAGTCTAGTCACGTGTCCGAAGTTGTTTCTGACGCTCACAACTCCTCAGAAGAGAAATCTGCATGTCTAATCTGAGCAAGATCATCAAATCTAGCCTCATCTTTTCACCCGGTGTACATAAATAGTGAAGAACGAAGAATAAAGAGTTTTAGAACACAACAATTTTGAGGTTTGTCCCGAGTCGACTATGAACTGACCGGCTGAAGCTGAACTGGTCCAGATAAACGGCATTCCCGCACGGGGATTTCCTCCTTGCTTGAGGTAAATGCAATTTTATCATTTTCAATGTTATACTGTACTAACCTTTATTATATTATTTGCTAATAACAAATCGATTTTTCTGAGTATTATGTACTGAATTAGCAACATATGTTAGCTACGTTTGCATTGCCAGTCGACGTAAGTTTAGTTTATTTTAGCTCAAAGAGGGCTTGTGTTAAACTAGTATGGTTATTTTGCGGTTGGTATTTGCTGACTGTTTAATAAAATGTTAATCTGTAATATTTGCAATAAAACCTGCAGCAATTCCTTTACGTATGTCAGGCACATGCGGATGCATAGTTTTTTGCCTAATGCAACGTTTAAGTGCGGTTTCCCTCAGTGCACAAGAGTTTTTTCAAAATGTTCAGACTTCAAGTGTCACACATATGGTCATAAATTTGGAAAGAATAAGACTAAACTGAATAAAACTGATGATTTAACGTGTCACGTTGACTTTTGTAGCTCGAAGTGTGAGGATATCCGGGGTCTAATCTTACACCTGAAAAACCACATTACTGAAGGTAAGAATGTAACCAAAAATTTACTGTCAAGTCTACATTCACATCACATGTCTCAAGAAAGCATAAACATTGTTCTAATGAAAGTCTACTTGACTCAGTTGCAAATCCTGCCAGTACTAGTGATGGTAATGATACAAGTTGTGATATGCAAACTGATGATTTCTGTCCTGAAGAAATGGATGTGTTCCCAGAAAAGGAAGATGAAGGAGAATTTATAAGACATTTGGCCTTGTTTTATCTGAAACTTTATCACCTTATCACTTTATCACACCAAGAAGCTCGTGCCCTGCAATATGGATATGATATTTTTCAAGAGGTAAAAAACTATATAAATACTGTTGGTTTTCTCACACAAACTGCTTGTTTCGTGTCTTAGGTCATTATTGTGTACTTATGATGTGGAATTGTTTAATTTGGAATGTTTAATTTGAATCTGTGCATTTTCTTTTGTGAGGTGACCATAGGCATGCATTATATGACTGACAGACAAGAACGGTTGGACCTTAAAATATCAAAATTGAAACTACTGCGGAAACAAAGACACCTACATCTTGGATGCCCTTGGGGTAAGCTAAAACATATCAACATTTAATTTCAAAGTGAACTATCCCTTTAATATAAATTGTGCAATGATTTAACAGAATTTCAGAGAACTGTCAATAACATAAACCATGCACCACCATAATTTAATGTTTGTTCTCATACATATGTTTGGAAAAAATATATTATCCATATTTAATACAAGTCTCTTTTATTTATGTAGTGCTTTATCAATACACATTGTTACACTCATATGGCAGAAATGTCCAGAATACAAATCATGCAGTTAGTTCATGCACATATTGTGTTCACTTAATGTAAAATAATAAAGATATTAAATTAGTAGTTACATTACAGTTGAGAAAAAAAATAACTGCAACTGTGAATGTCCACGTAGCCAAATTGATAAAAAATCTTTTGGACTTTGAGTGGGGTTTTGTGCAGTAATACAAAGCCAGCACAGCTGATGTTCAACATCCTGTTTCGGATGTTGTGCTCTTCATATTTGTTTTTTTAAAAAAAAACATGTTGTGCTCTGAATGGAGGGTTCATTTGAAATACAGTGTCCTTTGATGCAAAGTCATTGCAGTTTTCTGCAGTTGAGCGTTCATTTGAAGTCAGTGCGAAGTTCTGCAGTTGAGTATTAATGCAAAGTCTGTGTGGTGTTCTGCAATTGAGTGTTCATTTGAAGTCAGTGCAATGTTATGCAATTGAGTGTTAAAGCAAAGTCAGTGTTGTGTTCTACAAGTGAGTGTTCAGTTGAAGTCAGTGCAGTATTCTGCGATTGAGTGTTCATGCAAAGTCAGTGCCGTGTTCTGCTGTTGAATTTTCATGTGAAATCTGAAGTAACAGCACTTTTTGCAACAACATATTTGTTTAAATTCACAGGATTTCAGTATGCTAGACTTCAGTGTGCATGTACATTGCAGAAAAAAGTATTGCTGATTTACAGTACATGTTCAGAGAATTGTATTTGTCCATTATTTTAATGTCCACATATTTGTTAAGTGGAAACAATGTTAATGTATTTTATATATTGGCTTTAATAAAAGTCCAATGTTTTAAGGCCATCTTTTGTGTTTAAGAAATTCTGTTTTCTTTTTAGAATACAAATTTTAAATCATAAATAACAAACATTTTTTAATATAACCTAATATATAAAAAAACAGTAATTAAAACCAATGTTTTTATGGATGGAAATGAGCGACAACTATGAGAAGCGAATCTAGACAAAAAAGTACTTTCCACGTGAATTTTTATCACTTGAAATCTATGCAAACGCTGGTTTCAGTGTTCACGGTAAGAAGCTCGTGTTTTCGGCAAGTGATTTCTGAAATGGTCTACAGCGAAATTTTGAAACGAAGGAATCACATAAATTGAAGATAACGCTGCACATGAGGAACTGCATGATCTAAATCATGGCATTAGTGATACATGAACACTAGCAAGAAATTCGTTTGGTAAGACTCTAGAGAAATTTAATGAAAGCCCTGGAAAATAATGTTAGGCCGTTCTGTATCCTTTGCAGAAAAAAATAGGGATTCTTCTTGGCAGATGAGCTTTCCAAGTAAAAATCGCAATAAACTGTTGTGCAAGTGGTTTTGAATTAGCGAATAACACAAATGGAAGATATCTGACCAGACAACGCTGTGAGCGCACATAAGGAACGCAAATACTGCAATAACTAAACCATGGCATTATCGAGGAAACATTACGCAGCAGATTTTGCTTAATAAACAGTACAGAATAATATAAGGAATCTAGTTAGGAGATGCGTTTCGCACCGCAAACATTGTCATAACACGAGAAACTCCGTTATGATGCACATTTTCTGTCTTTTTATACAAGTTCAGTGAAGATAAGGCTTACAAATGATCATACGGCTGAAAAGGATTGTACACACTGAAACATGAAAATGGTTGAAAATATGCTTTGCCAATGGTTTGGTTGTTTTATAAGGCGGAATATGAGTCGTGTGCAAAGTAACGGAGAAAGGCGAAGGGCAAAGCAAAGTCACGGAATCTTAAGCAATGCACTCTCTAAATCATTAAACATTGCAAATTACGTTTAGGCATCTGCTTGCTGTCTTCCTGAACGGTACAATTTAGAAGATCGATTCTAGTATCCAGATGCGTTTTGCAAGTGAAGATAATGCATTTATAAACCCTTGAAAGGAAGAGACATGAAATGGCATGGATTAATCTTAAAAAAATTTCAGGGATGCGGGATATGTTAAAACGATAAAAAAGCGAATCTTGTGTTAAAATGTATTTTTCACGTGATTTTAACACTTGAACTGTGCAAACACTGCGTTTCGTTGCTGGGTTCTGTCTTCATGGTGAAAAAGATCGTATTTACTGCGTAATGTGCTACAGAGAAAAATTTGAAAAGAAGGAAACTAGCCAGAAATGCGTTTTGTAAGTGATGATATAGGAACTTTAGGAATGAAAAAGCTGGAAAATGACGTTTGGCATCCTGAATCCTAAAACTGAGGCAATTAGCGACTTGGCAGATGCGTTTTCCATGATAATAAAAATGAAATTTGCAATAAATGTTTTGAAAGTGATTTTGGCGTTTAATATTAGTGAATCACATAAATAGAAGAAATTTGGCACGACAACGCTATGTTAGAGCACATAAAGAATGCAAGTACTGTAATATGTGAAACATGGCCAAGCGTGAAAAAAAGTACGGAGTATATTAAGAATGAATCTAGTAGGAGATGCGTTTTTCACCGCAAACACTGAACCATGGCACGAGAAACTCCATTATTTTGCAGATTTCTGTCTTTCTATAAAGGTACAATGAAGATAAGGTAAAATGGAAAATGGCTTTTGCAAGCGATTTCAGCTTTGTGAAATAGTGAAATATTGAAAAGACTAAATCTAGCGAGACAACGCAGAGTCGATTAGGTTTGCAATTTATATGTCCATAATATTTTTTTGAAAATAATTATAATGGGGTAAAGGCAGGCACACGCTAAAACGTGAAACATGCGCCACATTTGACAAAACCACGTGTTGCACTGATATTAGGAAGAACTCGAATGTTTAAAACCGTTGAATGTCAAATCCATGTACACAAATGATGACGATGCGGCATCTAGAGTATTCATCTGACTTGAATGAGGCGCTTCTGTCATCTAAATATACAGAATTATTTTACCCTACAAACTCATGCAATATTGCCAGTGTAGGAAGTCCCTGCTGACTACTGACCCGAAAGCTGTACTAATGCCACTCCAGCCGTTGGACAGGGTACTGTTAATACACATTATTTATAAAAATAAAACTGTGATCTGAGAGCCTAGTGTCAGTATCTTACTGTATATGATGCCATACATTGAAAATATCTGGTAAGACGCAACCCCACAAATGGTGAAATGCAGGCAATCTTTGACACGAAAGACATCATTTATGTAATGTTACACTAATGTTGATGCCAGCGATATTGTTGATAGATTAGCGATATAGCGCAGAGAAATGCCAGGAAATATGCCAGTGCTGGATGATCCTGATGACTACTCGAGAGCTGCCCTGGAGCAGTATAGTGTTTACATATTTATATTAAAAGAATAAAGCTCTGAGAGCTGGCATGGGGTGGACAAAGTCAGCATCTTACTGTTCTGTATATCTACAGAACACCCACTCCATACTTCAATCAAATCTAAATGACTGACCATGCCGTTCCTTAGAATGTCCTACACTTGAGTCATAGTATATTCAGGGTGAGGGTTTAGAATTGCTTTGACATGTCCATGGTCAAGATCTGAGCAACAAAGTGAGACGTACAGAACCTGAAAATTATTGACGTTTTTTAGAGAAGTAATATCCATAATAAAACCATCTTTAGAGTCATAAGCTTGTCACATGCTGACTCTAGAGGCTCTGTCCAGGACTCCCAATACAATGGCCAAAGTCCAAAGAAGGAACCCTTACTCTGATGGGTGGCCTAGCTGAGAATGGAACCTTAGGAATATTGTCAGTGTAAAATCAAATACCCCTGATTCTCAATAGAGAAATAATAGCCAAGAGAAAAACCGTCTTTAGAGTCATAAGCATGTCTGGCACTGACTGTATTTAGCTCATATGCGACTCCAACCAGGCCTTCTAACACAATGGCCAAGTCCCTTACTTTTATGAGTGGCACAGAATGGAACTTTAGAAAGATCGTCAGGGTGAGGGTTTATTATTATAAATTGCTTTGACATGTCCTTACTCTGATGGGTGATCTCAGTTGTCTCACCCCACAAATAAAATGAGCAATCAAAGGCTGTTTCTCTAGTGGAACCCAGTCAAGCAGAGCATGGCAAGCTGAAATGGCAAGAATTCCAGCACAATCTTTAAGTGAACTGGGCATGCAGAACACCTTTGCTCTATTTAAGGGCATAACTTTGTCTAGTGGAGGGATTCACTTGTTTCAGTTATGGAAGCCCAGGAATTGACTTAGGTCAGGACTCCCGGGAGAAGCGTGGTTGGTAGAAATGCATAAAGACGCAGTCTGAGACATAAATGGGCGATGGTGTTCAGGGCTGTGAGAGGTTGTCGAACCACCTCACTGCAATGGGCACACTGGATATTGGTGGGTATTATGCAACCCTTATCTACTGTCCTTAACCCCCAGGGAGAAATATTTGGAAGGCGGGGATAGAACAGTGGTCATGTGAGGGAGTTGGAAGGAGCTACTTGATATAATTTTATGTGCCTTTTCCCAAGGGGGCACACCCCCACGGTCCAGGGTACAAAAGCCACAGCATTTCTTCTTAGCGAATATGATGGAGCCGCCCTCCTTTTAGGCTGCTGAATGTGGTGAGCAGGTATCAATCTTTACAAGAGAAAACACGACTCACCACACTCTGCCTTTGGGACTCTCTCTGCTGAGAGGATGGACCAAGTTGGGGCTAAGTTGAGTATGGCAGGAAGAAACTTGACAAAGACTTCTTCATGACACTTTGCCTCTTGGAACCTGCAGACAACAGCGTTCACAGCATCACCAAACAGCCTAGAAGGCGATAAAGTGGCATCAGTCTTGTCTCTGTCCTTGATGCCAATGAGATTGAACCACAGGTGCCTCTCCATGGAAACCACAGAACAGCCAATGGGGTGGACTGTCTGCTTAGTTGACCAGAGAGACAAAGCTGTAGCCCACTGGATTCCAGAGAAGACCTATAGCGCTGCCTGTGCTGAGATCTTTCAGTGGGTCAGTCTGATAAGTCTGTAATGCAGCCATAGTGTGCAGGGAAGCACCAGACTGACCCGTTGCCTGAAATGCCTTTCCCACCAGCAAGGACATTACCCTGCACAGCTTGGTGGGGAGTCTCTCTAAGGAGTACTCCTTAAAGGAGTATCTCATACACCGTTGTTTCATCAAAGCAGGGAAGATATCTAGCAAGCATCTCATCCACCTAGAGCATCATTGTATAACCAATGTACCCCTGCACCCACAATAGTCAAATAAATTGATCTAGAGGGTACAAAGACACATAACTAATAAGGTTTCCCCTATGAATGAGAGATGAAGATCATGGAGATCCTGTCAGGGTGTGGCTCAGAAGCAGGGACAAGGACCTCTTGAACGGGAAGACCTGTGAGCCCCTGTGAATACAAAGAAGCCTGAAAATGCATTTCACATTAATGTATAGCCTCCACAGACACACGTCACCACTTGACACACATGCTTCACAACTGGTCAAACAACGATCTCATTAGCATTATGAAACGCAGCATTGAGTGTAGCTTTTCAAAGGAAACTTTCCAGCTCAGAGAAAGCATCTTATATATGAATAAAAATGCTAAACTTACAGACAGCATAATTCTGTGTAAGGAGTTAGCCACAATATTGTTTCTGAGCTATCCTATAATGACCTGAGCATACCAACAGGCTCCACTTTTGTTAACCTACTATCCTCAATCCAAATACCTTAAATACCTAAAGAATTGCAAAGTGACCCTCCCATATGTTCATGAAGCATGCCCCTATATAATTCTAGACTACATTTCTGAGAAATCATTCTAATTTATAAACAGTTAGTCTACTGTAGAAAAGAGTGAGCTGCAATATTGACCAGTATTCAAAAGACTTCACTACTTGTTACTCACAGTATATAGCAAGAAAGTGTGTTTTGTAAGTGATTGCATTGTGGAAATGCTGAGTCAGGTTTCTGTCTTTCCTAAAGAAGTATAATGAACAGAAGGAATCTTGTACGATGCAGTTTGCAAATTATAAGGCAGTAATGGAGTGCCCAAACTGATCTCTCCTTGAATCTTGATCTCTCCAGGCCACTTTTGGTGGCTAAAAACGCAAGCAAAACAGCATAACATTTTTTGCAAATGACCAGTGATTCAGAGCGAAATTAGAGGAAATAATAATGCATTATGTATAATATTTATGTAGTTAGTAGATGCGTTTCCAAATGAAGATAATGCACTACAGTCCCTAAACGGTGAAAATGGCAGCAAGTGATTTCAGCTTTGTGTATGCGTGAAACATAAGGTCGATGCATAATTGGTATTGCAAGTTAAAGCATTTAAGAAATGTAAGCACTGAAAAATGGGCTTAAAAAAGTTGGTAACATATTCCAACCATAAACAACGATGTATTTCCTCCACAGTACCATGTATGAATAAAATAATTTTTGTTAACGGATGCGGTTTGCAAGTGAGGCTAACGCTCATATTTACTTTACATACCGAAACATGAAAATTGCACGAATAACTTGTGTGCAAGTGAATCCAGCGACGTGCTAGAGTAAACATATTTAGAATAAGGAAACTAGCAAGAAATGCATTTTGCAAATTATGTTAAGGAAACATAAGCAACGAAAGCACGGAAAAATGGATGAAAAACACTGAAAAAAAGATGCGTTTTGCAAGTGAATATGATCCGTGTATCTTCGGTTCATTTCATATTCGTTTTAAAATAATAACAGAAAACTGAAAACAGAAAAACATATAGTTTATTTTTCATTTCCTTAACAAAATAAAAATGGTTACATTTATTTTAAATAGTCGTTTTATTATGGCGAATATTTTTTTATTTATTTTTAATGAAAACCTTGAAAAGCAGAAAGTGAAACGATCACCTCTACAAGTTTTCCCATGGAATTGTGTAATAACATGCAGGTGTCAGTGGATACAGGTCCAAGCTGTTAGAGCAATAAGTTTATAAATAAATAATCGAATAGACCATCATAGTTTAATAGCCCTTGGAAGGTTAAGTGCATTAAACACTGCACTTTCACAAATTTCTTTAATCTTTCGGTTGGTGTTACACATATTGGGAACACATATTGCGAATTTATCTTAAGCAATAAAAGGAAATAAAGCCTCAGAATCCTTATAACCGACTCCCTGGGTGGGTCATACAGCCCTAAAATGAGTTATCCTGATTTGTGAGTTATTAAATTTACAGCATAATTGTCCGTATTTTTTAATCTGGGCGGGAAGTAACGTCCTTTCTCCCGCCTCCACTGTATGTGACAGTCAGCGAACGCCACTCTGTGTGTGAGGTAATTATTCTATAAAAATGCAAACTTACTGTTTCTTCGTATTATAAAAGTAACCCGCACAATTAAAATCGTCACTGTTGTCCAGTTTGGTTAGTTAACGTGCTGGTGGGGTTTAAAGAGCTTTAAATTGACGCTCTTTTTAAACAACATTGTTTGTTTGTTGTTTGTGTTTCTGTTGACATTAACGAGACAACTCTTATCCAGTGTTTACGTTAGTGAGAAAATAGCTGGACACAAAATATTGCTTTGAAATGTTTTATTAGCTCTGGATGAAAATTAAAACCTGGCAAGAGTAAAGAAAAGGCACAAAAAAAGCGCTGTTCCCGCTTCTGTCTTGCGGAATAAAAAACCAGGCCATGTAGTAATGAAACTTAAAACTCAGGAATTAAAAGGGTTAAACATAAGTACAGTGTCTCCCATTAATTAAAGTACGGCGGCCTGCCACAGTCTTATGTTACGCCATAGCGTCAAAACGAACTGAGTATTTTTGAGGCGTTGTTTCATCAAAGCGTAATCTGTCACTCACAGTTAAAAAAAGTGTACATCACAAATCTAACGACTTTTTGGATAAGCCTCAGCTTTCATTTATTAGAAAAATATCACTAGTATTACCCCGCGGCCTTTACTCTGTGCAGTGAGGGGCAGGGAGCAGCAGCACCCCGACCTCCAGGAAAAACATGGTTTCACATTCTAGCTGCAACAGTAAGTATACTCTGAGACAGAGGAGCGTTTAACCATTGATTTACAGCATCAGAAGAGCACAGAGAATTCAGGTGAAGCCATCCCTTCTCTTAGCAGGGAACAGATGGAGGTGATACTGGCACAATCCAAGAAAGATCGGGCACACACACACCTTAGTTGCTGCTGGCAGGTAGAATCCAGGTAAGTGGAGCGGTGGAGTGACTGTGACAAAGGAGATGGAGGAGTTCAGTGGAGAACTGATGGAAATCAAAGGGGACCACAGGAGGTACGCAGTGCTCATACACCTAGCGTTCATAGTCTGTTTTATAGACCAGACAACAAATGCAATTGAGGTGTGTGCCTAAATACTGTGACTGATTGCAGTGGTGATGAGAGACAGTTGCGGTGATTAAAAGTCTTGGAGGGCATTGTGCTGGAGGGACGGTGGAGCTTGGTGAAGCTGTGTGTTCATATAGTTTACAAATAGTAAGTAATATTTGTCACCCTTAATCTCTTTATCACTATGTTCTTCTCTGTCTTTCCTAACTCTTGTCATGAGTAATGTTAATGTGTATTAAAAATAATATTTTCATTTGTTTTACAGCTGTGAAAAGTAATTCCCATGCTCTACAAGTTGCAAGTCTTCTTTATTTCTCTGTCCCTGTCTATCCCACAGTGTAATATTAGTATTAGTATATATATATATATATATATATATATATATATATATATATATATATATATATATATATATATATATCCATACTCAAACCCCCTCATGTGCTGCTAGTCAACAAGTCAACAAGTTGTAAATTCTGTCATGTCTCTCTCTCTCTGATCCCATCTATTTCTCCCCCTGCCTTTCCAACAGTAGATCTCTCTCCTCTAAAACACAAACAACCACATTTGAAGTATATTTATGTTACAGTAACATATTTATGTTTATGTTACTGTAATATTGTTTTACAGCCGTTTATGTATGGCGGGTTAATTGTTAAAAGAAAACAACATCCTTTCTTTATATAAATAATTTATGGGAAATTGAATGCCCATGTTTAACACTGTACTCATGCATGGTCACTGTGTGGTTGAATTTGATTGTAACTGTAATAGCTGAAGGTGCGGTGTTGGAGACAGACAGAGCTGTAGGTTCTGTTGTTAAAAGAGACAGAGGTCTTTTATCAACAGCAAGTGTTTTCAGTCTAATAAAATATTTTTTAAACTTGCCCAATTTTGTCTGTTACCCTTGAAATATTACTGCTCATTTTTGTATTTTGGTACATTATTTCCTATTATGATTTATGACAAATTTGCAATGTGTTGGGAATATGTGGGAACTATTATATAAAAAATATAACGTGTTATAATATAAGAAAGTAAAGAAAATGTATAAAAATAGAAAAGTAACAATTAATTTATTTTACATTTTGTTAAGGAAATGAAAATTGGATTATAATCCATGTATCTTCCGTTTATTCCATATTCGTTTTCAATTTAAAAAATGGAAAAAGAATAAGCAAATTGTCAAAAGCCATAATAGGAAATAAAGCCCCATAATTCTAACTGACTCCCTGGGTGGGTCATACAACACTCAATTGAGCTATCCTGATTTGTGAGTTGTTTCACAGTTAGATGGTTAGGAATGGTTACAGGCAAAAACTGACATGTGAAATACTGGAAAATGTTGCAATGTGTTCCCAATGTGTAATACCAGCCAAAAGAATTATGAAACTGTTTTAATTATGTAAACTGTTTAATGAGTTTGACCTCCCAAGGGCTATTAAACATGATAGTCTATTCGATTATATATTTATAAGATTATTGCTCTAATATGCAATAATTAATAATCTGAATCCATTGACACCTGCGTGTTACTATTACACAATCCCATGGGAAAACTGGTCAATGTGATGGTGGGTTTAATCATTCACGCGATCATGTTTACAGTAGCGCATTGCATATTTGCAGCCAAAGTAAGTCTGAATGTCAAACCGCAAACTATTTTTATTGTGCTCATAGATGCGCAGAAATATGTTCCTGTAAGATTATAATTTAGTTTGCTGTGTTTGGATAACCCTTTTCTTCAATACCAGATTAATTGAATGTCGTGAGGAGATACCTTCAGCAGAGCTCTGGGAGCAAGAGACAGACACTAGAGTGTGGTTGACTCAAGCTCGTTTATTACCTCATCAGAAGCAGATTATATAGAGCATAACAGGATGCACCTAAATCTGTATCAAGCAATCAAATAGCTGGGTTATATTTTATTTCCATATACGGTTAGAAACAACAGCTTCAGGACGTTTTCAAGACTTCCTTATGCAACAGGGTATATGTCACTCAAAAGGAGATATCAAAACCCATTAACCCTTAAGGGGTGTTGACTATATTCATTAGTGCGGGGAACTAAATAATCTAACAGTTCCTAAATCACACGATTATAAATCATGTTAATAATGATGTCTGCCTGTCCTGCAAGACCTTCTAACAATCGGTATAAATTCACCTGCATGAAGTTGCTTTGCAGCGTCTTTGCTGCACCTGCATGTTACTATTACACAATCCAATGGGAAAACTGGTCCAATGTGGTGGTCGGTGAAATTTGAAAACGAATATGAAAAGAACGGAAAGATACACGGATTGATTTAACACGGTTTGAATATAATGCACTTAAGCACTGAAAATGGTATGAAATAATATTTTGCAAATGTTTTCAGTGAGGTGCAGTAGTGAAAATATGGAATGATTCTAGTGAAGCCTATACAGGTAAGCTGAAGGTTTCTCCCCAGAATCTTGCAAAGTATTCATAAATTTAGCAAAATGTTTGTCACCATCTTCTACTGTACCAAAAGCAGAATCTAGCAACTGCAGGTAAGCTGACGGAACAGCGTCAGTACTCAAGTGTTTAATAACATCAGCAGCTGGGGGCAAAAGACTGTCCAGGATCTTCCTTGACCCATGAAGATCAGATATTGCAGGATCTTTCAGAATAAGATCAACACTAGATCAACATGTGTCATAATCTGTCTCGTTGATGGGTCGAGGCTTTCTCCCAGAAAACAATCTGAGTCTCATAGGTGCGTGCACCTGAGCAATAGCTTCTCCACTCCTCACCACGTTCAACAACCAACCTCTAAACTTCGGGTGGGTTAAGTATTGTAGGAGAAGTAAGGACTGAAGTGTCCGCCACATGATGAGAAGAAGGGTGAACTGGCTGGGTCCCTTCTTGACAAGGCTGCGAGATAACGGAGTTTGCTTTGCTTGAATCTTGACCAGAGGGTCTAGGGTTTTCATCAACAGCATCAGGTGTAGTGCTCGCCGGAAGAACTACAGCACTCAATTCTGTCAGCATTTCACTCAACATTGCTTCAAAATTTGCCCCACTAAGTGTTGCAATTTCTTTTAACCCCTTCAGGTAAGATCTAGTAGCACTACCCCCCAGTTGTCGGGTGTAAACACTAGACAAAGACTTTACTATGTAAATGACATTTGGATCACGGGTCAGCTGATAAGTGTATGGCAACATGGGCTCTAAAGACTGTAAAGCATGGCCACTATCAAACTTAATAATCAAGTCACGATGAAACTCAGATTCAGGATTTTGAATGTTGACTGACCTAGCGATAGAACCATGTTCTTCCAGGAATTTCATTAGTTCGTCATCGTCTGCTGTTCCAGTTGCCCCACTAACTATTACAGCATTTGGAATTTTGATACCTTCCTGGGCAACTACATCCATATTGACAGTAATTAATTGGTCTGAGCACCAACTAGATTTCAGCAACTGCCTGTCCTCAGCAATACAGCACCACCTCCTGGCTGGCTCGCCAATGTTATGTAACAGGCTGTATAACTTGAAGTATAATTATTTATTTTTGCCTATTTGGACCAATGTGCAAATCAGAAGATCACTATGTTCGGCTACGGAGGTAGGAGGTAATTACTGAGGGAAGACAGCAGACCACAATTGGGGTAAGTAATTAGAATGGTTTGATTTATTTTTTTTCCTTAACTATGGGCCCTCTCCCTTTTTTGAAATAAAATAAAATACTTGAATTAAAATAAAATAAATTAAAAGAAAAACACTTCAAAGTAAATTACAGCATTGCAATGAAAAAAAACTGATCAACACTGTCAGTTTCACACAACAGAAAGATCAATTTCCTACGTAAGATGAAGTTTTCTCAGATTCAAGCAACTCTAAATCACAGTCTTTAAGTGTGGAATGAGTTTGTGATGATCACACGTCGACGATATGTTTAGGTTCCAATTGTTCAATCACTGATATCAGTTGCTTCTTTATTTATCTCAGTCCTCAGTTCCGTATGAAGACAGTCTATGTAAGGAGAGTTTACCTTGAGCAGGAAAACAAAAAAAGAAAATCCAGATACTGTCTGGTCCTATTAGATTAACGTCCTCCTTTCCTTTCCAGAGTCCGGTGGGATTGGCTCGCCATCAATGAAAACATTCAGACAAAAAAACCTGACCATGTGAGATTAAATCCACAGCGATACAACGACAACCGATCCGATCAATCGTCACAGGCAAAAACAAAATTCACTCTTTCTACCTTACAACCAATTTAAATAAGTTTTAGATTTCAGTTTTAAACTTTCACGCTATTAGTTCTCTTTACTTAAGCGCTTTTTCACCTACACTCAAATCTTCCTACATCGTCTTCTTCGGTATTGCGCAGTCTGCTCATTTGGCAAGTAGGCGGTGCCTACCAACAGCATTCTGATTGGCCAACATTTACCCGCTTTAGGTTTACATATACTTTGTCACATATTTTATTTTATAGAAATGACTCAATACTTCTAATGCACTTATATATACACATATATACTGTATATACTTATCCAAATATTTATATTCTTTTTTCTATAACCCGTAATTAGATCAGGGTTACACTAGCATATGTATTTTACAAGTTATATTATATTCTAAATGTATTATAATTCTAAATGCTATGTCTGAAGGAAACCAGGAACTGCTCATCACCTGCTCAATAACATCCCAACAGTGAAGCATGGTGGTAGCAGCATCATGCTGTGGTGGTGATTTTTCAGCAGTAGGGACTGGGAGACTGGTCAGAGTTGAGGCTTGAAAGCTAAATAGAGTAAAACACCATTAAGACGTCCTTAATGAAAACCTGTTCCACAGTGCTCAGGACCTCAGACTTGGCCGAAGGTTCTCCGTCCAACATGATTTGCAAAGGATGGCATAAAATTCCCCAATCATGGTGTGCAAAGCTTGTTGCTTCATACTTAAAAAGGCTGTAATTGCTGCCAAAGGTGCTTCAACTAAGTACTGAGTAAAGGATGTGCCGAGTAAATATGAATGTGATGTTTCAGTATTTTCTTTTTAAAGCATTTACAGACATTTCCAAAATTGGTTTCACTTTGTCATTATTGGGGTACTGGGTATAGATTAATGAGAAAAAATTAATTTCAGTGATTGCAGTATGAGATTGTATTAAAAAAGGTGTAGGGGGTCATTTCTGAATGCACGAAAACACTGTTCCACAACAATTAGAAAGGCCAAGCAGTACACTAATTTCAACAAACTCATAGAAACCGAAAAAAAACTCTTTGCATAGAGATCAGTTTGAAAAAGTTTGTTGTAAAAGTAACAAATGGTCCAAACCAACGCCTAAGTGTCCAGACCTAGGTTCCTGTCCTGCTTCATCTCATCTCCCCCAGAAACCGGCACCTCTAGAGATAACCGACTTCAACAACAAAGAACAAAGAACCTCCTGGTGAGAAAAATGAAAAGATCCAGATGGTCCATGCACCCTTGACCAGCCAATGCATAAATTGGCCAATGCACCAACAAAAGGACGAGGGAGTTACCACCTTAGGAGGGATTTACAGTCATGGGTCAGAAACAAACATTTGCCAGAACTCCCGTCACAAACACATTTTGACCTTTGGCATGCTCTCAGCCCTCCCTCATACGCATTCCTGAAAAGTGCACTTTTTTTTGGACAGACAAAAGGAACACTCAGAAGTGTGCCAAAACTCCAACAGACAACATTTAGGACTTAAAAGTAATGAAAATGTATTCCCAAATAATATGTGGAGCTCCGCCTTGCAACCCGTTGACTGGAGGGCCGCGCTGTGGGACAGGCCCACAGTGGTCTCCTTAAAATCTAGTGCTATCCAAGATGACTTTGCTTTTAGCTGTCAGCGTGCTTTTAGCCACTTCACTCTTTGCCATGGTTTGAAACTGTTTCAACTTTGCGCTCATACGCCGCATCAAACCATCTTATCCAAATTTCAAGATGCTCAAGAAACTGAAACCAGCTCTCCAAGAAACTGAACTCCTCAACTTCTGCAAAGCAGGAAAGAACTTCCAGCGCGTCTCACACAACCTGGCAACCCACCAATCCTGGCAGGGATTTCCCCACGATACATCAGACAAGCTACTGTTCGCCATTCAATCCGCGAAGCCAAGGAATCCCTCAACCAGGATGAGCCTCGGCCGGCAGCCCTCTAAGCAAGTAAAACAAAATGTCTATCTAGTGGCTGAACACGGTGCAAAGACATTAATATTGGGAAAAGATAGAACTAGGTTCTGCTTTGTTGACTTTCTGATAACCAGGGACTGAAGTTGAAACTTTCTTCATAATTATTCATAACTCATAATTCCACTGATTTGTGTGTGTGTGTGTGTGTGGGTTTGTGTGTTTGTGGGGTGCGTAGGTTATTTTTAGTTCCATGTAACCTTAGAAGATAGCTCAATAAACTGTATTACCAAGAAACATTGTCCTGTGTTGTGAATCTTGATAGTCAAACCCTGCCTTAAAGATAACGCTAACTATAGCTAACAATTAACTAAACTAACCGATTTTGTATTATATTCTGTGGCCAGGAAACAAGACGGAATTGGTAGAAAACACGGAATTGAGCTACTCGCTGGTCGAAGAGCTCATAAAGTGTTTCTAGAAAATCTGAATCAGTTCATTTAAATCAATGCAAATCTTTTAAGATTCGATTCCCTAGAAGCAAAACCCTTTAATAAGTGTAATAAAATCATTACAATAGCTATAGAACACTGTCATATTGTTATTGATGCCTATAGATTTACATTTGAGCAGAGAAAGGCTAGGCAATATGCCAGTGTTAAATAAAAAATACTGACCTCAGAACTGGCCCTGGCATAGACTAAGGTCAATAAAATACTGTATATAGCATAAAAACCTTCAACCTGAAAACTTTCGTACAGTTTGGAAATCATTAGCAACACAGAACGACTGTTAATTTCCTCAGACTGATCAAGCAGTACTCTGTTGTTAAGCGACCAGTAAAAGCAACAGTTTGACACTTGTTTTAGGAATAAAGGGATCACTCTTGTTAAAATAAACTGTTGTATAGTTAAACTTGAGATAAACAGGCACAGAAATTATTACAATGTAGGATATTTATTTGACCTAAATGAAGTCATTCTGTGTTAAAGAATTTAGTATTTTGATATAAAGATATATTTTTGATATATTTAATATAAAGAATTTATACATTTTGTATTAATATTTATTTCCTGGCCATGCACTTAGCCAATGTAGACAAACCTGCTGATTACTCATTTACCTTCTTGTATTTGGCACATGCTTTTACCCAAAGAGACTTACAATGCATTCATGGTATATATTTTTATCAATACATGTGCTCCCTGGGAATCAGACCCATGACCTATGAGCTGTTAGCGCAATGCTCTACCAACTGAGCTACAGAAAAATGGAATTGAGCTACAGAAACACAGGATAAGTGCTCCTGAGAGCTGAGAGCTGCCCTGAGAGCTTGAGAGCTGCCCTGGGGCAGTGTAATGTTAACATCTGTTATTTTCTTTAAAAGAATAAAGATTTGATAGCTGGCATGCAGTGGACAAACGTCAGCATGTTATTGTGTATGCTTACAGAACACTCCTAACCTAAGAATGATAATGTAGTCAACCATACTTCAGTTAAACCTAAATGATTGACAGTGTCAGTCTTTAGAATGTTCTAAACTCGAGTGATTACTTGCCTTTAGACTTATCTTCACTAGAGAGCATTTATACTGTAAACATACTGGTCGAAGAAACCTTTGAACTCCTACTTTAAGAATTAAAAGAAATCCAAAAGAACCCTGCATTACACAATTGTTAACCAAATGATAAAAACAAGATATTGTCTGCCTTAAAAATTGATGCAACTCTAATGGCAAACTGCTGATATACCTCAATAGGACCTGAAGGAGGAAATTGTCTGAATGGCCTGTGGAAGTAGAAAAATAATATTAATATAACTTCCCTTACAAAGGATGGGCAGTACTCTGATATGAACTGACAAATAAACTTCTCTAGACTCCATTATTGGAGTCACATAAACCTATAGTCAACTGAAATATTTTATATTAATATTTAATATATTTTATATTTGCTGTCATATAAATATTTATTTTACCGTTAACCAATAAAAAACGCCAATGTTATTCTACTATACATTAGTATACTCTTATATTACTCTTATATGTACACTAAAGTACACTCTTAAATAAACCTCTAGACTACTCATTTGAGCAAGCATTCTAATATAAAACTACTGCATATACAGATAATCTACTCCTGAGTAGAGAGTGTCTTACAATTTTGACTGACACACTAATTTTGTGGTTAGTACACCCTTAGACTCCACTATTGTTAACCCCTTTCTCTGAAGTACTCCTAGACAAACAACAAGAACACTCCTGATATAACAAATATTCTAATATACAACTACTACATATACAGGTAGCCTACTCTTAAACAGAAAGTGATCTATACTTAACTGACTTACTAATCTTGAGTTGAGTACACCCAGACCCTCTTTTTTAACCATCTATATATAACTGTAGCCTCATGCTAACCAAACAACTAACCAATAGCGATCTATCATATCAAGGTATGATGAAGAAGAGGGAGTGACCAATACATTAAACCCCTTTGTCCCCACGCATTTCAGCCTATCTGCCTATCACTGGCCTTGACTTTTTAGGAACCTGTGACGTCCAAGAGCTCCAGCCATCCATCTGGAGTCCTTGATGTAACATATACACCATGTCATTTGGTTTGAATTCTCTGACAGTGCCAAGGCAATATTACACATTTAAATCGTGTGGGGCGCATGTCGCTTTCATGGTCTAGGTGCAGTCAGTCCAGAGCAGTGGTTTGCTCAACAAGGCTTTTCCCTGTTGCAGAACTGGGTGTAACATGTTGCGACCAACAAATGCAAGCATGCCATGTCTGCCAGTCATCATTGGTGATGTGAGAGAGCCTCTTTTGTTCTCTGTATCATGTACTTCAGACTGCCTATTTGAGCTAAGATGCTATAACACTATAGTGACATACCATTACACTCACCAAACTCCTGGAAATCAGCAGAGGTGAAAAAAGCACCAATGTCTGATATTATGACACCAGGCAAATCCTGTGTTGTAAAAAGAAGTCTTGGTGTGTCAATAATAGATGCCAATATATAGAATAGAATAGAAATAGCTTTATTGCCAAGTATGTTGACAAACACAAGGAATTTATCTTGGTGACAGGAGCTTCCAGTGCAAAAAAACAATTATAATACAATAAAGTGCAGCAATAGAGTAGTTTTGTGGATGTTATTGCACAGATATATTATTTACAATATTATTTACAGGTGTATAGATTATGATTGTTATTTACAGGTATACAATTCGGGATGTTATGTAGTAATATACAGTTGTGTTGGGTAGTGTGAAGGTGTGACAGTTTTAATTGTTCAGACTTAATATAGCCTGAGGGAAAAAACTGTTCTTGTGTCTGGCGGTTCTGGTGCTTGGTACTCTGTAGCTCCGGACAGAGGGTAGCAGTTCAAAGAGGGAGTGCACTGGATGTGTGGGGTCCGAAGTGATTTTTTAGCCCTTTTCCTCACTCTGGAGGAATAGAGGTCATGAAGGTTTGGCAGGGGGAACCAATGATCTTCTCAGCCATCCTGACTGTCCGTTGTAGTCTCCTGATGTCTGATTTGGCAGCTGAACCATACCAGACAGTTATGGATGAGCACAGGACAGACTCAATGATGGCCGAGTAGAACTGTTTGAGCAGCAGTTGACGAAGGAAGTATAACCTCTGCTGGGCCTTTTTCACAATGGAGCCAGTGTGATTTTCCCACTTCAAGTCCTGAGAGATGGTGGTGCCCAGGAACCTGACTGAATTCACTGCCGCCATAGTGCTGTCCATGATGGTTATTGCAGGCACTGATGGGGGCTTTCTTCTGAAGTCCACAATCATTACTGTTTTGAGCGTGTTAAGCTCCAGGTTGTTGTGACTGCACCAGTCAGCTGTTCAACCTCCAGTCTGTAAGCAGACTCGTCACCATTCTTGATGAGGCCAATGACTGTGGTATCATCTACAAATTTCAGAAGCTTAACAGAGGGGTCTTTTGTAGTGCAGTCGTTTGTGGAGAGAGCAGTGGAGAGAGCACGCAACCCTGGGGGGTGCCAGTGCTGATAGTAAGGGGTCTGGATGTGAGTTTCCCCAGTCTCACTAACTGTTGCCTATCTGTCAGGAAGCTGGTGATCCACTGACAGATTGGGGATGGCACAGAGAGCTGGGTTAGCTTGAATGACAGAAGACCAGGCATGATGGTATTGAAAGCAGAGCTGAAGTCAACAAATAAGATCCTTGCATATGTCCCAGGTCTGTCAAGATGTTGCAGGATATAATGCAGTCACATGTTGACTGCATCACCCACAGACCTGTTTGCCCTGTAAGCAAACTGAAGGGGGTCCAGCAAGGGTCTGTCTGCAAGGGTCAATGTCTTTCAGGTAGGCCAGCACCAGTCTTTCAAACAACTTCATGACCACAGATGTAAGAGCAACGGGTCTGTAGTCATTGAGACCAGTAATTTTGTTTTTTTTTGGGGACTGGTGGGGACTTTTTTTTGGGGACAAACGACTTCATGACCACAGATGTAAGAGCAACGGGTCTGTAGTCATTTTTTGGGACTGGTGGAGGAGGGTGGCTGTAGGAGGTGTAGGTGTGAAGTGCAGAAGGGGGGTTGCAGGAGTTGTTGGAGTAGGTGTGAAGTGCAGGTCTGAGCGGGTGTTGGGGTGTGTGGCTGGGTTTTTCAAACCTACAGTAAAACTCATTCAGATTGTGGCAATATAAGAAGATGGAGGTTCAGTGGCTTTTATACCGAAATCTTAAGTTGGGTGCAAGGTGAAAGAAAGTGATCCAGCTATATGCAAGTCAGTTACAGCAAAAGCAGAATAACTGTATGGAAATGGTACATATTTTCATAATCAATAGTATAGATAATTATTATTATCTTATAGTGAATCTGAGCCAAGTTAGATACTGGAAACAAAACAGCAACACCGCCAGATAGAACGTGGAGCACCCACTACTAGTATTCGATTTCAGGCCTTTACAAGATACGTAAAAGCATAAAGCAGGAGGTCACACCGTTAGCTCATTCTCTTGATCAAATGCACCAACACAAAACACATACATACCCACAATCACAGGCAGTATAGAAAAGGACAGCAACGCTGTTTGTGAGAAACAAGCAGGAAACGTGCCACCCATATCACAAGATCACTCTACAGAATGTAAATCAATGCACATTTTAAACTCCTAATGAACATTTGGTGACAACTGCATAACAACTAACAATTTAATCACCATCTCTAATGTCCACATCCAAATCCAGAAAGTCAGCAATGCATTGATAATGCAAGAGATCAAGTTAAAGCAGGAACTATCCATAGTGGCAATTATATATCCACATTAACATTAAGTTAATCCACATTAACTTAAGATATTTAAAAAACACATTAGCCTGTCTCTTAAACCACAACTGCTAAGACATTAGCCATGTGTTCTTACCCTTCAAATGCTAGCATCCAACTCTGATCACTAGAGGCGCCCAGATGACATAAGGGTCCACTACATATGATGCACACCAGGTGGCAAATACAGGTCCCCTTTTATACACTGGGGGCACAATCTAGTAGGCTAAGTCTTAATAATAAAACCATGGAGGAGGGCAACAGCCATCCTACCACAAACTTTCCTTTTCCGTTTTGCATCGGGGCCCCAACAATGAGCTAAAGAAAACTAACTCCCGGGCCTAAACAACGCTAAACTTCCATTGGGTCTCAAATCAGAGTCTACTGCAACCCTACTCCTCACTTTTCCCACAGCTTGTGGGAGATGGTATAAATTGGAGTGCTGACCTGCTCAAATTCTGCTTAAGTTCTTGTCACAAAGCATTAACGATAACAAGTTCTATGAACTGGTCACGCAACAAACCTTTGGAGTTAGCGATTTAATTTTAAACATTAATTGAATGTTTGGAGCTCGATTCGTTATTAAAGCAGCAGTATAACCGTTAATACAAATACTCAAAATCCCCCGGTGAAATTCCTGAAGTGGCATAGTCAGATTTTTAGCATTTGTATTAACTTTTATACTGTGTCTTTAATAATGTGGGAATTTGTCCCCCATCCGTTTGCTACTGCCACACTACCATGATAATGTTTTAACATAACTAGACAAGTAATGCTGACCTTTCATAATGTACTATTCTTCAGATGATACATCAATTAATATCTATATGTCTGAACATTTATATACATACAGATTTTGAACATAATTAGGGAAGAAATGTTTACATTTCATTGTTATTTTTCAGTTGATGCATCACTACTACAAACATATAATGCGGACCGCCAAGGTATGGGCCTATCCCCAAACAAATAACTGGTGGGAGAACATTGCTCAAAGATTCACTGATGAGCAGTGGCATTCAAATACATTTGTACAACTACAAAGCCTGCACTACAGTGACAAGACACGTGATTGCAATAATTCAGTCTAGTTGATCAAAAAACCCTTATCAGGCCAAACTGTTTGAGATAACAGATTACTTTGAAGAGATATTTGGGATTCCACAGTGTCTCATTAAAAGAAATGACTGCAGTGTTAATGCTGTTGTAAATATGTTGGAGACATGCTGTACACTGCACAACTTGTGTCAATTATACATAAACAGATTTGTACCAGAGTGGGGTGGTTGTTGTGATAGTATACTGAACATCCACCTTATAATGTTGGTAATGACCATTCAGATGCAAGAAAGGCTATGCAACAGCTGTTTATGTATGTAGCATCTGGACTGACCAGTTGGATCATAAAATACATAGGGGGACAGGACTCAGCTGTGCAGCTGAGATTGATGGTTACCCATCAGCGCCAGGGAGTCTGTACCCCCACCTACCACCCACGTTTTTATTGCCAACCAGAACACCTCTGGCCCTTTCTTCCCCCTCTCCCCCCTGACAGAAGAGTGCCCAAAAGGGGGACGATAGCTCTGCTCACGAAAGTCAGCCAACAAAAGAGCTATCCAAAGTGTATACATATGTTATTTTCTTGTTGTATGTGGCTTCCCATATTAATCTCCATCATCTCTTGCCTGGGATATATATATGTATATATATATATATAGTCTGACATGTATTTTGCATGTATGCACATTTTCAGATAAATTGTATGTTAACGTGTTTAAACATGTCATGTTTACATTCTAAATGCTCCTTTCTTAATTTGCTGACTGATGATGAATAGTGTAGGAATGTATCTGGCATCATACCCTTGTTATTTTTAGGTTCAGGTAAAATGCACAACTTTCCAGAAATATGAAGAACATGTAAATGAGGTCTCAAGCAGGACAATGAAAGTCTTTTCCCACCTTAGTATACACCTCATTATTGATCCATCATCCGGACTATTGCTTCAGCACATTTGAGTTCAATGCAAATATCCGATTCGATCTAAATTCCGACCCTGCCATTCTTTGCTCTTCTTTCTCTCACTGTTTATGTTTCATGAATTCGTTTGTTTAATGTATGTTTATTTGTTAGTGTAGTTATTGTATATATGTTCCCCGTAGTTTAGTTCAATAAACCCGCATGTTTGTTCCTGGGAATTGTTTCTGTGTTTATTGCTCACATCTTAACGTCACTTAAACTGCCTTGATTTCACTACCTGCTCTGAAGTAGAACTGTGTCACAGTAAGAGTGTTGACTTTTCAAGGCCAGAAAAGTAACATTTCATTACAGTTAATAAGCGATCCGCTGAATACTCGGTGGACGAGTAATTTAGCCTATCGCTAGTATTATCTCTACTGCATCAGGTAAAATCTATAAAATACGTATGATTAATCACATTTAATTGTGCGTAATTTTTCCCTTTGGGCTAAACATCTAATGTTCCCCAAATACACTACATGCAGCAGCAATAATTAGTGGTGCTTGCAAAACAAAGCATCACTCTTACTCTACTGCATACATATTAGTGGTGCTTGCGAAAGCACTATTATTCTCCTGCATACTCATTCCCCTGCATACTACTGCTTTTTCTGGACAAAATGTCTACATGCTACTCGTCCCACACGGTTTGTTGTATGACGATATATGTTGTATGACATATGTATATAGTGTATATAGTGTGAGGAGCATGGCTTGGGACGTGTCTACTTAAATGGCATTACAAATTAAAAGAGAGTTGTTCTGAGTGATTACCTTTGTCTGTTCCTGATTTAATAAGGTGCAATAAGAATGCGACATGAGCTACATGTATTTTCTCTTTAAGAAAAAATTAAGCCAAGCCAGCCTAGGCTAAATATAAATTGTGAACAGCTGAATACTGATGTCTGTACAAATGCTATTAACAATGAATAAGTGCATATGCGAGTTTAACATTTTGCTGTAATGGTTGCTGTCATGATACTATACATTCAGAACATTGTCAAGGTATGTTGGATGTGAAGTGAAAATGCATTGATAAAACAATAATGGCACTATAAAACACTTTATACTATGCAAATAAGTTCTATACAGAGAAGGAATAGTGGATCACACTGTGGGCTCCCTTTTGATGTCAACAGCCAATCACAGCACTGGAAAGGAAAAGTGTAGATCTCTGTACTGAAATAGATTACACATCACATTCTCAGTTTGCCAACTAGAGGGAGACTGTATCCGATTAACCAAGTTAAACTTGGAGTTTCCAGCTTGTGTGCTGGGAGGCATAACAGACCACCCAAGTCTCATGCCCAGAAAGGTAATAACAGACATCTATACGTTGACACTTATAAGAGCAAACTTTCATTCCAGGGTACCTTCATGTCTGTGTTTCAGATTGCAACAACTTCAGAGCCTCATCAGCATTGTCTCAGATTGCTAGGGTCCTCTCAATCCTCCAAGAGATCCACATCTCACAGCACTTTGTGTTCAAGACAAAAATCTGACTCCTTTCCCACTGAAAAATATTTTAATGTTTTTTTACAATCACATAATATGTGGTATTTTACAATAACAACAGGGAGAAGAGGAAGAAAAAGACCAAACACTGTAATTCTTTAATATATTTAGCATTTTAAAGTAATGTAAATGTAGTACTACAGTAAATGCAAAATGCCATAGTCATGCTATAGTACTAAATGAGATCTTCATCTCATTAAATTACAGAGAACAACAGTTAATGTTTCTGTTATTACGATTTAGTAGTTGTTAGTTATTCTTGTATATCTTTTGTTACCAGATTGTTGTATTCAAAAGACAGCTGAACACATCTCTTTCATGAGCACTCATGAAAGTGCTTTCATGAGCACTTTTTTTTATCATCATAAAAAAAAAATCCTTTCCCTTCATTTCCTATCCCTCTTCCCTTTAAATCTCTCCATTGTTGTAGCATATGATACTCTGAGAAATGTCTGAAATTTGTATTATGAGCACTTATTGTGTCTAGTTGCCTCTTCAGGTTGACTCACTTGTTGTATTCTGCACTTGTAAGTCGCTTTCGATAAAAGGTCTGCTAAATGAATAAATGTAAATGTATTATAACTGTATCTTTGTGCTGATAATAAAGTAAAGGGCTATACAAGTTACCCAGAATCTCAAAAGGTGTTATACAACAAAAGTCCCAACACCTTTGGTCCCTGTATGCAGCATGTAGGAACTTGTATTTTAATAACGGCACAAAATGTGATAACTGCACTGTTAGATTATTTAGTTTCCTGCACTAATGGACACATACAAAACCCCTTAAGGGTTAATGAGTTTTGATACATCCTTTTGAATACTATATACTCTGTTGTGTAGGTAAGTCTAGAACATATCCTGTAGCTGTTGTTTCTAACCCAACATGGCAATAAAATATAATCCAGCTATTTGATTGCTCGAGACAGCTTCAGGCACATCCCGTTTCTAGTCTACATAATCCATTTCTGTTGAGGAAATAAAGGAGCTTGATTCAACCACACTCCAGTATCCGTGTCCCAGAGCTCTGCTGAAGGCACCTCCTCACAACATCCAATTGTTTTGGTATTGAAGGAAACTGGTGATCCAAACACAGAATAAATTAGAATCTTACATGCATGTAATGTATAAAATTTTTATAATATAACAATTTTCTTTGTTACAAGTTTGTCAACAGTCAAACAATATTTTTGGCACTGATATCAAAGCCTTCATCATTCATAATTTTTGTCATAGTCTTGGTTCCTGTTTCTTGTGTTAGTTTTGTGATCTGTTGTCGTTTTTTTGTTGGAGTACACAGCTTATAAATGAAGTTATTGAAGATTATAACATACATCACGATACATTGTACATACGTACAACATACGTCAGATGATGTATTTGCTTCTGTTTACACATTTTCTGATATATTGAAGGATCTGTTTAGATTTAAGCTTATCTTTAACTTCATTTTTGTGCATACAGTAGCACAACAAAATAAATGACTTGAAATTTTAATTGGAGTAACAGAATTTGCTAAGAAAAATTCAGAGAATTCAACACAGACAGAAATTTTATGCCCAATACAAGTTTAAAAGAATTTTGTTTTTCCACAGTGGTCTATAAAATTAAAGTTCTTAAATTTCTATTGTGTTTAAGATATTGCAATAATGATATTTCAGTCATTACAAATCATTTTAATAACTTTTAGCATGTTAATGGTTATGACAAATGAATGTATTTGGTCTTGCAGAAATACATCTGTTTATGCTGATGCAATAAATAAGGCTTGCTATTAGTGTTACACACATGCAAGCATGCACGAGATATTGCATTTGATGTTAGACACAATATCCAGTAAACAGATCTAGATGGTGTTGGTGGATGAATGATAAAGCTCTGATAATGTGCTGTGCAATGCTGCCTACAGCACCCTAACAAGATTATTGAAATGTAGAAGCATGCGTTATCGTTGTCCACAAATTATGTGAATGCCATTCATATATTTATATAAAACGTATATATATATTTTTTTATGTAAACTGTTTTTAGATCACGTTAGCTGTCACTGTCATGTCAGGTTCTCCCTCACCAATCCAGCACTCAGTATCACCAGAGTACTAAACACACACCAGGCTATCATTAACACCCTCATCGCCAGTAACAGTTGTCTTCAGATATTCAGCTACCCTGTTGAAGACATCACATTTAAATCACCTCAATCTTTCTATCACCGAACTGGTATATGATCTGGTATCCTCACCATTTACCCTCTCACTGCTCCTGCTAGTCATTAAATTCACCCTTCTGGGTTTTTACCTACGTCCTCATTTCTCAGTCTGGGTCATTCTGGGATAGAAGGCCAAGGATATATTCTAAGACAAGCCATCCAACTACCACCCCACCAACCATGAAACAGGTAAATCAATGTCCAGAGATAAATTGTCATGAATGGTAAAGGAGAGAACCTCTCTCTCTCATATATATATATGATGGGGTAATTAACGGGTAAACAAGAGGGCAGGGTCAAGACACAAGACAGGAGCACATGGCACAAAGTAAACAAACAAAAAAGCCATGTGCTTCCACACAAAGACAAGAAACACAGATCACAAAAGACACAGAGCATGATCCTTTACAACCGAGGGTACATAATCCCACAAAAAGACTCATAACATATGTATGTTTACAAGCCCATGCACTACAGATCATCTTGCACTGTTTTCCAGCCAGGAACAGTGCTTGACTTTCTTTTTCCTCATGTGCAAAATTTAAGTGAAACATTTGTATAGTTTGTATTTTCTAGTTTATGTATAGGCAACTTTATATATACTATATTTATAATCTAATTCTGTTAGTATTTGTGTTTAGATTTATACTGTTTCACATCATTGTTGTATGTCTGTATTTATGTAGCACCGTGGTCCTGTGAGGCACAACATTTCATTCCACTGTATGTCCTCACATGTAGCAGAATGACAATAAAGCTCGACTTGACTTGATCCTAGATGCTGACTCTAAGATACAACCAAAAATAGAACAGAATAGTCAGGATCCAAACATCATGCTCTGACACAAAAACAAGGGCTGTCAGGTTCCTGGCAAGAAAAATTTAGAAAAAACCCAAGACAAGGAAGCCAGGACCCTGACATAAACTTTATTCTTTCTCCTAACCAGAACATTATAAACACCCGGTCATGCCCTTTGGTTAATGTTCTTCTGTATTCCAAGGATTTATTAACCATTTTTTACGTACCTACACCAGTTTTGCACTGGTCTGCATCAATGATCCTGGTGTACTCCCAGAATGAGGCCAAACAAGGCCACCACATTAAGCAGGTCCTAGCTAAGCTTTGAAAGTACCATATGTACCTAAAATCCAAAAAGTGCTCGTTCCATTAAGCCTATAGTAAATGCTGTCTGCAACTGGCCTCTACCATCACAAATGTTCAACTTTTCTTTGGAATGTTTCTGTTGGCCAGTGATGGCCACAGTTGTCACAGTTCATTCAGGGGTGTACAGAATGTGCCATATCTAGAACCCCACGCTAGCTTCCAGTTGGTTTCACTACAGTGGTTCAAGCTGTAGGAATGACAAAATGACTAGAAAAATGTTAACAGCAAGATGGTATAAAACTGTGTATTTTCTGTCAATTTCCACCTTTCTGATACTTATACCAATGACAGAAATAAGTGCAGTTAGGATAGCAAAATGTGGAAGAGCGTTGCTATAATGACTGTATTGTATTGCAATAGGTAGCTTTAATTATTAACAATGAATCAAAACTAGTTGGTAAAGAATTTATCGGTTTATTAACATTACTGCCTGAAGTTATACATAAAATGGATACAATAATGATGCATATAATGGTAAATGACATATACAATTAACTTTAAACAGTGTATGTGGAGAATAATACCTTAGATATAAAGAACAGAAGCTAAAAAAAAGAAAGATTAGACGAGAGCTGGAAGTTGGGCCTAGGCTCAAGGAAAAGCACCCAGAGAAAAGAAGAGCACAAAGAAGAAGAGTGCAAGGGGAAAAGAGCACCAAGGAAAAAAAGACACTAAGGAAAAGAGACAGAGCATATCTTACATTCCCTTTTTATCCTTTTCTTGACCATGTGACTGAAACCAACCTAATGACCAATGACAATCAAAGTGACCAATCAGAAGGCCATGTTTAAACCCCACTGTACTTAACAAAAGTTAGACCCCCTGCATGCAACACAAACATCTTAGTCAATAGCCTTTGTTCTCTATCAGCTTGTCTGTGGGCTTGGGAATGCAAAAGGTCCCTTTAAGCAAGGAGATGGGGTTTGGGGCACTAAATGCAATAAAATGCCATTTAAAATTAAACCCTACATCCCTTTGCATATCCCTTTGTCCTACAGAGGAGTGGATGACAGACCTTTCCGCCTCCAATGGGTATACCTGTGTCCTGATAATTATGAATGGTTTTCCAAGGCCTGTCAACTGGTACTATTTAAAGGACCTCCCTACTGCTATCATGTGTTGAAAAACTTTAGCTTTCCACAGAACAGAGGCTCCCAATTTACGTCAAGGATCTGGAGGGTCTTCCTCTCTTTATTAGGGGTCTTAGTCAGCTTCTGGGTACCACCCTCAGTCTAACTAGTGTAACCAGCCTAACTCTGGCGCTGCTACGGTCTGCGTTGTGTAATAATGAAGAGACGGAATACCGGGACTGCGGCTGACTGGAGAGTTTATTTTGGTGGACAGATGTGAAGTGTGTGTGCAGCTGGCACTGGATAGAACAGAGCAAATACAGCAATGAGAAATGTTTTCATATTGTGATTTTTCCACCTCTCCTCAGCGCGCTTAACGCGATCTGCGTAAACATCACATTGTTAACATATCAAAAATATAAAAGATGAAAACATGTTCCAAACAATGTTACAAATATTTGTCTAAACAGATGATATCTCCTGCAGTAGTTTGAATTAATCATGAAATACAGAAGAGATTAATTAATGCAAAATGAGAACACTGAAAGATAGAACAGATATAACCATACCTGGATAGAACAGAGCAAATACAGCAATGAGAAATGTTTTCATATTGTGATTTTTCCACCTGTACAGATTAAACACTAGTTAATCGATCAGCTAAAATCACTGTGTTCTGATGACACACATACATATACTCAAGCCGCTGTACACGGTCATAAAGCTCTTAAATCTCATCCATCCATATATTAAACGCTTTCTAATACATTCATAACACTCTTGAGAACGATATTTCTGCATATTATGCACTTACTCAAACTTTGATAACTTATATGGGCCTATATTGAAGGAGCACCGCTAACTGCTTACCCCTCCTCAGCGCGCTTAACGCGATCTGAGCACGCAGCGCGGGCTGAACAGGAATGACGTCATGACGCGGTAAAGATACAAAACTCTTTTTCCAAAAACAACAGAAATAGAGTACAAAACAAAATTATAACGTTTCTGTGAACAAATTAATATAAAGTAAATACATAAAAATTGAAAGGAAGGATAATTAGTGAAATGCATTAATTTAGATTCCAAGTATGCACTCTATTAATATCTGTCACACTAGCAATCACCTCAGAACTCCTGGCATCAATAACTAGTCTGGGCCCAAGGTCGTACAAAACTCCCTGTGTCAAGAGGAGACAGGTTTGACCCCAGTGCATACTCTGATACCAACCATCACTCTTCCCATGGAATGGAAAACTATCAGAGGTCCCTGTCATCAGCCAACAGTTTTGTGAGAACGGGAGTGTTTGGGATGAAGCCCACCATCACTTGCAGTGTGCAATACACCCCCACAAGTGCCATGCCAACATACAGAGATCAGAGAACCTCAGCTTGTGGTTTAAGTATAGCCTTAGAAAAAAACACAAACTTTCCAGACCATCATAAACATGTAAATGAGCAGGACAAAGAAACCCATTTTCCTGCCTAAGAATACACCTCTGCATGGGTTTGTCCACCACCATCTCGAGACCTGTCTAAACACCTTGAGACAGACTTTTCAGCAATTTTACTTTGGCAAACTTCATCAACCTTTGTGAACCATCTGATCTCTGGAAGGACCTAACGAACTCCAGCTCACTTTAAACCACCTGGACTCTATCTCTCCAACATGTGCACCGGACTGTTGTTCAGCACAACTAAAGCTAAACGCAAGTATCCAATCTATTACCTAATAGCTGCACTGATATATTGCCCCCTTTTCAAAGGTGATTTAATCCTGCCATTCTTTTCTCTTCTTACTTCTCTTTCTCACTGTACTGCTTTTGTTTTATGTGTTTATTAGTTTAGTGTGTGTTTAGTTTTGTTGTTGGGTCTTCTCCCTTAGTTTATTTTAATAAACCACATTTGTGTTTTCCAGTGAGAATACCTAATTTTTTAACTGTCACGATTGTATCTGACATGGCCAAATTGTTGGATCATTTATGGATCGTACACTACCCCCTCACTTAAGACTCCCAAACCCAGCTTGGGGATGAAAGACACCAGGCTCCAGAGAGTCTTGAGGAAAACATCCCTGACACCAACAGAACAGTTTATCACAACCTGCTCAAGCAAAGGAATTCCATGGGAGGGAGAAACACCACATGACTCAAGAGAGACTAAGAACATTCCAATACCCAAAGGAAGGACTTTCTCTTTTTGTGGACACAACTAAACTGTCCTAAACTGTAGATATTTGTATATATATCCCTGTTGTATGTTGACCCCCATACTATGTGTCTTAACTGTAACTGTAGATATGTGTTTTTGAAAAAAAATTGCTCTGCAATTTAATAATGCAATGGATTACAGGGCACAATTACACATATTTTGTACAATCTTTGTCTTTCAGAATGACAGGTCCATTGAGGAATTTGTGCTGAAGTTCTTGAAGAAAAGCCATCTCGCTGCATGTGATGACCTCACCTTATTGGAGAGGTTTTGGTGCAGGCTGGACTACGGACTCCACTTCATCATGCTGAGAGCTAACCCATGCTGGACTTTCAAAGAGTACATAAACTTTGCGCTCTGGACAGCCGGATCAGCGTTCTTGGTAGACAAGGCCACTGGGGCCGTGGACTCGCCACAGGTCTGCCAGTCTCCTGCTCCACCCATGCCGAGGCTGGAGGATCCCTCGACTCTGCCTCCTGTCTTCAACCCCAGACTCCTCCTCGGTCCTACGATTCTGCGGCTCCACTTGGTCTTCCAGCTCCCTCGTCTCCACCGTCGCCCATCTGTCCACCAGCTCCACCGGGCTCCCTCGTCCTTCCGGCTCTGCCTTGGTCACAAACTGCAGCTTTAACGTGCCAGAGGAGAACTGGCCCTCCCCGTGAAGCCTGGTTTCTCTTTTATAACTACTGGATAATAGATAGAAATAAAAATACCACTGCAATTGAATAATACTTTAGAAAGATTGGATTATTAAATGAAAACCATGACTGGAGTAAACACAGAGATGCAGTGCTGTTGATGAATGTGGTGGTATGAGAATATTCTTAGGCTGTCAACACCAGATATAACACCTATACTCTCTGCTAAGTAGCACATACAAAGCCTATAGTGTGATTACTAGTGCCAAGGTCTTGAAAGAGGTTTGGAAGGAAAAAGTATATTTACATTCCACACCGTCGGGAGATCAGTCCTGCGTTGGAGATGTCCTCCACGGGTTGTGTGGGTTGCGTAGAGTCCGAAAAGTGCAGAATCACTCTCAGAGAGTTGCAGTCACAGAGAGGTGAACTCTGCTGCACCAGAAAGATTGCATAATTACTGGAATAACTACTGGAATAATCATTTGTACCTATATTCAGGGGCTACAGGTGAGGTTACACATGTTCACAAATCCCTTAAGGTATTATTAGGCTGCATTAATTAGGTAAACCAGAACCGGGGACACTCCCCATAGGTACAGATGTACTGGGCTCCACACTAAATCTGTCTGTCTTTCATTTCCCCAAGATCCTGTAGTCATCTGGATCCAGACTTTGAGACCAAATGATGGAGGACAGGATGGTATGACCCCTGAGACAGATCATCGGGATTTGATGGACTTCTTTATCAAACACAATTATACACCTACCTCTAGCATAGTTAGTTTCGATACTTTGTTGAAAGTGACATTTGTCAGATATGGTAACCCATACCCAAAATGTGACCTCTGCATTTAACCCATCACTGGTGAGGAGTGAACACACACTGCAAGTCATGAACACACACACACCCGGAGCAGTGGGCAGCACACTACTGCGCCCGGGGAGCAATCAGGGGTTAGGTGCCTTGCTCAGGGGCACTTCAGTTGCTATCTGCCAGCGCTGGAAGCACCTGAAAACACTGCTAATGTTCCCCACATAGTCACAGCAGTGTGCTGTTATAGCTGCAATTAGTAACATTATGCTTCTGTTTATAACATTACACATTACGCTTGTAACATTATGCTATTTTTGTTGGTAACATTTCTCAGTGCCAGACATATTGTCCGATGTAATTAGACCCGATAGCTTCTTATCAATAAACATCTATAAATCATTATAATCAACTATCCATCTGTATCCAATAAAGTTACAAATTGCAGCTTTAACGTGCCAGAGGAGAACTGGCCCTCCCTGTGAAGCCTGGCTTCTCCCAAGGTTTTTTCTCCAGGTATACACCATGGAGTTTTGGTTCCTTGCCACTGTCGCCCTGTTGGCTTGCTTACTGGGAGAATGCTGACATCTAACTTAGCTTAGGGTTTTGTATATTGTTAATATAGCATTATGATATAATAACAGTCCAAAAGACTTTTCTATTTTGCTACTCCTTTGTCTCAAATTGTCTTACATTCTGTTTTATTGTGTAATTTTCAGGTATTTCTATTGTATATATTGTATGTTTGCATTTATGCATACATGTATGACATTTATTCTGTTCTTTATTATAATTCCTTTTCATTATATGTAAAGCTGCTTTGAAGCAATGTAATGTTGTAAAAAGTACTATATAAATAAAATAAAATTGAATTGAATTTACCTAAACAAGGTAATTAGGAAACAAGAGGGCAGGGTAAACATGACAATGATAGCGGAACACATGGCGAGCTGTCAAAACAAACCCACCCTACTCCACAACACAACAAAACATGATGACAATTTAATACACAAAAAACCTCAATGAACAAAAAAAAAAGAAAAGCTTTGTTGTCTTCCGGGTGA
This sequence comes from Chromobotia macracanthus, assembly GCA_036877525.1. Taxonomy (NCBI): domain Eukaryota; kingdom Metazoa; phylum Chordata; class Actinopteri; order Cypriniformes; family Botiidae; genus Chromobotia; species Chromobotia macracanthus. The sequence continues at coordinate 3,253,140 of JAZGTH010000002.1, forward strand.
TATGTTCTCATTATTTGCATACTTGAGATCATAATGAAAAATTACAAAATTTGTTGTTTTTTCACTGAGTTTTTTATTAGTTGTTCTCACTAGACTTTGAGACATATATTACAAAACATCTGCTCCAGGCATGTTTACTAGCAGATACTGATATTTGCAGTACAATATACTTAGAGTGTTATTTATTTACTGTAAAACAATTTTAAAATTAAAGCCTTATATGTAATGCTTTTAAAGAAGAAGCAATTTTGAAGAATTGCTCTGGTTGCTCAGTGTGCATTGTGTGGGGAACTGACTGAAACTCAAAAGGAATTGCATTGCTACTTCTCTTATGAACCCGCATAAAGGGGCTTTATTGCCCTTCTGTATGATCACATTTGTAAGTGTAAGGACCACCCATTGGCCCAACGACGGAATCCAATGGTGTGGGTGAAGGCATCTCATGTGTTCTGCCTTTCCATAGCACTTCTACAAATTTCTTTAATTTATTACAATTTAGTTATATTGACCTTATGGTTAGTTCCAATCTGACTCCAATTTTATATGAATTTTAGATTAGTGATTCCAAATTATCTGTTGATCATAATTTAGGTTTGATTACTTGGAGATTCCCATACTCTTAGTTATTCTTTCATTAGGGACCCATGGTTGCACTGAGTCTCGCGGTGGCCGATATACGCGGATCTCACGATCACAAAATGGTCATTTTGATCTTACTCAGAGGTTGCCGGGTAAACTAATATTATTAAACCTGGCTGTTCCATGCTTACTCAGATCTAGTAACAGTTATCTTAATCATGATCATGCAAGACAGGTGTTAAGACAGGTGATAGACAGAAACTTGGAGATGTTGGTTGATGTGCTCCTAGCTCCTTATAACTACAAGTCCCCAGTATGATAGTATCCTGACAATTATTTTGTGGTGGACTCCTTCTAACCTTGGACTCCTTCTAATCTACCGGTAATAACAATTTCTTAAGAACTTCCAATGTATCAAGAAAACAAATTATTTGTCAGGCAGGTTAAAACATCAATTTAAAGAAATAAAAGACATAATATGAATCTGAATACAAGAAAACAGCACATGATCAATAGAATAAAAACAGGGTACAAAGTCTACATCATACCTGGCAAATGAGACACACAGCAGTTGTGTAGGAAGTTCTGGGTACAGAATGCTTCATCAAGTCTTTTGCCAGCTGCCTTATATACACAGATAAGACAAAGAGTCATAAACTCTTTGAGAGTTCTCATGACCTGAAGGGGCACCCCACTGGGAGAGTTAGCACTACAAAGTCCAAGACTCCTGGGAAAGACACACCCATACCAGGGGTGTAGATTATTTCCTACGTTTTTAAGTCCTTAGAACACTGTATCCAAATGAGACGAATTAGATTTTTACCCATCACACCATAACCTTCAAAATGATACCAAACATGACAATGGAAACTCAATGACATCACACTGTATGTTGCACATATATGTTCAGTGAGCTCCATTGATCTAAGCCCAAAGGGAGGGGGAGAATAAGAGGGAAGGAGGGAGGCAGAGGTGAAATTCAGGGTATCAGTGCCACATGGGGGGAAGCAAGGAACCATAGGCTGGGAACAAGCATCAACTGGTGTTTTATGGTACGTTTCTGCAAATAAACCCAGTGTTTATCTCTAGATCAGCTGCCTTACATAAGAAAATCACGTCAAGACAATCTCTGAAAAAGGTGTTGAAACAGTAAAACACAGTACATCTATTGTAACACATCTGCATTTTCTCTCAAATTGGCTTTTGTATTTGCCCAGTGCGTTCTGTTTGAGAGTCTGGTTTTCTTTGCAAAGCATATTGCATTTGTTTTATTGTTGCATTTATCCTTAAAGGCACTTGTCAACATTGCAAAACATAACTGTAATAAATTTTAATACATTAATTTTCCAGCAGACTGATAAAAACACCCTTAGGCCTGGACATTGTGTCAGCCAATTAGATGAGAGCTTTCCAGTTTTGTGTTCAACATGCCAAAAAGTGCCAAAAATGCCATTGTGCCAAAAGTGACATTGATGAACATAGCATTATACCCAAAGTTAAACACTTTTCAATTCTTTAAAATGTTTTAACTCTCAAGTACTCAGTGCCTCGCCAGATCCCGGTGTTTCTAAAAAAAAGTGACTGTCCCATTGAAAAAATAGGCTGGCAACAAAAAAAATGCTTTGATGAACACACATTCTAACAGACAGTCAGCAGAAGGGGGTTGTAAAACTTTCTTGTTCCTTAAGTGTACTTAATATGTTTATCTCTCCTTAGCTGTGCAGATGGGAAATGTTTTATCTCACAGGAGGTTGGAGCCAGCACAGTGAAAAGGTTTAAACAAACCTCTAAAAAGGGTTAATTCCTATCTATAACAAATGTTTTTAAAGAAAGTTTTAAGAGTGGCCTTTAAGTTTGGGAAGTCTGTGCAATATATTATTCTAATAAAAACTACAAATGATGACTACATATGATACCAAATAAAAAATACTTTCAGTGAAGTTCAAGTTCAAGTGGAGTTTATTGTCATTCCAACCATATACAAGTACACAGTGAAATGAAACAACGTTTCTCCAGGATCTAGGTGCTACACAAACACAGAACAACATAGAACTACAAGGCTACATAATTTATACATAATTTATACATTTATACAAGTGCACAAGTGCAAACATGTGCAGACAGCACAAGACAGTACAATGACTTTTGGGGCAGACAATGGACATAGTATGTCCCAGTGCAGCGCCGACCAGCAGAACTTCTGTTTCAGAGTAATCCTGGTAAAATAAAGATATAAGTGTTAACATAAGTGTTAAAAACGACTATGTACAGTTTACATATTTAGCAGCCAAAAGTATTTAGCAGCAGCAAATAGTATTGCAGGGTGTAGGATAAAATGGGTGTGTTGTGGGTGTGTGTGTTCCTTCAGCTCTAGTTCTATGTATTGAGGAGCCTGATAGCATGGGGGAAGAAACTATGGCATAGCCTGGTCGTGAGGGCCTGAATTCTTTGGTACCATTTACCAGACGGCAGGAGGGTAAAGAGTGTGTGAGAGGGGTGTGTGGGGTCATCTACAATGCTGGTGGCTTTGTGAATGAAACGTGAGGTGTAGATGTCTGTGATGGAGGAAAGAGAGACACCGATGATCTTCTGAGCTGTTCTCACTATCTGCTGAAGGGTCTTGCGGTCCGAGGCAGTGCAATTCCCAAACCAGGCAGTGATGCAGCTGCACAGGATGCTCTTGATAGTCCCTCTGTAGAACATGGTAAGGATGGGGGGTGGGAGATGAACTGGTGTTCGACCAGGTGAGGTTCTCCGCCAGGTGAACACCAAGAAACTTGTGAAGAAACTAATGATGTTTACCGGAGAGTGGTCATTCTGTGCTCTTCTGAAGTCAACAACCATCTCTTTAGTTTTGTCCACATTCAGAGACAAGTTGTTGGCTCTGCACCAGTTCGTTAGCCGCTGCACCTCCTCTCTGACTTGTCGTTCTTGCTGATGTGTCACCCACCACTGTTGTGTCATCGGCAAACTTGATGATGTGATTCAAGTTGTGCATTGCTACACAGTCATGAGTCAGCAGAGTGAACAGCAATGGACTAAGCACACAGTCCTGTGGGGCCCCAGTGCTCAGTGTGGTGGTGCTGGAGGTGCTGTTCCCGATCCGGACTTACTGAGGTCTCCCAGTCAGGAAGTCCAGGATCCAGTTACAGAGGGAGGTGTTCAGGCCCAGTAGGTCCAGTTTTCCAATCAGGTGCTGAGGGATGATTGTATTGAATGCTGAACTGAAGTCTATGAACAGCATTCAAACATATGTGTCCTTATTGTCCAGGTTGGAATTAAAATAAGGAAAACAGTTATATAATACCGTAAATTGCAGCAATAAAAGTAGTTTTGTGAATGTACAGAAAGGTTATTGCACAGATATGTTATTTACAATATTATTTGGTGTACAGTTTCTGAATGTTATTTACAGATGTACAATTCGGGATGTTATGTAGTAATATACAGTTGTGTTGGGCAGTGTGGAGGTGTGGGGAGTACTAGGGGCTTTCTTCTGAAGTCCACAGTCATTTTCACTGTTTTTAGTGTGTGAAGCTCCAGTCTGTAAGCAGACTCATCACCATCCTTAATGAGGCCAATGACTGTCGTATTGTCTACAAATTTTAGAAGCTTGACAGAGGGATCTTTTGCAGTGCAATCGTTTGTGTAGAGGGAGTGGTGGAGAGAGCACACAACCCTGGGGGGTGCCAGTGCTGGTAGTGAGGGATCTGGATGTGAGTTTCTCCAGTCTCACTATCAGGAAGCTGGTGATCCACTGACAGACTGGGGATGGCACGGAGAGCTGGGTTAGTTTGGATGACAGAAGACCAGGCATGATGATATTGAAAGCTGAGCCGAAGTCCACAAACAAGATCCATGCAGATGTCCCAGGTCTGTCAAGATGTTGCAGGACATAAAGCAGCCCCATGTTGACTGCATCATCCACAGACCTGTTTGCCCTGTACGCAAACTGACAAGGATCCAGCAAGGGTTCAGTAATGTCCCTCGGGTTGGCCAACACCAGTCATTCAAACGACTTTATGACCACAGATGTGATAGCAATGGGACTGGTATAATAGAGGAGCGTTTGAAGCAGCAGGGGACTTCACACTACACACAAAAATTGAAAAGACCACTGCAAAATTATCAGCTTTAACTCTTTATAGGTATGTGTTTAAATAAAATGAACAGTTTGTTTTATTCTATAAACTACTGATAACATTTCTCTCAAATTCAAAAAACATTTTAGAGCATGTATTTGCTGAAAATGAGCTCTGGACAAAACAACAAAAAATATGCAGTTTTCAGACCTCAAATAATGCAAAGAAATTATTAATAAGGTCATACTAATTTTTAAACAAAAAAATACTAATGTTTTAATCTAGGAAGAGTTCTAAAGTCAATATTTGGTGGAATAACTCTGGTTTTAAATCACAGCTTTCATGCATCTTAGCGTGCTCTCTCCACCAGATCATATTTTAGAGGTTTTTAACGGGGTTCAGGTATAGAGATTGGGCTGGCCATGACAGGGCCTTGATCTGGTGATCCTCCATCCAAACCTTGATTGACCTGGCTGTGTGGCATGGAGCATTGTCCTGCTGGAAAAAACAATACCCAGAGTCCTCTACAGTCCAATCCTTATGGTCTTTTGCAAACCTCAACCTGGCTCTTCTCTGCTTCTCATTGATGAAGGGGTTCAATCTAGCTTTGCACAACTTCAGCCCTGCCTCTAGGAGCCTGTTTTGAACCATCCTTGCCGTGCACTTCACCCCAGCTGCCATTCTTTTTGTAGGTCACTTGATGTCATTCTACGGTTTTTGATTGACATTCAAATGAGTTGGTGGTCATCTCATTCAGTGGAGAGTCGTTTTTACCCTCTACAGGTCTGTCCCAGTGGTTACTTGGTGGTCACTGAAGTGATGGGAGTGTTGCTGTTATGTTTATTTATCTGTTTGTGTCTTTCGTGAATCTTGCTGTGTACAATTTTGCAGGTTGTACGTATTCTCCATTTTAAACAGAAGTATGAAGATGACCTAAAATGGAAGTTCGTAAGGGGCATTAGTCCAGCATGGTGCTGGGTACAGAGTCAACTTGAGTTATTCCATGGGGAGGTGCAGAGCCTGCCTTTCTGCAGATGGACAGTGAAATTCAGCAGAAAAAAAGCTATCAAAGACTACCTGGGAAGAGAATCAAATGAAGCAAGGGATGTCTTTCTATTTGTCTTTGAGTATCCAGAGGACCTGGGCACATTCATATTAAATTGTCATGAAGAACAATGTCTGAAAGTCCACGCCATAATTGTTTATTATATATTTTAATTACTTTTATACAATAATAAACAGAAAAATACTCAATGAAGCAAGGGGTGTCTTTTATTCATCTTTATCTGGAGGACCTGGGCACATTTCATATCAAGTTGTGTTGATGAACAAGGCCTGATTACAATGCCATGTTACATTTATAATTATCAAAGTAAGTAATCTCTCTATTTAGCCCATGTATTTGTAGCCTACTGCAAATGTGTACTAAAACTTTGTATATTACACATTTTGTACTAAATTGGGGTGGGGGGGTTGACCGAGATTTAATTTGTGCCATTTTAGTCAGACATCATTTAGAATAATAAGAAAACGTGTATTAGTAAAACAGAAGATAACATTATTTTATTTATATTAAACTGTGATACTTATGTCTTCTCTGAGACACATTTAATTGTACTGCTGTAAGACTGGTGCCAAAATGACTGATCCCAGAGAAAACCATTTCCCGAGAGAAAGACTGAACCCCCAGTGTGAGATGCCCAAATGTTGATAATAAAGAATGAGTATTTAAGGGATGGTGGCAGGAAATTCAGGGAATCTGTACACAGATCTCCCGCACGATTGCCGTGTGTAGTCCTTTCATTGCCAGGTAAATATTCTAATCTCTGAAATATTTATGATGTATTTGATTGTTTGATGTTTTACTTTCTGAAGATTTTGAATTATTGTTCTTTTACCTGGTTAATAAATTGTTACATTTTTATTCATTCTGACTTACTCTGGATTATTGACTGAAGTAGATCACATTGTATCCATTGTTACCATAAATCTGCGTCAGGTTAGTAACGGACTAAGATCTAGCTTTGAGTGGAGCATTGGGGCACACCAGCTAGATCTTAGAGCTCCGCCTAACATTTGGCATTAGTTCAGGTGTACTTAGACTGTGAAGGCTAAAAAGGGAATTTCCGTTTAAGTACAAGATGTTGACCGACCAACCTAAATAGGGTGAGCCTTACCTCTGTTTAATGTAATGTTATTCTAGTTAAGTGTACATGGGGAACCATGGCATGACTATACCAAAATTACTATTAGAGAAAGTATTGGTCGGCTTATATCTGAAGTAATGGTCATGACCTCTGACTAAAGATAATGTTGCTTTATTCAAGTGTACACAGATCTATGGGGACGAAATCAAGTACTTTTAGAGTGAGTGAGCATGGGAGCAACCCTCTAAACAGTATAGTCAATTACCTCTGTCTAATAACCAAAACTGGCGAGTTTGTGATCGTGGGATCCGTGTAAAACGGCCGACACGAGTTCCCTAAGCGACAATGGTATCCGGATGAACCAGTATAATACAAATTAAGAAGTAAACTAGAATGTCTAAACATGTTGTCTACCAAAACACCACACCACAGACACTTTCGAAGAGAACATGCGATGCGATGCCCTCACATACTGTCTATGCATGCAACTCACTTGATTGTAAGACATTAACTGTGTGGGCTTTCTGTCAAACACTAATACAGACTAATACAAGTACACACCTGTGTATTAAGTGAGCATTACATGCCATAACACCTGCCTGTATTGTTGTTGATGTAATGTTAGGGCATGCCGCATCTGCTCAGCACACCTACGCATGAAAGTCCCTGATGACGATGACTTAAAGTTTGATGTCATGGAGGAATCCATCTGTACAGAGAGGACTTAAGTTCATCCACCTCCACTGTTCATCCACTACCAATGGGAAGACAAGTATAAAACCAAAGGTGAAATTAACTTTTCATGTAGCTTCAGTTAAATTGTTTCAAAAACACAAAATAGCTGAATTTATTTGATATGAAGTCATAATTGATCATTCTTAATAGATATTCCTATAGGTAATATTATTGTGTAAATTATTACATTTTTAAGTTTTAAGTTACCTTTTCTTTCGAAATGCATTTACTTTACTCTGAAACAACTTTACTAACATTGTCAATGGTTGTTTAGGAAAATTACTGGCTAGGGTTATCTGTACACTACAAAGGTGGCAGTACACTGTTAAAGAGATTGTACACTTTTAATGTTTCACAGAGATGTCATGAATATCTACTTATGAAGGAATCACGCTCATTTTCAAAACCCATTTCAAAGGACAGATTGCTATCAAAAAGGACACCAAGTGTTGACTGCATTATCCACAGACCTGTTTGCTCAATAAGCAAACTGTGGAGCGTTTGAAGCATGAAGGTACTTCACACTGCTCCAGAGATTTGTTGAAGATTTGAGCGAAGATGGGTAACAGGTGATCTGTCTTTCAGACAGGTGAGTGAGACATTGTCTGGACCTGGTGCTTTTCTACTTGTTTCATAGCTGGTTTGTTTGCCGAAAAGCTGACAAACATCCTTTTTGCAGGTCCTAAGTGCAGGTTGAGAATCAAGAGGGGGAGAGGAGGTGTTGATTCTTTAGCAGAGAGAGGGATAGAATGAGTATGAGAGGTGAAACTCTCCTTTTTGGTAAAGGTGATTGGAGAAATGTGACTGAAAACAGTTTAAACAAACAAAAACAACAAAAGCACTACAGATCTCCAAACAGAGGCAGCCAGCTGAGGTGTCGTCATCATCAGTAACGCACAATCATTGGTGATTGTAAAATGAGTATAAAGCGTTACTGCAGAGGCATTGTAAGTAAATTAAGTTAAAAGTTCATTTTTGTCATCTAATTTATTCAAAAATACATTAAAACATACAAAATAGATTTTTTGTGGGATATAAAGTCAATGTTCTTGGAAAAAAAATTATATAGTTTAGCATAATCTTTTAATCTTTTAATCTTTAATCTTTTAATCTCAATCTTTTTTTTAGTTCAAAATTAGTCAACTGTAAACAACTTGAAGTTTGTCTATTTACCAGGTTAATTTAGTGTGATAAATCTAACGTTTTTCAAACATAAATAATATTTTACATGAAATTTTAATAACCCCTTACCTTATTTAAATAAGTTTTGTATAAGCAGCATGATATGCCTTTTGGTTGTATGAAGACTTAATATTTGATTGAATTGTATCACATCATAGTGCCCCTTCAGAATGTTGCAGAGATTCAGAAGGGGTTCATATTGCTCTTCTTGGCAAGCAGCATAAAATGGTGACAACTTAATTGCCAAGCCCCAGCAACCAGTTACAGTACCCTAGCAACCGTCCCTTACAATTGCATTGAAAAAATCCTGTAGACTTAGCATTGGGCAGATTTTTGAGACATCATAGCTCTGCATTAGAATGTCAGAGACTTGGGGGTGGGCTTATATTGTTTAGCTTAGCAAGCAGCAACAAATTGTGACATTTCAGTGCCTGGGCACTGAGCAAGTGTGGCATTGAATACATTTCACACAGTTCGTATTTGATGCTCCCAGATGCCCCCAGTGTGGCTTGCAGAAGGAGTATTAAAGACAAACTCGCATTGTTTCCCAAGGAGAAAGACTTCCATTCATTCCTGGCTCCAACAAAGTTGGTACCGTGGTCACACTGAAGTTTGACGACATTGATGAAGGCATCTGTAGACAAATCTTCAATAATTTCAGTGTGAACTGCATGAGATTATAGACAAGTGAATATTAGGCTGTATCTTTTGTACTCCTTGCAAGCTCTCTTTATGGCAAATGGCCAATACAGTCCATGATGCAGAATGTGAAGGGAGCAGATACTACTATACTTTGTGAAGTTCTGCCATTCGTTGTTCTTTTGTCGGCCATCTAAGTTTTCGACATTGCACACTTGTGTATCAGCTTGGCAACTGACTTGCTGCCTCCAATGATCCAAAATCCATTAGTTCTAAGCTTCAAGTTTGATTTCGACCCTGATGACAAAACTTGGCATGGTAATGTTACAGAATTAGCTTGGTGATGTAACTGTCTTTTGGGAGAATCACAGGATGTTTCAGTTCTTGACTGAGTGATGACTTTCTCAGTCTTCCACCTACACAAAGAAGACCTTTGTCCAAAACCTGGATCTAGGTAGTACAACGCACTAGCACTTGAAGAGTGTTCCCCTTCTCGATCATTTATATTTCTTTGGAGAATGTTTCCTGCTGGACAAGCTTGATCACCACTTCAGCAGCCCTCTGACGCTCCTCAACAGTCACATTATCACTGGGGTATTTATGTTTTGATCCTAGTCTTTTTATCCTTTAGAAGCATTGACAAAGAAGAAAATCTATTGAAACGACTGAGAATCTCTTTTCAGCATGACGCTAATTTCTGCAGATAAGACAGCTACCGCAAGTTCCAATCTTGGTATCCAGAATTTATTGCGTCGAAGAAGTGGTGCAGCTTTGTTCTAATGATTTCATGGAACTCATTTGGGTGATAACATCTTGGTATGGCGACATCCTTAAGCTTCTGAAGACCATTTTTCCAATCCTCCCACCATGAACATAATTCACCTGGAAGCTGATCATCCCATCCTATGCCTCTTCAGCACAGTTCTTGCAGGATACACTTTCCCTGTAGAATGAATGGTGCAACAAAACTGAGTGGGTCGTACAGGGAGGCAATGACACAAGATACCACGGTGAGTTGATGGCTGATCTTTAAAGTTGATGTTAAAGCTCAACATGTTATCCTTTGTTGACCACTGAATACCAAGTACACGTCCTGTCGGTGTTACTTCGAGGTTTAAGTCAAGGGGCTTAGATCTGATAACTCTTTCTGATGGGTATATGCAACAGAGAACATCTTCCTCACTTGAGTTGAATTTATGAAGCCGTAAGCCTCCGCGTTTACACAGTGCTTGAGCATCAACGAATACTGGTTAACCCATCATCTACATAGAAGTTCTTTTCAACAAACTCTGATGCTGATGGGTGACCAAATAATTGATGGGTGATGCTGATGGGTGGTTCAAACCAAAATTAGCACACCCAGGAGACGATGAAGTGCCGAAGAGATGGAGTGCCATACAATAGTCTTGAGGCTCTTTCTCCCAGTCTCTACCTTCTCACCATAGAAACCTTCATCTAGAGGGACGAAGAACTGGTGAAACATGTTTTCTATGTCGCAGGTGACTGCGACTAGAGAGAGATAGACCGCAAAACTTAGCTGAACAATTGAACACAACCCTCAGTTTATCTCAGGATTCAAGATTTATTTGTCACATTCAAGTTATATAGTATACAACAAGTAGTGAAATGTGTGTCTGAATGCTCAGTTAGACTGTGCTGATAAATAATAAAACAAAAACACAAGAATTAGAAAAATTAGAGGTAGGGGAAGGGGGGGGGCATAGCAACAGAATAAGTTGTATGTAGATGGCATAGATGAATTATATGGATTATAATAAAGTGCAGTGTGCGAAGTGGTATAGTTATGCCAGAGTCACTTAAATGTAGTGTATATGTTTGCCCATGTTTAAGTGTCTGATGGCATGAGGGAAGAAGCTCCTCCTGAGTCTCTCCGTTTCAGCCATCAAGGTACATAAGCGTCTACCTGAGTGTAGCAGTATGAACTGCCGGTTTCAGGGTAAGTGGAGTCCTAGAGGATCTTAATAGCCCTAGGTTTGCATTGCCTGGTGTAAATGTGATTCAAAGAAGGGAGATCCGTTCTGGAGATATGCTCTGCTGAGCGCACCACTCTCTGAAGAGCTTTACGTCTTTGACTGATATGTTTCCATACCAAGAGTGCCACAGGTCGATAATCGTTTAGGCAGGAGGGTGTGTGGTTTTTTGGCAAGGGAACAATGATGGATTTTTTGAAGCAGGTAGGGACAACTGACTGAGCAAGGGACCCACTGAAGATTGATGTAAACAAACCAGCTAGCTGATCAGCACATGTTCTCAATACATGTTGAGGAATGCCATCTGGCCCAGCCGCTTTCCTGATGTTCACCCGCTTCAGAGCTTTACGAAACTCGTCCTACATCATGACGATGCCGCGCTCATCACTGACATTGCTATACATTTCCATAGTGTACACTGCCTGGCCACTGATGTTGCCAGGGTGGTCTGCTTCAAAACGCGCATAGAAGGTGTTCAGCTCATTTGCCAGAGAAGAGTTAGCTTTTGCCACAAAGGAGGGTTTACTTCCAAAAGGGCAGATGGTCCTCAGTCCCTGCCACATGCGTCTGGAGTCACTCAGTTGGAAGTGAGACTCCACATGCTCTCTGTACCACTGTTTAGCTGTTTCAACCGCGTGTCGGAGAGCGTAGCATGCTAACTTGTAGTCATTCATGTCCCCTGACAGGAGTCCCGCATTGTACACTGCTGTGTGTAGTGCGTACGAATTGCTGTGCATTCACCAGCGGTGAATTGTCCGATTTTGGTCCGATTGGTCCGATTTTCCAAAAGCCGGTAGCAAGTTGGCTTTGTAACCATTTCTGAATAATGTGTAACAGTGACCCAATGTATTTCCTCCTCTCGTTGGACAGGAGATGTGCTGGTAAAAGTTCGACATTACCTTAAAAAGACGGCAGCGATGTAATAGATGTTTCCTTTAAGCGACGAGTTTCACTGTAGCTGTCTTTGGCATCCATAAACGTGACACAGAGAGTTTCTGACAAGTGCTTCTTTCTTTATTTCGCACGTGAAAAACGCCATTAAGCTTTAGTTTGCGTAGCACCGTGAAAGTCAACTTCACATACTTCGCTCCCCTTTACCAAAGGGTACTAGGTTTAAATTGAGCAGAATCAAGGCACCATTCACTATAAAACTAAATTTTATCTTCCTACACTGTGAAGGAACATGAATCTTCGCTCTTCTCTCTGCAGATCTGACTACTTTGCATTACTTCAGATGCTTTAAGAAAGACTGCTTTAAGAAAATCCCCAATTTGGATTTACATGCTCCACATGGTTAGCTCACATGACAGCTGCTTTAAACTCTTGACTCCAAGAATAATTGAACATTATTTTTAGTTGATTTTGGTGATGCCAAAGAAAAGTGGAGTGAGGCTGATTAATATTAAATGTTTTTACCAACAGACAGTGGTAGGGTTTATCTTTTAGTGATTGCAGATGTTAAAATCATACTGCTCAGACATCACAGTATAAACCAAAACAGACACATTTCTAATGCAAAACAAAAGTTTCACCTGAAACTTTTCATTAATTGTATTCAATAACTTTTTCCATCTGTCCATCCAGTCAAACTGTCTTGTTTTGAAATGCATTGTGCATTTTTAAATATTTCAAAGAAATGTCAAGGAATAGAAAAATGGACTTGAATAATGGACAATAATAACAGTTAGTTACAATAAGGTTCACTGGCAAAATCTTACAGTATAACTGTCAGAATTATTGCTCTAGTACTGGTATTTTTGTCTGTGAGTTTACAGTCTGTAAGATAATGAGCATGTGTATGTGCACATTTTTACATTGCCATTACCAGCAAAGGTTATCTGATGTGATCAGTGCAATATTCCTGTTTTTGTGTGTGGGCTTGAATGCCAATTTTGAAGAATTTAACAAAATTTTAGCAAGGTACCATTACTGTAGCTTTAAAGATATATGCAAGGATTTTATACATTCTTATTTTAGAATATCATTAGAATAATTATTTTATAATTATTCTAATGATAAATGACAAGTCATGCATCTCAAAAGTATTTGTGGATTGTTTAAACGGAGTACACTTCCCTGACTGAAAACCCAAATAGCCATAGATTGTATTAGATGATATATGCAATCCTGTTGTGTCTGGCCTGATGTCTAATGGTAGGTGACTTACAGTAAGAAAACTAGCTGTCTTGGCTATATGACAGCTGTAATGAACAGGGTTGTTCAGCACTTTGAGCATGAATCAGCATTGCAATCTTGACAGAAAACAATACATGCAGTGTTGTGCTCAAACTTTGTAGAGTGGAACAGTTGTATTACAACAAACAGTTTCCTGATAAATAAATTATAATAGTTATGGTCCTTGCTGGTGTTTTTAACTGTTGTTAAACAAACTTTAAATAAACTCCAACTTGGCATTGAACTAAAATAACCATTTAAAAATCATTTATTTAAAAATGCTGTTTTACCTGTTGTAACAATAGGACAGTTGTTGTTACAACTTGTATCAAGTCTTTATCCTTACATTTCTGTCATAATCTAAACGGAAAAATCATCAGAATTAAGAAAAAAATTATCTGGTGTATCAGTGTATCACGTAATCTTTATGGTATACAAATATATATACATTAATAATGAGCTAACTCAATGTAATGTAACTTGATGTAATATGACAATTTCCAAACAAGTAATTGTATGTTGATCCAGAATGAACTGAAAAAACATCTGCCACACAGGAGACAATTCTCTGGGTTATTATGATTTTAATAAATGCAGGTTAATTGCCTGGGTTTGTTGAATGAACAGCTCAGATGCTTTTGGAAAATGTAATTGTGCATCAAAAAATTATTTACAATTGTTGTCAATTGATGCCACATAGCTGAATTAAGATCTTGCTTGCATTACAAAAACTGTGAAAGAATTTTAGAGTTTACTTTAAAAAGGTCACAGGGATAAAACTTTGGGTAGTTAAAAAAACAACTTAATTAAACTGTCTGAAACCCAGGTGTTTCTTTGCAACATCACATTCCTCATCAGAGAACATTTAGCTTGGCAACAGAACACATCGTAGTACCTACATCTCCATGTGAGCTCTCCATCACCTTGACCTTCCCTGAGCTGTTGCACATCACCTTGATGTGGAATGCATTCAATCTGTAGCTTTGTGTATTATTTGACATAGATTACTAAAACATCCCCACAAAAAATTCACTGCAAATCATAAATTCACTTGACAGACCTATGAAGCTAACATTTTTTAAAAGTGTTTTTATTTCATTTTGTGAAACTCAGAGTTTTGAAGAAGTCACTCAGTTTAAATTAACATTTGTATGCACGCACGCACTCGCCACGATCTCGACAAACAGGTGATAGGAATAAACCGATAACGAGATTAATGAGGAAACAAGGGGGCGGGGTCAAGACACGCGACGGGAGAGCACGTGGCAAATATAAACTAACAGATGCCATGTGCTTCCACAGAAAACAAAGACACAGAGCATGAGGTTAGATCCTGATTCCAAGAAACAAGAACCACAACTAGGATAGAGTCAGGATCTAAACAACATGCCCTGACATAAGACAGAGCGTCAGAGGAGAAATGACCCTTGCAGTGAGCCTGGGTTCTCCCAAGGTTTTTTCTCCACATTCATCACTGGAGTTTGGGTTCCTTGCCACTGTTGCCGTGTTGGAGTGCTCACTGGGAGACTGTGGATAATTTGGTGGATATTTGATACTCCATAGTAAATATCTGACTTGATACTTAATTATTAATAATTGACATACTGTTCTTATTTGTATCATTGTAAATATTTCCTTGTTTTTTCCCTTTTCCTCCCTGTAAAGCGGCTTTGAGACAATGCCACATTGTAAAAGCACTATACAAATAAAGTTGAATTGATTGTCAGGATCCTGGCAAGATAATCTAGAAAGACTCAACAGGAAGCCAGGACCCTGACAAAATGTCTTACGGTACTATACCAACTGAAGCATCACAATGCCAAGTAACACATATACAAAATAAACCAAACCTTCATAAGTACATAGATGTAAATAAACACAGTCTAGATTTTTCCTGTACAAAATTATGAGATTGAATAACCAATTATACCAAATAACCAATTACTATTGCTATGAACAAATTAAATCACTGCATAAAAAAATAATCTTAGCACTGCACAGTAGCACGGAAGTTGCATGAAGTGAAATACAGATATAGTATTTACAACTGCATAAATAAGATTGATGTTTTAAATATAAAACTCTGAATATAGAAATATGAAATGTTGGTGGGGAAAATGAAATAATATGCCTAATAGTATATGAGACAAAAAATACACCAGGAGGTGGCAGCAAGTGTTAATGACTGAGTCACAGAATCATTCAACTGATTCAGGCTGGTTTAAGGAATGAAGCAAATTACTATTTTTATGAATGAATGAGTGATCATTGATTTGCCTGATTTGTTCAAAAACATGGATCCATTCATGAAAATAAATAAAAACAGTGCTCTTGCTTGTGACTGCTGAACTGTCAGGAGCATTTTTGCCAGCATATCTTGACATTTCCAACCAGAACTGGAGAGTAGCCTAATCATTTTGCTATGATTAACGTCAGTTTCTGCACAGTAGGTTTTTATATGTTGCGTGCAAGTTTATCATATTCATGGATAAAGAATCACAGAAATGGGGCATTAAACAAGATTAGGGACTTCAGTATGGTTTAGATTTTTATTTGGAGGGATTTGAATGATTGGCAGTCATTTAAAAGGGCACAAAAAAATGAACTTAAATTCTGGACCTTTGACAGTGAAGTGTTCGTTCAAACCACCCGAAGCCCCCACCCACCTCCAATCCCCCGTCTATGGGCATGTTTTTTAATGATCATGGCAGCATTTAATCTAATCATAACAAAATAAGGAAGGCCTTATTATAACTGGGCATCGATGTGAAGTTAGGCACTTTACAGAGTTATTCAGACATTTGGACTTAAAAAAACAACTTACAAAACTTTAAAAAACACAAAGAATGAGGAATATTTAATATCACAAACTATAGCTTCAGTTACATGTAAAAGAATTTAAAAGACATCACAGTAACACTTTGTAACAGTAACAGACAAAAGCAACTGTTTATCTCTAGTGCCGGTGTAGTCTGTTGAGGTACTGGCGGGTGGTGTGGGCTGTGGCAAGGATGGAGTCTCTTGTATAGTGAGTGCTGTCTTAGTGTCATCTGTCATTCGGTCATCAGATCACAAGGAGACCCATCGGTGGGTTGGCTTGGGGTTGCTCTGATGACAATGAGCACAAGTGGTAATTTAACATCCCAGTCTTTCCAGTTTCCGACACATACTGCTCCAGCACACTGACCACTGTTTGGTTGGGTCATTCGAAGAATGCTGTGATTCTGTGATTTGTGTTGGTGGGTTCTGAAAGGCACTCTACCCACTTGGTAAACTAACACATGATGGTGTAGACCCCCCTTGTGGACAGGTCATGCACTGTCTGTTTGGAGGTCAACTGTAGCAAGGTGGCTGCTCTGCGTTGCAATGGGGCTGTGTGGTTTGGGATTTGCCGGTTAGAACTGGCAACAAACCAGAAATCCTTTGATATGTTCTGCCTCATCTTGCTGCATGCTGGGTCAGTACACCACTTATTTTAGTTTGTTTTTTAGTGGTTTTGGCTTTGGTATGTTGTGGGCATACATCAGCCTGAGCCCCCTCTGGCACTGGGGAGCCACAAGCTTGCTCTGGAGGATGTTATCTTGCAGGTGCAGCATATGCTCGAGGTCACTGTGATAGGGCAGGTGGTGGGGTATGACAGGTGGTTTAACATTGCATTGTTTGCAGCTTCTTTGAGTGGATGTAATATGGGCACTGTTTTGGCGGAGTTTATTGTTTGTTGGTTGGCTCTGCCATGCTTGGGGTGGTGGGTGGGTCATTGGTGACCATGAGTCACTCTGAACTGCATTAGCTGTGGGGTATTAAACAGTCTGGTTCTTAGGGCTGTTTGCATGAGCCTTTTCACCTTATTGATGCAGATGAACATGTTGTGTTCCTTGGACCAGGTGTTGATGCTCATCTGGCTTGAGGTTTGCTTGAGGAGTCTTGAGCTTAATTAGTTTTTAGCCAGAGAGTTGGCCTGAATTTGATCTGTGCAGGTCAGGAATTCTCTCATGAAGTTCTTGTAAGCCAATGTAATTTGAAGGGTAATCAGAAAGATTGTCATTTGTACTTGTGATGACTGATGGGCCAACTTGAAGTGTTTTAGTGGGAAGGGTTTGTTGTTTATCCACAGAACACCTGCTCTGGGCATACTGGTGCATCCTTGAAGGGTCTTTGCTTACGTGGCTTTGCCAGAATTGGTTTTGGTGGGTGGATGTGTTGGCTGTTGAGGGACATCATAGGTTGGTGGAAGGTTTCTTTGACCACCTTTGTGTTATGTTGTTATTGAAGAATCGCTAGATGGCTTATGCAGTGCAGAGCAAGGCTGTCTCATCATAAGTAATTCAGCTCTGGTGGGAGCAGTGTTCAGCTGGCATAAGTTACCTACCTTTTGTTACACACAGTTGACTTTGGCTCTGCATCATTGCCTTTTGTGATAAGCAAGGCACTGACATTTGCTAGCTTGTGTGGGGCATGGCCCATCTCCTTAAGGTGCTCCTTTATGGTCATTTTCTTCCTAAGAGAATTGTCTAAAGTCTTGGTAAATGTTCCTGTAGTTGTACAGGATGCATGCGGCACAGGATGGCATCACCATTAGGGGGTGTGGCTTCCAGAGTGAGACCAAGCTCTATGTATTCCATTGAAGGTGTGTGGTTGGGAGTTTGACCACACTGCTTGTTAAGCTGGACAGCGACCCCTTTGGTGTATGCAGGAACTACAGTTTCTAGTTTATTTATCAAGATGTAACCACTGGTATGGTCTTGCTTTGATAAGAGGTTCACATACTTGACAGCCCCCTACAAGAACCAGAAGGTAGCAGGTTCAGCATTGGTCATTCCACTTCAAATTCAGAGCGCAAATTCCCTGGACAGTTACCATGGTTGACAAGCAGTCCAACAGGAACTGTGTGCAGTAAAGGGAACATTTGGTGTGTCATTGGTTGTCCCCCATAGCTCCAGTGTGGTGTCTGTTAACATCATGTCATTCAGGTGTATGCCTTTCATGATTTGAGGGCAGGAGGAGTCTAGGTGTTTGGCTGTGATATCTGTTGAATCTCTGCTGAAGGGTCTGGCACTTTAGTGCTGTTGTGCGCCCTCCTGAGTCAGTTCGGGTTACTGTGCAGAGACAGGAAGGATTTTTACCAGTCTTTATGAAGGCAGCCCTGTGCTTTCAGTGGCCTTATAGGCTGAGTTTCACAGATGTCAGGTGGTCGTTGTGCAAGAAAAGGCCATTGTGTTTAGGTGGTGGCTCACAATAAGATGCAGATTTCTGAGAAAGAGTTTGGCATTTAAGTCTCCCTCCTTTTCAGCTTCTCCTGTTTTTTGATGCAGACTCAAGGCTGGCTGTAGCAGCTATGTTGGAACCTCGGGTAATCCTCCTTGACAGTTTCTGACTGCTGGTCCAAGAATCTGCCCACCTCATGGCTGGAGGTGATCCTGAGCAGGTGCAGGCTGTCTTGTGTGGTTACGTTGGGCAATGTTCATACATAAAAGTCAATCTGTTAGTATGTATGTTGTTGCCTGCTACAGGATTTGTGGTAAAAGTTGTTGTGTTTTTAGCTTGTCGGGTTCTGTGGGGCCACACAATGTGTCTGCAGCAGCTCTCTCCGCCCCCACCCTTTGGTGGTTGCTGGCTGGTGAGGTGTGAACAGTGGCAATCTCAATCTTGTGAGAGAGCAAGAGAGAGCCCACCTCCCGCTGCTCATCCAGATCAACCTGTGAGCCATCTTAATGGGGGGCTCTGCCCTCAAAAGAAAGTGAGGGAAACACAGAGCACAAAAGCAAGGGCAGCATGTTTTTCCACAAAGCACTCAAAACAAAACTCAAAAGAGTCTATTCAGGGAGAGAATTAGAGGGAGGCCTTTTTCTTTTCTTACAAACAGCCCGCACAGACAGCAGCACACACACACACAAAACAGTCTCTGAAGTCAAAGAAACCCTTTGTTGAAGTCAAAGAAGACACATTTCTTCATGTCAATTTATAGTCTCTGTGAATGCACATTCTGATGACATCACTGCCAGAGGTTATTTAAGCTGAGTTCTCAGTGTGTTTGACAGACATGCTTCACAACCAGTTGAACAAATAACATTTTCATTAGATTTATAAAACAAAGCATCAAGCGTAGCTTTTGATAGGGAATACAAAAGTTTCAGAGTCTATATCATACTATGGATGGCTATGGATACATGCACAGTAATTGTGTGGGAAGTTCTGGTTACAGAATGCTTCCCTGAGGCTTTTGCTTAGCCACCTTATATACACAGGTAAGAGATTCAATTCAGTTTAATTCTATGGCCAATTCAGAATTTGGTCTGGTAAGGTTAAGTTTATTGGCAGAGAATGGTTGTGAAGCATTATAAGAACAGATAACATAACCAGATGTTTCATGGCATCAGATGTGATTGGTAAATAACATCACATTTCATTTCAAGGTCATTTATCCCATAAAGTTATCCCTCCCTGTTAAACCTTGTTTCTCATTTTCTCCATTTATACATCACTGGAGTTTTGGCTCCTTACTAAGAAACTGCTGACATTAGCCTAGAATAATGTTTTGTACATTTTGTTAATTATCATTGTTTTAATATTTTTCTTTTTTCTTTCATTTTTCATTTTCTTAACCAATATCACTGCTTTATTTCACTGTTAAATATTTCTTGATATTTTTCATTTGTAGAGTTGCTTTGTAACAATGTGGCATTATAAAAATAAATACCCTTGAATTGAATTGAATATGAAAACACATTGACCTGTGTTGTAATTTACTTTATCCAATTATGACTTTTTAAATAGTTAATACTTACTCAAAACGAGCTTGTCTTTAAATGTTGCACATTTCTTGTGACAATATGATCACAAAGGGAGTTAAATTTGGTCTCAAATTTTGACCCTTAACTGAGTAACAGGATAAACATTTGTATTATGTTACTCCAAGGAAGATTTTATCTTTTGTTGGGCAAACAAAGAGATTTTAGATTTGCTGAGCAAGAGAATCTCTTTCTCATCCACACTGCTACTCTCAAGTCCCTGATAATGTAGTTTCATCTAATTCTAAAGCCCCAGTGGATTTCTGCATTCTCCGGTCTAACAGTGGGTAATCCGACCCATTCTATAAATGTGCCTTTTTAGGGTGCGTCCTAGCTTTCCCTTAACATTTTCTACAAGGCAAATAAGAATTCACTTACCACAACAGTTGGAGAGAGAAGGGGAAAAACCCAAACCTCTTGCTCGGGGCATATCTGAATGAGATTGCATCGGTCACCAAGTGGCCCAACGACTACCCACTGGCATGGGTGAAGTTTTGAATGTTCTGTCTTATCTTAGCACTTCTGTAAAAGTTGTCCCAATTTATTACAATTTTGTTTAATTGACTTTGTGGCTAGTTTCAATCTGACTCCAATTTTATATGAAATTTAGGCTGGTGGTTCCAAATTATCTGTTGATCATAATTAAGGGTTTGATTATTAGTGAATTCTCATACTCTTAGTTACTTATTCATTAGACCCAATCTCGCAAAGAGTCTCGCACTGGCTGGGATACATGGATCTCACAGTCACAAAACTATCAGTCTGATCTTAGTCAGAGTTTGCTGGGTAAATGAATATTTAATCTGGCCGCCCTTGCTCTGATCTAACAATACTTATCTTAGCCATTATCATGCAACTTGCTAAGACAGATGATACACAGAAATCTGGAAATCTTCATTAATGCTCCCCATGTTCCATTCAACTACAAGATTTCAGTTTGATCTTATCCTGACATACTTATTTTGTGGTAACATTGTGGAAACATATATTACTCCTCCAGTACATGCAGGCTGGAGATAGACCGGCAAGCAACTAATGTGCTTAAGACTCTACAATAATCTGTAAATCCTCTTCAGACATCTCACCTGTGTAAAATGTACAGAGCCTTTATCATACATAACCAGGTCTTTTAAAGTGTCAATGGTAGCTTTAGCAAAGACTCCAAACTTTGTCAGAGATAATAGAGGTTGTGGGTTCACGCGCAAGAGGTCGTGGGTTCGATTCCCAGGGAGTACATGTACTAAGAAAAATGTTTAACTTGAATGCACTGTAAGTCGCTTTGGATAAAAGCGTCTGCCAAATGCAAAAATGTAAATGTAAATGTAAATAATAGCTGTTAAGGGACAGGGCAGAACAGTCAACACATTTGTGTCAAGTATTCATATAAAAACGTTCATATTTGATATGGTCAGAACAGCAAACAATAAATCACTAAAAAATAAAACTGCACCAGCAATGCTAAAATAATGGGATTTAAATTTATGAGAACATGCTGCTAATAAAATATATATGCTAAATATACTGCTGTCCTGCTTTAAGTCTCTGTCCCATCTTGGTGGCCTGGGTCCTAAAGTAATAAAGCAGGCTATCTTAGCATGTCAGTTCTCTCAAATTTACACAAAGTATATGGACACTTAGGACGTACAACTTAAACCTTTAATCAGATATAAAATGCCACACATGGCACTTCTAAACAATAACATGAACTATTTCTTAGAACTATTGCTATTACTTGTGATTAATATTATACAATATATTAATTATTTGTAATATTAATAATATATTAATGTCAAGGGGATTTTAATGGACATTTGTTTGACATTTGTTTTCCTTAAGTTTACATGTGTCCTAGCAGACTAACTACCCATAGGTGCACACAAGCTATTAAGGGATATGCAAGACTGGTGTGCCAATGACGTGAATGATTTTAATTCATTATCAGAGAAAAGTTCAATGCTGAGGTCAACCCTTTAAGACCTTAATCAAGAGACCCCAACATTCCAACAAAGGGAAAGCCAAGGTATCAATACACTGTGCCCCAAAATTGGAACCATTTGCTTTGAGTTTTTATCACTGAAGTGGTCTGCTGGTCATTATCATCTTAATAACTTGATAAGTTGCTAGATATGCAGTACAGTGATGGCTTGGATTATTTTATTAGCAGTGGCCTAAATATACTAATGCTGACAGCCTGGAAATATTGGTTAATCCCATGTGAGTCTCTATAAAACTTGGGTGAACACACGCTCCATCAGTACAGTCCTGTCTTGTTACTCCGTCCTGACAAGCCAACCAAACACTTCCACCGAAGGGGCTGACAACACCAAGCAAACGCAGCCATGAATGGTACAGAGGGGCCGGCATTCTACGTTCCTATGTCTAATGCCACCGGCGTTGTTAGGAGCCCGTATGAGTATCCCCAGTACTATCTGGTGGCTCCGTGGGCATATGCCTGCCTGGCCGCTTACATGTTCTTTCTCATTATTACTGGGTTCCCTATAAATTTTCTCACGCTGTATGTAACCATTGAGCACAAGAAGTTACGTACACCTCTCAACTACATTCTCCTGAACCTTGCCATTGCTGACCTCTTCATGGTTTTCGGCGGTTTCACCACAACAATGTATACCTCGTTGCATGGCTACTTTGTTTTTGGACGCCTCGGCTGCAACCTCGAAGGATTCTTTGCTACTCTGGGCGGTGAAATGGGACTCTGGTCCCTGGTTGTGTTGGCCATAGAGAGGTGGATAGTCGTCTGCAAACCCATAAGTAACTTTCGCTTTGGGGAGAATCATGCCATCATGGGTGTTGCCTTCACCTGGATCATGGCCTGTTCCTGCGCCGTGCCTCCCCTTCTCGGCTGGTCCCGTTACATCCCTGAGGGAATGCAATGCTCATGTGGAGTTGACTACTACACTCGTGCCCCTGGCGTTAACAATGAGTCATTTGTAGTCTACATGTTTATCGTCCACTTCACCATTCCACTTATAGTTATTTTCTTCTGCTATGGTCGACTTGTCTGTACTGTAAAAGAGGCTGCTGCCCAGCAGCAGGAGTCTGAGACCACTCAGAGGGCAGAGCGTGAGGTCACCCGCATGGTTGTAATCATGGTCATTGCCTTCTTGATTTGTTGGCTTCCCTATGCCGGTGTGGCCTGGTATATCTTTACCCACCAGGGAAGTGAATTTGGACCTGTCTTCATGACACTGCCAGCCTTTTTTGCCAAAACTGCTGCTGTCTACAACCCCTGCATCTACATCTGCTTGAACAAACAGTTTCGTCACTGCATGATTACAACTCTGTGTTGCGGCAAGAACCCCTTTGAGGAGGAAGAAGGCACATCCACTACTGCATCCAAGACCGAGGCATCATCTGTGTCTTCCAGTTCTGTGTCCCCTGCGTAAACATGTACACAACACACTTTAGCAGCAACATACACTGGGCTTCAGCAACCAACACCACAAAAATTTCAGCCCAAGAAAACAAGGAGCTACCACTTGCAGAAATAATGTCTCTCATTGTTCTTATTATTTTTTATTTTTACAAAACCCAGTTGGTTCAGCCTAAAGACAGATCAAAGAGGATAGATCATGTCCCAGTTTCTGGACATCCAGTGAGTCCAGCATAATGGTGCATAAGAATATTTTTGCTTTTCTTTTAAAAATGCAGCAAAAGGAAAAATATCCCAACTCATTTACTGTTGGACTCTTTCCTGTATTGGCTTTGTTGTGATTGTAGAGGCATGTATTCAAGGCAACATTACAATAAAAAGCACTTTGCAAATGAAACCACTCTGTTTTAATTGACTTGTTACTATTAGTGAAACTAGTATTTTAATTTAAATGAACAATATTAAGAGGGGTCAATGACATTCAATTTTCTTGATCTTTTGACATATAAAAGGTCTTGGTATCATTAATAGATCCTGCAAGCTTCATATCTTAAAACGATCCTCCCCACCAATAACAAAAGCATTTATGTAATCATGCTCTGAAAAAACAATGAAAAATGTCTGGATTTGTCACATCGTTTTTTTGTGAATTAATTTTAATATGAGCTGCCCCTAAACAAGATAACAACACCTACTTTTACATCATCACATCATTGGCTCTGTCTACAGTCTTTTATTCGCAGTGAAGTGAAATCAGTCCTTGCTTGACAAAACAATATCAGAGCAACATCTTTGCTTGGGATGAATCCACTACAACCTCGGTCAACAGGTTGTTGTAATTTGTTACATGTAATTTGTTGCTTATATTTAGTACTGAATATATTATAATAAACTAATCAGATACAGTTAGCTTTAAATTGTGATCCACAAGAGACATTGTGCAGATCCCCCACAGCAGGGAAATTTTGTGACTGTAAGACGGCATAGCCACAGGACAACAGGACAGGACTCTGATTACAGTTTCAAACAGGTTCTCCCCACTCGGTGATGCACCCACTGAGACACCTGTTGAAAGTGCCCTAGCTATCAGAGATTCTGTTGTATGGAATGCGTAAAACAAAGGCACCAGTCACTATAGTCAAATGTTTACCAAGAGCCAGAGTCCCCAACATCAAAACAAATTTGAATGTGCTGGCTAAATGTAAACAAAATTTAGTAAGATTATTATGCACAAATGTTGTTAGTCTCCATCAGTCTGATATCACTAAAGAGGTGTACGAACTTGCTAGTACAATGTCAGACACTGTAACATGCTGTAATATGTACATAGCACAGACAAACAATTAATAAGGCTTGGTTTGTTGGATATTAGATCTCTCTCTACCAAAGCACTTTTTGCTAATATCATCACAGATCATAACCTAGATGTGCTCTGTTTGACAGAAACGTGGCTGAAATTAGACAATTACATTACATTAAATGAGCCTATCCCCCAAAACTACTGTTAGAAGCATTAACCTCATCAAGGCAAACAGGGGTGGGGAAATGCTTGTTGCTGCACTTTATGGGAATATTTTTAAAGTTACCCAGAGATCTGATTTCAGATACAATTCTTGAAGTAATGGTGCTCAATATAACTTTATGTATTGTAAACAATAAATCAAGTTTTTTATTTCTACTGGCTGCTGTATACAGGCCTTAGCATAACAGGTAACTGTGAAAACCTTGACATTGCAACAGAAAATGTTAACTTCACTTTTCTAACACCTTAGACATAGTTGCTTCCCGAAAAATGGAGCATAACTGGAAGCAAACAAACCTAGAGGTTTTTCCTACAGCATGGAAGGAGAGTGTGAAACAATAGTTGTAAACAGCTGTCAATATCATAGCAATGTTGAGTTTATGAATTTCTTTAATAACAAAATAGATACTGTCAGATAAAAAACTATACAAAATATATAAACATACAATTGCCTGCTACACAATCACATGAGACAGTGCATCATAGTTTGCCTAAGGAACAGTCATTCTTTACAATAGGTAAGGTTGAACTGTCAAAAATAATTAAATCATCTAAATCAACAACATGTATGCTTGATCCTACACCTACCAGGTTGCTAAAAGAGATGCTCCCTGAAATAATTTATCCTCTACATAGTATTATTAATTCATCATTGGTGTTGGGACATGTACCAAAACGTACAAGCTGTTATCAGACCTTCTATTTAAAAACACAGCTTGAATCCAGGGAACTAGTACATTACAGACTCATCTCAAACTTACTCTTTATTTTACAAATACTTGAAAAAGTGGTGTCCTCACAAATATGTTCTTTCGTGGAAAGAAACAGTACCTGCAAGGTTTTCCAGTTTAGACCATATTATAGTACAGAAACTGCTCTCAGCATAAAGCGGGAACAGCTTATATCTTGCATAATATAACACCTATGATCTATCATGTTAATTGACTAAATGTTGCATAGTCTCAAAAGTACATACTGTTACAGTAGGCAGTCTGAATACATTCTAATGCATGTCCATTTATTTAAATGGTCCAAATGTGTTGTAGTTATCATCAGTTCAGTCAACTCTATATTCATAAACTAATTACAATTACATTATACTAAAAACGTGTTAGGATACATTTGTGAAATAGTTAATCGCCATCATTTTGGCTATTATAACATACATTCTGTTTTATATAATATTAAGTGCAAGGATGGGGGGGAGGCGGGGGTCTAGTCTCAGTGTCACCTTGGATTATGGGTTTTATGAAGGATTAATAGATATGAATGCATATGCATTGTTTACCTTCTGTGCCATTTATTAATAGGAACACTAACAGGGAATGCTATGCATTATAATTAGAAGGATTATGTTTTTGCATGAACATTTTGCCTAAATATTGATTAATTTACAAAATATGTTGCATCCCAGTTGAACAAAACACATGAAGTAATTACAGAAAATTAAGCCGTATTCAGCTGTAATCACACGGCCACATATGCCATCAAGTGACTGAGTATTTTATGTATAGAATTTCTTGATTCATAAAAAATTAACTCACTCTCCTTTTACCGTGTAAGTGCTGCCAGATGAGGATGGCTGGATGCTAGTTGCCTCTACACATGATGGATGTGTTACCCATCCATCATGTGTAGTAAGCTAAATGTACTACATGTGCCAGCACTGTAGAATAATTACAAAGAGACCCTGACAAACTGGCTGCAGTCTTCGACACTATTTAATGCATTAACAACATGAAAAATTTTATCTTTCCAAAGAACAATTGTTTATTTCTTTGTAAAACACGTTAATAAAGACAGTTACATTTCAATAGAGGCCTTTCAGAAGTTATTTGTCTTCAGTTCGGTGACACAATACATTCACCTTTTTCAGTTTTCAATCAAAAAAGCTTGTTTCCCCACATCACCATAATGTTCGGTGACACAATACATTCACCTTTTTCAGTTTTCAATCAAAAAAGCTTGTTTCCCCACATCACCATAATGTTCATGAAACAATCTCATTTTTAGACCTTCACATAATTGAATATAGCATTTGCGCTATCCTCATGTTTACATGTACACCACTAAAACATCCAGGAAATCTTTTCATGTATATTTTCCCATATTTCACATTGCTCACATATTTGTCCTGCTTATATCTAATACATGACTCATTAATACTGAATATGTATTAATAAACAGTTTTTCTTAGTAGTAAAAGAAATTTAAACATTGAAAGACTTTATACCCTTTTTAAAACCATCAGTCATTTGTGGAGCCCTCAGATGTTCAGGAACGGCATTCCACGACAGAAAGGGCTTGGTCCCCAATGGTGCGGGTCTTAGTCCTAGGGGGGAGGAGACAATGAGTGTTTGTGGAGCAAAGGGAATATGCTGAGTTCTGTGGAGTGAGGAGGTCTTTAAGGCAGGTGGGGGCATTGCCATTAATGTACTGATGTGTGAGGAGAGAGACTTTATATTCAATCCGGGCGGAAATGGGAAGCCAGTGTAATGATTGAAGAATTGGTGTAATATGTTCATATTTATGCACTCTCATTAGGATCCTAGTGGCACTGTTCTATATGTGCTGGAGTTTCTGGATGCTCTTGCTAGGGATCACGATAAGATGAACGTTGCAGTAGTAAAGTCTGGAGGAGACAAAGGTGTGGACGAGTTTCTCAGTATCATGTAGGCTTGTAAACAAAAGGTTGCTGGTTGGATTCCAGTGCTGGCAGGTAGCAACTGAAGTGCCCTTGATCAAGGCACCTTACCCCCAATTGCTCTCTGGGTGTAGTAGTACTGCCCACTGCTCTGGGTTTGTGTGTGTGTTCACTTCTCACCAACTGTGGGTTAAATGCAGGTCACATTTCAGGTATGGGTTACCTTATAAAAGCTGCTAGATGTCATGTCATCATAAGATGACATCACATTCTAATTCGCATACCAATTACATCACTGCATTATAGTTCTATTCTGTCTGGTGTCAGCAGTTAACAGTTCATATCTGTTCACTTCTCTCTATGCTTGAATACTTTATTTTAGTACAGCCAAATACTCAGTAAAGCTGTTCTCACGCACATATTTCTGTTCTTGTCATCAGACAAGGATAGTATAAAAGAAAGTCACTGATCGCGATGTAGATGACCTTCTGTAGCGTTCCCTGTTGCACTCGGGTGGGATCAGTCTCCAGCTAAAAGTACTTCTTGATCCAATAAGCATATCATGTAAGGTGTGGAAGACATTGTCCATAATGAAAATCGGTTTTGAACATCATTCTCCTCTCAGCAACCACTTCCAGGGGGACTAGGTCCTCTACAATGACAGAACTTTCTTTCTTGATGAGTTTATTTACCAGGTTGGCAAGACTTGCTTCTGAACCAGTGCCCAAGCACTTCACAGCATAGAACTGTTAACTGGTAACCACAGACTGATAAAACATGTTAAGCAATTTGTTACAGATATGTTTAGTCTCCACAAAAAGTCAACTTTCCCCTTCCTGTAAATTGCCTCCATATTCTTAGACCATATAAACATTTGTTGTTTCAAATGAAGACAAGTGATGGCTTTGACTGTCAGATTGTACTGTAGGTATGCAGTGTTTGAGCTATATGCTTGAAAGGAGCCGTGCTAGCAAAGCGTCAGATACTGAATTTCATTCATAATTGTGATTGTTGTGATCACATTGTTGTTTTACAGTGTTTTACAGAGAGATTAGTGAAACTGCAAATTATCACCTAGGTCTCCAAGACCTTCAAACTACAGCAACTGCTTTGCTTTTTAAAGAATCTTACTGCTAAACTGTTTAAATCTAGTCTACTAAGTAATGAACACTGAAGTCCACTTCTAATAGTTTTGGATTTAAATTACAGTGTTAAAGGCCAAGAAAAAGCCTTTAAGGAGAAGTTTACTCCAGAATGAAAATTGCCTCATAATTTACTCACCCTCATGCCATGCCAGATGTTTATGACTTTCTTTCTTCAGCAAAACACAGCTGCAATAATATCCTGTTTTCAGCATTCAGTGATTTAAAGCTTCAAAAAGCACATACATTCACCATTAAAGTAATCTAGAAAATTTTATATATATATATATATATATATATATATATTAGAGCGAGAGAGAGAGAGGGAGAGAGAGAGAGAGGGAGAAGCCCTGAACTTCAAGTGAATAATAAAATTAAGTTTAAGGTTTGTATTAATATTGATATCAGGCACTAAGAGGGCAGAATAAGACAGCAAACCTATTAAAGAATCTATTGTAGTTATTGACGTACTGCTAAGCACTTTTACAAGTTGGCGCTCCAAAATTTTGGAGCACCAGCTTCCACCGAATTCCCAGAGGTTTATTTGGAATTTTGCATTTAGCCTGTAATGAATGCATATGCCTGGCATAACCTTTATTGAGGTTACATTTGTGTATTCCATAAACAAGCAACATATTACCAGCACAAATGTACAATCTGCTAAACACATATACCTGCGGCAACAATGAATGACGTCACAAGAGGGCGGCGTCAATGATGCACCTCCAGGTAACCAAAACTCTGCTTTATATAGCTACAAATTAAGTGACCTATAAAGCAGCTGTATGCCGTGTGATTTTTGTTTACCCAACAGTTACAGCAAACAATGGACGAAATTTTACTTTGGTGGATAGCATTCACAAACATTACTTAAATTGCACAGGGTAACTTACACTTTTGACACAAGTTTCCACTTAAGAAAAAGTGATAAAAATTATTTTCAAAATCATTTTGATTACAGTTTGCCATTTTATAATTTGAAATAAAATAGAGCTATTCTTAAAACAATATAAATGTAAACTGAGAGGGTATTGGAGAGTTGAGAGGCAAGATCTGTTTTGTGTACATTGATAATATTATTGTATACTCTAAACAGTAGCATCTTCAAGATCTTGAAGTGGTCTTTTGTAAACTCCATAGTGCCAGCTTGACAATCAGTGCACAAAAAGTGTACAAAAATGTATCACTTTATGATAAATTTTCAAAACATATTAATAAACATTTATAATGAACTGTTTTGTTGCACATGAATGCAATCTTAAACAGTAGTTAACAGTAGGCTTGTTCTACATGCAGAGCATACTTCATATCCGAGTTCCCACACAAACATATTAATTGGCGGAAGAAAAGTTTGTTTACTTTCTGCCTCGCACTTTCAGCGCACTACACTCACAGCACGCTTCTGGCTAATGAAAGTCATCATGGCAAATGTTAATGACAAGCCTTGAAAATCCTTCTTGTCTGAATTTCATTTAGAAAGTCACACCAGCCATTTATGAACCACAACTTGTTGTCCACAACTTGTCCAAGGCATCTGCTGTCACACTCACAACTGGTATGTGGATATCAAGGGCTACAGTGGCTGCCCATCACCTCACCCAATTGGTAAGCCATGTTCTGCAAACTCGCCCCATTTATGAACAACATACAAGCACAAATCTGGCGGAGGGACTTAAGCAGGCAGTGTTGGCCAGGAACTACAATGCTAGAAATATTGTCAATTCAGTCTGTGTAGCTGGACTGGGCCCCCAAATTCGATGCTCTGCACACACAATTAATTTAGCGTCACATAAAGCAACAGGACTCAGCCCGGTGTCCAGCTAGGTGGAGTCAGAAAGGTTGTGTCCTTTTTCACAATAGCCCAACAGCAGCATACATATTGAAGATCAAACAGGAGATGCTTAATTTACCAAAACCTTATTCATGATATAACCACCTGCTGGAACTCCAATTATGATATGCTTAAGAGATACATTAAGCATCAGGCAGATATGCCCTCAAGTAGAACAAAGACATAACCACATTGTCTGACCAGGATGTGAGAACGTAAAAACCTCACAACACTGATGAGCACTAAATACACATTTTCAGTATCAATATTTTATGTTTTTTCAAAACAAGCAGTCGTTTTATTTAACATTTTTAAAAAATAACAAACATTAATAATTAACAACATGCAATTATGTTTTTTCCCTCTAACTGTACCGAAACTGAACAGACCCATGACTTGGGGTAACTGTATGTATCGAACTGGAACACAAATGCCTGCTGCTATTTTCCATAAATGAAAAAATGTTTTGGTTGCCGAGCACCAAAAATCATCATAAAAGTGTTGCATGTGACTCATGCACTATAATCCAACTATAATACAATAGATTAGAAGAACAGATTTAAACATGAATATAGCTGCAAGCAGCAATGACTGGTGGAAGCACTACAGCGCCACCTGGTGATTCTCAGAAAATGATGCGTGGTTGTCACATGCATTTAACTCCAAAAATGAAAGACTATTTTAAAGTCTAAATAGGTATGTCTGTTGTAATGACATACTTCCAGCTGGTGGTGCTATGACTGTGACTCACAATAGCCACATCATTGTGATCAGTCCACAACACCAAACATATTTCCAAAGTTTGATGAAGATATGAGTCACTTGTTTCCATTTGTTGAAATGATTTTATTGCCTCGCCGTGGCAACACAATTATCAATCAGATATCAAAAATCCCTTGGCAATTTAGAATCTTCAATCTCTAGACATAAGTCATCTAGACATAATTTTGGTGACAATCCCTAAATCCCCTAAGAGGAGTATTTAAAAATTCAAAGCCTGTAGCGGTCAGAAAACATACAACAATCCAAAAAGGCTGACTTCCTGTTGGGCATAGCTAATAAATATAATTTTGAAAATTGCCAAGATAGATGTGAACACCACATGTAGGGGCCCAAACCCCCCTAAACCCCCACCTTGAAACAGGACCCTCGCACACCTATGCAAAGTAAACGGTGGCATATTGTGTAATGAAAAAAGGAGATATGATATCAGTGGTGTCAGGGCAGTAGTGTAACAATGAGAGTTGCAAGGTTTCACCATTTTGAGGGTTGGCAATTAAAGCATAAAGTAACATCAGAAAGAAAAAATAATTTATGTATGTATGTGTGTGTGTGTGTGTGTCATTGTTTGAAACTAAATAAATTAACAACACAAGTTAAACAATAATGTACATACAAAGTTGCTTATTGTTGTCTCTGAGTTCCTATTTCACCTGAGACAACAGGGCAAAAACAGCTCTTTGGTGTCTCTGACCCTTGCTGTGGGTCATTTTTCTGACTCAAAGGCCGGAGTCAACAAATGAATCCTTTTCTATTACTCCCCTCTGTGCTTCTTCTTACAGTTATCACCTAAGTGTTTTGTTTCTATTTGAAGGGACTGCCTATCAAAACGGCTATAAATTAAACTTATATTAACCTTAAGCTAGACCTGATGACTGCCATGCCCAAGCAGTATGCGTGTAGATTCATGTTCATAACATGATTTCTACAATAAAGCCTACTGATGAAGAGAATCCAAGTCTTCTAGCCTTCACTGGAAAAAGTTTCCAACATCATGATGTTTTCAAGAAAGAAGTGGTTTTTGAGTTACAGTGTACTATAATTCAGGGGCAGGTGAGCTACTGTTACGGAGGAGGTCCCTGCTTCACCTCCTCCACGCCACCAAAGGGAACCATCCCTGGAGTATTAGTTTCATTTTGGACTATGGTGGCAGGCCAAGAATTCAAAATTAACCTGGTTATCCGAGGCTCAAGCAGCGTTTCAAGACTTGAAGACACGATTCACCACAGCACCCATTCTCAGACACCCAGATCCAGATCGACCCTTTATCATAGAAGTAGACGCGTCTAACACTGGAGTCAGGGCTATACTCTCTCAGCGACACGGCTCACCTCCCAGGATGTTCCCATGCACTTTCTTCTCTCAGAAGTTGTCTCCTGCTGAGCGTGGAAATTGCTAGCTATTAAATTAGCTTTGGAAGAGTGGCGACACTGGCTTGAGGGAGCAAATCAATCTTTCATGGTCCTTACTGACCATAAGAACCTCGAATACCTTCGGTCAGCTAAACGCTTGAATCCCAGACAAGCTGGATGGGCATTATTTTTTATTTGCTTTGATTTTACAGTCACCTACCGACCCGGCTCAAAGAATACCAAGGTGGGTGCCCTTTCAAGTCAAAGTGATGAGACTCTGCTTCCCTGTATTCAAGAGAATATCATTCCAGAAAAGACTTCTTATCGCAGATACATGAATCTCCCAGTTCTGGTCACCCAGGAATTACTGCCACAATCCATTTACTACAGAACTGATTCTGGTGGCCAACTTTATCTGCAGACACGATCTTGTTTGTTAAGAACTGCAATACCTGTCAAACTACCAAGGCATCTAAGCAACTTCCGGCAGGAAATATTTCAGCCACTACCCACACCTCAACGTCCCTGGTCACACATAGCGGTTGATTTCATAACTGATCTTCCGAACTCTCTGGGTAATACAACCATCTTCACTGTTGATTGTTACTACCAAAGCTTCCCTCTGCCTATGAAACTGCTGAACTCCTCATCAATCATGTGTTTAGATTCTATAGCATGCCCAATGACATTGTCTCTGATCAAGGTCCTCAGTTCACATCTAGAGTGTGGTCAATGTTGTTCAAGGGGCTTAATGTGAATGTTAGACTTACCTCAGGCTATCATCTGCAATCTAATGGCCAGACAGAACGTTAGTACTTAGGGCAGAATTAGTACTTAATTACTTGTGATTGGTAAATGACTTGGCTCATTGTGACATTAAAAAAAGGAAATATAGAAATGCTCGCACAAACATGATCACTGCTTTACTACATGTCAATGTTCCAGTGTACACATGCACATGCTCTGTAGGAAGCACAAGAATAGGATCAGTGTGAATCACAGATATTGTTTCCCCAAAGCATTATTATTTGTGCCCAATGGGTCCTGGAAACAATGTATTTTCAGCACATAGGAGAGAGATGGCACTTGACATTAACAACTGAGCACAGCTTTAGTGGTTAGGACTAAACATGCCTAAAGCTGTCTTTACTATGGCCTAAATCTGCCTTTACTATGGCCAAAGCTCATAAGAAGCAGGATCATAAGCCACAGAAAGTTGTAATGACATCACCCTCTAAAGACATGACTGAATCAGCCCTGAGCTGGTGTAAACAAACAACTCTAGGAAGGTTGTTAAAGGCATGGATTATCAACAGATACAAAGGAAAAAAAATATGTAACCAAATAAGCATGCATTAAAATATAGTTATTTTGCATTTCAGCTTTAAATTAATAACTACATCTTATTTCTCTGAAACTCTCTTCTGATTCCATTAAAAGCATTTACCCAAGCATTTTGTAATGACAACACTGATTAAAAAAAAAAAAAAAAAAACTTGAATAAAAACCAGGTATGGGCAAATAAATTCTTAGGCACAACTCTGACTTAAAACATAATACCAGTTACCCAATAGCTCAAGAATGTTTCAAATATTAAAGCTCAGAAGCCACAAAGCAAAACTGGAAAGGATTTAACTAGAAGACTTTTAATAAACAGTAATTAAACTGCTCTTGACAAAGTTGATGTGATGTGCCAACCTGTTTGAAAAACATGTTGGTTTAGGTGCTTGAACTGTAAGAGTTTAGCGAGAACGCGCTTTAGATCGCGTAAGAGCTCATATTTGGATCTATTTGAGGGTTCAAATGAATGTAATCTCAGTTTTTAGAGCAACAACATAGTTCTAAGATGCCTTTAAATGGATCATAATCAAATAATGATTTAAACAGACCAAAGAATCGGTTTTTCATTAAAAATATAAAAAGATAATTTAAAAAAAGCAACGGCATGAGGACTTTGCTGACAGAAGTATACGACAAGCAAGGCAATACTGAAAACATTGTGCTAGACAAGAAGAGAAAAGAAAAAAACACTTTTGGAAACTTTAGAATACTGTAAAACGGTAACAGTTTTACTCGGATTTAACAAATCTTAAGCATGTTTGTTCAACTTCAGTCGAACAGGGTAGGTTCGATTCACAGCATTCGCTTAGGTTTAGTAGAAGTTCGTAAAAATGTAATTCCAGATAATCACTGGACGAAACTCTTTCCGACTCGCTCGTAAGAATCGCTTGTAATCAGGGTAAATACACAACGGAGGCGCTTGCCCTCCTGAAGATCGCGTTAAGATTACTTCGACTAGGTATGATTTGATCCAGGGTTTACTTACAATATCAACAAACGAACCCGTGCACTTTGCTCGTGGCCATACGAAATGATGGTGTGGGGAAGTTTTTACCCATATTGCCCCGACTTCGGTTGGCAATACATTACAACCAAAATGTTTAACTTAGTCGAACAGTGGATCTCCATCAAGTTCGCAAGGCTAACTTTACTTGTTTTAATCATTTAGTTGTCTGTAGATAGCCCGTGGCGTCGCCCTCCCCACAATACTTTTAGGGGATACAGTGACATTCCACTTACCGATGGTGAGAGGAATCCCTGAGCATACAGACCTGACTACCCCTGCTTTAGTAACAATTCACTATTACTTAACAGTTCACCCGGCGCATAATGGGATTGTAGCTTCTTTAACTCTGAACCCCTCTAGTGGTGTGCACACCAGAAGCGACGAGACATAAATCACCGTGTGGACGGTTTCTCTCTATTAAAGCGCACTATTACGGAGGACCAAACCTGCAAAAATTAAAAACGCTTTTGCGAGTTGCGTATCGCTGTCTCGGCTGGTTAAGACAAAACCTCCATCAGGTGTCGTAGCGTCGCGTTGGTTAGAACACGATATATAAGGCTTTTGTGGAAAAGGATGCAGTTAACATTCTAACTTTACGAAATAAATTGCTCATAGATACTATAATATCATTTACATTTACGCATTTGGCAGACGCTTTTATCCAAAGCATTCACCTTGTGTTCACCTTGCTGACATAAAGGCTATATAATGGCCTATGAGATACACGCAAAATTGCTTTTTAGGGGAACATTTATTGTACAAAAAAGAGGAAATAGTATAAAAAAAATAACCTTAGACAATGCTAACAGTAGATTTTGGAAATGGCACAATGGGAGCTATCACTAAGGGGCTAAAAAGCTGATAATCTCAGAAATTACTGTGTATCATCTAACATTTTAAATATAAAAAATAGCATTCTAAACATTTTAAACTAATACAGTAACATTTTAAAAATTTTCAGTTGATACGGTAACATTTTAAACATTTGAAATAGATACAGTAACATTCTAAACAGATATAATAGCTAACAATAAAAACAATAACATTGTAAATGCTAAAAAAAGACATTGGTAGGGTATATGAGGGTGTACTAGAGAATGAGTGATTACATTCTGTTGTTTTCCTGCAGATAACACTATCTCCCTCATTCCTTCCCTATGTGTGTCAACAATGTCCACACACCCCTTACACGGCTTGTATTTGCTTAGTAAAGAAGACAACAGCAAAGTTAAGGAACCTGCACATTCATTATCTCAACAGCAGGAAAAGGTTTGGTCAAGCTTCAGATCACCTTATCACCATATGTAATTTTACTACAGTTAGTTAAACTATAGCATAGACAACTAAACATTCTAGGATTGCCAAATGCCAGGATGTTGCCATGTGGAGTTCTAAGTGGTTGTTTTTGGTAGTTCATGGCATTGCTAAGTGGTTGCTAGTTTATGTCCGTCCTTACGTCCGAAAAATAACAGCACCCTTCAACAAGGCAGATACTTTGATGTATCATTCATGTTCCTAGCACAAACTGTGAATCTCTGTTTATTACTTGGGGTTAGGGGCTTAAAAAAGTATGAGCAAGTGTTAGTGATGGTTTTTGATGCTTTATTCATGATAATCTAAATACAATGACCAGCAGCAAGGACAGGATTCAGCTATACAGGATCATGGTCACACCAAGGCCAAGTACCACAAACCATTTAAACAGCCTCAAAATGTCTTTACCATCCAACATGCATTTAACTCTGAGGATGCATATGGAATGCATTTACAGTTCAGTCCCAGTCACACTAAACATTCACATAAAGCCATCATTGGCCCAGTTGACACACATCTGAATGTGGTATGTGGGTAACTAAATTATAAACTGAATCATCATTTATTCTTCATTCATGCCATTAAAATATGACTGTTGCGCTTGCAACATGATTGTTCATGATTGCTTATATTGTCCTCTTGAAACATTGATCTTTAAACTTCATGTGATTTGATTTAGAAGCACACAGGCTACAACTAAGCCCAACATTAAAACCCAGAGCAAATTCAGCTTCTGGTAAAAATGAACTCAAATGAATTTCTCTCCACAATAACATGGTATGTGGTTATTTTCATGGCTATCAGGGAAAATGTATGTTTCATGGGGTCTGCAATTTTGGGGCCCTTATTAGAGTTAATAGAGATGTTGTACACGGTAAAGCAAATCTTAGCAAACAGGTGATATAAAAAAGCTCTTTGGCATAGGCCCTGTCCATAGTACCAACCCAGTAGATTTCCAATTTAAGATGTTCCTTCCTGAAGATGGACAGGGAAAGGATGGAAGTATGAACAGGGACTGATCTGGTGGTGGTGGGCCAGTGTTGAAATCTGCAAATGCAAAAGAGAGTGAATATGGAACTTATATACTCCAAATGTCTAGTGGTGATTGGCTAGATCAATGAGTTATGAATGACATGAGATTACAGTCTTCCCGTACAACTTGCGTTAGAGCTTCCATGAGTGTTCATGAGAGAAATTAAAAACTCTATTCCAAAACCTGTCTACTGTCTCTTTAGCTGTATCTTTAAAGGCATTGCCAAACTGAAAGGACTCTTATATGTTACTAATTTAAAATGCTATGCAAAGAAAAGTACCACACAAATAGCACTTCTCATACAAGAAGAGAAGATCACAATTGAATTTATTGTATATATTTAATTGATATTATTTTTAGTTATGTGTCTACTGCCACATCAGACACTGTAGTGATCTCTAGCTGTCACATTTCTGTATTCACTGTCTCAGAGGTGAGTGTTGAATATGTAGTGTGGTTGTATTTGTTTGTTTTTTTAACTGAGTACAAAGCAATATTTACTGGCAATGCCAGAAACATACAACCAAAAAGTGTAAAAACAAGTTTAGAGGGCTTTCCTCATCACAAATCCCAAGGCAATGTTCGTACTTGTCCCTCCTTGATAAGGGGGTTCTGTGAATAATACATGAGATGCTGCAGAATTTGTGAAGTAGAAGGTACCTTCTACTTGTATACCTTTTGAAACAGCCCTTGGGATTGAAACGTAACTATGATGCCTTAAAATGCTCACTGGATTTTGAAACAGTGATTGAGGTCTGGAGAAAGGACCCTCCAGTATGAGTGTGTGTGGTGAAGGTAAACAAACAGCTGGGAATTGAGCTGCTGGACTCAAGAAGGAACACAATAGAAGGAACACACATGCACACAAGCCACCACAAAGGGGCAATAAAAATGAAGGCTTTGTGTTATTTAAGGTTTATTAAAAACACTGCACAATCATTGACCATTTCATGGGACCTCTGCATATCCTTGTTGTATTAGAAACACATTGCAATATCATCATTCATACAATCTGGGTGATATTACATGTTTTTTGTATAGAACAAATGAGACAGACCTCTTTGTATTTTCAGTAACAAACACCTGCCACTAAACACCTATTTACCTTTAAAACACAGTTGAATTCTCTGTTGAAAATTCTTACTGTTGAATTCTGCTTTGCTTTACAAAGACATGCATCCTCCAAGCGTGCACGCCTCCACCTTCCTTTTTCAGCATAAGGAAATTCTGCAGACACCGGTTGAGACAGAAACCCTCTCATCCATACAAATGAAAAAAGAACCACAGCGTCATGAGCCAGAGTTAAGAGGAGAGAAACCTTGTGTGAAAAATGGAACCGCAGGATTACGTTTGCATACCAACTTTCATACCTAGCTTTTAGTTCCTAACTGCTTCTATGTTGTTGCTCAACTCTTTCTTAGGAAAGGTTTTTGCAAAGAGGATACAAGATATGACTTTTATCCAAGGGTTGATACATGTGTATTTTAGACATGGGTGGAGTTGTTAAGATTTCGATGAGGTAACTTGTGCTAAAGCAACGCTGAACCACCTCCACTTCTGATAATGCTCATGCACCTCACAGTGCTGCATAGTTTATTTGTGACTTTGTTTGAGATTAAGCAGCTTGTTGGCTTGTTGAATGAGCATTGTGTTAGGGGTGGGGTATTTACTTAGTTAGAAATTAGCTAAATCTGAAAGATCCTCCCTTTAAAGACATTTGAGGACATCCTCATTTGAAAAAAAAAAAAATTGTAAAAATGCATTGGAATAAAAAATTACTGAGAACATTTTTTTCTCAACATTTTTGTTTAAAGGAATGGGTTAGTAACTTTATACACAAACAATTGAAGTGTGTTTGTTTAGATATACTTGCTTTTAACACTAACCCTAAATGTCCTCACAAATATAGGGAAACATCTAGTGAAAAACAGAAAAAAGATGAAATGGTGCTCCAAAAAATATATGCTCAAATGTCAGGTAATTTATTGAACACAGCTTGCATCTTTCAAATGAAGGTAGATTTTACAATCAGACAAGAAGTCCTTCTAAAAACACCAGTGTGATCTCATGCAGGCTTAGACAGGATCTTAAACATCACACATTAATGTACAGGGTGTGGGCTGCTCTCTGCAATTTCAGAATGAAGAAAATGATAGGGGAGAGTTTCACAGCCTTTCCCCCCTCTGAAAATTTTTAAAACGGAGGATAAAATGAAAAGCTTTGGAGTTTCTCTGGGTGAACAAATAGCTGGCAAAGCAAACTAACAGCAAAGTTAGTTAGGTGATTTGGAAATATGAGGGTTTCTTCTCTTCCAGAAAATGTGGCTTTACTGTGTTGTGCCACATCTGGAGATTAGATCAATAGTGCAATGCCTAGCTAATTTCAACAATGAAGGGTGAATATTCTTCAACATCTAGGAGTGAATTTACAAGAAAGTTGTTTGCAGCATTTAGGTGCAAAACCCTGTTTTAATCTACTGCCCACCTGCAATGCAGTTTTACCAAACACTAAATGTGTTGAAACAGTGCTGTACTTTAATATTTAAATTAAGCAATTGTCATTTTTGTTTGTTTACATTCTGTTGTTCATGGAAGCATTTATACATCAACTAATGATCAAATGATCGAGAATAACATTATAAATGGACATGGATGTGCAAAGTCAAGTAGACTTTCAGCATTTATAAGGGCTGTATTCTGTTTACCTGGATTGCAATGATGAAGTGATGCTGTACATTCCCAGTAAATTATGCCACACCATGGAATTCTGTTGTGTGCTCCACAACCAGTAGAGCACAGTACAAATGGCTGTTGGTTTGTATAAATCTTTTTGTGAATCAGGCACTAAACATCACAGTGGGTTCAAATAAACAATGCTATAAGTTCATTCTTAGTGCACTCCCCTGGTGTAAATATACTCACTGTCCTGATCCAATAAATGTTTGGAAAAAAAACTCTGTCCCTCCTAACCAAAAAGTCTGAGGTGTGATTTGAAGTAAACATGCATCAAGTGCATGAATACATCAACACCAAAAAATTAAAAAATTACTCATGGGATTTCCCGGTGTATAATTGTACTCTCCAAAAAATGATGTTATGAGATATGATCCTCCTCTTGTGACCTGAAATAAGTCTAGAGATGCTGATGTTCAGCACATATTAATTTGCCAAAACTGTGTTGTATAAGAAAGATTTATTTCAAACTTTGCTTATTGCAAATTCCTGTCCAGTGGGAGAGATGCAGCTGCTATTATGAATGGTACAATGCAGCAATCAGCTGAGCTGCTGAAACAACACTGCAGCCAAAACATTTTCCAAACCAATATGTAGGCTATTAAAGAGGAGTAAAATAGTTTTATATAAATTTATCTGTCAAATGTGTAATGAGCAGTGGTAGCAAAAGTACAAGACCATCAGGTGATTTTGTATTTTTAGAAAGAAATGGTATCATTAAAAGTAAAATACCCACACTCATTTCTGAAAGTGGCAACAGAACTCAGGAAGTGGATTTTCATTACTTTTCCAAATAAACTGCACACAATCCAAAAAGAACTACATTATTGCCTTTGTGGTGTTTTTGTTTCTATCCCTGGTTTAGTGTCAATTTTTAAAAAGCATGGAAGATTTACAACCCCAATTCAAAAGTTGGGAAACTGTGTAAAATAAAAACAGAATGCAATGATTTGCAAATCTCATACCCATATTGCATTCACACTAGAATATAGAAAACATATCAAATGTTAAGAGAGACATTTTACCATTTCATGCAAAATATGCTAATTTTAAATTTAATGGCAGCAACTGAGAAGCAGCAGGAACTGAGGAGACCAGTTGCCTCATTCTTGTCTGATGTAGGATTCTAGCTGCTCAACAGTCCTGGGTTTCTTTGCCGGATTGTTCATTTTATGCAGACAGGCCAGTTCAGCACCCTGACTCTTCTACTACGAATCCATGCTGTTCTAATGGATGTAGTATGTGGTTTAACATAGTTTTGTTGAAATATGCAAGGCCTTCTGATTCCTGTAATCTGAAAGCTGATTATTATAATCATCCCTGCTGATCAGGTACTACAAAAGATGTATATTTAATGATGATTAATTATATGCATTTTCCTTTGAACTAAATGACCTGTTTCCATGAACGAAATGGTGTTTTAAACAGCAACGTTTTGTCGATTTGACAAAATTTGCTACATAATTGTGATGCATGGTTATAATCTGGAGTCCCTAATTCTGCTGATCTTTGCTACATGCTCTATAAGAGTGTTAAATCAATGCATTACATTGATTAAACATTCCCAAAATCATTGATCCTAATCAATTATTAATAATTTTATATATGTATTTAGATATTTATACATACATATATATATATGTATTGTTTCCCTTACACAGGGAATGGTGGAGAACAGATTTATTAACATTAATTTTGTGATAACTTGTTCATAAATAATTACCTCTGCAATGGAGAATGCATATTTGTGAACAAACCTCAATATTAATCCCCCTTAAACACATTTTCGCTACACAGATCTGCTTTTATTTCATCTACATTAACCTTAACAGGTATCCCCCAAATCACATCCTTATTCCACATGTATCTCTTCTCCACTCAACTAACACTAATCACTTTGTTTTCCCTTCACCTATCTCTTTCATTCTACAAGCCGTTTTCCTTTTTGCCCTTCATCTTTGCACATTATTAGTAAATTCTATAAAAGACTTTATAATAAAAGACTTTCACCATCTTGACATCTCCAATTTGATTTTTTAATATTGTAGTCAACTTCACCAGACTCATGTCATGTACTTCTTTTTCTTCACTAAATCTAAGTATTACCTCTCCCACCCCTATATTACCAACCCTTCCATCCAAGTTTATCATCTTTTTTAAATTTCTTTGAGCCCGTTTTAACAACATCGCTTCCTCTTTTAGTAAGTCTGCCCATTTCCTTACTAAACTCTATATGTTCTTCACTTTCATTTCCATCTATTCCTGTCCATTCTGGCCCATTCACAGCACAGCTTTGCCTTTTTTGTGATTTTCCTGAGGTGCAAAAACCAAAGTCCAGTTCACTGGGGCAAATTCAGTATTTATGAATGCGAATGCGAATGCGAATGCGAATGCGAATGCGAATGCGAATGCGAATGCGAATGCGAATGCGAAGAAATACATGCCACCCCCAGGCACTCCTCGTTTCGAGAGACTCACTCGTGCTAAGATGCACTTTTTATACCCAGTCATATTACTCACCTGTTGCCAATTAGCCTTATTAGTTGCAAAATGCCCCTTCAGCTGTTTCTTATCAGTAGAAATGACTTTTTCTTTTGTTGCCCCTGTTCCAAGTTTTCTGAGAGGTGTTGCTGCCATCAAATTCAAAATGAGCTAGTATTTTGCTTGAAATAGTAAAATGTCTCACTTTCAACATTTAATATGTTGTCTATGTTCTAGTGTGAATAAAATATGGGTATATAAGATTTGCAAATCATTGCATTCTGTTTTAATTTACATTTACATTTAAAATTGGGGTTGTAGAAAGGAAGGAATATGGTATGCTTTAACCAATGTTCTCATTTAAAATATTGCCTGAAAATATTTACATTGTTTAGCATGCACATTTAGTGCATGTCTTACTCCTAAAAGGCAGAATAGATTTTGATTACTCTTGACATGCAATCTGTAACAGTGACCCCAGGTGAGAACCTGAGGGCAGAACCAACCACATGTTGTTTGGCCTTTTGCATTTCCAAATTTTCATGAGGCACGAAAAACAACACAATCTTTTTTGATGAATGCACTGTATATCAATACCACAGACTTATGCTGTTATATAATTTCAGATGTTGAATATACTGAATTCAGAAGGTGAAGGCCGGTCGCAAACTTAAACATATTAAATAGTTCATTTTTGGAGTTTATGTGTTAAATGTTTTTGGGATAAACATTTTTGGAAAAGTTTTATGGTTTTGTTACTCAAACTTTAAGTAGAGTTACTGAGTGCACTTTCATATTTACCAATAACCTTTAGTGTGATCTAAACAAATTTCATATTTCAAACACATTTTTATAAGTTTCATACTGACGAATGATGAAGATTTGTTAAGGGTTTACAAGCGCACATCATGCATTACAGCATGCATAAATTATTCTGCTATTGTTGTAGAATGGTTGTTTTGCTGTTTGTTGCTTTTATTTATACTTCTGTCAGCGTTGAAAATATTGTCTGTTAAAAGAACTCAAAAATCTTAAGTACCCTCAACTTGGTGGCTTGTTTAACAAAGCAAGTGTAATTTTCCATAAATTTTCTACGTTGAATGAACTTGTCTGGGCTTAATGGTTCTTTGGGGAAGCAAAAATAGTTCTTGTATCTCTGTGAAGGAACCTTTAAGAACCCTTATTTTTAGAAGTGTGCTTGTTTTTAAAACAAACTTTAAGAATCTTCAAATTAAGTGCTGTCATGAACAGTAAGGGAAGAAACCAGTTGCGGAACAGTTTCAACTAAAAATGCACAATTTTAAATCCCACGAGGGGGGCAGAACAAGAACCAAACCAGACTTGAAATACTTAATAGAGCTCTTTAAACAACAAGGCAAGAGACGATAATCAATTAGAAATAAGACAAGCAAGCAAAAACAGCAACAATACACCAGCACAAGACAGCAGACACAAGGGC
Organism: Chromobotia macracanthus; assembly: GCA_036877525.1. Lineage (NCBI taxonomy): Eukaryota > Metazoa > Chordata > Actinopteri > Cypriniformes > Botiidae > Chromobotia > Chromobotia macracanthus. The sequence continues at coordinate 3,297,486 of JAZGTH010000002.1, forward strand.
TTTAAATAAGGGACCAGGCAAGGAGTATAACAATGACAAACAGGTGTGGAGCATGAACTAGGGATTGAATAAATAACGAGGAAACAAGAGGGCAGGGTCATAACTCAAAACCGGAGAGCACATGACAAGTAAACAAACACTGGCCATGTGCTTCCACACAAAGACAATAGACACAGATCACAAAAGACACAGAGCATGAGTCTAGATCCTGACTCTAAGATATAAGAACCAAGAGTCAGGATCCAAACATCATGCCCTGACAAAAAAATAAGGGCTGTCAGGATCCTGGCAAGAGAATTAAGAAAACACCCAAGACAAGGAAGCCAGGACCCTGACAGTTATCTTCAAAATAAATAACACTTGATTATTTAATAACAACCAATGGTTTTGTAAAGAAAGACTTACATTATATCTTACTGTATTATATGAGGAGAGCAGAGGAGCAGGAGAAAAGGGGATTGTGTGTGTGTTGCGCTCCCCGCTTATCTGTAAACACATTCTTCAGTGTGTCAGTTTGACCCACATGTTTTGGGCAGCTAGCTTGGGCAGGTGGAGTGCTTCATATTCTCAAACTGATAAAGAGTGAAATGTATGCTCATTTCTCAAAACAGTTAAAGAAACTTATATAAGCTATTTTGCATAATGTCTCATCGAAACCTGAGCTGTTGTTAAACATAATGAGAGATGCACTGTTTGGGAGGGGGAGTGAGCCTCATCCGTGGGATGAGCGTGCATCGCCCAGCATTTTTGGACAAAGTGTTGGTCTCCTTCCCGGACTGAAACGGGGCTCCCCAGTCTCTCTCAAATACTAAATTAAGAAATTATACCTACATATATAAAATGCTGAAATACATAAAGTATGCTAAAGACTGGGGAGCCCCGTTTCAGTCCGGGCAGGAGACCAACACGTTGTCCGAGAATGCTGGGCGATCATCACGGCTGAGGTGATGGTAGGTGATGATGGTACTCCTGAGTATATAATAGGCTTTGCTGTATTAAGTTATCATTAGTTAATTGAGTTATCTCAAATCTTTATCACTGACTCATTTATTGCATTTATCAAATCTTTTAATTATTATTATTATTCCATCTCATTGATTGCATTTATTGAACTTTTATTACATTTATTAAAACTTTGACTGCATTTATTAAAACCTTTTACTGTTTTATCACATGGAATTAAATCTCTGCCACTGATTCATTTGCTACATCCTACTGAAACTTGCATTATCATTATTCTGATTCATTTATTGCATTTATTGAAATTTGCATTAAAATCTTTTTATTATCATTGTGTGGACCTTCTTTTGTTACCTTATTCCTTGATACCTGTGCACAGGCCTCTTTATCTGACGCTTTCAGTCACATTTGATTTATTAAATGGTTTATTGGTAAGCCATACCGAGGTGTACTAATACACTTACTTTTTTACGTGTGGCTTAAATATCCAAAATACTCTTTAAGGCCATATATCAATACCTTCTTAAAATGTTAGACATGTTTATCACTTGCATTGTGAGATATTGATAAACAGCAGATTGGTTTAAATTCTTTTGTGTGCAGTGAAAGATACACACGTAACTTTTAATTTACGTAATGACGTTTGTGTCAGTGTACTCTGTTGCTTATTACAGAAATGTTCTTCAGAAACCTTTGCTTCTCATGTTTCTGCAAAAATAATTAGGAGAACAGCCAGTAGTGTTCACTCAGCCAGGAGGTACTGTAGAATTACCATACCACAGGCCCCTCTGGAGACTGATGTGCACTCTCTCTTTGTCTTCTCTCTCTCTCTCTCTTAAATACCAAATTGAGAAATTATGCCTATATATGCTAAAAGTATGCTAAAATAAATTAGACACATCATAGCAAGGTAGGCCTATACATGTTCATCTAAAAATGTCTGCTTAGGATTTTTTATATATTAATATGAATGATAATAAACAGTTGAATCCTTCTTTTTACAAGACATCCTAAATACAAGACAAAATATAAAATAGTAAACCACTTGTAGTATCATATTTGTAATGATGAGTACAGGGATCCATTTGCAGCATTTGTTCGAGTAACAAACAGGCAAGGTCAAACAACACCAAACAGGGCAATCAGAGACAAGGCAGAAGAGTAAATGTGGAACAGGTAAGGGTCGAGACAGGCAGCAAACATTCAAAAACCAGGTAACAGTCCGATAAACAGGGCAGGCAACACAACTGGAGAGGGAGATGTGATTCATGTTGATGACCAATGGTCGTGACTGGGATTTACATTTAAGATTTACAACATTAAAATAGCTTTATCAAGGAGGCTCTGCACTTTTGACTCAGTGAAAACATGCACTAATTACAAGTCTTTGGTTCATCTTTGAGATTATGTTTATATATGTAAACATCAAATAAATCTGAATAACAGAATAACAAACTCCACCAGCTGGTAGTACTGAATGACAGAAAAACTAGAACATTTTCTTTTTTTTTTACTTACTGTACAGGTGCCAGCAGAGAAGAAACTTGCAATAGGACCAGCTGGATGGCAAAAACAGTGCTAGTAGAACCTCAAAAAAGTAAGTGGAATCAAATAATAACTGTTGACTCTGCCAAAAGAGTCAAAAAGAAAAGTTCTGAGTGAGGAAAAGAAGGGATCAATTCTGGATTTACTAGCAGAGGGATACCGTGAGCATCAGGTTGCTTCCATTCTTAAAATTTCAAAGACAGCAGTTCATAGAAACAAGGTCAAGCTGCAGACATTGGGGACAACAAAACTACAGATTGGTATAGGGCAAAAGTGACTCTTCACTGAAAGGGATGACAGCCAATTCATCCGAATGTCTGTCAAAAACTGCAGGATGACATAAAGTGACCTACAAAAAGAATGGCAAATGGCAGATGGGGTGAAGTGCATGGTGAGGTTCGAAACAGGCTCCTAGATGCAGGGCTGAAGTCATGCAAAGTTAGATAAAAGACCTATATCAATGAAAAGCAAAAAAAGATCCAGGCTGAGGTTTGCAAAAGACTATAAGGATTGGATCTGTAGTGTCTGAGACATATCAGACAATATAATAATGCAATATTTGAGGTCTGAAAACACTGCATTTTTTTGTTGTTTTGACCAGAGTTCATTTTCTGCAAATAAATGCTCTAAATGCCAATGTTTATTTGGAATTTGGGAGAAATGTTGTGAGTAGCTTATAGAATAAAACAAACATGTTACTTTTATTTAAAAACATACCTATAAAGAGTAAAACCAGAGAAAATGATAATTTTGCATTTATTTGTAGGTTTTAGTTATCAGGTGCTGTTGCTTAAGTTATTTTTTGAGCTCCTCAGAAGCAGCAGTCACTCATTCTTATAAAGAGCTGCATTAACAGAGGAATAACACCATCTAATGGAGAATTTGAAAAGTACAGGCTCACTCTATCCTAAGGAGGTCTTTGATACCTGGAGGCAGGTATCAAAGCAATTCATTGACTTTCTTATTTATCTCAACGGCTTTACTGATAAGCTAAAAGTGACATGTCTTCAATCCATTTTGGTGACCTGGTGATTCAGGCAGTGAATCAGTTTGTCGGCTTACATGAGGAGAACCTGGAATAACTGCACACAAGTACATCAAAGAGGCATACCGGAAAATGTATTTCATGATCAAAGGCAGAGTCTTGTATGTTAGATCAGATCACAGTGGTGGTCTCAGAAACTCCCAATGTGCATTGTGCTTTGGACAGAGATCGAAAGATATATGTGATCTTTTATCTTTTACACCTCATAAAGGCTGGAAATGGTTTACCAAAAGGTCACAAACTTCAAAATGCTTTTGCTCAGCTGCCTGTCTGCTCAGCTACAACCAACTACAAACAATGTATATATATGTATATATACAATGTATACCAATGTATTTAATTTAGAACTGAATTTTTATCCTGAAGAATAATTACGTGGTATAAGTACAATGCAGAACATGCAATCAGGAGATATATTGAACAATAAGGCACCACACCAAAATCTTTTATTGGGCCTTATCTCCAACATCAAGAAATCAATCACAATTTAAAGAATGAGATCAACATGCTATCTAATGATCTGCTGTATCTTTAGTCATTAAAGTGAGATAAAGGTATACACTGTAAAAAGTGAATGTGAGAGTTAAAAAATGTAATCCCAGTAAACACAGAATTTTACTCTAATGTTAGTATTTGGTTCCTGTTTGGTTATTTTTGGGGAACCAAATAATAATGTTTTAGGAACGTTCTTTTTTATTTTTTTACAACCATAAAACAACATTCTGTAACATCACACCAGCAGAATACAGAATCAGAGCCACCGGAATACTGACTGCTCATGCTCCCTCTGCTGAACTCTGAACTTTGAACCCTGAACTTACTTCCTGTTTGGCATCTATATAAACCTTGCTGCCACAGGGCCACTTTGCGAAGTATTGCCAGCTTTACACCTGACTACTGAGCATTCTCTTTTACTGCCTGATTTCCTGTGTTTTACCTATTGTTTGGTTCTCGTTTTCTGATTTTTGCCTTGCCCCTTTGTTTGACGCCTGGATCGGACTGTTTGTATGGATATTGATTCACTGCCTGGAGTTACGACCTCTGATTTACGTCTCTCCCTTTTGTTGTGTTGCATGGTTGGACTGTCTATGTTTATTACGACCCTTTGCCTGTTGATTATGGATCACGACTCATTTGATAACCCCAATAAACATCCGCAACTGGATCCTGTTTCAGCTTCTGCCTCAGCCCCCTTACACATTCCCAAAATGTTGTAGGGTATTTATTTTTTAAATAACCTAAAAATAACTTATACAGAACGTTCCCTAATGATTAATTTTAGGTTTTATTTTAACAACCTAAAAATAACCTTCACCGGAACTTTAAGTATACTGTGAAAAGCAAAACTTATAAATCATGGTATTATTCTGCTCTTCCTTTACTGCGCTTTCTTTTACAGAAAGAAGCGTCCTAGCATAATTTAAATTAATGGTCACTTATATAACTGGCTGACTGACTAACATTCTTTATTGATCTTGCTATTGAATAATACTTATAATAAACACAAATATAAGAGAATCTATATATATAGTGATTCCGGAGAGATTGGACAGGCCTATTAGGGGAGAACATGATGTTAACAGAGAGGTTTTGGTTTATGGACAAAAAGAAAAGAGTAAGCCTATGTTGCGCTAAACTGTACAATGGTAAGAAATGAATGTACTTGTTATGGAGGAGGTCCCTGCTCCACCTCCTCCGTGCCACCAGAGCGAACCATTACCGAAATACTAATCGGTGTTTATTCCAATTGGACTCCATTTCCCATCATACCTCATACCTGTGATTAAACGCTGAACTCTTACACCTGAACTCCATTTACTTCCTTATTTAAACCCGTTGTTCACAGACTATCTTTGTGAAGTCTTGTTTTGCTCCAGCTACAATGCCCCATTTTTCCATTTCATTATGATTGTCTATATTTTGACCTTGGACTGTTCATACTACTTTTGACTGTTTGCCGTCTGCCCTGATTATTGGATTTACTATTGGTTTTTGTGATTGTTTGCTGCCTCGACCCTTGTCTGTTTCAGATTTTTGTCTCTGCCTTGCCCTTAACATTCCTGTTTGCTGGTACTCGACCTTTGCTTGTTTAACTATTCTAATAAAGCTGCAAATGGATCCCTGTGGTAACGGCTCATCATTACAGTACTGATATTTTACTTGTGTATAATAATTATTTTTAATGTCTGTGAATAAAATTAATGTTTTAAAATCCTTAGATTGTGTATCATTATTATTTAATGCTGAAGAAACATAAAATCTGGGTGCAGTAACAGGCTAAGTTATGAAATTTTATGAAATCATATGAAATCTTACACATTAATGGACCAAATCAATCTTGTTTAATCCTCCATATAATGGTTTATGCGCTCAGATAATTTCTGTTGATTAAAACAATAGCTCAAAACACATAAATGATTATTGTACTGATTATTGACGTCTGTGTATGCTGTGTAGTACTGCTGTGTAGTACCGATTATTGACGTCTGTGTATGCGTCTTCCATGCAGCTAATACAGTATGGGAAGCAGGATTGACTGACGTACAGCAAGGGTAAATGATATTGGAATAATGAGGTTAGGGGAACCTTTCCTGGCTAACCAAAAACAAACCTTTAATAAGAACGTTCTTGGAATCGAAAATTGTTAGCTGGGATAGCATTTTTGGTGACGGCCTTCTGTAGTAACCTACATTTTCTAAGTAACTAAGTACCTTCAACTCATTTATTTAGTTTGAGGTAAGTTGTGATGGTAAGTTTTTACATTTAATTTTGTATGTAGCCTAGTATAATACAGATTTTATAAATATTGCTATATTTGAATGATACTTTACTGTTGGTGGCAAAATGCCACACACAGATCTATGTTGTCATGACACCATCATTTTAGTAAAATAAATTCTTCTAGGTGTTGTATAAACTGAGGGCAAATTCCAAATGATAGGGAGTATCCATATGCCCTACTCTCTTCGAAGAGCAGAGCCCTTGAAGTGGGGACTTTGGAGGGCACCTGTGTGCCATTATGTAGGTTTTTGGAATGCACTTTGCGAAGGGAGTAATGAAAGACAATGTAATTTCTTTATTATTTTTACCTGGGATGTTCTGATAACGAAGCACAGTGTCCATCAGCCGATTAGCTGTTTTTAACCATAGACCAGTGGTCTTTACTATTTTTTCATGAGAGCCACACTGATAGGAAGTCAATATGAGAGCCACTTTAAGAGCAAAGTGTCAAAAGTTATATACAATCATATCATGTCTGTTTATCAATCGTCATCCCTGAACATACAATGTACAATGCAATAAATACAAAAGGTAGGAAAAATCATTCTTAATCATTTAAATGTTATGTTATCATTATAAAACATTTAATACTGACATTTGAGATTATTTTTTAAAAAATGAAAAGATACTTTAAATGTAAAATTAAAACCGCCAGTAGGTATCACTGTTAATAAATAAGTCATTGAGGCTGAACCGAATCATTTAAACGCCTGATTTCATTCACTCATGTTCAATGATGTGATTTCATTCACATCATTCACTCATATCATGTTTCTAATAGACGCGAAACAGTGCTGTGGCTTTGGTTGGAATTATTTTTGTGGGCAAAACAGAGCAATAACAGTCAATGTGGTGTCTAAAATGTACGTCTCTTAATATTAACTTCTTGTTCATTGAACTATAATTGTTGTATAAAATCAACATCACATTAGTAATCATGCTGATTTTTGTAGAAAAGAGCGGCACTTTTCGTGAGATATTGATTAAATATAGGAAATGATATAAATGCATGCATTTTTTGCCCCCAAATCTTGAATTTTGTGATCATTCTAAATGCATTTTAATAGACATCAGTAAAAGAACGCACTCTAAATGCGCACGCGCACTAGTCTGACCTACTAGACAATGTTTTGCGATATACTCAAATGTCAAAGTCAAATTGCACATCGTTAAATCAACAATTACAATATTAGCGTAGACGATATATATCGCACACACGCAATTCTGTCAACTGTCCTGATTCTGAAACGCGAGTGAAAGTCTTGTATCGCAGCTTGTAGTGCAGATGAGATGCACCGACGTGAAGCCACTTTGAGAGAATGAAAGAGTGATGCAGTACAGCTAAATCAGTCACGCGGTTTTCAAATAGCTGATTTAATCTTACTGTAAAATCTCTTGATATGTGATTGTACTGGCTTGACTTGTTGCTGAAGGCTACAGGTTGCGGGTCAGGACAACGATACCTCACTCCAGAGAATATTCCAAATCGGGATTTATTGATTGGCATAAAACTGTGTGTGTGGTTCTGAAACAATACAAATATAGAACGTAAACATGAGTATACAGAAACAGAATAATAAAGTAATTATATAGACTAAAGCAAACGGACCAATAACTAACATGAAATATAAACGTACTACTAAGTGGTATAACAACTTTACTCAAACTAAGTAAACTATTAAATTGGTAGAGATTTCCCTAAACTGAGAGTGCATATAATTGGTAGTGTTGTGCATGCACTGTTCACGTGCGCGCAGTTGCACATATGCGGTTAATGTTACCAACTCAGTGCATGTGTTTGTTTAAATAAAGAAATATATGCATATACCATCAGGGTGAAATGTCTCATACGACAGCAAGATCAACAACAGTACAGTAGTTTAGTCAAGTTAAACGGACACATTTGCCTGATCAGAACGGTCACATAAAAACATCCAATAAAGTTATCTAGTATAGTTTCAATCTAATCTAAACTATAATAGTTCAATCTAATATAGTTTCACTTACATAATGATGCACGCACACTTGTAACTTGTAATAATGCTCAATCAATGGATACTCGGTCAATTTGGCACTTAATCCACTTATTGCTAACTGTGAATTATACACCATATACAACTCGGCTCAGCACAGGAGGTCACTTAAAGATGATTCCCCATCTTTTCTCATTCCTACAACCCACCTTTATTGTATAAGGCCCGAAACAGTCCATACCCGTCGAGTAAAAGACTGGTTTATAGGTTCTCAGTCTGGCTGCGGGAAGGTCTGCCATTCTAGGAGGATTTGGTTGTCCTCACCACCTCTGGCACTCAGTGCATTGGTGTTGGTGCCTTTTAACTGCCGCTTGTCCTCGTAGTACCCAGTACTTTCTTCGGAGTTCTGCAAACACCCTGTCTGGCCCTGGGTGATGCAACCTATTGTCATAGTCTTTGATTATTAGCTTTGTAGTGGGGTGCTGTGAGTCGAGGATGATGGGATGTATGGCATCCTCTTCGAGGTGGCTGTATCGACGGAGGCAGTCTCCAACACGTATGAGTCCAGTGGCAGCATTAAACTCAGGTGCTAGGCACAGTAATCGACTAGGTTTTTGCAGTTGTTTATCCGATCTTAAGCACATTAATTCTTCTCCAAAGCAGTCAGTTTGAGTTTGACAGATGGCTGCCAGTTCTGCCTCTTTGTAATCATCTGCTGTTGGTGTATTGTCGTGCTGAATGTAAGTTTTTAACAGATCGGTATAATTGAAGTATTGCTGCAGGTCTGGGTCGACTGGGGAAGAGGTAGATAAACCACAAAAGGCTGATTTTCTCAGTTCATTGTGATAGATAGTGGGAGTTAGTGGCGGCATCTCTGGCCAATTATCAGAGGTTTAAGTGAGGACTTTTGGTCCCCGGTACCATCTGCTGTCGCAGTCTATGTCACGGATAGCTTTGCCTTTAGAGATGTCATCTGCAGGGTTGTTCTGTGATGACACATACCTCCAGACATCATTATTTGTGAGCTCCTGTATTTCAGCCACTCTGGTGCAAACAAACACCTTAAATTGACAGGACTGAGACAGTAACCAGTTGAGCACAGTTGTGAATGGCACCAGGTAACCATTGGGGTCATACTGGCTGGCTAGGACATGATAGATGCTTTGCATAGTTAGGAATGGGTGGTCTGTTCGGTGTGGTTTATAGGAAAGAGTGTCTGATAAACAATGCCAGTGTAGACCAAGAGTTGACTCCTGAGCGTCCTGATGGCCTTCACTAAGCCATTGTATACTGCTTTGCGACTGAGCTTCAGCCGGCAGGTGGCTGATGACTTATGGGTCATTGCTTGCCCATTGTCTTAGATCGAAGCCTCCCATCTGTGAGGTGCTTGTATCTTTTCTGGAGGACCTTGACTGGGTGTGTGTGCTCTGCCAGACCAGACCGACAGCTGTAAAGGCACTCCGTATTCTGAACACCTTATGAGGATTCTCCATTGAAGACACCGTGAAGGTTACAGCTGCCCCGTGGATGGTATGAGTTTCTTGCCTGACTGTGCGCAGTCCTCTGGTGGTCCCTTTAGGTTCAGTTTCTGAACGGCATCCTGAAGGATAAAAGTCCGTTCTGACCCATTATCGAGAAAAGCATACGCCTCCATAACTTTGTTGCCATTTCTGGTAGTGCAACCAGATGTTTTCTGTTACAAGTCTGACAGAGCGCTTTCAACGTACAGTAGGCTGCTTGATGTCCACGTCCACAGTGCCAGCATCTGTTCTGGGTTTTTATCCAGCTTACCTTCTGGTCTTTAGTGAGTAGTTTAAAGTTCTTGCAACTGTTCAGAGAGTGTCTGTTGCTATCGCAGTAGGGGCAGTAAGCACCAGTGTGTTCTCTCTTAGCAATGGCTGGTCTTTGTTGGTCTCAGCTGGTAACACTGAAGTGCTCGCTGATTTCTCTGTGCCAAGGAAAATGACAGTAGGTTTGTGAGTTTGCCTAGAATCTTTTCTTGTTTCCTTTCTCTGCAGCGATGACACTTGTTTGGGTTGAGGGGTGTAATCAGTGTGGTCCTCCTGGACTTGAAGCTCATACTCAAGCCATTCTGCAAAGTCCAGTAGTGTAGGAATGGTAACCCCAAAAAGATGTGTGTACCTCTTAAATCCAGATCTGAGATTGTGAGGTAGTTTACCCATGAGTCTGGAAACATGTGACCCACACTCCAACTCAGTCTTTCCTTTTTGACCTAACTGTTCAAGCATACTGACCAAGGAGCGTACATGGAGTGCATACAGGCGAAAGGCTTTCACATCTCCCCCACAAATGTTTTGTCCATCCATCAGATCTGCAATACGCTGCAAGGCTAGCTGGTTTGGGTGACCATACATTTGGTTGAGTGCTCTCATGGTACTGGTGAAGAGAAATCTGGGATTACTGTACGAGTCTGACAAAAGAAGTGCTTCTTCCAACTTCAAATGGTCAGTAAGGATCTGATATTTAAAATGCTCCGTTGCATCCTCTGGCACGATGTTTTCCAGGGCTATTCTCAGTCTGGAGAATTGTCTAGGGTCAGGGGCTGTTAAATAAGGAATAGTTGGGGCAGACACTCTGTATACTTTCTCCTGAGTGGGTGGAGGCTGATCATATGCTTGTGGGTAATCCTGACGAGCTCGTGGCCTCTGCTTTTGTCCTGGGACCCCTAGCTGATGAAACAGTAAGTGTTGAGAGAATGGAGAGTTCCTGGATTGATGCATGTTGCGATGAGGTACTTTTGGGTTTGCTCTCTCATAGTTGAAGGAAGGACTAACCATATTCATGAACTGCGCAGTTAGCTCAGAGCACTCATCAACTGCAGTTGGTGGCAGTTCTCGTTTGTCAGAAGGCAGTGAGGCTCTAGACCGGGGGGCTGACGTTGGGTGGTATGGCTGTGTACGTTCTGGGCTCACCACGGGTGTACAAGGCTCTGAGGGTGGTGTTAGTGGAACTACTGGTTGAGATGTAGCTCCCCGTCCTGCTTTGAGGCATTGTATCTCATGCTGTAGCATGTCGTTTTGCCAGCGCATCTCCTTTAAGGTTGCAACAATCTCTGGGATCTTACTGGTCCTTAGAACCTGGAACAGTATTCTAAAGTGAAAGGATCGGGAACCCAGCAATAAATGATTAACAGGTAGAGAACTGTAATTACACTTCACAATATGACATATTATAAGAACATTGTAATTTATTTTAACAAGTATTGATTCAATAAGTGTTTTCAACAAATTGTGTTTGGAGACACATTTTGTTTATTTGCCCACTAAATAAGACAGAAGATTAACACTGTCTTAAAAAACAATTATTTTTGCACTTTTACTTTACTTTACTTACTTTTATTATTACCTTTTCACAAAACTTTTACACAAAATGATCAAACACTGACCAAATATATAAAACTGTTTACTGTTACTGTTTTAGACAAAAGTCAATGAGCAAGTCAATTTTCTTCTTTTCCTAAATGACACTTCTGGTTCCTTCTTGCACATTTCTTTACATTGTTCTGCAAACATTGAAAGTTTCTGGCTTTAATAGAATGTATCACGCAAGGTCTTTTAGGATTCATGGTCACAAGCCTCTAGTTAGTTAGTTTGCGCTATGTTGTTAACTATAACTTTTAATATAATAATAATGTGCAAGTAATACAGTACAGCTAACTATAGTTTACACCTATATGCCCCCCCACACCTACTAAAACTATCGAACTGTCATGTCTAAACCGAGGCCTGTACCGAACCATGTGCCATTATGCATGTACATATACATAAACACAATCTTAAACAAGGACACATTACATACTTAGCATGGCATTATGGCTATGAAAACATAACTTTCCTTTTTTCATTTTGTGTTTTGCTATCTTCTCAGATTTTTTCTTGTGTTACCTCGATTTGTGGGGTGAAGAAAAAACAGACAAATAAGAGGTGGAATAAAATTCATCAGAAGGGGATGAAGAGTCAACTTTCTTTTCACCTTGTTGTTGTTTTCTTCATGCAGGTTGTCTACTTTATCAGAAGAGTTAGAGTTAACTATCAAACTTTGGGCTTTGGCGCAAGTTCCTTGCATTTCATCCTTTGCTGATAATGCTAATAAGAAATACAGACAAAAACTGTTTAATTTAATTTTAATTATGCATCATCCTATACATGTGAGCTACTACTTTGATTAATGCAAACCAATGTGTTTGGACAAGACTTATCTACTGTTTTAGTCAGTATATTGTAGGTGTGGTTATAAATTGTTCACCACTTTAAAAACTGTAAAAATTGTAAACATACAATTTTAAATAATTACTTAGCTCTTTTAATAAATATGTTTAAACTACAGTACAGTAAAATAACAACTTTTATTCATTTAGCAGATGTTTCTTTACAAAAAGAAACTTGACATTGAAGAAACCAAACCAAAATGATCCTTGTAAGGTAAAATGTATAAGTGCAAGCAGAGAGGAAAGTGACTGTTGAAAGTTACAAATCTGTCATTATATATTCCATGCATTTGCAACTATTGCAGATATTCTGTTTTCTCCGTTAGCCATGATTAATTTAACTCATGAATGAAAGTGTCCAATACCACAAGGGTACCCTCTGCATAATGTGACTGAAGTCTTTATATAAAGTGAGTGCTCAGAATTGCATGGAATATTTGTATTCAGTAAACATACTAATTATTTCTTTATGAATAAATTTTTAAAACTGCATTTTATCTCTGCATTTGTCCTCAAGGACTTCAGTTTTTTACTTTAAAATGAGTTTTCCTCTTGGATTTTCATTAAGGACACCTGCTGGGTTGGTGCTGGTGGTGCTGTCAGCCTCAGCAAGACAGAACTTCTGATAATACCGGCCAACCCATCATTAGAACACAACTTCACAGCTGAACTTGGATTATCCATTCTTACACCCACTCTGTCTGTTAGAAACCTTGGAGTGGTGTTTGATGACCAGCTGAAATTCACTCCACACGTTGCAACAATCTCTCGGTCCTGTAGGTATGTGTTTTACAACATCAGGAAAATCAGACCCTTCCTGTCCGAGCACTCAACACAGCTCCTAGTCCAAGCACTTGTAATATCAAGACTGGACTACTGCAATGCCCTTCTGGCTGGCCTTCCAGCCAATGCCACCAAACCCCTGCAAATGATCCAGAATGCCACAGCACGTCTGGTCTTCAATCAACCAAAAAACGCCCATGTCACACCCCTCCTGACCTTACTCCACTGACTACCTGTAGCCGCCCGCATCAAATTTAAATCTTTTACGCTTGCCTTTAGGACAGTTAGCGGAACCTCTCCCTCCTACCTCAACTCACTCCTCCGGACATATGTCCCCTCCCGCCAGCTAGGGTCAGTCAATGAGCGACGTCTGATTGTTCCCTCACAACAAGGCACCAAATCAATCTGTAAAACTTTCATCTATTCTGTTCCTTTGTGGTGGAATGATCTCCCAGCCTCCACCTGATCCGCTGAGACCATCACAACCTTTAAAAAACAACTCAAAACACACCTGTTTTGCAGACACCTGACTAATCCCTATTGCTCTACCCTATCCTAAAAAAAACCTCCTTGATTCTAGTTCATTCTGTCTCTAGTAGCAGAATACAATGTCGACTTGTAAATTTAGCTGTGTAGACTTGGCTTGTCGGCTCTCAAGATGCTTTGGATAAAAGCATCTGCTAAATGACTAAATGTACATGTAAATATCTGTTTCCAAATAAGGACAAAAGTGTGCCTTTTTGCAGTTTTGTTTGAATTATAAGAACTCCTTGGTGTGTATCTATAGACTGGTTTGTGGTTGCAGGTTTTTGGAAATAGGACTTGGAACAAAACTTTCACTTTGTGAGCAAAAAAGCAGAAGAGGGACAAGAAGGTTAACTGAAGCCAAGGAGAAAATGCAGACTGTGCAAAAAATATGATATTGGAGAAGACAAAAACAGGCCATGGATACCAGTGGTAAATGTGAAAAAACAGATGATTTACCTAAACGAGGAATCATTAAGTCCTTTAGAAACGCCTCTGTGCATGCTCTGAGTCCATTCTAAATGGTTTGAAATGGATAGTTCCTGTGCTCTGAGCCAAACTAACAATAATTGATATTTACCTTCTGCCTACCATAGCTTTCCTAATACAGCTTCTGAACCACAAATCATTCCACCTATTTTCATGTCCAAATTTTCTAAGAAAGATTGTGAGAGTGGAAAGACACTGGGTGACAGAACACGCATGAAGAGTTAAAACAAAAACTGCCAAGATCGTGTTGCAAAAAGATGACAGGTGGATGCGCATGGGTTATTAAAAGATCCCACATAGTTGCACACAAATGCATCATAGCTAAAAATAAAAAAATAAAAGTTTTTCACTGGTCAGTTGAGTTCATTTAGGATTAGTTTAAATTTTAACACTAAACATTATTGTCTTTCATGTTGCTTGATATTTGGAGCATGATGCCATCAATGAGTCTGGGTTTAAATCCCTGGAAAAGCATGAACTTATAAAAGGTAGCATGACTGCATTATAAGTCACTTTGGATAAAAGTATCTTTCCAAAAGCATAACTTTTGCTAATGTGCCCACCAAAATTGTTATTATTTGATCCACATGAAATGAAAATCATTTACTCATTATTTTCTCAGCACACTTTGGGTCCCTACAAATAGCATAGTTTAAAAACAATATCCTACCTGAGCATTGTTGTCCCCATGTCTACCCCTTTATATGTCCACCCACTTCACCTCCAGCCACTGGCCACTTTTAGCAAATGTGCCATTTCACAAAGCTAACGTTAGCTCAAACTGTTTTCTTAACAATGACTTCAATGTAATCAAATAGGCTACACAGTTACCAGATAATAGTACAGCAAAGCACATTTGGAATGTGGTTGAACTATGCATACTACACCCACAATCACATCCTGATGGATAAAATTAATCCTGCCCAAATTTCACTTTTTATAATAAATGCTTATTTGAGATTAACTTAGAAATCATTACAGAAACCATTACAGAAATATTATGTAACTTATTTGTAAATACCATTTCAGGTTTCATCCAAGCAAATAGTTCAAAAACACTATGCTGGTTGACCAGCTAGAGTAATAGAAGACCAGTATTGTTTAGCTTGGACCAGCACATGAATCCATGCTGGTTGGTTAAATTTCCAATCACATTTAAACTGAAGAGAAAAAGGATCAACTACAGGTTTACTGTTAATGATGGGTACAGGAACTGTGTAAAAGCCAGCTGTATGTCTGCTGTTAAACTCTGGAGATTCTGATCAAGTTTAAAGGCATGTAGTGCTTAGTCCGCTAACCTGTGTTTAATTAAATGAAAAAATTCCCCTGATTCTCTGAAAACTCTCTCTCTCACACACCCACACTAACATAGCACCACCCAGTTCATAGCACCACCCAGACCTGGACACCATATACATATTGTCAATGTGTTAGGGGGAGCACAGTGTGCAGTAATTGAAAAGTTATTTATATGTTCTTCACAGAAAATGAGCCAAGGTAAATTATTCTGGTAA
The DNA here is from genome assembly GCA_036877525.1 of Chromobotia macracanthus. Lineage (NCBI taxonomy): Eukaryota > Metazoa > Chordata > Actinopteri > Cypriniformes > Botiidae > Chromobotia > Chromobotia macracanthus. Next base: position 3,313,329 of record JAZGTH010000002.1, read on the forward strand.
ATAATAAAACAATTAATCACAAAAAATTGTCTGTTTTCACAGACCCTAACACTACACAAGTGCATGGCCTAACTGGTCTTGGAATGCTCTGAAAATTAAAGAGATTTAGAGCCGGTAGAAGGTCTGGACTCCTTTGCATCTTTTATTGGCTAAGAACCGCCCAAGATGCCATTTGAGCAACATGTACATTAATCACAATTTGCTTTGTTCAGTGTCATGTTTCTTGGCAGACCATTAAAAAAACGTGACACACATGTCTCTCAGACATCCTGTAATTTAAACAATCAGATGATAACTTGTGGTTAACTGGTCTGTGGGCTGAGAACACCTTAAGGACAACACTATGTCTGCCTGGTCTGTTTTTACAGACTACTTGGTCTGTAGTAACAGAAGGTTTACATCATATTAAATTATTTAAAATTAAGTGTCTGATTTAGAATACAAGCCCAGAAATGAGAAAAGTTGTTTAAACATTTGGGGCAAAAATATGTGTTATGTGACTTTAAACTTTAATCTTGAATTCAGATTGGATGGATGCTTTAAAATGTTTGCATTAATATAATGTATTAGTAGTAGTAGTAGTAGTGTCATTATTATTATTATACTGTAAATTTGAGCTTTTCACTAGAAACCGACCCCTGACGTCATTTGTTTTGCTCCGTATTACTACTACTACTACTAATAATATGCGGATATAGTGATGTCACTACAAAGGGACCATAAGCAACGCCAACGGGAGCAAAAGTCTTAAAAATGAAACGCGTGAAATTTGGACGCGTCAAAACGCAAAGTTTAATACAGATACTCTGTTCGGGTCTTTGCGTCAAACAGCCCACCAGCCAACGCCACTGCTGTATTCAAAGATATATTTGCGTTTGTGATGTGGTATATACACATTTAAACGTCAGAAGTCGAATCTGTTCGTGAAGGATGACGCGATGGTAGATAAGCCAATACCTTTGCAAACGCCAGATGTAATATTTGTAAGCAAGTTACATCGTGATTGGCAGGTACGTATGCAAACGTATGGTTTTAAGAGTACCAGTATTTGTAAGAGTATTTGTTGTTTATGATGTCAGATTGTGTCATGGTTTGTCATGCATCCCAGCATGCCCTTTGTTAAACATTAAACATTTTGTCTCGTAGTGGAAAAATCAATATAGTTGATCTCTAGAATTACACTTAAGAATTCTTTATTAAATTGCCAAAGGACCTTTTTGGACTGCATGTAACTGGCCTCCTCTTATTACACAAACAATGATTTGAATATTGTAAGAACAAGGTGTGTTTAGTATGTCTATAATAAATTAAAATATACATAGCAATAACAATAAATGGCGCGAATAATATAGGCTAAACAACAAAATAATGCAGTAGCAACAGAGCATTCTTTAGTAACAGCATTAAATTTAGATGTTATTACGCTCAGTCATCACAATAATGTGTGACGTTTTATATATATATATAACATTTCTCACACACACGCATACACTATTTACAACATAAAGATAAACTCTGCTATAGTGCACTTTGTCACCTGCCAACTGCGGTGGAAAGTTTGGGACAGTCCATTTCTTACTGAATGATAGGGGTGATTGGAAGAGTCCACTTATCAGGAGGGAATATTTTCTACGGACATGTTTACACGATTAAAACGTTTGTTTCAACACACAGCAAAAAATAGCATTTTGTCCTTGGATTCAATTAACCTTCTTGTCCATCTTCTACTTTTTTGCTCACAAAGTTAAATAACTTTTGTTCCAAGTCCCAACGTTAAAAAAATATTGCATTAACACTAGAACTACCGGAATTCTATAACTACTGGAATGGCCATAGCGGTCATTCTGATGGTTCATATTAGATTGTACCGAATGTCATTTTTGTCATGACATATTTACGTTCAAAGCTTTTATTGAGGTTTTAGATTGAAGCTTTGAATGTCTGTCATCATATTTTTTGAAGTTATCACCCTAAAAAAATATTTTTTGTAATATAGCCTATAATTGTGTATGAGCTACTAGACCGCCTCCGACGGTGCGGTGTCAGTGTTTGTTTTATAATGAACAAAACTATTATGCTGTAAAATTATAACGAAAATATTATACTTTAAATCATAACGAACGCATTCTCCTCTAAGTGGGCTCACCTGAACAAGACAATTCACTGACGCTTCGATTACTCGCAGCCAACACAGGTAATCTCTACCTTCCATGTGCAGCTCCCACACAGTACCTTTTGACATTTGCCGCAAGTGTCCTTTGTTTCTTTTTTCTTGCAGTTTCTCCGCACTTGGCACTGCCTTCTCTCCATCTGCTGCTGTTCCTGCCTGGGTCCTGGTTCTCACACCATCAGCTGTGTGGCTTTTGCTGTCATGTGACCGGAGCGAAGTTCATTTGTGAGTGGCATTATGAAACTCCTCTGTGACGTTCTCTTATTTGTGCATTCCTTAAACAGGATGGAAGTATTTTATCCCAGCCAGGTCAAGGATAATATAAAACACAGCCACTGGCCATCTATGTGTGGGTGCTTTCACTGAGTATTTCCTTTGCCATTTGATCTAGCACATCTACTCCAACCTACGTTCTATTGTAGTATGTGACTGTCTCTGGTTTAGCCTTATGGCCACTTGTGATTGCAACATTTGTGTGGACAGGGCTGAGAATGCTGAAGTTTTTCCTTGGTTTGCATTGATAGACTGTGAGTGTAGTATTGTTACTTTTTAGCATCTCTGTGTTGAATAGCAGCCTTTGCTTCTTTATGTGCAGGGGGAGCTCTCATCTGCTCTTATTCACTGTGCCGACAAGGCTGGTTTTCTTGGCCTGTAGTGCCTTGGCCAGTTCGAGGGAAGTAAAAAAGTTGTCAGTGGTGATGTTCCTCCCCTTCCCCAGATAGGGCTCAACTATTTTCAACACCACACTGTTTCCAAGTCACTGACCCGTCCTCCGCGTCTCGTCTTTGCTCAGATGTGGCGCACTGTTTACCATATATTTGGTATCAATGTCAGCAGCGAGCCAGAACTTTATACTGAAGTTGAACAGTCAAGCTACACCTTGCTTTTGTTGGGAAGAGCTGCTCATCAACAGTTATGTAAGCACCGGGCTTGTAGCAAGCACTGCTGTTCTGGGTGAATTTCTCCCAAACTTCGACTACCAGTGCGAACTTGTTCACTTGCAACCATGTGCGTCTGGCCTCCTTTTAATCAAAACACAGGAATTGCATGATTTCCTGGAATATGTTTTAGGACATGGTCTCCTTGAATAAATGCATAGCCCCAGTCGGCCATGCAAAAGCTCACAAGCAAGTCCATGCCTTTTCCTCTGTAGGTGAGGAAACATAGATGTTATCAATGAAAGCCTTTAGCTCATTGACTGTCACATCCCATAACTGTCCTCCTTGACTCTGTGTGCTTGACTCTCAGCAATGGTGCAGTCATTGATATACTTCAATATGCCATCATCAACCAAACAGAGAAAAGTGGTGAGGGCATCTTCATTGTTGTGCTTTGCGTGCGCAGTGGGGCTGGCAGCTTCTGTCATGACTTTTTGACTTTGTAGCTGTCCTCTGTTTTCACTCTGCTGTATAATAGTCCATACAGTACCATCTTTCGCCATTTCATGAATCTCTGCTGAATATATATATATATATATATATACACACACACACAGTATTGTATTAGTACACCTCGGTATGGCTTACTAATTAACCATTTAATAAATCAAATCTGACTGAAAGTGTCAGATAAAGAGGCCTGTGCACAGATATTGAGGAATAAGGTATCAAAAGAAGGTCCACACAATGATAATAAAAAGATTTTAATAAATGAATAATGATAATGCAATAATACTTTCAATAAATGCAATCAATGAGATGGGATTATAATGATAATAATAAAAAGATTTGATAAATGCAATAAATGAGTCAGGGATAAAGATCTGATTCAGTGTGATAACTCAATTACATAATACACCAAAGTCTATTATACACTCGGGAGTGCCATCATCACCTACCATCTTTATACTCAAAAATTTGGTGTGGCTAAAGACAGCCTTCTGAGTGAGAGAAAGAGAAAGCTGGCCAGGCTCGCTCCCCCTACCAAACAGTTCACCTCTCATTATGTTTAACAACAGCTCAGGCATTCGATGAGGCATTATGCTAAATAGCTTATATAAGTTTCTTTAACTGTTTTGAGAAATGAACATACATTTCACTCTTTATCAGTATGAGAATATGAATCCCTTTATCTACCCAAGCAAGCCGCCCAAAACATGTGGGTCAAACTGACACACTGAAGAATGTGTTTACTGATGAGCAGGGAGCGCAACACACACAATCCCCTCTTCTCCTGCTCCTCTGCTCTTCTCATTTAATACAAGTATATATATATAAAATATAAAAGCATTGTGTCAATTATTTTTACTTTTTCTTTGGAGTCTTATTCTTGCATTTATCTTTGCAGGTCACTATGTTTTATATTTTATAGATGTTATTTTTAGACTTACTTTTTTTATTTTTAGATTTATTTTAGCCTTTGTTTTACTTATTATTGCTATTATATTGATTTGTGCTTTGACCTAGTTCTTGTATGTTTGTGGTTACATTGTTTGACAATCATGACTTTCTTTGTTTCCTATAAATGCATGTAATATCTCCTTGCAGTTTTCACAGATAATTTAGGCTTTATGTTTTTAGTAGTTTTTGTTTCTGTGTTCATAAATAACTATGAATGACATACACAGCGTGAGAAAGCTGTCATTGAGGTTTTATGTGCCAAGCAGAAATAGTGCAGTAATGTCCATTCACAGGGACTTCTGGATGGGCTGCTTATGCTGCAACAGGATTCTGTTTGATGTGGTGCTCTTGGTAGAAGAGAAACGTATCCAAGCTCACCGTATCCTTCTGGCAGCTTCATGTGACAATTTTAGGTATTTCAGGAAATATGTACACCCCCCACCCCCTTAACACAATGCAGGAGGTGCTATGTGCAGCCACACTACTGCAGGTTATCTTGCAGGTGAGCATGGTCTATCACAGTAGATAATAGATAGGTACTATTAATAATAGATAACACAACTTCACATAACTTTACCTTTACCCCTTTCTTCTACTAATAGGAGTAACATCTACCAATACATGACACTCATGTAACATAAATCAGATTTGTTACATACAAAATTAACTAAAGAGTTCTTAAAATGACAGTATAACATAAACTTGGAAACAGGTAAATTTAAGCATCTACCACAAAGTAACACAGAAATAACATTTATGAGATACACTTGATGCCGTTTCATCATAAATTTGACAGTTTGGTCTGTCTACTTTGGACTAAACATGTTGGAATAAACAAGAGCTAAGCTAACTTATGAGCAAAACATGTTTTTCTTTGGGAACCATTGTGGATGTTGGAAGCAGTGCGTTTCTGTCTGATGGAGAAGCATGTGCTGCAGCATCTCCACAGTCGATTAAAACCGTGCCTGCTGCGGGACTCTGTGGCTGCCTCTCTGCAATACCACAGTTGGAAAGCTTTGGCAGCCAGTGATGCAAACCCCACAAACTCCCCACAAAGCCTTGTTGCAGCACCAAGTGCATTCTGGGATTTGGTGGCATGTATACATCTAGCACACTTGCAGACAATGAAGAGCGGTTACAGGTGTTCAACCAAAGCTGGGGTGAGTGGCGTAGTCTGGCTTAAGACTGAGCTCCTCACATGTCCAACATGGGTATCGCTGTGCTTAATGACTTTGTTTACTTGATCAGGGGAGACAAGGATACAAGTGGCTTCCGCGCTGAAGCTTGATGTTGGCGGTGAGTATGAATGTGCATGATGTTTAGTAGATGATGAGGTTTTTCCACTTGTGCATGTACAACAGTTATAAGAACAGTGCTTTTATTTAATGTTATTTTTTGTTTATGAAACATTATGAAGGCTATTTCATCTATAAGATATCATATAAGATATATTTTTTCTGTACATTTGTTTTGCTGCATATTTTATATGGATTTAATTATTAATTTAATAAATGTGTTCAATGTTGTTTTAAAAGGACTCCTGCTTGTGTGATATTAATTAACTTTAATTTTGTAACAATTTACAAAATACAATACAAAGTTAGTCCAATAACTTACAGGCCTATTGGGGCAATTTACTTTTGGGCACATTTTAATAGTTTTGGTGACATTTGGAAACCATGCATGACAATATTTTAAACAAACACCAAACTAGGTAGGCTGTTAACAAGCACATTCTGTTAGAATGCTGTATTGCTGTATTAAAAACAAAAGCCAGAAGACGTTTGTCTCTTTTTGCGTCCCGTAGTCCAATGAACAATGTAGAGAGGTGCCGGTTTATTTGTTGATTATAATTGATTATTTTAACTTTGCTTATAGGTTATAGCAGAGTTTTTTAATGCTGGATTTACTAACATTTGCATCTTAATAAATAAGTTTTGCAACAGTATGTGAAATATTCTAAATTAACCCTATAGTGTATCTATTTTTGGGTTGTATGCAAACATAACACTCACAGTCTCTATTTATATTGGATCAGATGGGTTTTGATGCTTTTAATTAGACAAGTGGACTTCCAAGAATGCCTTTACTGCACTGTTAGAAGGCCAAGAGCAAAAACAACATATTACAAACAGAAATATGATAACACTGCTTCTGCAGATTAAGCACTGGTTGTAATGTGGATTGTACTGCATGTACCTGTTGATGGGACCTTCTGAATGTGTTGTCTCCAGTGACTCAATAGACTTTGATTGGCTGCTTTATTTTAGTTAACTTTTATCTACTTTTCATAATTATTCAAAAACATTTTACGTAAAATTATATTTAGTTTAATTTATATTTTTAATTTAGTTTAATAAAATGAATATGATATAATAAAAAGTGAATATGTTGGCGGTCAGATTAATGATCACCTATTATATATGTGCATGTTTAATTGTAGTAATCAATGAGAAATTCAAATATATTTTATTTTGTTTTATTATGTCTATTATTTTATTAAAGATAAGCTTGGCCTTGAAAACCACTTTATGGTTACGCAGAACTGTTCTCTGTTGTTAACAATGTCTGCTTATGTACTGTTTAGTTGAACCCATTAGGTCAGGTCTTGAATAATGTCTTTTGTTTTGAATAAAGTCCAAGTGGACTTCTACACTTCCTCAATTGCTCCTTTGCTTGATGGGATGTTTTTTTTTACTTTTAAGAAGACATAAAAGGCATCACATTTAGTCATCAAATCAGGCTTGTTAAGATGGCAATAAAAAAACAAACTTTAAAGCACTACTAGGCCAAACAAACTGCTTGAGAACAATACACAGGGGTGAAAATTACATTTTAATTTTGGTGAATCAAGTGAAAGTCTCTTCAAAAGTTTATTGCTTAAATGTTTTAAAAGAAAATATATAAAAACAATTAAAACAAAACCCAGAGCCTAAACATTAATTATAATTCTGGATTTTTTTTAGTCAATAGCATTTGCTGTCACAGAAATCCAAATCCCAGTGTTTTATATATAGAGAGTGGTATTTATTCTAGTGTTCTTACCCCACAGGTACAATCCTAGACACAACAGCTGTTGTTCTATTGAATCTTTACAGCAGTAGCACGCTGATCATTGCATTTGTGTGGAGGGTTAATACATCTATGCCATTGGAGGATGCGACTACACCAACGAACTGGAGTGTGTGGAGCACTACAACCCTCAAACCAACACCTGGGAATACGTGGTACCATTGAAGCAAGAAGTGATGATTTCTGATGAACTGCAGAACTCTGAATTCAGTTACAATCTGTTGTAGCCAATTGTAAACTACATTGGTTATCTCTAGTGGTGCTAAGCAAACATCATTATACAGTTTCTCATTATTAAGTAAGAAGCAACAAATAGGTTACGTCAGCATTTTTTAAGTGGTTATTTATTCATGTAATGTTACATGAGGGATCTTTACCAGCAATACTGATCTGGCACCATTAATTTACATTTGTGCTGCTAACTTTGTTATTTCCTCTGCTGTTATTAACATTTACTGCTGTAATGTAAAGAAAGTTTTGGCTGCATTTGCTTCTTACTGCAAATGGTGTATGCTTCCACTATCAGGTTTGTTTGACCAGTTATTTAAATTCAAATATTGTATTCTATAGCACTGTTTCTTAACCAGGGGGCTTGGGCCCATTCGGGAGCCTCAACAATTGTCCAACGGGTCCTCAAAATGACTTAAAATAAGACAAACAGGCATTAAAATAGGCTAATAATAATGTACTTTTTCTTAGTTGTGTGGTTATTGTTATAACAAAAATACATATCTTTCTAGTTATGCCAAGCTCTAGAATATTTTGGGGTAGAAGCTGTGAATAAGGAAGTCTTGAACTCTTGAAGATCCTAAAGGTTGAGATCCACTGTTCTAGAGCAACATGCTTATTGTGGTCTATTATAACAAGGCTCGGCTGCCTCTGCCCGCTTCTGTGAGCTTCTCTCAATTATATCTGGTGTTTAACAATACTTCAACATTAATAAAAACAAGTCTGTTGCTTAACACTAAGTTCTGCTGCTCTTTGCTTGCTAAGGTTTGTTTGCTGATCTGTTCTTTGTCCAGGCTGCCGTTGCATGAACAATTTGCAAACCCTTTGGAATTACCCTGATTTCTGTTTTAAATTGCCCATAAAATGTGGTCCAGTCTTCATCTAAGTCACAATTAACAAATTAAACAACACACAAATGTACTTTATGGCTGTGTTCTGTATCATGCTGCTGTCGGCAGGTATATATCCATGCTGGAGCAGTGATTGATGGGAAGATCTATATTGCATGTGGTCGGCGGGCAATGGCTTATCTGAAGGAGACCTACTGTTATGATCCCAGCAGAAATCACTGGGGCATGTGTGCTGAGGGCCCAGTGGAGCATGGCACAGGATGGCAGCTCTAAACAATCATGCTTATGTCAACCATGATGGTTGTGGTTACTTCAAGGATCATGATTTAAAGTTAACACTAGCCATGTTTCCATCTATTTTGGGATATCACATAAAAAAGATGGATGGAAATGCCAAAATATAAATTGTAAAATTGTGAATAAAAAAGTGCTTAAGTTGGATAAATATTTGATCTAGTAAGAAGTATTGCATATAAACTATGATGTAAACACATTTACCAAATAAATTCCATGATGCACATCCAAAACTTTACGTAACCCTGCCTTAATAGATTATGTGATTCCATTATTCATGGTGTTATTTAGTGCCAATTTATCAAAAAGTTACAATTTCGTTCTCTTCAGCTTACTGGATGGAAACAGCTTCCACTGGATGGAAGTGCTTTATTTGCAAATGTTTTTGTTTTGTGTCCAATTTGGAACAGAGCTTGTACTAAAGGTGTTTTGTCTTGCTGCTATAGGTAGCATGCTATAATCTAATAGCAGATGCCTGGTCTGTGGTGAGCCCTTTACCTGCCGGGCATGGAGAGCCTGGTATGGCCATTCTCAATGGCTGCATTTACATTGTGGGTGGAAGGTCACATGATAAGGGCAGTCATATGAAGTATGCTCACATTTACAATGCAGAGGAAGACCGACGGGAGAGTGGAGCAGCCCTTGAGGGCCGCGTGTTGGGGCTTTTGGCATGTGTTGTTCTTTTGCCATGGGCAATCATGACTCAGGCACATAGCTGGGAGTAAAGAGCTAAAGCATCATGGAAAGAGGTGGATTGGGATGACTGTCCGAGTCCAATGAAGACTAAAGAGTGTCACATTGCAAAGTGGGAGGCTTACACATTTAAATTAATGGCTCCTAAGAATTCCATAATTCCGTATAAACATTTTAGTCAGTCTTTGCAGATGCTTGTCTATAAATAAGTTGGAAGTGTCCAGGATTAACTTTTCACACTCTGTGGTGTTGTATTTTATTGACAGCATGGATCTTGCAAAGAAATGTGCAGCTCTAATTTCAAAACCAAGATCAAAACCAACAACAGCAAATTACATTTTGCATAAATGTGCTTTTATATTATCATGACTTGATGGAAGTTATGACGATTACTTGTTTTCCACAATATTACAGTAGACAATTAAAACTTGGTGGGGATAAGGAGCTTTCCTTAATTGTAAATGCATGCAAATATTTTTACAATGTGCTAAATTGGGATCCGTATTGGTTCTTATAACAGGTGTCATTTTCTTTATGCAAAATATAATTTCTTACTCTTCTACTTCTATTAACTGAAATATGACACAGGCATTATTTATACAGTTTTATCAGGCTCTGAATTATTTTAGTTTGTTGTGCCAACTGTCATAATGATTTGGTTTCTGTTCTTAATTCAAAACTACAATGAGAATGACTTTTGAGCTTCTGTGGGATATTGATGGCAACACTGTACATGCACTTTAAAAAGGTGATTTGATTTTGTTTATAGCTGTGTCTTTATTTTATTGTAAATCATGTAGTTTTTATTAATGTTAATTATGTGCAATAACATGATTTTTAAAAAAGAAAATGTTGGAAAGTGGTCATCGACAGAAAGCTGAATCTAGTGAATGTCAAATGGCTATTGGGTTGCTCCAAAGACAAATTAGTTCAAATATTTTATGGATTTTGACTTATTGATTTAAAAGGTTTAAAGTGAACTGTAATGTAACAGCCTATATGTTATTTTTTAAAGTAGTTATGTTGTGTGGAAAATTCCTGCAAAATATTATGCACTGGGCTTAATGCACTGCTTCTAACAATTTGCTTTTTGTTCATTTATTTTCTACATTGAAGATATGTTTCACTATGAATGTCATAATCAGGATCTTCAGCATACTAAATCTACAAATATTTTATAATTTTATAATATTTTATAATTTGGAGACAATTAGACAATTTGGAGATAAATGGTGGAGGGTTATTAAGCCACGTAGATTTAACTTCTTTCTGACTCTGTCCCTCTTGTACACTTCCTTATGCATTTACTGACATAAGAAAACCTTTCAGCTTTTAGTAGATTCATTTCCTTTACAACAACCAAATAAGGAACATCATGCTGGGATATTTTTGTCCAGAACATAAATGTTTATGTAACATTTTTTGTAATGTTTATGTACAGCATTTGGCATGCCTCTCCCCTTTGATTTAATGGGATGCACTCAAACTGATGTGCAGAAACTCAGCATGATCTGAGACTCTTCCAAAGAGCATCTTTTGTGCTTCAGAAGAGCCATGGAAATCTGACCTTTACGAGCAATGCATAATTGCCCTATACACATACATTTTCTCATGGTAGTTAGAAACAGAATAATTCATAGCCATAGTTTTTATTTTAAATTTAATCTTAAAAACATATTTATATTAAATTCAAACATGACAAAGTTTATTATTTAGGCTAACTGCACCAGATAGCTGATAAACTTGTCTAAAAGACACTAAATGCTAAATGTCTTTATAATAAATTAAGTTTGGTTAATTCAGCCAGGACATATATACAAACAAACATACACCCAAATATACTTTCCTCCCCCTTTATGGCAGTCATTAGCGCCTGACATCCGTGATGGGGCAGTAATCAGTGACCGTCTGCAATTTGAAGGGGTGAAAAGAGCTCCCCTTGACTCCCTATTTTCACGCCTCTTAAGCACAGAGTGGTTCATGACATGCTTTGTTATGTATTACCTTAAGTGATGGATGCAACATCAAATACTTTGTGTATACAGACAGAGATGGGTGGAGCTCCAATCAGAGTAAACAAAAGAGGAAAAAAAGTGAGACATACACAAACTGGCACAAAGTTCCATGGAACATGAAATTTTAAAAAATTAATGAATAAAGTTGTAATTGCAAAACAAACAAAAGAGCAAATGTAAAAAAAATGGCTGAAAAAAAATTGCTTGTGTTTGTGATATTTGGTTTGCCATGTAACAGTGTTTGGTTTGGTGATGACTAAATATAAATATACCTAAATTGTACATACATTCCTAGGCCTGGCCAATCCTGACCCACAACCATGAACTACAGATTACACCACGAAGTTGCACAGCTAGTTTAAGATTACACTGCTCTCAATAGCTCTTACAAGTCTGCTTCACTTCTTCCCCTAGATAAATGTCCTAATAAATATATGCATTTGGTGTTTAGCAGCTTATTTCCTTCTTTAAAAAAGTTAAAGACACCATAATAACTTTAAAGGTATTGAAAGGTATACTTCTGAATTTTAGACATACAACATTTAGTTTCCAAACAGTGTTTTACACTAAAATTCTCATTTTAACAAAAATAATACAGCAGCAAAGCCAAACACAAAATAATTTTTTAGCAAGGAAGCAAGGACAACCAGGCGATTCATAAGACCAATACATCCACTTGAGTTTTTAGGTCAGTGTATCAAAAGCTTATAGAACAATATTTCAAAGTACATTCCTTGGAACAGTTATGAAACACATTGTCTTTTTCAAAAATTGAAAGAAAATTCCAAAGGTCTCTAATTTTCTCTGATTTAGGTCTCTAAATCTGACAGATTTGTCTTCAGTTTTAAATTGCATTTTAGCAATCTATGTAGTTATTATGCAAATCCAAGTTGATTGGAAAAGCATTATATTTAGTGCCACCTTCTGATTACATTTAGTCACTGTTCTGCTGTTACTGTTCTATCTGGTACTTGCAGGTACCAAGCAATGTGCACATGGTTGATCACACCCATGTGCACCATGGGTGTGAACAACCATACCTGACTGTGCAGAAATCAGAAATAATCTAATACGTTCATCATTCTGCTGATCCACTCACCAGCATAAGTAAGAGAAGAGTGGGTATTGGCTCCAGTCCCCCACATTGCCATGGTGATAGCTGTGATGGACAGCCTGGGTGCTGTATTCTGAGGGTAGGTGATGATGTGGTGGTGGAGGGGGGTATTGGGTGAATGCTGCTCCGCTCCACTGCCCCAGATACTGTTCAGTACTGTAAGGGGTGTATAGATGATGGTGGCCCAGCATACCTGGCTTGCCCTGAGCTATGGCCAGTACGCCTGTGTAATCCTGGTGTCCAGTGGAGAGACGAGGTGTGCCAGGGAGGCTGAACTCAGGGGCAGATGGTTTGCTGGAAGTGTCGTGATCAGGCACAATAGCCACATCAGGCACACAAGACCCAAAGCTGAAGCGGCCACTACTTCCACACCTGCTACAGCTGCCCATGCTGGATGACAACGGGGAAGGGCACTTGCCATATTCATGACATCTGCAAAAAGAAATTTTAAGATGAATCATCTAATGGGATAAGACAGAAAAACACCTTTAGGGCATTCAGATCTTGTTCGCAGGTTAAAGTCTTGTCTGAGGTCAGCAAGCACCTATGGGGATGAAATGTGTTCTGTCCAGGTACAAGCTGTTCTGAACTACACAGGCTCCGGATGGAATCTGCACAGCCAGAGGCCAGAGGGGAATCAGGACGGAGGGCATGACTGTCCCTGTCACACCCAGCACCCCACGGGGAGTACTGTTCGCACTTCACCTCAGCCTCCTTATGGCCCACATGATAATCATCAAGTGTCAAAATGACAAAAACAACACATCAAATAGAGAATCTGTCATAAACCCATTTTATATTCTGTCCATTGCTCAAATTTAAAGAAAGTTTGCACAATTACCTTGTGGACTTCCATGCTCAGAGCCCTTAGAGATGTTCACCCTTTTTGCAACTTTCTCAGAATCAGCCAAACTGCTATTTGCCCGTCTACAAAAGTATAATAAATTGATTAAAATGGTCAACAATGACTATTTGAATAGTTAGATTTATGAAGTGAAAATATTACTGTGCCATTAAAGATTAAAATTATTGTTCCTCTATTACTGTTTGTGAAAAAGGTTATCAAATTGCATGTATTTTCTTTTTTTAATTGTATTTATTAAGTGTTTGGAACAAATTAAATTAGATTAAGAGTGACAGATAAAATAGGCAAGTAGGCAAGACAGAAAATGAAAGGCAATTTCACCTATCAGAATTTGTAGCCTCATCTCTGAATCCTTTTGCAAAGGGATTATGATCAATTTTCAGTTTTGTAATCTGTGAAAGAAATAATGTCATCAGTCACAATTTCGGTGGACTGCAACAACAAAATAACCTTAACTACTGTACATTTTCTCAAAGTGGGCATAAGTCTATTACCTTTGTGTTCTGGTACGCAGTGACGGCAGTGAAAAAGGTCTCAGGGAAGGTAAAAGTTTAAAATCTGCTCCAGCATACATTGTACAGATCATCAGCCTGGATAATGTGGAATTGCGGGTGATAGCGGTACATTGAGTGAAGGACGATCTAAATTACATGGGAGAGAAGTTAAAATCAAACAATGTAAACACTAAACACTATTAAATGATTTCAAAGAATCTGAGTGTGGCACTCACATGTCCATGCTGGTCAAGAGCATTGTTGGTCAGTTTGAATTTGAGAAATGACACAGGCTGCTTCATCCAGTGGCTGCCTGGAGCTGGTGAATCCGGGTGTACGTAGGTTCTGTAGGGTGGCTGGGGCTCAGATTTTCCAGCCACCTCGGTCCTTGTTCCACTACAGGAAAAAGCAGAAAGTGATTTTATTGAATCACGGACTACAGGATCAAAGAAAAGTATCACATCATTAACTCATTTTTTGTGACATAAGGTCATTGTGGTGTTTGGGGGACGGGGGGTTGGGTGGGGTTTTGAGAAGTTGTGTTGGGGTGAGTATGTGTGAACAAGAGTGTGTGTTGAGACAAACCCCCCCAATGGGATCTGTAAAAACAGGAAGAGTTGGGGGTCTTTGAAGTTAAAGAGCACAATCAGTGGTGTAAATGTCCCAAGGAGACACTTCTGTGACAGTTCACAACTGACCAATGAACTCCCCAATTCAATAGCACACTCACAGTCCAGACTAATTCAGCACCCACCAAGAGTAAATGGATTTATACAACTTTTAATACATGACAGAACTTTGGTAGATTATTTTAGATGTTATTCTTGTTGCTAGATCTATAGTCAATAAATTAGGTTTAGGTTCTAACCTTATATCTGAGGCCATCCTCTGGGACCATATCCACCAGTAAGATGTACTTTGCATATGTCACCAACCCAGATAAGCTGATCTTACAGTGTGGAAACATTCTCCTGTAACATAAAAACACCAAAGTCAAGTTTAGGTCAGACTCTCAATAGTTAATTCTAAGCATAAACTCCAAAAATCACAGTCAGCTTCAGGAAGTATTAGATTTATTATGGTTGTTTGTTATATGTTTGTTGGTCTAGTCATTAGATCAGGTTTAGACTTTAGCTGGGAAAATGGTTTTCTGAGACATACCTGCCTGGTTTGGTGATAATCATCTCTGTGCCAATCTCATAGAAGGACCTCCATAGCTCCAGATCCTCCAGAGTCATTTGGATGTTGCCTTGGTGATAGGAATCACCAGGTCCAGCCATGGAAGGTGGAGGAGGGATGCTTTTATTAAATTATACTTAGAATCTTAGGAAAGCAGAAATATTTAAGCAGACACCCCATAGAACTTGATAAGTTTCCCAGAGAGTCATATGAACTTGATTTATATAAAACAAAGCACAAGAACATATTTCAGTACATATAACAATAAAGTTTATTCATCAGCAGTAGATAAATGCAGAACATCATAAAAATGCGGAAAATGTTGGTCTAATTAGGGTTTAAACAAGCGCTCACCTCTGATAGGCTGCATTATTTTCTTCTTTAAAGAAGTACTCCAGAATAAAAAACAAGATATATCAAACAGAGAGAACAGAGTAAGAAAATATCTAGATATTTTAGCTAGCTTCTTTAAGGAGATGCAGAGGGGCTGTCCCACACTTTTAAGTGGGATCCTGAGTGTGGGTGGGGCTCCCCATTTTCAGTCTTTAAAGTGACACAGTGATGAGTCAATGTCATGATCCTATTGGTTGACAGGCAGAATCAAAAAGAGTTAATAGAATCTTAATAGTCAAACAGGAAGGGGAAAAAGCAGACATGTCTTTATGAACCACTAAAGGCCTTTTAAAAAATATGTACAGGGCCAGAGTATACAGAATGCTTAAACAGTTGCCAAAGACCATACATTAATGCCCTTTATGTGTGCAAGAGAAAATAATTCACTTTGTAATTGACATTGTTGACTCATTTGCATAAATATATTTAGAACCAACGTTTGCTTAGACATATCCACTAATTCTCATTGATGCTATAGACATCAGACCTAGATTTTAACAACCACATCAAACTGTAATTTGAAATTTTATAGTTAAAGTATAAGGTTCTCTCACTCTTGCATTTATTTGGTCAAAATCACATTTTTGTACACACCAAATTTTGAAAGACACTAGCTTTTGGTTTCAAATTTGAACACTGTTCTATGTTCTGTGTAGACCACTCAGAAGCAACATAACCTCCAGTTTATCATGGTGTACAGTGAGCTTTTATCATCAGCTGTTCAACGGCAGCTTTAAGTTCAACAATGCCATAAACATAAGTTTACATAAAAGGTCTAAAGTTTTTTTGCAGCTCGGCAGACTTAGCAAAGCCAAGAATTCCATTACCAAGAATTACCAAGATTTGGCTATGGTTTCATATGATATATGATATTGGAAATTAAAAATGTTCTTGATGTTACACTTTTCTTTCTTCAGATCAGATCAGAAAAGGTGCAAGAAATGGAACCACATAAAGTCATAATAGAGCTATGGTAATAAGGGAAATCTACAGGTGAGGCTTACCTGAGAGCCTCTGTGTGTGTAGTGGGAGGAGGTTGTGTATTGAGGGTGTCTAGACATGATCATTCCTTGATGGCTCTCATTGGAAAGAAATGCCTTCAGAGGGCAACAAGCTTTCTATTCATGCAGAGCTACATAGAGAGGAACAGTTAGAAAGATAGAGGAAAAAGAGGGAAACCAGAGGGAACCAAGATTGGGGTTAGTGATTCACAGCCATTTAGCACCACTGTTTCAGATCTTTTTGAAGCAAAGAAAAGTCTACCCATGAGAATGATCTTTGCCTTTGACTTAATAATGCAGTTTTGACTTGAAGACTTTTAAAGCCAACTGAAATAAATGCTTGACTGGTTTGGTTCACAAACAGGTGTATGGCCTGTCACTTAATGTAGAAGCTAGAGTTTGTTTCATTTCATCTTGAGCAAATATCCTCTACATGTCTGAAGCATGTGAACTTAGTATTAGAAAATTGTAGGTGAGACTGGGGGCAAGTGTAATGGGGCAATTGCAACACACTCAATTCCTCCACTCAGAAGTGATGACACTTAATCTGCACATGCTCAGTAGAATTCTCTTTCTGCCTGTGAAAAGGAAGCACAATTATTTCACCTCAGCAGAAGTTTTCAACAAATTACTGATTTTGAGGTATAAAAGTTACCTTTTTGATGTACAGTATTTTTCTTCTGCTGTCTAAAGTTTAGATGTTTGTTTGTTTATAAACATAAATCATCAGTTAGCCTAACATACATTCATTGTATTAAATAGAGTGGTGTGTTTTATGTGTTTGACAGAAAGTGTGAATAATATATAAGCATATGTGTGCATAAGCAAAGTTCCTTTCGTTGTCAGTTTGTCGGTATAATGAATTTAAAGTGGTGTGATTGTATAAGACCCAGCAAAGGTCATGGCCTAATGGCACACCCAAAGTTCAATTTCAATGCAGGTTCAATTCCCACAGCTGGCAGGAAACGACTGAGGTGCAGGGCACCATTCCCCCAGTTGCTCCCTGGGCCCTGCAATGATAGTTGCCCACTGCTCTGTGTGTGTGTGTTCACGACTCACTGGATGGGTTAAATGCAGAGATGACATTTTATGTATTGGTTACCATACAAATACGCCACTTTCACTTCACTTTTGAAACTAAAGACTGATTAGTTCACTTGTAAGAAACTTTTTATGAAGTTAGAACGGAGAACTTAGATTAAAGTATTTGAGTAAAATATATATTTTAATAACTAAAATCTAGTTACCACTGGAATAGTTGCCTAGTCTTCTGCAAAAATAGAAATAGACTTTTGCCTAAGCCTGACATCTAAAAATATTTGAACCATATACAAAAAACTCTTAAGTAACATTATTAGATATTATTAGATACTACAGCAGTAAAGTGATTACTTTGAGGTAGGATACAGTGGGTTAATATGACTTATTTTTCAGTGTTAGAATTGTCCCCAAAAACTGTTGCAATTGCCCCGACCAAGGACTTCTTGCATTTAATGTAATATTATAGTTTTGTCTTTATTAGTGAAAATATATCAATTGTATTATAAAACAGTGGACCTATATTTGTTTCTTGTATCAATAGATGACTAGTATATTTTAAGTAGCCTGTGAGATATGAAATAAAATGTAAAAAATATTACAATTGCCCCAGTCTCCCCTAATGTCCAAAATCTGAGCCCACTTAGAAAATCTGAACTTTTTCCATTTAATCCTGGAAAATATTTTAAAATTTTAAATATGTTAAATGAAGACAGAATACACTATTTCAAAATCACTAAGCAACTAAGATTATGAGGCCATATTGACACCTTTGAACAAAATGTCAGATCTATGAAAAATGATCTGGGTTATCGCAGCATGATATGAGAAGATTTTACACAAACATGTGGAGTCCATCCCAGCCAGAGTGACTGTTGTCAATAAACCAGGAAGGCACACCAACCAAAATTTGAGTAGTTCTGATGTTTAAAGTAGTAGAAAGCAGAATCCACACTTTTTATGGAATATTGAATTCCTCCATTGTTAGCACAACTCTTTATTATGTTAAATGGAGGCTTCAGCAAAACAGACTGTTAATAACACCCATTTCCTACGTTTGTAAGGACCCTCAAAGTACTGGAGCATTTAGGAACAAAATAAGGCATACATAAAAACCCCCAAAATGACCATTAAATTATGTGAACAATGGTGCATTTTTGTTAAATACTGTGAATATGTAAACATATTTGAATAGGTCATGACAAATGAACTTGAAATGGACTTCACTTGTTCTACTTGTGGAGTAAGAGGTAATTTATCATAATACATTTATTTTGTAAAAATAAATAATAATAATAAAAAACAGACCTGCTTCTATTCTACAGTCAGGCAGCAAGTACCACAGTAATACTATTGTCATATACAATAGTCTTTTTAGAGAATCATGTAAATACCATGGTATATACATGTAGTAATAATTTCTTACTAAGATAAATATCAAAGATTTTACTATCATGCATTTTACTGATATCATGGTCACCATTTTTCACCAGAGTTATTTTTCCAAGCAATACATTATTCTGTAGCAGATAAAAATAAAAACCAAGGCATAACAATAATGTCTAATGTAATCTTAAATCTCTTTATTTCTATTAATCAACGACAATTGGATACTGAGATATACAAACTTGAACCATTATTGCCATTAAGACTTAAACACTTCAGCAGCAGATAAATCAGAGTTGCCTTTTACAAGCTAAAAGCCCACAAATCTGTGAAAATATTGATTAAGGATATAAGTAGTCTACGAGGATATATGGACTTAAAGACTTATGTCTTGGACTTAAATTCATCCATACAACGTAAAGTAAGTCTAAAATTATTCACACCTCACAACCACTCTGGACATTAACACTGAGAGACCTAAAGTTGTAGATAAAGTGCCCCCTAAATCTCTAAATCTCACACCTTTCACCGGCATTGGCCATGCAGTTTTCTCGTTTGATGCTCTAACTTGCCACTTTAAGTGCTCATGTAAAGGCCATCGGGGGGACATTGAGGCAGACTGCGTATAAACTACGCCAGTTAAGCTGGGTGATTCTTGTATATTAGTTGCACAGTCATTTGAACACTAGAAGTCTGTGTGGGCCTTAATAATAATTATAATAATGCATAGGTTCAGCTAGAGCTAGCCAGTTGAATGGAGGAACAGGTAAAGCTGGGGTAAATAATGCGAAAAAATCTAAATAAAAATGTAAACTGGCTTTGCAGATCAAGAATTGAATTATGTTGTACAGGGTTCTTACACGTTATGATAAATAAATTTCCATGACCATTCTTCCAGTCTTTCTTTCTCAAAATGTATTTAATCTGAGTTGCAATTAAAAAAAGTAATTGTTTTTTCAGGGCTAGGAATAAATACTAAAAAAAGTTTCTATTTACAGGTTTGCCATGACAGACCTGACATTTTATTAATTTCATTAAGTTTTTTATAGCTGTCAGATTTTGATTACATTTGTAAAATCATAATTTATTAGTAAAATAAATTATAGCAACAGATACACACAAGAGGCAAACAATCACCTCCGGCTCCCCACATTCCTTAAAAAAGATCAGAAACTCTCAGCCTAGTGAGCCTGACAAAGAGAGTAAATTACATATTGGCAGCACTTCATAAGAAACCTCTGGGAGCTGCTAATGGGTTTTAATGGCTTTCCTCAAGGCTGAGGGCTTTACTTTGGCCTGGACCCTACCTTTAACATGACCTAGCTAAAAGAGATGGAGTGAGAGTGAGAGTGTGTGACAGGAGTTAATTTTAAGATTTTTTTCCAGAAGCGTAATCTACTGAAGAGCGTTTTATTACAGAACAACTGGAAGTAGGCAATTCGCAGAATGGACGCTACTGCAAACTACTGCTATTTCTAGCTAAATAAATTACAGAGGATTACAGAGCTTGTATAAAAACATTGACTTTAACTACCTGGATACTTCCATGACTGTTTTGGATTTTACTGATTTCCATGATTTTTCCAAGCCTTGAAATCACAAACATAAAATTTCCTGATATATCCAGGGTTGTTCAGTGTAAACACTATTATATATAATATAATTATATGTAAACATGTATTTATGTAAACATTTATATTAAGTCAAAATAATAAATCTCTCTCGCTTAAAAATCCCCACACAAGATCAGGTAAAAAAGTATATTTTTGGTTTAGCACAGAGCACAGTCATTATTTCAATTACCAAAGAGAACCTCAGGCCTCTGGAGACATGAGCATATATTCACTGCTGCCATGTTACATTCTTAACAAGCATTGATATGCATACAAAAAAAACAACAAAACACAAAGAGGAAAAACAGAAACATCTCTTTTTCTGTTTACAGGTAGTTTGGTCAGCCATGGTAATTGCATTAATCACTTAATCCTTTAAAAAAAATTATATTGAAAAGGTTTGCACTCAGAAAATACTGTTACATATTTTTCCATCTGGTAGTAGAAAACAGTAAAAAATATTTCTCTGTCTTAATGTCCTTTAAAAATTAACCAATGTCTGATCAGATCTCTTTTAATGCTCTGAAGATAAAGCAGGGCTACTGCAATTTGAAACAAAAACCCATGTGCCAACTAAGAATTTAACTTCAGGGCACTTGTTATGGTTAACTATTTAAAGATAATATTAAAAAGCCAAACAATAGGACATATCAGAACCATTTTGGGTCTTTTCATCTTGTGAAAAACAAAAACATACTCTGAAAAACCAGACTGTAACTCAGAAAGATGCAATTCAACTCTTTAGAACTTCGTTGGGTCACATTCATATTTTAAGTGTGATATGAAGAATAATCACATATTCTCAGTGCTGTTGGTAGGGCTAGCATACTTTACACCTTCCCCAAATGGAAATGTAATCAAATAAAAACACAAACTCAGGACAAATATGTAAGACATTAACAGTAATACAACACTACAACTTTCAACAGTTGCAATGAAACTCTTGTTGGCTTAACACCAAACTCAGGTCTTCAATGGTTTTACAACCAACAGATTACAAAAACTTTAATAGTAATAATAATAATAAAATAAATTGAAATCTTCAGAAATAATAATAATAATAGTGATACATGTCATACACTTTTGCATGCTGACATCTCAAAGGGATTTTCCATGTTTTGTTGCAAATGCCACAGAAACTTGTTAGAGATATGAATTGTGTTTATTTTATTCCACTGAGCCAAACAAAATGTCAAGCAAAACAGACATAACAGACTTCCTGTTAAATTGGTAAACAACGTTGTGATGTTCTGTGAATTTAATGCCCCAAAAACTTAATGAAGTTTGATTCGAGTACTTCAACTGATCGAGTACATTGCATTACACAAACTGTCCATATAACATAATTTATGCTTCAGGAGAATATTTTAAACAGACTGTCATAGATGTGGTAAGAACCCACTGCTTTTGTAATGACTAGCTTTGTGCATCACTTGAGTAAAAATGGCACTCTGCAGGATTTTACACAATGAAAACAACATAACAGAAAGTCAGTCAATAAAACAAAAGCAAAAAACACAAAGGACACAAGTGCCAGGGTAGAAAAATGCCCTTTTGCTGAAAAATGTGCATACAGCAGAGAAAATTCTCTAGAAAAACAGACAAATCCATCAATGTTTAGCTGTGACAACACAAATAACAAAGGAGATTTTGCTTCAGAGCTCAGCTCGGATTGACTCTTGTAGCAGGCTTTTAGAGTTCATATGTCCATGTAATCATTGTCTTTATCCAAGTCGCTTTCCAGAGAGGATTCCTGAGACGACATTTCTTGCACCTCTAAAGCTGGTTGAGTAAGAGTGTCTTTCTTCACATAAGCTGCAGACTGTGAGGACAAAATCACATTCTGAAGAGAGAATCAACATCAGGTGAAATGTGACTGAATGGAAATGTCTACTACATAACTGAGTGTTTAAATAACTAAGCCACACCTTAAAAGCATTTGTATTGCATTATGTAACACAATATCAAAGAGACATTTATTTAAAGAAAAAAATGGCCATGTGGTGAGACACATTATAAGAGTGTGAAAAGTTTATAAAAATATAAGTGTGAAAAATATTTTAACCACTTGAACTCAACATTTTGGGCACAATGTTTGGTTGACAGATCCCAGCTTCTGCCTGAAAATGTGGATATATTTAAAAAAAAGGTTTACTTAAACATAACACTAATTAATTATATGTTTTTTTGTAATTTTGTGCTTTTAGTGCTTTAACAAGTTCATTTTTAAGGTCAGCTTAATTTAATTCTTAATTTTATGTTAAAATTCAGTTTGCAAAGGGAAAGTTTGCTTCCTGTGAATTATGAAGAGAATGGATATTAGAACAGGTTATAAATACCAACCTTGAGTTTCTGTTTGGTCTCTTCAGAGATGCTAACTTTCGGGGAGGCCAGGGTGGGTGTGGGGGGCGTGACCATTATCTTAGGGGGTAATTTACTGACCACTGAGGGGATGACCAGTTTGGGCATGTTGGGTGGAATTCTGGACCGGATACGACTAACATCACCCTGCTTGGACTGGTCTACACTGTCTAAAGAAATTGGAAAAAACTGAATTATTTCACACTTGCACATTCTCTGATTTTTTGAGTACTGTTCTCAGTAGTGTCCTACGAAGTCCTAGTGCAACATTCTGCATCTTTTTTATTGAAATAAAGTATATATAACA
Source organism: Chromobotia macracanthus (assembly GCA_036877525.1). NCBI lineage: Eukaryota > Metazoa > Chordata > Actinopteri > Cypriniformes > Botiidae > Chromobotia > Chromobotia macracanthus. The sequence goes on from JAZGTH010000002.1 coordinate 3,336,742, forward strand.
CTCGTCAAGAGTTTGGACATGCTTTACTGATTTTTTTCTCATGATGATATTTTGATCTAAAACCTTATTCTTAAACGCTTGTTTTATGTAGTTTTATGAACCATATAAATATGATTTGTGCCAACAAGTATTGCAACATATATAGGAACTCTTCAAAAATGCGATGATTTAAAGAATGGGCAGAACATTGAGAGCTGAGTTGAGAACGCTGTAATTTAAGAAAAGTGCGGCTACTTTTTAGAAGCAAATTTAAAAGACTCTGGTCAGACAAAACCCCCATATGAACCCAGCCACATGTAAAGTGACATTACCTGTGCTGGTCTGGGCTGAGCAGGACGGGGACTTGGGACTGCCCCAATACAGTGTGCTGTGGATTTGAGAGACAGTGGCCATCTTCATCTGCTGACACAGGTGAGACTCCTGTTGATGGTAAAGCAGCCCCTCAGTAACTGGCTCTTCTTTGTCCTCTACAGACCAGACACACCACAGATAATTAATAAACTGAAATCTGATTGGATATTCAAAGCTGTACTGTAGTTGATATATACAGGTCAGATTAATTTGTGCTACAGTCATGGATGACTGCATCTTTAAGTAGTTATGTTATAACTTTATGGAGTGATCTGCTGCTTTTATGTTCATGACTGAGAATTAAACAGGTTAAAAAATGCCAGTAACTAACACCCTTGCAACCATGCAACCAAGGTTTGGCTGATAACAACATTCTGCAGAACCACAATACATGCTATTACATTAAATTATCAAATTAATAAAATTAAATATTGTAAATAATCTTTTTTATCTTGTTGTTGCAGCCATTTTACCACAGAATTTAGCCAGGAGTTACAGTCATTTTATAACAGTTCTGTGTTTTACCTTATAACAGCTTAACTGTGGCAAAATCACTCTAGAAAATGGACTAGAGGTGCCTGCCTTTCAGCGTTTCCTTTCATATGATTTCAACACAGAGATTTTGATAAAGAACATTTAGTTCTCTGCATTTATTTTTCTAATATTCATTAAAATAATAAGCCTTCTAAGTAACCACAGGGTGATTTGCCGAAATGGTGGCAAATCTTTGTACTTTGTATCTGCTTTGTATCTGAGACACTGTTGTCAAGAAAAAGGTTGCTAAGGTTGTGAAAATAAAAGCATTATTTACTGGGCCTAATTAACATGGACTGTAACCATCACAGGAGAAATCAATAAAAAGTGGCCACTACGGCATGAATGTGAAAGTGTCTTAAGTATGTTTATGATCAGCATTGCATGTACCATTTATGTCGTTTAACATAACCGCCCATGTGGACAAACCCGCCCTCTGCTGGTGTTATTTGGAAATTCTCAACTGTGAGCAAAATTCTAAATTGTCAACAAAACAGCATTTACTTATTTACTTTGCAGCATGCATTACACGTGCTGTGCATAATGCAAATGTTCTGTATGTATGGGACACAGAAGCCCTACTCCATTTGCCAAAATGTGCAGTATACAACAGCATACTGCATGAAGTAGTGTTTCCCAAAATGCAATGCGCTTGGCTTTTCATTTTCAAAGTAACGAATTACTATCATGCAGTCTTTTTGTTCCTTTGTATCTACTTATTATTTTAAGGACTTTTAAAAGAGAACTTTAGATAGTTTTACACAAAATTGAATTAAAATGACAAAACAAACCATTTTAAAACCTATTTAAACATGCAATGTAGTGAGGTCATACAACAATATAGCAGAGTGCTGTTTAAAAGATTAATTGTTCCATATTCTATATGCAGAAGTACATTTAATCCTGCATCACTGCTAATTTACTTAATATAAAATGACAATAAAGTAATGGAGGCTTAACATCAAGATGTGTGGGTACAATACCTGCGTGGGGCAAGAAGGCCATGTTTGCTATTGGCTGGCTAGGTGTCTTCTGCTGCTTCAATTGGTCAGATTGGTGGTGGCTGGCAGTTTATTTGTGTCGGAATGCTGTTTGTCTGTGGCTGTGTGAGAAGTGCTCGAGGTGTCTTACTTAGCTTGGCCTCCCCGTCCTGGGTTGATATGGAGTATGTGTGCATGTAGAGGCACGGTGTGGAGAATGACACTGGCAAGATGTCTCGCTGGTCTTTACTAAACTTGGGAGTAATGGGCACATCACTGGAATTCTGAAAAAAGAAAAAAGTGCCATGAGTGAATGTCATCTTCTTAAAGATGATCAACTTAAAAGAGACTGGAAGACTCAACATGAAAGGCAGTGAAGGAAAAGGCATGGTATGACCGAAACCGCAAGAAAATTAAAGATTGTAACAGATGATCATCACTTGGGCTAACTGCATTATTCCTTTAGCCATAAAAGTGTAGTACTCTCTGTTTAATACATTTTTAATTATATAAATCCATTCCACAGAATTCCATACATTTTCCCCCCAAACCAGGACAGAAAGTCTGTCTGTTAATAACTCACAACACATAAATAACTCACAATTATAAATTTCCCTTTATGCAATGAGTTAATCACAGCCAGTAGAAAAATGATAACTTAAATCATATCACTAAAACAACCTATGGTTTAGCAGGAAATCAGCTGCATCTTTGAGGCCTACCTGTGAACCTGTGCTACGTCTTGCTCTGTCAAAACCCTTGAATCAAGATGAGCATCTCAGTACATGCACAAGAAAAAGCGAGTGGACAAATACACTAAACAGCACTAGGTCCTGTGTGTGTGAGCGCAAATCTTGAGAGAAGCACTCTGGGACACTCTCAACACTCCACAAACAAACTAGATGACAACAGAACCAGGTGTTGCCATAGCAACAAAGCCAAACACAGCCAATAGCTCTATCAAACAACCACACATTCACTCTTTCTGGAAAGCATCACTGTCTCTCAGAAGTGCAGACCTGGTGTGGGGGGGATTAGTTAAAGGTTTTAATAAGACAGAATAAACTACTTTATGGTTTTCTTGGTGATTGCTAGGTGGCTGCTTAGTGACCCAGAAGCTCACCCCCACATCCCTATAATATTCTTGTGGGTTTTTTTGAAATCCTGAATCTTAATATTAATACACAAGTTCATGTTTATCCATCATGCAAGTTTACAATAGAGCATATAGACCATGGATAAATACAAGTGATATAATAATCCTTAAAATAAAAATCACTGACATTTTAGTGATTAAATGCATAATCATGTTCTAACGAACTTTAAATATTCTCTATGCTACTTTCTCTTTTGTCAAGTTGAAAACTTTACATTTAATGTAAGACCTTTTCCAACATCATATGAATGTTGGCTCATTTCAGATTATATAGAGGTTAGCTGATCATAAAAGAGAACATTTATGAAGACATATATATTTTAAAGGTACAGCAGCAATGATTTAAGCTTAATACTATGAGTTGGTCAAACAAAATAGCTTGACTAATATTATTCCTCAACTTCAGGGAAAAGTTACAAAAACTTAAAAAATGTGATTTCTTAAGTACAAGATTCTTTACCCTACTAACATAACATAAACATAATGTTGCTATGCTATCACTAAGGTTTTCTGAGTGGTTTCTCACTGGTTTATTGAATCAAGCTAGCACATCTAAAAGTTTCTGTAATATTCAGTGCAGATATGATTTGGGTTCCTTTTAATGTAGGTGTATTTTATTTTATCGAATTGTATCATTTGCCAGACAAAAACAAAATTCTGATAAATTAGTTAAAAACAAATGGAATAACACACCTCTCCTCAGCAATTCACATGGTTTTTATCGTGTCTGTTGCAAGTTGTTACATGCTAAAGCTTATACTTGGGTAAGAGATTAAGAGAATTTGTAGTAGTGATGCTTGCCTTATTAAACACCATTAAACGATGATCGCTTTGCCAAAACTTGTCGATCCACATCTCGCAAGTACTTCCTATAATACACAATACATAAACTAGTGTTTTACCCTATTTCACAAGAAATGTTTTATAGAAAAGACAGGAAAAATAATATCTAACATACTGTAAAATTCACCAAACTTAGTTAATCTTATTCACACCCATTTCTTCTTTTCGTTTTTATTCACCCTTTCTCTCAACAGACCTTAACAAATTTTATGATTTCTATGATAGTGAAGAGAGTAGTGACAGATTAATGACGCTAAGGGCACAAACATACTATGGAAGTGTCACCACAGACTCTTCTAGCTACACAAGCTTGCATGCAATTGTGTTCCGAAATGTGTTGTAACGAAATACATAAATGTACTCTTGACAATGACAAGAGAGCCACCTGAGAAATTAGGTTTATTATGCCACAATAATGCAAGAGCATTAACAACATAAAATTTTAACATAAAGCATACATCAAGAATGCTTGCAATGCATTGGCCGAATTCATTTATCTGTTGGGAGTTCTTGCATAAAGCATGTTTCTGGACAGTTTTGTACTAACACACAAAACAATTTTGTGCTAACACACAAAACAATTTTGTGCTAACACACAAAACAATTTTGTGCTAACACACAAAACAATTTTGTGCTATTTTAATGACATTCTTATCCTTTAATGGAGCAGGTCTTGTAACTGTACTTCCAACAAGCATAGAACTTCTCAGAGTAAACATTAGTTTGATCTAATTTCAAACAGAATTTATAACATGTGAAATGGAGACAGATGCAAATATCATTTGATCAATGATCAAAACAATGTAATTGCCCTAGAAGGAGGACTGCGGTGGGGGAAAGAGACTATTTGGGTTTAAATTGGCAGATGACCATGTTTGGACATTTGACATTCCAGAAAATGTAGGTAATGGTACTGAGAACCCTGTGAAAATGGAGTAAGTGGGTGCAGATGAGAACAAACATGCCTAATGTTTGAGTGTAGGAGGAGAAAGAGAAACTGTGAAAAAGATGTAAAGATCTGGATTTTTTTTGTATTCAACTTGATCTGCAACTGCTAATTATTCAATTAAGACAGAGGGAACAATCTAAACCAAATATTAAACATCAGGAAAATAATAAGAGGAGACATAATAGTGGAAAGTTTGCTTTAGCTAGCAGGTTGATTAGAAATGAAAGTGCACGAAAGTGGCAGGTTTTCCACTGAACAATAAACGCTACACACTCGGAGGCCAACATTAGTGGCTAATGCCGTAACACACAGTTTTGGATTTGAAACACCAGAGTGTGTGTGTGTGTGTGGGGGGTTTTATCAAAAAGCTATCAAAAGACATGAGAAGAGGTGTAATATACTACTTTCATGGTGGTTATTTACCTTTGTGGAGCTTGATATTTTCTGAGGCCTTAACATTTTTCAAGTCATACAGCTTTACAACAACATAAAAGTAAGTAAATGTCTGAATTTGTGGTGAACTGTTTATGTTAACATAATACCTTTGTCATCCTCAACATATCATGAAGTTTCAGAGTATGGCAAATTGAGTTTTGCTTTAAAGCAAACTTCTCAGTTGGCATGATGATTTTGGTTTGGGGTAAAAAACAATCATTTCAGTATAAATCTCAGGAGAACTGGCCCTATAGGCAGACAAGGCTAACAAGTTTAAAGAAAGGAGACATCTCCTTCACATTGTAAGTCCAGGTCAAAGACCTTGGAATACAATACAGGTGGAGATTCCCTCTCCATATTTCTGGGATTCCATACATCTCCCAAGGCAACAAGACAACAAGAACATAACAAAAAAAATAAATAAAAAAGCACTGTAAATCAGATTTGTATATCAGATTAATTAAAAACAATTTAATTTCTTCTAATTACCAAAACATTAGTTTAAGGAGGAAAGGTCTGACTTAAAAATAATCACAAGGTACAGCAACACACAAAACATGATTACTGACAAAAAAACAAAAAGACAAAACACACGAACAAGAAAGGGAAGATGTCACATTTGCCTCAGGCCTACAGCTGCTCCTAACAGTGTTGTCACAATACCAAAAGTTTGACATTTTAGTATACTACCTGAGTGAAATATTGATACCAATACTGAATCATTACTATGGCAAAAGATAATTTTAATTTTATAATTATAATATTTATAATTATCAATAGGTGACTGATCGCATGGGACCTAAATATTTGCTCTCACTGAAACCCCTGACTTTATCAGCATGTTCCTGCCTCATAATGTGTTTTGAATATTATATGTAAAGCACTAAATCCTAAATCACTTAAAAACCTAACACTTCACAATACGGTTCAATTCATAAATGCATTAGCTAATATGAACTAACAATGAGCAATACTTTTTACAGCATTTATTAATGTTAGGTTATACCAATACAGTTGTTTAATGTCTGTCCATTTTTAAAAAAATAAATAAAACATTAATTAATAAATGTTAACAGATACAACTTTGGAATTTAAAATTGTATTAGTAAATATCGAAGTTACCATGATCTAAGATTATTAAATGCTGCAGAAATATTGTTCATTAACTAATGTTAACAAATAGAGCCTTATTGTAAAGCGTAACAACATATTTGTACAATTGGCAAGCTTCACATTTATTTATGCTTTCAGACTTATTTCTGAAAGCATAAGCACTGTGTCGGTTAATGTTATCAGTCACATTCACTACCTGTTGTTTTTCACATTTTTTGAAGGGTCAGGATGTCTGTTGGTGAGATGCTTTATCAAGCTGGCCGTGATGGCTCTCTTGGTCTGCGCAAGTTTTAAACACCTTTTACAGACAGGCTTTGTCTGTGTCTTATGTAAGCGAAATAATGCAGCTTTGCAGACTGATAATTATTAAATGATTATTTACTGATTAATTAGGTTTAAATTTAGTTAGTAGGCTTTTAAAGCAACTGAATCACAAATTAAACCGCAAAACTTTCTGGTCACATTTGAAAATGAACTGAGAACAGATACTGATGTGTAGGTGATACATTCACAACAGAGCTTTGCTGTATAAATAATAATAAAAATAGGCTATTATAATTTTTCAAAAAATAGAAAATCCACTGCAATAGATCCTCAAATCTGACTTTCAGCATGGACAACAGTGCTCCTGAACATCCATTTATATTAGACAATTCAGTAATTTGGCAACTACAAAAAGAAGCATCTGGCTGGTAAATGTTTTATTTTAGGAGCCAGTAATCAAGAGACCTTAAATGGTACATTTTACCTTCAAGGGATTCCCCCAGACTCCCAACATCAGCCTCACCTAGTGCTGCTGGTGTTGATGAAACGCAGGGCACCGGCGAGAGCACTAGCTAACTATTATCTGCGTCACGCATGACAGAGCTAATGCTACCTATATTCGCAACACACACTTTCTCTCTCCTGCTCTACTCAAAGTCTAACACACTCCTCTCTCCCACCTTCAACCAGCTCTTTCCACCAAATCATGTTTCTTAAGACTTATGTCAAGTATCAACAAGCAGACACTTCCTTGTAACCTTTTATTTCATAACAAATAAGCCAAAAAGAAGAAAAAAGAGAACCAAACAGGAAAAACCTAAGGAAGAAACTCACCATCACAGAGGAGAGCTACTGTACACTCTGCCTGTAAGACGTAAGGTGAATGTTTTGCTTTTTTTAAGTGTTCCAGCGAGAGAAGGCAAGCTGTGGTCCAGGCTTAAGGTAGTGGGCTACACGCATGAGAAGGGAGGAGAAAAAGAGAGATTGCTGAACGAGTGTTTCTCAAACAGACATGAGATTGCTGTCCTCTCTTTCCACCCCTGCCATTGCAAAACACAACACCCACGCTTCTCTTTCTCTGCTCTGACCCCAGTGTGCTCGCTTGTGCTTTCACTCCCTCCTCCCGGTGCTCTCCTTATCTATACACAGGCGGAGACGGCACCTTCAGAACAATTCAGCCAATCAGCAACTGGTTCTGTTTCTCAGGCCAGCAGTGCACACCCACAGAAAACATACATACAAGCCCTGATGTGATAATTAACCTGGAACTAGATCAGTGAACTGGATGGACAGAGGTTGTCAAATGTCACAGAATATATTTACTTACATGTTCCATACATTTTTATATAAAAGGTAAATCTGAAAGAAAGTGAAATTGTAAAAAGAGATCTTTTCTGTTAACCTTGATTAAACTACGTTTATTTTGTATAACAACATTATAGTGCATATACATAGTGTATATCTTTACATTACTGACCAAGCAACCGGAGTGCAGTCATCATCTTTCAATCCACTGAAAGTCAACATCAAAATAGATCTTATATACTCTAATTGGTTTAATTTATCAGTGCACAAAATTATCTTCTCATTTTCTCAGTACTTTTACATTATGTAGTACTTTCCTTTGCTTCTAAAACACATTTCTGCTCACATTAAGGTTGCATAGGTGAAAAAAACCTAGATTTTTACATTTTATGAAGAAAATTCATACAGTGGTTGCTAGGTGTTGCTAGGTAGTTGCTACAGCTCGGATCCTGTTTTACCATCTGTTAGGTGAAAAGCTGGTCAGATTGCTTATAAAAATAATAGCACTCCTCAACAAGCTGCACAATTTACAGTATCATTCATGTCAGTAGCACAAAGAGCACACAGCAAGTTATGTGCCAAAGTTTAATACTAATGACTGGGGTTTTTCTTTAGACCCCTGACCTTAAGTACTACAATAATAATAGTGTTGTTACTAACCCTAACCAGAAATATTCATTTATTTAGTATTATATCACATTACAGAAGATAAATGCATTTCAAATGCCATTTCAAGTAAGCTTTGCAGGAAGATAATGAAAATATTTACAGTACCAGCAATTTTTTACAGACTAACACTGATAAATGATCTGAAGAGAACAAAGTGACATATCAAAGTGGCATATCTGCCTGATTTATGTCACATGTGTAGAGACTATGCAGTGAGGGCCAGTGGTCCAGAGAGCAGAGTGGGGGGCTGCATATGCAAGCAGATATGCCTGTGTGTGTGTAGGGGAGAGGAATTATGTTTGTTTGAGGAACTATGTTTGTATGTCAGGCCAGTGAATACTTCCAGGGCCTGGGGCAAACTAGAACAGCCTGGCCCATATCACACTCACTCCTCACTCGCATACATTGGCATATGTGGTTTACAGGGACTCTCATAGGTGTAATGTTTTTTTATACTGTACAAACTGTATATTCTATCCTTTAACCCTAACCCTACCACTAATCCTAACCAACACAGAAAACTTAAACCAAAACATAACCATGTTGTTTTTTGGCGATTTACTTTATGAGGACACCGGAAGTGTCCCCATTAACCAAGTTTACATTGTTATACACATCATTGTACACATTTGTGTCCTTGTAAACCACATATTCCAACCCACACATGCACAACAAAAAATGCAGTATGTAAATAGTTCTGTTTTATCAACAAATTAGACAAATTAATTACCTAGGGCTGCAACAATTACCAAAATTGTCAGAAGTTATCCAAAACAGGAGCACTTCATAACAAGGGGCTTCAAAGAAGGTCTCACAAATACAGTGTATACCGGGTTGTCACTGTACTGCTGTATTCCTAATGTGAGCATTTCCATTTTGCAACAGTCTGATGGTATGAAGATAATAGTATAATGAACTGAAGAAAAGAAGTCAACAAATTTATAGATTAACCTATCAGTTGTTAGTATGCAGCTCTTATATTACCACAAGGAAAAGCCTTTCAGCTTTTGGATGCTGCGTGTGTTTGTTTGTGGGTTTTCCAAAAGATGACAGGTGGGTATATCCTAGCAGGCATATCTCTGAAGCCCAGCAAGACATGATGCCAGAGTGTTTTTTGTGCTATTTGTCAATACTTATGATGGTACAGTCTGTCTCCTCACAGTGACAGCACCCTCACCCAAAGTCCCACACACGCATACACCAATAAAATACAAATATTAAGGCCTTATCTGTGTGAGAACTATAAAACCTTCCAAAAGGCCACTGGGCAGCAAAAAAATGCCAAAAAACACACTGTAGTGGTGCAATCTCTGTGGATTTGTGTGTGTAGGGGATTTTAGAGCTCCAAATCAGAGGAATTTATGATTGCATATATCTGTATATATATATGTGTGTAACATCAGACTCATAAAAGTTACAAGCACACATTGAACATCACTAATAACTCCAGGCTGAATCAAGCTGTAGATTTTCTGTGTTATGTAAAACTTATTATAACTAATATAAAAGGAGCATGTGCCATTGTAATTTACACTGAACAGATTGGTTTTATTATTTTTACAGAAAGTCCTTATGCCAGCATGTGCTTCAGCTGTTGCCATGGGACAGTGGTCCCCAGCAACACATCTCATGCCCATTGCAGGTTCAGTGAAAACACAAATATATTCAGTCAGCTGTGAAAAAGGGTGAGAGAGTTTTGATGACTTAAACCAAGTTAAATCAGGAGAACCAAGCCCACACACACTAAAACAAAATGTTATGTGAAGCAGTATGTAATGACAAACTGTAGTATGCTACATTACTGTCACATGACCTTGCTCATTAAATACATTTTGCATTTTTAATTACTTTCAATGAAAAAAGTGTAAATTTTTAGCAGTGTAAATTTATAATTAGTGCTGTTAATTGATTTAAAAATTGTCTAAATCGATTGAAACAATTGTTCTGTAATTAATTGTTAATAATTGCACTTACTGTAACATTACATTTTGTAATCACATATATATTTTTCTACTAAATCTCCATATTAATGTAAAAACAACAGAGACAGTATATTCTAAGTATTTGTTTAATGACATCTATTTACTACATACTTTTGTGCGAGGATTGATCCTCTTAATACAATTTCATAAGTAGACGTATTCATACTTTACATATTTACACAGTCAGAATCAAAAACAGTACGTCGCAGCCATCTGTCCACATGTGCGAAGCATGCCAAGTTGAGAGCATCCTCCCTGGTCAGCCATTCTCTCTCACTTCATGCAGCTGGTGGGCAGCATACAGATAGCATGATCTTGTAGCACTAGCCAAAGGATGTGGGGAAAGACCTTAGCAAAACTTTTTCAGGAAGTGAAAATACAGATGCTGTATTTATTGCATTTATTATTTTTAACACATTAAATAGGAAAAAAACATGCAATTAACATGTTCATTTTGACAGCCCTACATAATTAATTAGATGTTGATATAATTTCCAGTTAATTTATCCAGCTGGAAACAGAAGATCGAGTAGACTGCATTGCATTGTGGGATACAGTCCCCAAGCAGCTGTATGTTGAACATATTTTGGCAAACGTAAATGGCAACGGCCTATCCCATGCACACAGAAAATTCTGATCCTGTACAAAGAATATAAACTGCCAGAATTGTACAAGAAATATGGTATTACGTTATTATGAACACTTCTACGCAAAGACAACACACAGACACAACTGTAGAACTTAAAGTAACAGACAATATTAAAACACTAAGACTGAATGCTAATCAAAGCTCCAGTGACACTCAAACACAATTACACAGCATCAACCTAGAGAAAAATTCATTTCCACTACACTAATTCACTATTAATGAACACAAAGCATCACAGAACGATCTGAACATTGGTTGAACGATCTCTGCCTATAGATCAACCAGAGAGAGATAAACATCTCGCTGTGTGAGAGAGAGAGAAGTGACATATATGACTTTCTTCATCAGCCCTTTGGTTAGACATTGTCTGCAAAGTGCTTAATACATAACATCAGACAGAAATATTCGAACATGATCAGGATCTGTATTTATCAATATTATATATACAAACATGCACTTTTCTATCAGTGGAAAAGGCTAAACATGGACACTTTACCTTTAGAGTTACTGTTACTATGGGCCATGTCGGTCAAAACTGAAACTACTGAAAACCCCTTTCTCAGAAAATTAAAGACAAACAAAGTGATGTGAACCAACCAAAAAGTTTGATTTGTTTAAAAAATATTGTTTGGAATGATTCATTTTAATCAATTGGTGCACAAACAATTTATTAAACCATCACTGCTCAGATTGGTCAATAAAGCATTCCTGATGTGTAAAAATACTCACTGAAATAACAGCTATGATTCTTATTCACCCAACTACTCTACTGCGTACTACTGCGCATCACTGCACAGCACCCACAGAGACTCTATGTTCTAGCTAAAGTACAACATTTAGTTTAACTAATAGTATGTTTTTAAAAAATTGGTTAAACTTTGTTCAACTATTCAATGAAGTAGTAACAGTTTTATTAAAGCAATAAGGTACCTGAGGTTGTGTTTTATAGTGAATATAAGCACAACTGTAAGCTAAAAAGTCCTAGTACCGGGTGTTGTACCAAACAACATTTAGTAGGATGTTCATTCAGGTTTTACATTACTTGACCACATATGCAAAGTAAGTGTGGGGAGTTCCCACTGGCCCCCATCTACTCCACGTCAGCCATGTCAAAAAAACAAACTCTAGCAGCTGTAATAGAGGCTTCAGGCAAATGTATTAGTGATAATTGGTGGTTAGTGGTTATAAACAGTATTCTGGCATGAGGCTACACCTGACACTGGTTCTTTTTTGCATCCATGACACGAGCAATCACAGTCTTTAAAAGATACTCTTTTTATCTGTTGGTTATGTCAGCTACCTAGTCTGACTTTCAAGCCACACAGTTGATGAAAAAAAAATCATCATCCTCCACTTGGCCAGTTAGCACTGGTGATGCATATCTATTTCTCTCTCTCTCTCTCTCTCTCTCTCTCTCTCTCTCTCTCTCTCTCTATATATATATATATATATATATATATATATATATATATATATATAAATTTCAAAGGGGACAAATCTTTCCTGCATATTCATGGAAAACGCAAGAGTTGCACTAGGTGGACTGTCATATTTAAGTTAAGTTGCGGCATTTCTCCACTATGGTTGTGCTGTATCGTAATCATCCCAATAAGGCAAAACTTTAAAGAAGAGCTTCAATTTTGAGAATTTTATCCTAACAGCCTCTATATTCTGTGGTTGTTTGGGTGAATATTTTGCATTCAAGTATGCTGAATTTCTTAATGTTTTCCTAAATTAACATGACATGCCATTAGTGTAATGTTTTCAGCTTTGCAGTTATGGCTCATAGAATCTGCAATTACTTTACCAAGCGAGTTCCTGAGCCGAAGAATCATGAGGGTGGGTGAAACCATGCAGATCTGATTATCACAGCGCTGTACTGAAAATTTATCAGTGGCTGCCCAGGCTAAATGTTGTACCTCTGCAACAGAATTTTATTATTCGAAACAGTCATGTTACGTTTGTGAATGAATCGTTCTTTTAAGTGAACAAATTGTTTTTGTTCATGTAATGCAATGGCTCATATTTCTCGATTACAGAACTCTCCCCTTCCTGCTTAAACATTAAAAGTACAACACTATATGTGCACAGGCACAGATCTCTTTTGGCAGCTTTTTCTGCCTTCAGAAATGGACAAAGCATTAGCCAACATTTTAAATTCATGTCACCTTGATCTAATATACATCCTGACAAGCTTGTTCAAAACAAGTTTTCTCCACAACTGTACAGTATGGTTCTCATATGTCCCAGTAAAACACTGTGTATGTGTTACCTGGGGGCAGAATGCTCCTCTAGGTATCTGACTTTGCTCTTCTTGCTTTGGTAAGCTTTGGTAAGCTACAGACAGTAGAAGCACTGCTCTAGCACTGTCCCTAGATCTTCTTTATATGACAGATTCTCCTGTCCTGAGAGCTTCTCCTGCAATGCACAAACATAAACATACACAAGCAAACATGCACAAACTCATTTGGTGCAAAGAAGATTTTTCTGTGCTACACAGTTCAGGCTATTTAGAAACATACTTATATATTCAGATAGTGTTTATATTTTAAGATGTCATGTCATTCAAGACGGTGTTTATATTTATAATAAATGTTTTAATGCATGTCTTGCAAAATAAATGATATACACTTTAATTTACTACACTTTATTTATTGCAGAACAATACCCATGCCAAAAAATGATAGGCACAGAGAACTGTGTATGAGAGGATGGGGAGTGTGTAGACGTAAAAAGAATTTGAGCAGAGCTCTGTCAGAGTTGCAACACCAGACATTTAAGAGCTGTGTTGAGAAGCATGAGAGAGAAGGGGTCTGTCTTCCCCTACAGACACAGTGTGAGACACTGACAGTACAGTACCAATGTTATCACAGTACTACAATATCAGTAGTCACAAACTTCATGATTCTCAGGAGCACATCAAAAATAATATGTTTTTGGACAAACTCCATTAAATAAAATCTAAAGATAATATAAACAAATATTTTTGTTTGCAAATGTTGTATTAAAGCTGCTATAATACATTTTTGCAAATCTATCACTGCCTCTGTTTGAAACACAAAATTGCAAAATTTACTTGTGGAGTTATTTTCTTAACATTAAACATTAAAAACTTTTAAATTCTCAACAACTGCTGTAAGAGCAAGCTATAAGGGCTCCACCAAAAATGTATGACAGGTGATAGTAACGTATTGCAGCTTACGCAAACAGCATATGCAAATAAACAAATCTTTATCCTCACCTTCATCATCCTCATCAGCAATGTGTTGCCTCAGCATGCAATCAAAATACTGCCTCTTCCTGTTTAGGTGGAAAAGCAGTTTACATTGGGTAATACCACACTGTTACTAGAAACATGAGCCTAATACACCCACACACACCTGTATGAAGTTGTCAGCGAGGCGTGGCAGGTTGGTGTGGCTGAGCAGCTCAGGCTTGTCCATGATGCAAGTTTTGATGTCTGTAATGGTGGACACCCACTCCTCCTTAGCAGAGAGGGCTGCTGGGTGATGCATAGTTCAAGTGCTGCATTGCCTCCTTTAGAGACACTTCAGGCATATCCAGGCAAGAGCTGTAATCTTAAAGTCGGAGAAGGGAACTCAATATTAAGAATTTATTATTTATATTTGCTATAATCGTTTAATACTGTAAATAATACATTGATAATATATATATATATATGCATATGCATTATAAAGGTATTCCTAATTCAGTACTATTTCACTAATAGTAAACTACACTAATACACTAATACAACTACACTAACCTTGAAAAAGTACAAAATTTATTCTCATTCATTCTCATTGTGATCATAACCAATCAGCGCATAAATGCATTCACAACTCAAATGCATTGATGATTATTAACATATATTTCTAATGATTGACGGGGCTCAGATGTGTTGTGTGAAACTGAGTTAACCTGCAGTGAGCAACAGCTTCAGTGTCAGCTTCATCATTAGAATGGGAGTATTACACTATTGTCACATTGCTTGCTTTCATAATTTAAGACTTAATTAATTTAAGACTTAATTTGTTGTTCCAAACAAAATACATTTTCTGACAAATGCCATCTGCCAAAATGCTGGATCTCCTCTTGATTCTCTTGACCTCCCCTCTCACTTCTTGATCTAGACACAGCAATGACAATAAGGCATGTTCTATTAGTCTGTAGTTCATACCACTGAAATAAACACTAAAATAGGCTTGATGTTTAGGTCAACGTACAAATGTAAGCATACTGTAACAATGCAAAACTCCCCAGCTTTCAGATTATTCAAAAATTATCACTGCCATCATTTACATATCAATACCCATTCAGTATTCAAAAACTGTTGTTTTCAGGGGTTACCAATTGTGATGTACATACAGAAGTTTAAAAGTATGGTAACAAAAATGCCCTTTTTAACTAAAAAGGTCGGAAAGAGGGTGGCAAATCTTCTGAAACTATTAGAAAAAATTAGTTTCTTGTGTTGTAAGATATCTTGTTTAACATTAAAACAAAAGCTACAAAAAGTGCTACAAAAGTCTAGGTCCTTCAAAAAAGTACTTATGCACATATGTACATAAATGAACAAAATTATTCACTCTTTATTTGCCATTTTGCAAATTAAAGAGTAAATGATTTTTGTTGTTGCTCTTATATTCTTTTATAGTCTTTTCTTATATTCTTCTTTTTTCTTATATCTCTTATAAGTTTTGTTCATGTTCAGATCTTCACAAAGAAATATTAATTTCTATTACAGTGAGTCTTAAATTTGACCTACTTTTAAAATAATTTTGCTTAAGGTTATGGATGCCTTATGTTATGTTATGTTTGGGTTAGACTTCATATGCATTGTGCAGGTGCCATTTGTGCCATTTCTGTTATACACTTCGTGTTATATTGTCACACAAAAGAGTGTGTCATAATGCAGGAGCAGTAAGTGTTTTAAAAGCCTAAATGGTTAAGCGGAACATGTGTGATTTTGAAATGTGCAGTGACGTAACACTGCCAGATTCAAACGTTTCCACTGTTTAAGCCGGACAACAGGCTTGGACTGAGAAGTGGATGTGGGAGCAGAGGAAGCAGACTGCTTTGCCATTTTCTAGGATGAGCAGGAGCAGATGACAAGTGCAAAAGGACTGGTGGCAGAAGGGCTTATAACCCTTGAGTGTTTCTGGGCCTTGGCAAAACATTCAACAATGGTCTCCACAGCATCCCCAAGAGGCTGGAGGGTGTTTATATCTGCCTCCTTAAGATCCGTCAGGGTAAGCCATAGGTGGCAATGGAGAACCACCATAAAACACATATTGTGCCCGATGGCTTGCACTGTCCACTTCATAGCCATCAGCACAAAGTTCGTTGTGACCCACAAGTCCCTGAACACCTTCATGTCAGTGTTGCCATTGTCCAAAGCTTTCAGGAGTTTGTCTGGAACACCTGAAGAAGTGCCATGGTGTGCAGGGCAGAAGCCACTTCACCAGAGAAGAGAAAGAAGAGGGACACAGATGCACCATGACAGTCTTCTCCACTGGGAAAACGTGTGCATAACCACAAGCTTCTGTCCTATCCACCCGAGAAAAGGTGGATGACCCCATGGCATTTCCATCTTCGGTCAAGTCTTAATGGCAGGGATGTTGTCTGCGCTGATGTACTGCATTTTAAACGTAGGGTCCATAAACAACGCAACATCCAAAAGCTCCTGGGTGTAGGGGTCACTGTATTTGTCATTGAGATATGCCAGGACCTTGGTTTTAATTAACTTAGCCAGGTCAGTGTCCTCAGCATCTTAAGCCAGGACTGATGTGGCCAGAAATGTGGAGAAATGGCTTGAGGTATGAGATGCTCACATACTCTTCCCCAGAAAGAGCATCTGTAAATTTGAAGAGAGAATGCAGTGCCTTGTGAATAGACTCCAACACTTTAATATCCTGCCAGGTTGGGATGAGGGAGTTTGCATATCAGTCACCTCACAACACATGTGATTGATTTTGACCTGTTCTAACACTCTGGCAATCATGTTCATTTTGATCACCATCTTGTTGGGAACTTAGTTATAAGGGTGTGCTCAGGAACTTTGAGCTCCCTCAGTAGTTATTACAATGGCAAACACTGTCAATCAAATCTCATTCATTTATTACCTGTTTAGGGAGGGGTGTCCGATTTTGGGTCTAGTTTTACATGTCAATCATATTTATGTGCAAAATGTACTTTTAACCTGTGTCTCCTCCTGAGGAAGTGCCCCCCCTCCCTACTCTGGCTCTGGCCCCCTCCATACCTTTCTCCAAATTTATTGCCCCTGTTTTGGGTTTTGTCAGGTTTTCAGTCTACTTTGTCCGTGTCGTGAGTGTTTATGATCAAGATTTGCTCCAACCTTTTGCTCTGTCCACCACAAACCTAAGGATATGGCCCCCTCTGAATTTATTGCCCTATTTTGGAGTTTGTCTGTTTTCCATTCTAGATTGTCCACGTCGTGAGTGTTTATGAACAAGATTTGCACCAACCTTTGGCTCTGTCCACCACAAACCTAAGGATCTGACCTCCCTCCTCCCCTTTCTACACCAGATGTTTTTGACTTTCTCCTAACAGTTGTGTGACTGTGAGCAATTAGGTTTGAATGTGTGAAAAGTTTTGTAAAGGGTAAATAACTTTATGCTGTGCGTGTGTTGATTGTTAGGCTGGAAAGACATTTTCCACAGTACTACTTCAGTTTCTCTGAACCGTTGTTGAGATGTCACCAGATGATACACAGAACTCTAACACGTAGCCTGTGACAGAAGTTTCCAGCAACCTTTGTTGAAAAGTGAATGTGTCTATAAGAGGTGGACACCCAGAAACTCGCTAAACACAAAAACTCTAAAAACATCAAAAGACAACCGATAACATAAACACATACCCAACCCAATGTGACACAGTCGATGTTAAATAAGATGCATGAGATTGTTTGGCTAAATGTTGTCCAAAATGGAGTGTCATTGTTTCAATTTAAAACAATGCAAAACAACCCCATATTTTAAAACAGGATTATGATGGTTGTATCGATATTCTAAAAGTAAACACTTTAAAAGAAAAATGTAAGATTGTGTACAAGTGTTCTGGTTTCCATTTGGGAAATAAGTTACATAAAAATATGTTTTCATGAAAGTCCATAGGTGCACCCTAAAAGGTTTTTTGGCTGAACAAATACAACGTGAGTGGTTTACACGAAAACCATGATTATGATAGCATTATCTTTGTTTTGTTTTTTATATGCATATATAAAATAGGCCACCTTTAATTTAAGATATTGTCAAAAGTCTGTTTAAAACTAAACATTCAATAAAAATAATTAGAAATAAAAGCTTTGAAAGGTAGATTATGTGCCGTTTTTCTTGTTATAATGTGAAGATTTACCCTAAAGTAGTATAAGATGTATTTATGTGAAAGATTCTTTATCTGAGGCATGAAGCTCAGTGGAAGTGGAAGGAGTCTATGGGTGTCAGTACACACATTAAGCATATTCCTTCCAGTCAGGAAACTAGAATCAGAAAACTAGATGAAGATGCAAAATACTCAACCTAAACCAGAAGAGGCTTTTTATTTTTTTTATTTGTCCAAAATGTCATTCCTTGATTATCTAGACATCTAGTGCTAGCATTAGAGAATTAACAATCGTATTAAGAACACTCTTCACTCTGGACAGGTATCTTCCCAAGCCAGAAGGGGTCAGACATGGGGGTCTTGTGCTTTGTTAAAACGTTATTCTGTTTTAATTGCCTCTACAAACCAATAGATGCAGACAGCATCAGAGTTTGTTAACACCAGTAAGGATGACTGCGCTATTTAGAACGTAAACACAGGCCCCACCATCCCAAGACAGATGGGTCATACAGAATAGGTGGGGTATGTGAGCTGTTAAAATGCTTATTCTGTTTTAACAGGGTCTATAAAACCATTACCTTAGGAGGTGCTGACACACACATACATTTGAATGATACGCCTCCACTGCTTGGAATAAACAACCTGGAATACACTTGTTGGTGTGCTGCAATTAATCAGAAAACTAGCTGTCAGAAGGGGTCATCCAGGCCAAGACCATAAACTGTTAAAACGTTTATTCTGTTTAAACAGGCTCTATAAAGCCATAACTTTAGGAGGTGATGACACACACACACACACACACACACACACACACACACACACACACACACACACACACACACACACACACACACACACACACACACACACACACATACATACACCCCACATGCTACCATAAACAAGCCTGGAAAACACAAGTTGTGAATGCATAGCCTTTAGTCAGAACCTGGAAGCAGAAAACTAGAAGCTGTTGCAAATCGCCAATCCCTGATTTAGCATACTTTTTACTTTTGTCAAAATTTCATTCTTTGATTTGAGACCTGTAGAGCACACATAGATTATTAACAATCGTATTAAGAACACTCTTCACTCTGGATAGGTATCTTCCCAAGCCAGAAGGGGCAGGATAGGTGCCATGTGCTTTGTTAAAACGTTATTCTGTTCTCTATAAACAGGCTCTATAAAACCATTACTTTAGGAGGTGATGATACACACACTTTTGAACGATACAGTCTGCAATAAACAAGCATGGAATACACATGTTGGGTATGCAGGGGGAACCCAAAGTCTCAGATCACACACTTTCATTTTGTGTCAGAAGTGTAAACGTTACAGACGTAACGCAGCTCGTACTACAGTCAACACACGCACAGCGTAAACAGTTATTTACCCTTTACAAAACTTTCACACATTCAAACCTAATTGCTCACAGTCACACAACTGTTAGGAGAAAGTCAAAAACATCTGGTGTAGAAAGGGGAGGAGGGAGGTCAGATCCTTAGGTTTGTGGTGGACAGAGCCAAAGGTTGGTGCAAATCTTGTTCATAAACACTCACGACGTGGACAATCTAGAATGGAAAACAGACAAACTCCAAAATAGGGCAATAAATTCAGAGGGGGCCATATCCTTAGGTTTGTGGTGGACAGAGCAAAAGGTTGGAGCAAATCTTGTTCATAAACACTCACGACACAGACAAAGTAGACTGAAAACCTGACAAAACCCAAAACAGGGGCAATAAATTTGGAGAAAGGTATGGAGGGGGCCAGAGCCAGAGTAGGGGGGGGGGCACTTCCTCAGGAGGAGACACAGGTTAAAAGTACATTTTGCACATAAATATGATTGACATGTAAAACTAGACCCAAAATCGGACACCCCTCCCTAAACAGGTAATAAATGAATGAGATTTGATTGACAGTTGACACACAGTCCATTGTATTAACTACTTCCCTCTGTTCCTCAGTCATTGCTGCATTCTTTATCCAACTGTGGGAGAAGTGCCCCACCAGCTTCTTACATAGCCCTGTTGCTCTTGACACTCTGTCATCTTTGACTGCATTTTCTGGAAAAAATGTTTTGTAAGTGTAATTCACACAATTTGAGCTGTACAGTCACTCTCTCTCTCTCTCTCTCTCTCACACACACACACACACACTGTGTTTTATAAATGTTGTCATTTATGACCAAAACACTGGAGTCTGGTCCATTTATTAAGCTGGGCTGCCTTCACCATATTTGGTGCATTGTCTATCACAATGCAGAGGTTCTCTTCATGGAGATCCCAGCTGGTAAGCCCCTCTCTCAGGGCGGCTCTATAATTTACTTTGTGTGGCTGTCTGGGAAGTAAGGCTTTGAGTTCTCAGTCCTTCGTTTTCAGTTGCACTGCAACTCTCTGTTTAAATTTTTTTTGTATAGCTCCGGTATGGTGACATGACTAAAATACGTGTGGGAGGTCATCCTGTTCCACTTATCTAGTGTAGTGATCCCTGTCAGGTGGTATCTGGCAAACAGGATTTGCAAATCCATGGAATAAACATCTAGATTCTAGTCTTTTATATCTGTATGATTTTTACAGCACTTTCTTTTTTAGGAATATCAAGTTAAAACTGCATGGATAAAAACAAAAGCACCATTGAAAACAGTTTGGGAGCCTATGTTTTTTATTGTTTATTAGCATGGTTTTTCAAAACAAGGCGGTACCATCCTGATCATGCTTTGACCATGTTTTCTTATTTATATCATATGAAGCCTTACATACAAGATTATTTTTAGCGTACTATAGCCAGTTGATTTAAAATAGCAGTTTTCATCATTGCTCTGTTTTGAATGGCATCCCTCATGCCAGTCAAAACTGAATAATTTTGTAATTAATTATTAATACATATACATTAAGTTAAGTCCCACTAAGACATCTAAATCACTAAACTCTGACTGATTGTTTCAACAATTCATTAAAACAAGAGTTCAAAAGAGTCATTATATAGCAAATCGTGTTCACTCTGCCAGCGGAGATATTTTTCCATTTATTGAAAATGTGATTTTTAAATTAAAAGTGATGTGTTAACAGTTTGTTGATGTCAGTATATCTGACATTTTTCCCCAAAGGGCCACACAAAAATACCAGAATAGAATTGGTTTTCTGGTCTTTATGTGTACCTGACTTGTGCCCACAAGTCAGATATACAACCTGGTAAATTTCCAACACCAAATAATAAAAATAAAGACTCCATTTATCCATTTTCACACTGTTAGCATTGAATCCCTGTAGTTGTAATTGTGCAAAATATTGGCTTATTTTAAAATTAAATATTTGTGTAAATCATGTATAGAAAATCAGTTAGACAACAATTAGTACACAAAAAAATTGTTTTTCCTCACCCATATTGAAAAAATGATTGTATTATTTATTGCAGTGATTCTTAAGCCAGTCTTGGACCATCCACAGAGCATGTTTTGGATCTCTCCCTCACCTGAGTCAAATCATCAGCTCATTAGTCAAGGATAGATCTGAACTAGGTGTGTCTGAAAAATAGGAAATCCAAAACAGGCAGTGCTGGGCTCCATCCAGGACACGGTTGAGAAGCACTGGTCTATGTAATAGAAATATAATTTATATAAATAACTGTAGACAATGCAACACACCCACAGATGAACAAATCACATCCTGTGTTTATCCTGTGCCAACTTTAAAACAACAATCTAATATGATAATTACAGGGCATTTTCATGTTCTTCAGACTATAGCATGCCTTTCAATATACACTGGGTATCTTTCACCAAATAGTGAAAGATCCAAAATCACATTAACCAAGATCTCTAGGTCTGATCTGGCTAAACCCAGCCAATCCAGCAGAACTTCTCTGGCTTCCTGGATCACTCTCTGTCTGATCCCAATGGAGACAGACTAGATGCTCTAGAGCCAAAACCTGAGAACACTTTCTCCTCAGACCCATTTGATCTGTAGGACTTCAAGCCTTTGGACTGAATACTGGCACTACTGACTGAAGAGCCAGAGCGAGAGCCTCTACTGGCCCTGTATGGGTTTGAGTGGTCTGAGGACTGTCTGCTCCGCTCGGAAGCCTCAAGCGGTTCATGCAGAATGGGGGAGACACGACATGCACTGGCTGGATTTAAAGGCACTTCCTGTAGTGGGTTGATCTGGGGAGCGTCTTTATTGTTAGCAGAAGGTCCTGACTGAGTACCTGGTACACCGTCAGGAATGTCCATCTGTGTGGTACAACAAGAGTAATTAGAGAAATAATTATGTACCAACATCTGTGTATTTTTGAAAGTACTATCTCTCTTATTCCCATCTATTTCTACCTACTGATATATTCTCTCGTCTCTTATCCTCTGTCTTGTCCCCATGATCTGTGTGTCTTCTCTTTGTTGAGGAAAGCTGAGGGTTCCCATAAAGCCCAAAGTCAGATTGGTCAATCCCAGCCATAGACGCAAACTGGCCCAATCTAACATGCATAAGAAAATTCCCAATCAATCCCAGGAACTGAGTTTAAGTCTATCATCACATTATAAAAAATAATTCACCTAAATTCTATCATCATTCTCCTTCTGTTGTGAGTGCCTAAAAGATGATTAAAACTGACAGAATTTCTTTAAAGATGGAGCAAACCAACTTATACCCCGGTCTGAGATATTTGGCAAAAAGACTTTCACTCACTGCAAAAATCACTCACTGCAAAATGTAGGATTTGTTAAATGTTTGATAACTAATCAGACCCAGCATCTTTCAGAAGGTCCAGGAAGGCGTGGAACTTGTGGAAGGAAGATTCAATGCTTTCCAGTACATGTTCATCATCTAGAACAGAGCTGCCGAGATGGGCTTCAGACAGAGAAAGATTAAGACTGCGCAAACGCTCATTCTCCAGCTCCAACTACAGGCCAAAAACATATTAAAATTAAATGTCACATAATGTTTAGTTTAGTTAGTTTCACAAACGGAACAAATAGAGAACATTGTACCTCCACCAAGCGAGAGTTGGTTTTCAGTCTGGCGTTCCTCTCCTCTGCAAGCCTCAGCCGACACTCCTCTAGCTCCACCTGTGGGTGAGGAAAATAATTGTATTGCCTCATGTTTAAAATATACAGTAGCACCCAATGTATTTGGACATGAGCTACTTACACTTGAAGTGCCATTTATTTTAAAGAACAGCACAACCATTTTTACGCAAAACATTTCATGTATGTTTTAAAGTATGTTCAATTTTATGTGGTGTTTAAAATAAAGATTTACATTATTTATTCACTTCCTGGTTATCTAATGTCAGTTTAACATGTCCATAGTTTATGTGATGAACTACACCCGAGGAAACTCTTCTTAATTTACTTGGTTAAAAGAAACTGCAAAAGCAGTTAGTTAGTTTTCTTCTGAGAAAGGTCTAAATTATTTGTTTGCAGCTGCTACATGGTTTAATATTTGGTTATCTATCCACTGATATCATACATATTTAACTGTGCCTTATTTGTCTAATATTTGTATGTATATTCATGTATCATTTACGCTTGTTACTATCAAACAGGCTGTTACTATGGTACCTGTAATCGATTGTTTTCTGTCTGTAATCGTCTGAATTGGCAGCTTGTGATTTTCTCATGAGGGCTCCCCACAGGTACGTTATCTGCATCCTCTGACTCAGACTCCGTCTCCACAGTTAGCCGAACAGAGGTGGCGTTCTGATAAAGAAAACCATCATAATATCCTGAACAGTCTTCATTCCTAACAGCATTACATATCATAAATACTCAACAGTCCCGGATCAGCCCCCCGGACCCGCCACCCCGGATCCCGAATCCGAAAATACTTAGAAAATGAAAGTTCATCAAACTCTTTCAAATCAATGTTGTAATGCTGTGACTCATCTTAGAGCCAACTTCAAACATAACCAGAATCTTCCAAGAGGGTTGTCAACCGCGAAGTGCTATAGCCACAACACTGCATAAAAATAAAGCTATTTGAATAGAAAAACTGTCCTTACCTGAAAACTCTGGTCTATTATCCCCTCAGCCTGTGATATACCTCTGTATGCACAAACAGAGAGTGAGAAACACCCATGCATCTTACTGAAAATGATCTGTCTCTAAATTCACTAGCCAATTTGTGCTAACCTCTGTAAGCCAGCCCGTGCTGCAGTGCGCCATGGGACATATCCCATCGACCCAGGCCGAGGAGGCCTCCAACCAGAGTGTAATGATGAAGATCGACGAGATCCTGCAAAGAGCAACAGTATTAAAAATATTTTTTAAAGTCTAATAAAATATACTGTCTAAACTGATGAAATTAGCTTTTAGTAAAAAACATGCCTAATATTGTTGTTAAATACCGATTCTATACGTAGCTTTTCCAGTGTTCTTCCTCCGTAACTGGCGCGATTGATCAAGTGCATCTTTAGAGGAAGGGGGCTTGAGCCATAGATACTAAAACCCAGGGACAATACACAGACAGTGAGTTCTGCTGATCTTTAAATGGAAATATCAACTTAAAAAATATAAAGTAACTGATTGATCATAAGGATATCCATAGGATATCCATAAGGATAGTTGATGTCAATGTTAAGTACATTCCATGTTCTGTTTAGTTGGCATTTAATCATGTTCAAGAACAGATTCACTTAATTCAAAATCCGAAATATTTGATGCACTCATCCAATACCCCAAATTTGTTTTCACACCTGTGAGTCTTGGCTTCTGGAGTTCATAAGAACCTTTTTAATCACAGCCTTCACCACATTATTATCTAGGAGATAAAGGTACAGAGTATGATACAGTAATGTGAAAAAGATTTGTAGTTCTGACAGAGTGAAAAATGGTAAGTGTAAGTGCTGATTAGAGGTTTACTAATAAATTGGCATTTAAGATTACTGCATTTCAGAACTACACCAAATTAACAGCAACACATTAATCTTTAAAATTTACATTTTATATACAATACTCAGTTTTGTATATATAATATTAAAAAAATACACACACACATTTTTGTCATACGAAAGATATAAGCATTTAAGCATAGACCTTTAGACCAAAAGATTTTATAGCAATTATATCCATTATGAAACAGCCTAATCTCCAGATATCCTTATAGCTCATTTAAAAAGCTTTCACTGGTCAGACACCACTGTCTTTCAAACCCTTATCAATTCAGAGTAAGTTCAGTGTGCTGGACCAACTACCAATCAGAGGGTTTCTCCTGATGTCCAGCACACACAGAGTGCTATTGGACTGAAGCATCTGCTGTAAAATTTGAGCGCCCTCATTTGAGATCCCACATCGCTGAAGGTCCACCGCTGGAGGAATGAAAAATGTGTAAATATCAGTGATTATGTGCTTATTAGTTGAGTATCAATGTGAAGAGTAACCTCTCGAACCTTTGACCCACAGGTCCTCTGTAAGCTCACGGGCAAGTACTGTCACTCCTCTGTTCCCAATGAAAATGTTATCATTGAGAGTAATTCTGCGCAGCCCATTCATGGCCTCAAACTCTGCTCTCCTGTAGCGCAAAGTCTCCACCCATGCCGTGCTGTGCCGCCTCATTGCCTGGTGCTGAACAAGACATGAGCCCCATGAGTTTGAGATGGATTCAGCTTTTATTTTGGGGAGAAATTTTGCCATTACTGACAGACAATGTAGAAAGGTTAGAAAGCTGGATAGCTGCAGCTGGATAGCTGCCCACTGCTCCAATAGTGTGCTCACTGGATGGGTTTAATGCAGGTCATATTTCAAGCAATTGACAAATGCTTCACTTTCACTTCACATTTATTATTCACCTTTATGATGTTTGCCATATGCTCCGCACCCTGCCAGGTAATATTACAGGAAGTAAAATCCACTGTCTTAATGGTTGAGGAGTACTTCACACTCTGACAGATGACTGAATGAAAACAAGCACATGCATAACATTAAAATGACTACTAGTGAAAATAACTTGTACTATAAGTTTACTATTCAGTAGATAACTATCAGATAATTATCAGATTTAATACACTTACAAAGACCCAAGTAAATATTACTATTTTTTATTAGTAGGGTAAACACTCATTCTGATCAAATATGGCACAGTCCATCCAATTGGCAGCATCATGCTCACTAATACACATCACGTGACACTGAAATCATGAACCTCACCTTCCAAACCCTCGTCTGCGATTGGACAATGTGCTAAAGAGAGATGCTCTAGAGAAACACTCTTAGATAAACCCTGAAAGGACACAAGATCAGGATGTTAACTGGAAATGTTTTCAAACTTTTCAAATTTACCAGACATTAGTCCAACTCAGATTAATCATCTTAAGTCTTTTGATGCGGATAAACAATTAGGAATTCACTGCACAAATACGAAAAACATTAATTTAGTAAAAGTGAAACAGTAAAACCTTTCCCATGTTTTGTTTACAGAGTTACGGCAACTTAAACAATAAACAAAGGACTCAATATGGGCCTAATACTAGAGATGGAAGATTAATATTTTACCTTTGTGAGAGCAATGAGGTCCCTCTCTCTTAATGGCAAACCATGCAGCTGCAAAGTTTTTAGACTGTTTGACTCACACAGGCACTTCTGCACAGCTTTACACAACTGAAGGCTCATATTCTTTGAATGAATTGCAGGGATCTTTCTCTTAATATTGGCTCTGAAAGAACCTGAGAGGCAAAAATAAATCACTCCACCATATGAAACTCACAACATTTCATGGTTTAGCATGCATGCAGATATACTCAATAAAACAGAAATACAAAGAATGTCATGTTCTACTTGTCTGATAACAAACTTTGCACTCCAAGGCGGGTGAGATGGCAGCTCTTGATGGAAACATGCTGGAGGTGTTTGTTAATGGCTAGCGCTGACAGTATGGGCATCCAGTCCGCTAAACTGATGTGATCAGCATTGAAGTCTAACATCCCCAGGCTCAGGCTGGTTTTGACAGCGCAGACAGGGGCCAACCCCCGAGATGCACAGATGTGATCATAGTAACCTTTAAAGTCCTGAGCCCCTCTCCGGATATGTGCTAATTCTAGCATCATGAAACTGAAAATGAGATGAATAATGGAAAAATATAAAAGGTAGTTAAAGATCTGAATTTATAAATTAAGGGCTGCAGGTGCAATACCCACAAGGGGTGATTCAGTAACTATCAGGACTGTGACCCTTATAATTAAAATTCATTTATGACTGTACGTGTAATGAGGTTAGACAATCATAACAGAAATCTTTTACATATATAAGTCCTAATACAGTAGCAAACATCCTAAATAAATCTAAGTATGATATCTGAGATGCCAATTACAGCATTTGATTATTTACGATTTTATATGAGCATTGAATTATAGTTTTACGACAGCTGCACTGCATTGAAAACAACAAAAAATATTTTTACATTTTTATTTTTGTTACCCCAAATAAGGAAATGAAACTGCAGTTAAAAAATTGTATTCAACAACCATGTCTTACAACCATGTAAATGACATATTATTTATCATTTTAAATTTGCTAGACAAAAACCTTTATACGCGCAGTGTAAACACTTCATAAATGAAACCATCTGCTAAATGGCACGTCAGTTAATAGAGAAAACCTGTCTATAGCAATATGTAAGAAAAGCATTTTCGCAGTCAAACACAGAATACTCACTTACTCTTCAGATCCAGACAGCTGTTAACTGTCTAACTGATTCTGGGTTACAGGCGAGCAAAACAAAGCTGCATATGATGTGTTTATATATTACTGGCATAAATTATTATAGTGACGAGCAAAAATGTTGTTTCGTTTTAAACGTCTTAAAAAATGTAGATCCTTTCTGTCATTTGTTAGAGACTTACTAGCCTTTTGTTAGCGTTGTTGTCGTGGTTTCCACTACAGAGACCGATAACCACCCAACATATCAAAACAAACCGCGGCAGTTTGAAAAGAGCCACCCCATGTCTTAATCTGCGTGTGAGACTTTATCCATATCACTCTGCGTATCGCCACCTGTCGGCTGGAGTGAGAACAGTGTGTCGGTCTTTTAAAGATGCAAGTCATTTTTCATTAACATTTTTTAAACAAAGAAATTAAAATTACTTTTGAAAAGTATCTTTGTGAGTCTACATTATTCTAAACATATTTTTCAAAAGTACTATTATATGTTAAAAGCTATTTTGAAAAACAGCTTTGTGCGTAAATAACTTAAAAATATTTTTAAAGTACTATTTAATGTAAAGAAAAAACAGTTCAGGGTATAAATTCAGGTATAGCTGTGTGTAATTTATGTTATAGAATAAACCAGGATCAAGAATCATAAATAATTATTTTATGTAAAAACATTTTAATTCTGAACACTATTTAGAAAACTAAGTAGAAACCAACTGAGATAGGGTTGCTTACAATAAATAAGTCTTAAAGATGCAGTTGCAAAAATATCCTGTTAAATTTTATTGCTCGAAGGGATGATGGGTTATGGTAATATAAACCTGAAATAAGTTTTAAAGTGTAGCATATTTCTGAACTGCAGTGGACACTTTTCAGAACAGGATGGTTTTTAAACAATTTAATCTTTTAACCTTTTAAAGCACATTTAAATAAGTGAACTAATTTTTCTCCCTCTGTCATTTTATCTGTCTTCTCTTTCTTCAATAGAAATAGACAATTGTCTTCCGTTTCTGTTAAATCCTAAAAGTGAGAATGTGTTGTTTTCGTATGGAAACAAGGTGTCATATTCCAAACTCCTTTCCTGTTCTTCCCTCAGTTTTACTTGAAAAGCAGTTGCAAATGCTTTTTCAATTGTTTTAAATACAGACAGCAAAAAGGACAACATTTTGCCAAAATCTAAATCTTTCTGTCTTTTAATTTGGTCCATCATCTTTTGCTGGACCAAATCTTTTGCTGGACCTCCCTCTGCTGAACTCTGAACCCCTTACAGTTTCAAATAGTTTTTAGTCCACTTAAGATTGCATCAATACCATAAATCTTTTAAAACATATATTTAAATAACATGACGTGGAAATAAAACATTGCCAAATAAGAGCAAGTGGGAACAAATAGGAATATTAGAAATAAAACAAAAACAGGTACGATAGGCCAAGGTCTCTGAACTGGTTGAACCACAAAAACAAAAATCTTCAGTCAGTTTGATCTAATGAATTAAGATATCTGTTTTTAATTCTTAATTTTATTAAATTAACTAAGTCAGTGAACCTGTTTTTGTGTCTTTCCATCCTAGTTTTGATCTGCTCTTGCACATATTGTTAGGATTATATACGTTTTTGCTGTTTTCAGAATGTTCCTAAATATAAAAAGGCGTGGTAGCCTATTGGTACAGGTGATGGGTGTGATATAAGCCCAAGATGCCCCACCCCGATGTGACAGACAGCTGCCGGGATGTGAAGTCGCTTTACACTTACGTACCTGTGAGCGCGTCATACAGCTTTCCCGACTGCGCCTTGCTGTGCCATCTTAGTGGATTTCCATCACTCCAACGGGATAAATACTACAGGCTAAATGTTAAAATACTACATCTTGCATTATACTTTATCTAGCAATAAGTTAAATAGCTATGTTATGTACTGTGGACCTTAAAGGAGGAGCCCATTCATGACCTCTCCGGCTGTAGTGTGGAGCAAAGGAGAACATAATATATCGTAGCTTTACTAGTGTGCTGTAGATCGTCCTCTTGGAAACAGGGACAGAGTTTTGTCAGATAACAATGGCTGGATGTTGTATGTCTGCGGAAGAGAAAGAACGGCAGAGAATAAATCAAGAGATAGAGAAACAGTTGAAGAAGGACAAGAGCAACTCGCGCAAAGAGATGAAACTGTTACTGCTGGGTAAGACGTTTACGAGCAAGCACACTGAGAAAACAGCATGCTTCATATCATAACAATGCAAAAAGAAAGTGGCACTGTAATCCTAAAATCGATTCCCATACGCTGACACTTAATTCTTTTCTTTAAAAAACTAAAAAAAAAAAAAACTCGGGCATAACTGGTCGTGCATAAAGAAGTCTTATATATATATATATATATATATATATATATATATATATATATATATATATATATATATTGTGTGTGGTTTTAGCTGCATTTACAGTTTTGTACATCAGTTCCTGGCTGCATGGCCACCATCTGTCCTTTTGACAGATGCATGCAAAGCATCTGCATGCAAAGCAGAACCTACAGTGGACTACAAACAAACTTTCCTCAGCAGCTTCGTTCCTCAACTCCTTCATTTACCAATCCTGAGATCTGCCTTAACACATAGTCTGTAACAAAGTCTTACAATGACATAGCTGCAGCAAAAATATACAATTCAGTCAATGTAACTACACACTGCGCCTGTGTCTTAAAATATATTTTGAGTCAGTTCAAGTATCAGGTTTTGGGGTAGTTTGTTCTTTGATTGATATAACATTTTGATTATTCTTATACACACTTGTGCCACATTAAGCACTTGACCCTTGGGACAGACCAAAGGTCAAAATAAGAACAGCATTTACAGAACACTCTTAAGTGAACCCAATGAAACAATCAAAAAGTTTTCTGTATCACTGAAATATGGATCTGTTGTATACCATTTGTTTATGATATGTAAACCAAAAGATTTGCATTGTGCTGTGGGTGTGTTTGTTAAGTTTTGTATGCAATATTGCTAAGTACTTCCCTGGTTTCCCATAAGATCAGTTAAGGTTTATCTGTAGTTCATATTAAATATTTTGATAATATTTTGGAATATAGCCACATGCTATGCTTAATCTATTTTAATTAGATTAGTACATCTTAAACATAAAAATAAATCTAACAGCATTTGCTAAATTGTTTATGTTTTTCATGACATACCTAAGATATTTATGTTTATTAAATCAATACATTATGTAATTTACAGACCTTTATATTATTGACCCAACTTTCCATATGGATGTGAAACCGTACATAAAAAAACCTTTCAAATGTATTTCTGGCCTTTTTAATAGAACATTTTATTTTAATTAGAAAAATCTAGAAGGATTCTTGGTTTCAGAGTTGACCTAGTTAAATCTGGGTATTTTCATTTCAGTACAGTATTGGAATGTCACCAGAACATTCTCAAGATGCTAATTTATGCAAAGAGTGTACGTTTCGTTAATTAGATAAAAAATGTACTTTGTGCCATACCTGCTTAGCTTGTAAATTGAGAAAAGGTAATTGCCATTAATAATTATTTGTATGGAATACAAATACGGAATTGTATTTTTTCATTTTGAAATAAACATTTTGGGTTCTTGGGTGGTAAAAATGTTTGGCTTTCTGGATTAATGCATGATGGTAAATTTTCCAATGAGACAGGTAAAGTTGTATGTTAATTGTACATATTTCACATTTATTAGGCATTTGCAATCATTTTCTACATTGCCAGTATAAAACACACCTATTGCCTCATCTGCAGTCTGCCATTCACCTACATTATGCCTCATTTCTGGACAGCTGAAAGTATTAATCATGTTTTTTTGCAACATTAATGTATTTTAATTTAATTTAGTAAAATATTAATTTTATTTTAATTACGTTTGAAAGCACATACATACAAGCACATGCACGAGAGAGAGAGAGAGAGAGAGAGAGAGAGAGAGAGAGAGAAGGTTAGCAGTGTTATGGGTTTTTATGTAAACATATGTACCTAGAAATTATTGTCTGAAAGTCAGTACATCAACAAACTCACACATACACAATGCAACAGTTCTTAAAGTTGATTGATCATGTGATTGGACAATATCAAATGTTGTTGCAACTGTGTGTCTGCTGAAACCGTGCGGCTGCCTTAGCACATGGAAAAGCTTAAGGTTAAACAACAGCTTGAGTGTGGAGATTCTAACTCCACTCAGGGACTGTTTACTGACAAGGGCAAGAAAGATATTCTGCCACGCTGTACTTTAAACAAAACTCTCTGAGACCCCACCTCTTTCAGTCCTCTGACGGTTTCTGTGACTTTCATGTGTGTAAATCAGCTCTGATTTGCTCTTTATTATTTTCCTCAAGTATACGGTTTGTTTTTATGTTTAGCATGGGGCAGATTAAAAGCTCAAGCATTTACCCTCCTTGAGTTAAATTTTTATTTCTTGGATTTTATTTAGGTTTTAAAGGAATACACAACACAGTCAATTGTCAATCATGTTGTATAAGATAAAAACTGATTATATGAGTGATGTTTATAAATGTATAAGAGAAAGTTTATTATAATTGGTCATTTTTAG
Organism: Chromobotia macracanthus; assembly: GCA_036877525.1. Classification (NCBI taxonomy): domain Eukaryota; kingdom Metazoa; phylum Chordata; class Actinopteri; order Cypriniformes; family Botiidae; genus Chromobotia; species Chromobotia macracanthus. The sequence goes on from JAZGTH010000002.1 coordinate 3,369,526, forward strand.
CACCATAGATATCCTGTGTAGTCTCTCAATTTATTTGCATAATAAGTACCAGTAATTACTGATTATTACTAATAATTACTAATGATATCTAGTGTAAAATGTTTTAGATACAGTTTAGAATGTCACACTCACAGAACTTGCAGCTGTCCAGACTAAAGCCGAAGCAGCTGGAGTATATAAACACAACTCTATCAAACCACACACTCAGTCTGTTGAACATAATCGTTTCAGTCTTGTCACTACAGTAGCCAAACACTAAACAGATTTACCTTTTGTTCATCTCTGGGGAAAATATAGAACCAAGGTGAACCAAATCCACCTAACAATTTGTGTTATTTCATCAAGGAAATTCATGAGGTTAAGTAAATTAGTGTTCATTTGTAAATGATCTGTCCCTTTAAACCTTTTGTGTATTTTCTTTATGGTTGTAAGATTTAAGGTTATCAATAAACTTTAAGCAGATATACACATGGAAGACTTACAGTTGTCCTCTGCCAGAGACACTGTGAACACACCAAAGAGTGATGACAGTACTGTACTCACATTTTGTCCAAACAAATGCTCTCTAGACTGTCCAAACTAGCAAAAGCAAATCATGCTTCATAGCTGTAATGCAAATTTAATGTGAATGTGATAATCACCTTAGTTTCAGATAATGAAATCTCTGACTTACATTTTAGGTGTTGAGATCTGAGCATAGTTTGAGACATAGCTGAAATGTCTTCTCAAAAATCCAAAGGAGACACATGTGAGATTACTTTGGTCTCAGTAGAGACATCCGTAAATTAAGACCCTTAAGCTAAAGTCTCTATTTGCTTTCTATTTAATCTCATTGTCACTGAGAAACAACTAAAAAACATTGAAAAGATTTAATTTGTGATTTTTCTTTCCTATGGGTGATTAATGGGTGACAATTTTTGCTTGAACAGGCACAGGTGAGAGTGGAAAGAGCACCTTCATCAAACAAATGAGAATTATTCACGGCACAGGATACACTGATGAAGATAAGAAGGGCTTCATTAAACTCGTCCATCAGAACATTGTGTTTGCCATGCAGTCCATGGTCAGAGCTATGGACATGCTGAAGATTGCTTATGCTAACCCAGAGAATGAGGTACCACACACAACATAAACACATGCTTAATTAGCATGCAGTTTAGATAGAAGGTGATAGATGTTGGAAGGTATTTTCACGACGCAAAAAATGGCTAACAACGGGGTCTTATCATGAGAAGTCAAATTTTCATTAGTGTTTCAAAGTAAAAGATCTTGATTTAAAATTAAAATATAACTTTCAGAACTCAATACTTCTTCACCTGAAGAATTTACATTAAGTAAAATGTAAGAAAGTCTAATGAACCTTGAATTGCAAATCCTTCTAAAGAGTCTCAACATAAAAAAATTTGCTGTTTATTTTTAAAATATCTCAGACATTTCACTATGGATTGTTTCTGTCTATCTATAAAAAATAATAATGTATGATATGATCCTTTTAATAATAAAAATAAAATTTAATTAACAAGTATTTAAATTTAAGTACATAAGTGAATTTATTGAAGTTTATCCTTAAAACCAGAAAAAAATGTACATGGAAAGATTCCTTTTTGCATTAAACAAATATTTTTTATCCAGAATGACTTAGAGTTCTTTGGATAAGAATAGTTTTTCAAGGTATATATTTTTTGTTAATATGTGTTTTCTGGGCATTGAACTGACCTTGGCAGTACCATCCTTCAAATAGTTCTAACAAATTGAAGAATAAAAAAATTGTCAAACTTATGTTAATTTATTTTTTTATCATACTTTTTATGTTTCCTTTTTGTTTTTATCAGAACGTTTTACTTCCTGTATGTTCTCCTCCACTGACACTGATGTTAATTGTCTATTTTCTGCACTCCAGTTTTTACTTCTGCACATTCTCATTGGTCCCCCAAAATATGAATGAATTCGGACAGGTTGTGCCTGTCTCTGCAGGGCCATGGTGCAATGGTGAATGAAATGGAGATTGATAAAGTTACGAGTCTGGATGACAACCAAGTGAGCGCCATCCATAATCTATGGAATGATGCAGGAATTCAGGAATGCTATGACCGTCGTCGAGAATATCAGCTAACTGACTCAGCCAAATAGTCAGTCTTATTTTTAACCAATTAAAAATATTGACTGTCATATCTGATATATGATTGTAATTTGATCATGTTGGTGTTACCCACAGTGGAAGTAGATTTGGGTTTACCCTGATTGTAATGTAATGTGTTGTCACAACACAACCTGTTCTGTCTGACCATAATTTCACCACAATATTCGTAATATCTCTTCTGTTACCTGTAACAGCTATCTAAGTGACCTGGACCGGATTTCTAATGCCGCATACGTGCCATCAGAGCAGGACATTCTGAGAGTCAGGGTTCCAACCACAGGAATAATCGAGTATCCCTTTGATCTGGAGAATGTCATCTTCAAGTGAGAAAATGCTCTTGGATTCGCTAGATTCGCTATTAATTGACTGCATAACTTGCAACCCTGTTATATGTTCAGATTTTTAAAATTATTTTTATTATCTTTTTCTGTATTTATTTAATTTTTATTAGTACAGAATAACAAAATTGTACAAATCAGGGTGTTAAGCTATATTTAGACATGTCCGAAATTTTGTTATTAGCCTCATAAACCTCAAAAACATCAATGGAAAATTTAACAGTTAATGTAATACTTAGTTTGATTTTGTGAGGTTGGCAATCAACATTGCTCGTTACACACCTTCTTTCAGTGGCCATTTGTTTAGAAAGTGTTTCATTTTGTAGAGTTTCAGTCACTTTTCTGTAACCTGTTTGTGGAAAGTGCCAGAAAATGATTCACTATAACAAAGCCATATACTGTTTCAGGATGTTATAGATGGTATAATTAAAAATTGTAATATGTATAAAATTGTCATGTTTAACTAATCGCATGCATATCACTGATGTCATCAGGATGGTGGATGTTGGGGGTCAAAGGTCAGAGCGCAGGAAGTGGATCCATTGCTTTGAAAACGTCACCTCCATTATCTTCCTGGTGGCTCTGAGCGAGTATGATCAGGTTCTCGTTGAATGTGACAATGAGGTCAGTTGTTTTATTTATCATCAGTCATCAGCTAGATTTTCACTATGACCTTGTGTCTGCTTTTAAAAGAGATTTATGCCTGTAATGCAAAGGAGTGATGAATAGCAATTGTGGTTTCATGATTTTATTCAAAGAGAGCTTTAAACTTTATTTTGTTGGGAGGAAGTGTTGTTCAAAGCAACAAACACGCTACGCTCACAGTCATGCTATTCTACTGAATATTTTGCTGGTGTGATGTTGCTTAATTTAAAACATTTTCACATGTATTACAAAAAAACATGCAGGTACTTTTGTGAAAGATTTTACTGAACTAATTGTTTTATAGTTTTAAATTACTTCATTTACATAATGACATTACTGTAAATTTAAACCTAAAGAAATGAATCAGAATTCTCAACAGTAACATTGTTTTTTACAACAGAACTTTAGATCAGAGGACTTTTTAAAAATCCATTTTGTGCCTTGCCTTCCAGAACCGTATGGAGGAAAGTAAAGCTTTGTTTAAAACCATCATTACATACCCTTGGTTCCAGCAGTCATCCGTAATCCTTTTTCTTAATAAGACAGACATCCTGCAGGAGAAGATCGCTACCTCTCACCTCGCTACCTACTTCCCAAAGTTCACAGGTGAGTCATTCTTAGGAATTTGCAAGGCTTCTGTACAAATCACAGCAGGATTAACATTTTAAAAACAGATTTATTGATAAATCTTATTGGCTATTTGTTTTGCCATCCAGTTCAGTCTATTGTAGTGAGTCTAACTGTAATATAATTCATATAGAATAAATCATGTCATTTTGCAGGCCCAAAAGGGCAAAAAAACCCAAGAAATTTTTTTTTTAAATAAAACAAAAAAAAAAAAAAAAAAAGAAAAAAACCATCTATTCCCACTTCACCTGTGCCACTGACACAGAGAACATCCGCTTGATATTTGCTGCTGTGAAAGACACCATCCTTAAACAAAATCTCAAAGAGTTTAACCTGGTTTAAAATCCAGAACTAGTTCCTCTCCTGAAGGCTATAAACCCTTAGTCCTAAAGCCCAGATCTGATGTTTAATAGAATTAGCTGTCAGATTATCTAATCTATATTTTAATGTTGACTAAGGACGTTAAGGAAGCATCTAGCAGAATTGTCTAATGAGGAAGATCTGAACTGGGTTCCAGAGATCAAGCTTTACTCTACAAGGACCAGTCCTCTTTTTCTATTTAGATCTTCAAATAGATGGATAAGGCTACATCTAGCACAGATGTAATGGGGACTTTATTATTTCTGTGGGTAGAGGTTACAAACGATCTTAAGACATTTAAAGCACAAGCAAAGACGAATACACTCATAAGTTGCTCATGTAATGGATCACAGTCTCAAAAACACTTTGTATGTGTTCAAAAGCAAAGTAGAAGTTAAAGTTTACATGTTAGTATAACATTTGCTACTGGCTTTACAAAAGGTGCCTTGTGCGGAATTACTTTATCATATCAGGTTCAGATGATTAGTATTTGTAGAAATTGAAGACATGAATTAGAGTCATAAATTTCTCACTGTAAAAAAAGTTTAACTGACAATTGATTTGATGTTTTAGTGAAAAATGCTAGGTTGTACAATGTCACAGAAAATTGAGTAACCACATCACATCACAGGTTAAATCTCAGAAACTTTAAACATTTTAAATAGACGCTGAACTCAGTTTTACTATACTTTATCTGTATTTTTAATAGTGGTTGAAAGCAAGTTGCAGCAAAACTTAAACCTAAAGTGCCTTTGTACTGTAATGTCTTTATCTGCTTTGATATTATTTATTAAATATGGATATACAGTTATCTTGAGGTGTTTAATAAAATAAGCAACAAATCAAAATTCCAAAATACATTTATTAAATGTGGGTTAAAAATTATGATGCAATCATATTTTTGCCCTATACTTCAGTATTTCCATAATGTGACATGTTAAATAACATAATGAAATTATACTGTAGATCTGGACTTTATCTATCAGGAATTGTATTTGTTTAGATTGTGAAAAAGTGAATTCTCCATACTAGAATCAGAGATTATACCTTTATCACAGCAGAATTGAAAACCGGAAGTGCTCGTCAAAGCAGTGTATTGAAACTTCCAGGTTGCATCAGTGGCAAGTTTATTTTTTAACTACAAGTCAATTACAATGTCAACGTATTCTGGTTGCTAGTTATCGTGTTAGCTTCAGCTTATTACTAAGATTACTAAGAGATGAATTTTGTTTAGCATAGGTGTAGTCTAAATAAAGCAACCTCTAAGTATGTCAAGTATGCTTCTTCCATAAATACCTCACACAAGTATGAAAAAAGAAAAAACTACCAACCTTTGTTTTTATCCTCTCTCCCAACAGGTGTTGTCTCTCAAGCACGAGATATTGTACTCTCAGTAGAAATTGTAACTATGTACAGTTGATGTTATTGCCTCCCTACGATTTATCGCTATGTTGTTTTCCTCACCTTAAGTCGCTTTGGATAAAAGCGTCTGCTGAATGAAAATTTACAAAATTTGAGCAAATATATTGTATGTCTGCAGTAAGCTGTTTCTATTCAGTTTTCACAGTCTACAAAGAAATAAATGCTAATGCAAGCTTACTCTGTGATAACCTCCCTCCTGCAGTGCATGCAGTGTCAGATATAGTGAATAGAGAGGTATTAGTACAGGCAAGTTGCTGCCGGTTAATGCAAAAGAACGAGGAGCATTATAAACTACAGGTTGCTAAATGTAAGGAAAGTTTAGACCTAAAAAGGTTTTTTGTGCTCTCATGTTTTCAGTATTTGGACACAAATTTATTGCTGTATTTCAGATGTTCTCCACTATAGTCAATACTCACTGAAACAACATTCATTAACGGCATTTTGTGCATCTTCTGTGTTCAGTATTTGGACACAAATTTATTGCAGTATTTCAGAAGTTCTCCACTTAGTTTCTAACATAACTTCAAAAATTGCAAAAAATCTTCAAAATGGTCACTGTAGGAAATAGACATCCTCAGTTTCGAAATGCATACTGCACACAAACACACTCCCACATATTATTTTAAAAGGATCTTCATCCCGCTGTATTAGTTTCACCCATGCTTTCCACAGTTCTTTTTGTGTCAGGAAATCATAAAAGCTCAGACAAGGGTCTCATTGTTTACAACTAGAGCATCCCAGTACGCTGCAATAACACCGGTGAGAGGACTCAGCCATTAGTTTTGACTGTGTTGCGATTGTACTGGAAGTAGCGACACACTGCTTCACTTGGAATAGGAAGTGTGATAAAGGTCTATGAAGGTCAAAATCACTGCCCAGAGAATTCTGTGATATGACAATGTTTTTTAAACTAAATCATATTTGTAACCATTAGATAACCAGTAGATTCATGTTATGTTCATGTTATGGCATTAAATTACTGTGTTAACTGTTGATAGGAATTTGGAAAGGTGGTAATACCTACAGCATTGGTCAACATTAACCAACAGTCTGTTTGGTCTAGGTGACAGCTGTATGTTTTTTAACGCAATAACAGCCTGATAAAATGTGCATAGTTAAAGCAGGAATTGCAGTAAATAGGGTCAATTTTGATGTCATGTTGACAATAATGTGATTGATGAATATTTACTGTAAAAAGGATGAAAGTAGCTTCACTAACAGGTTAAATTATAGACAGTTGCATATTTATGTTATTAATGCCTGACATTTCCTCAGTACATCAGTGTCGTGTGTCAATACTGGCTGCATAGAGACATAAAGAAGTCATTATTTCCTTTAGTATTTACTGATTATTTACTGTAAAGCTAAAGTCATAGCCTTGCATTCATATACATAGACACTAAGGAAGAAAACATTTCATGCAAAAAGTCACATGTAAAAATATCCCTGCTCTCTTATACATTATAGATTCCTATTTACCACACATGCCTTGACAAACATTTTCCAGATTTTTACAGATAATATACATACAGTGTATTGGTCCATAATATGCTTTAAAATTACACCTTAATTTGTGACTTTTTAGTGTGAATTAAATACATTATTAGAAGACATCAATCTTGCATGTGGGTACAGTCAAAATTAATTTTGTGTTCATGCAAATAAGGAATTCAACAAATTGAGCAGTCTGAAATGAGTGGTTATGGAAAGATACAATGTAATGTAAACCCAACACACATATACACATGCACACAGTAATTTTACTGCTGCTGTATTCAGAGTTCATTGAATGATTGTTGCATTCTGTGTAAGTGGCACACTGCAAACACACCATTAAAGGCACACCAGAGCGCAGTAGTGTCTGTGTGGTTCTGATTGTACACATGATGGTTATTTCAGCAGACTTTAGCAGACAACTTTAAGCTTGGAAAGAACTCCAAATGACTCCACAGAGTCACAACTTCCTGTCCTCCTATATTAAAGTATAGCAGATATGCAGTAACTCTATGGCATGAAGCACAGATTTAACTCTTTTCCGGAAAAAACAAATCAGGAGAAATCATATTCCTGTTGCAAAAAACAACAACCAAAAAACAAACCGTGAAATATGTATTAATGAAACAGAATATTGAGTAATATGCAGGTAGGGATTTGTCAAATTAAGAATATCAGGCTATGATTTTACTGATTTATACAATTTTCCCCACCCAAGAGGCAATGCTTACATCATCAAAATAGAAAAGTTGTTTCAGAGGTGTAGAAAGTAAATATGTAATAAGTAATTTTAATTAAAGACTATGAAAAAAACATTTTGTACAAAATAATCTTCACCAATCAATTGTTGACATGTATGATGTTATAATGTACTTTGGCTCCTATGCATAAGTTTTCTGCCCTCCACCGTCATGGGCTCATCAAAGTGATACTATTATTCCCAACTGACCAAACGGCCACTTTGTCATGAAAAACATTCCCATACAAAGACAAGTACAACTCTAAACATTCAGCTCAAAAGCTGTGACTATACTAATAAATAAAATACACTGTAAAAGGCACATGATTGGCTGAATAAACAGGATTGTATACAATAACTTATCCTTAAGAATCTAATATAGTGCATGTGTTTCACTAGTGTATGCCTTTTAGAAAACCATCTACAACCATTGGGCCACAATCTGTTTGGAAAAATGCATTAAATAGCATGGTTGGTCCCCCAGAACTGTTTTACTGGTCAACAAACTACATTAAACCATCACCAGACCATCATGGAGCTGCATGGAAATTCATGTTGGTCTAAACTTTAGCCTTTACAGTGAAGCACATAGAACTTCCTGTATCTGTGTTCACAATAAAAGGACTGTTCTCCTGTAGCTCAGTGGTAGATGCATTGCATTAGTAATGCAAGAGGTTGTGGGTTTGATTCCCAAGGGAGCACATGTACTAAGAAAATGTATAACTTGAATGTACTGTAAGTTGCTTTGGATAAAAGTGTGTGCCAAATGCATAACTGTAAACTTCAAAGTTATAGCACAATACAAGAATGTATCATTTTGAACACATTTTTAATGCAATGCTTTAATCTAGAACCTGACACGTCTATGCAGCTATACGTTTAAACAAGAAGAGAAAATGGGAAAGCAGCATGGAATAACTAAGCCTCTTAACAAACAACTTAAAACAGATGCATGGCTACACAAATACATTCATGCACCTCTTGAAAGGTGCTGCGGGCCATGTTAATGATGCCACCTGTCAGTCTGATCAGAGCTTCAACCAGGCCTTTACCAACACCATAAAAAAACCTGCAGCCCCTTGCTTCTGAGCTCCTGTAGCAGGACACATGCACAAAATCTCAAAATGTTTATTAAAGTCTTAGGTTACACAACACTGTTTTAAACTAAAAATGGAAAAATATTATGGTTTTGGTCATTCATTTACATAACTATTTTTGGGGGTCTGAAAACGCAAACAAAAAGGGGTTTCACTGTGCTAGTTCTTAAAAATGACACTGTTATGGTCTCTGTTTAAACTACAAAAATGCTAATTTGTGAAATGGTGACAGTAATGTTATGTGCTTGCATGTTACGTGTTAAGTCTATCTTGTGACATCACCATGTCATAACAGCCTGGCATGCATAATACAGTAATTTTAGTTGATTTTACAGATCAGTGTGAACAGGGATTGCTTTGATAATGTTGTCATCTGTGCCTGAAACTTAAAAAAAAAAAGGAAAAACTTTCTTTTTTGTACATTGTTGTTGTGTAAATGTACTCTAAGATGGACGTTAATGTTTAAATTACCTCATGTAAAGAATACTTGATCATTAGTTTTACCTTTAATGGGTTTAGTCACAATTTCACATTGTGATGCCACTCACACACCCTGGTGTGATATAAAGATAAATGTATACCACATGCAAAACAAATAAAAATAGCCTCTCTTCTCTTCTTATGATATTCCTCATTCATCGTCATGGCAGCCACAGATTTAGCCATTGCACCCATGATCCGAGTTGCAGCTCCCGCGAGACCACCTGAGGAGTACAACAGAAGAAAGGATGGATGGGTGCGATAACAAGGGATTCCACTGATCTCAAATCTTATGAAGATTTCTATCATGTTCATGTTCGTATAGGGATGCTTCAGGACCATGGACAGTCTCTTCTCAAAAGGCAAAACTCTGCAGGGAGTCAGATGAAGCCTCAACAAATGGTAGATCTTCTACTGGTAAACTGAGGGCAAAGATTAATTCTTGTTCTTGTTATTACCTAGTAAAGGTAATAGTAATGTAAAAAATATTACACTTACTAAACTGAGTAATCATACATATCTACATTTACTATTAATGTATGATAAATACATGGGCCGATGGGGACGGAATCCGGAATCGGTCCAATGACGGAATCCAGTGGTGTGGGTGAAGGTATCGCATGCGTTCTTTCTTTCCTTGAAAATTTAATAGAATTGCCCTGTTGATCATTTTAATCTGACTCCAATTTAGATATATAACAGTTCCAATTTGATGCTAACCATTATTTAGTTGCTAAATCATTCTGGAATTCTCATACTTTGTGTTATTCACTGACTGTACACTGATTGTGTTATTCTTTCATTAGGGACCTCATGTCATAGCCATCTCATTCTTGCTCAGAATTTAGTAATTATTCAAGCTGCTACGTACAATTTTCTGCGTCAAGTGATACACTGAATCTAAAGGTGCTGAGTCATTACTCCATTTTGTGCAATCTTAATTCTAACTCATGTTAAGGTTTCTCCATTCAAGCATAAGCTAAGGTATTTTCCCTTCAAGCACAAGTCTTCAGTTTGACTATATCCTGACCAAATATTTGCAGTAGCATGAGGTACAAAATATTTGTAATAATTTGACACATTCTGAATAGTCAAATTAACAAAATATTACTAGGCAGGTTACACGTCAATCAATAAATTACAATCGTAATATATGTAAACATAGTTCAAACTAAAATAATTAAAATGGTCAGCATAAAAAGCCATAAATAGCAGAATTCATACCTGTTAATTGGGACACACTGCGATAGTGTGGGAATTTCTGGTTACAGATGAGTCTTTTGCCTCGCCACCTTATATACACAGATAAGACAAACGGTCATAATCTTGAGTTGGCCATAGAATTTGGTCTGATAGAATTCTCATGACCTGAAGGGGCACCCCACTGGGATAGTTAACACTACAAAGTCTAGGTCTCCTGGGAAAGACACACCTATACCAGGGCATGTAGATTATTTCCTTTAAGTTTTTAAGCCTTTAGAACACTGGTAAAAAGGTCTAATTTCTATTGTTATTGGATACAATCGCTCCATAATTCAAAATGATACCAAACATGACAATGGAAACTCAGTGACATCTCACTGTATGTTGCACACATATGTTCAGTGAGCTTCATTGATCTGAGCCTACAGGCATGGGGAGAAGTGAGAGAAGGGGGGGTGAAGGTAGAGGTGAAATTCAGGGTATTAGTGCCACATAGAGGAAAACAAGGAACAATAGCCTAGGAACAAACATCAAATGGTGTTTTGTTGTTTAATGATATGTTCCCTCACATAAACCAAACACTGATCACTAGACTGCTAGATCTGCCTTACATGGCGGTCGTGATGGGCTTTTGGTTTGTACAGGATCTTCACAACACACTTAATCCACTCAGGGTGTTTGTAGGAGTACTGTACTGCAATATTACTAAACATATTGTATGTATAAATAAAGACAGATGCTCTCTCTAAACACCCACAGATAATTGACATTTAAAATCTAAGGACTGACCAAATTTATGTTTTTTAAAATAATGCATTAAAAAGCACTTGTAGACACTCAGATAATAGTCTTCATTAGGTTATGACTGTCAGGAAATGACATAACAAACAATGATGTTTCTAAACAGGTAAGTTAGCTAAGAGCAAATTAGCTTTGATGCTACTAAGCGTTAGAATGAGTCTTTTCTCTGTGTAACAGATCCAGGTGCTCAGGAGAGTGTAGGAAAAAATCCAGAACAAGGACATCAATGAAGAGAATCCCAGGGAAGTAAACAGCAAAGAAACAACAGGTAAATCCATATAACAAGCGGGTAGACCAGACAAGGAAGTAAGGAGTGACTGTTGTTTATATAGAGTGGATGATTAGCGGTGACGGGTGAGATTGATTAGGATTCAGGTGATTGGGAGTGGGTAGGCGTGGTTGGCTGTGGGATGTGTCCCTGACAATGACATTAGAACACTTAAAAACACTGACAAACCATTATAATGGCTAGGCTGATTAACTGGCCAATATCTGGCCTCTTTTTGAGATTATACTGTAGGGATAAGCAAACAGAGTCCCATTTAGCAGAATAATAGAATTATGAAATTTGCTAAATCTTCTGAAGGTCTTGTTAACTGATAGTACAAATATACTGCTTCTGTTCTAATTGTGTACAACAGAATTCAAAATAGACTAAAATAGAATTTCAAAAATACTGTTTAATTTCAACAATCTGTGCACACCTCATTTGCTCTCCTCCCAAAAAATCACAGTGGCATTCATGGTCATTTGTGTCTGCAAAAACATCTTTAAACATGCATGCAGACATTGTTTGAATTATTATACCTTGGCTGTAGCTTGCGGTGCTTTAGTCTGGGTGGCGGGCAACTCAGGAAGAGGAATGCTGCTTAACAATACAAGGATACCACGCACTTTATCATCTGAGATATGCAGAGGGAGCCCACTGTAAAACTTAAACCTAAATAAACACACATATAAATATGTAACAACAACTTATCTGAACACAGAAGAAACATACACTGGATAGAAAAATTCCTACTTACTTGGACATTCTGGAGTCCATCACCACCATTGCTCGGCTGATGACCACTTTTAGATTAACAGGCTCCAGGATGTGAAAGGAAGACTGCCTCAGTGGACAAGCCCATTTCCAGTCCCCACTTAATAAGGTACAGAGCATACATAAAGAGCCACGTTCAAATCAAGAGACAGGTTGAAAATTTATCTTCCTATTCTTAAACTACAAACATCAAATAAAGTCAGGAACGTAGGTACTTTAGTTAAAGGCACAAAGAGTGCTAAACATAATTACACAAAATTACAATGACATGTCCTGCTTATTAATGAAACTTATAAATGACATTGTTATATGGTTGTATTAATGCATGGACGAAAAATCCTTATGGACTGCAGAGAGCTATATCTTTGATTGACTGCACTACCCAGTTTGTCTGCTTTTATTTATAGATTCCAGACAGGCCTACAGTAGTTATGACTGAATTGAATACAGACAGGCCTCCTATTTTGACATCTTTGGTTTGTGTACCTCTGTCTCCAGACTAGTTCCACATCCAGCCAAGCCAGCCCAAAGACTGTTTCTCCTCCACCTTCACCACAGGATACTATTTTTGCAGGCCTGCCTTTGAAGCCTACCACACCAGTGATAAAATATGAAAACTGCCTCAAAAATACTATACTAAGCCTTTGGGATTCAGTTGTCATATAACAAATGCTTTGTTTACATATATGCATTTAGCAGATGCTTCTAAACAAAGTGATTTACAGTGCAATTAAGTTATATATATTATCAGTATGAATGTTTCCTGGGAATCAAACATAGTACCAGTATCATTGCTAATACCTGTTAAGTAAAAAGAAGTAACAAGAGTTACTGAAAGAGTAACTGAAATGATGTATAAAATATAGAAACAGTCTAGTGTTTGTGTGCCATTATGATGTCACTACACCTATATCTCAGCCTTTTGTCTTGCCCTGGTGATGTTGAATATATCCTGAGTGTACTAAAGGAGCTTTGAGCTTTATATATTGCCTTCAGGAAGTCAGCATTATCTAAAACAGTAGCCTAAATCAAGTCTACTGTTAATGAGTCTGATAACGAAAGAGCCACTCACTGAAATAATAATGACATGAAAACGGACAATTTCTTTTTATGAAACACTGAAAGATTGAGAAATTCTTAATTTTCTTGAGATTCACCAAAGCTTTATCAGGACTGTGGTTGGATAAGCAAATACACCAGGAAGCAAACAGATTGTCCAGATGAACATGTCAGGGTCCTGGCTTTCTTGTCTTGAGTTTTTCCTAAATTCTCTTGCCAGGATACTGACAACCCTTACTGACAGGGTTTTGTGTCAGAGCATGATGTTTGGATCCTGACACTATTCTAGTCTTGGTTCTTGTATTTTAGAGTCAGGATCTAGACTTGTGCCTTTGCGCGTCTTTGTGATCTGTGGAAGCACATGGCCATTGTTTGTTTACTTTGTGCCATGTGCTCTCCTGTCTTGAGTCTCAACCCCACCCTCTTGTTTCCTTGTTAATTATCCCATCATTAGTTCATTCCTCTTACCTGCCTTGTTTGCTTTCCCTATTTAAGGGAGTACAGAACACAAGTTCATAAAACAATAGAAAATTAATCATAAGGCTTCTCAAGAGATCTCCTACAACACAATACTACAAGACATTTTTTAGTAACATACCAAGGCATTCTTTTATTTCAAGGTTTCTTAATATGGCATCACCAGCAAAAATAAATATTACAACACATAATATTAGAACCCTTTCTGTAAAATAATCCACATGCCATATCTCAAGCAAATAGGTTTTGAAAGATACTTAGCAGTAAGTCAATAAGATTAAATAAATCTGCCTGCTTCACAATGGACAATGTGCAAAGTATGATTTTGCACAGTAAAGTTTCCACTTAATGTGCATGTACAATGCAAAAGCATTGTAATAGCATGGTTCTGAATAATTACCATATTATTAACATTCTATCATCTGTAGAATTTTCTGTCTTTTGATTATTACATTACACGCATGTCTACAGGTGCTGTAAAGACAATGCCAGACTCAAACCAATAGAATTAAAGTTACATTCTGTTGCGGCTCTATGTAATGTAAAGCACAGAGTATATACCCTTTCAACAAAATGACACCTAAAATCTATAGACACCCTGTTGATAGATTTTTTGTAATCAAGTTGAAAGAAAATAAATTGAAAAAGTTCAAAAGTACTTGAAAAAGTATTACATTTGGTAATCTTTGCTATTATCAAATGTGCATTAAAGGCATTCCATTAATGGCATTCCCTTGGCATTAATTGTTATAATCCAGTGAGATTATAAGACAAGTCTGTCTAGGATACATGAAGAAACTGAAACAACTGAGAAGGACTAAATCCTATATATGTGCAAGTTCACGAAGCGATCAGCCTGTTTTGCTTCGTCTGCGACTCATAGACCGCCATAGAATGTAGTTGCATTTAGAATGTAGTTGTGTGACTGTCCCGTTTCCTTAAATAAACATCACCGGCGGTGCTATCAGGTACTATGAACAAATGATTGGTCTTCCTGTGCCACACTGCCCTCTGGTGGTATACACCCTACAGTTTATGCATTCTTCCTGATTTATGTATTGGCGTTTCTTTTTTATAGAAACGCCAATACATAAATACATACATTTAAAACATAAGGCATAAACGACAAAATTAATAAAGGAAGAAACTGAAAATGAATAAATATATTCTTTGGTCATGAAAAGGATGCTTCTCTTGTTTTTGTAATGACTGCTCCTTCCATTTCAATTAAATTATTTATTCGTTTTGATGCAATTACAAATATTACACATTCTGTTTGTTTGTTTGTCTGTTTGTTTGTCACAACTTCCCTACTAACAGGGAACATACTCAGAACTTTGGCTAAAGTTCTTAAAGTTATCAAAATGTTGCGGTAACGTTAATAGAACGTTTTTAACGTTATATATCATATATCAAATATCAAAAACGTTATTCTTAGTTGTTTGTTTTTTTAACGTTGTTAGTTGTTAGGCTGCTCCTAAGCTGCGCTCTAAACCTAAGATACATCTAAAAGCATTGTTTCCACAAACTCTTAAGGTAATAATATAATTATAATAAACTAAAATATAATAAACTAGCCTGTAATAATTAGGGGGCCTTTAGACACCTGAAGCTGAGAGGAGCATTTCCCCTGATTTGTGTAGTCTGAGAGTAGAGGAGATGGGGATAGGGCTGGCTCTGGGCCTGCTATTGGGAGACCTGAGAAACAACAGACTTTGTGTATTCTGTTGTTTGGTATGTCCTTTTAGTTGAGATTTTAAAACATTGTGTTTACAATTACATTAATTACATTCCTTAAAATGGCAAAAGCAAAAAATACCTACAGATCATTTTGACAAATTCATTTCCAAACAACAGTCTCTATATGCTTTTATTTGAATAGCTGTATCCGCAGAACACGAAATTAAGTGTCCCAGGTAATGTTAATATTCCCCCAGTTAGCAAGCCAATGGTGACTGTGGCATGGAACCAAAAATCCAAAAGACGTAAGAGGAAAAACCTTGAAAATCCACAGGTTATTACTTAACATTGTGCACAAACCATGTTTCTCACATATTTTATAGTTTTTCTGATCTTTTTGGGTATATGCCATAAGGTGGGCATATAACATGGCTAATTACATTTTAAAAGTGTATGTGATGAAATGCAGAATTGATGCATCTGATTTGTTAAAATTTGCCTATTTACTAATTTTTATAAACACTTCAATCTTGAGCTTTAAAACCTAATAACCCTGAGATGGCTCATTATTCCAATTCTGGGCAATGTTTATAATTTGAAAACAGCCTTTTGGCAATGAAGACTTTGGCAGGTTTGTCCTTATTTAGCAAATGCAGTCATCATTTTCCAAATTATAAACATTGTCCAGAACAGGAATAATAAGCTATCTCAGAGTTATTAGGTTTAAAGGCTCAAGATTGAGGTGTTTATATAAATCAGTAAATAGGCATTTTTTTACAAATCAGATGCATACAGTGCATTTAATATGTCTTGACTCCTGTAGCTCAGTTGGTAGAGCATTAGCAGCGCAGGGATTGTGGGTTTAATTTCCATGGAATACATATACTGAAAAACTATATGCACTGAAAACCTTGAATGCATTGTAAGTTGCTTTGGATAAAAGTGTCTGCCAAATGCATCTATGTAAATGTCATGTAAACATATTCTCTTATACACATACCCACATAGCACTCGTTTTCATGTTTTATGGGGACATTCTATAGATGTAATGTTTTTTATACTAAAAAAACTGTATACCCTAACCGTACCACTAACCCAACCCACACAGAAACCTTTCTGCATTTTTAGATTTTCAAAAAGATTATTATGCATGATTTATAAAAAATATGGCCCCCTACTGAATTCCAGTACACACACACACACAGAGGAGAGCAGAATGTGCAAATTATCTCTATGATATTTGTCTTCTTGCCATTTCTAGGACAAAATGTCAAGCATCCACTCTTAAATAAATCAATCCAAAGACACCTCAGTTAACCTCAGTGTATGTATCGTTTATAACACAAACACAAAGCGTTTTAAAAATCACTTAACTATAAACATTTATAACTGTGTAATGTTTCAATGTTTGAAAGACAGCAGCATTTGGACAATCTTTGTTACACAATTAAAAACAACATTATTTCACCAAACATTTATTTTAACACAAAAGAAATGAGAAAAGAGAAACATATTGTGGGTAAACTGTATTTATGTACTTTTGTCCAGAATTGCTCTCTATATTTAAAGAGCTGAACAAAGCTCAGAAAGAGTCAGATATAAGTTTTATTGGCCCAGGTCAACAGGAACAGTGCCTTAGGGCCATTAACTGCCAGTGGCCATTAGCAAGAGGCACATTATAATTTATCTTCACAATTGCTACTTTATTTCTTTTTTTGCGACGTAATATTTTTATCGGACATATAATGACTCAAAATATGACGCATGAATTACGAGAAGCTAACATTGTAATTTTTCACTTTTCATGTGCTATTCTGAGAGATAACGATGCAGCTATGACATTTTGTACAGTCAAAACTTTTTTTGAGTCTGTTTTTTGAGATTTTAAGTCACAGTTACAAAGAGCTTCTTTCTTTTTTATCTCCCTGGAAATAACGGTTTGAGGGCACAAGAGGGGCTTTCAAAGAGGCTGGGGTCTTGTAAAGGATTATGAATGAAGTACAATTAGGTAAGAGATGGCGAGCTGTCACCTATTTACAGTAGTAAGTGAGCCTGAGAAAATTAAAATTGTGCTGACTAGATTTATTTGTGTGAAATCTTGAGAAATACTACTCTATATTTTGAAATACCATAGCATCCTCCTAAAAATACCATGGTTGTGTTGTAATCTGCATGCTTTATAGTATAACATTGTGCTTTGCTGGTGATGACAACGTTTTTATACAAACATTGTTTGTTTACAATTTACAGTAACATTTTCTGCAGTTTTCTTTATCTGAAATAGTTTTAAGGTCAAAAACCACAAAGGACTCTTGCTTGGTTAAGTGGAAAAGCCTGCAGGGATTCACACTTCAGAAAAGGAGCAGAGAAACGGTGGACAATGGTAATAAAAATGTTTTTGAGATAAAGAGAGACTTTAACATTATAATTTGGCCCACGTGATAAAAATATATAAATGTGACATGGAATCTACAGCACTAACACGTTCTCCCATAATATAAAAGGTCATGTTAATTTTTGAAGTGTCAAAAATGTTTTGTTTAGTCAAAACAGTATCTGGCGTAAAAGACACATGCACACATAGAGAAAAGACATGAAATATCCTGTCAAAATCACCTTCCTTTTCTCTTGTGTGAAAACATTGATTAAAACACTGCAGGTTCTATAACAATTGCAATCAAACTACTTTGAACAAACACAAAAAAGTTAAATTAAAAAGGAAAGCCTGGCAGCCCATTTCTCAGTGTCCAGGGACAGTGGTAGTGTTTGTCTCTGAAGAAAATGATTCGTGCATATAAATACTATTTTGGATGAGCATCAGTCACTACTGATGATATCTGTAAAACACACACACTCAAACACATACACACCACTCTGAAAAAGTTCTTTGGGCCCAGTGCACCGTGCTGCAGCGTTCAGGATTGGAATGATAAAAGTGGCGTTCAGTCTCTGTAATGAAGAATGTTTTCTCAGTTTCAGATGCTCCTACGGTGTAGGATATAGTGCATTTACTACTGGTGTTCAGTCTTAAATTACCCTTTCCTAAAGGTTTTGTCAACTGAGAATCTTCTCTGACAGTATGTTAAGGTTACATTTACAAAATAGTTCACCCAGTTCTATCTGTTTATTCTGCCTCATGTTGTTCCAAACCCATATGCCTTTATTTGTTCTGTGGAACAAAACTGGTAAATTGTTTTAAGAAAATACTCTTCTTCTAAAAGAGCTACAGTGATATTCCATTTTTTTAATTTCAGTCCTTTCAGCTATTGTATGACATTGTGAGTTATGATGCCATTTGGATCACTTTAATTATTCTTTTATGATGCTTTTTGGTCATTTTTAAATTTTACAATCCCAGTTCCCTTTCAATTTTATCAAATGGAATATAAATAAAAATGATGAGTGGCCAGTAAATACCTTCAAAAAAATCACTTTTTGTGTTCCACGGAAGTCATATGGGTGTGGAAAAACATGAGGGTCAATAAATGATGGGTGACCTATCTCTTTAATATTTGTTTTCAAACACTTGCCCCTATGTTTCACAGTCATATCATACAGTATCAGGAGACACTGCCAGGTTGTATATATCTGCAAAAAACTTCAAAAACAGGAGGGCACATGAAGTCCAAAGGCAGTTTTGTCCTTCTTCAGAAGTTTCTCAGTGCTACACCAGCTCATCCAGCAAAGTGCCTATACTCTGATGCTGCTCGGAGGAGCCGGCCAGGGGTTTATTACACATGGGGCAAACACAGCGAACCTCCAGCCACTTTACTACACACCTGCAAACACACATTTTGTTTATGTTAATCCACATATCAACATCTATTTCCTTGAACTGAAAACATCAATTTTGCCTGACCATTGCTCAACGTTTTACATGTGACGACATGGTGCCATATGCAAAGTAGATACTTTCATGTAATAACTTGGCATTAAAGACTGTTCACATATTTCCTACTAAAACAGGAAGTTTGTGGTGGTTTTTTGAACAGCTAATTGTCTTTAATTTGCATCACATCCAGAGATGTTTTTGTGGTGCCATTAACCAATCAGCTGTAAGCATGTCAGAATGATAATTTCCTGCACAGTGATTAGTCACATGGCATTTACAAAAAAACCCTGAAAATCTGAATGTGGCACCACCTGCCCATGCTCTAACATGAATGATTTCAAGTAACATAATTCAAAGGAGGAATGAGAACGCTACCAGATAGCTTTCTCACACATATTGTGGACACAAAGAATGATGACACAAAACTAATAAATTGTAATTAAGTGTTAGCATAAACAAAAACACACCTACAAATGATTTGCTACTTGCCACTGCATCTTGCAGACAGATGGTATTTATAATTTGGGGGGAGGCGATGTACTTATTCTAGTCTGATGCATTTTATTCATATACACAGACATTGTATGGGGTATTCATGGGGTCTTACTGTACAAAACAAATGAATGTAACATTCTTCCATATGCGCATACATGTGAATAACATGTTCACTTGGAAGCGTTGTCTTTTTTCCACCAGCATTAACACAAGTAAAAACTTTGAAAATTGTTTTGAAAAGCAATTTGGATAGAAATTATAAATTCATTATACGCTCAGAATTTTCAGCAATTTTGTGGTAATATTCAGGGGTAATATCAAAGTTATCTTGTTATATTGTGTTGTTTCTATTCCTGCTTCTTTTAACTCTGTACCTTTTGCTTTGCAATAATGCCAAATAACAGGTTAATCTGATTCTGTTTGAGTCTCATTCGTAGGCAAAAGAATACCTCATAAAATTGCACACCTACTGTATCAGTTACAGATGAATATCATAGAAGTTATACAAATCTGCACATCATCTGGTATATCTAAATGGACATTAGTACCAAAGGCTCTAAATACAAAAAACGTAAATCTGATCCAGGATCCAACTGTCTACATTTATATTCCTGCTAACAATGGCAGGTTTCAGACCAGCACTCCTGCTCTGAGATGCTTTATGAACACCAGCTGTTACAGCTTATTACTCACCTTCTGTGAAAGGCATGTTGGCATGGCAACACTCCCAGCTCATCTTTCACCTTAAAGTCCTCCAAACACACAGCACATGTCTGCTGCAGAGAGGACGTCACACACAGATCAACAAGAAGATAAGTGAAAACGTGTCAACATACGCCATCAAAAAGATGATCAACATCAACATTTAAAAACCAACTGCTATAATACAGATAATTTAGAGACAAGAATAAAGTTTTAAAAAAATAAAGCAAAATGTTTTTTTAAAGACCTATTATCATTTATAACATTGTGACATTTACTTTACATAGTCAAAACTTAAAAAATAAAAAGTATGTCATTTATTGAAAATATTTACTAAAGATAAAGCTATTAGAGGAGGTATACTTGCTTGTGAGCATTTGTTTTTGCCTTGCAATTAATGGCTTTTTGCTGTAAACTACTGCAGTTTATATGTACTGTGATTGCAGCAATATCTATACTCTATATGTTATATGACATCACTGCTTTTCTGTAGGGTTTGAAGTATGTTTCAAATATCACATTTCTGTTGATAATTTGCTATGATGTGAATATTTTCTGATGACTGTACACCAGGTAGATTTCATTAAATGTATGCATTAAATGTATTAGAAAATCTGACTAAAACAGCTATAGCCATCTCTTCCTTACCCCATGAAGATTCAGCTTCTTTGGGTCTCCTTTTAAGATTACCTGCAATTAACAAATATGTGGGCAATTACTGTGAGTTAATATTGCAAACATGAGATAAAAGAATTAAACTGCTCTTCTATGTACCGTAAACAGTCAACAGTCAATAACTTATTCAGATTACTACAGTTAATTCTCAGGGTATGTTCTGAGCTATAATAACAAACTAGATTGCTCATAACAGTGATCTAATGTACACACTGTACATTAGACCACACTGTGATCTAATGTAAACACTGCCCATTTGTTCACCTTTTTTATTTTGTAAGTCTTCCTGTACTGCCTTACAACGCAAACGTTCTACACATGTAATTGGATATTTATTCAGAGTGTGAGTTATGTTCATCTTAATCACAGTAGTGAACATAAGATCACGTATCAGAAAGGCACCTCAGCATATGTATTGCAAATGTCATGTCAATGTCATGGCAAATAAATGTGTTAATTCTGAATACAGATCTATGCATTTATTCATTTAAAGAGTGCAGTGTAGAGATATTTTAGATATAGTTTGAAGTTATGATTTTGTAGTTCTGTTCATGGTCTTTGTAGTCATTTATGTTACCCTGTCCTAATTGTCTCCAGGGGTTCCTTGTTCCCCTTGATTGTCTTATGTATTTAAAGCGTATTTTTGTGTATGTTTCTGTTGTATTTTACCAAGCTTTGTTCATTTCATACGCTGTTTGGTTTGTCAAGTCCAGTGTACTTTGTCAAGTGATGATTTATGTTTTGATGCTGTTTCTTGTGTATAGGTTCTGCATATGGGTTCACTCTACTTACCAACAGTTTGTCTGTGACTGTAACTATATATGTACCTATATGTAATCTATATATGTCCATATGTTCATATGTGGCCACCTGTCCATATGTGGTTCCCTGGTTTTATTTACATATAAAAGTCTTACAGTACAGTAGCAAAAATAGCCTGTTATAGTGTTTGAGAGAAGGGTGGAAAATGGTCATGAAACATTTAATTATAACTGCAAAATCCATTTTAAGTTAACTCCATAAATTCATAATCATGCTTGTTGTTTCTTACCTCTCTATATCCAAAGCGTTCACTTTGAGCTTGGTGTCTCAATTTACTATTAAGAACAAAGGCAAGATAAAACAAAGTTATTAAAAGGGAAAAATGACTACAAAGTTGTCAATAAAATAAAAGCTGCACCCATAGCATGGACTTAATGATGTGATTATGTGTACATAGAAATGTTCACATGCTGGTTTAATATGGTTTATACTGAACAGTACTGGTTTGGTGCTGGTCAAGCTGTTGTACCAGCAATGCATAAAGCTTAAAGCTTGTCAAGGCACAACACATGTTGGTGACCAGTAATGCTAGCCTTGTCAGCAAGAGTGGCATTCAGAATAAATGAAAGTATGACAGTAATTATGGCTGAATCTGTAACCTGGGCACAACAGAATGAATCACAATCATACATGCAGGCATGAGTCAGTTTCTGAAACAGGATTTTAAAAAACTGGGTTCAATATAACTCGTGATTCATGATTTGAAGACAGAACCAGGCATCGTGTTTTGCTCATGACAAAGCTTTGAAAGTATCTAGAATGCTAATTCACATACCACCCTTGAAGGGCTATAATTTGAATCTGACAAGATTTACCTGTTGTCCAATAGACAACTGCAGAAAGAGGAACTCTAAAATAACTATAAATCCTATAATTTAAATTAATTTACAGGACTTGCTTATTGGCATTTAACATTTTACATACCGTATTTTGTAATTTTTGTTACGTCAAAAGGCAAACAACACCGTTAATAGTGTATAGTCATAAAGTGATCCACTACCTATAGAACAGAATGGAATAGAATTACAATGGTTCTATTAATAACAACCCAATATCATGGTGACCTAAATTGCATTCAAGCTGCTGACGTCTGTTTGTGTGCTAAGAATATAGCAATTTCCTGTTGCCTTTCACCATTGTCCTGACAAAATTATTTGCCATCTGTCCATCAAACTATTGTCCTACAGCTAATCAATGATCTCATAAGACACATATGCTTGTATACACTGTTATGATGTTTATGAATGTGTGTGTGTGTAAATGTCACCAGATTTACCTTATAAAATAGCAGCAGAATATGAGGCTGAGTACAAAGACAAAGATCCCCGTGCCAAAGATAACCATATAGATATTGAGAGGTAGGTCCTGGAATGTGACAGATGGCATAGTGCAGGTCTTATTGGAGTAGATAAGTCCCAAACCACAGAAGCACCCTACATACGAAGTGATCCAAAACACACAGTAAAATACCAATATACTTAATACACTAAACTTACAGCCTCTGTCACTATTCACTTTTCTTGTATGGAAAAATGTATTTGTATTTGTAAATGTATTTAAAAAAATGTTGAGGAAGAAATTTAAAATTAAAATTAATTGCTTCCTTGAGTCAATCTGCTGTTATAAGTTCATTGCAAGTTTCATGCTGTTTCTTCTGATAAAGTAAACGGAAACTCTAAAGATTGAGTAAAAATTAAAGAAATTATTGATAAATGAGTGAAAATAAAAATATTTTAAAACAATAATTGGACCTGATGATGGATCCAAAAATATCCAACTCCTCATTTATAAAGAGGTCCCTCATATCACACTACACTTAAAGGGCAAATCAAGCTAATTGAGCCTAATTTCCCACGGTAACTCTTGAATAATCAGATTTAGCACAGCTGGTGGAAAGGAAATTCCTGCAACTTCTCGTGCACAGCCACACTATGACACAATGTAGCCTGGTTGTGCAGTCCAAGTGCACAGTGTAATCCTGCATTCTTTAGTAACACATCTGTGATCAGAAATTGGATGAGTGCCCAGTGTAACTTCCCTACTTGCAGTGTTCATATTGTGCAAGAGCAGAAATGCCTAAACATTTCAATGTTATGCACTCAGGCACATGCTTGTAAACAAACAGCTGAAAAACAGATCCAATTAAACAACATTATCACAGGTATTAAATGCAAGACATTTTACATATTATTAACCACTGTACTGGTCATTTTCGGAATATCAATGGTATTTGTGCCACATTTGTGTCTCTGTGACTTAAAACAGACCTAAATTTGAGGTCCAGTTCACTAGATATTGCATTGGGTCTCACTAGACCCTCCTTGCTTAGAGAAATGATATTGTCCATTAATCAAACATTAATCAACTGCTGGGAGTTCATACAAACTCAACCATAGACATTTTAAATATTTAAATAAATTCCTTTAAGGTTCCTTTAATGGTCAGTACCTTTTCTGGAACAAATGGGATTGTTTTCTAACAATGCAATTCATTATAAATGATCTTCCTCCAAAGTACACAAAGCTTAAATGACAAGCTGGGTACACAGTATTCTTGTTTCTGTTTTAAAAATGAAACAAATAAACACAAAGTCTTTTTTTTCTGCAATCTCTATCAGCATTTCACAAGTTACTTGTACCAACAGAAATTGTCACTTAACATCATTTCCACTTTTCCTTTGAGTCAGACTTCCTAGAGGGGAAATCAATACAAAGCACTGTAGTCGGTGGCTCTCAGCTTCATCCCTAAATTCTATGTTGACAAGCCAACTAATAAAGCCATCTAAATATGTTGAAATGAATACATTCATATTGATAGCTGTTTGAAGATCACAGGTATGGTGAAGCCATACATAAAATAAGCCAAAACATTATGATCACCTGCCTAATACGCTGTATGTCCTCCACATGCTTCCAAATCAATGCCAACCTACAGAGGCATGGATTCTACAAGACCTCTGAAGATGTCCTGTGGTATTTGACACCAACATGTTAGTAGCAGATTCTGAAGGTTGAAAGGTGGATTGAACTTGTTAATCTAGCACACATCCACAGGTGCTCAATTAGATTTCCCCGTTTTAGAGATACTCTTTTACTGACACAGTCACCTTATCATAACAATCTGGCCCTTGTCAAAGTCGCTCAGATCTTTATTGCTGCCCATTTCTCCTGCATGTTATTCATTGATTACGACAATGAAATGTTTGTTCACCATCTGATCCACTCATATCTTAATATGTGTCCTTTTTTGGAGATGATCAATGATATTTGCTTGACCTGTAACTGGTCATAATGTTTTGGCTCAGTGTATAAATGTACAAAGTAGGTTACTATAGTTTCTTGCCAATTTTAAGGGAAAAAAAGTATTTTATTAATCAAAGAAATATTAAATTATCATTTACACATTATTTACATTGTTCCAAAGGTGCATGACGTTCCTTCTTCAGAACACAAACAGAGATCATTTAATGATTAGTAGTACTTATTTAGTAATAAGTAGGCTACTGCAATCAGTTCAGTGAAAGACAACCTGATATCTAAACAATTTCACAATAAAGTCATGACAGCTGCCATTAAACAAAAAAGCATCTGAGTATGTGGAAAATATTTCATAATCCGCACATATATTCCTGCAGACACTCTTGAATGATGTTTCTAATGACACAATAGTGATAAGCAGGTTTGATTCAACCCTATATGGGAATTAATGCTTTAAGTTAGCAAGCCAGATCTTTAGGCACACTGTCTGTGACACATTTAGCAATAAAGCTCTTTGCAAACTCGCTGACCTATATTGCAAGGTGCACCGGTGCGTTTCTAAAATGATGATGTGTCATGTGATGATGAAGCTGGCCACTTCCTGAACTCTATAAAGCTTTGGTAACATAGCCAATTCTTTTAGGAATGATCTTTTGTCTGTGGAAGCTTTGTAGTATCAACTGAAAAAAGTCAGTGGGCTACAGCATTAATATTATTTTTTTTATGTAAAAAATGTGACAGACATGTCACCAACCCCTGACAGAAAAACAAAGATGCAAACATTAAACACTGGAACAACTGTAATAACACAGTAACTTTAGTTAAGAAACATTTATTGGTGTAACCTATTGTAGATACTCTGATTATAAATAGTATTCTTTAGTTAAATAAACTCAATTTAATTAACATGCAACTAAATAAAGCACAACTACAGGTTAACTGACATAACAGTGTGCATTTTGACTGCTGACTTCACTGTTTATTGGATTTCCAGATATTTATGATGATTTCAATGTCAAATGTCAAATTTCAAATGTCAAGGGTACCTAGATGACACAAAGATAGCTTCTTACTTCCTAAAGATTTCAAACAGCAAGCCAAAAAATATTTCAGATTTTTATTGAGTTATATGTTAAATATTCAGATGCCTAAGAGATTAGCAGTCTCCCATCTGTAAAGCACTTTCAAGACAAGTATGGGATGACCTATAAATAAACAAACAAGGATCTAATCTTGAATATAATCTTGAATACTTGCAGAGAATATAGATCAGATCAGGTATGAAAAAGCCACACCTCACCTGTATTTGAAAAAAAAAATTAAAATTGTAATGTATTGCAATACATTATACGTTATATTTGCAATCTTGTCAATATGCAGTGTCAATATTTATAGTGTAATAATATGCTGTAATAATGCTGTCTTTAGTAGGAGTTTGTCATTCAAAATGAAAATTAAAAGCATTTAACTCTCAATAAAACATTTAAAGTGTGTTTTGGTGAAAACATACTGTACATTCCATGATAAATGCCCACATGAATCACTGAACTAACAATGCATCTTTATATTACCTGAAAATATACCTAACATGGAAAATGTAATTATTATAAACATGGTTTGTATATGTAAACACATCTATAAAAATACACTCTCCCATGGCCCTTTTCCCTGAAACCTTTATTGTGTTTTAAAACAACAGCCTATAAATTGCCCAATATTCCAGGAAGGATGCAGCTGATCTTACCGTTGCACCACTGAAATGGGTGCATCAATCCGACCCTTTGGTTCCTTTATATGCAAGGATGTGTGTTTATAAACAGAGAGATGATGCCCTCTGTATGTCTGTCGCTCTGTCTGACAGGCCATTCAGCACATCTGGATGATTGTCCTCGTTTCGTCGGGTCGCGAAGCAGACACACTCATATTCAATAAAACTAAGCCATATGTCTACCGCGCGCTTCCGAGAAAACGTCCTTCGTTTTACATTGAATTGTGTGTCGTGGTCGCGCGCAAACAAAGATGTTGGCATCCATTGAGAACTAAACAACAGCGAATAAAGTCCCTCCCAACAGGAGTGATGGGCGCGCAATGGAGCCAATGTTCTTCAGCACTCATCCCTTCTGTCAGCTACGACTCACATATGAAAACATAAACAAGACGATAGACTTTTGCCTGTCATTCTGTAAAATATACTTTATATTTCTGAGTTTAATGGCGTATATGTTAATATAAGTGACTGCAATATGCATATAATACAATTACAACAATAACAATGTGTAATTAGAAGCGCGTTACAAAGTAATTACATGTTAATTATGGGGCACTAGGGTTGGGTTGGCCCAGGGTTTATTCCTTTGTCCAGTCACAAAAATATAGCAATTAAAATAATTATAATTTATTCCTGCTTGACCTACACTTGTGGTTTCATAAAGACAAGTCAAAGTGATGACTTTTTTAAGGCAGAAAACAATTTTGACCCAAAATGTATGATGATTTGTGAAACATAATTGGTGAAAAAAATCTAATTATGCTTCAATTTAAAATATTTAAATTATATCTATTTGTGAAATGTGCCCATCTACATTTAAAAGTAGTGCTTTGACTCATTTTTAATGAGTAAATGAAAGGGCACAGTGAGAGAACTGGCTTAACCTGTTTTTTTCCACCAGAGATATTAAAAATGAATAAAATTTGAACTTAAGTGTGCTAAGTGTACTATAACATATAACAATGTTATAGTAAGTACATTGTGTAGTGTG
The DNA here is from genome assembly GCA_036877525.1 of Chromobotia macracanthus. Lineage (NCBI taxonomy): Eukaryota > Metazoa > Chordata > Actinopteri > Cypriniformes > Botiidae > Chromobotia > Chromobotia macracanthus. The sequence goes on from JAZGTH010000002.1 coordinate 3,397,672, forward strand.
ACCAAGGCTGACCAGGAGACCTTCAAATTTGTACTGAAATAATATTACTCTTTGATTTTTTAATTGCTGGTATGACTGATGCATTGCAATTTAATTATAAATGTAATTTAAATATAATTAATTTGCTTAAAATTTATAAATAAGCAAATACCATTTTATTAACATTTAATGTTTAGCATATTCATTAGTATTATTGAAAATTACTTTTAAAGCTATGGACAAGAAAAAAGAAAATTATATCAAATTGTGTGGCAATCTTGTTTATAAAGGCCATGTGTTCTTTAAAGTCAAATACTGCCCTCCTCTGGCACATTTAGCGAAATGTCTTGGATGTTCCAGGATGTGTAAGTTTCTCAGTTTTTATAAACAAACTATAATAAACACACGTTTATCCTCTTGAAGGAATTGATTTTTTAATAACTTTTGTCTCTTAGTAACATTGGTTTAATCTCTTTAGTTAAAACATTAATAAAAAAAATCTCAGCATCTTGTGATATGTTGTGTCTCTCAGAAGATACAAGACATGGCTAAATAAATAAAAGTTTAAAAGAAAAAGTTCATATGCGGAGATATATTTGTACTAATTTTATCACCCAATTTCAGGCGTCACCCTGAGATGCTTTTAAACAAAGAAGAAGAAGTCCCATATATGGTGGCCTCATATTGGCTGCTTTATTCTTCATTATTTAGTCAATGCAATTATTTAGTTTTTTTGACTGAATGACTGAATGAAAGAATAAAAGAAATTGTTATAAATAAATGTTGGCACAATGTTAAGTTTGTCTACAAAACTAGTTTCAAACATTTAAACATATGCCTTCAGATCAAAATGTTTTCAATATCATATAAAACATTTTTATATATATATATATATATATATATATATATATATATATATATATATATATATACTGTTCATAAATAATTACGTCTGCAATGGAGAATGCTTATTTGTGAACCTCAATATTAATCCCCCTTAAACACATTTTCGCTACATAACTGAATGAAGCCAAGTGATTAGAGGAGAGAATTTAATAGAGTTTGGTGAGGTTAGCCAATAAGGATATTAATTACAAATAAAACCAACTTTGGACTGAAAGAGAGCAATTTAGGTCACTTTTTTAACTTAATGTCCCATACACCCAGAGTTTTTTCCAAACTTATTTATTCTAACCCACAATATTTACATGCATCATAGTGTCTCACATAGTCTGTAAATTCTTTAAATACATTTCACTAAGCATATAAATCATTTTCATTCATTCACTCAGATTTCTCTCTGTGACATGACACAGGAACATTCATATCTCAAGCTCAGGTTTCTTTACTGAATAAATATTGTCTGTTTCAGCAGCATGTTCTTAAGCTCTGTTTTCTAAAAGAGCCTGGAAGTCAGGTGAACAGACCAGCTTGTGTTTAACATGTCCCTGGACAGACATGTCTCCTCTTCTGCCCTCTGTATTAACTAATACTAATTCCTACGAAACAAGAAAGAAAGGTAAAACATAAGTCAGTACAAGAGCATGACTACTCATATGTACTATGAGTAGGGTATAATTGTATGATTTTGTATGTAGTAAAGTAAGTCTCACAAAATGTCTGGGAATGCAACGCAATCTATTTAAAAACAATTGAAATCTGGTTATATGTATTGAAGACAACTGATAAACCTCACAGATTTCTGGCACTCAGCATGAGTCCTGTTTATTTTTTTTAAATTTCCATTACATTGTTTGACTCTAGAACCATTTGTGTGTACAAGAGCTGCCATACTCTTTTACTCCTGCAGTTTACAATGACATGGATGAAGGAAAACCTTCACAGGAATACTGACTACTGACCTGCAGGAAGGCACATGGGGTTCCCAGAGCAACATTCAGTGTTATGTTACCCATGACAAGTTGCACTTTGCCAGAATTCCTTACAACTATCTTCCCTACCAAACCCTCCTGCAGATCCCTCAGACAGCAACTGTTTTTTTCCTGAGACTCCTCCTGACACAAAATACACACATAACCTTGATATAACAGTAAACTACAGAAGACCATTCATATGGTCCACTTAACAATAGTAGTAATCCACCAGGTGCAAATTACAGGACTATTGTGCAAATTATGTGAGATATTAAGGCAGAAGAGAAAGGTTCATTAAATGACAATATTTTGTTCCAATATGGTTTTGTTTGTATAGCTTTAGAATAACATAATTCCTAATATCTTTAATATAATAACTTTACAGCTGAAGATATAACAAAATGCTAAATTAATTTATTCTTCAGCCACTGCCAACCTTGGTCTCGGCCGTCTGCAGAATAATCTGTCCATCACTCGATTGCACCTCTGTTTTTGAAGGTCTGACATCACTGGTGGGTGGCTGCCCTGGCAGCAAATCAGGGAGCTGCATGACAAAAAGCTCCTCTTCTTTGCAGTGGATCCACACCTCAAGTACACTCGGCAGCAAATCAGGTTCAGGCAGGGGTGGTGGCCTGAACACTGGCCCCACCTTCTTCAGCTTAGGTACTTCTAAAGAGTCCTGCTTCACTGAGAAGAGATGGGTTTACATTTACAGTGTTAAAAATGATTTGATCCCCTGATGTTTTTGTACGTTTGCCCACTGACAAAGAAATGATCAGTCTATTATTTTAATGTTAGGTATATTTTAACAGTGTGAGACAGAATAACAGCAAAAAATCTAGAAAAACACATTTGAAAAAAGTTATAAATTGTTTTGTATTTTAATGAGTAGAATAAGTATTTGATCCCCTAACAATCAGCAATATTTCTGGCTCTCAGATGTCTTAATGAGAGTGCTCCTAATCTAAATTTGTTACCTGTATAAAAGACACCTGTCCACAGAAGCAATCAATCAATCAGATTCCAAACTCTCCACCATGGCCAAGACCAAAGAGCTGTCCAAGGATGTCAGGGACAAGATTGTAGACTTACACAAGGCTGGAATGGAATCTACAAGACCATCGGCAAGCAGTTTGGTAAGGTGACAACAGTTGGTGCGATTATTTGCAAATGGAAGAAACACAAAATAACTGTCAATCTTCCTGTCTGGGGCTCCATGCAAGATCCCACCTCGTGGAGTTTCAATGATCATGAGAACAGTAAGGAATCAGCCCAGAACTACACAGGAGGATATTGTCAATGATCTCAAGGCAGCTGGGACCATAGCTGGTAACACACTACTCCGTGAAGAACTGAAATCCTGCAGCGCATGCAAGGTCCCCCTGCTCAAGAAAGCACATGTACATTCCGGTCTGAAGTTTGCCAATGAACAACTGAATGATTCAGAGGAGAACTTTGTGAAAGTGTTGTGGTCACATGAGACCAAAATGTTGATTTTTGGCATCAACTTAACTCGCCGTGTTTGGAGGAGGAGGAATGCTGCCTATGACACCAAGAACACCATCCCCACCGTCAAACATGGAGGTGTAAACATTATGCTGTGGGGGTGTTTTCTGCTAAGGGGACAGGACAACTGCACCACATCAAAGTGACGATGGATGGAACCAGGGTACTGAAAATGGGTCGTGGATGCGTATTCCAGCATGACAATGACCCAAAACACACGGCCAAGACAACAAAGGAGTGGCTCAAGAAGCACATTAAGGTCTTGGATAAGCCTACCCTGTCTCCATACCTTAATCCCATAGAAAATCTGTGGAGGGAACTGAAAGTTTGAGTTGCCAAACATCAGCCTCGAAACCTTAATGAGTTGGAGAGGATCTGCAAAGAGGATTTTGCAAACCTGGTGGCCAACTACAAGAAATGCCTGACCTCTGTGATTGCCAACAAGGGTTTTGCCACCAAGAATTAAATCATGTTTTGCGAAAGGTTCAAATCTTATTTCACTCATTAAAATGCAAATCAATTTATACCTTTTTTGAAATGCGTCTATAATTTTTGAAAAATTATAGACTGATCATTTCTTTGTCAGTGGGCAAACATACAAAATCAGCAGGGGATCAAATAATATTTCCTCCTACTCGGCAGTTTTATTCAAAGCAACTTACAGCACTTTTAAACTATACATTTCATAAATTGTGCATTCCCTGGGAACTAAATCCCACAACCTTTGCACTGCTAACGCACAGCTGAGCTACAGTGAATAAGAAGAACAGCTGACTCCACAGCAAATTTTGCAACAGAATTATTTATATATCAAATTATTTAATGCAAAAGGAAAAAGGGCAGACTTAGGGCTCTAACAATTTAAAAATATCTTGACTTTTCAATCAGTTTTGTATACTGTCTTTAGTTAGATTACAAACAGAAGATTTTTTTTATTAGTTATGGTTTTCAACACAAATCTAAAAGCTAAATACAAAACCTGCCATATTGCTTGGGATTATCTGTCTGGTTGCCAAGGTGTTGCTATGCAGTTAATACAATTTTCTGAAGGATATTGATGTTTTAAGCTTTGGGAGGCTACTGGCCTAGATCAAGAGAGTCTACCCATGATATTCTGTCTCTATGGCTTTGTGTTTACACTTGGCATTCACCATGATCGGATCAGATAATTTATGTAAAATCTATTTGAACTGCAGGTTTTTTCTTTTCAGTTGCAGGCTATACGCATTTCAAGCCCATTTAAGTCCTTTACAAACAATGAATGGCTGTGCAGGCTTCAGGTGCAAATGCAAACTTTATGCATTCAAAATATGCAAAATATATGCATTTAATTCCACCTTTGATTGCCTCAAAAAAAACCAACTATAATGCAGTGATTCCGGTGGAGAAACAGCTGGAAACAGATACAATGGCTGGATTGTGTTTACACTACATTGAGATCCAATCACAATGCGTCCTTGACTACCTCTGGACCAGGACACACAGATCAGATAACATTCCAATCATAAACACGTTTACACTTGTCTTTTTAATGTGTTTGTGGACAACATCTGGATACAGATCACATTAATGCCAATTTTTACCACGGCTTATGTCTCTAAAGGTGTAATCACACTAAGCACAGTTGTCCTGTCTTTGTATGATACCACATGATTCGGAGTATCATTCACATCAACAATTAAAAAGGGTGTGGATCAAGCTATTCGTCAGTTTAAGATTAAAAGGTTTAATACTTTAATACACTACTGGTCAAAAGTTTGGGATAAGTTCCCTAAAATGTTTCTCAATCTTAAAAGTTCTTCAATCTGGGTGTTTTCTTAAATGTTTGAAATTAGTTTTATAGACATTTATATATATATATATATATATAAATAAATTATTTAAAATAAAATAAAATTTTGTCATTAAAAAAACTACGTAAATACAATTTTACTAAAAATGTTTTAGAAATGGATGACGTGGACTGAATAATGACAAAAAGCAGCCAATAAAAGCCCAGCATAGATGGATACTTTATTACTGTTTAAAAATCATCGCAGGGTGATGCCTCAAGAAACAAGATGGCAAAATGCCTACAACAAATGTGCTAAAATATAACATGGTTTGATTTATTTGGAACTTTCCATAACTACCTTTGTGTTATCTGTTTTAATGAGTTTACTATAATTCCAAAATGTAAAAAAAATTTATTCTTGTTACCCCACACAACTTCATATCGCATATCATACCACATGGCACATGCTAGTATTTGCGGTTACACATGCAATTCACCTGCTCCTACCCTTCACATCAGCTCCAGTGCTGTCTGTGATCATTGGTTCAACTTCAGTCTTCTGAGTCTCTTCACTAAACTCCTCTTTGAAGACCCAACTAGACACAGCCAGAGGCAGCTGAACTGGACAGCTTCCTCTTTCACCTCTCAAATATGGATCATCCAGAATCTGTGGCACACAGAAGCAAAGGCTTTTGGGTAACATTAAACAAGAGCTTGGCATAATTTTCTTAGTTGCGCAACCTAGCAAACTTTTTAAGTGTCCAGGTGACATTATATCCTAAAATTTATTGAAAAGAAATATTTACACAACACTGAAATTTCTTGTATTGTGTCGTTCTATTTAAATTATTTATTATAATTATTTTTAATGATTATTCAAATAGTTGCTTGATCACATTTCAGTAATAAGAACAAGATTGCTTTGTATTAGAGTAATTTGTGTGTGATTGTCATAATTTACTTGAAGCTTAATGTAACTAGGACATTATTAACAGATTTTGTAAGATTAATACATCATCCCTCTCAAGTTTGCGCAGAATTACTTTGGTCTCCTCCCCTGTCTCTCTCTCCTTTTTGATGTTGATGATGGGAGATGGGCCACTGTTTGCTGTTTCTCTTGTATCATCATATATACCTACACAAATGGAAAGAATAATGCAGAAGCTGCAGCAGACAATGCACAGGATCAAGGATTATTACTGTGACAAACATGAAGTGTTATTTCTATACTGTCATTATTGCTATAAATGTCATTAATTATACAACCCGGCCACAATTTTAGTAATTTTTTAAAGTACTTGTCATAATGTTAATTCCAATTTTCTATCCCAGAAACCTACTTTACCTTTTCTTTTGGCCATCATCTCTGCAGGACCCTGCTCAAAGATGGAATGTGACTGGATGACCGTGGGGCGGCCCCAGCCCCTCCCTCTGCCATCCCGGTGTCTGCCTCTATCTATGTCCTTCCTCTCTCTCTTCTTTCCTTCATCAGCTTTTAACCTACGGCAGTAGAATATAAGTTAAAATACCCTGTTTTGGCAAATAAAGAGCCCTTCTAAGTAACATTGATGCAATCATTATAAAAACAATTGGTTGACTGTACATGGTTTCTGGTACATGGACATAATGCAATCATTCACTTCCGACCAATAATATTGGGGGTGAAGGTTTTCTCAAAGGATGAGAAAATTTTTTATTGTGATGTTAAGTAGCTGGAGTCTTTCGTGGTCAATAAACTAGGCTACATGTATGTATATATGGCTACCTTCTTGACAATTCTATAAGTGCAGTATTGAAACATTAATTTGAAACAGTTAAAGGACATCATGGGCTGAACTATAAGATTTGTAAAACACTTAAACCGCAAGGAGCTGCAGAGGGTGGTGCGAACTGCCCGCCACATCAGAGGAGGTGAATTTCCCTCCCTCCAGGATATCTACAACAGACGGTGTCTGAGAAAGGCCTGGAGGATTATCAGTGATTCTAGCCACCCATGTCACGATCTGCTCTCCCTACTGCCCTTAGGTAGACTTAATGCGAACTGACATAATCTCAACCCACCCCCACCCTTCTCCATACACTGCAATTTATCTACTTCACACACATCACAAAACAAGGTTTTATTACCTTGTCCATGTTCATTGGTCTTATATGTACACTTTACACAATATATTTACTGTGTGTATACGTGTATATATATATATATACACATATATGTAAATGCACATATTGTGTGTACAAATGTAAATTGTTACATATGTATATTTGCACATATTTTTAAGTACACTACAACATGTCCGTGCGTATATTGTAAATTTGTAATTTTGTATATTCTGTCCATTTTGTCATTGTATATACTACATACTGTTATGTGTACATTTTTTGCTACTGTTACATGTCTGTTTTTCTTTTTATATACTGTATTGCACTGTCTGGAGTTGCACTCAAGATTTTCACTCACCTCTACACGTGTTGAGGTGATGTGACAATAAACTTGATTTGATTTGATACCTTTATGGGAGCAATTGATGAAGTTGATTATTTGGACATCAAAGTATATACAGTAAATAACAGAATAAAAATAGGCTAAATAGGTTTTTGATAGGAAATATTAAGTAAACACCAAATTAACAAATAAATGTAATGTATGCACTTTTTGCTGGAAAAAATATGTAATATAATGCGAGCAGTGTCAGATATAACAGATAAAAGTTATGACTTTTAACTGTATATCTGACTTTTGTTTGACTTTTATTTTTGACTTTTTTTGGATGAATAAATGTTTCATCTAAATCTATAAATGCATAAGGAGTAACATTTTGACACAAACAATAGACAACTTTAAACATCTGGCCTCTAGAGAGCATTACTGTGTCATGGCAGCCTGAAGGTGTTGTATTTTGAGTTATATTGTACTGTTTGAGTTGGTTGAGTTTTAGCTTTGCAGGGGATACTACTTGTGACCATATGGTCCAGCATTTGGTTAGTTCCTTTGTAGGTTGTAGGATTAGATCATCCTGTCCTTGAATTACAGCAAGAGAGGACAGAAATATCTGTACTGTATCTGGGGAATATATGTTCAATTGATAATTATGTTATAATAAAATCTGGCCCCTAATTGAGTGGTGGCATTCTCTAATTATGAAGCAGAGCTGTGTAATGCTTTTTTCTGTGTGTGAGTCGCTCTCTGTAGAGTGAGGGATGGGTTACTGTAAATCTCACTGTGCAGTTTTATTTTCTAAAATAAAGATGGTCTTTAGCACAGTGAATGCAGTAAAGAGTCCATCAGCAGCACAGATGGGGGTGGAAGATACACAATTGCTCTATTGAGGACTGCAGGACTATTGAGGACTATGTGCTGAAGTTAGCAGAAAAAACCTGTCTCGTCACATGTGATGACCTCACCTTAAGGTGAGGGCACCCTTCTGGTGCGGGTTGGACCACATCTGCTTCGTCGTGCCTAAATCTAATCAGTGCTGGATGCTCAAGGAATACATTAACTTTGCGCCAAGAGAACCACCACCCCACAGCACGGAGCTATTGCTAGACCCCACCGCAGACAAAGAGTTGAAACCCGACACGTCCAACAAGCCTCGCCAGCAACAGCGACAGAGCTGAGGGCTGCTCTGGAGCCCCATCCGTTGGACCAGCTGTGTGAGCCGGCAGTATGGAAAACCGCAGTGGACAACACAGTGGAGAACGAGGGTCCTAAGGAAGATCCCGCCCACTGCACCACTGCTGGGGTTGAGTATGATCTGGACTGGAGAACTTATAGACTTCCATTCTAAGATACCCATCCTTCAACACTCTCATGAACTATTACCTTGGGAAGGAATCCCACCCAACCTCACTCTCCCGCCTCCTCTCACCACTTTGCTTCCTCCCTCATCTCCCTCTGCTCACCCTCAGCACCGCTGGCTCGCTACGGGCCTGCCTGTCTCCTGCTCCATCTACACTGAGGCTGGGGGATCCCTTGACTCCACCTCCTACCTCCTCGTCCCAGACTCCTCCTCATCCCTACAACCCTGCAGCTCCACTGGGCTCCCTCGTCGCTCTGGCTCCGCCTTGTTCAGTCGTCATCCCGCCATCGCCTCGGGACTCCACTCCTCCAGCTTCACCTCGTCACTCCGCAAAACATTTTGCTTGTTTTTACAGATTGAGGACTGAAAGGAAATTACTTTGTTAATCACAGATGCTGTCGTAGCAAACTTATCGAATGCAAAGTAATCCCTGCAATTAGTAATCCCTGTTTTTTCAGGGTTATGTGATGCTACATAGTGTGAAAGTATATTGACAAAGACAATGGTGGTCAAAATTACAGACAAAAACTGCTACTAAACACTGTTCAGATTACAGCTCTGATCCAGCCAAAGCTCTATTATATTTCAAACGGGAACCTAAAGGACTCGCTAAGGGTGTTGCTATCGTTATGCCCCTTTTGAGCACTTCATAACTGGTCCTGCTTGTCAGAAGTCCAAGCCTCCACAACATGAAGAATTAGCATTATTAGAGCTTTTTATCTGAGCAGAAACATGTTCTTCTGTAGTAACCTTAGAAAAATATCCTCTCCCAGAAAGTACTATGTAAAAGTACTGTAGATGGGTTGTTACAGTTTCTTATAAATCTTAGTAGCATATTACAGCTTTCATAGTTTTATAATGATGGTGTAACGGGAGTCAGAAGCGTTTGGATCCATTTGCAGCTTTTATTGAGAATGGTCAAGCAGACAGGGTTGGTAGCCAGGTAACAGTAACAAGAATGTCTTGTAAGGAGACAACACAAGGGAAAAACAAAGGACAGGCAAAAGGTCAAGGCAGGCAGCAAACAATCACAATACAAACAGCAAATCCAAATCGTCAAGGCATGCAGAGAACAATTAAAAACCAATAAACAATCCAAGGTCAAAACAGGCAGGCAAAAACACAGGGAATAACTCTCAGAAATGACAGCCAGGGCAAATCGAGACTTTGTAATGAGGTGCAGGTGTGCATGTGTGGGTGTGATCAGGTCCAGGTATGAGGAATTATGGGAAATGGAGTTCAGATGGAAACTATTTAGAATTCAGGAGAAGGTTCCCTCTGGTGGTGCGGAGGAGGCGGTATGGGAGCCTCCTCTGAAACAGGTGGCATAATATTACAGGAATTACCCAAGCCAATCCTCATAGAGCCAGACTGTCTGTTAGCATGAGATCTGGTCCAATTTGTAGCTTATCCTAGCCAAGTTTATACAGGAACAATTTAGCCAAATAGAGACAATTTAGCCAATATTGAACCACAGTACATACTATTCAGGGGTGGGAAAATCTGAAATTGATGATAGGCCTAAAGGAACTGTGTACCATCTTGGGGTTCTTTGGGTTAAGTTGTTGCTTGCATAATAAACAACATGCAGTCAACGAATAGCAGATGCCTTTGCTCTCTGTCACCGACTGCTATTTCAGTTTAATGATTATATAATATTCAGATTTGCAAGCTGTGCATTTCATTTTGAATTTATAAATCTTTACTGGGACAATCAGTTCACGTTGGTCTGGCAGCCCTACTGTTTTGTCACCTTCACGATCTGTTTGCAGATGAATTAATGGGTCTTCACTTTACACAAACTATTATTGAAGACTTTGTTGAATTTGCCCCACAAGAAGCTGTGTGATAACTGATGTGCAATGTTGTAAAGTTTCTGTTTCCGTATTAGGTAAAGTTGAGGGTTTTCCTATGCCCCCCCACCACAACCATACACACACCTTGTCTTAACCAGCCACAACAGCGACTAGCAACAGGATACAAAAAAATATGTGTTACAAACAGATTGTTCCCTTCTTGGACTCAAAACAAACCCTATGAGCCAACAAATAGGTAGGATAGGATAGGGTAGGATGTTCCAACCAAACTTGTAGCAAAGGCAGTTCCATTGTCACTGGTTCCCAAGCCCTCGAACTGAGTACTGTGTGGCTGTGCAGAACGCCATCAGACAGCCTGATGGAGACTATCTAATGTCTAAGTAGAGTGAAGTTGTGGAGTTCTGCACTGGTGGTAAGTAGAGATGCAGTAACTGTTTTAATTAAGTTTTGGGATGAATCATTATTGAATTATGACATCAGATATTGTGTGCCTTCACATTACATATTAACATACCAATGTGGAATTGATTTTGTCTACTTAATAAAGTTTACACAAAGGAATGAACACCACTTTTAAAAAATATCATGAAAATGGTGTCCACTATTCTGCACAGGATCGGTGCACTCCTTTATGGGCACCATTTTGGTATATAATTGCCACTTTACATGATCCAGTCAATTCTGAATGGATAAATCAAGGCCTTGCATTTGTTAGCATTAAATATCCTATTAAACTTGAAGATATGTCACTCCATGTGAGTAAAATTGCATGTAAATCCAAATTCAAGTTCACTTTAAGTGAAAGATGTTCATGTACAAATCTGAGTCCTGACACCTTGTGTTTCTTGTTTAAAATGTCATGTTACTCAATAAATGTTTCATAATCTGAGAAAGCACCCATATAGTAAAGTATGATTTACAGTGGGTCTGTTCTTAGACAAAGCTCAGGCAGCTGCTGGGAGACTTTTTAAGTTCCCTGTGTTCTATCGCAACTTTTATTATGTGAGGTTAGTGCCATCCATCATCCTCATTATCTCTACTGCCTTCTAGACTCCAGATGTCATTGTGTAAACTCTGCTCTGGTGCATGTGAGTTTGAAATGCAAATGTTACTCATTGTGTAAGGTTTACATGAAATTAAAATTGACCTTATTTACTTTACTATTTACTCATGTTTCTGGTCTTATTGTGCATGATTTATCAATGTATGCCAAATCTAAAGAAAACATTTTTGTCATCATAATTTTTCATTAAAATAACCAGCTGGTAATAAATTGCTGGTCCTTTTCAGTAATTTAATGTAATAAGCATTAATGCAATAGAGGCTACAGCAATAATAGCGTATTGGAAAAGAAACATTTAATCTTTGAAGATATGACATTATTATTGGAATATATCAAGATCTTTATTCTCTGTTGGGATATAGCAAGAATCGTTTGACCTTTCGGCCTTTACATCCTGGTGAAAAACCTGCTCAAAAGTGGCAGTGTGAGTCTTTTAAAATCCACTGCAAGCATATAAGTCTCCATTCAGGTATGGAACGCACACTTTTCACAATCCAGTCAATTCCCAATGTGTTCAATCAAGTCCTGCCCTACATTTTTTTCCTGAATATCCTATTTCATTTGGAAATACATCAAATTACAAATAAAATAGGTTATAGCCATTTTATCTTGACTTGCATCACTATGTTTAGTCGGTTTTGTCTGTTCAACCTGTTAAGCTGACAGATCCACGCAAGCAAGCCATTTGACAAGTGCTTTTGTTTACCAGCTTATACACTTTCTCTGTATTCTTTCTTCCTCTGTATTCCATTACAAAGGGTTTAGCTTTGATACCTGAGCATTGTTTCATGAAATAAATGCTCTCGTAGTTATAGTTATAGTTATAGCTATACAATAATTTGTGCAAGGAGTGCAAATTGCAACATGTATATTCATAACATTCATTATGTCTGAAATATATTGATAAACTGAAAATAATTGTTGTTTTTCGGCTGTGGTAAAACTGCATGAAATCTCCTCTGTTAGTCTGTGTAAAATGAGCCCATACAAAGATGATTCATATTTTACAAGCAGAGAAGTTCAGTCTTCACAACTTTATGTTGTTATTTTGCAATGAGTTTGTGCACCTACTTGCTTAGCTATAATGCTACTGTATATAGCCTACAGTTGTGATCATTCACAGTCACTTTTTGGAAAACATTATTCATGTGGCTACAATATGTAGGTATTTATATAAATTATTATGTAAATAAGGAGGACAAAAGCATATTGTTTGGGGCAGATTGCTGTTTGAATGATGTGTCTACTGCCCATTACTGCGGCCATTTACACTGATGCTCAGCTATATAGACATAGCTATATAGACTGGTCATCAGTAATGATTTCTGTTATCATTTAACAATTACTGTGAATACTTTTTAATGAGAATTCAAAAGACAAAAGCTTACAAGAACCTAATTTCTGGTGATATCCTCAAACTTAAAACTTTGTTAGACTTTTTTCTGGGTTGCTCATAAAATGTGTAATATTTATGAAACAAAAAAATGAGTGCATAGCATTTAACTCAGTTTTATTTATATAGCACTTTTTGCAATGTTACATTGTCTCAAAGCAGCTTTACATATAACAAAAATTAATCATAATAAAGAACAAAACAACAAAGGAACCAAAACTCCAATGGTGTTTAGCTGGAAAAAACCTTGGGCAATTTGTAACTTTATTGGATATGGATGGAGAGTTCATTATAATGATTTATAAATAGTTATTGATAAGAAATGTTGGGTCTAATTACATCTTACATTCAGAGTCTTGTAGGTAAAACTTTGATATACCTTGTAGGTATAGCATTTCAATTCCACTTAACTGCAATATCTATAACTTTTTTTGCTTGTATTATTTCTTACAGTTGGATAATAATGTCCCAATTGTTTTCTTTCAGAATGCGTTTGTAGGTCACAGAGTTTAGGAACTGCCAATATTTTAATGTAGGTATGTCATGGTTTTCACTGAAAGTGGGTGGGTAGCTTAACAGGTTAAATGTTGTGCTATTGATTAATTATTCATTATTACAAACCCAGGTCTGAATGTGGAGGCACAATGCTCCCTTCTTTTAAAGACAACAGGGGAAATCACGGCTTGCCTATCAGCAGCAAGCTGTGTGGCATCTTCCTCAGCTGCAACACAGAATTCAACATCAGCCTCCCTCCAAAAGACTCCCCATATGTCCCTTTGCACTTTCAGATGTCAATGTCTCCTCAGCCCGAGTGGTCAGATCAGTGGTCACCAGCTCATGAGCCTCTCCACTGCTAATGCTAAAAAGACCCAAGCTGTAAGGTGTGCAATATCAGTGTGCGTCGCTGAAGTGTAATTGAAAGCCCAGAAGTATTTACTGAAACTGGAACCAAATAACTGGACCATGTCTTATAATGAGAACCTCACTGGTTGTGGTCTGTGAATTATGTTCTCTGACCACAGGTCCTCCAGGTACCCTTGATTTAAAAATGTGCCAAAAGCTTTGCACAAAAAATAAATTAGAACATGGGAACCATGTGAGTAATATTTCTGTGTTAGATCAAACAAGGACATGGTTTTGGAGCAATAATTTTGTTATGAAGCCAAGACATATGTAATGGGTAGATAGAATTTCTAAAAAGTGATTGTTTTTTTGGGGGACTTTTATTTTGACGGGCGATCTGGTTTTCGCGTTCCGAAAACAGTGCGAGACGAATGCGTTTTTGTGAGAGCATCGTAGAAAGAAGTGTGTCGTATCCCCGAAGCTCGTTCGATAAAGGTCAGCTACTGGAAGATTATCGAGGCTTAGGTGGAATAAAAGACGACAGCACCGGGTGTTTTGATGGACTGTGACCCGCATTCCACAGTGGAGGAGTTTGTTTCGCGTTGTTTTTTTACTCTGTGGATTGTATTGCATTGAGTTGCTTGAGACGATTCAATCGTGACGATTGAAGAGATTTGTCACATTTTGGCTGAGTTTTGCACTCTTTACGTTTAATTAAGAAGCAGCCTTCCGAACTAACGATTCAACTGCGCTGATCGCATGTATTTAAGTGTTCCCGTAAGTGTCGTCGCGTGAAGGGGAACTACTGTGTTGCGGTTGCTGCGGGAGGCCGTTTCGAGAAGATTTAAGTTTCAGACTATCTTTGCATCACCCTGCCATCCATACGACCTCTCAGTTTGATTCATCTCAATTGGATTGATTTCCAGTTTGACTCATTTTGATACGTTACAATTTTTTTGTATATACCCTTGTTGTTTATTCCTAAATGTGATTGTGTTTGAGTGTGCTCATTTGAACAGTGAGAAATTATTTTAAGAGGGGTTTACAGGGAAAATTACGAGTGTTACATTTTTAAAGTACCTCTAAACAGGTGAAAAGTCACTGTATAGGTAAAAAGTCTGCCACTTTTACATTGAAGGTGATTGTGTTCTGGTGAGTTTAAAAGAAACTCAAAGACTGTCATTTTTTTATTATTTTCTTTTATTTTGTTGGTTATTTGAACAGAAGTAACACTTGTTTACAAGGAAGAACATTATACACAGAAAAATAAATACTGCTTATTTTGGTACTTACCTGCAGTGTACTCTTTTCATTGAGAGCTGTCAGGGAGTAGGGGCTGTCAGGGAGTAGGGGCGTCTCACCTACTTTATTAGACCCGGGGAGGGGGGAGCATACTGGGTGGTGTCTCACACATACAGTTTTACTTCAGGAGGCCATCGTATGACATTATTTTACCTGAAGCCTGCTCTTGCCGGTCTGTAGAGTTAAATCTCAATAAAGTAGGACACAACATACATACGTTTGTATGTAACGAGACTAAAAGCAGACGGGGCTGAAGACGGGGACCAAGATTCTTTCGTTATTCAGTCTTCCAGGGCAGCACTAACACACTAACTCCCCTACAAGACGGGTTAAATACCCCGTTACACATAAATCGCATATTCAGATTATGAAAGAATACCTTACTCAAAATGAAAATTCTGTCATTCTTTAATCACCTTTAAGTCATTCCATACCAAACCTTTATTAATAGGTATTTTTTGTAAATAGATTATTTACAAGGTTCATTCTCATGTTCATTTAATTATAGAGCATTAGGATCAATTGTGTACCTCTCTCTCTCTCTCTCTCTCTCTCTCTCTCTCTATATATATATATATATATATATATATATATATATATACACACAATAAATTTAAATTAATTAGAAGTATTAATTTAAATTAAAAATGGCTTCTGTATCTGTAGAAATACTAGTAATATGCTACATTATTTGTTCACAATTTTAATGGTACTATTGCAGGTCTATTTCTCTTTGTGAGACATCTGTATTTCAGTCACTTTTGCAGTGGGCTGTACACCTCCCCTATTCTCAGCAACAACACCTCAGTTGATCTCGTGTCATTTGAGATATTACTAAATTGGATACTGCATCATAGGTTATCCAAATTGCATCCATATTCATTGCCTCAATGTCAAAGCATGCAAAAACCTTAGTGGTAAAAATGAATAAGTCAAGGTACCCAGTCCCTGCATTGTTACACATAATCTGATCAAGACTGAGAATAAACAGCCCATTCATAGCCAGACTAAAGCAATGCCTATCTCTTTTTCTGTCAGCTGCTGATAGCAGGATTTACTTGTCTGCTGGCACACATCTAAAACTTTAAAATGTATTAGTGTAAATTTTGCCTCTCACTTTTACAATTTTATTATGAGATTTTCAGGTTATGACAAGAGGAACCTGTTGTTAAGAGCAAGTAAATGGTTAGTACTGACAGGAAAATATAAAGATAAAGAACTATGATTAATATAGTATATAAGGTACATTTTAAATAATGACATTTATTTGATGTTGTATTTGGTTTGTATGTACATTGTTTACTTTTAATAAACAAAACAGTGTGTGCTAGGCAGTGATGATGTTTTGCTTCAATATTATTTATGTAATAGTAAAATTTGCATAATTATGCCTTAGGGTGGAAGAATAGGGGAAAGTATGAAAACTCAGGGGCAGTTACCCATGAAACAAATCAGTGCATGTGATGTTTAACCTCATTAGTTCTCTTAATCCTCAGACATTCTTCATGTATGAGAGAGAGTGTGGCCATTACTGCCAAGAGCTGTAGTTTAGCATGTAGCAGAGATGAATGTGGTTTGAACTCTTGCTATGTGACGTCTTAAGCATTCTGTAGACTGTTACTGGAGAAGGTTCCTGCTCCACCTCCTCCAGGTCACCAGAGGGAACCGTCACCTGAGTAGTAATTCCATTTTGGACTACATTTCCCATAAGGCCACATACCAGGGATTGATCATTTCTTGCTCACCTGTTCCTCATTTCCCCGTCACTATTTAAACTGCATACAAATGCTCACATGGTGCGAAGTCATTTTGCCCTGGTGACAATTCTGAGTGGTTTCATTACGCTGTTGATTACCCATTTCATTATTGGACTGGTTTCTGGATTTATGATTGTTTGCTGCCTGTCAATGACCTTACGCCTGTTTACCGATTACGCCTCTGTCTTGAATCTATTATTCCTGTTTGCTGGTTATCAACCCTGACTGTTTGTTTCTCTAAATAAACATTGCAAATGGATCCTTGTGTGTCAGACTCTTTATTACAGAGGACTTTGCCAGACCACGATCCAGCAGCGATCTCTCGTCTTAATACAGAGCTATCAATGCAGGCTTCCTAGTTAGCTGCACACCACCAACAGCTACCTCAGTTGACCACGCTTACCAAGGAGCTAGTTAAAACTCTGCAAAGCATGCACTTCTCTCCACTGGCTCCTGTTCTGACTCCTGTTGTTCCACCTGTTAACCCTACTCCTGTTCCTAACAACACAATCAGTCCATGGATGGCCTTCCCGGAAAAGTTCAATGGAAATCCCGCTAAGGGTAATGGCTTCCTTTTACAGTTCATAGATCTTACCATTCAAATTGACAATCTCAAACACTCATATTGCCCAGATACTGCCCAGTCATCTCTGTGGGCCAGTGAAGCCCATAGACAAGAACCCATGCAACTTGGCAACTTTACCCGTCTGTCGCAAGAGGAGCGAGATCGTCGAAGAGAGCGTCACCTTTGTTTATACTGCGGGAGAGTGGGTCATTTCAGATCCTTCTGCCCCGTTCGACCACAAGAGAGTCACAGAGGGTGAGTGTGTTTCTCTACTGTTTCTCTTCCACAAAATAACTCTAAGTGTTCCTGTAGTACTAACATTCCTAATGGTTGTATCTCCACTTGCACTTTAGTAGACTCCGGTGTAGCAGGAAACTTTATTTCCAGAGACCTCAACCAGAAGCATCAGATAAAATTAACAAACTGTAATTCTTACCTAACAGTGAAAGCCATAGATGGATGCCCACTCAGCAAGGGAGTTCTGCAACAAACTACAGAGAAGCTAAAACTACAGGTCGGTGCTCTTCATTCAGAAGACATACAATTTTTTCTTAAACCATCACCTAATCACCCCATAATTCTTGGTCTCCCCTGGCTGTGTCTACACAATCCAGTAATCTCTTGGTCTGAAGGACAAATCACCAAATGGGGTTCCACATGTAATCAACAGTGCTTAATTAAAGTGTCTCGCTCTATTCCCTGCCAGAGATTTCAAGAAGAGGTGGCTGAAGTAGAAATTAAATTACCTGTTGCTTACTCTGATCTGAGAGAGGCCTTAAGCAAGAAGGGGGCTTCCCGTCTACCTCCCCATTGTACTACTGATTGTGCCATTGATTTAGCTCCAGGTTTAGTTCTCCCTAAAGGAAGTTTTTCCACTTTTCCAACCTAAGTCAGAGGCAATGAACATGTATATCAAGGAAGAGTTAGCTAAAGGATTTATTCGTCCCTCAAATTCCCCTGTAGCAGCTGGTTTCTTCTATGTAAATAAGGATGGTGGTCTATGCGCTTTTATTCGTATCGATTATCGTGGCCTTAATGACATCACCGCCAAATTCCGCTACCCACTTCCCTTGGTCCCAGCTGCCCTTGAACAATTACGAAGGGCCAGCTATTACACTAAACTAGATCTTCTAGTTTTCTAGAAGAATCTTCTACGAATCTAATTCGTATCCGTGAGGGGTACGAGTGGAAGACAGCTTTCTCTACCACCAGTGGCCACTATGAGTACTTAGTCATGCCCTTTGGCCTAGCCAATAGCCCTTCAGTATATCAGTCCTTTATGAATGACATATTCAGAGACATGCTCAATAAATGGGTGATTATCTACATAGATGATATCTTAATCTACTCCCGGTCGTTAGGGGAACATCCAGCACGTTAGAACAGTTCTGGAGAGCCTAATACAAAATCAGCTGTATGGCAAAGAAGAGAAGTGTGCATTCCATAAGACCAGTACCTCTTTTCTTGGATACATAATCAGCCACGGATGAAAAGAAGGTGAAAGCAGTGACAGACTGGCCCAGACCCCATACGGTAAAGGAACTCCAGTGCTTTCTTGGCTTCTCTAACTTCTATCGAAGATTCATTAGAGGTGTCAGTTCAGTTGCAGCTCCTCTTTCTGCTTTCACAAAGTCTAAAGGTGCTAAGTTAAACTGGTCCGCCCAAAGCTCAAAGATCTTTTCTTCATCCCGACCCAGAGCAACCATTTATAGTGGAGGTAGATGCGTCCAATACAGGAGTTGGTGCGATCCTCTCTCAACGTCACGGTTCTCCACCAAAGATGTTCCTGTGTGCCTTTTTCTCCTGTAAACTGCCAAACATTTAAATCCCAGGCAGGCGAGATGGGCCATGTTTTTCACCCAATTCAATTTTACTGTCACCTATCCCCCAGGTTCAACGAACACCAAGGCTGACACATTCTCTCGTCAGACTGATGAGGTTTCACAGCTTATGTAAGGAGAATATTTTACCTGAGAAACTCCTGATTGAGCCATTTCACAAACAAATACTAACCCTGGTTCATGAAGCACCAAGTTCCAGGCAACCAAGGTATTATGACATTTAATATTATAATCACATTTCTCCCACATTTCACATCATTACTGTAACCTGCTGGTGGCCGGAGAGTTGGAGGAGGGACCCGGAGAGTAGACTCCCCCCATTCTGGTTGACAGCGAGGAGGCCTACCGAGTGAATGAGCTACTCGATTCCAGGCGTCAGGGTGGCGTTCTCCAGTACTGGAAGGGTACTGGGAGGGGTTTGGTCCAGAGGAAAGGTCCTGGGTGAATTCTGGGGATATCCTGGATCCTACGCACATGGAGGAGTTCCATAGGGCCCATCCAGAGAAACCAGCCCCCAACCTCGCGGTAGATCCCAGCGTCGGTTCCCTCCTTGTGTCAGGAGCCGCTCGCAGGGCAGGGGGGGTTCCTGCTCCAGCTCCTCTGCACCACCAGAGGGAACCGTCACCTGAGTACTAATTCCATTTTGGACTACATTTCCCATAAGGCCGCACACCGGGGATTGATCATTTCCTGCTCACCTGTTCCTCATTTCCCCGTCACTATTTAAACTGCATACAAACGCTTACATGGTGTGAAGTCTTTTTTGCCCTGGCGACAATTCTGAGTGTTTTCATTACTCTGTTGGATTACCTGTTTTGTTATTGGACTGTTTGCTGCCTGTCAACGACCTTATGCCTGTTTACCGATTACGCCTCTGTCTTGCCTCTATTATTCCTGTTTGCCAGTTATGGACCTGCCTATTTGTTTCTCTAAATAAACACTGCAAATGGATCCTTGTGTGTCAGACCCTTATTACATAGACATGCTATTGACTCATTAACACTCATCTTAAACTAACCTTAATAACTAACAAATCTTAGACCAAAATAGGTTGACACCACTTTTATGTTTGTGTAAAACATTCAATATTCAAACCATCTGCAATAATATTGAGCTGGTCCTTTCTTTGTGGATATTTTTGCTATCCACTAGATGGCGGAACATGGCTGTTGGGATTTACTCCCATTCAGACAGAAGAACCTTATTCAGGTCAGGCATTGATGTTGAGTAATGGGTTCTGGCTCATAGTGGTCATTATTCAAAAGGGTTCAGATCTGGCCTGCATGCAGATCATTCAGGTTATTCCAGACCAGATTTAGACCTCATTTTGGTAACAGGGACATTGCTATGCTGAAGAAGAAATTGTATGCCTCATTCTAGATTGCATGGCTGTATGCTTTTTTATCTACTGTTTTACGGTGTGTAATCTAACATCACCTTATTTTTTATTATTCTTATGTTAGGTAAATTCAATCTGACCTAAATTATAAGCCTTTTAAAATGCAACTGGACAGAAGACTTCTCTGTGGTCTGTTCTAGCTCAGTTTCATAAATCAACGCCCTGAGAGGCAGACTTTGTTATAAAAATAAACATCTATTTATTAATTACAATTAGTTTGTATTTTACAAATACTCTATATAAATTCAAGCACAAATATCAAAAAGTATTTTAACCAAGGCAATCTGGCAACAGGTTCTGTTGCCAGAGACGCTCTTCAGGTTGATACAAAGCAGTATCTGATGTCACTGTCATCAAATATTTACAGATACATAAGTGACCTCCCCAAATGAGGTCAGCCAGACGCCCCATTTAAAAAGTCCTGTCATCTCATTTGGTGAGTTCCTGTCCTCTTATTGGCATCATCAATGGCAACACTTCCTACATAGCCAGGCCTATACCTATACATACCTTTATACATCTTGTACATCTTATACATCTATATTTAAATATCAGTCATTATGATCGATGCAGACTTTTACTATTAATGTTTGATAAAATGTGTATGTATAAGCCCACTGGACCACCTGTGAAACCTTATCCATGAAAACTTATCTATGTTGTAAACTGCATATTCTTATGCAGGATTCTGTGTCCTTACTAATGTATTGGAAATAAACCAATAATAAATGTAATAATTTATTTTGAAATGTAATAATTTATTGTACAATAATAAATTTGTACAATTTATTAGCCAATAGTTGAAATGTAACCTAGTTTTATAAGTTGTTCCCTATGACCCATGCCAGATTTGGAGTTCCTGTGTAACAGCTGCTCAAAGGGTTAAAAAGAAGCTACTGTAAAATCAGCTACTGTAAAATCGGTTCATGATATTGTATATCATGTTGTATTGTATATTGTATATCATTCATATTGTATATTGTATATCATGAACCGCTTAACCTAAAAAAATCACAAATTAAGATAAGCACGCGATTATGTTTACAGTAGCGCATTGCGGATTTGCAGCCAAAATAAGATGAATATCTTTATTGTTTACGGTTTTGCAGAACAAAAATAGCTTATAAACCATGTTAATGATGATATCTGCGTGTCATCATTAATAAATAGTTAATACATAATTCATTTATTTTACATTTTGTTGAGGAAATGAAAATAAAAAAACAATTTGTTTATTTGTGTTCCTTTTTTTAAATTGAAAACGAATATGGAATGAACAGGAAGTGGAAGATACACTGATTCTATATACAGCTATATGTACTGTTCATACTGCATGGCATTATTGTTTTACCATATCACATAAATGTTTCACCGCTGCAACTCTTTTACTAGGTCCATAAGGGATTATCTTTTATCCTTGTAATCATCTGTTCTGGAGTATGATGACATCTCTATAATTTATTATTATTATTTTAAAAATCGGTAGAATATTAAAGGCGCAAGTGTCACCAAGTTGTGTACCAAATTTAAGAGTTTTTTTTACACTAGGGGACAGCCATGCTTCCACGGTGGTCACACTCTTGATGCAAATTAATCACTGTTTCAAGATTATTTATATTGTGAAACATTGGTCAAATATGTATTCTAGTCGTAAACCTCGTAAACCTTTCCAACGTCATGAGTACATTAGAAATTAATTGTTAAATATATGGGTCCTGCCGGCTGCCGGGTTACATATATAGGTTTTTTAATGCACACTCTTGTCCTAAATTAATCACTGTTTCTACATGATTTATATCATAAAACACTGGTCAGATATGTATTTTACAATCTTACCAGTGTTATATAGTTTGTCATATTTCCTTAGGTTTAGCATTGGTTACTATTAGTGTTTTTATTGCAATAACACTAGGGGGCCAGTGACATTTAAGAAAATGACTGTCACTCCATCATCCTTTTTAAAAATGCTGAAATATGAAAAATATATTTTATGGGTTTTCCAATAATATATTGTTTGTCATGATTTCTTTAGATTTAGTGGATATTGGTGTCATAAATGTGTAACATTTTACAAATTTCTTCTCATTACATCACTCATTTTGTAAAAGCTTAATGAGATGCGAAAATTCATTATGCAATTCATTATGTGAATATATTTCAGGCATGTCATGTTGGTTCTGGGCAGTCATGGCCTAATGAATAGAGAGAGATGGACTTGTAACCCAAAGGTTGTAGGTTTGAATCCCAATCCCAGCAGGAAACAACTGGGGCGCCCTTGAGCAAGGCACCTTTCTCCCAGTTGTGCCCCAGGCACTGCAGTGATAGCTGCCCACAGCTCCAGGTATGGGTTACCGTACTTGACAAATATGTCACCTTCACTATTTTCAACAGGTGAATTTAAGATTAATTACACATTTCATAAAAAGTATAAAGTTTATGACAGACAAAAATTGCACACCTATGGCTGAATATATTTAAAACAGTTTAAATTGACTAAAAACAGTAAGGAGAGTAAACATACAATATTTTAGGAATTTTAAAATAGCACTTGATGTCCAAGCCACTAGACTGGAGAAGATTGTCTTGCAAGCTATTAAAAAGCAATGTGTGTTATTCTATGTGACTTTTGGTGAAATAATGAGTGTTCTTTGAATTTCAAACAATAACTGTCTTTACTCCAACAAGATCCCTATAACATTTTAAAACCAAAGGAGTATGCAGACTCCAAACAAGACCCTCATATTGTTCCCTCAATCCCCAACAAAAGGATCATTGACTGTGTTTGTCATAGTATAGAAAAGCTAAAGCTATGTACCCACTACCTGACTGTCAGATTACCAAAATCATTGCAGTGCTAAGAAACTTTTTTTTAATTCTCATGTCTTGTTGTTGTCATAGCGGCACACATACAATGCAACAGAATGCAGACAAGGTACACAAATTAGAAATTTTTGGATGGAGCAGTTTGACATTGTCACTTCATTACAAGATTATGTGCCAATATTATCAAACATGCCTGACAATGTTAAAGCATCTATGACAGCTTAGGTTCTGTTAATACTTAGCCACCTGGACAAGAGCTGATTTTTCTGCATTCTCTGGCTTGTCACAGATCTTATAAACCATCTGTGTCAACAAACTCAAGCAAAAATCATGTAATAAGGACACAGTTTAACTCAAGTTCTGAGGTAGTAAAGCTTTTGTAGTTGTCTTTATCTCCCATATCAATACTGAAACATTCAACATACTGATCTGTTTACTTTAAACAGCTCTCAAACATCATTTAAAGACAACACCCGTCTAGAAGTAGGAAGTCTAAAAGTAGAACATCAGTCTAACCTCTAAGGTTAAAGCTATGTTATTAGTGTGATGTATAATAACCCCAGCCCCCATTAGGATTGCTTAATGATCTTTGGAGAAGACTACTAACTACTGTGACCTCATTGTGTTTTTGCCTAAATGAGGAAGACAATATGACAGTGGTTTGGTTTTGGTTGCATTAGGGTGAGGCTCAGTGCTGCCCATCTTGTGGTGATTAATACGGACTTGGTCCACATGAGTTACCCCATTAAAAAGTGGCCAAAACACTCCCAGCTGACTATTATACACCATAGATGTCAGGCTTATGCACAGTTAATTGCTTTGTTGTACCTTATTCCTTATTTCAATGTTATCATGAGTTGCACTAAATATGGACCTAGTTGGGTCTTTTCTTCCTTACAAGAGCACAGTAAGCAATCTAATATTTACCCTTAACAGAACATGTTACATAAAAAGCTGTTACTAATAAATATTAGTATAAGTATAACAAAACTTTGCACATTGTAGCAAGCTAGATGATGTCAGCTGAAGTTGTATCTGCTTTGCTTTCCAGTGTAGACAAAGGCATTACACTCCCCCTTGTGCGTGTAACTGAAAATACATTCCATTTACTTTGTAAGTCTTGAATTTTAATGTTGACCTTGTTTGAACCATCAAAATAAATGTGCCGTTTTAATATGTTTTCCATTGCCACATATGCATTTCAGCGCTAGAGACTATCCAGTTAAATCACCGGCGATGTCTTGAGGATTAAATTTATTTTATACAAAAACATTTTTACATGCAGTATACAACTGTACATTACAGAATCTTTTTCACATTATTGTTGCTTTGAAAATGCTTAAAATTAATATGTAAATAATGTGGTTTTGCAGAATGTCCCATTTTTGCTGGATTCATCAATTTAAAAGAAAAAAATCAAGCAAGTATCTTCTCTGGACCATAGGTTGTACAGCACAGTATTTATTTAAAAGACCCTTTTTGCCTAATACAGAAGCTTATTTTTTCAGACACAGTTCCTACATGGATGAACTTATCAAAACAATAATTACTTATGTAGTTTATTTCTCAGTAAAAATTGTATTTGAGAAGAAAAAATGTAGGGCAGCATTTTATCTACTGATTAAGTCATAAAAAGTGGGCATTCTGCAGTCAATTATCGAGGACTACACCCCTACTGAACCGTTCCCCCATTAGTGGAAACCTTTGTGGTTTCGGTGATGTCAGCCAGAAAGTCATCTCAGAGGCGAAGCAAATTATACACTTAGGGAAAGTATTACAATTACAAAAAAACAAGGAATATGTATTAAGAAAATAAATAAGGTCATTTTTTTATTTTATATTATATTTAGCCCTGAGAGCACAACAGAAGTCTAGACCAGGGCTGGGCAAATCTGGCCCTCATGATCCACTGTCCTGCAGAGTTTAGCTCCAACTCTAATCAGATACACCTGAACAACCTAATCAAGGTCTTCAAGATTACTAGAAAGTTAGAGTAAGGTGAGTTTGATCATGGTGGGAGTTAAACTCTACAGGAAAGTGGACCTCAAGGGCCAGAGAGGAGAACCTCTGGTCTAGACGGTAATATCTAGCAGTTTCACAGCATTTAGATCAGTATGGCTGTAGCCCTGCCATGCTGTACCCAGCGGGTGGATGCCAGAGGGGTAATGGGTAAGAATAGGAAGGCAACGCAGCCTCGTATGAACCAGGAAAGAGTGTGCCCACTGGCGGGCAATGCATAGAATGGGTTGCTGGAGGGATTGTAAGATGGGTAGGAAGAAGGACAGGTTGTAATGGTAGAGCTTTTAACTGTTTAGTCAAGTCTCCTTGACGTCTCTCTAATGCTGGCAGGTAAGGCATTGGCAAACTGTTGTGGAAAAGGTACTGCTGAGCTGGCAAAGGCTTGGGCAACACTGTCTTTGCCTTCTCCTTCTTGTCTATAATACGAAGTTGGGAAGCTGCTGGTATCTTTCTCAAGTAGGCTTCATCAGTGGTGGGCCTCTTTAGAAGGTGCTGGTGGTAAGGCATATGCGGATTAAAGGCAGGCTGTAGTGACACAGGCCTGCATGGATCACGTGGTAAGACTTTGGAGAAGCTAGAGGCATGGGGGACCCAGCAGGCTTTGTTGTATGAGGGCAGCCTGAGGGATGTGACTCTGGTGCTGGATTTACCATCCAAATTCCACGATGAAAGACTCCTCTGGGCATTTTCAGAATGTGCTGACGAAACTGACTGGAATTCCCTGTATTGTTGACAATGGTAGTTGGCTAGCTCTTTTCTGTTGGGGTAACAGCTGAGAGGCTTGCAAACTCCTGTGCTACTAGCCTCTGATGTGGGGACAGTAGACATCCGGGATGGTGTCCTACTCTCATTGTCTTTGACGGGGGACTTTTGAGTTGTCACAGCTATACAGTCTTCAGAAGAAATTGAGTAAGGAGAAGGGCTACGGGAAAAGGAGGAAGATGGAGAAGAGACAGGGAGAGGGGAGCCATCTGAAAAGTGCCGAGTACGAGTCGAGGATGGGCAGGCATGGGACTGGGAGAAATGGGAAAGCTGAATAACTGAGGGTCTCTCTAGTTCTGTCCCGTCATTTATACTCCCAGATGCAGGCACTGTGAGACTGGCCTGAGCCAGTCGCTTCTTTTTCTCCAGTGGGGAGATAACCTCAGATGGGGTGGAAATCTGAAGAAGAGGGTTCTCCCTAGAGCAGAGGGCTGCTGATGACTGGTCAGCATCTGGACGATCAGAGGATGTTGACCATTGACTACGATGGGAACACATGCCTTTATCACAGCGATGATCTGATCCTACTTTCTCCTAACAAAAGCAAAATAGACATGTTTTTAGATTTGATCACATTTGAGAATTATATTCAATTCCATATTCAGATAAAAGGTTCTTCTATAATGTATGTGGAAGTGCACAGTCCAGTGGTTTGAATGATCACATATTGTTCACATAATTTGTAATGATTTTGCTTTTAACATATAAAATAAGTAACATTGTGTATATTGTGATGACTTGATGTGCTTTTTGTATGATCAGTAGGTTTTTATAAAGACTCATTACACTAATTGCACAATGTTGCCTTATGACTTGCAAATATGGGTGTGTTAAGACAGAAATTTAATAATATGCTGTATTCAGTTTATTTCCATGAATCAATTCAAACTTATTTAAAACTCTCAGTCATGGTGCATATAAAACAAAATCCTTTCAAGTTTTTATGTAAAGTTTTATTATTATATTATATTATATTAGATCAGATTAGATTCAACTAATATCATTACACAGAGTACAAGTACAGATCTCATTAAATGAAAGAATATAATGATTTTATATACAGAAATAACCAGGTAAATGATCACTATTTTCTGAAATCTGGTAAGATGCTGAGCCTCACAACGTGCATGCACCGCCATCTTATATTACTTTTAATACATATTTTAAATTATTGGCTATAATTACATCTGACAGAGGCTTTTGGAAGTTTCCTCATGCTTACCTCACATTCATCTCTGTCCATTTTCCTCTTCTTTTTGCTCTCTAGCTTATTCCCCCTGTTTTCAGGACTTCTCTTATATTGTTTACGAGGTTTGGTGGGTGGTAGTGGTTTGTCCTCCTCTCCTCTCAGCTGTCGCTCAAAGGGCAACACCAACCTGCACAAAAAGAGTTTTACTGTTGGAGCTCTGGCCTAATGATCAAGGCACCATGGTGCTTATATGGGAGGTTGGGTCTCGCTTGCAACACTTCTCTTTTTGTCCTATTATTTTCAGCTCCACTATCCAAATAAATAAAAGCCCTATCACCACAAAACTAGGGTGTTCTTAGTGCTTACCAAGGCATGGCAAAGCAGTTTCTAGGATGTTCTGTGTGGTTGCTAGGATATTCCTGATGGTTGTTTTCTGACTCAGGTCAAGAGAACCCACTCCCAAGTCTCTATTTATAGCTAATGTAAGTAGTTCCAGTACGACTAATATTAGGCAATACACAGTTATGTGTAACCCTACAGAGTGTTGTGATGTACTTGCCAGCCTTTTGCAGTAGCTATAGTGACCTGCATGAAGTGAATTTTAGCTTAAGAAACAGAATTTATGTTAAATTGATTTCAGGTTTAATAGTTTGTCATAAAATATTGTTTTATTGTGACCTTAACCAGTAATTATAGAGATTTCTGTCTTCCCCCCCAATCGAGCAGATTGGACTTTGTCTTGTATAACTGGAATAGCTGCCCTCAGGCATTGAAAATATGGCCAGGTGGGAAGACTTTCCTTAAAGACATATTATATATGTATATTCTATATACAATACATGGTCATGTAAAAGAAATACTGTCAAGCAGCTGTCATGTCCGTAAACAGGAACACCTACATATTGTTAGGGACAAAGGCTATGGCTACTTTAACAAGCCAGGTTTCAAGTAAGCTTACCTTTCATAATGTCTGCGTGTGCAGGTGGCTGCGCTAGTACTGCCTGGACTACCACCCAGCTCGTCATACACATTCTTCCATAGCCTCCGTGCTGTTACCTGCAAACACACACAAACACTAAGTTATTATGCACCCTTAATTACCATGCTGTATAAATGTGAAAAATTGCTAAGCCGAAATGTGTTTAATAGTTTTTGGAAGCATCTTAGCTTCTTTTATGATAAGCTTCATTTAGTTAGCAACAAAAATCAAGATTTTTACATTTAAGAAAATCAAACTGGTGCTTGCCCGTGCAAAACATACTGCCATGACACTAAGGAGTTATGTTAGCTATATGCAGTTGCTTGGTGGATTCTTGGCCCGTCTTTTTAAATATCTGGTCTATGATCTAGATATGGCTCTGGTCCCTTCTTCAAAAGGATATTTAATAGGTATTTATCGCCTGTTTTATCATCAGCCATCAATAATAAAGTAAGCAAGCACCAATGAAAAAATACAAATACTCTGCTTGGGAAAAACACATTTTCTTGCATGTGTGTATTGCATGCACTGCTTTATCAGTCTAATCAGCTTTTGTCATAGTGGAACTTTATGATTAGTCATTAGCTAGTTTCAGAGGTTGCCTCACATGTGTCCAAGAACATACCCTGAATTTACTGAATTTATCCAGCTTTAATATGCTAATACTGCCCTGCCTGTTTGCTAAATTTAGTTAATGACAAGGTACAGGTGCCACTACAAGCTTGCTTTCAAGTCCTTATTTGCAAATAGTGAAAGACTTGTTCAGTTATGTTAGTGGAATACAGCCTGACTGATGCAATAATGCATTTTTAACTCTTTTAAGAGCATAAGGTCAGACTTTCCACTCATTTCACATTCACACAGAGACAAAACCAAGACACAAACCACTTTGTTATATATTGTAATCATATATGGACAGACTGGCATCGTTTGTTAGACACAGGTTTGACTGACCACACACTTGTGTAAAACCACTGAAGCCCCTCACACGGAAATGGAAACTTGAGTGTGAAAGAACAAAACATTAAAATAGCAGATCTGGGCAGAAAGCTATATGGAGAATGGACCTCTGTTCTCATTGTGGTCATAACGGTCACTGCTATATACAATGGCGTAACCTAAAGCCATCTTAGTTTCCACTGTGCAAGAGCAAGAGGCAAATGCATGACCTCAACTTCCTCATTGGGCGCTGAAGTGTTGGGCACTTGGTAGAAGGTGTGGCAAACTTGCACAATGTATTGGTAAGATATGAATGAGAGATCTATTTTAGAGATAGGAAGATGTGTGGCTGTGTAAGAACTGTCTGGAGGTTTGTTTGCTTGAAGTTGCGTGTGGATACCTACCACCTCATATCCTCCCAATGTCTCCACAGCTTTGTAGATTTTCCAAAGGTTGACTGGAAAGGAATCAAACTATGTTAAATACAAAAAATAACGCGCAGCTAACCAACCATATAATCATGCAGCAAATAAATTGTCTAAATCAACTTTTAAAAGGGGAGAACATTAGCAATATCTTTTATTTCAGATGTTGACAGCTGTGGGTCCAGTCAAAGTTACTGTGTTTTGTCACTTTTTAGAACTAGACAATTTAGGCAGATGCTGACATGGGCCGGTTGCATGTCATGCCTTTGTTCTTGAAAGCCATGAACAAAACTATGCAATGTAAAATACAAAGAAAATACTCAGACTCAGTCTATATTACATGTAGATTCTTTTGCAAAAGAAAAAACACGGTTTCTGCCAACCACAATGTGTTTTGGGCAGTAAATTAGCTGCAAAATTTTTACAATTTAAAAGGCACTTTAAAAATGAACACATATGGGTTTACTTGAAAAGAAGAACTACTGTTTAAATGATGTAATGCTGTACGCAACAGCATGGACTTACTCTGTTTGAAACCAAGGTGAGGAATTCTCTCTATAGGCGTCCCTCTATCTGTCATAAAACTGTACAAATTGCTCACAAAGGTCCTCTCTTCACTCTCTGATTGGTCAGTTCTGGATCCCTCCTCACTGTTATTCGTGGATACCACAATCTCCATCTCCCTACTGGTCTAGTGACAACAACAGTGCACTGTTAAATTTTTAACTTACTAAAACTCACCCATAAAAAAATGGTGTTATGAAATAGGTTTAGATCACATTTACAAGCTGTAGCCTCACAAGCATGCACTTTAGGAAGTTGAAAAAAAATCATGAATCAATGAATTTTTTTAAATTAAATAAAATACAAAGTTGAATCTTGATTAAAAGAAGAAAAAACAAAAAATGATTTAAGTTAAAAATACTCTTGCTTAAACAGCTAAATTGTATTTTGGGACAATTAAGATGTGGTGCACTGTGACTATTTTATGTCAGTTAAAGCGTATTTGCCCCCTAAATTCATAATGTATTGTGACAACCTACAGTATACTGTACATAATGGTAATATTTGTTGTACAGCCTTTAAATTATTTAAACAAATCCTAGTCAATTATGGCACTTATTTTATATTACCTCAGTGCAATTAACTTTTGCAAAAGATTATTTTTTATTCTTTTGATTTTGTGATGAAACATGACCTGAATATGGTATCTTATGTTATCTTAAGTTCACACAGATAAACTGTAAATTATTATGTCACATCGTATCAGTATCATCTCAGTTCTCCATTTCTGTCCAGTTCCCATTATGGTAGTTACACAATAAATACATATACAGAGTGTAGAATATAATCAATACATGAATACATGTGGGTGAGTGACCCACATGTATTCCTACAGATCATCTTGTACTGTTCTCTTGTACTGTTCTCCAGCCAGGAACAGTGCTTGACTTTCTTTTTCCTCGTGCAATATTTATGTGAAACATTTGTATAGTTTGTATTTAATAGTTTATGTATAGGCAACTTTATATATAGTATATTTATAATCTAATTCTGTTAGTATTTGTGTTTAGATTTATACTGTTTCACGTCATTGTTGTATGTCTGTATTTATGTAGCACCGTGGTCCTATGAGGCACAACATTTCGTTCCACTGTGTGTCCCCACATATAGCGGAATGACAATAAAGCTCAACTTGACTTGAACTTGAGTTTGTGTCATTTACAGGAAGCAGTGCAATTCAAATATCACTTTCATACCAATAGTCTGATAAATCTTCTGTCACTGATTCATTTTCTCAGAGCCTCATGCAAAATTGCAGGTAAAATATGTATTCACGCAGCTCCCTTCTGAGTGCAGTCATAGTGAGACTGTGTGATTCTGAAAACACAACAGCTCTGGCTTTCACCACCACTTTCAATAAGTAACCAGACATCCTGTTTGAAGGGAAACCGAACCGCTGGTGGGGCTTTCACAAAGCTGCACTGGTGCTCTACTACATGCTGTGATACAGAATCAGGTGCAATCATAAGAAACTTTGCAGATACCGCAAGAGAAGGACACAATGGGTGATAGTTGTGTTGTGTCCACAAGTATTGTGGTTTTCCATTGAAACCCTGCTGCAAATAGACATGTTGGCAAGAAGTTTGAAAAATCTCAGTGATGCAAATTTAGAAAGAAGGTAAAGCAAACTGCTAGCCTACCTACTTATCTATATGTTATGTAAAAAGGTTAATAAGAATAAGACTGTACTGTATTCCCCTGAATAAGACTATACTGCAGACCATAGAAATGCTACTAACAGTAAGAAAGACTTACCAATGATATATGGCCTAAACTAGGCTAAGTTTATGGACAATAACACAAGCACAGACTAGCAGATTAAAACTCAATTTTTGAATGAGAAAATGTGAGTGGTGCATGTCTGTGCAAAACCTGCTGCTAAGGTGTTGCTAAGGTGTTCTAGAGTGTTGTGGGTGGTTGCTACTGTTTTAATGGTAGTTGCTAATTTAAAAAAGCCTTCAAAGTATTTCTGTGGGATTTTTTAAACATCTCTTTTATGGTCTGCCATGTTAAGCATTGAGGATCAACATCTTATAAACTTTGCAGATGTTCTTGTATAACAGGGAATAAACAGAGCTAGTAGAAACAGGGAAGCAAATGAATGTTAGGTACAGAAAAAAAGGATATTCACCCTGTGTGGCAAAGTGTTATGAGCTGACCAGACCACTTGCTAACATCTGGAACTGCTAACATCTGGAACTGCTAACATCTAACACCCAGGGGTGCACAGGACAATGACCCACTGTTAAAAGAACTGTCACAGGATTGACCACTTAGTAACAATACACATGATTTATAGAAGACTGACAGAGATGTTGGTAAACTTCAGTAAATATGTAAGGCTAATTATTTCAAAAGTTGCATATCTACAGCTGATGTACACATGATTGTCAGATCCCACTTCTTGTTAAAGAGAGCACACTGTATGATGAAAAACTGGACAGTCACATAGCAAAATTTCCACCCCAGTCCACTTACTGACAATACTCACATCTAAATCACTCAATACTGACATCAATACCACAAGCACACTGACAAATGACCTCCCACATTCACAGATTAATGCTTGATCAGTATTTAGCTAATTGGTCTGACGTGATGACTGACAACGGGAGCTATGCTAATATATAAGTTTGGCCAATCAAAACAAAAATCCTTTACATACAGAAGATTTAAAAGTACAACAGCAAAAAAGTTTTAACAGTCAAAAAAATAAAAACTTTTGGTTGTTGTTATAGAAAACCTTGACTGACATTATAAAGGGGCAAACAAAAATAAAATGCTACAAAACTGAAGAATACAGTGTCAGCGAATGTCTGTGGAAACAATTTGTGGATGTATATACACCTACTGCGCCAAAAAGAACAATCGAAACACAAAGGCAAAAACAATTTCTAACCACTTTTCAGGTGAGAACTGAAATTCCCCGATGACTCCACACAGAAAGCTTTGCATTTCAAGTTGACAGCTATAGTGGTTCTGCTGGCCACAGGCCAAGTGCTGCCAAAGCAATGTTTAGTTAGTGAGTTTCAGACTGAATAGCGTTCCTCAGACAGGGTAACATCTTCCCAGAATAAAGCCTGTACAATGACTAATATTGAACATATCAAGCTTTATTCTTACTGCTGAGTAATATAGAAGATAAGAGGGCCCCTTTTCAGTGTACCGAAATGAGTCAACATTAAGATCTAAGTGTAATCTCTCTTTTGTAAAGGGAATAATATTGTGCATGTAGATCCAAAAAGCTGAGGCAATGTAAAAGAGTCAGTGTTTCTCGCCTGATTAAAACTTTCCCTAGAGAGGAATTGACACTTTTGCTGTGGGCACTGCTAATTTCCAGTCTTCATCTTTGTGTCATCTTCACTGAAATTTCATACACGGGTTTATCTGATCGGCATCTAGCCAAACACTTCCTGTTATATTGACAACACTAATAACCAGCTTCGAAGAACAGTGTGTTAAAAATGTTAGGGCTATTTAAATATATCAGTCAAGAAAAAGAAATCGTTCCTATTATCTCACAGCAAAGAGACACATTTGAATATCCCATTAATGCAATTTTTGGGGGGCTATTTTTGTTTTAGAACTAGAGAAATCTAGTCAATGTATATATTCTGTGTAGATTGTATATTCGACCTATAGTACACCTCTCACAACATTGTTACAATATCGTACTTAAACAACAACAACAAAAAAATACTCAAAGAAGAGACCTACGGTAACTAGTAGAATGCACATCAAATTTGTATCTTTAAAATATAAAGAGTACTTGATGTATAACAAACATATTTAAGGTCATCTGTTAAATTCAAACCATTCATATAGTATCAAGATCACAATAGCTCTAAACACTACACAAAAGTTTCAGACAGGAAGGGTTTTTTTGTGCGTCAATAGCAGTGGGCCCCTAACTGTGGCTGTAAGTAGCACAGACCCCAGTGTGAGAGAGACTTTCTGTGAGCTATAGCTCTAAAATTTCCACCTCATTCAAATTTCGGAAAAGTGCGTGGGTTCATCTGCTGTGAATTTGTCAATAACACTCTCAAAATGAAAGTTTGTACACGCTGATGAAGGTGCAGCGGTATGGCCAGCGCTCGCCACTGAAACCACATAGCTTTCAACTTCTGACGCCACCCTGGAAATATGATGCATCTTTGCATCAGAAAACAAAGGCTGTTTTCAATTACCAGAAGTGTGAGAAAAAACGATCTGTGATTGTTTGTGTCTGTGTGCATGTAGCGCAAAGAAATGACTATACGTGTCACTTGTTACTAACGCTACACATCATAACACTCAAAACTCACTTATTCATTTGGAATTTTGATGTATTGCAGGAATGTAGAACTGAAAAGGGTATCCAACAAAATGGTACAAGAGGGGTTTGGGTCAATATTTGTAAATATACTGGAATTCAGACCTTTCCTGCACACATCAGACAAAAAATGTTTCTTGCAAAATGAAAGTCAAATGATCAATTTAACCACAGGATGATACGATCATGTGTCATGTGATACCATCAAGTGACAAGCTATTACTGACATAAGCATTTCTATATAACTGAAATACTGCCACAATACCAGAAAACAATTTGGCAACCGTTATTATATTGAAAGAGGATGTGAGAGGTTATTTTTATAAATAAGGAGAATATTACGTTTATCTACCCCTCCTGTTAAGACAAGTAAATTGAACTTAAAATGAGCATATTATAACAAAAATTGTCATTCATGTTGATCATTAAACTGAAACACAAGTAGACTACAAAAATCTAAAATCTTGTTTTGGGCATCATTGAGACTAAATAATGAATCATTTCATTTATGGGTTAATAATCCCCTTAATCTATTTCCCCCATTTTAAGTCATTCCTACATAGAAAGTAAGGGTTTAACCAGATATTGTTGTCTGCTCTTACCTGATTTGGTGAACTCAGTGCCTTGTTAGCACACTCCTCTAGTTGCCCTTCGCTAACATCAGCCTCTCCTGCTGGGTCCAACACTATAACAAAGGCCATCAGTTACACACACATACAAAGCGTGAGAGTGCCAATGCATCAAAAGACATGTATACAACATTTTCCACTACTGGTTGAGTGATATGGGTTTCTTATTGGCCGATGCTGATATCTATAAGGCATATAATATGATACTTCCACATCCACAACATCCACAAATATGCAGAACATTTATTTTACACAACATTTATTTAATGTTTAAAACTTCAAACAGAAAATTGCATTATCAATTAACAAGGACAGTCGATTTAAAACTTCAGCTGACTCTGCAAATCTCACAATGACCAAAAGGTTTATCACAATTTTACTAAAATTATTACTTTTTTATTAACACTTTATACTTAAACCAACTTAAAGATTTCTTACCTTAATTTAACAAAAAATAAATCTAAACTAACTAAGCATAAAAAGAGCAATTATATCTGATTATAGAGAAACTTCTTCAGAAAATGCAGTCTTGAATCTGTTTTCTTTTAAGTATTGAATCAAATGGGTGTGTGTAAGAAAGACAGAAAAAAAGCGAGAGAATGAGAGAACATTCTAATATGAAACCACATGATTACAACACTATTTCCTGTCTGTATGCATAAACCACAGCTATGTGATACATGCTTGAACAGAAAAAGACATATGCAAGCTGTCTAACAGTATGGACATTTCAAGGTATTATCTGGTCACCATACATTTTCTGTCTCCCATGTTTATTATGCAATGCTTGTCATACCAACAACAGATTAGCCAATTGCAGACTGTAGAATGTAGAATTCAATCATTTTCATAGCTGCTACAAAGGCAGAACGTTATCTAAACCTTTTTAGATCTTTTCATTCTTTAAAAAGCGCAGATAAACACAATATTATTACACTGAACATTTGGTGCTGTTGGTGCAAACTTCAGGAAAATATAAACCAAGCAACCTACTGCACAAGCGTTTGGTTCAAACAAAACAGCACAATGTCACCATTGCGCACCTGACAGCTTATTTACAACACAAGGGTTGAATTATAAACTCTCTCTGGGTAGCCTCTACCTCAGACTCTCCACTTCCCTTTCTCACAGCCTTTTCAACACACTTTACACTCACATCTCTGTCTGTAACATCCAGCTACACTTCGCTTTCGAGATCAGACATTTCCTGTGCCAGGGCACAAAAGTCTTCTGTTATTTGACTTCCCTTTTTGAGCCACAGTGCAGAAAGGTTGTGACAAGTTTGACTGATATTATCACTGGTGTGATAGCTGAGTTCTGCATTATGCTCAAGACTCTGATATTGTCCATTTTATACATGTAAATTGTTTAAAGAGGATCTAATTTAATTTATCTGTTTAATTAATAGGTGCTACTCAAAGACAATTCAAACTTTATTAAAAATAAAACATTCCTTTGTGTATTTTACGTACGAATCTCTCATATGTTGTATCAGTGAGAAAATATCTTTGCAGTCTTGAAATAGCGCGGCAATAATAAAGTTACTGTGCAACATTGAGATAGCATCAGAATTTATACATAGCAGCCATTGCATGGAAATGCGCGCGCTTCAAATAAGTCTTAATCGTCATTATTAAATCAAGGAAGGCACATATTTGACCCTTGATAAAGCTCCCCAATCAGAAAAAATCAAACCCATGCCCTGTGATGTTTTGTCACTAAGCTTATCTGCCCCACTCTTCAGCAGTAAGTTTATCAGTTGAGGGGTTTTACGTTTTAACGGCAATGTGTTGCTGTTTCTACAAACCACTTCCTCAACGAACATGACTTGTTAAGGTTACTAATATCTCGCCTCATTACTGTTACCTAAATGACTCACATTACAGAAATACGTAGACTAACTCAATTGCCATTATTCTGAACCTCTTCTGTAAATAGATTCTGTAAATTCTGTAAAATCTTTATAATGCAGCGCGGACCCGTATTGTTCTAATCAGGCCACTGGCATAAATATACGTTTTTAGAAAGTAAATGTGATGAATCTAAAGGGAACACAGGAGAACTTATGTTCCAAATGTCAAACAAACAACTTTATGGAAACGCACTATCTTTCCCCAATACTACCGTAAAACATACAGTAGACCATCAAACGTAGACCGAAATGAAACCACCTCTGATCTAACATATTAACAGGTGATCAGACAAATAGGAATTACAAGTAATAGTTAACAGTGATATAATTACTGAAAAAGACACTCACCCATTTTACTAATGCGCCTCGCCCAGAGAGGTTATTGTAGCGAGCGTCCTGCGCGTCTGACTCGTCTCTGTATTCTTCTGGCCACTGATTGACAGCCCACTCTTCAACTCGCGCTCTCGAAACACTGTGGCACTAGTGAGATTGTTCTTTGTGTCTCTCATTGGACAAACAATTTCTGCATTACTTCCTCATTCTGTTAAATAAGGAACCTTGGGACTTTGAGTTTTGTAGCGATGTTTCATTTTTATAAATCAAGTTAATTCCAGTTAATAAAATAAAAAAGTTCAAAATTCAAAATTGATCGATCATGTGCCACAGCATGTTGCAACACATTATTATTCATGATTTATGAACATACTTTTTAGATTATTGAATACTGTATTTTATTAGCTTAAGTGGTGGCATATAAGTAAACAGGTTATATTAAATTGCCCTTAGATGTGTGTGTCTGTGAGTGTTTGCCCTGCAATAGACTGGACACCATTTGGGGTTTACCCGCCTATGGCCCGAGATGCCAGGATAGGCTCCAGCCTTCTGTGACCCTGAAGATGACAAGCAGGTTTAGAGAATGGATGGATTACTTAAAGTCCGTACCAGTGGATCTCAACTTTTTGACTTTAGAGCTTCAAGGTTTTGACTTCAACACTCACAATTTCTGTATAAAACATAACGATGGAAATACGATGGAATGAATAAAGCATAACGATGCCAAGATCTGGAAAGAGGTATTATGACCTCTATGTATCTTTTAATCTTGCTGAATTACAATGACAAAATTTTCACATACTGGAAATGCGCAAAAGGGATTTGCCCTGACCCAGAGGTAGAGCTCTGGTAAAAGTATTTTCTCAGATTTTCCCCTTTGTGTTTATTATGAAAATGATAATCAGGATAGAGTACTGTGCTAAGCAAAACCTCAGAAACTGTAAAAGGGGATAGAACTATATTTTAGACAATTACCTTAACTACAACAGCAACAAATTACTTTTAATATTAACCATATTTGCAAATCTCTCCAACTACAACTAAATGTACGTACTGTATGTGGATGTTTGTAGACTATTAACTATTTCTATTAATAGTTCAGGATGGAGATTAATTGTTGTATACATTTCTGTTAATCATTTCTGTTGTAATAATATTTCAAAATATTGATTAATAAATGAATTCATGCAGCAAAATGGTTGTGATATTAAAAACTGATTGAAATAAAAATATATGGTGAAACCAAGAATTATACATATTATTATGCAAAGTCAGTTATATTTATGCTTTTGGTATATGATTATTCAAAGTGACAGTGGTTCAAAGCTATACATTTGTAATGCAAGTAAGGCATGTGTATTACCTGAGAACTAAACCCATGATATTTTAGTCATGGGTTTAGTCTAAACTAAAGACCTATCTCTTCAGACGAGCATGCACTTAACTACTGTCACACCTAGACCGCAACAACTAGGCATAACCGGAACCGAGCACACTTTTTACCCACTCTACTACATGGCTTCCACATTGTGTGAGAATGGCCGCTACGCTAATATAAGCCTGTTTTGTTTCCCTCTCTCTCCCTCCCTCTCCTCTGAGGGACTCTGAGCGATACAGATTAAGTCCAGTTTGGCGAGACAACGCTCACAACAGCCTAACCAAGGAGGGGGTGACCACCATGGGAACTGTAAAAAATCAACCGCCACCATCACCTATTACATTAATGCAACTGTTAATCTATACTCATATTTTTAGCAAAATACATGATTCTGTCTATGCCAGCAGTTTGATGTTATAGCTGCTCTCAGTCTCATTTAACATCGGCATCCTAGCCAAAACATTCCTGATTGTATTATGTCAGCCATCAGGCTAACATAAAATAAATATAAAATCACCAGACCCAAATTAAAACTAGTTATTACTATAAATCAATACTGAAATCATAACAGCACTGATTATGATGCTGCAAATATATAAAATTTTAAATCAGAATACTGACTGTGACGCTGTAAACCTATAAACCCTTACACCAAAGTACTGTTTGCAGCTGTAATGTGTCAGAGGAGAAATGACCCTCCCGGTGAGCCTGGGTTCTCCCAAGGTTTTTTTCTCCACATTCATCATTGGAGTTTGGGTTCCTTGCCATTGTTGCCGTGTTGGAGCGCTCACTGGGAGACTGCGGATAATAGATATTTGATACTCCATAGTTAATATCTTACTCGATACTTAGTTATTGATAATTGATTGATAACTGACATACCGTTGTTACTGTATCATTGTCTATATTTCCTTGTTTTTTCTTTTTCCTCCCTGTAAAGCGGCTTTGAGACAATGCCACATTGTAAAAGCGCTATACAAATAAAGTTGAATTGAACTGACATTTTGGTTGCTAGTACCATGCTCTACCAGTTGAGCTACTGTAAAGAACAAATATTTAAATAAGAATGTCTTAGCATCAAGATAATTATGTCCTTTTTAGATTGTTTTCAACACAAGTCTTTGTGCACTGGCACAGTGTATTGTGCAAAAAAATGGTCAAAAAAGAGAATTTCTTATTCATCAAGAGGTCATCCATCTTGTTTTTT
This sequence comes from Chromobotia macracanthus, assembly GCA_036877525.1. Taxonomy (NCBI): domain Eukaryota; kingdom Metazoa; phylum Chordata; class Actinopteri; order Cypriniformes; family Botiidae; genus Chromobotia; species Chromobotia macracanthus. The sequence continues at coordinate 3,438,056 of JAZGTH010000002.1, forward strand.
ACATCAGCCTTACCAGCTAACAAGGTTGTAAGAATGTTTAGTAACAACATTAAAACTATTAATGAATGAGAAAGCTATTTTGAATGTCCAGCTTTTTAGATGGTGTATTCACATTATTGCTTGGTTATATAAGAATGTTATTTAAATATAATTTTTATATTCTGTAAAGTTCCACTAACAATAAAAGAATAACACAATGCTACCATTTTTACAACTTTGGCCAATATAATGCAGTCCACTAAAAATGGTCTACTAACATTAGTAAACATTAAAAAGCTTTTTGATCACTTTGATAGAACTTTTAGAGGACGTTAGCCAGCCTTCTAAGAATGTTCCCCTGTTGCGTTTGTTGATTTAGGAGAAATACTGTTCAATGATAGTGATGAATGTGATTTAAAATATGGTGGAATGCCCCCATTAAAGGCAAAACATTAACATTACACCCTTTTCAGTTTGTCGTAAATTGACTGTGATTATAAAGTGTGCGTGTTTGTCATATTGAATATGAGTTTTAAAAAAGAACACTGGAAAGCCCCATCAAGGTTTTGGAGATGAGAAAAACATCTTTCTTTGTTTTGAAGCTGTCAGATGTTGTGTTCTGCTCTGATATTCTGCTGATGAGCCAAAGAAGTCTTTCTGATGAAGTTTCGGATCGTTTATGGATGGGGCCTCTCTTTCACCTGCCCGGATAGTCTCTGACATTTAATCATATTTAACCTTTAAATGTCACAATAACAGTGCTCAGTGCAGAGCCAATCGCTCAGAGGGAGTTTCTCAGGTAAAATATTAGACAAAACATCCGTCCTGCCTGCAATTGGGAGTAAGAGTATGAACGCCTCAACTCTGCCTGCCTCCGATCTGTTGGTATCAGTAATGGAAATCAGGGAATTTGTGTCTTTTCATATTCAGTTTGAGAGGTTCAGCTTTTACTCAACATGAGATCGCACCACAGTTTCAAAATACCTCAGGTGGTTGTTATAGTTACCGCTCCACATCAGATGGACTTAGACACCTTGAATAGGCTCGTAAAATAAACTATGGATGCAAATATTACAATGCTGCTATGGAATATATTGACTATATAGTATCCATGTACAAAAAAATGGTGGTGTTTGTTAAGGCAGGCATCACTTTTACAGTTGCTAATACTTAAGCTTATGAGTTTGAACAAACCTCTAAGCCTAAGTATTAAACTTAATACTTAATGTAAATGATCCTGGCTTGTTTTTACAACTAAAAGGAATGATACCTCAAATAAATTAAACCACATGGCTTGTTGAGGACAGGTGTGCTATTACAGGACTCTTTTAAAACTTGATGATTTGTCGCTGGGTGATAAAACAGGGACAAAAGTCTCAAAGACTTGACAGACATCCGACTCATACCTTCAAAACAGAATGTCACAGAGACTTAAATGTGGTCTTATTTTACCTGGCCTAATTCAGCAGTTGATGATACACAAAACTACCCTTCCAGTATATTATTTTTAGCTCAAACCCTTAGCGGCAATATCACATGTTGCCCAGCCTGTAATATTAAACTGTGCTGAGGGTTATTGAGGATTATATTGGTGACTAGAATCTAAACCGTAACAGTGGGCAGATGTGACTGCTGTGAGGAAGCGTCAAAGTCAAACGCACAAGAATGAGTCACCTGGAGAAAAACTGAAGTCAGAGCTTTAAAGGAGAGTGGAAGATCAGAGATTTAGAGACAAGAGAAATTCCCCATCTCTTCATGTCAAAAAGAGAAATAGTGAAAGATAAAAAGTGACAAAGATGGGTAACAACAAAGAATGAGGTGTGGAGGGGCACCAGCCCAACTAAAAACAGTCAGAAAGACATTAGGAGTTACCAAGAAGTGAGAAAGTTTTGTCACATTGGTCTAGAGTTTGAGTTTGATTTGACTCATTCTTCTGGGAGCAGATTTCTCCATGGAACGTTGCTGTGCAATTTTGGTCAGAAAAAAATACTGTATATAATAATACTAAAAACAATTATGTAACTGTAATTTTAGGGAGGAAATTATATTTAAATAGTAAAGTTAATACAAATACTGTAATAAACATTGTTTAATAAACATGTGTGTTCTTAATATTTTCATAATGCAGCAATTGTTTTATAAACTCAAGGCACTGGAGACTGTGCCATACTGTGAATATAGTCATGGCTGAAGAGGTTACAGGCATGACACAAGGCCTTCAACCATGACTTTATTCACCATAGCATCCTGTTCATTATTGTTTAAATGCTATACATGAAGAGTATTTGTAACTATAAGGCTAACTATGATTTGATATTGACATTAGAACACAATGCCTGTGTTAGGAATTAAATGAATAACACGCAAACAAGGTCATGTTACGTATGGTTTTGTGTGACTCGATTCAGAAGTTTGGTTTTAGCAAAGAAGAGTTTTACATTGAGCAGGTATGCGGTTCAAAAAACATATTTGTTTGAAGAAGTCTCATAGGACACACCACTGTCTCTCTCTTAGCAGGCCAAGTAAAGAAATTATAGAAAATCTGAACTTCCAAAATTTAAAATGATCACTTTGGTGGCACACAATACAAATTTATTAAATCAATATTTTTGCCATAATTAAACAAAAATTCCCCATTTACAAAACCATTGTCATATTTCCACAAGAAAATTAGCGAGAACCTATGATTTATTTTCCTTTTCAAATATAAAGCTTTACTCAGTCAGAAATATAGCTGACAATCAGCTGGCAAAGACATCAGGTCTGGTCTGCAAGAAGTTCTGCTGCCCTTTTGCAGAAGTGGGACTGTATTTTCCATCAACACATTTTTTACTTCCCCTTTCAAAATAAAGTAAATATTGTGCCTGAATAGATCATGACTTGTGCCCAACAGTTACCTTCCAGTTTCTATAAATGCCAGGTCTATTAGAAGTAATGTGTAGATGGAATATGGGATATGAGGTAGAATTAATAGGGAAAAAAAAGCATAATAGGTGAAACCTTATCTGAAGGATTGCAAAACATCAGTTAGAATTTCAGTTAAAAACAAGAAGATTGTCATCTCTGATCAGGGGGGAAAAGTACAGTCTTTTCTCTTTTTTCTTCTGAAAATGAAACTGGGGGTGATCAAGCAAAAGAAAAAAAATCCCCAAACCGTCATGTTGATTTTTCTGATTCCAGGAAACTTGGGGTGTGTGACACATGCAGGTCACAAAATTATAACCTTGTTTATATCAGATATGGCACTTTAAAAAAAGGTTTAAAATATAAAATAGGTACAGTGTTGTGTTCATCATCACAAAATTAAAAAAAACCCTCTTATTTCTATTGTTCTAGAACATTAAAATATAATTAATATTAAAACTAGAGCGCTATAGTTAAAATGTGTGCATGTAATTAAAGTTTTCAAAGCAGTCTTTCTCTAAATGTATGTGACAAACAATGCTTAAACTGCTTCAAGTTTCCATTTAAACACAAGCAACTTGGATAACACTGAAAGAGGAACATTGAGAGCAGATGGCCTTAATAAGCTACTGTCAAGTGTGAAGGTGAATGTAAGATGCTCTAGAAGATGTGTCAGAGGTATTTTAATTAATATTTCAACATCTAACTAATTATTATGTACTATTGATCAGGGTTTCACATGTTCAGATAAAAATGTAATGGGTGAGCAGCTAAACCAGTCCACACTTCAATGCAAAACTAGTCAATATGACACTTTTTTGTTGAAAGAACTCAAAAATGCACTCATAATTATAACATTTGGGATTATTTAATTATGCACTTGTATCAAAGGAAATAGGCCTGGGCCTGGAGACAGTGTACTGTAAATTACTGTCAAAACTTTAACTTTCATTAACATAACATACTGTAAAATATGTTGCACAAAGAAGCAGCAGCATTCCATCTTAAAACTCTTTTATTTAATCTTTGGATGGATATTACAACAATGTCCAGACTTGTTTGATATTCACAATGGCCTCTAACACCACAGTTGAACATTTTTCCAATACAGGTCTGTTAAAAATAAAGCCTTGAAAATGTCCTCAAAAATACATTTTTCTCCCCCACTCTCTTATTGGCACAGTGCTGACAATGAAAGTGTGTGAACAATAAAAATTTTAGGGTCAAAAACAATTGATGTGATTTTCTCAGAGCCTTGGAAAATCCAATTAAATCAACTTCGTGCAGACATTACATCCTTGCATGGGTTAATGCAGAACTTATCTGAGACTCAAAATCAGTAAGATGAAAAAACGAAGGTTCCCTGAATCCTAAAAATGCATTAATATTATTAATCCACAGCATTAATATTCTCCACATTTCTAAGTAGACAGGAAAGCTGTGGTATAGGGACATACTTCAAAGTGACTTCCCATCCATACTGATTTCAAACACTCTGTTGTACATTACCACTGGCAAGCCAACAGCTTTAGTGATAATATTTAGAAAGAAATCAGAGACAACTAAAAAAAAACTAAAAAATAAAGTCACCACACCATTTATATCAGTCTGACAGTTTTTCCGTAAACACTGCATCAAAACTTCTGTGGTATGTTTTTTTTTTTTTTACAAAGCAACTTAGTCTTGTGGAGAAACAAAGATAAAAATCAAGGCAAAACAGGACCATTACGTTCTATTATGAACTCAGCTGCACTGAACATCTCAACAAAATATGAATCATTTAGAAGGTGCAGCATGTTCCTTAGGTTTGAAACACTTTCAAAAAACATTGGGGAAAGGTTCAGTCTAAAACAATATTTGCATGTCACATAATTGACCTCACAATCATACAGTAATTTCAACCTTTTTATATTCTGATGATTCCTGCATAAACAGTAACTATGTTGAGGCACTGCTAGCATACTCACTGTTGAGTCACTGTTGAGGCATCTGCTAGCATACTCAAATCAGTGTCTGAGTATTGTTTTGTGAAATTAATGGACAGCTTGAAATGAATCCCCCGATTACATGACTACCATCCTTTTGGTCCATGATTTTAGTTTTAGTCTTTTCAAATATACTGATCCCATTTTGCTCACAGGGCCAGAAATTGTTGAATCTACAAAAGACAAATCATTTTAGTCCAACTCCAATTCAACAGCAAGTTGTGCTAGATAAGTTCTACGTAATTAGCTGGGAACATTCCGAAATGTCCATCCGGGCTGTATCCTCTCCACCAGCCTTCATCAATCATCTCAATGCCTGTAATGATCTCATCAGGATCAAACGAGATCTCAGTGTCATCAGCTGTAAAGACACACGCACAAATGACCAATCAGAGGCTTAGTGTACAATTTACAAAATAAACACAATGAAATCAGATATATGAGGTCAAATAAAAAAAACTCTACTGTATTCTAAAGCTGCATAATAATGAAGAAAAATGCGATATGCAATAACTTGCTAAATTGTGCGATATGCAATATGTGAACATGCTTTAAATTTGTAAAATGAATTGTACTCCCGCAATATGCATATTGTGATATGCACATCCACAATATTTCAGATAAATAATAATAATTTCAATATATATAAACCTAGTGCAGACACCCTCTGTACATGGACAAGAGAATTCCAATGAATTACTGAACCTGGTCACAAAGTCACAAACTCACATTCACCCCAGCAACACTCACCAGCCTGGTAGTCATATAGAGCCCGGGCACAGATCCCACGATCACCAACCTGATCATATGTGTTCTGCTCCTCAACCTTTGAAGACATCAGTGACCCACATCATTAAAAAAACATGGACTTACTGGACAAAATGTTTATTTTCATAGTATTATATAAAAATGCACTTTGTCTGCTGATGAAACAACTTTTCTGCTGATGCAATCAAGGCCACGTGGGCAGAGAAAAATACCATTAATAACACCAGTAATATCTAACATCTGAAATTCAATCAAATGCCAGTAGATTATATCAAGAACCCACCCTACATTTCTTACCACTAAACAGCTAAACTCAGAAATACATTGTTACAGACAGCTTGATGAATCATTTAATCTAAAGAATCTGACCCAAACACATGCCACTTCTAAAGAGTAACAGGATCAATAAAATGTATTGAATTCTGGTAATGAGTAATGTACCTGTGCAGGTTCCTCATAGATGTTGTCCGGTTCTACTACTGCTTCATATTGTGGCTGCTCAGGTTCTGTGTGTGGTTCATAATGATCTCCAGCTACATCTACATCTGACAGATAAAAGATAATGGAGAGTCATTAAGTCAGCGTCTCCTGCAATAACACAATCTCCCCACATAGTGGCGCTGACAATTAGCTGACTGACATAACATGGGGGTGATGATAAATGAGATAAATAAGATTTTCATTGTGACTATACTTTTATGACAATTAATACATTTAAGTACATTCTCATTACTGTAACACACCAGAGGTTTTTTTTTGTCATGATGTGTGTGTATATATAAAATATATATAAAATACTGTATCTTTTTTCTCTGTTTACATTTTTTTGCAGTATTTACTATAATATGAATGGGAGTGCATTACTGTCCATTACAGTAAGGATTCAATAATTTATTAAGCAAATTATAATTTATAATCACCCAGGAGCCACTAAAATGATGGATGTTTGTGTACGTGTCCCACCTTTATATTCTGCCTTGGGTTCTGGCTCTGGTTCCACATACTGAGATTTGGGTTGTTCCTCAAAACTGGGCTCTACTCAAAAACACACATGCATGGAAACACACATGCATCGTAACAAGCACACACTAGGTTTCCACTCTGACACACTGCACCACAGACAGGTGGAGTCAAGAGTCCAAGCTAGGAGTTGGCAGTATGACCAAAATCACATTCACTCACTCTTTCCATGTTATATTGTGATAACACGTATATGGGTGTTTACATTTATGCAAACTCATGACATTGCAAGCACCGTTCTCTACCAGATGAGCTACAGGAACTTTTTGCAAATTCAGCCTATGGAAATGAAACCTAAAATATATATTATATAAGGTTAATAATAACATACATTAATACTGTGTAAATATATAGCAATGCAAAATTTGAATAATGCAATAAACCAAACATTTACAAAAGAGAGGTACTTTTTCTCAAGTTACATACTGGACACAAACCAATAAAATTGTTTATAACAAATGAATGGTAAGCTGGAATCTGTACAAAACAAGTGAAGAAAGTAACAAAGAAAGTAGCACATCAGTTGAATTCTGCATTAGTGCAGCAAGTAATGATGTCGCAAGTGTGTGACATGTCAAAACTAAATCACTCCTGTTATAATAAACAATCATATCTACACTGGTAATGTTTGTCTGCAACACAGTTTGTACAGCAGACTATAGTTTTCTGCTTTGTGTTAAATTTATGTTAACTGTGATAATAAAATCTTTACCAGTTGGTATTTCTACTGATGCATGATATCTACCATTATACTGCCTAGCCCTACTTTGTGCACTTAAAAATGTCACTGATTGTTCAATGCAAACAAACACACTCTCGCACACTGTTTATACAGTGAGTGAAGAACAATTTTTCTATTTTGAAGTGAAGCATAAACATTTTTAAACCAAACACCTAGAAGTTGTGAGGGACTTGTTAGATGTTAGTCAGAACACACGGAAGCGTCACACAAAAGAGAGTAAGGGCCAAAAGTGAAGTATGGAGACTTTTGCGAATGAAAGATAAGGAAGAAATGATGAGTGTGTATACCTCTGGCTCGTAAAGGTGAGGCCTGACGCACAGGAGAACAAAATGGCTCAGGAGCATATGACTGCTTAGACAGAAAAGGGCTGGTCACCCGCCCTGAGATACACAGAACAGAAAATGACAAAGAGGGAGTGGAGCTGACGGACAGTTGACAGGGAGAGACCACAAACAAACATCGCTCTAGACAGAAGTGGTGTTTAATGGCAGGGTCAGATTTCAGACACACACATACAGGGTTGAACTGTGTAGAAGAAAAGAATGGGAAATACCAAAGAACTATCAACACAAACCAGCACAAATCCCTCTCAATTTACAAAAAGGCCCATTGAAGCACATTCAACATGTCTGGACACATATATTGCCTACGTTATATATAAGTGTGACCTGACTCTGTAAAACATCCAGATTATATAGAAGGTAAATATAACATGCAAATACAAGTGCATTTAAGCAAAGCTCTTCATATGGTGTAAAGTGAGTGTGGAGAGATCTTATCAGAAGGACAGCATACCCATGACCTTGGCGCTGTTAGCGCCATGCTCTCCCTGTTCAGCTAGAGGAAATATACGTCTTCTGATTTATATAGCCATAAATCAGCATATTCAACTATAAGTTTATTACATGTGCATGTTCAGATTTACTTAATTCTGTTTGACCCTCTAGAGCTGGGGTTTTCAAACTGGGGTTTGGCCCCTCTCTCAGAAGACTCTAAGGGGTCCCCAGAAACTTTAAGAGAAATGTTATGTAATCTAAATGTTTATCTCTCATTCCTTGATGCATACATACATTCCATAACTGTTTGTATTTGCTTTGTATCTTTCAGTGAGTTTTTTCTCACTACAGTCCCCTTCCTCTTACTCACTGGGGGCTGTAAGGCAGTATTCTTAGGGCAGTATGTAAAGCTCCTATGAAAGATTTATTGTGAAAGCTGCTGAAGTACAAGTATGTTTCTCTTCACGTTTATACAGCCAACATTAGTATAGGTGTAGGGAATTATTTATTTTTGGAAACAATATGTTGTCTTTACAATGTCACACATTTTATCTAACAATTCAAATATTTCTATATAGATAACAATATAGAGATATATTGAAATCTTTAGACTCCACTTAAACTTGAATTTGATTTTAATAAGGGGGTCCCTCATAAAAGGATTTGGGGGGTATTTTAGCGTTTGGTTATGTTTATAATGTTTATAATGTATATACAACTTTCTAATTGCTCTAGGATAATTTATTGTGCATAAATTGTTGGTGGGGGAACAGCTGAAAACCTTTAAGTCCAAAAGGTTGAGAATCATTGAGATTGTGTATGGGGGGTATACAGAGGAATGGTACCTGGTTTTGGACTGGACTGAGTGTTCTCTCTGTTTGTAGGGTTGATACCCATCTCCCTCTGTCTGAACATTTCTCTGGGATTAACAGAGCGCTGGGAGATGAGAGATGCAGCTTCCTGTTTCAAACACGCACACACACAAACATTAAAGCAGCCTGACTGATTAAACTGCTGGCATTACATGGTGTCTTTTAGAGGAACAAGATCCAGAAATATAGAGTTAAGTGCTTATACTAAAGAGTTAAAGAGAGAGAGACTGAATCACACAGTTTATTCTACATGAGATTTGGATATGTGACAGTTCTCAGAAAATGCAGTTTTATTATATGCCACCCTACAGCCCCTAAACTAAAATTAATAACTGGCCTCTTTGAGTGTTGCAAATAATCAGCATGCAGAAGGGTAACTGCTGGTTTTTGATACTGGGATTAAAGGTGCACTATGCAGAATTTTACAAAAAAGTTTGGACTCAAGTGTGGTTTGTGTCTGCAGAAATAACACAGTTTGTGTCCTCCTTTTCTGTATTATTTGGGGATACTCAGGCCCTTTCTGGGAGGCAGCCTTTGGTCAGTGGATTTGTAGCCCCCAGCCAATAACAATGCAAAAGTGCGGGGTAGGGGGTGTGTCCTTCTGGCATAGTTTGACCTGAGAGGAGGGGCCAAGTTTGACAGTTAAAAACAATAACTGATAATCCCGCATAGTGCACCTTTATGTCACAGAGATAATAAGAGCAGAGAAACACCAACAGTATGGCGCTATTTAGGATAGAGAAGGAGTGTGGTGAAAAGAATGCAAGCAGCAGCAGAAGGCACCACCCTCTGAATACAACAGGCTCAAGTCATTCACACTTCTGCTCTCCATTGACAAATTTCATGCTTCTTGTCACTTACTTTGGATTTTTCCACTGATTCTCCACGTTTAAAGGGTTTCTGTGCTGTCTGCTCCTTCTCCTCCTGATGAACATCAACACACTTTATCTCATACATGTGACCTGTGTTTCAAAAACTAGTCATTGGCCTAATGCTGAAGAATCACAGGAATCAAAACCTTATGACAAAGCATATCGCTATTCTCTAAAGCTGATGCTTATTTTGCACAGCCACAGAACCAAAGACACATGAAACAACTGTTTACAAAAATATAGAGATGGGCTCTGATGCAGAATTTATTTAACATGCAATATTGCTCAAAAATTGAGATGCACTGAGGACTGATTTGTAATCGAATTGTGACACCCTGAATTAAAATACAATCAAATCATGAGGTGCCCAAAGATTCCCACCCCTACAACCTGGAACGTTGTCTGGGTAGGTTTTGAAAGCATAGCCCTCTAAATTAATGAGCTGTGGCCCTTAAAGAGCAGGGCACGTAGATCAGTCCGAGTCATCTTGAACGAAATACACATGTATCAGTGTCCCACATATGTGTCATTTGACCTACATACAACACCACAAATGTAGCACACCATTTATCAGTTCTGTCACAGCTGCAGGGTTGGGTATAAAGAGAGTATATTACAGAAATATGGTCTGAAAGTTATAAATGTGGACAGAAAAGTGTTCAGAAAAGGTGATCTTGTGAAGGCTAAAGGACAAAAAGTGTCAACAGAAAACCACACTGTGCTAGAACAGTTAAACCATGGTCTATGACCTAAACATCATGATCTAGTGATATTAACTTTTAGTCAAGTATTTAATAGTCTTAGTCTCAATTCTCCACAAATTGCTTATGGATTATTGAATGTTTGTTGCTTTAAATCACAAACTCTGATTGGCTGCAATTTTTAGTAATTAGACCACAGAAGGTTTTATTAGTCTGCTGGAAAACAGTATCTCATTTTAATGCTATTCATTAAAATGCATGACATAATGAACACTTCTAAATTATGATTTTCGAATCTCTAAATATCACATAAAAAATAAAAGTGAATATATGTCACAAGAAAGTAAACTGTGTGCGTGTGTGTGTGTGTGTGAGACAGAGAGAAGGAGTTGCTCACCCACTGCTGTTTCTCTTGGGCTTTGGTCTCTGCCTCCAGCTGCTGTTGGTACCTCCTTTAACACAAATGCACATAAATTAAAAAACAATAACAACAATACAGTTTCATTGCCAGCAAACTACCTTTGGTATATTTTCGCAATCTGCCAATAAAACCTTTTCAACTCCAACATAAACACAGACACCAAAGTTACTGACCTCTGTTGGTCTATCTGCGATGCTCTCTCTTTAGCTAGCTTGTCCCGTAGCTCTGCCTCTTTGACCTCTCTGTCCTTCCTTTCTTTCTCCAGCCTCTGTCTCTCCTGCTCTGCCTTTCTCTTCTCCTCCTGAAGACGTTTCTCCTCATCTTTCTGATAAAGACACAACTGCATTAAGTACAATGAAGATAAGATGAAAAGAACGCTTAATGTTCAATTCACAATTAATGTTTCAGAAGAAATTCACACATGCCGTATTACCTCTGTTTGGGCCCAAAAATTGTCTTTGTTAATTTTTTTTATTTCTGACATGGCATTAGTCTTCTGGTAAACAGATCCCTGTATGAAAAAAATAAGTAGCAATTTATGACAGCAAAATGAAATCTAGTACTGATTTGGTGGAAAACTTCTGAGGACTGGAATCAAACATATTAAAATCAAACAGTTCAGCCAAAAATTACCATCACCCTCGTTATTCCAAATGTGTTTGACTTCATTCAGGTGAACAGAAGAAATTTTGGTTCCGGTCACCCATTTCCAACAAATTGCAATGAACAGGGACTGGAGCTTTTAAGCTTTATGGACACAAAAGCACAAAAGTGGTTCATATACACAAAGTGGTTTATTTTAAATCTCTTTAAATCATATAATAGTTTTAGAGGGAAAACTCTAAATTTAAGCCATTGAAAGCCATTATTTTCACTCCAGTGAGCTGCTAAATTATTGAGATCTTTCTCATGAATCGGCAGACACTGCTTGTCTGAGTGTTAAAATACGGGTGAAAATCATTAAGTGACTTAGATTTAATTACTTAGATTTAAGACTGTTCCTCACACAAAACTATTATATGACTTTGGAAGACTATAGCGCACAAGCCAGAATACTTTATTAAACCCTTTTTTGTGCTATTCTGACCTTTATACAGCTGAAAGCCCATTCTTTTCAGTCACTGCATGGACAAGAGCAACCAACTACATTATTCATAAAATCTCTTGTGATACACGAAAGGAAAAACTCATATGGGTTTGAAACAGCATGAGGGTGAATATATGATGACAGAGTCTTTATTTTATATGAACAATCCTTTGGCTGAAAGCCCTAAACTCTTAGTAACTAAAGACACAAGCAAAGAAGACAAAATAGCTTTGTTTTGGTGCAGATTCTGTGCAGTCTGGATTCTGACCAATGTGAAAGACTTTAAAACATCAAACATAAAACTATATTGAAAATATTTACCAAGTCACACATTAAATCATACAAGCATTTTACACTAAACAACTGAATTTTGTGGGTCTCTTTGTAAGTCGGAGGAATTATTCTAAACCACCAGAAATTTCAAGCATTCTGGCTCATTCCCAATGAAATTCCTGACACCGCACTGTGGCCGAGTGTCTGAGGGCTGGCACTAACCCTGGAACCACAGTGCCATCAGATGCATTCTGCTGCTTAGACAAATGTATGAAATAATTCTGGCATGTTTTTCACTAACTGAACCTACCAAACACAAAGCTGTCCTAAATATTATCCTAAAGTGTAGGACCTAAACTAAATTTTTACAATTTCTTAAGAAAATAGCAAGTTATTCTTGCCTTAACAAATGTGCTAAAGTTCGTGTGCTATAGTTCGCACTCTAAACTCCACATATTATGTTACTAAATCATTTTGCACCAATAGCTCCCTTCATTTGCTGGTATTTAACCATTTTTACCTTCTTTTAAACAGGATGTTTTTTGCTAGTATACCTTTAAGACTTCCATATGTAAATTAACCATGTTATGATTAGCTGACCTTTCTGTACTGTTACAGTACAGGGGCATACTGGTTAGTGAGTCGGGTTTGTAATCAGAAGGTTGCTGGTTCGATTCCAGCACTGGCAGGTGGCAACTGAAGTGCCCTTGAGAAGGCACCTAACCCCCCAATTGCTCCCCGTGTGCAGTAGTGTGCTTCCAACTGCTCCGGGTGTGTGTTCATGACTTGCAGTGTGTGTTCACTCCACACCAGGGATGGGTTAAATGCAGAGGTCTGATTTCGGGGATGGGTTACCATATATGACAAAATATGTCACTTTTACTCTCAGTATATTTACTTATAAAAAAAACAAGACAGAACAGAAACACAAACATATCAGCACTGATAAATTACTGGAAAAGTATCTTTGTGTGTGTGCACGTCAAAGACACTGACCACAGGCCCCTGGGGCCCTGTGTCCTTGAAGCGGTTAGACTCTTTGTGGAAGCTGTAGTTAACCCCTGAGGCTTTAGCCACTTTCTGCATAATGGCATCAGGCTCCACATCTTCCTCTGCCCGCGCGTTTATTGTCACATGAGCCCCCTGCAGAAACAGAACACTCAAGTGAATCCCACATGGTAATATCACACCCAAACATATTTTCAATACTCATTTTAAACATGAAACTATTAGATGAAGCATCAAGATTCACACGCTGGTTTCACATGAAACATACCCACGCACAGATGCATTTGCATCAGCTTATTTATTAGCAACTGCACTTTGAATGCATGCAAGCTTTAATCGAACACAAACACAACAAAAACAAATAAATAGTGCCGTTCAACCAAAGTAAGCTTAGCTAGACTACAAAATAAACACCATCTAATTGAATAGATTGTTCTCCACCCAGTTTCCTGTTTACCTGTTCCTGTTTAGGTTATAATAGTTTCAAATTTTTTTATTCCTTTTTATTTTTTGGTTATGATTTTTTGCTTTTAATTTTAGTTTAGTTTAAATTAGTTTTGAAAGCAGTTTTACTAGTTTAATTTTTGAAAATGCTTTAAAGCCCACTCTCGATTAATGAGTTTACCAGAAAAAAGACAGAAGACCACTGCTTGTGTGAACAGCACATTTTTGAGGATTACAGTATGAAATGGGCTATTGTCAAATTTATAAAAAATCCTGAAAAAAAAAAAGTCCTGAGCTTCGCTGCCAGATGCAGTGATGGATTGGCAAAATGTGAGCACAGCTACAAATACAGAATACAGCTAAAGAAAAACAGAAACAAAAGATTTCCACATAGCCTATCCATAGCCTATCCATTTATATCCCAAAATGCATGACATATGTATTCATAAAATAAATTAAACTATGAATTTCAGTTTATACAATAATATAGCCATTCACCTTAAGAAAGTTAGCCATGGCGCTCACATGGTTTGCACACTGCCCTTTTCTGGCATCCTTAACACCCTCTCCGGTCTGTTAACATAGTGAAAAAATTAAATATTAACACCTTCAACTGAATTTAAACTAAACAAACAGAAGAAAACACATTTACGCATTTGAGAGACATTTTTACCCAAAGTGACTTATAGTAGATTCCAGTAAACATTTTCTCAATTTGTGTATTTTTTATATTTTCCTTGTAAATACATATGTGCATATTACATATGATAGATAAATTTACACTGATTTATAAATATAATGTCAAGTGCTTAATCATAATATACACATAAATATGTCAAGTACTATAATCTCAACCGCTTAGGTTGAGTGCCTGAGACTACTTTAAAAATATGGCCAACTTAATGCATTTTAATTACAAATTATTACACCAGCATAACAATGTTTCAGCATGAAATTTAACAAATTGTTTAATTTGTTGTTAATAACATAAATTTCTGTGTATTTGGTATGTACCTGTATTGTTTAAATTACATTCTGCACCCAATCTAGCATGTTCTCCAAAAGTCTGTGTGAAACCTAATAATCTCGTCAGACTATGTTCTTTATCTTTCTGGCTACATATGGAGAAGAGTTACAGACAGAAGAAATACACTTACCCAGTTGATGAGGACATATTTAGGAAGGCCAGAGTTGGGGTCCTTAACGCGGCAGAAAGCGTACATCACCTTCCCACTGTTCAGCTCCTCAATCATCTCCTCCAGACCACCATCTTAAAATACACAACAGTATCATTAAACACACAGACCAGATACTACATAAAGAGCAATGCCAAATCAAGTTCAACAATAGCACCAAATAATATTTATAAATCCTTATTAAATAAGACTGTATGTTTGATGCTGTTTCAAAACAGCCAATAACCAGTGACTGCATATCAGATCAAGTCTGTAACTGGCAACTGTAAACAGCCTACAGTTAGGCTAATGGTTAAAAGGGTTTAACACTTTGTGTCATGCCTTAAGAAAACCTTTTACCATGATAAAATCAACATAACACACACCATTTTGTGGCTTATCTTTATCTCCTCACATGTAGGAACTTTTGACAAATCTTCAGATGAATCTAAAACAAAAAAACTATTTGGTTCTGTGAATTGCTAATTCAATTTATTCAAATGAAGTGGCAACAATAGCTGCAGGCTACAGAGAGATGTAGGTTGACATTTTTTGTTTTAACCATTGTGGAATTTCAGGCATTCAACACAGCATAATACTAAAGTGAAAATTGTAATTCATTATTCACAATATCATTGCCAAGGTAAACGTACCTCCTTTTTCTGCCAAACGAATGTCATTGGTGTTGCCTTCATATGTAAAGAGAGCCCTGCAGAAATACAAATAATTAAACAGGGCTTATCAACTTTGTTGTCAATGTCAAACCTCAACTGACATGGATAAAATGTTAATAATAATTTAATAAAAAGTGAAAAAATAGTTTCATCACTTTCACCCTGCACAGTCTCTCTGAAGTAAGTAATGTTGTGTGTGTAAATTCTGCTGTGGTTATCTCTATAAACAAAGGAAATTCAATACCAAGGAAGTGATGTCAACTTCCTTATTGAAACACTCTCTCAACTTCAGAAACAGGAAGTGTAGAAATTTAAAAAAATGCAATAATTTAATTTCTAGTGAGGTTTTTAGGTCAGAGCATTCTGTCAAATTGTGGCTGACCAGAAAAATTACAATTGCAATTGTTAAGGCTTGAACATTTAATTTTTTAATTATAAAGAATTTCCTGACTCCACAGCAAACGAATGAATTTTTGTTTACTGTGAATCGTTCACTGTATATACTGTATATGAATACACACACACACACACACACACACACACACACACACACACACACACACACACACACACACACACACACACAAAGAAAAGTTGGAATGAAGTACTTCTTAAAATGACACTTTCTTAAATTTATTTTGGTATATACCCTTACAGTGATGCCAGCACTTTAGCTGGCATGAACAAATCATGATGACCCACCTTAGTCCAAACAAACTATAGGAACAAAAATCATTATCCATGGACAAGGTTGACATGGATAATAGTAGATATTGTAAGTAGATAATATAACAGACACAATGGGGAGGAAACACTTTTGATAATTGGGGTTATATACATAACTTGCACATCTCTGTGTCTGTATTTGTTTGATTTTATTCAACCTCTAGAAAGGAGCTTGAGTGTAATTAATGTAGGTCAATTATAATTACTCTTTTTCACTAAAATCACAACTCATTTTGCTCACTTTGCTCTTGTCTAAAGCTGTCAAACATTAATATTGTTTCTATAGTAATACAGAAATATTACAGGCCTTCCTCCTGGACCAGCATCAAACAGGAAGTGGCTTACTGATCGGCATACCTAAAGTAGGCTATATTGCTTGATGCTTAACGTATCATCTTTAAACAATGTACATCACAGTTCTGCATGTAAACTTGCCTATAGGCAGAAAGCAAGAGTCACAGATAGCGGGCAGGGATTTGCCTACGAAGCAACCATATATACGCACAATGAAGACTACTGGAGAATAAGAGGGTCGATACGACTACTCTTCCCAAAAGTTGAGATCCTTCTGAACGGATCATATCAGCTAATCTGAGATTCAGATGAGACCAAAACATATGCATTACATAACAATAACGTTCATACCTGACCTTAGAGCAATAGTGGGAGGAAATAATATTAATGTCTTCTGGGAACATGCAGTCACTGTTTTTATTCATAAATGAGATGAGTGACTGTTACCTCTAACTAACCATCATGATATACAGACGTTGCATAAAGTTATGCTTTCGGCGAGGATCAGGGCGTTTAAGAAAGCAAAGCAGCAGCTAACGCGCTAAAAGTACATATGTCAGTGAGCGTAACAGAGACTTGATTCAGTACTCACCAGTTAGTGTCTGATTTCTCATCCACCACCTCGTTATAGGCCACGATGAGGGCAGGGCCGTTTTTGCTCAGGTTCACAGCCATGATAGGGGAAATCAGTGTGTTTTTATCCGTCTGACTCCGGGGACAGACGCCGTAGTGAACTCCAGGGGTAGATGGGGACCTCTCGGCTATACGCAGACAGGAAGCTAGCAGCGACACATCACGTAGCTCTCTTACTCCATAAGGGAGCGATTTTACGAAACGTACTATGGCAAAGGTTTGCTGCATGAATATGAATTACGTTCATTTAAATACGGATACCTAAATATATAAATATTCCCTGCGTCCCAATTCGCCTACTTATATTATACTCTAAAAGTATGTACTGTTTTTGTTATGGGAAAGCAAATACATTTTAGTGAGTAGCAAAGAGAATTCAAGTACTGGAACATAATAATGTAAAACGGAAGTGACCGTTGTTGCCTAGACAACATTGTGATCTTATCATTCACACGCATCAAAATACAACTCCTCCTTTCATTTAAGCATGCCTTCGTTTAATATAAATTATTCCTCAAATTATTTTAGAATTAAATAATGATCTCAGTCAAAAATTTCATTTGCAGGAGCAAATGTTCAGCTCCAGAGTTTTCCTTCTGAGACTGCTGTCAAGAAGACGGTTTCTTTCCATCTCAGCATTCCAGCATGTTGGCTCAATCTATGTAACAGTGTCACTCTCTGCGACTTCTACCAGCAACAACCCACCACCGCCAGTGAGCCACTGGTGAGCCCACCTCCACCTGGGGTAAAGGAATGAGTGTCCTGTCCATACTCGTCATCTGAAAGAGCTATTTCCTCCTCCTCCGTTGGCCATTATAGCTCTCTGTTAGTGGTAAAAGGATTAGAATTTTTAGTGTTTTGTGTTCTCTTGGGGAGTATTCCAGAAACCAAGGCTAACTTGCCATCAGCTAAACCCTAAACTCTCAATTATATAACCAAATCCTTGCTTACTTGAGGTATGTTGGGTTCAGAACACAGTTTAAGAGTTAATCAACATCCTGAATGTAACCCAGAGTTAACGCACACTCACAGGGAGAACTTAAAGACATTCTCAATGGATCGGAGTCACCATGAAAACGGTGTAAAACATACAACTTTTTGACTGAACATACATTATAAATCTGTGTATTAATGCAAAAGTTAAGTCTGCTTAGGTTTAGGAGTGCAAGTTTAAAAAGAAGAGCAAAACAATGCATGCGTTTATACGTTTATGAAACCATACTGCATTTATTCAAGTGCAAGATTTACAAGTGTGGATATAAATGTATAAAAATGCTTAAAATATAAACACACACACACAACCCCAAATCAGAAAAAGTTGGGACAGTATGGAAAACACAAATAAAAAAAGTAGTGATTTCTAAATTTACTTTGACTTGTATTTCATTGCAGACAATACAGCACATTATTTAATGTGTTCCTCATGATTTTTATTGTTTTTTCTTCAAAAAAACAAAATTCCTATTTTGGTTCTTGCAACACATTTCAAAAAAAGTTGGAACAGGAGCAATTTAGGGCTAGTAATCAGGTAAATTGGTTAAATAATAATAATAATGATGTGATTTGAAACAGGTGATGTCAACAGGTGATTGTAATTATGATTTGGTACAAAAGCAGCATCCAATAAAGGTCTAGTCCTTTAGGAGCAAAGATGGGCAGAGGATTGCCAGTTTGCCAACAAATACGTGAGAAAATTATTGAAATGTTTAAAAACAATGTTCCTCAAAGAAAGATAGGAAGACATTTGCTTATTTCACCTTTAACAGTGCATAACATAATTAAAAGATTCAAGGAATGTGGAGGAATTTCAGTGTGTAAAGGACAAGGGCGCAAGCCTAAGTTGAACAACCATGCTCTCCGATCCCTCAGGTGGCACTGCATCAAGAATCGTCATTCATCTATAAGCAATATCACCACATGGGCTCAGGACTACTTTGGCAAACCTTTGTCAAGTACCACAATACGTAGTTACATCCACAAATGCCAGTTAAAACTGTACTGTGCCAAAAGGAAGCCCTATGTTAACAGTGTCCAGAAGCGCCGTCGACTTCTCTGGGCTCTGAGGCATCTGGGATGGACCATCACACAGTGGAAACGTGTACTGTGGTCAGATGAATCAGTATCTCAGGTATTTTTTGGGAGAAATGGACGCTGTGTGCTCCGGACCAAAGAAGAAAAGGATCATCCAGACTGTTACCAGCAACAAGTCCAAAAAAACAAGGTCTGTCATGGTATGGGGTTGTGTCAGTGCCCTTGGTAAAGGTAACTTGCACTTCTGTGATGGCACCATTAATGCTGAAAAGTACATAGAGATTTTGGAGCACAATATGCTGCCTTCAAGAAGACATCTTTTCCAGGGACGTCCATGCATATTTCAACAAGATAATGCAAAACCACATTCTGCACACATTACAAAGTCCTGGCTGCGGAGGAAGAGGATACAGGTACTTGACTGGCCTGCCTGCAGTCCCGACCTGTCTCCAATAGAGAATGTGTGGCGCATTTTGAAGCGCAAAATGCGACAACGAAGACCCCGTACTGTTGCCCACCTTAAGACTTGTTTGCAGCAAAAATGGGACAAAATTACACCTGAAACACTTCTTCACTTGGTGTCTTCAGTCCCTAAACGTCTTTGTAATGTTGCCATTCCTTTTCACAACACTTAAAAGTGGTAAATGCTTTACTGTTCCAACTTTTTTGAAATGTGTTGCAAGAACCAAAACAGGAATTGTTTTTTTTTGAAGAAAAAAACAATAAAAATCATGAGGAACACATTAAATAATGTGCTGTTGTATTGTCTGCAATGAAATACAAGTCAGAGTAAATTTAGAAATCACTACTTTTTTTTTTTATTTGTGTTTTCCATACTGTCCCAACTTTTTCTGATTTGTGTGTGTGTGTATACATAATGTCATCTGCCACTCCGATGGAAAGTTTGGAACAGTCCATTTCTTACTGAATGATAGGTATGAATGGAAGAGTTCACGTATCCGAAAGAAATACTTTCTACGGACGAGTTTATAAAATTAAAACGTTCGTTTCAACACACAGCAAAACACGCTAAAAATATCGCGTTAAGGCGAATAAAACGATCGT
The DNA here is from genome assembly GCA_036877525.1 of Chromobotia macracanthus. Taxonomy (NCBI): domain Eukaryota; kingdom Metazoa; phylum Chordata; class Actinopteri; order Cypriniformes; family Botiidae; genus Chromobotia; species Chromobotia macracanthus. The sequence continues at coordinate 3,458,506 of JAZGTH010000002.1, forward strand.
GTCTTAACGTAACAAAAACACACGGCCGAAAACTTCGTGTAAAGACGATCAAAAAATTAGTTTCTACACGTAACAAAACAAACACGTTGAAAACGGTTACGTTGACGGAAAACGCGTTTCGTTTTAATACTTGTGGCCCCGTTGGCGTTCCATAGGTCGGCCGTTCGATCTGACTCTTAACTTTGGGACGGAGTATTTCACTTTCTGAGATACGTCACCGCTACGCCGCCTCGCACACGAGCTCGTCTCAAACACATGACCGTGACACCTGACGGTCTCATATCATTCGTCTGACGCTCTATTTTTTTCGCTCCTTTTTTTCTTTTCTTCTGCGAGCGTATACACGCAAGTTCTCCGCTCAGTTAGCCAAGATATCACAAGGAAGTTCAGTTATCTCACCATATGACCGCAACCCATGCGCCATCTGTGTATTCATGTCTGTGGTTAAGAGACTAGACGCTTGATCGTTTCCAAGCAACATCAGAGTAACCAAATTAATATTCATAACCTTTTCATTTGTCATAGTAGAATTCGTAAGTTAAAGAAGCAAGCAGCAACGGCATCTACTGGTCAGGCATAAAATAGCGCACACGCTACTTGTTTCTTAGCACAAAAAGACACACAGAACCATTTAAACTATTAAGTAACGAAGGAGGATTTTAAATAATTGTATTATCATAAAGAATTGTGAAAACTCAAGCATTGATTTTGGCCTGTTTTTGGTTAATAATTGTGCTATATACAGATTTTATTACTGCACTTTTTTATTTGTTTACGATATCACATAAATTTGCCAGATCCATAAAAGATTATCTTTGTTTTGTCTGTTTTGGAGTATATATATGTATGCTTTTACATTATAATAACATATAAAGCAGACTGACTTCCAGTACCTCACTATTTGATTTATGTGACAATATTGTCACATCGTGTTGAATTCTGGGTAAATGTGTTGTAAACTGAAGACAGTTGAACAGAGGCGCTCTTGCAAATGGCATAAGCTATAGCATGGGAGCTATAGCTGAAACACTCAAAGCATCAGACGGCTAGGCCCGTGCCTGCAATCAAAGGGGAGAACCCTATTGCATTCAGTGGGGGGTGGCTCATCCAGCAATTCAAAGTGACAAAGGTAAAGAATGAGTGAAAGTGGTCATGCAAAGCACACAAATGCAAACGTGAGATGAAGCCCATGAACAAGGGAACCTGTGATTACAAATGAAAGGAACTATAGTGTGTGTTTATATACATTTATTTATTTTGAAGAATGGCCAACCAAAATGTTTTTAATCATTGTTGCTTGGTCAATATTGTGGTAGTTCAGAGTTTTTCGAGAGGGATAAGACTTTGCTAGGAAACAAAGAATTGCGAGGGGCTTGTCTACTACTTTGGGCTCTGCTAAAGTGAATTGAAGATTACCGCAGATGATATTTTGAGTGGGCAGGGATTTAAGGCCTGGATTAAAACCATGTTTGAGACCAGACAGAAGATAGTTGAAGTTAATGTCGAGGAGGAGAGACAATTCAAGAGCTAGGCGAAAAATATTTATAGGAGTCAAGAGATAATTTTTAGAATTTTTATTCATAGACTTTTAAAAACAGAGAGGGTATGAGCGCCACAGCAGAAATTACAAATATGAAGATTAAAGATTATAGATTGGTTAAACTGTTGCAAACCTGCTTGTTGGAAGAAATTTGGACAGGTCTTCCTCTATAATCTCTGACGGTGGAGGAAACTTCCCTGGTGGTAGTTGGCTGCAGGACATAGCTGGTAGATTTAAATGAGTTCGGTTAAGGGCAGAAGAGAATTGATGGATTGATTTGAAGTCATGGTGGAATGGTTGACTGATCTGCAAAATGCACAAGAGATATTACGTCATAAAAGAATAACCTGAAGTTTAGTGTCCAGGGAACAGTAGGGACACTGATTCCATTGGCCAACACAGACATTGAGTTGAAAACTTGTGGTAGGTATTAAAATTACTGCCACTACAAGACAGTGAGAGGTCTGTGTTTATGGATAGATAATCATCCAGTTTGTGCCATGTAAGGCTTAGGAAACATGGTGATAAGTTAGGGACCGCCCCTGTAAAGGCATGAAGAAACAGGTGGAAGAGAGGGGAGCAAAAGGAGAGGAAGGTGGCATCAGGGCTTCTGCCGCTAGAAAAGGCATCCTTACGCTAGGGAATGGAATTGAGAGCCATGGATAGGATATACATATAGAGTGGATGTTGGGTAGCTGGTGATGGCAATGGTTTAGGTATGTAGTGCGATGGTAGTAGGAGTTTCGGGAAAGGACTAAAATGGGTGGTGGAGGAGTGTAAGGGCTGGCTGGGAGAGAATCTGGGAAGTGGCCCAGGCTGGCTGAGGCAGCGAGGTGCTGAAGGAGTGCCTGGCATTGCGTGGGAGGTGGGGGAAGAAGTCTCACAGCTGGCAAGGATGAAGATGGGGGCTCAGCAGAGATGTCCAGTAAAGAGAGATCACTTCTTTGGCTAGGCAGATGCGCTTCTGTGTGGAGAAAGGACTCATCGTCAGATAGGAAGACCATGAATTTGGACATGGTGACAATTTGGCTGGGCTATATGCTGCAAAAACTGTCACAGGCCAGAGCTAAGGGATGACTATACATGCACACTCCTACCGATGGTTGGCTAGATTGAACTACAGGTATCTGGGGCTAACTTCTGGAAACTATTGAGAGCTACCACTGCCGTGAAAAAGTGTTTCATTGGTGTCAATAGAATCTTTTCTTACGGCTCTGGAAGCTTTGGATCGTTACCAAGCAACGCCAGCTTAACCAAATAAATATTCACAATCTAAGCCATAAACTAAGTACAATTCATAAGTTAAGCAGCAAGCAGCAATGGCATCTGCTCAACAGGAATTAATAGCGCACATGGTTACTTAGAACACATTACTGCAAAGTGTCACATAAAGACATACAGAACCATTGAAACTACAAAGTAACAAAGGTAACAACAAATAGTTTGGGTACAAATAATTTAGATTTAGATAATGCAGTTCCAAGCATCTCTATAAAGCAATGGAGGAACTCATTTGGATTAAAAATAAGATGAAAACCCTATTGCATATTATAGAATATGGTTTATTCTACAAGGGTACAAGGTTTCACTGTCAGACTTGATCATGGTCTGTCATTGGCTGGTCAGAACAAACAAACAAAAAACTCAAGGTACATGTACTTTTTAAACTGACAGAAGAAAGGAAACGGTGTTAAAAATTGGCTTCATTTTGCAAATAAGATTTGCTTAATGAGATCCACTCACCCAATCCACATCCTAATACACCAAAAGTTTGAATAATATTAACATAATATAATATTTATTTTATATAATTAATATATTAGTATTATACATCAACACTGTCAATGGCTTAAACAGCACTTTGTAGTACACTGAGTGTAGGTTGTAAAAAAAGCTGGTGTTGTTTATACAATAAACTCAACAGCGTGTATAAAACAAAAGAAGCTTTATTCACTAAAGTTGACACCTTGGAGGGTAATCTCAGCTGTACTGAGTCTGGTTTTCATGAAAAGAGAGCTGGTTAAATGACAAGGGATTTTCTAACACAAACAGGTAGTAAGAAGTCATTATGGCTCTATGTACGTGTTACACAAAGCACAGTACCAATCCAACAGTTCCCAAATTCAAAGGTAAAACAAAGTAAACAGTACAGTACAGTTGGTTATACAGTGATGTTAAGGCTAAGGTTTTATTGAAGGTTTTGGGAAAAGTGAATGGAAAAAAATATCCCTGATATCTTGCAAATAACTGCGTAAAAAGGTTGTAGCCTACCTAGTGAGAGTGCAAAGCATGCTATACTGCCTTAGCAATCTTAGATAATGTTGCAACTCCAATGACTGCATGGATAAACCATTGGAGAGGCATAACTCACAGACCAACTGCATTTAAGCCAATGATTGGAAGACAACAAATAAATAGCAAATAAAAAAATAAAAACCTCCTACCGGATGACCAGCGAGCCACATTTAGTAATTAAAAAATTATGCAAATACGAAGACAGTACCTTAACCTTTAAATCAAGGCAAGAAAAAGTTGGCATAACTTTTTACATTCAAAAAATAAGAAAAAGAACTGAAGAGTAATATCAGTTGTTCTATCAGTTATGCCAAATAACCCATTAAAGGAAGTTCATCCAAAGAGTTTACTCATCCTTATGTTTTATTTGAACCTGTATATCCCTATTTCCTTTGTGGAACACAACCAAAATTATGTACAGTAAGACTTCCAAGCCATTCTTTGACATTCAATAGAAGTGAATGGGGGCCATTGCAAATAAGGGATTTTAGTGAAATTTTGCTACAGTTTCCGTCTGCTCCTCGTACAAAGCTATAATATTCACTACTGGTGAATTATTTAGGGTCATTTGACCAAAATGTTTCTCATGATCTTAAAACTATTATTTTTAAAATTATTAAAATTATTTTTGTAGACATATGTGCCAACATATTAATTTCAGTCATTAAAACTACAACTTTATAGAAAATGTTTCTGAAATTCATGATTAGAATCAAATAATGAAGAAACTCCAATCCTACCAGACAATCAGAGCCTAGAAAAGCTGGGAACCCCTTCAATACTACTTAGAAAGCATCTCAGTGTGACTCTTTAAGAAACTGGGTGATAAAATGAGTACATGTTTGCAAATACCAGGCAAAAGGTGGTTACTTTGAAGATGCTGTATTACAGTTTGATTTATTTAGAAATTTCTTTATCCACAACATAATTCTCAAAGTTACATTTGTGTTTTTCCATAGTTTTAATAAGTTAACCATTATGCTAAAATGTGGTAAAAATATTAATCAACAATTAGTAAGTGACCCTAAACATTTAAACAGTAGTGTACCTATAGCACACAAGTTGTATGTACTATGTTTGTGATGTCTTGTAGCTTGAGACACTGGTGTGAAAACTTGTGAAAAAATGTCTTTTTGTGGTTAACAGAGGAAAATGTCATAGTCGTTTGGAATGACATGAGGTTGAGTAGATGAAAAGCTATCCCTTTTAAACAAACATCTAAAATATGACAAAAAACATCTTCACAAACATCTGTAGTAGTATGCAAATAGGGTGCTAAATATAAATAAATATTATAATAATATAATATTTAGCCCTTTCCAGGGAGTCTTATGCCAGTGAAATAATGGCAAGGGCATCTGAGAAGCAGCACCACAAGGTGACAGTGAAATGTTCACATCTTGATTATCCACTTTAAAATAGGCAGACATGAGCTGACTAGTGTGTTGAAAAATACTAATAAATTTACAGTACAAGTATTTCAGTCCAGCCACTGTGCTGGTCATACATTTAATGTACCATCTATTCAGTCAAAACATTAGTAATATTAGTAACTACAGTAAGAAGAATATCTAAAGATTAAGAATTACACTCCTGCAGAAAGATCTGTAGAAGAGATAAACGCTAAATAGGTGGAAAATATTGCATTCATACGCTATGACATTCCCCTTTCCTGCAAATATGAAAGAGGTGTAATTACATTTGGCAGAAATGGTGGTGTTTTGATTTTTCATCACACACAATCCCACCAATCATCATTTCCCACAAATCACCCTATTCTCTATTTCTTTTTGCAAGCAAATTGGGTCAAGTTAAGACACAATAATCTGCCTTGATTTCTAAAGCAACTTTACAATACTTATTATAACAAATACTTACACAACTGCCATATCATGCACATGCTGTTGTTAAACCTGAAGCAGACACTCCAGAATAAACAAAAAATGTGTTTAAAGGATATATGATTAGAATCAAAACACAATTAAAATGTTTAAATAAATCTTAAATAAAAATGTCAGGTTTTTTTCCTTTTTTACAGCACAAAGTTGTTGACCAACAACTTGTTGGTCAAAAGTCCCAGTCACTTCATTAGAGACACACCCTTTAGTTTTCTGATCACATTCATGGTGTTTAATGAAATAACACTGATATGGCATGAAGTTGAATGGCAACTCTCAAGAGAGATGAAGTTGACTCTCAAGAGTGGTCTTCCTCAAATTCCATTTTTCAACAAATGTTTTTTTTACATTCTATCTCCAACTGAATCTGTTAAACCAAATATATTGTTAGACGGAAAATTGTGTCAATGTTAGTACCCAAACCCTGTGAAAACCATTGGATGGCTCCAGTGAGATGACCAAGCTGTCATCAGCATTCCAATTTAAGCCCAACATTTCCTTGTTCAGCAAAACATAACAGTGACATTGATAAAAGCACATTGACAAACAGAGATGATGAGATAAAGAATGGCAACATTAACATGGAGAAAATCACAATAATAATAGAATTAACAGTAGTATAAATCTAACTTCCTGGGTTGTGGTACCCCGAGGTTTGTCTGGTTTTACAGTTTTCCTAGAATATTCCAGGCTAAGCCGTTCAGACAGTGGGTCTCAGAGAATGGCACATGACAGAGGATTCAGCAGCCGAAGTGTACCAGCGACTCTCCTCACCTCCGCCTTCTCCTGCCTCTTTTCCTAGGGTTTGTTGTTTAGTTGTCTGCACTCCTCAACATTCACAAACACATTCCTCTATCCTTTTGCTTCTTTAGTCTTTTTGTCACAGGCACTCTTACATGGCATATTTTTGTGTCCATTCTCTTGCTAGTCTGTTGTACCTAAGAACAAAGATAAAGGACCTCAGTTCTATGTTCAACTGTAGAAAGAAACATTTGTCCAACGAAGAATACATTATGTGCAACTAAATGGATTGATCAACCACATCACAATTGTATTAGCATACAGTATTAGGGCACCTTCACACTAGAGAAACGCAGCAAAGAGAAAGAGGAAATGACCTGAATAAAGTAAAAAAAATAGTGGTCAGCCATTGCTAATGCTGATATCAGTGTGGCCGATATGCGTAAAATAAGTGTAAAATTGTTACAGCAAAAAAGATGCACAAAAGCTGAAACACGTGAAATACATAAACTCCCATTTTCTTTATTATTTGAAACAGAAAATGCATTATCTATTAACAAATCTGTAAATGGCAAAAATGAACCAAGGGGGAACCACTACTGTCTGTTAATCACCCAAGCTTGCACAAACACTGGGTGATGACGATAACCTCAAAATGTCTGATATATCATTCTACCACCAATAAAAAGAGGTGAAAATCACCAAAATCAGAAATGTTTTTTATGCATGTCAGTGAGGTTCCAAATAATAATCAGCTTCTAATTAAACAGTCAAACCAACTGTGAAAATACTTTGCATTTACATTTATGCATGGAGCAGACACTTTAATCCAAAGTGACTTACAAAGAGAAAGAGAGCATTAAACATTTTGCCCTAAGAATCAATGAGCCAAGACTACAAAGCTACATTTACAAGTGGGAATTACATTCTGATGCTAAAGACAGGATGAACAATAGAAGAGTTTTTTTTTATTATTGAACAAAGCTTTAGAACACACAAAGTAATGTGTGACTGACATATTCATGTACTCTTGAGGAAAGTTACTTACTTTTCTCTGTCTGCTTTATATGTATGTGCAATCTCAGGTACAAGCGGGTCATCTGGGTTTGGGTCACATAACAGGGAGCAGATGGACAACAAGACTAAAAAAGCATTGAGAAAAGATTAAAAACAACCTAATTTCAAAACATCCTTAAAATCACTGCCAAATCTTCTGTGTATAAAGCAAGAGACAAAGCAGGACCCGAGAACTGGTTGATATTTAGAATTGGCTCTATTTTGAAACTGAATGATTTTTGATGCTAGTAATAATTCTTAAATATCTGAACCTGCATGTCAAAAAAACTCCTCAAAATATACCATAAATCATTTCTTTGTTTTGTGTACTTAATTGTTTTGAGGCTATAACCTGTGTAATTACTAACTGGTTGTTGATGTTACCTTATTTTATAATATAAAACAGATTGAGGGCTGTTCTTCATGAACTCAAAAAATAAAATTACTAAGGAACCAGAATAGTTAATTTCCACATAGTGGTTAAAACATATTTATAAAGCAGGATTTGAGACACATGATATTATGCTTCATTCACACAAACATGTCTTACTCATTCTCTGTTTGTTTGCCATAACAAAAATAGCTTCCCGTACAGTGATGCAAACTAGTGCCACTTTTGCCACTATGTTTATCTGTCAGTCTAATTAAGATCATTTGTTAGTCTAAATAATTGGGTATAATACAGTTCGATGTTGAAAGTAATTATAAAAACAGGATCTGTATTTTGTGTGCACATTATTATTAATGGTGTTTTGAGTACTGAACATGCACTTTGCAGAATTTATGTTTGACTGATTATTTAATTTAATGTTACTTTAAGTAAACTTGACATTTCTACAATCTATTCAACTTCTTTCATTTTAATAATTCTCCTGTACTTACTCCTGTACATACTAGTATGTATGTAGTATTACACACTACATATTAGTTAAGTGTTCTATGACCTGTACACCAAGTTTAACAGCATAAAAACAATATAACTTATTTACTTTGCAGTTAAATGCACAAAGATCCCTTTTTTGCACCAAAATTAACTGAAGTTTAGTGCCCAAAAAGTTAAGTTTATGTTTTAACCTCCATCTATATATGTGACCCACGGCTCTGAGCCTGTATTAATGACTGTGAACAGAGTGTAGCAAAACAAAGTCAAATTCACACTACTGCAATATAAATTTACTGTTACTTTTAGTGACCATGGTGCTATACTGAAGACTGTATTACACAATATTCAATCTTTTTATCTCTCTCTAATAATACATTTATTTTAAAATTTAAATTACTTTTTCACATATTAATGCAAATGTTACATATATTCATATATAATTTTTTGACATTAATATGTTGCTTGAAATGACAACAGTAAACTTACCTTTGGATACAGTAAGTGCAGGTGACCACTGAGATCGTAGAATGTCCAGACAAATACTACCATTACTGTTAATATTGGGGTGGTAGATTTTTGTTGTGAATGCTACCTGTAAGTCAATGCAGAGTCCTGTTAACTACAGCATTAAAAGCCATTTACAAGTCTATAGTTGACTAATCTCCAAAACAACTGTATGTCAGTAACTGTAAGTAACTGACCTTTGGTGGTTTAAAGGGGTAGTCTGTTGGGAAATGAATTGTAAGAAAGAAAACACCTCCTTGATATGGACTGTCATTCTAAAGCAAATCAAAGGTGGACATAGTTTTGTTATTATTTCAGTATTTAATTTATTTTGATGAACTGCAATGGTCAATAGACAACAGCTTACGAAATGAACAGTTAAAAAGATTTCATAGTACAACAAATGATAAACAGTAAAGTTGAACAAATACTTGATGATGACAGTGATACATTAATTTATTTATGAGTCATACATTAATGAATTAATGTATTATATCTAACTAGTATGTGAAAGATGATTACTGTTTTTAACATATAGACATTTTAAAGGCACAGTAACAGCCCATTAAAAAAAATCAAAGTGGAATTTTTTTAATGAAGAAAACAGTGACAATTATATAAGTAGACTTTTAAAGGACGGATATGGTGTAGAATATGGTCCCTTTAAATAAATACAGAACATTTAAGGACATAGAGTCCTAATTTAAATGTAATCAGAGAAACCAGCTACTTACCGGCCCCATTATTGTTGCCTGCCAGTGAAACACTGAAAAACGTTTGATTATATAACACCAAAAAGCCAACAGTTTTATGGTAAAACACTAAGCATTCACAACAACAATAAGACTGGGTCATATCCTGCGTCAAGATATTTGACTGGTGACAACATGATGTTGGTGTATTCGGCAACTTGACATACATTTCAATATGTCCCATGAACTGGTCTTATTTTTACTTATTTATTTGCATTTGTGATTAATTTGCAAAAGCTATCAATGTTGCACAACTCACCAATAATGTTGTACCAGCAGAAACTTGCTCATTGTGCATGGGAATTAGTGCTGGATCATCTTAAATTCTGTCATTGTTGACTCACTCTTATGATGACAATTTCACACTAAAATCATGTCAGTTTCTATGACCTCATCATTTCATCTGTGTTGTTGACATCAGAATGTCCTTGTTGTAAAAGGTTGAAATTCTGGATCTTGTGCAAACAACACAAAATATCTTGAGGTGTCATATCAGCTACCACAGCTTTACTGTAAAATTGCTTGAATATCTAGGTTGTTTTTCCATCAAAACCGGATACTTCTTGCATTACAAAGAAAAAAAGTAAGCCAAAATGGGTTTGGAAAGACATGAGGATGAGAAAATGACAGGTAAACTGTTCCTTTAATGGAAGCTACACTACCAGATCCTAATGATCTTAAAAATCTTTTAATCTGAAGGTGTATGTTCCAATGTTTGAAATTACTTTGTAGACAAAAATATAATAATTGTGCCAACATTAATTTCTTAAGTGTATGATTTTGCAAATTCTAGGCAAACTAGAAAACTAGACATGAAGATTGAAGATGCTAAAATAGAGTTCATTTATTTTTGATGCTTTTAGTCACAACATAATTCCAACAGTTACAACTGTGGCTGTAACCCATGGTTTTGATAGATTTACTATTATTCTAAAATATGGAAAAATATAAATAATAAGTGAGTCTAAACTTTCGATCAGTAGTGTATATTACGTGCGAATCTCTTTGTGCACACTAGTGCACACTATTCGAAAGACCTGACAAACTCAGCCAAAACATTAATAAATTCTAATTTCATCCTTCTCCTTAATGTACTCACAGTCTTCCCCAACTGGTCCTGCTGAACACTGGGCTGGTGGATCTCTCTGTAGGTCTGTGAGTTCCTGAGAGCAAAGACATAAAAACAGTCATATTTATGATATCAAAGCCGTAAGCTTAACCTATGACCATCCACAATTTCATATCACCTATAACACCTGTTATTCATTACTTAGCAACTTTGCAGGAGCACCGCTACCCACTTCACATAGAAACAGGTCAGTCAATCATAAAAGAGATCATAAAGACATCTGGTTTCAGGGCCAGAGGAAGAGAATGGGAAATGGTCATGAACTAAAAAACTGTTTAATGGTACAAGATACCTTGACAAGGTTCTGGGAGAACCTCAAAATTGTATCAGTCTATGCCAGGGACCATTATTTATTCAGAATGCTTTCTAAAAACAGAATTTGGCTCGTGGTGGTGGAATGTGTTTGCCGATACACACTTGTATGGTTTGGCTGAGAGATCTGTTCCCATACTGAGTTGGAGATTTTAGATTTCAGAAACAAGTACCAGTACAACCAACCACACTGAATGAATACACTGTTACATAAACAAACAATTTTAACTGAACAACACAACGCTTCCTCCATATTCAACCAAAATAACCACATGATAATGTGTATTTATATAAAATACTGTATTTTAGATATTGTCATAATTATGACATCACAACCATGAAAACATAAACATATCACCACACACATTTACCTATAGTCCAGTATTTAGCAACTTGTGCAGGCCTGGCCTGACAGACAACAGTGTGAAATGTGCCTCTACATAGATGTTAGCAAATCATAACAGAGGTCATTTACATATACAAGTTTTAAAGATAGATTTTTAAAAAAGCCTAGTCGGTCAGAGAAAGGGTGAAATATCATGTAAAACTAAACACATTTATTAAAACTACTATTAAAATCAGCTTAACCGATATATTTGAACTAATATGTACACTTTTCTACCTAACTGGTCGCTATTTATAGTCTTGTTTAAACGCCATTAACAGGTTAGCAATGTGCAGGTATGTTACAATAATTTGGTCACCATATACAGCCAGAGCTTAACAAAATCCAAATCACGTGGATCATCATTAATGATCCACAAAACTAGCAGTTCTGCTAGTTTTGTGGTTTGCTATAATTGTTGGTCTGTATTTGAAATCAGGTACATGCTGGAAACTCTTTTGAAACATTCAGTTAAAATACTTAGTATGGCCATGTTACCCTTGTAATCGACCTCTACAGGGGATCTGTGTATTGCTAGAAGTTGCTGTATGACTCACAATGCCTGAAAGGGCTGCGTCTAAAGATAGATATGGAGCTGTCAGCTGTTGATGTACTCAGCCCTGTGCAACCACTCAATACAAGAGAGATAAGCAGAACATCATCCCTGACCACAAAACACATCAAACCTTGAAGCAGATGGGCTATAGCAGCAGAAGACCACACCAGCTGTCACTCCTGTCAGCTAAGAACAGGCGAGTGAGGCTACAGTGATAATGGGCTCACCAAAATTAGAAAATTGAAAACAGAAGATTGAAAAAAACATTGCCTGGTCTGATGAGTCTAAATTTCTGTTATGGCATTCAGATGGTAGAGTAGTTATGAACAATTATGGATGCACTGATCCATCCAGCCTTGTGGATGGTGGTGCAATAGTGTGGCAGATGTTTTCTTGGCACACTTAGGGCCCCTGGTACCAACAAAGCATGGTTTAAATGCCAGTTTCCCTGGGTATTGTTGCTGACTGTGTCCATCTCTTTATAACAGTGAGTTTAATGCATTCAGGTGGGCTCCATAGTTACCAGATCTCAGGCCTGTAGAGCACCATTGGGATGTGGTGGAAGAGGAGACTATCATCAATGTGCAGCCGACAAATCTGCAGCAACTGTGTGATGCTATCATGGCAATATGGGTCTCTACCATCTTGTTGAATCTATGCCACAATGACTTCTGAAGTTCTGAAGCTCTGAAGCAAATAGGGTCTAACCCAAGACCAGCATGGTGCACCCATTAATAAAATGGTCTGTGGGTGTAAATAATCATTCATTACTATTATCATTAACTGTAGGCGGTTTGCAGTTACCAAGCAATGTAGCAATTATTATACAAAAAAATTATTTAAGCAATATTATTTTCATATTTAAAACAGCTTCCAATAAAGGCAAAAAATTGCTAGTTTCTAAGTGAAACTAAGAATTAGCAAAAGCAACCTTTTTTTAAATTATCTCTGGGTACAACAACAAAACACCAGATGCTAACTTACATCTGTTTTAAAGGGAAATGGCGATAGCATACAATAGCTTTGTGTAAGGTTTAGATTGAAATTTCAGTCGTTATTCACTAATAACCTTTTCTTCCTCCACAGCTCACAAATCACACATCTCGCCAGGATGAGAATGTGAAGCTGATGTCACACTGTTAAATTCTGAGCAAATGTTTTGATGCCATATTAGGAGGATAGCACTGAAAGTTTTGATTTTCTTTCATGATTATGAGAACAGTTGCAGAAACTTGCCTTATTGTTAGAGGAGAAAACTGGACAATATAACACATTTTTCGACGTTTTTACATGTATAAACACATAGGAAAGCAGATTGAGGGGGTGATAAGATGACATCGGATAGCAAATCTATTAAAGTTGTTACTAATTAAACACATTGCTTATCACTTAATAAAATAATCATATTGCTGAGTGTTTTACATCAAGTTTTACATTTTTCTTGGTTTGAAAACGAACATTACCTTTGTGACTGTCACTCAGCTAGCAGAATGTTCCCCACAGCTACTACAAAACTGTACACAAAATTCTAGGGATTTGATTTTGGTTGTCATTTATTGAAATATGTGTATATATTAAAAACGTTGATGTTTGTCCACTAAATGTCACCTACAATCTCTGATTCCTCTCTGTGGCAATGGTAAAGTGAATAGACAAAAAAAAGGATAGACTTCTGTCAGCTTGCTGAACACATTTTTATTTGGATATTTCTACCATATGATGGCTGAAGCAGTAACGAGTGGCAGCATGATAGTGTTTTCATGGTAACCAGATACATTGTAAAGAGAATTCTACAAAACTGTAGTGAAAACATTAAATTTCTTTGCATGACAATAAAACATCTCTTTCCTGCAAACGATACCATGAAAAATGTACAGATTTAATTTCAAGGCAAACTAAACCAAATGGTAAGCATGTATCTATATTAATGTCAATATCAGCAGAGTGTGGTGCCCCAACATGCACTGCAGCGTGACGTAGGTTCACATGGGGTGCTTCTCAATACTCAAATTGATGCTTCCTCATTTCCTCGTTTCTCCATCCTCCAGCCCGTGACCTGGAAACCGATCAAAGTCAGACATCTTGAAGGACATCTCAATTCTCTAACTGCACTTGTGGAGGTGAGGAATGAGGAGTGAGGAAGCTTTCTGAGGAGGCATGAGCGAGGAAACATTGGTGTATCCTATGTGAAAGTGACGCCACCAAGCATCCTTGCATCCTTCCCTCCCAATGGGGTGGAGCTAAGACACAAGGAAAAGAAGCAAGGAAAGGAAACGAGGACGCACAAATAAGAACTGACAAGTACCCATTCTCTTAACATCACAAAGGCTGTGTTCTAAAGTCCCAACATGCTGACGTAACATTCCCATTATCATACTCAAATGCCATTCGCTTTGTAGGAAAGTGAAGAAGTAAACAAGTGAACGGCTTTAGACACAGCAGAAGTCTGCCTTTCAAACATCCTGCACACTGAGGTTATCTTTGACGACACTTGATGAGGTGGCACCCGAGATATACAGCTAATAGGACGCAGCCATCTGGCCATGTAGAATTTTGATATGGAGGTTAATTATTTCTTCGTAGTTTCATAGCATTGTGCGTTTATATTAATGTTCTTTTGTTCGCTGGAGGCATCTGATAGAGCGTTTGGACCCGGAAGCGGTGGTGCGTGACGTCAAAATTAACGAGCGATTGTCGCAGATGAACGTGATTTCATGGAAAAGATCTGTAGAAGATTCATTACAAATTCTTCAAAGAATAAAAGCGAAGTGAGTAAATAATTATGGAACATTTATTGTTACTTGAACTATTCCTTTTATTATGGAACACTGGAAAATATTGAGAACTCACTGAAAACAAAAAACAGTTGCAATGTGATTAAAGTTGTCTGTCATGCGGGCAGAGTAATGAATCTGTTAAAAATATCCTCCGCTGTCCTAGTGCCCTATTTGCAGAACCATATATGGACACATTGACATTGGGATTCAGTATTTGGCAACTTGAAGCGGTTGTCCATCACGCATGCGCATCAGTGGTAATTCTCTCATTCATGATGATGACTGCCAACTACAATTACTCGTTTTAACAATCATTACAGGCCCAGCGTATTTACATAGCACAAATGGTTCACAACAGCACCTGTCACACACAGGATCCTGTGTTAGTATGTGTTTAGATCCCTATTTTTCAACATCACATAACGACAATTTAAGTTGTCGATCACAGATTAAGCAAAGCAAACAATTGCGATCAACCTTTTCTAAGTTACGGTTAGTGTTAATATAGGCACGCAGTGAAAATGTAATGGTCAGAAAGAGAATATGCGCCTGTCGAATGCATACATCCACCATTGCCCATTCCTCTTTGTCTAACCAGACGGGAACAAAATGAGAAAAGTGCAACTGTTTTGCCTTTACAAAGACATCAGATGTTTATGTGATGACAGTGGTAGAGAAAATCGCACACAATGAATGCATACTCACCTTTTGGATTCTTTTCAACGCCATTTGCTCGCTTTACCACACACTGATCTAGTCCTGATACTATTGGCCTGTACAGTTTGGATGAAACCGCAGCAGTTGTCTTTCCCCCAAGAATCACACGTTACATTTGTAATAACGCAAATACCAAGCACACATTTGGACATTCACACGACTGTGTAAACATCACTCCCCGATTTGAGAAATTCTTACCCCCTCTAACCTCACTGACACTTTTTAGTGCTATACTAGACAGCAATGCAGTAATATCGCGACAAAAGCAACAATCGAAGGTAACATCGCGCGTGTAGAGGGTGATCATGGGAAGTGTATTCCTGTAGGCGTGACAGCTAACGTTTGCAAAGTTGTGATCTAGAATAGTAATAAGTGGAAAAAATGCATTCAGCGACTAGAATTGTTTCAGTGTACTGCTTTTTACAACAATCATAGGTTTATAGTAATTAAATTAGGCTACTAAATTGCGATTCAATTTCCATTAATAAAAAATCATTCTAAATCAATCAAATCATAATAAAGAATCATTCTCTTCTGATTTACTGTGTTCTGAAACCAACAATAAAAACTACACACTGGACAAATGATAGGCATCTTTTATTTCTTACCCATCACAGCACTATGCTGACTAAAATAAAATTTTAAGAAAGAGTTTAAAAAACTCTTTTTCCAAAAGATGGCGCCGTTTGATTATTTGAAGGAAGTGAAGGCACGGCAAACTATTCAGCACACAGGTGTACCTTACGATCACGTTAAAAACTTCTAAATAAATCATAATGAAATCAATATTTAGCATAACGATAAGCTAAATACATCATAATGCTTCCAATAATACTTATACGAGTATTCCAATCAAATGCTCTAATTCTACTTCTAATCCTCAAATGCTAATTCTACTAATCAGTGCTATCACTTAAAAACAGTCAATATTTAATATTTTATGTAGATTTAAAAGTGCAGTTTGTGGTGTTGGTAAGCTAAGCTGCTTTACATTGACAGGACCTCTTCTGTAGAGGTGCTTTGGATTGTGTTCTTGACATAAAATTATATCTCCTAAAATTACACAATATGCAATTTACCAATCGACTGACATAAACTTTAAAACTATTTCATAAAGTAGCTGTTCTATTTTCATGTTTAATAATATATGATTGGGATAATAAAATTGGGGTTTTATTCCCTGTTAATAAATGGAGCACCACAGAGAACCTTTATTTTAGTGGGGAAATAGCTTTAAACTCATTTGCTTAAAACCAATATTTAAATGGATGTATTTTATGAATTTTATTATTCAGCAACAGTTTTTAAAACAGCTTTTAAAAGCAATAAGCTGTTGAGTAGCCATGCTAGGGAGACCAGCTTTTGTAAGGACTGAGTCTCAGTAACTATAAGGTTTAGGTCAAAAGTCCAATTACACATCTGCTTATGCTCTAGAAGAGTTTTTGTAGTTGATTTCAAACTTTCATAAATTAGAATCATTTTTTTATCCACCAAACTAAATTTTTTAAAACATCATCACATTTTCTCATACATTCTGTATTTATATTTATGCATTTGGCAGACACTTTTATCCAAAGTGACTTACAATGCATTCAAGTTGTGCATTTGATCAGTATGTGTGTTTCTTGGGAATCAAGCCCACTATCTTTTGCTCTGCTAACACAGTTAAGCTAGAGGAACACTGTATGTATAATGAAGCTAAATTTTAACTGAAATGATGTGTTATTTGGACATTTTTTAATAAATGCTAGATTGGGGCATGCAGTCACATTTTATTAGGTTTTTATATTACACGATTACACGTTTTCATTTGTTTTTTAAAAATGTTGTCTCCTTTCAGTGTTTGCTGTTTCATAGCTGTTTGTGTTGGAAAGCCATTAAATGTATTATGGTGTTTAATGGCAGTGTCGCTCCCTTGTGACAACCCTGCTATTAGCTGAACTGCAAATAAACTGTAGGCCTATATTTTTCTTAGGTAATCATAGTGGAAATATTCAATAGCTTTTTGTTGCCACAATAAATAATAGAAGACTATTCTTTTAAGGTTGACCAAAATTGACAAAAAAGACAATACCCCTAAAAATATTCAGTTCAATACAACTTTATTTGACTATTCTTTTAAGGTTGACCAAAATTGACAAAAAAGACAATACCCCTAAAAATATTCAGTTCAATTCAACTTTATTTGTATAGCGCTTTTACAATGTGGCATTGTCTCAAAGCCGCTTTACAGGGAGGAAAAAGAAAAAACAAGGAAATATAGACAATGATACAGTAACAATGGTATGTCAATTATCAATCAATTATCAATAACTAAGTATCGAGTAAGATATTAACTATGGAGTATCAAATATCTATTATCCGCAGTCTCCCAGTGAGCACTCCAACACGGCAACAATGGCAAGGGACCCAAACTCCAATGATGAATGTGGAGAAAAAAACCTTGGGAGAACCCAGGCTCACCGGGAGGGTCATTTCTCCTCTGACGCGTTACAGTTGCAAACAGTACTGTGCTATAAGGGTTTATAGGTTTACAGCGTCACAGTCAGTATTCTGATTTAAAATTTTATATATTTGCAGCATCATAATCAGTGCTGTTATGATTTCAGTATTGATTTATAGTAATAACTAATTTTAATTTGGGCCTGGTGATTTTATATTCATTTTATGTTAGCCTGATGGCTGACATAATACAATCAGGGATGTTTTGGCTAGGATGCCGATGTTAAATGAGACTGAGAGCAGCTATAACATCAAACTGCTGGCATAGACAGAATCATGTATTTTGCTAAAAATATGAGTATAGATTAACAGTTGCATTAATGTAATAGGTGATGGTGGCGGTTGATTTTTCACAGTTCCCATGGTGGTCACCCCCTCCTTGGTTAGGCTGTTGTGAGCGTTGTCTCGCCAAACTGGACTTAATCTGTATCGCTCAGAGTCCCTCGGAGGAGAGGGAGGGAGAGAGGAAGATAAAGAGAGGGAAACAAAACAGACTTGTATTAGCGTAGCGGCCATTCTCACACAATGTAGAAGCCATGTAGTAGAGTGGGTAAAAAGTGTGCTCGGTTCCGGTTATGCCTAGCTGTTGCGGCCTAGGTGTGACAGTAGTTGAGTTAAGTGAATGTTTGTCTGAAGAGATAGGTCTTTAGTTTAGACTTGAACTCCTTGAGTGTGTCTGAGTCCCGAACATTGCTGGGGAGGTCATTCCATAGTTTTGGTGCTAGGTAGGGGTTTAGATATGGTTTAGATATTTAGATATTCTTGGAATTATTAGCAGGCCACTGTTTTACGAGCGCAGTGTCCGCAATGGATTATAATCTGAAAGTAATTCATGAATGTATGAAGGCGCTAGACCATGTAGGGCTTTATAAGTAATTAATAGTATTTTAAAATTAATGTGATATTTTACAGGTAGCCAGTGCAGTGTTGCTAGAATTGGGCTTATATGGTCGTATTTCTTAGATCTAGTGAGCATTCTTGCAGCTGCATTTTGGACCAGCTGAAGCTTATTTATTTGTTTTGCGTGACAACCCCCCCCCAGTAATGAGTTACAATAGTCAATTCTTGAGATCATAAATGAGTGGATAAGCTTCTCAGCATCTGAGACAGACAGCATGTGACGAATCTTGGAAATATTTCTAAGGTGTAGGAATGCAGTACGACACATACTGGAAATGTGACTATCGAATGAAAGGTTCTTAGGATCACACCGAGGTTCTTAAATGCGGAAGCTGGTACAATAGTGCAACCTTCAATAAGGATGTTGTAGTCTGTCAAATCTAGTTTAGAGCTATTGGGTTCAATAATCAAGACCTCTGTGTTATTTGGGTTAAGCAGGAGGAAGTTGTTAGCCATCCATTTTCTGATGTCGTTAATACAGTCTGTTAACTTAGAAAAGTGATGGGTTTTGCCATGTTCTAAGGAAATGTAAAGCTGAGTATCGTCAGCGTAGCAGTGAAAACTAATGTCATATTTCTTAATAATATCTCTAAGCGGAAGCATATATAATGAAAAAACAATAGGACCAAGAACGGAACCCTATGGCACACCATATTTGACCTGAGAGTAACAGGACTTTTCCTCGTTAACATAGGCAAAGTGGTAATGGTCAGTTAAATAGGATTTAAACCAGGCTAGTACTTGACCACTAATGCCAACACAGTTTTGCAGTCTATCAAGAAGAATTTTATGATCTATGGTATCAAAAGCTGCACTGAGGTCCAGTAATATAAGAAGGGAGGTTTCACCGCGGTCAGATGCTAAAAGGAGGTCGTTTGTAACTCTGAGCAAGGCTGTTTCTGTGCTATGGTGGGGCCTAAATCCTTATTGAAATTTGTCATATATGCTATTTTTTGCTAAAAATGTCTGTCCAGACACTACTTTATCCAGTATTTTCGATAAAAAGGGGAGATTTGAAATTGGTCTGAAGTTGGTCAGCTCTCCCTGGTCGAGATTTTGCTTCTTAATGATAGGCCTAATAACGGATGTTTTAAAAGCTGCTGGGGACTGGTTGAATAGATTTGATATTTTTTCTGATTGCTCTATTTTATTTGCAAAGATTTTCCTACAATCATTACTACTGTGCTGTAGTTTAGCATCTCTGTCTGTTGATACTTTGTCTTTGGTCAGATTTGCAACAATATTGGAAAGAAATGGATTATTCTGATTTTCTCCGATCAACTTGCTTAGGTAGGTAGATTTTGTTTTAGTTTTTAGAGACTGTTTGTATTTGTGGACACTCTCTTTCCATGCATCACGCCATACCTCTAAGTTTGTATTCCTCCATCTACGCTTCATTTTTATAGCTGCCTTTTTAAGAGCTGATAAGTCGTTATTATACCATGGTGCTGGCGCTCTCTCCTTCACCTTCTTAAGCCTAATTGGTGCGACAACTTCTAGGGTACCTGAAAAAACTTTGTTTAAGGTTTCTGTCACAGCATCGAGATCTTCAATGTTGTTTATTACATGATGCGTTTGAGACAGATCTGGAAGATTGCTAATAAAACTCTTTGGTAGTAGATGTGACTGTTCTGCTTGGTCTTTGTCGTGGTGTTGGACGAGAGGGCTCATCTAACATTACAGTGTAGAAGATAAGGCAGTGATCTGAAATAGCATCATTCTGAGGTAATATTTCAATGTTGTTTATATTGAGTCCAAATGACAGGATTAGGTCCAAAGTGTGATTACATTTATGAGTGGGTCCCGACACCTTTTGACTAACGCCAAGCGAGTCCAGGATATCCATAAAAGCTGTGCGTAACGCATCATTTGGGTTGTCGACATGGATGTTAAAGTCACCAATGATTAAGGCCCTATCTACGGTGACTACCAGTTCTGACAGGAAATCTGCAAATTCTTTAAGAAAGTCTATATGATGGCCTGGTGGTCTGTAAATGGTAGCCATGACAAAAGGCAATTGTTTGTTGCGATTGTCTGTAAGTGACATATTTAACACCAATATTTCAAATGATTTAAAGTTGTGCTTAAATTTATGATTGACATCAAATATTTTGCTATAGATTGTAGCAACACTGCCACCTCTACCCTTCAAATGAGGCGCATGTTTATAGTAATAATGTTGTGGTGAATATTCATTCAGGCTTATGAAATCATCTCTTTTAAGCCAGGTTTCTGTCAGGCACAGCGCATCCAAATTGTGGTCTGTAATAATTTCGTTGACCATAAGTTCTTTATTTGAAAGCGACCTGATGTTAAGCAGGCCGAATTTTAGCATTTTCATACTATCAATTTGTAGGTTGTTTCCTAGTTTTATATTAATCAGGTTTGTGTGTTTTGATTCAAAGCATGCTTTATGTTTGTTTGTTCGGGGAGCAGACACAGTCTCGATATGTTGATATTTAGGGGGTACAGACTCTATGTGCTGTGAATTATGTGACCTATGTGACATGTCAAGGCGGCTTGCAGGCGGATGGATAAGCCAATCGTTCTGCTTATTCTTGTATATATAAAAATATTCAACAGTTATAAAGTTAAACACTTCCACTGTGTGTCATGCACAACAACAAGTTCACAATACAGCACAACCTTAAATAAGCTGAGTAAGATGGTTACAGTTTTTTATGTTCCCCTTTAGAATGTTTAATGAAATTTGAACCTATGTCACACCACGTTGTATGCTGCGGTGGCGCCACTGTTTCAGGGGGATCACCCTCTGCTGCTGATACTAAACTTAATATATCATTATATTACATATTATATATTATACTGTATATTATACATTAGACTGCTTACCATTTGTTTTAGTTTGCCTTGAAATTAAATCTGTACATTTTCCATGGTATCGTTTGCAGGAAAGAGAAGCTGTTTTATTGCATTGCATGACATTTTGATGTTTTCAGTATAGTTTTGTAGAATTCATTTCACAATGTATCTGGTTACTATAAAAACACTATCATGCTGTCACTCGTTACTGTTTCGGCCATCATATGGAAGAAATATCCAAATAAAAATGTGTTTAGCTGACAGAAGCCTATCCATTTCTTTGTCAGAAACATTGTAATGCAACTGTTGTTTTATTAATGTCTTTGTATATATTCACTTTTCTATTGCACAGAGAGGAATCAGAGACTGTAGGTCACATTCATATATATTCATTCATATTCAGGTCATATATATATATATATATATATATATATATATATATATTGATTTATTGATTTATTTATTTCAACATATGTCAAACCAAATCAAATCCCTAGAACTTTGTGAACAGTTTTGTAGTGGCTGCTCACTCATAGTGACACTCATACACACAAAGGTAATGTTAATTATCAAACCAAACAAAATACAAAACTTTTAAAAACGTTTTAAAACTTGCAGCAGAAATTACCTACAGTAGTGTCATCTTTCATAACCATGGCAGAAAATCAAAATACTGCTCTAAACTCACTAGCATATAGGCAGTGCGATCCTTAAGTTAAAACAAAGTTTCTTAAGTTAAATCCTTGAGTTAAAACAAAACAATTTCCAAGAATTCAACACAGCGTGACATTAGCTTCACATTCTCTATGTGCTTTGTCTTGTAACAAAGGGTACTTCTGTGAATATAGATCCTATGTTCCCACCTGAATGAATTATCATGTTAGTGAAATTCTTGCCACTTATTTAATGTTAGACATCCATTTAGGCTGTAACTTTTAAGCAGTCAATAAAACGCAGTTGCCAACTACCACTCATATGATTCCACAGACAATTCGATTTGATTCGCAAAATTTGCGAATTGCATAAGTGCATATCTGAACAAGCTTTTTCAGATTGAGTGAGGCTGAAGAACAACACACAGATGTGTGTGTCATCTGTTACCCGTCATGGATAACAGCTCATCTTCCATTAGTTAGCGAGTCCAAAGATGCTTCATTTTATTATGTGTTTAGCCTAGTGGAGCAGTGCGCAGATAAACCAGGGGATTGTGAGGGTGATTACTTTATCATTGTGCTGCTTCTATTCATGTGCGAGTCAGCTGGTTGCTCGAGTTTCTGCACTGCCTTGTCTCTCAAACCCTCATGAGTTTCCCTCTCTGTGTTTTAAACAAGGCGAGGACAGAAGAGTAGCCATTCTCTTCACAGGCTCGCATGAATAGCTGCTACTATTCAGTGCTCTTAAATGGCTCGCCTCAGTGTCAGGTTAAAGGATCTTCTCCTCAATGTGACGTTGAGACAGAGTATTTTCCTTTTGCAGACCTAGAGAATCCTGCTGATAATATGCCATTGTCAGGGCTCATCCCTGCTCTGTGAATAACTTCACTGTCCCAGGGGAGTTGGATGCAGTGTGGCAGAGAAGAGCTGGGATGGGCAGGCCTAAAGCAAGGGGTTTGCCTGGGGTGAGCACCCAATCAAACAAAAGATTTTTTAAGGCACAGTTAAAAGGAATTGAAAACTCAAATCGGTGAGAATCAGTATTGTCGTTTCTGCAGAGAAAAAAATCACTTGTTCTTAATGTTTCTCAGAGACTGCAATGAGAATAAATGGAGAACAATTAAGTGCTTTACCAGTAATCTCACACGTGTCTCCTCTTGATTTTCAGAAGAGATCTCAATAATGTTTCAAACAGTGCCAAAATGCCAAAGTCAGCAATAAAGAAAAACAGAGATTTTGTGCACACTGCATATTGTATATTATTCATATATTTGTATAATACACAGTATAAAAATCTAAGAATGCAAAAAAATCTAGAATTCAAAATCTAATTCAACCCTTATTTGGATTTTTTTAAACACAGAAACATTGTAAAACTAATAACAAACATTTTAATAAGAAATAAGTCACCAGGTTCCTCAGGGATAAGTTCTTGCTCTTCTCCTCTTCTTGATATACACAGCTTCTCTGGGTTCAGTCATTAAAGCACATGGCTTCTTACACCATTGCTATGCAGATGACACACAGCTTTCCTTATCATTCCAGCTGAGACAGGTGACCCCACCATCTCTGCTCAGATCTCTGTTTGTCTTTTAGACATCTCAGCCTGGATGAAGAAATAGCATCTTCAGATCAATCTCAGCAAGACGGAACTTCTGATAATTCTGCCAACCCATCATTAGAACACAACTTTGCAGTTCAGCTTGGATCATCAACTCTTACACCTGCTCGGTCCATTAGGACCACAACCTTGGGGTGGTGTTTGATGACTAGCTGAAATTCACTACTCACATTTCAACAGTCTCTGTGTCATGCAGGTACATGGTCTACAACATCAAGAATATCAGACCTTTCTTGTCTAAGCATGCAACGCAGCTCCTAGATATATGTCCCCTCCTGCCAACTATGTTCTGTAAACGAGCAGCATCTGATTGTTCCCCCAGAACGAGGTACTCAATAGGTACCAAGTAGCAGAACCCTTCTACTGTTTATCCTGTCTTTAACATCAGAACACGATTAACATTTGTAAATGTATCTTTGTAGTCTTGGCTTGTTGGGCAAGATGTTAAATGCTCTCTCTCTCTTTGTAAGTCGCTTTGGATAGAAATGTCTGCTGAATGAATAAATGTAAATGAGAATTAATAAGAATTAAATATAGAAATAAATAGTTCTAGGTGTCTAATCAAATACGTTTTTTGTAACACTGGCTTTAACTAATTTGCACAAAAGATCAGATTTACATTGCTTCCATTAAAGCACACATAATAAAACATTCTCAGATCATTCCAGGAAAATATTGATTACCAGGTGTAGGTGTGTATTTAAGCAAAGGAGGGACAGAAAAACCGCAATACATGTTAATTTTTCAATACTCCATATCACTCAAATTGTTACACTGATAATATAATTTGTAATAAAAATATAATGAATTATAATATTATGATAATATGTATGATAATGCATAATAAAATAATAGAATCAGTGGTATCAGACCAGATTTGGACCAGAATGTCTATGTTGAATTCTGTATATTCCCATATTTCAATTGATATTCCAGCTGGAAAATTTGCACTATGCATGTGCATTATGTGTATTGTGCGTATATTATTATACACATTATACATATGTTGTACTTGTTGTGTATGTCATGCATTCTGATTTGTGTGTATCAATTTGTGTAAATATATTACATACATACTGTACGAAAATGTGTATAGTACAAATTTTTACTTTTGCTTGTCCTTTATACAATGTGTGTTACAATGTTTGGTGCACTGTAGACATGGTGATGTGACAGAGATTTAGAGTTTTTGATAACAAACATGAACTCTGAACTCTGCTTAACATTAGCAAGAACAATAGTGTGTCGTTAAAAATGATGTCCTCTGCTTTTTGGCAGTCTGTGCTTGCCCAAATCCAAACAGAATGTTGATAAGACAGTCATTATGTAATCAAAACAGAACTTGCCAGGCTTGTGTTAAACAGGGAAATGTTTTTTACGGCTACCACTTCAGGCATGGGCAGGGGCTTTAGATGAGTGTGTGAGTGTATGTGTGTGAATGCTCATAAAATTAGAGAGTCTCATACACTCTCTGTCAGTGTTGGGTTTCCGTAGACCAAACACGTTGCAGTATTTTAGAGTGTCTACTTTCACCATCCGGGTAATGATGGATGCCCCCAGGTCCTGGGTTGCTGTTTGTGTGTGTTATAGGAGAGGCCTGACCTGTCTTACACTAAACACAATTGAAAATGGAACTGTAATGTGAGAAGTAAGGCCTGTGGGTTATCTTGGCTCAGTGGCCATATCTAAATGAGAAAGCCCCTTTCATAACATACAGAGACCTTCACCTTCTGCACTCAAACACAGTTGTTGCAAGTATTTGTAAGCCCAGACTACCTGTGTAAAACATATTTGTTGTTAAGATGACACCTGTAATGAGACTATTTGATTTTATATATATATATATCTTTACTTACCCTCTAGTCATTTTAAACCTGCATGATTTTTTTATTCCATGGAATACAAAATGAAAACAACTAAAATATTGCTAACGGCTGACAATCAAGTGAAGTCAGTGGAGTTTATTGTCATTTCAACCATATACAAGTACATTGTAAAATGACGTAACAATGTTTCTCCAGGACCGAGGCGCTACATAAACACAGATCAACAAGGGACTACATAATTTAAATATAATTTATACATAAGTTAATAAGTGCAAACATGTGCAGACAGAACAAGACAGTACAAGTGTAAGCATAAGACTATGTACAGTAGAAGTGTGTAGCAGCATAGACGTGCAAAAAATTGCAGGATGGAGGATGAGTGTGTGCATATGTATGTGTGTGTTCCTTCAGTCCAGTTTCTGTGTATTGAGGAGTCTGATAGCATTGGGGAAGAAACTATTGCACAGCCTGGTCGTAAGGGCCAGAATGTTTCATTACCATTTACCAGACGGCAGGAGCATAAAGAATGTGTGAGAGGGGTGTTTGGGGATATTCACAATGCTGGTGGCTTTGCGGATGCAGCGTGAGGTGTAAATGTCCTTGATGGAGGGAACAGAGACCCTGATGATCTTCTCAGCTGTCCTCACTATCCGCTGAAGGGTCTTGCGTTCCAAACCAGGCAGTGATGCAGCTGCACAGGATGCTCTAGATAGTCCATCTGTAGAATGTGGGGATGATGGGGGGTGGGAGATGTGCTTTCCTCAGTTTTCTCAGAAAGTACAGGCGCTGCTGGGCTTTCTTAGTTATGGAACTGGTGTTGGGCAACGAGGTGAGGTTCTCCGCCAGGTGAACACCAAGAAACTTGGTGCTCTTGACGATCTCCATGGAGGAGCCGCCGATGTTCAGTGGTCCTTCTGTGCTCTTCTGAAGTCTACAACCATCTCTTTTGTTTTGTCCATGTTCAGAGACAGGTTGTTGGCTCTGCACCACTCTGTTAGCCACTGCACCTCCTCTCTGTATGCTGACTTGTCGTTCTTGCTGATGAGACCCACCACGGTCGTATCATATGTGTCTTTACCCTTGTCCAGGTGGGTGAGCGCCAGATGGAGGGTGATAGTGATAGCGTCATCTGTTGATTGGTTGGGGCAATAAGCGAATTGCAGGGGGTCCAATGATGGGGGCAGCAGGGTCTTGATGTGCCTTATGACAAGCCTCTCAAAGCACTTCATGATCATGGGTGTAAGTGCAACAGGACGGTAGTCACTGAGGTGGGACACTGGAGACTTCTTTGGCATGGGAATGATGGTGGTGGCCTTGAAGCACGTCGGAACAACAGTGCTGCTCAGAGAGGTGTTGAAGATGTCTGTGAAAACATCTGCCAGCTGGTCTGCACATCCTCTGAGCACTCTGCCAGCAGCCTTCCGCGTGTTGACTCTGTGTAGAGTCTTCCTAACATTGTGTGTCTCTGCTGGCCATGAAATGGTTATGGATTCTCTGAGTGTGTGTGCGCTTTGCCTCTCTGATAGCCTGGGACAGTTTGGCCCTCGCAGTTCTTAGGGCCGCCTTGTCACCTGCTCTGAAGGCGGAGTCTCGGGTCCTCAGTAGCGCATGCACCTCTGCAGTCTTCCATGGCTTCTGGTTGAAGCATGTGGTGATGGTCTTGGACACGGTGACGTCATCAATGCACTTGCTGAAACAGCTGGTCACTGGTCAATGGTTGAAATCTATGGCAACAATAAACAGCCCATCAGGGTGTGAATTCTGCAGCTCGCTAATAGCCCCATACAGTGCAAAGAGCATGTCTTTAGTCTTTAGAATTGAAATCATTAACAGATAATAAAAGCGAATGTATAGCCATATGGTCATTTTATGTGGAGAACAGGCCAAAAACAAGTTGTTGTTCATTGCTAAACATTTATAATAATCTTTCAATGTTCTTCTACTCATTTTACGAATTTTATTCACTCATATTCATTCTCTGCATGAAGGCACATGAAGACTTGTTGTACCAGGTTTGACTTCAGTTATGCCAATCATTGGTCATTTTAACAGCCCCTTGACAACATGCTTTTGTGCCTTTTAGTATGGACATGAACAACATTAACATTATTTCAAAATTTCTCATGTGTTCATGTGGGTTTGGAACAGCATTAGGGTGAATGAATTAGAAAAAGTCTTCCCTAAACCCCAAACACTTTTCATTCTCACATCACTTCAAACAGAGCACATATATTCACAGTCATCTAAATACACTAAATACACTAAGCCTAAATTATTTAGTTAGTGGTAAAAAATTATATTTACACCCTTCTGCAGTCTGTCCAATCAACTCTTTGGCTACTTTGTTAGAGCAAAATGCATTAAATTAGGTTAATATATATGAAATGCTGCATAAGCAAGAAAAACTGTGGAAAATCATATTTTGTTTGGCATGTTGCACATTCATTCTAATGGCAGCTTGATTAGATTGGGCCTGTTGTCATTCCAGCAGAGAAGAGCAGCTACAGCTTCTTTGTTCAGTGTCCACACTATGAGTTTTGTTTCTTATCAACAAAACTGATTTGATTATAAGCTCATAAGAGTGAAAGCAGTTCTCATGTATATGGTGTGCTCAGCAATGCACGGCACAATGTCACTGTCAGACTGTCTGTGGGCAAGTTCCAGAAGAGAATGCATCCTGTGAACATGCTTGTGCAACCTACTTCAATGTCTGTGATTTAATTTTGTTTAAGAGCTTGTGTGTGTGTGTGTGTGTGTGTGTATGTCTAGACCAGGGATGGGGACCCTTGTTCCTCGAGGGCCAGTGTCCTGCAGAGTTTAGCTCTAAACAATTTTATTTAAAAGAACAATATTTGTTAGTGGTGTTTGCTATAGCAGACATCGCTATTACTGTTCCTCACCCTTAGAGTTTGGAATCTGAACAAGGTGTTACTAATTTAAAACTAGTATTAAACTGTAACTGTAACTGTCTCTCAGACACAAATTAAACTGAATTGAAAATGATACTAGAATGAATAAAAAAATACTGTGGCTTGTGGGGGTGTGCAATTATTTTTCTATAAGAGATAATTTGTCAGATAAAAGTGCTCAGAGGCATGCTGGGAACTGTAGTCCAGCACTGTTGCTCTGTTCTGAATTAGCTCCAGCAGCCCCCTCACAGCATGCAGATGAGTCAAGCCAATTAAAGACACTCAGCCTAGGGCAACCTGCACACTTAAATAACATTGCTTAGTTTTAACAACCAGCAGAACCAATTTCACCCAGTCCTTAATTGTTTTAAGTGATTCATCGCTTACAGAGGGAGCTAAATTAGTGATGGGGGGTTGTCACTTAATAACTCCTCATTTCCTTTGTTTTACTCAATTAGCATGAGTTACATGCTTTTAAGGAGCCGATGTAGATGGCTGGTCTTTTGTGAATATGAGCACTTTAATGGAGATCTTTCGTCAAGAATCTGACCAGTGTGATTAATATATGACTTAGAGACTGCTAATGATAATTACGCACCACTCTTTTATGCACCATAGTGTCCAACAATCTTATTCTTTATTAGTGTGCTTAATAAAGAATGTACTGTCACAGATGATTGGCTATCAATAACACTCATTAACTTGTCTAAGGTTGTTTAGGAGAGATTGGTGTTGTGCTGTGGTGGGAAACATTTTACAGCTGGAATTTCTAAATCATGGCACAGACTAAAATAATGGGCAATTATCAAGTTTAGTTTAAACTGAAAACAGTTCATTAAGCAACATAAACTTTTGAATAGAACCCGTGTAATGATTTATCTAAAACAACTTACTGGCAACGTGAAGAAAATGAATATATTTTATCTAAAAATTATACACACATCATACACAAATTAAATTTAATTTTGCATTTGACAGACACTTTAAATCACTTGCAAAAAGGGAAATTTTATCAAGCCTATTGTTAGAGTCTTGCTGTTTATGCTTTTTGCTGTTTAGACACAGTAAGTGATTTCTGAGAAACACTGCTGAAAATTCAAACTACACAATTTTCTGAATATTTGCTAGATGTCTGTTCTGTGTGTTGAAATAATATTGTGGTTGCACCTAGTCCTAGTAATAGAACAAAGTGGATTCAATCAGTCCTCCTCAACACCACAACACTCTCCTAGCCAATCAGCAATGGGGGGACATATGTGTCAGTGATGAGTTGTTGCATGTGTTGTATAGCATGTTCGTTATTTTAAGGGTGGAAAAATTAAGGAAGGTTGTGCTTATTTGGGTGTTGATATCAAATATCAACAGCATTTCTTAAATCAGCTCTTAAAAGGGATAGTTCACCCTGTGACCCTGCAAAGGACAGGCTTGCAGAGTGGATGTATGGATGCATGGGTAGATATTGTGTTTTTGTCTTTACAATGGCAGTAGATTGGGACACTCTTTAAAACATTGAAAGGACACAAAAGCTTTATAAAACAATTCCATGTGCTATATATTCCAAGTATTCTGTAGACATACAGATGAGTTTAGTGAAAGAACTAACTATCCTTTATTTTATCAGGATTAATTATCAGGATTAATCAGAGAGAGAGATTTCCCAGTAGTGTCTTATTCCCTGTATTTTGGGGAACCAAGGTTACATATGTAACCTGAGAGCTGAGAGTATGTTTATGTTTGGCACCAGTAAACCAAAGTTTGTCTCAGGCACAAACTTTGGTTTGTGAAACTGTGAAAAAATGGAAGTTTAGTGTGGAGCCCAAGCAGTGCTGTAGGGAAACATTTTAACACCTCTGTGTCTCATACAGAACACTATTGTTTTGTACAGAGTTACATAATCATTGACATCATCAGGATGAGATTATAATAGCAGTCTGAATCTTTTCTTACATTCCCACTCATTCAATCACTCATTAATTTGTTAACTCCCTCATGTACTCAGTGACACACAGACTGCATGACTCACTGTATGAGCAGGTATGAACACGTGAATGAGGAAACACCCTCACACAGCTTTATTGCAGCTTCTCTCAAAATCCATGATGTGCAGCAAGAGTGCAAAACAGAGTGAATTACCTATTACAGCAAACAGAATGAGCAAGGGAGTGTGGTTATTTATTGTAGCTGTTCGTTTGTTAGATTACCTAAGAATTTGTTCAAACTTGTCTCCTGTAGACCTTTGTTAAACTTCACCATATGTTCCAACAAATCACTATAGCTAA
The DNA here is from genome assembly GCA_036877525.1 of Chromobotia macracanthus. Classification (NCBI taxonomy): domain Eukaryota; kingdom Metazoa; phylum Chordata; class Actinopteri; order Cypriniformes; family Botiidae; genus Chromobotia; species Chromobotia macracanthus. Next base: position 3,489,564 of record JAZGTH010000002.1, read on the forward strand.
AGCTATTGTGCTGTAATAAATTAATACGGGCTCCTTCAGAATTTAAAGTGTTTTTGTCTTTGAAGACACTGGTGGCAAACACCAAGTAGAGGGTTTGTATAAAAGACAATAATTGTCAGTGGATTAGCTTCTGTATTGCTGTATGGCAGTCTTATTGTATAAGCCTATCTTTTCAAATATTTAGCATGGTAACCATGGTTTTGGGCAAAAATACCATCATTTCTACAGTTACTCATTGCAAGAAATATGCTAAAAACCTTTAGCTTGTCACTAGGGCAGTACTAATAAATACATACAGTACCCTTTAATTGTCAGGGACAAACCCCCGCAGGGGGTTCTCCTATGTGTGTGCTGATAGAAACCCGGACCTGAAATTTACAGAAGAGCATATTTTCTATTTCATTCTTTCAAGGGATACCTGTAACCCCACTATCCCGGATCCAATCACCAAACTCGTCAACTCACTTCGAGCTTCACTTACACCGATTACTGCTCCACGATCTGCCTCTGCCAGCCCATGGCACTGCCAACTTCCTGCTTGGGTGAGGCAGTGGATTTCAGTAGATTCCTAGTCCAATGCTCTCTGTTTATAGAAATGCAGCCCCATATGTTCGTCTCTGAGAAATCAAAAGTGGCATTTCTCAATTCACTCCTGTTGGGCCATGCACTGCTATGGGCTCACTCTATCCGGAACTCCAATAGCCCCATTATTAACTCCTTCAACTTGTTCACATCCCACTTCAAGGAAGTCTTTGGGCAATCTGCTGGCACGCTATCCATTCAAGATCAACTCATCCGTCTACACCAAGGGAAAACTTCTGTGACTACACATTACAATTTCATACACTCACTGCTGCCAGTGGGTGGAATGAAACAGCATTCTTCACAGCATACCGACAGGGGCTAGACCCACAGATTCATTTTCAGATGGCCATTTATGATGATACGATTGGGCTCGAGAATTTTATGCTGAGAGCAGTACAGATATCACAATGCTTAACCACCTGCTAGTTAGAAGACATTACTCATTCACGTTCACTTGCCTTACCCCCTACAATACACCAGAACCCATGCAAATGGATACAAACCGTCTGACAAGATCTAAATGCACACGTTGCCTCTCCTCTGGTTTGTGTCTGTACTGTGGTGATCACTTCATCAAAAACCTGTCCTACTCGTTACCCATGCCCTGCGGTCAGTACTTTACAAATAAGTCCTGCTGTGTCCACTCTCAAATTCCTTACAGTTCATATAATAACTCCCAACTACTCCTTTCCAGTACAAGCCCTCTTAGACTCCGGCTCCTCTGGGAACTTCATATCCCTACCAGTAAACTGGTTCCTCATCCCTTACTACACAGGCCATGGTCCCACATCGGAGTTGACTTTGTCACAGATCTTCCCAACTCTCCCACACCTGCATCCTAGTAGTGGTCGACCACTTCTCCAAAGCTTGTAAACTAATTCCTCTCAAAGGTCTTCCCACCTCCTTCGAAACTGCTGAGTTACTATTTCAACATATCTTTCGTAATTTTGGCATCCCTGAAGACATCGTCTCTGATCGTGGGCCCCAGTTCATTTCCCAGGTTTGGAAGTCATACCATACTCAGACTTATGGCCAGACTGAGCAGAAGATTTAAGAGGTATCTGCGGACCTATTGCCATGACAATCAGCACAGCTGAAACTGTTTCCTACCCTAGTCCACCACCATTTTAACACAATTCCAATGCATACTCGGTTTCCAACCTCCCCTATTTTCCTTGACGGTTGAACCATCTTAAGTTTCAGCTGTGGACCACTGGTTCCGTGAGAGTGAGAGAGTGTGAGACTTAGCTCATGTCCATGTACAACAGGCAGTCCTGAGACATAAAGCTCACACAGATGGCCGAAGTTCCACTGCTCCTGTCTATCGCTGAGTCCCCGCTATATAGGTCCCTTCCCTTTTGCTATTTAATTAACTAAAAAGAAATGCAGAGTGTTTTTTGTGTTTTTTTAGCCTGTTACTTATAACAAACTGTCAAAACAAATTGATTCAATCAAATGTTTTTGACTTCTCAGCACTAATTCTCACTCCAGGTTTATTTTAACATAATCAGATAACATAATATAACATTTCTGCCCTTCATCTGTTTGGGTGACAGGTCATCCAGAGAACTCTTAAAATTCACAAGCTTCCTTAAGAAACAAAAGAGGGATCCCTTACACACAGCACTGACAACCATGGGCAATGGACATTTAAACACACACAGACAAACACACAAGTTGAAGCAGGAAACACAATAGAATTTATTACAATTGTGTTTTACTATAATTTTGCTTATAATGCCATAACCTGGAAGGAAAACTGGAGCAGGACACACAGGTTATAAATATCAAGTTCAATGAAATCAAATATCACTGTAATGTAATGAACTCTGACTGGTCCCGTGCTCTAAATGTGTATATGTGCCCTGAAACTGTACGTTAGCCAAAGATAGCACTCTGTATTCTGAAAGGCACTGCACATTCTGCACTGTTCCTTTCATCAAAAGGATAAGGGGCTCTGTACAAAAACAAGCTTTATGTGTGGATAAAAGACATGACTACCCTTTTGACTGTGCCCTTGAAATCCAGAATGGATGGAGAGAAAGATTTTTTGTGCTTTATTAGATATAGTCCACAAAAGAGAGAGAACAAGAGAGAGATTTTACTCATCAAATCAATCAAGTAGGACAAAAAGGCAGCTTTATTTTAAGCCAACAGGAATAGTCAGATTCCAACACGAAAGAAAAATTTCAGATTTTTCTGTTTTTTTGTAAGCTCATTCCTGATCTCATTGTGCAGAATTGGTTGATGGCATTCCTAATAAACAATGTTGGTTATTTTGTATCAAAATGTAATAACATTCTTTGCCTTTTAAATTGTTCATTTTTAGCTGACTTCACAACCACTTCAACCACTTGGCTCCATTCTGGTAGGTACCGCCCACTTTTCATAATTCAGATTACATAGTAATAATAGTAACAACTTGTACTATTAGAAGTGTCTTCACTATTATTAGGGCTGACAATTGTGCAAAATCATTTTTTCAGCATATTCATGTGTGCAACATTTTTGTTAGTGAAGTTATTAGTTCAAGGACATTTTGAGTAATGTGTTCCATTCAGTACCAAGCTGTTTTTTAATGTTAATTTATAAATAAATTGCAAAAACCATATATAAGTGACAGTATATTTTGATATAAGAATGTGATTATGAGATGATGTGTGTGCGACAGAGTTGTTCTTATCCTGTCCTACAGTAAACACTTGCTTTCTCATGAGCATCCTCGTGGTCTTGTTGTTGGCCAGGTTTGCACCCACTGGGAAACATCTTGGTCCCTAAAGACCAAAGGTCACAGAGTTTCTCTACAGTGCTCAATAAGTGAGGTAAGTGGTTGGATGCAAGTCATGATAAAGAGGCCTGTTCTACCACCAAAAAAATAAAGACATTAAATGTATTCATTTTCTCTCACCCTTATCTTTCCTTTTTTTCTGTCTTTCATTGATTATCTGATTCTGCCCCTTTAAGAGGACAGTTGGCTGGGGTTCTGGAAGTACAAGCACAAAAAAGGGGTTCCTGGGACACAATGGCACAACTCACCAATTCACCATAAACTTCCTGACCGGCTGCAGTCTATCCTGACTTTGTTTTAAAATCTTTGCTTTCTGGTGTGTGGCTTTATAACAGCACACAGGGAATACACAAGGACAGATATCAGCATTCCCACTGGAACAGGGTGAGTAGATTCATAAAGAAAAAATGAAAATACTTCTCCACCGCTCACTGGCTGTTCTATCAGAGGGTATTACAAACATTCACCACAACTAGGAATCAGATTATGAAAATAACAAGTGCATATTAGTTTGGAATGAATAGCGTATAAAACTAATACCAGTAAATCCCATATGCATGTAAATCAAAGTTTTTGTCTTAACCAGCACAAATGTGATGAGTGACAAAAAATGACATTTTAAACATATACTCAGAGTCTTTTTTCACAAAACAAATTTATCATAGTCATAAACAGACTCAATCACCATTTGTTATCCTTGCCATGAATGTTGTTGATGTTGAAATATACTACTTGAGTATGTTTATATGTCTTTTCTTAAAACACGCACACAAAACACAGTAAAAACACAAAAGAAAGAATAAAAAAAAATGCCAATGGAGAACTTCACTTAATAATAACAAATCATTAAAATACTAGATAGAACAGCTCCAACACAACCATTAAATAATAAGCAAAGAATTGTTCTAGAGGAATTGTTGTAAACTGGAGACTCCTGGGACCTTTTGACAATTATAGAAAATGTGTGTGTGTGTGTGCCCTAAACTTTTATTGCTCTGAATTTATAGCTGAATTTACTTAATGTTCTCAGTTGTAGGTATATAAAATGAATATGGATAGCATAGGTCCTACACTTGGTCTTTAAAAAGTTTGATGAGAAATTTTTAATAATGGGATCTCAATTTTTTGATTACAGATTTTTGGGTCTTAGCAGATCTGACTACAGTTTGTGACATTTTTGAGATCTCTGCAACTGTAGCAGAGAAAAATGTAAAATGAAAGGGAGAAAAAGAAAAGAAAGCACAAGTTAATCTCTCCATTTGGTCTCCATTCAATCTCTTTGCTTTATAGGACAAACACTTAAGACAATAACAATCTTGTTTGTGATTTGTCTTTCCTATGAATATATGTGGGGGGGCCTCTTTGCCTTAGAGTACTGTAAGTAGATGCCTGTGAAGTTCAAAAGAGCTGCTGCCTGCTTTTCTGTAGATGTGTGCAAAATGCAGTGCCACATTCACATTCGCAACAGAGAGAGACACACACACAAAGAAAGGGAGAAACAGAGAGAGAGAGAGGGAGAAACAGAGAAATCACACAACATGGGCCTAACCCTCACTACAGATAAAAACATTTTAAGAGAGAGTTTTTGTTTTTAGTAGATCACAGAAGCAGAATATGTTCAAGAATCATTTCCATACAGTGACAGTTCATACTGACATTGACTTCATTTAATTCATTACTTTTCTAGGAGCTTTCTTTGAGATATGTTTTTGGTCTCATTTTTGGAGTTTGGACACAACTGACTTTGTATTTTACACCTTGCCTGCTATTGGATATCTTTAAGATTGGTCATAGGTTAACACTGGCAGATTTTGAATGCTTTTACAGACTAATGTTAAAACCTTTGTGATGAATCTTAGTCTCCGACAAAGCTGACAGTGAGTGCTGCTTGAATTGGGATGATTGGGACTAAAGTATATCTATGAGATAAAACTTTTGCACAGTGTAACATGACTTTTGCCTAAAGTCTCACTGGGATTATAAAATACAGTCTAAAAAGCAATGGACATAAAGAATCATAAAAGCCATACAGTCATCTTGACTGTACAGGCTTGACTTTGTTTTGTGTTGTTTTATGTTAATCTTGCAACTTTACAAAGTGGAAAGCATTTAGTTCTAGAGTAATTTAGCATGTTAAAGTTGAACAGTTCACATGCCCATCCGGTCTGATAGAAATGTTGGTGAAAAGCATTTGACTTAATTTCCTTGAAGAAGGGGCTTGATAATTAAATCCTACTTGAGCTTGAACTAGTATGCAGATTGGACCATGTTTGCGCTATGACATGATTTGCAAAATTATTTTAGTTGAAAAACAATGCAGGCAGCATGTGCTAATACACAATGCTATCAGCATCTCTGCCCCTCAATCCCATGATTCCTTCGGAGTGAGATCGCAGACCTTCAGTAGCTTCTCCCTGCCTGCTCATTTCAATCCATAGTGGGGGCTGTTTGATGTCCAGATGTAGACCAGAAGTTTTCTGTACCGTTGGACTGGCTTACACGACCATCAGTGCAACAGGTGCCCTGATTAGTTTATTGTATTTCTTAGAGTGGGACTCTTGTTGAGACTGAATGAGTACACAATCGTATTTGACCTTCTGCTCTATAGTTCCACCTTGATCACTGATTCACCTTGATCACAAATTACAACCTCAGAGCAAAAGAGACCATGAGGTGATTTGTAGCATGATGCCACATAGACTTAATATGAAATGTGTCTTTTCAGCTTTTGAGTGTGTGGTTTCATACAGCTGAATAAAACACTGGTGCTTTGGTGCACAATGAGAACCACTACAGCCTGGGCTCTGAAATCTTGCTGGGTTAACTGATCACCTAATCTTGCATCACATGGTAATTGGGCTGCATGTTTGTGTAGATTTGAGGACAGCTGGAAGTGGTTTGGTGTGGGAGTTTGTTTTCAGATTGGGGTAAAAATACTAGGTTGTTACACAAGTGTTGGTTTGACTTGTTTCTGACAGAGATGGATATTTCACAAATAGAATGTGTCTGTTTGTGTGGGTCTCTAGCTCACCTTTTGCTCAATAATCACTTCATTAAGTCACTGACTGGTGACTAAAAGTGTGTTTAAAGACGTGTTATTGGACTTCATCTGACTGAGTGACCATTATCCAAGTCATTAAAACATACAGTTTTAAACATTCTATCATGCAAATAATGCCTTTAGGTGTTAATAAATTGCATTGTGTCATTTCATGCCAAGTTCATACATAAGTTCTTAAAACAGGGTTTGACTGTAACATGGTTAACAGTTCTACAATTTAGGGTTGCAAGAATTTACATAACAACATATAACATAAGACATAAGACTGTCCAAGAATAGTGACTTTTATAAAAGGAAGATGTCACCCGTCTTGTTGGATGACCCATTTAGTTTTACAGACGAGTGTTTAAAAGCCCTCATTCCTTCCTTTGTTGTGGCAAGCTGCTTTTTCTCTATTCCAGCAAACTAAAAAATTTTGCGAGGGGCAAGTTCATTCACCAGCCCCCTCTTCATCGCATCTCCTCCACTGTAGTTGGAGTGAGTAATTTTCTTCTGCTTTTATGAGTACATAAATGTACCTGGTGCCAAAGAACTGAAAACAGGTGATTAAAATTCCTCTTTTGCCATGTTAAGGGGTCCAGCTGCACTAGGCTGTTTGTTTAACACAGCTGCACTAAAGCAGAGAGTGAGAGGCAGAAAGTGAGATAAAGAGAAAGAGTCAGACATGTCTGTCATGATAAAAGCTTGTTTTCATTGGAAGGTACTTCAGATTTCTTAGAATGATGATTGTACTGTGGTGTACAACATAACAGATTGCTTAAAGCACAAAGATAATAATAGAGAACTGATGGAAATATCCATACTAAAATATTTTAGTTCCATACATTATTTTTTTTGCACATTTGCAGAAGCACCTGCTGGAATACAGAACTACCTAATGAAAGAATCCCACCTAGTTTACATCATTATTTGAGCCAGGTGCTATGTCAAGCACAGAAAGAGTTGGAGAGTCTGAGCACAATTGATTTGTCATACAGGTTCAAACATATCTCAAAACAACTGGTTTAATAGAACAATTTGTTCAGAAACCGGAAATCACTAATTGGGACACAGCCAGTGTTGAAGCCTTTTAAAAATCTTGCACAACAGGTTGTTGTAACACTAGAGGTGTGTTGTGTGAAGAACCTGCCCAAAGAAACCCAACACCATAATGCTAAATGAACTGAGACAAACGATGGCAAAATCAGGCACTTGACAACCTGCTCTCTGACAATCCCTGAGCCAAACCTAACATGAGCAAGGAAACAGATCCTATTTGAGCAGCTGTGAAGAATGCAGATCAGCAGGCCCAGTACTCTTGCCTATCGCAGTGGCTTCAGTCAGTTAGCTAACATATGGGGGATGTGTATGTGTGTGGAGTAAGTTCAGGTAAAGTAGGAGTGGTAGACATCGATGTGAATTACAATTAGTAACTGCCAAAATATTAAGAGGTTTCAAGACAACATTTCTAATGTCTACAACATCATTTACAGATCAGAAAACAGATCATTTATATTTTACCTTTGTGTTTGATACAAAAAAATAACAGAATACTTTCTAGACCAGCACGAAGGTGAATGAATAATGACAGAATTTTAGTTTGTTTAAAGTGTTCCTTTAATAGTCTAAATATTTTATTGTACAAAAAATGACGTCTTTCAAAATAATGACTTCTTCAGGTTTGATTTTGTTGTGAAATATGACCTGGACATGTTCTTGAGATGTTTTGTGAGGTTTACCTGTAAGGAAAACAAATTAGCCATGTGTTCTTTGCACAAAGCATTCAAAAGCTTTCAAAAACAGCCCTACTGATATAATCTAAACTGTACCCAGAGATAATGTTTGTTTCCTGTTCTGTCCCCATTAGTGTTTTCCAGAACGATGACTCTGAGAAAAGAGAAAGTGAGTGAGAGAGACGAAAGAAAGAGAGAGCAACAGATTAGTGTTAGTTTCTCCTACTCTCATCCAGTTCACTCAGAAGATAACTGAGCCTCAATCTACCAAATGCCTGAAAAGGTTATAATTTTATTGTCCTGACTTTTAACACAGCAACACATACAAATTATTGTTTCCAGACATGCCTTATAGGGAAGGTCTGTTTGTAAATTTGGGCTGGTGCTGGTGGAGAGGCAGGAGAGAGGCTGCATTGAGAACAGACATTTCTGTGGTGGCTCAGCATTTTCCAAGGCCAGCAGTAGGAAACAGACCAACTCCATCTCTTTGACCTCCTCAACTGCCCCCCTAACATCCTCTGAACTGCCCCCTGGGGGGTTCCTGTCTCAGTGTTTAAAACAGACAGTCCAAACACATCCTAAAACAGCTAAAGCCAGGTTAGGAGCAAGGGAAAGAATAGATGGCTAAAGGGAACTTAAGCTAGGTCTGTAACAACTAAGTGGAGAGCTAATCTGAGGACCACACAGACGAGGACCAGAGTTCATTGTGTGCTCAAGCAGAAGCGGCCTAGTGGGTGCAACCTCTGTGTGTATACTTGTACATGTATTTTTGTGAGAACCCATGTGACCAGTAATGCCATCGGAGTGAGGACAAAAAAGTAAAGTGAGGACATTTTGACCAGTCCTCATTTTCTGACACCCCTTTAAAGGGCTGTTTGAGGGTTGGTTTTAGGGTACGTGTTTGAATTGTCTTAAAGTTAGGTTTAGGGTAAGGATTGAGATTAGGCAGTTAGTTAGGATGATGAAGGTTAGGATAGGGGGCTAGAGATTCCATTGTGTCAATGAATGTTCTCACAAAGATAGCTGTACAAACACAAGTGTGTGTATTGGGGACAAATTTGTACCCAAAGTTCAGCAAAACCTGACAAATCTGAGAACTAAATCAAAACACTCATTTTGGGGACATTCTTATTTATAAAAACACTATACAAATACAGTAAATAAACATTTTGTAAAAAATCTCTTTGTTTTGTGTTACACACCGTGTGGGTTAGGGTATAGTGTTAGATATTTAGATAGATAAGTAAACATGTGTGTGTCTCTGATGAGCCACCTAGTTGGTGGACACTCTTCAGTTTCACTGGTTGACCCAGGTCTCAATGTTGACCTAAAGGGCAGGTGCAGGACCTTAATGTGCTACATATATACTTAAATTGTTCTTCACCTAAACCCTTATAGAACCCTTTTGACATTTTTAGACTTGAAATGCTTTGCGAAGCACCTTTAATTAATTAGCCATTTTTTAGCAAAGCCTAACCTACAAACCCACAAACTTCACATGGTCTATTCATATGGTTATATGAAGCAAATTAGTTTTCATGAAAATCAAGTTTATAACAATTCTAAATGGCTCACTCCCCTTAACTATTTAATATATCTATATCTATAGCTGTGATAAAAAAACATTCAATATTATGACCAGACCAAAAAAGTCTGGTCATAATATCACAGTTCACAATATCACAGAGTCACAGTTCGGTTAACGGTCAGTTTGAAAGTTAACCACGTACTTGCTGTTGCACTGTGCACTGTTTGTTTATAGGCTACTGATGCACAGTGTGTAAAACAGCAGTAGTGGAAAATGAAGATACACTAGATCATCACAACTTTGCTCCTAAGGTGGTTTGCATTTCTCATTTACCCACACCTAAACATCACATAAAAAGCAAAAGTGTAGAGTTGCTCCCAGCTGTCCTCTATCATCCATGCTTTCACTCAAACGTATGGCCACTAGTTAATGTCAATCATCTTGTGTATGTCAGACTCATGAGGTTCTGCACAGGCTTCAGATAAGGTTGACGACCCCTCACACAAGCAACCAGCCCATCATCCTACTGCAACTTTCGGATAGAATGAGCTCAGCTAAGAAAACACAGATGTAGCTGATGCTGTAACAGACAAGAATATTTACATCAATACTGTCTATGGTGACAGAAAATATTTGCTGAAAAATATATTAAGGGTCCCTGAAAATTATTGTTTTATTATTACCAATTAAATAATATTATTTATCTTTAATAGTAATGATAATTTTTAAAAAGTATTTGTTACAATGTGGTGAGTGGTTTATTCAGTAGGTTTAAGTGTATTTATGTTCTTAAAAATAAAATAAAAAATAATAGCCTAATATATAAATATTATAAATATATAAGGATTCTTCTAATATACTATTAGTTGATCCTATGATAATGATTCTTCCATGTAAGACAAAAGAAGACATTTAGTAGAATATCAATGGTCTTTTCTGTACAGAGAGAGAATATAGTGGCCTGTGGACTACCTTTATCATGCTTTTTTTGCTGTTTTTGGTGCTTGATGGCTCGTAATCACTATATATAATTGTAAATATTCTGCTCAACTTCTGTTAAGTTTTTACCATAAATAAAATGTCATAGATATACAGATTTGGATGCCATGAGGGTGAATATTGACCTGTTCTTTCAGGTTGCTTATGTTAATCATGAAAGATTTACAACACAAATGTAAAGCCTTCAGAAACATTTTTGTCTCAATCTTTTTTTCATTTGTTTTCATTGAATCATAAGTGTATTCTGTTTATTTTTATGTTTGCAATACTTCAACAAGTGTAGCCTACTCGCAAGAAGATTGTAACAGAGAAGCTCATGAAAAACAGAGCATGGCAATGGTTGGAGGGAAACAAGCTGCAGAAGCGTATTAGGAAAGACTTCAGACACAGCAGCCCAACCCTCTTTGTGTCCATTTGGAAAACACAAGAATGTTTTCAAGTGTCCCTGTATTCGCACACAGGCTGCACTGGCAAGCTTTGAAGCCTCAGAAAATAATGTATCTTAAAAGCAGCCCATGTCCTCAGAGAACCACAAGCTGGTACTTCAATCAAAAAGGCCTAGAAGACTGCTGACAAAACCTACATTAGTTCATTTTCTATGTTTCATTTGTTTTTTAGTATGGCTAAAGTTCTAGTAAGTTCTCCTTTTTAGTTGTTTAACTATATTTGTCAAGTGAAATTACTGTGAGCTTTGAGGTTACCTCAGAATAATCACTGTCCGCCATCAAAGTGAAAGCTAACACCTAATTGAGTCTTGATTTAGTAGTGTTGCATGTCAGCAATATGATCGATATAGTGAGCCTTATAGTGAGCACAACACCAACCACCAACAAAACAGCAACACATTTACGTATTTAAAACATCTGGAAATAGTCAAACATAAAAACAAAACTTTTCTTTTCATCTTAATTTTCTAATCAACTTTCTGTTTCTGTTTATTCCCTTTGAGTGGCAGGAGCTGTCATCTGGCATGACATTCGTAACATTCAGAAGCCCCACACGTCTGACAAAACAACGATCAGCTGAGAGTTAAATACTTGTGAAGTTATTTAATAAAACACAGGATTCCACTTCATTTTACTCTCAGGATGGCTGTCAGACTGTGAAGAGTCAGGAAGAGAACATTTTTGTAAGCGCTGATAAAAGAGATACTCAACCTTGTGTGGGTACTCGACACTGTTTAGACTGGATTTGTTCCTTAAATTTTGGGTTATAATTGTTAACAGTACTTCTGTAATTTGGGTTATAACAGTACCTCTGTCATTTCACATACCAATTTTGATTTAAGTCTCTGTAGTTATTATTAAGGTGGGAGTGTCTGTTGTTTGGATGTGGGTGTGTATTATGGATGCGTGCCTCACCCATTGCTTGAAAAATTGCTGACTACCCTCTGTAAGTGATGGAGTTCCCTGATGTTGTACAACAATTGTGAAAAGTCTGAATAGTGCTTGTCTGTGTGAGTTTCAACTGTGTTTTTCACAGTTAAAAAAATAGTAAACTCTGCAATGACAGGGTGTTTGGGCTGGTCACTATGCCATTGTTTAGAGTAAAAGTACACCTAATTCTTAAGCCCTATCATTTGAGGTATCATTCATGTCTGAAGCACAAACAGTGTGTGAGAGGATGCATGCTGAAGTTTAATGCTTAGTGTTAGAGGTTTCTTCGAATCTCTAAATTCAAGTATGAATAGATTATGACTAATGACATCTGAGAGTTCTACTTTGGATGTATCGTTTGCTGCTGATTAGTGTTTTGAATTACTTATATCTGAAACGACTGCATGGCAATACATATCGTCATGGAACAAATTACATAAACAAATTTTGTGTTGCACAAAATTGCAATTGCAATTGCCATAGCATAGTGGCTAGTGTCTATGTGCTAAGGGGTTAAAGTTTGGCAGCTGCAGGTAGATGTCACCCCTGAACCAATTTGGGGACAAAAACATTTTTCTTCATTGACAGTGATTAAAAATTAGCTGTGTATTCTGATGAAATTACTATTTTTTAATATTTAAATACTAAAAACTTTGAATACAGTTTCACATCATTTCCTGGGTGTCACTCTATTTTAACTGGTAGAGCATGGTGCTTGTAACGCTTTGGATTAAAGTGGATTAAACTCCTGATCTTTTTATTTGATGCTGTGCCTACAAATAAAAAATCATATTTAAAAAAAATGTGTCACATTTCTAATCCCTTTATGTCACAGTCAGATTTTGCGTCACATGCACACAACACACAACATAAATATGCACACCAACACAAGTGTCAGTTGTTTCTAGAATTATTACCATGATCCAGGTATTTCCTGTTGAGCATTCTGACAAAATACATTTTTGGAAGCAATATATAAATTAAAACATTTTATTAGATTAGTTTTATTTAGATTAGTTTTATTTAGATTTATTAGATTACATTTTATTATTTATTGTTTTACTAATGGCTAATTTTTGAGGAATAAAATTCACTTTTTCTTGGAACCATACACTTTCTGAATTGTGAGCATGGCAGGACATCTTAAGTCATTAATCACATGATATTTCTGGCAAGTGATTGGTTCAAAAAAAGGATGGCAGCACACATACTTTCGATGTGTTGCACTGAGATAAATTGCGTCCTAGATTGTAAATGGATAACTCATTAGCAAATGCTAGTTTAATGTCATTAAAAATACGACATGTAGCACGTAGCAGCAGCACAGCTGCATAGGCATAAAACTGTGAACATTCTTTATGAATTTTTTCATTTTTCCTCATAGAAAAGGCTGTGTTCACATTAAGGCAATGTTTCCATAGATTACATTCTTGGTGGATGCAAAACCCAGCAGTTTGTACAGCAGTGGTATGTGGTTTGCACTTTTACACATTGCTGTCACTTCACACAAGTGCATTATTTATTCTCTCTGGCCATGACTTGTGTGTATTCCTGCTAATGTGTGTGTGTTAAAGAGACAAACCAGACATCCATAATTTAAGAGCATTGTCTGTTGAATGAGTGACTGCCTGCGAGGAAATGAAACATTGGATTTGTTGAATAAAATATAAGTTTCATGAACCCTCACATGGTTTAAGTGTGCGTGTGTGCACGTGTGCATGCAGGTAATGATGTCAGTAGGGACTGAATATGTAACAAGCATGCAAATGTACTTGTTTATTTAAACATACACACAAAACACCAACCATTTCACCACAAACAGTTGTATGTACAACCAACTTGTACCTAGTCGACTATTAGTTTTCAGACTTGACAGTAAAAGGCTGGCTTTGCTGAGCACATAATGTAAACAGTCTGGTCTGGTTACGTGAACATTAACATTTGAAAGAAATAGCACCAAAAATTGAAGGACGATCGATTACGTGTACAAAATTACGAGAGCGTGCAGGTTTGAGGTGTTGAATACAATGAAAGGTATTAGATTTTCAGCAGTAAATGTAGCAGATATTAGAAACTGTCCCTACAGGCTAGTTTTCACATACCTGCTGAAACCGAGCTGTATTGTTCAAGCAAACGATCCACCTTGGGCAGAGAGGTGTGAGTGTACACACCTGCCAGATTGCATCAAGACACTTGCACAAATGCACAAATGTATGTATTCACATAATAAAAAGAGTGCACGCACACACACAAACACACACACACACAGGGAATGGTGTCCTAATGAGGCCCTGAGAGGCCCTGGTCTGTCAGTCGGATTGTGCCATGCTGACACATGGCTGACAACAGCACTGAGCTACTTCTGTCTTTCTTTCTCAGTTTAATTTAGCAAAACTAGTGACAGGATTACAGTGGCACCCAAATTAATTAATAAATGTGCTCTGCCACTCTCCCCCTCACATAAAGGACAATAATACACCATGATTGGTGAGGGAAGAAAATGCATGGCATGTGAGAGATTTGAAAATGTGCTGTAGAGAAATGAACACAACTTTAAGGCTGCTACATTATGTTTCAGGATCTTCCAGAAACATTGATTCTTAACTGGTGAGGTGAGACCCAAAATGGGTTGCAGGTCAAGACATCAATGAAACACTAAGCACTAATAAAATGCAAATCATCATCATATAATTGTGCATAGACATGGTCTTATCAGTTTTCAAAAGAAAAGAAAAAACACTTTCCATGTCTTTTGTTGTGAATTAAATGAAATTAAAGAGCAAAAGAGCAATCAGGGGTTAGCTGCCTTGCTTAAGGGCACCTCAGTTGCTACATACCAGCATTAGAATCTAACCAGAAACCTTTTGGTTACGTGTTCAACTCTCTAACCATTAGACCACAACTGCCACAAGGGCAAAGGCTCTGCGTCCAATCAATTAATTTGATCTGTTACTTGCAAATATGGCTAATACTGATACAAAATTCGGTCCAGTGTTTGTCAGTCTCTATATCACACAACTGCTGTTTTTTATATTTTCAAAATTGCCAGTCTTTCTATTCAGCCTAAGTCATGCTAATAGTTTGCATATTGTTTTTGGTTATATTACAATTGTGCTGCTATCAATCAATATGTTCTACACGTTACTACCATAATGAGCTACCATTTTACCAGTTGAGCTAGACAAAAGTTTTTCTTTTCACACAATAAACATGTTACGTTCTGTGTTTGGTTGCCATGTAACGGTCGACGTAAAATCTTTATCCTGAAGCAGAACCGGTTGAAAACCTTTGCTTTGGAGAAAACAAAACCTTTCTCAAAATGTGGAATTAAACTGCATTAATAATTTATTAAGGGCCTCCTTTAGTTCCTTTGGCCTAATAGGTAAACCTGGTGGACCAACATCTCCTGAGGCGTAAGCAATGAGAAGTGAACTCACTATTCCTATTTCCTTAGGAGGCACTACACTCAAGAAACTAATGACCCATACAGAGTAATCACCTCAAACAACACCTCATCAGCAGAGAAACAGAACCAGTAAAGTTGAGACCTGCCCCAAAGCAAAAATGTGCATGGTCGAGTGACAGCTCAGACATAAACACTGGAAGGTGCCAATACAATAAGAACGCAACAAAATACACGGGCACTAACACATGTTTAGGTGCACGCAGTTAGACGCACCCTGCAGTGCTCATTTGCAACAGTTCAAACAAAGCTGCTTTTTTTTTTGCAAAGGCAGGTTTCTTATGCTTGCTTATTCACCATTTTTAGCCTCTTAGCTCAAGTACCACAGAGGAGATTTCCCATCATCTTCAATTGTTAAGCAGATTTACTTTCATAAAAAACAGCTCAGAGGAGAAGCTTGTAATTGAGACCTTGCTTAACTTCACACATGGCATAGCATATTTTCATCTGTAAATATAATGAGTTGTATAGAATGCGTCCTTGCATGAAAGAGTAAGTACTTTAATTATCTGAATTATCACCTCACGTTATTTTTGTGCATGTTCAGTACACGTTTATGGCCAGCAGGTTTAAATGTACCTGAGTTTATTTTGGGGGGTTGAATGGGTCTTAGGCTGTCTTCTTGATGGGAGGTTTAGGGATCACCGTGTTCTGAGAGGGGATTTCTTCAACCAATGACAGTAAAGCCTCCACTAACGGGCATATTTATCCTTACAACAGCCCTACCTTAATATTCCACTACTCTCTCACATGTATGTACTGCCCCACACAGCAGCAACCTGCAATTATGAGAACATCATGTCATTAAAGACTTACACAGACTGTTATTATCACGCCCTGGCAGACAGGGAACATAAAGGAAACTATGAACAAGAAACACAGTTTTAAAGAGAAACAAACAATTAAAACCATAAATAGTAAGGCACGGAGTCTGTCTGTGTTGAACTTTGTATTTAACAATTGATTCAAAAGAAATTTTGAGGTTTGGAGACCAAGATCAAACCAAGATCAAGACAATGCAAAGCATCATGTCAACTAGATTCGACAGTCATTTTAAACAATATTGGTTATTAATCTATTGGCCAGGCAAACATGGATACTGCAGAATCTTTCCATTATCTACATTGATCTGGGTGGAAAAAAATGTGAAATTTGGAATTCCGTGAAATCCCATTATATCAAAACTGGACTTTTGGTTTTCTGTTCAAATCTATTAGACACTCCATTAGTAAACAAACATACATTGGTTGGACATGTTTAACCTTTAACTTGGTAAGTGGTAAATTGAATTTATTGAAAATCTGCAGATCTATCTGTCAGTGCAGAATTGTGTGGGTTTGGTTATGTCTGTTGAGGTTTGTTGAAGCATTTGGATGGGGTTGAACGTTAGTGCCTAGCTTCTTCATTAATGGTTACGCCCTAGTTGTTCTTTTGTAATGTGTGCTGATGGGGCTAGCAGTGACACAAGGAGTGACAGTCTGGGAAAGCATGGCATCATTGATTTTCAACCAGATATCAATGGACCATGAAAGGGGGAAAAACCCTCACTTTTATTGTATTAAGACAACACTGACTATAATTCAGAGATCAGGCCACCCAGAAAATGTTGCTGTGTAGTTGCTAAAGTGCTCTGAGTGGTTTCTTGGGTGTTGCTAAGGTGTTGTGGGAGGTTCTTCACAGGTTCTTCACAAATAAAGACAAATTTCTAGTCTCAAGGCTATAATATCCTGGTGCCTAGATATATCTTAAATCCCTCTTTAATAGACGCTATGTAAAAAGTCATGTATGATCATAGTCATACATCTGATTGCTCAGAAAAGTAATATCGCAAGTCTTCTCAACAAGTTAATTGCTTTAAGGTATCATTCAGGTCTGTAGCAGTAATGGTGTGAAACATGCTGTGTACCAGTTTAATATTTAAGGTTAGGGTTTGTACACGCAATTGTAATGTACTTCTAAATTGTAATGCTTGCATTGGCAAACATCACTAATTAGCTACATCTTATAACTAACATTAACTGTAAAATAGACAAGCAGAACATTCAAGCCAATTTTATGGGTTTCATTTCATAACATTACCTCCTGAAATGCCTAATATAAATATTAATAACGCAATCCCAGGCCTTTAGTGTCAGTAAACTATTTCAAGAATCAAGCCCCGAACAAACTGTTCCTTTAAGCTTTTCTGAGTGCGTGTGCATGCTGAATGGAGTGTCGTTTTACAGCCCTTAACTCCTCCTCTGCATTTTGCTTCTCCAGCGCACACATGCTCGGCTGCTTAGTGCGTTCCCCATCAGCAGCAAAACGTGGAGGGAAACGGAGCCTCTTCGCGTCCAAACGCACCGTTTTGAGCGTTTGCGGTTCGTTTTATCAAACATGACGTATTTATCAGACAAAGTGGAACACATAAACAGCTGATCCGAACAGGAATCCGCATTCTTTTCGAATAAAACACGCTTTCGGAATAGTGATTACGAAGGCGATATGACCGCCCCTGCAACATTGTTGCAATCAGTACGCGTGTTTTGGTAACGGTTGCGTGTTTAAAGATTAAATCGCCAAACTTTTGCGTTCCGCGACGTTACACGACGACCAAGCAATCGGAAAGCAAAAGAGGTTCGAAATTACGCGCGATTTAAGTTAACATTTAAGTTTCTGGACTGCAGCAGAGGATACAGCGCTTCTGGAGTTCAGTTTACGAAGTTTGTTGCAGGGATACCAATGAAACAGTTGTGCCTTTGTGCGATCGCTTCTTAATAAGAATCATGGACAAACTGGATTTAATTTCATGCATGAAGGATTATTTTTGAAACCGATCTGAAGATCTTGTGTTTACATCGCATACATTGAGTAGACCGCACCGGTCTGTTGCACTTCGGAGTGATTCCGCTGGTAACGCAAACTTATTTTTTGCCAAGGCAAAAATCGTAACCATGCCACAGCTAAACGGAGGTGGAGGGGATGAGTTGGGTGCGAATGATGAAATGATCTCGTTCAAAGATGAAGGCGAACAAGAAGAGAAAATTTCCGAAAACGTGTCGGCCGAAAGAGATCTGGACGACGTGAAGTCGTCTTTAGTGAACGAGTCGGAAAATAACAGCAGTTCATCCGATTCTGAGGTAAGTCAGACGCCGCCGCATGTTGTCAAAACCCGTGGATGTGGTTGTTGACGGAAAATAACTTCTTTTGTCTTTCTTTCTTACTTTCCTTTAGCAAACCGACAGGCGCCCTCAACCAAGAGCTGATCTTGACAGTTATGAAAAAGCCCGAGAGTATTTTAGTGAAGGTAAGAGCTTACTTCGGCTGAATAAGTTTGTGGCATTCTGCTCATACACGCATCCTTGATCTTTTCTCCTTCCTTATCTTCCACTGTCCAGCTTTGAGAAGACATCAAGATGGAGGATTTTTTAGGAGCCCCCATTATCCAGGCTACCCGTTTCTAATGATCCCAGATTTTGCCAATCCTTACTTGGCCAACGGCGCCCTGTCTCCCAGCGCCAGAACGGTGAGTGCATCTCAGAAACTCCTTATGGGTCACCATGTAAAAACGTACATTTGTTCCTCTACAGTATATGTACGAAACCGACACGTTACCTTCAAAATAAATCCATTATTAGTCTGGAAGTTGTGCACTTTAATGGTAAAGATATAGGCTGATAACCAAATAGTTATAGGTGCAGAACAAATTTGAGTTCAGGTGTTTCTAGGTTGATTGTCATTGTAATAACTTACCTTAAAGTCCACTGGAATAAAAACATATTGGGTAAATAACTGATTAGTAAATAAATCAGGAACTGTTCTTTTCACAGGAACATCACAGGAGAATGTTACAAATTTTCAGTAGAGTTGTCTTGCAAACTGAGTTTTGTTTTTTTTATTTCAGTTTTTTTATAGCTTTGGAGGTTACCAATCTAGTGCAGACTGTTTCTCTTTGTAACATATCAGAAGGTTATACAAGGCTCCATTGAATTTTAATATTTAAGTAGATTGCTTGTACTTGATGCCATTTTAATGTGCATTCAATAAGAATTCGTTGTAATTGTGTGCTGCAGCTGTTTAACAGATTCATGAAGGACTCATTTAATTTCAAGGATTCACTTACTGGATCAGATTTGCCATAATCTAAAAATGTTTTTGTGGCAGTTTGGCCCCTTAATTTTCCACTTTGAACCTCTTGGCCAAATTTACACTAAAGATGTCTGTTTGTCTCTGAAATGCTCAACCTAATTCTGAGCTCTCTGCCTTGGCTGTAATTATAAATTATGGATTGCTTGTTTAGCTTGCTTTAAAATAAAAAGTTAGTCTTGCCAAAAGAAGGGGTCTGTCAAGTTGAAATTCTACCTGGGTGTCCGTTTTTCTCTTCAAAGGGCTGTAGAGTTTGTCTGTTCTCTTACTATAGATGTGTTGTGAGTTTTGTGTTTGTGTCTGGAAAGGTTGACTGCCCTTTTAGCCTCAGCATTGGGTCTTTTCAACGCCATTTACAAAGAACTCAGCAGGCATTCATGTATGGCTTTGCTGGGGTGTTATGCGTCAGCGCTCTTAGAAAAAGAGAAGGAAAGTTTGTCCCAGTTGAGGATTTTTTAAAACTAAACTATGACCTATCTACTCAAATCTACAAGATATACAGCCATTCTATATTCCAATGCACAACTTCTTTATCTCACCCTGAATTGCAATGTGATTAGATTGGACTCGGCCAGACATTTAAGTGAAAAGTTATGACCCCCCCCCACACACACATTCACACTTGCACAAGCTTTACTTGGCCCCTCTGCTTCTTTTCACTTCTCCATACGAGCTCCCCCTTCTTTCCAATCACATCCTGAGTTCCTGAGGCGTTAGTCTTGCATTGTCATTCTGAGTGAATGCTGATGGCTTCATTGGGCTCTCCATAGGCCCTCATTAGTGTAATGGCTGCTCCTTGCAGGCTTGATGCATACTCGTAGTGCCCAGATTTACTTTTGTTCCTCAGCCTATACAGTTTTGTTTTGGGAAGAGCCAGTTGGCTTAAATTCTTGAAGCAACATGGTTCCCTAGTTCATCCCACCCTCAACAACTCAAGCTGTGTATGTGATTGTTTGAGGTTTAAATTTTGCAAGTTTTTTTTTTTTATTATTTGCAGGCAGTGAAATTACATGTTAGAAAAGTATTTGCGGAACGAATGTATTGCGATTAGTTCTATGGCAAATCGTGCTTAAAAATATATATATTCAAGTGTCATTGTAATATGTCAGGATCAGGGGCATCTTATAGAGACAAAAAGTCCCTCTGTTACTGCTAACATAATGCGCATTAAAGAGCCAGATGCCAATATGGACTTACTAGAAAATATTCAGACTATGTCATTCAAGATAAGGATTATAATTTTCTTTCTTTAGATTAGTTGATTGGGGACCATAGAAATTTTTCCCACAGAAAATGACCCCAGGACCAAGTTTATCCAGTCATACATATGAGTTTAGCGTGGATATTTGTCTCAACTTTCCATCACCCTGTTTTGAAAAAGAGGCAGCGTTCACATTTAATTCTTTTATTTTCCCTCACAGTATTCAAATTGCAGAGGTTTGTAACCTCCTGAACCGAAGTGGATTGGTGCTTATATTTTATCTGAAAGTTACAGAATGCAGATAATCCTAGAGTAAAATCTAACAGACTCTCTTATCCTAAAGTCAATCAGATTTAGCCTAGTGTGGCCCCAGAAAAATGTGTCTGTGTGTGAATGGGGTCACTGTGGCAGATGAGCTTAGCCTGTCATTCGGCACCTTTAGACTGAACTGTCAGACAATGAGAAGTTAGCATACTTCAGATATTTACACACTAATCTTAAGATCATGCTGACACAGCCACAGTCACAGCTGTAAAAATCACAAGGAAGTTTCCAAACAAAGCTGAGGAACTTGAAGGAGCCCCTTAGAATCTGAATTATTTTCAGTTTTCCCTCAAACTTTTAAACAAACCCACAAATGTAGTTTGTTTGCTTGCCAAGAAAAGAATAGATCTGTTATGGTTTTCTTTTTCGTTCAGTTTTTGGAGTAACTTGACGCTGTGTTCAGTGTCACTGTTTTAGTTCGCCTTAAAACTATTCAGTACATTCAGCTCTTTACAACAGGATGGATGTTTTGAGAATTTGTGATGTTGGGTTTAATATGGACTTAAGAAAATTATCTTTATCAGAATAAAAGGCATTAAAGTGGCTTCTATTAAATAAAATATTGTCTCTTCATGTATTTTCGTTTTTTTTTACAAACTTATTTTTACTGAAATAAAACTGAATGTTTCAGTCACCCTTTAGGCCAATGGAAATGGTGCTGTCTTGTGTGTAGTCTATGTGGTGTGCTACACATTTGTAACAGAAAATCTAATAATCTCTTTTTAGGTGCTGCAGGGTACAGCGTCGCTACATTTAATTTGTTTGCATTAACATTTTTCTACGCAGACTTTTGTTAACCAAACAGTTTAGGGTAAAGTACACAAATCATGTTACAGGTAGCTGAGAATGCAGACTGTTTGCTAAGGCAGGCCTCAGACACCAAAGAGAAGCCTAAAGCAACTGCAAACAGAGTTAACATCTAATCATGTTTCTTCTAAACTAATATGTAGGTTGGTTGTGAGTGATGTTTCTGATGTCCCTGAGGTGGAGTTGTCCTTCAAATTCTGACTTTTCATGCAATATTTATGGTTTTATTTCATAGTGTTAGCTTACGTTAGCTTAAGGAATTTTAGAGAAGAAACCAATTTTAATTCCTTTAAATTCCTTTAAAACCTGTCTCAGAGCCATTTGCATGGTCACGCACGTGCATATAACATGCTTTCTTTTGAGTTTTATCAGGTTGTTATTGTTGGGTATTTTATGCCTATAGGTATGTATATGTTGCTTTGGGGCATTCAAATAATAGGTTCACGGCTGTTATGTATGTATGCATGTGTGTATCTGTAGGTGGATAAAGTGTGTGTGATCAGACATACTTTAATTCGGCTAACTAACCTTGAATGTGATTGTAAAGGCAGAAGGAAGTCTTTCAGCACAAATTGATGAATTGCAGAGATGGCAGAGATTTTATTAGGGATGGATCATGATCGACAATGTGTGTGTAACATTTGTATTTTTGGGTATTTTAATGGTTGGTGTACAGACAGCTTTGCATGGTAAAACCTGTTCAAAAAAGGGTAATTTATCCCCTTTAAAATACAGCTGCTACCACCATACACACATCAAGACAGGTGTTTTTGACTGTTTGGTTGCATCTTGCACTGTTTTTGTTTCAACTAAGGTGGAAAAACAGGCTGATATTCAATCAATCAGACTGTTTTTTCACTTCAGTTATCAGTCCCATCTTTAGTGAAGTTACATTAAGTTCAGATTGAAGCTTGTGCTTCATGCTTATTGTTTGACGTTTTTGGATTTCCTTTCAACTAGCAGTGAGGGCTCCCGTCCAGATAACTTATTGTGTACGAGTATTTCCCAGTATTCCCAGTGTCTTGGAATTATGCTCGTGGGATAAGTTTTAGTGACAATAACATGAAATTTTTATGAGGAGTATTTAAATGTTTATGCCCTTCACTTTTCTGAAAATCCAAAATTGCCGACTTCCTGTTGGGCGCTGCCGGTGAGTGTAAGTGTGAATATTATTTGGGTTGAAGAGTCCAACATACCAAGTTTCGTACATGTGCGTGCATGTATGATACAGGCACCATCTTTTTGTGCCCCTTAACAGGGGGTGCTACCGAGCAAGGAATCTTTGAACAGCACCCTCATGATTTTAGGACAAAGCATTCAAAAGTTACATGCAAAATGACATACCAAGTTTCATGTCAATAAACAAAAGTGTTGCGAAGATACAGTATGACATCTATTTTCACATGCCAAATTTATTTGCACATTATTAGAAACAGTTGGATTTATTAAAAAGCTTTTAGTAACTTTTTCTCTAGAGTGTGTCTAGATGCTACATACCTAATTTTGTGCAAATCGGACACTTGTCTTAGGAGTCTGAGACTTTTTTTTTTTCAAAATGGCAGGACAAATTTGACAGAAAAGGACATCATAGGGTGCATTTGAATCATGAGCCAAAGAATTTAACATCACATAAGTCTGGAGTTTAATACAACATGTTTCAGTGAATTCCGTTTTTTTTTTTATGAAATTTTAGTGTTGGGGGAGCTAAGTCAAATTAAAAACGTTCATCTTGGTGGGAATAATGTCTATACCAAAATGTGTAAAAATTTGTTAACTTTAGGGCAACTATGACGGTAAACATTCAGAAGTTTTTGGGGGCACTGTGGAGTTACCTAACTGAAGTCAAATACCCCAAAATTTTCAAAATTTTGCCAGCCAAGGATATATTAGTTTCATGAGTTTTTGAGCATTCCAAAGCCATCAAAATAATAACACCTAGGGGGTCCTACAGAGCCAATGAGGACTACTACTTCTGAGTAAAACTTGATAATTGTTCGGCTATCACAAGCACTGTAAAACACTGCCGGAAAACCTGACAATTCCACATTCTATCCAACATGGCTGACTTCCTATTGGTCGGCGTCAAACAAAACCTGATAAACTTGACTCTACATGATAAGGACAGTGATCATACCAAGTCCTACCCATATCCACCCAACTTCAACTGCTGCCTGTGTTTGGGGAGCATGGTAAGTGCAAACATGCATGGTTTCCATAATTGATTTAGGGCCTGCTCAGGACTGAAATTCTTCAATAATTCAGTGGGACTGTTTTTGAGGACTGTGTTTGTCAGCCAGCCATCTCTATGGCTCTTCTCAATGCTTGTCACAGATGAACGCTTGCGCTCAGACCTGAGGATTCATCTGTTGAGGGGCGTCTTGTGTTGGAATTGGAGAGAACGAGAGAGAGAATGAAAAAGTTGTAGTACAACCAGGGTCCAAAATTGAGGTAATATACCCACCTAAATATTTTTGGGGTAAAAAATATTTTGCATTAAGATTTTGTTACTCATATGTTTGCTTTGGTGCTTAAAGGTTTTTATGGTTAAAACAAACAATAATAACGGTTAAGCAAGTGCTGCTGGGTAGCATTTTGTGAGAAATAATATTTTGATTTCAAACTAACTTGATGTAAATAAAAGTACATTAAGAAACATGCAATTGAATGTTTTGAACAAAGATGGCACCAAAGAGGCAAAATGTACGTATTTCAGCTAATAGTTTTCATGCATCAAAGATTCATATATAATGGTTAATTTTTTTCCACTGAGGTATAAGTAATAGCAGCTGTTTTGTAGCAGCTGTTTTGTTTTAGTAGACAGTGTGTACACTTGATTTGACTATGTTACATATATCAGTGACATTCACGCTGTTGTGCACTTGCAGGCAACATGTTCAAATCTAGCTTGCAACACCTTCCCATTCTGCTTTAATTTCCTCATTGTTTTCTGTCTTTTCTGCACCATAATTAAAAAAATGGCAATAAAAGCCAAAAATAAAGTTGTGTCAGTGCAGACTGTTAAATATAATCTTGTAACAGTCACATCATTTCCTGTTTTACAGGATGTTCTCTGTAACAGTAATGCCTCTATCCATTTCGAAAGTTTTGACATGTAGGACATTAATGTGTTGTAAACATATGGAATGGATTCAATCTAAATATCTTCCAATGACCCGAGGCAGTTCCTAACATTGTGCTTTTATTGTGCATTAACATGCTGAACTTTCTGGTGAAGTATATGCTCTCCTGGAAAAGACATACAAAACCTCAGTCTTTATCTGTTTTTCTTATTGTTTCTTGTCTGTTTTTTTTTCATTAGACTGTGGAGACCCTACCTCCCAGGGCCGCAGAAGCCTTTCAGCACGAGCTTGTGTTATTTTAACAGTCAGATTTTGTCCTTCTCTTGAACAGAATGGTTGTGAACAGAGCAACTTGCCAAACCTCATAACTCCTTTTGTATTGCGGCACCCATGTTGGCAAACAAACACACCTCAGTGGAAACACATTTTAAACTGTTTGGTCTTGTCTTCTGGAGAAGAACAGCACAGAGCACATTCACACACACAAACACACACTTTTGTAATGCCTGAGCTTGTCATTGTAGTTCAGGCCACATGTCTTTTAACAGGTTTCCAGAACTCCACTGGGCAATTTTCCACATTCATGTGTTCTCACTCTGCCTGCAGGTCTTAGAGCTACAGATCTTTGAGACTGTGTTGAGTCAATAGTGCTATTGTACTTTTGTATTTTTAAAAAGCATGAGTAAATTGTCTGTGTGTATTCAGGAAGACGAGCTGTACCTGTTTGGATCTTATCGTCCCGTCTCTTTCTGCTGCAGTGATGAGTGTCAATAAGTTAAACAGAGTGAACATTGTGCCTACACCCAAAAAGTATGTGTTTGCTCGCCAGAGAACAGATACATTTAATGCAATCTGAAGGGTAGTTGCCAAATGTTCACTCTGTTGATGGCTGTTATCACAATTGTGTAAACAGTCTTGACTAATTTCTGCATACGTGTTTTCTTTTTAAGAGTGAAATCCTTTCTCAGACAAGCATATCTGCTTTGATTAAAATGACAAATGACTAAAGGTACATGTCTTGAAGAGATGTTAATTCGGCACCAGCTAATTTCGCTCTTTGCATTTAATGTAATTATGCATATTTATTCATGCTGTATTCTATTGAAATAGATTTCAGGAAAATTTGCAATTAACACAAATGAAAATGGAGTCTGTGAAAGATCTAAATACTTGAGGCTTATTAAAAAGGCTTATTAAATAACAACCTCTCACACTTAAATTCACATTATGTTTTGCAAGTAAATATGTCAAAGGTTCTTGTCAAAAGCACATAAACTGCATATAGCCGTCAACCACTTAACTTGTGTCCTAGAAAAACTATACCCACGCGCCAGCGCATGTGTCGAGCGTGGCTGTGTGAACGTGTTTGTGCTGTATCCTCTTTGAATTGTGTAAAACACTGCCAGCCTTGGCCTTCGCTCCTCCTCCATTTCTCAGAGGAGAGCAGAAGTTGGCGTCGACCCCCTCTGCCACCCATCGCCTGCCCATCATCCATCTCTCTATTCCATTGCTGCTGCATTACATATTCTGTTTATAGCTTTATCTGGCTTTTCAAGAGCAGGGCCCTTCAGGAGAAATTCTACCCCCTGTGAGGACTGGCAAACCAAACAGCCTTTCACTCTCATATTCTCCTGACTCTCTACATTCTGTGACATCAATGAAAAGTCCTTTGAAGATGCTCAGGATGTATGTATGTATAAATGTTTTCATCAGTTTATTAATCTGAGGTGCTCTGGTGCAGGATAAGTTCAGACAGACGCTCAGTACTCAGAGATGCCCACTTTAATTCCGCAATGGGGTGTTTTTAATAAGATGCAAAGCTGTTTACCACAATCTTTCTCAAACTCTCTGTGAACTTTTTATGGTGCTGCTAATTCCCAGTAATATACAAGTTGACTGGTGTAGAGATACAGTAGGTAATTTGTTTTTACCCCTCATCTGAAACCAGCTGTTCATAAACAAGTTATTGTAAAATCCCAGGGTAGTTTCTTGTATTTGCATAACATTCTTTCCAGGGGTAAATTTTCATTATGTTAGTTTACTGTTTTTTCTGCCTGTCTGTAAACAAGTTTGAAGAACAAAATTTTAAAGCTTTTATATTTGTAGAACCTTTTCAGGGATAGATATTTGATTATATTAGTTATCTAGTTGACTATTTTCAAAAGTGTGTATTGTTTGTGTTAAATCAAACAATTCACCAGTGTCTGTTAGTTTTGCTGACAGATAGCTTGCTTAAGACAACATTAGCTTAGCAAATACTCCCACTAACCACTGTGATCTAACATTAAAAATAAATTCTTAAAACAGGAAGACCACAAAAGAATACAGTGACTTTAGAGAAGCCCTTATTACTGTTGAGTTTAATTTGTTAGTTTATCTTCTGTATTTGCTCAATGGTGGCACGGTGGGTGTTGTGATCATATTCTCAAGATTTCAGCTTGTCTGGTTTCACAAATGGAATATTCCAGTAGTATTTTAGTCAATGTGCATGGCAAAAACCATTTAAAATCGAGTGTTATTTACAGAGCCTTTGTGAAGGTAGACTTCATATTTAATTGGACACAAATGAGAACAAGGCTACTGGGAGTAAGGTACATTTCTTTCCATTTGTCATACAGGCTTATGGTTGTAGGTCATACCTAGTTTAAAAAATATTTTTGTCCACTGGAATTTGTTTGAAATGATGCCTTTTGTCTTCTGAACACCCATGTACACACAGTACAAAATATTGACCAGACTATATACTTTCCTCTAAATTTGATGTTAAATAGATATAACATATTTGCTGTGTAAAACCTTAGAGACTCTGTATGTCTCTGTCTGTAGCTTGAGTTCTGGTATAAACACTAGTATATAGCATATAATGTAGTAAACACTTGGAAACAACTTGTGAAAACAATGCACTGCACTTTATGTCATTCCAGCAAGATATCACAGCTGCTCACTGGTCAAAAATAAAGAGCTGGCCATGATATATAGAATATAGTCCTTTGTCTATGCATGTTAGATAGATCATGCTTGTCATATGTCAAACTAACACTAACTTGTCACGTGTCCCCTAGGTATGTCTGCATGCACTTATATGCACCACTAATACCTTCTTGCCCCTGTAGGCTGTGTAGTATTAGAGCAAGGCCAGCCTAGCCCCCGGCCAATGGGCCAGAGTTAACTCCCTGAGGGTTGGCAGGGTGTGAGGGTCATCCATCTCTCTCCAGGGTGAGTGCTCTTTGGCTGATTGATAGCAGGGCTCTGTACACTCTCCACCCCCTTAACTACAATGGGGCCCCTTCGAATTATGTGTGGCCCTCACATGGAGACTAGGGTTTTATTTCACATTAAGAGCCATCGGTGCTCTTAAAACCAGAACACTAAGTGCTGGAGTGCATTCTAATAAAATCTGATTGTGCAGAAAGAGAGAAAGAAAATGGGGGTGGGCTGGGGGTTTGAGTGAGGGGGAAACTCCCAACCAGACCTCCAGTCTGGTATTCCAAGCAGATGGTTTTAGTTAAAACTTAACAGAGAGAGAGCTGGAGAGAGGAGGTAGACATTGCATAGATGTTGCACAGTTGGTGGGTGAAAGGAGGGAAAAGTGATAGTGAAGATAAGGAAATAAGTAAAAGGCAAAGAAGGGGGCAGAGAAAAAAAAACTGGTGTATAGAAAAAATGTTGAACAAGGTAGTTTCAGAGTCACATAGAAATGGGGATAACAAAGGTGTTTCTAAAAGAACTTGCATGGAAGTAAACATGCACACCTACTTTGCATTTTTATTGTTTTATATAGTGTTACAAACTAGTACATTTTTTGTAGCTTGTTATAATTCTTATGTGATCCCTGCAATTCCTAAGTTACCTCTTATGGCTCGAAACACAAATACATAATATGTCAGACAACTGACTAAATGTCATAGGGGACTAGAGCAGACATTAATGTACTGTTTTTTATACAGTCAGTTATGTCAAAGGTGAGCTATTATCATAACATAGCTATTATGTAGCAAAACGTCTGGTTTAATGGCACAGTCCTCTTGAGTATTGAGGTCTGTTACCTCCAGTCAGAGGTAATGCAAGGTAGATAGTAATGCAAGAAAAAATAAGGGTTTGTATATACAATAGGGCCATATGTGTGTGGTTTGTTGGCCAAGCATTCATGTTTGTGTACTTGTGTAAAGTATGGTTCTGGCCTAATAAAACCCACTATGATTATTGTTGGCTTCCTGCCCAACAAGAGCAGATCCTCTGTGGGTATGTGAATACATGGCCCTTAAGGCCATGGTGTCCAGGGCCCTTAAGGCCCTGGCCCTGGGGTCTCTGATCACTATCATATTTGTTTATGCAGAAAAAAGAATGAAGCAATTCTTCCCTCTTTTTTTTACCTTGCTATCTGCAAGTCAGGTACATCCTACCTAGCACCTCTTGAAAGTCATCCCACTGTTTTTCCTTGCTTCTTTCCTCCATCCCGACGACTTCCCTTCCCAGAACTCCAGATGTAAACGATTAGCTTGTTTAACAAGGCTGCTTCAGGCAAGGTGCTTTGCAATAACAAAAGTCCCAAACAGAGTTGTTAGCTTACTGTGCCACTTTCCATAATATAAAACCACCCTAGTCACTGTTTCCAATGTGTCTGTGAGATCTCTGAGAAGTTGCTGAGCAAGCTGTTGAGATTAGTTTTTCTCTTTCAATGATAAAGTACCTTTTACAGTAGGTTGTCTTCCCAAAGAATAAGACAACAGTGGCTCTTTGGTAATATAAATAATTGTCCTTTTTTTTGAAGAAGACCCACATCAACTTTAAGTTCAACCAATGCTGTGAGCATCAGGCAGGACCTGTTTGTTTTAACAATTGGCAGATATGGGTGGGCCAGAGGTTGTTTTTAAGTAATATATTTATACTTGCACAGTTCTGTTTGGTGCTGTTAGTGGCACAGAAATGACACCTTTCACATGATCTGGTGTGAACTGTCAGGGAAGATACCTCCGTTTTTTACCATCACACCCAATGACATCACAGGACTTATGAACTGAGGGTTGTGGCAGAGACCAAAATCACATGTCCATGAGGGTAAAACACTTCCAATGGACTAGAACAACCCATTTAGACCCCTCATGACGACCTGCTTAACCTTCATAGTGAAACGACACCTCAGGGTGGTTGGAATAGAATCCTTACCTCTGAACAACCTGGGCAAGAGTCAGTTGGAGTCATGAGCATTGATTGGTTTAGCATGTGTGGGATTCCCTGCACACATGATGTCCTATTGTTGATTTTTAAGAGGGAATTAGCCTGTGAGTTTCAAAGACCATTTTAGCTGAACAAGAGTAAGTCGGCTGTGGCTTGTTATGCATTTAAGAAGGAATGTTTGTTACGTTGGACTGCAAAGAGGAAGTGTGTGTGTGTGTTGGCAGGTGCAGTGCTGGTATTGAATGGGCTCTTTGAGCTTGAGACTGGCATGTGTGACGGGACAAAGAAACCAAGAGCAGCAGCAAAGCCTTAAAAACTTTAGGACCTTGAAATATATATGTCAAAAGTTCATACTTTTTTTTTTTAAATGTACTGGACAGAATTGTTACTTTTTCTTGTGCATTTAGTAATATGTATTTAATATTAGCTATTTATTTTGTTATGGATGTTCCTGGTGTTACTGTGAATAGTTCAGTGCATATTTTAAACCATATTTGATTAAGTATCATTTTACATAGATGAAGTTTGGTTACAGATCTGAAACGTATAAAAAGTTAAAGACAATTTGGTAACAATTTACAGTAATACAATTTACAGTTTCCAGTTGTTAAAGGGATAGTTTACCAAAAAATTAAAATTGTCATTACCCACCAATAAACAGCAATGCAAATACCACTTTTAAGGCCCAGAAAGGTGATAAAGACATTGTTAAAAAAAAGTCCATGTGATGTATTTCCAGTGGTTCCACCTTTTTATGAATTTTATGAAGCAACAAGATTTCTTTTTGTGCACAAAATAACGTCTTTATTCAACATTTTCTTCTCTTAGTGTCTGTACGGCGCTGTAAAAATATATTAATTGTTAGTTCCTCTTAGCTAATGCTTCAAGTAATGTTAACAAAACAAATCTTATTGTACTGTTACTGAGTGTTACTGAAAATATTGTGCATACTGAAAGTATTATGTAACTGTTCATTGCATTTCTGTGTATATATTGGTATTATATCATCTATAGGACACCCTGCTCTCTGAATATTAGTTTTGCTTGTTGTAAAACCCATTATGTAAGCCAATAACAAGAGGCAAGAACAGCTGTTTTAGATGGAAATGGATTCAGGTTTTAGATCGTAGCACACATGCTTATGAAGATTTGTGTGTGTGTGTCTGTGTGTGTCTGTGTGTGTGTGTCTGTGTGTGTGTGTCTGTGTGTGTGTGTCTGTGTGTGTGTGTCTGTGTGTGTGTGTCTGTGTGTGTGTGTCTGTGTGTGTGTGTCTGTGTGTGTGTGTCTGTGTGTGTGTGTCTGTGTGTGTGTGTCTGTGTGTGTGTGTCTGTGTGTGTGTGTCTGTCTGTGTGTCTGTCTGTGTGTCTGTCTGTGTGTCTGTCTGTGTGTCTGTCTGTGTGTCTGTCTGTGTCTGTCTGTGTCTGTCTGTGTGTGTCTGTGTGTGTGTGTGTGTGTGTGTGTGTGTGTGTGTGTGTGTGTGTGTGTGTGTGTGTGTGTGTGTGTGTGTGTGTGTGTGTGTCTGTGTGTGTGTGTGTGTGTGTGTGTGTGTGTGTGTGTGTGTGTGAGAGAGAGAGAGAGAGAGAGGTGCGAGTTCAGCAGAGTCAGTGGGTACACTCTGTGTTTTATAGTTTTTTCCTCCAGTCTCCTGCTGTGGTTTTACTTATTAGTTGCAGCTCAGTAAAAGATCCTAAACGAGTACCAGAACTGTTTTAATAACAACTCATTCCTCTCTCTTTCCCCCTCTCCCTCACTCTATAGTTGTTAATCTCTGACATGATTCGGGTAATGTGGAGGTGTTGGCAAACAAATGCGATTAAGTGCCGGAGAGACTTTGACCCAGAATTAGTCTTACTGAGTGAGAATTCACTGCTGGGGCCACAGAATAAGCGCAACATCTCATAGAGCTGCAGCACACCGGTCTAGTGCCAAAGGTGTCAGTTTGGACCTGTATACACACACAATCCTGAAAGCTTATTCTGGTTGTCTGGATTAGCTGTCACTCTTCATTCGGTGTCCCCTATAGTTTAAGTGAAGGGTCAAGGTTCAGGGTCCTAAAGCTGAATGGGTTTTTTTTAAACTCGTTTGTCTGAATTAATACATTTTTTCAGTCTTGGGTTTCAAGATGTTTACAGACCAAGATTCACATAAATGTTGGGTAGGGGATTGGGATTCACTCAGTCCTAGCACTTTCATATCAAAGTTATCCAAGTTCATGTCGAAATGGCATCTGAGTTAATGAGTTGAGATGATACCTTATGCGATTATCTGAATAATTTAAGGGGTTTAAAAGTGAGCTGCTCCCAGCCTTGAATGCAAAATGCTATCAAACTTGAATATAAAAGAGACAATTGGCTGAAAGGATCCTTCATATTAAGGTGTCTGATGGTTTCTTTTAAGATGATGGTCAACTTTCTCTCTTTCTCTCACTTCCTCCACTCTGTTCTTTCACTCTTTTGATTGGGCCATTTTGGAGTCATTTTGGTGTTTATGATTATATTAAGGTGTAGGACTGCACTATTAATCAAATTGTGACCTTGTGTGATTTAATAAAATGCAAAAGGCTGTGATTTAATTGAATATAGTGTGTTGTGATACAGTTTATCAGCAGTCTCAGAGAAACTGAGTGTGTGCTCTACATTACTATTAAAGGTGCCGTGTTTAATTCACAAGTTCTTGGCTTACGTTGCTTAATGTGTGTTGTTAATGTGGAGTAGTCACTAGTTTTCTTCACTCCGTTTGTGTTTTGAACGTTCTTTTTCTTTCATCTTAATTTCCTGTCACACTCACTGGATGGGTTTAGTGTAAATAACTGCAGGCTAGTGCTGTCATTATTTGGCTGTAGTGGTTGCTGTAATAGGGTGTTGAGGAGATTTAGATTTAGATGTTCGCACTTCATTTTAATAGATTGATGCATTTCTGCTTTTCTGTACGAAAATTAATTCCTTTTCTTGACATCACACTGCTTATTGAATTAGTCAGTTACAACAACTGCAAGGCAGGTTAACTGGGTATAGTTTGTGCCCACGTCCGTTTATATCTCCCCAACTGAAAGTGACAGAATGCTCTAAAACATTCTAATTTCCAATACGTTATCAACCTGTGGAGAGTCTGTTTGGAATTTTGTGGAAGCCAAAGTATTACTCGATGGGAGCTTTTATGAGACGTTTGGGATGCCAGCCTGTTGACGTAAATGTGTTTAATAGCTGCTTACGGTTTATTGCATGGATATGTCTCATTCTGGGACTACTTGCAAAGTTTTTTGGGGATTTCACATCCCCCTTATTCTTCACTCCCTGGTGACGAGAAAATAAGGCCAAAATAACATTTGTGTTCCGAACATTCACCTCACAACACAATGAATTTCCACGCAATGCTAGGCTTCTAATCCCATTTAAAGTCTTCTGCCACAAATAAAACAATGGACTTTGTTAGCTGGTTAGTTTAACTTGGCCAGCTAACTTCTTAAACGTGTCATGCACACAGCGTCCATTGCATTCTTTGTAAAAACCAAATCCTGCTCTGTTTGCTTTCCCTTTTATTATCCCATTCTCGGGGTGTGTTTTTAAACTGTACAGAGGGGAGAGGGCTCCTGACCCCTCAGACCCTTGACCTGGTCCACAGGCCATGATATGGAGCTCCTCTGTGGACATCACCAAAACCTCACACAGTTAAGCCTAGGTGATGTTTGCCTTTCTCATTGTGTGGCGACCTTTCCTGTTTGTTCTGCTGTTAAAAAAAACTGATGATGAAACATGTTTTCAAACTGTTGACAGCTGAAGAACTTCCATTATGTATTATGAATAAAGAATTTCTTACCAGGGAATGAAGAGATCAATAAGTGGCACGTTAAAGGAATAGGTCATCGATATTAAGAACATCATTTATTCCTCTTGTTGTTCCAAACAGATTGTTATGAAATGATAGAAATGAAATTGTACAAATTCATACAAATTAGCCACCAGTTTGCTTAAAGCTGCAGTCTGTAAATTTTGGTTACAAATGAACAGAAATCAGTTACTAAGCAATTACATAACAGATCCGTGTTCAAAACTGACACAATGGTAAATTTATAATAATGATTTATGATAATTTGAGCTGTCGGGGCTGATTTCCCAGATAATGTCAGTTTGGTTTCATTTGAATACAACATGCATTAAAAAAAATATATGATTAACCAACCTTTTTGTTTCAAACAGAAATGGCAATAGAGAGGTGAAAGTTCAAAATAGTTACATTGTTATGAGATTGTTTTATTTATTTTGCACTGTGTAAGTTGTGGGAGCATGCATGCTGTGTGTGTGTTTCTTGGTGGAGCAGGAGGTGTTGAGTTGGTATTGGATTGTAAAGTTATGTCTGTGCACGCAGAAGTTCAAGGCTTTTCACTATATGTCTCTACTGCTGAGCCAAGCATACAACCAGCTTTCTATAGGCAGGATTTAGTGTAGACACAATCAGTTTTCATAAGACTTAAGTCATAAGACACATAAGTGGTATGTGCGAGCAGAAACAAATGTTTAATTTAGCCTCTTCTGTTCTTTCCACCATCACTTTTTTTTTAATTATGCGTTAAAATTATGTGTCATGGCCGGAAGACTTTAAATGGTAGCAGTGTATGTTTAGCCTCTCACAGCACAAGCTTATATCGAGGAGCTGCACAATCAAATTTACACACTAGCAAATACGTTTTCTCTTTTTCAGCTTCAGAAAGAGACCTAAAGGAACTTTTTAAATTCATGTTTAAAAGTGATACATGTATCTAATTTTGTTAGTTAAACTTTAACTAAACAAAACACTAACTAACAACACAATGCCAAGGGTAGATGGGCCCATAAATGTTATAACAACTCGTACGTTAACATCTGGCAGAATTTTACAGACCGTAAATGAAGGTTACAGGGTTTTATGTCCAAAACATAAGTGCACTTGCAAATGTCTTAAAATGAATTCTAAGCATGTGTTTTTCTGTTAATTTCAAATCTCAGTATTCAAGAGGGAAATTGAGTTCTGTGTCTGTGCTATTAAACCACATTAAAAATGTGTTATGTGTTGTAACTATTGCTCTGCTATAGCGTTAGTCGAAAGACAAGTGATTGCAAAAGTGTACACAAATCCTCTTTTTTGGAGCCTTCATTTCTTAGACCGTTTTATCAAATGCCTTAATTCAGAGCCTTAGTGGTGTGTCATTATAACTCCACAAGCAGATTGTGGTTGTAGATTTTGTACGATAGCTCAGTTTGATATGCATGCACAGTTTCTGGGGTTCATTTCATTCATGTTTAAGGCTAATTTCTGTTTGAAATGAGCTTTGATTTAACCAGGCATACTTTCAAAAAACTTGATGTGAATGATGTAGTTTAATAACAGGTCTATATACATGAGCATCAGGGGTTAAATCAGTAACAAGATATGCCAGGTACTGGAAAACCTCAGAACACACTGGTAATTGACTTAAACAATGTGGCTGCCTGCCCTCATTGCTTGGGAAACTGCCAGTTCTTGCCAGATGCCCCGATTATTTTCTTGTGGTTCTAATTATGCGTAAGGTTTCGATTGACCTTGTGTTGTGTTCTAGAATACAATAGTTTAATTATTCCATAGTGCCAGACTGCATCAGCTCTCTCTCTCTCTCGTTCTGTGAGTATGGTGTGAGTAATACGACCTTCCATGGTGATTGAAACAGTATAATTTAAACTATGCTGTTCTCTATTAAAATCATTTCAACAGTCTTCTCTGATTCCCTCCTGGAGGAAGTCATAGATTACGATCAAGTCACAGCCACATTTCAACCGTAACTTGCACAGACATGACAACTGTGGCATGGCAGATGATCCAGCTGCACAGCTGAGGACGTTTTCAGTGTTGGAAGTAAAACAGTTTTAGTACAGTAAACTAAAAATGCTGTGCTTTTAGCAGTGCTATACATATGTCACACTGTGTCTGTTTTAATGAATATGGTTTGTTGTAAGTTCCAAATTAGACTTTCAGAAGTTATTATACAGTTAAAAGTATTGTGTAAGTCTCTGAATATTCATGATATATTTATAATGTTCTGCTGACAATATCAAATTAAGCAACATTGCGAATATTATGATTTTTTTCTTTTCCAGTTAAGTTTCCTTTTAAGACTAGTGTGTGATAAATGTTATGTAGTATGAGAGCGTTGTGACCGGTGTTTTCATAGCATAATTGAAAGTTAAAATTTAATTAAAATTATGAAAGAAAAAACTGAGTTAGCAACTTGGCTCTTTTCTGTGAATAAGTACAAACTGTCCATTCTAAATAACTGATTTAAAATTGCAGTAGAAAAATGTTTTGTTTGTACTGCACATGAATGAAAATGACAGAAATATAACTGTTTGTGTGACTGTAACTGTAACTAAGAATACACAGTCAAATTAGATTTTTTATACAATGTTGTAAGATCAAATGTATGCAGTAATGAAAGCTTTTTTAGGGGTTTGTTCTCAATGATTGTAGAGTTTTTGTAGCTCTCTTGCTAATAAACAAGAGAGGGCTTCAATAGAGTGAGAAATGCTTTGCTGTTTTAGCTCTGTATGGTGGACTGTTGCTTACCTTAAAAGCTAAAACCATCCATCAGTCCTGATCAGACCTTGGAATCTCACTTGTTCAGTTAAACCTTTGCCCTATTCCTCTGTTGCTTCCGCTGTCCCTTATGCTTACAGAATCTCACATGCATCTCCATTTGTCCTTCCTTACTAATAGTTCTTTTGTGCACAGGAGCATGTTTAGAGGCCCATGAGCCCAGGCTTAATAGGACCATGTTGCCATGGAGATGTGTGCACTCTGGTAGGTTGACCTTTGACCCAGTTTTTAGTCTTGTTAGGCAATGAATAGAAGTGCAAGAAGGATGCCCAGGTCACAATAGACACCAGTAAGAGCAGCAAAATCCTGCCAGAACCTCTTAACTTCAATTCCAAAGACTGAGAAATACTTCAGATGTGACAGCCGTTGGTCTAATGTTAGATATGTCCTTAAAGATATCAGCATGTTAAGTCTTGGTGCTCATGTGGATAATTCAAGTATGAATCCACCTTGCCTCATTTCCTATCATCATTATTCCTGTGTTTGAGATAGCATTGGTATAATGGGCTTGTTAAAATGCTCAAACAGAGTAATGTTTTGCAAACGTCACTGTGTTTCCGCTTTTGGGGAACATCTGCTTAGAAATAGCTTACCTGTATTGAGGAGTTAATAAGTAGTTATCACCTATATCACAGAAAGTTGGTGAATCACACCATTGTCACACTCTAGAGAAGGTGATTGGACTTTACCCAAAAAAAGTTCAATCTTATCAGGTTTTGTCCCCGCCAAGAGATATTAAACAACTTGCTTTGCAGTATTTAGACAATGGATATGTAAAAGGCACAAAATATGCTGTCTAAATGTCAGCATACTAGCTTTTGAGATGGCCACAAATCTGTTTTATGGATGTGTTTTACATAATTATTTTTGTGATTCTTCATCACTTTCCAAAGCTGTCTGTTTAAATGCAGACATTGAAAAGCTCAAATGAATAGTCTCAATAAAATGTTTCGTCTAGCCGCATTGTAAACAACTGACGCAGCCAAAACAAACATACCTACATCTTGAGCAGACTTGTTAATGTGAAAGAGTTTACCTGTGAGAGCATGTTGTCGTCCAGCTGAAGTTGCCAAGGGGACAGGGGAACTCACACAGGGAGGTAGATCTATAGACATCCTAACCAAGTTACACAAAACATGCCTTATAGCTATTCAAGTTAACTATGACTTAAGTTCCATTAACAGCATTTGTGACAATTTGAAGGTTTAATTTTGAAAATTTCGACTTGTCCCTGAGTTTTTCAAATAATGGCAAAAAAAAAAATCGTAATTGCAATAACAATTAAAATGTAAGCATTTTTGTGTGCTTATCATAGGAGCCAATTTCAGAAATGTGACGTGCTTTTGTTCAAGTTGCCTAAATTGTTCTGGTTATGCACTGCCAATGTATTTCATTGGTACGAAGAATAGAACTGTCCGTACAAATTTGATTGGTAGGATAGATCTTTACACAAACAAGGTCAGTAAGGGACTCTTATCATACTAGTCTTCTCTAAGAGAATAAGTATGTAATAAGTCTTGTGGTTTTTAGAACTGTGTATTTTAATATACAGTTATAATATACAACAACTGGTATTTGGGTCTAGAATGTGCTAGTGTATATTCTATGGCTGTGTGTGTATATATATATAGTTAAAAGTATTGTGTAAGTCTCTGAATATTCATGATATATTTGTAATGTTCTGCTGACAATATCAAATTAAGCAACATTGCGAATATTATGATTTTTTCTTTTCCAGTTAAGTTTCCTTTTAAGACTAGTGTGTGATAAATGTGTGCTTATTTATATATGTATATATATATGCTTATTTATATATGTATATATATATACATGTGTGTATATACACATATATACACACATGTATATATATATATATATATATATATATATATATATATATATATATATATATATATATATATATATGTATATATATGTGTGTGTGTGTGTGTGTATGTGTGTGTGTGTATGTGTGTGTGTGTGTGTGTGTGTGTGTGTGTGTGTGTGTGTGTGTGTGTGTGTGTGTGTGTGTGTGTGTATATGTGTATATATATATATATGTGTGTGTGTGTGTGTGTATATATGTATGTATGTGTGTGTGTATAGATATGTGTGTATCTCTGTTGTAGATATTGGTATATTCATCATCACAGAAATATTTTTCATGCTTTTAAATGTTGTGTGTAAACTTTTAAGTGGTTTACTTGTACACTGCTCTGACATACATATGACCATTAGACGCACATGCACACACACAGGCATATCATACAGTGGGAGTACAGAACTAAGTTCTTTTGTGTTTTATTGTGCTTAAACTGTCAAAAACAAAAACACACAAGATTCACATAAACACAGTCGCTTATGTCTTAAGTGAACATAAACAGTGTGTGTATCAGCATTACGTCTTAAAGTGACAGTTACTTAAACCTGTGGTCTGTCAATTATGTTAAAGACAAATCCGCTCAGTTTTTCAAATAAAAAATAGACTGACTATTTCCTTTTTTCTTGAACGTTATTGTAATAAAATTTAATTTGAATTCAATTTAAATTTAAAATGAAATTTAATTGTTTTTTAAAATGTAATTGTTTATATTTGTGGTATTACAATATATCTTTTATTACCGATGCGTTTGAAAGTAATACAGATAAAATGTTAATAATTGTGTTGCCGGTCTATTTAAGGTGTTCCTTCTCCTGCTGGTCTTTCCTTAGAAAGTGTATTAAAAGTTATCAGCAACTATCGATACTTAATTATATGAACCATGATCATTGCTTCTCGTTTGGGTGTGCTCGACTTTTGACTGCCAAACTCCAAATCGATATCATTGCTTAAGCTTAATCTCTTAAATTTAGTTGCATTCCAAACTATCTGACAAAGATTGTAGCTGTTTGCTGATCTTAAAGATGCAGGTCTGGCCAGTTTAAGTGATAGTTAACCTCTCCCTCCAATTAGTATAATTGTATCTCTCGTTTGCTTAAGAATTACTTATATAATTGTTTAATTACCAACAACGCACCTAAACAAAGGAGTTCAGTTTGAACTACTCGGGCTGTTCTCACCTCTGTTTTGTGTGGTGATTCCTCTGGTGGAATCACCTCTGGTGATTTGTGTGATCAGGTTGGACCAACAGTAAGTGCAAATGACTTGTATTAGACGGTTCTCTGTTCTGACAATAGGCATAGTCTTGTGGGGCAGGGTTGTGGGTGTGTGTTATTAGTGGTGGGCTGCTCAGATTGAGATAAGTGATTCAACACTAACACATGGGCCACTGGGAGGTCCATTTGGGTTCACCGTGGGTCCCAAGTAAATACAGGCCACACGCTGGGTGATTGGCATTATCCACTCGTACTGAGGTGTATGTGTGAGGCTGATCTCGGCTGTGGTTATGAATAGATTGGGTTCTGTAGTCAGAGCATCTAGAGCAGATTTAAACAAGTTTTATTACAGAATAGAATTATGCTGGAATGTATCATTTTATTTGGAATGTACCACTGTTTTTACCAAAATACAGTAGTTACTATGATAAAACTGTGGTTAAAATAGTTATTACTGAGAAACTGTGGTGTTGTGCATGTTGTTATATTTCTGTCTTGAATAATCAACAATCTATAAAATTGACCAAGGCAACCAGTTTTTGGATAACTGAATGCATGTCCCTCATCACTGTGTGGTCTTTCTCACATAAAAAACATTGTACTTTAAATTTGTAATTTAATCACAAAACCGTTTTTCTTATGTTTATCTATTTGTTTATTTTAATTAGCTGTACAATAATTATGATCACATCAGGGTTTTATTATTTATTATATATATTATTTATCACATTATCGTGTCAATTATCAACTGTATTATTGTCATAATTGGCTTGATAATTATCGCTGTACTATCATGCTCTACGTACTCATTTTATTACAATTTCACATTACAACAATAATAGCAGCAGCTGTTTTTTTTACACTGTGGTTACCATGGTATATGTTTGTAACTGTTAAGGTGTAACCTTTTCTGATTCTATCGTTACCTGGGATTTTAGAATTATTTTTTAGCCTTAAATCTCCTGACACAGATCTGAGTGACACAGATCTTGAGCAGTCAATTGAAAGCATGTCAGCCCCTCATTACCTCAACAGCAGAGCCATAAGTTTGTCAGGCCGATTCTGTTTGGGTTCTGCTGGCAGGCGCTGCACATTCCCTCAAATAACAAATGTCCCCTACATCTGCCTCACAGCATCCCTGGCAGCTCCTTTGAGCTGACAAAGCCCTCCTGGTCCCCCCATTTTTTTTTTCTATCCATGAAAGGGGCCAAACAATTGGATTCTGGTGTTGGCACCTAGCAGGCCCAAGAGCATATGCCATATTCTCTCTGTTCACCAAACCAAAGGCCTCGTGCTTGGCTTTTCTCTGGAAATGCTTTACCACCTTTTGTCACATCTGTGTCCTCCCTCATTATGTGGGCACTCGACTGTTTTTCGTGTCTGAGCTTTGGAGGGTGAGGCAGGGAGCTGGAAGATGGATAGAGAAAAGACAAATGGATCAGATAGTCTGGATCTGAGTGTCTGTCGGAGACCTAGTTTTGAAGTTGATAGACTTCTTGCTAACTTGGTGAAAAAGTTTTGGGTACAATGTAGGGTCCAAGATGCAGGGTCTCAGAGAACAATCCAGCTAACAAATGTTTTGATTCCATTTTCCATTTTGAACATATTTAATAAATAAATGCATTAATAATTCCTATGATGTGCAGTCACATGCATGTTAAATTGTGCATAGTTCTGAGTAGAGCTGGATGATGAAATACATATTGAACCAACAGCAGTACTATTTACTACTAACGCAACATCTGTCTTCATCATTTTGATATGTATTGAAATACTAATGTATGAGATATTGATATACACACAACCACTAGTTTGATGTATTTTACAAAGGTGTTGAACATGGCTCATCCAATTATATTTTAGGGCAGAACTATCTTTTT
This sequence comes from Chromobotia macracanthus, assembly GCA_036877525.1. NCBI lineage: Eukaryota > Metazoa > Chordata > Actinopteri > Cypriniformes > Botiidae > Chromobotia > Chromobotia macracanthus. Next base: position 3,531,370 of record JAZGTH010000002.1, read on the forward strand.
ATAATATTTTCATAGTATAATATAAACAATATAAAATGGCATGGGTGGCTTCTGTTTGTCGCAAACAAGTATTGATGAAATTTCGCCTTACAGCATAACCATGATCTAAATGACCAAATTTTGTCTTCTCTATTTTATGTTAGTTCCCTCTCACTAAGCTTAACTCAAGGACACCTGCAACGCATTAGCACAGTGCCTGCAGTGTACTGTAAAAGGTAATTGGCAAATTGAGTTTGTGTGTTTCTAATCCCATATCATTGTAAACACTTATAGGATTGAACTGAAAAACGCTCTACTCTTTTGTTCCACCCAAAGCTCTTAATTGTAACCACCCTTGTCGTTCGGAAATAAATTTCTGCTGACCAGCATACAGTCTTTTTTTGCTGCTGGTCTTCCAAGCCAGCGTGAGGACAGCTTTAGTGGGTCAGGGCCTGACCACAGTGGCATAGTCGGCACCAATGTTTGGATAGAGCCGAAGTGCTTAATGGACAGGATGCCAGCACACAACGGCAAGGCTGAGTGCTAGACTGAGGTGTTGAAAATGGTTTTAAAAAGAGAAACAGTTTTAGTTGTTAATGGGAGTAACTTGTGTTGTGGTTGTGATGTTGGCCGGTGAAGGTTTTCCTCATCTTGGCTGGGCACATTCCTAGCTTTCTCTGACACACCAAAGTCAACTGGAATCGTCCTACAAGCCAAGTGCTTAGTAGTGACCAAAAATGCTCAGACAGCACTACTGTTGCCTCAGAACCTGGCTCTAAAGATCCAAAAAAGTTTGAAAGACATGGGAGTTTTTGAAGAAGCATAAAGAACTGTTGTTGAACAGTATTCTAATGGGGGATAATTATTTTTGTTTTTACAAATTGTTACATTTTTACAATTGTTACATTACAATTTACTGCTGACCCACAAAGATAATGTAGGACAATGTAGAAAATAATAATAACGGGCAATAATATCCACTTAGTGGCATAATACATAACAAACTAAAGAGCAATAATGCCAACCTTCTGTTTCTCTTTAGCCGTTATGTGGGCCCAGTATTTATACACTGACATTCAGCTTTAGGCTTGTGTTGGAGATGAGTGATGTCAACCCCAAGAATTTCCTCTCTTTTGGCTGGGAATGAGGGGCCCCCTCTGCCTCCGAGTTATCCAGCTGTCAGGAAACAATACCCATGGCCTGTTCAGACAAAACTCACTCCTGAAAGTTTTTCTCTCTGTTTCTCCCATCTTTGTTTTGTGCTGTAATGTCTTTTCAATTTTAAACTATAGCCATGTAAACTTCCTTCCTCAGAATGCTGTGTTTGAAAGCAAGGTCAGATATAAAAGTTCAAAAGTGGACTGGACCCTCACAATAATTTATTATTCGTCAGTAGCATAGTCAATGTCTCCTGGGTTGTCAGATTGGATCTACAGTGTAAAGTTGTTCATTCAGTTCACTGAAACTGACATAAATGTGCATCATCTTACATGTTAAGATATTTTCTGAAAGTTGATTAAACCGTTTATCATAGGAAATATGATGTATAATCAGAGGAGTGTATTTCTTTGTCTTTTTCAAACTAGAAACAGGCTGAAAATCAGAACAGATGGACTGGCAGATTCATGAGTTTTCTGAAGTGTTTGTCTCCAAGTCCAATGTTGATTGCACAAACAGTTTAGACAATTAGCCAATCAGCATGGTTTGATTTGAAAAAAGCCATCATCCAATCAACATGTATCCACTTGAACTAATATTGACAATTCCAGTGTAATTTTTTAGGCTTTTCATTATTATTTAGTATCAAGACCTACCCAGGTGCGAAAACAATGTTTTAAAACTGTGATGAGTAAAGGGATCTTTTTGTCTTAGTCTCTGTATACCCACAGTGAAATCTCCTTGCACTAACACCCATCTTATCATAGGTCTACATTCACACAATTTTTTTTTAAAGCAATTTTTGTTTGTTAGAACACTTTTTGGTCACTGGAAAGCTATCATGTGAAAGGATTTGGTCTTTGCGTTTTTCTCTTTTTACAATTTTGGGAATAAATCTGGGGCATTCTGTTAAAAGATTTCAATATAGTAAAATAGACTATTACATTTCACATAATAGTAACTAAAAGCATAATCAAATTAGTAGAAAATATTTAATAACCATACAAAGGGGATGTGTAGAACAGATCTAGTGCAGAGATCTGAGTTCTGCTGGTGCAGATTCTACATGCAGCGGGGTATATGGTGTTGTATAAGATGACAGGAAGTTAGAAAATCAGACATGCTGCAAATCATAAAAAATGGATGCTGGTACAGTGCAATGTTGAGTCTTAGGTGACGTAAAGACGACACCCCTTTAAAATAAAATTTTTAGTTAAAATGAATTTGGATTAAAACTCCTAGACAACTTAAAGTGAATAAAAATTAGCAGTATCTAGCTGTTAAAATCTGATTTATAAACCAGATGTCTGAACTGAGCTTCAGAACCACAATTCCTTTGAGACTTCAGCTATGGTCTTGGAGCAAACTCCTTGAAATTGAGCAAAATTATAAAAAAAAGAAACTTTCACATTTATTAAAATTGAATTGTTCAGTGGTGGATATCAGAACACCTGTTTTGTCCCCGGTGGAATAAACACAGGCCACACAGAGAGTGAAAAGTCTGCCAGTGACTGTCAGGTAAATTGAGCCATGATGCAGAGAGAGGTCAAAAGTGCAGGGCTATTTACTTGAACATTATAGATGTGCCTGTGTTTTTACCACAGTTCAGTTTTCCCACTTCTCTCCATGGGACTTCCTCTCAGCTGTCCCCCCCTCGATAGGCACCCACAGCTGGACTCTTGTAGGGACATATTCCCTGACAAACGCAGATTTCACACTCCCCTCTCTCTCTGCTGTGTTGTCATTCCTCATGCTCGATGTCTCTCTTTCGCTGTCTGTAACATACACACAGATACACAGGTGTCTGCTGGTAGAACGGCTCTCCTTGGACTGCTGGATTATTTATGACGTTTTGTACATGCTCACCGAAAAGCAGATCTTATGCTAGCAGCGTTAAAGAATGCGTTAAAGAACTGGATCACCCAAATGTCATTATTTTCTAACCCTCCTGTCATTTTTGGAATTATTATGCAGGTCTTGTCATACAGCAGCAGTTTCTAGGTCTGTCAGGCTCCAAGAAGGGAACAAAACACTATTGAAAAATTCTGTGTGACTTGTTATATTCAAAAGTCTTCTGAATATGTTTTCTTAAAGCCATATGAAAGCATTGTAAGAGGAACAGAACAAAATTGAAGATAAGATACTCTGACTTAAGGTTCATTCACACCAAGAACGTTATATAATGTTAACTATAACAATAACTATATTTGCATTTAAACCAAGGGGTAATGTTTATCTTAAGCTCATGCTGCATTAAATTAAATACATTTTTATTTACATTTATTTCTAATTTTTTTAAATATTTTATTAATTTTAGTGTTTTACTGCACTTTATTTTTTTTATAGTGCACAAGTTTACATTTGTCAGATGCTTTTATCCAAAGCAACTTAAAGTAACTTGAATGTATACATTTTGTCAGTGCATGTGTTCCATGGGAATCAAACCCACAACCTTTGTGTTGCTAACACAATGCTCTACCAACTGTGCTACAGGAACACAGTTATATGGACTTATATGGTGCATAGCTTTGTTCAAAAATAGCTTATTATTATTAAGGAAAATAAAAATGCATAAGTTTAGAGCGATATGCCCAAGTAGTAACAATTTTGGTCAAACTTTTCTCAAGATGTGTGCCCCAGGCTCATCTGTAAGTGAAATTAAAGTATAATTAGTGTTGTCAGTGTCTCATCTGGGTTTTGTTGTTGTGTCCCATAGTTTCTGCAGATGAAATGGCCTCTTCTGGATGTTCCAGGCACTACAGCACTCAAAGATTCACGATCACCAACCTCTGGACACTTAGTGAGTGTTTTTCAAATCCACACACACATGCAGTGTTTTCCTTGTGGCTGTAAAAGCAATTAAATACCAGAGAGAAGAAATTTTAACAAATTGCTTTGCTATCACAATTTACACTATGCATTTTAAGGTGCACTATGCGGGGTTCGGTTATTATTTGTAAACACAATAGTCAAGCTTGGAAATCAAACCCATGACTTTGATGTTGATGGCACCTTGCTCTACCATTTGAGCTGCAAAAACATGCCACCATAAAGAGGAGCGTACCACTCCTTAAAAAAGTGATCGCTGTTGGATAAGAGGGGACTTCCCTGTTCAGCAAATATGTGGGGCTGAATTCCAGTCAGTAGACAGGCTGGTCAGCTTGGTTTGGAGGATGGTAGTTAGTGTCCTCAGCTAACCCGTGTGGTTTGATTCACCTCTGGTAAGTTGGTACCCTGCTGATGAGAGATGATAAATGTAATCAGAGTGTTACATTCCTGTTGCGGTGGAGGGGGGTGCGTGTGTGAGAATGAGTAAGGGTGAGACAAAGGCACACACAAACACACAACACCAGGAACCTCAGACAATGAGTCAGGCAAACAAACCCAAGTTTAAATGTAGAGTGGGTGGAAAATGATGTTCAGCACCCAGTTTTGCCTCAGATCTCTACATTTTGAACTTCACATTTATATATAGATGGTAAATTGACAGTTTTGTCTTTTGTATAACTTTATGACTTTAGTAATTTAGTAATATACTAAAAAGAGTATGTCGGCAAAAAATGATACCAAGTATTTTTTAGAACTAATTGTTTTTGTGGCATTTGTGCTATGATTTTAACCAGATTAACAGAACCAGATTAACATTTATCATGTTAACTATGGTCATAATTGTTTTGAACAAATAATCAATTGTTTTTAACATCTGAATTAAGTGCTGTTTTTATAGGAGCCACTTGTACATGAAAATGTTGGTTTTATGACATTTGTTATATTATTGTACATTTATCTAATCTGATAAATCACTTAGATATATATGACATAGTGCCATGTCATCTTCAGTGATTAGTCCTAGCTTTACTTTACAATAGGCATACAGCTATTGTTTTAATGGCTAATTTTTGCTTGTTTATTGTGAGAAATGTTACATACCTTGTGTCTTTCTGTGTGGCCACACTGGCTGTACATTGAAAGATGATTGACAATGTTATTATTTAGATTTAGTCTGTGGCCAGAGGGGTGGGTGTGTGTGTGTGCACATCATATTTGTTTCAGCTTCAGAATCATTCCTTCACAATAACCGTGTGAAACTTTTTCACCTTTTAAGCCTTTCAATAGGCCTTTACTGTATTAACTTCATATATTAACATTATAAAATGCATGCACACACATTATGGAGAGCAGCAGTAAATACCACTAACAGCAATCAAATTAGCTTTACTTGGACAGCAAGTATTGAGAATTTGATGAGAATGCAGCCCTGACACCCTGCTGGACCTTTTTACGGCAGACAGCTGGAACCCAGGCATTTGCCTAACCTTGGTGTTGGCTGGCCGATCTGACTTGAACGTCAGACTGCAATTAGGGGAATTCGTGTCAGGGTGCAAAGAGGGCATCTGAATGGTGACCTCAGGTTTGTTTGTTTTTTCAAGTTACACTCTATTTACATCTGAGAAAGTCTTTGCTAAGCACAAAGTATCACCATATAGCAACTGTCCACTGTGTGGCTGAAAAATACCACACGTATGCTCCTAAAGATGGACTACAGTGTGTGCAAGAACATTTCTATCTGACAGAAATTTTGTCAGAAGATAAGATACTGAGTAGCTGAGGCATTCCAAGATGTAACATTCTCTACTTTTTCAAACTATTTTAAATGGCATTTTGCAAATTTTGTTAAACTTGCAGTCTTTATGAGCTCTCATTAATTGGGACACTATGTAAAATATTTGGAGCTCATACATCACACCATATGCCATTTTATAGTGAACTAGTTATGGCAAAAGTTCAGAAGAAAATTTATACAAATATAATATTTAGTCAGAGCTGGGGCCTAGATGTGGCTAGCAGCACACATGCTTTAACATGTTGAGTCATGGTGCTCATGTGGGTAACACGGGATAGAGTTTGGTTTGCGTTTTTGAACCTTACCATCGTTAGCTGTCCTTTCTCTAATCCCTTGCAAAAAAACTACAAAATAGAATACATTTTAATATGATTTAATTTGAACTCAAAGTTTTGGCCTTTGTGTGTGAAGAAACAGTTGGATTAAATTAAGCAGTCCTCTGTTAGTATTCATTCTGTCCTTCTATTTCTTTGCCAACCCCCAGTTCACTCACACACTGAGCTTTGTCAGACTGAACCCATAAGGTCTCTATGCTAATGTGTTTTTCTGTTCACTCCAAAGTGTTCAATAATTCAGGAGACAGGTTTGCTTAGTATTCTGCTCCTCCTCGACCGTGTGTATGCACACTACGGGGCCTTCGCTGCTTTAATGTATGTCAGCATGTGATAAGTTAGGCCAGCTGATTAAGTTAGCGTAGCGATGAGGGCTCAGATGGGAAGACTGTGTGGGTTGTGGTTTGGGCTCTGTATTGTACACAACCAACTATTGATTGTGTGGGAGTTTTTCAGTATGACAAAGAAGAATTGTTGCTCTTGTGAAGTGGAAGAGTCATAGGACATTTCCATGTTCCTCCAGCATGGAGTTTTTCTCTCTGACTTCCATAAGGTACAGAGTGACGCGTTGCTCTATACGATCTGGTCCTAAATCTGTTCCCGAGTCTTTGCAAAAGGCCAAAAATATGATGTACAAAACAAATTCTTACATAAGTTGTCGCATTCAATTCAGCGCAACAGGTTACGCAAGACTGGTTTGATGAATTATTTACACAAATTCATTCTGCTCTTGTATTTGAAATGCGGGCCTTTGATTTTCACTTCACTCAGACTCATAATAAAACGTATGAATGTGTGCGTCCCTTTTGTGTGCATGTTGGTCAGTGGTTTGGTTTTGTCAGTGTTACCTCTTTGTTAAGCTGACAGGATCCCTGGAAACAAGTTGAAATGCCCACATAGACAAACCAATCAACCACTTGAGCATTTGTTTACTGTTGTGCAAGTGTGTGTCCCTCCGAATGCTGATGTCATGTTCTGCCCACTCTCACGTTCGCTTCCTGTCTGGGTAACAAACAAGACTCAGCTATCCCAGCATGCCATGCATTCTCCTTTTTCCTTCTTTAGCTTTCTTTGTTTTTCTTAAAGTTTCTGAAAAGACTCAAATTCAGAACCTCTGAAAAGGAGAGAACACAGACTCTCTCTCACATACACACACAGAGCTCAGGAGGTTTGTTTGTTTGGCTTGTAACTCCTGTACCCAGGGGCTGTTTGACTAGTAATTTATCTCAGATGTTCAAGGATTTAGAATCATGTTTGAAGCAACGTTCTCCTCCCCTCTTCAATGCAGCTTCCACAGTAGTCCTATCTTCTCGCACTGGCCCAGCAGAGCTGTGCCCCCTTTGCCAGACCACCACGCAATGTGAACAAATCCCCTGCCAGCTCTGGGCTGATGCTAAAGCCATCAAGCTGCGAACCTCTTCATTTCTGCAGCTCTGATTTTTGACTCCTTCACGCACATGTCCCTGTAGATACTGGATACCAAAATGCCATTAACTTGGCAGGGACTGTCTGGAAGTTGTTGGCAGCATGTTTGTGAAGTTTATAAAGCTGCTGAGTCTTTCAAAGCAACCTATTTACCTTCCCAACTGTAGTCTGCCACCTATTGACAGGATTCAACCATCAGACAACAAACTATTTAATTAACTTGAATTTACATTCCTGGTCTTATGATTCATCTGTGCAGGTTGTTCTGTGGAAAAAAGGTTGTTTTCTTAGTCTTTGATCAAAATAATTGCACAGCCTCTGAAATGCCTTGTTACATATGCAGACCACTTTCCAGATCTAATCAATTCCTAATGGATGACATCAAGCCCCACACTACATTTTTCACACTCAGCGTCCTGTTTCTAAAATGTCACATTTTGGAAGTAAAATGGGTTGCTGTTTCATGTTGACTTAAAGGCGTGGTGTTTTAATTCTGCATCAAGACATTGCGACACTTGACTATTGAATATTGTCAAGCAGTTTCTGAAAAGCTGATGGAAATGAAGGTTGTTGTCAAGTGGACACCAAGTGAGATGGTTTATAATGTCTTTCCTCACCTTAGTAAGCAGTTTTGCTCACGCCCAAACTCCAGAATCACTTTGCTGTGGTTTTCCTCAAAGTTTTCCACATGATGAAATATTGACACAGTCATTCTTTAGCCTTAGAGATGTGCTGCCCAACCACAACATATCTTGCTGTCTTTTACTAACAAACATAGACAGACCATATGGTAACACTTTATAATAAAGCTCTATTTGTTAACATGAACTATGAACAATATATTTTCACAGCATTTATTGATTTTTGTTCAGTGTGCATTGACTACTGTTAAGAGACATTTTTTTTTTTTAAAAATGTATTAGTAAATGTTGACATCAGCATTAATGTACCTTAATAGTATAGTGTTTTAAATGATAGTTCATGTTGATTTAGGTAGTTAACTAATGTTACCCTTATTGTAAAATGTTACCAACTACAGTACACTACCTAACTTCAGTCATCCATGTAGATGTATGGCTTAATTTGCATAAATGAATATGTAGCTGATAAAATAATTTACCTTATAAATGTAACGTTGTCTACGCTGATGTGTTTTCAGTTCAGTAATGGCAGACAGTCATGTGATTGTGTGTGAGGTACAGGCTGTGTACACTCAGGGCTTTGGTGTGGCAGTGGGTGTGAGGCCATCTGGCACAGCATTCAATTCTCCCAGCATTCCTTGGGGCAGAGCCAGATTGCTTCATGCACTTCTTGCCACACACATTAAATACATCTACCCTGTAGCATAAGCAACCATTGAGTTGCTTACTCAAGAACCATTGCGGTTTTATATTCACACACACACACACACACACTAGCCACACATACACACACACACACACACACTAGCCACACACACACATGAAGTTTAAGTACTTCTGTTTAAAGACAACGTGAAATTGTATTCACAATGCATTTCACTTCTCTATTGTGGCACATTACTGAGTAAAACTTAACATTAAACAGTAAAAGTAAAGCTGGGCTACCCTGTTACCAGTACTGTGACCAGACTGTGTAATTACTAAATTATTTTTTTTCCCCCCATTTAATTGTCCTTGGTTACATACAGCAAGCAAAAACGGCGAAAAGGACATTATGCATTAGATGAAGTTAAGCATTAATTAACAATTATGGAAAGCTTTGTCCTCCTAAATATACGTGCAATGGTATTTGTAACCATTTTCATAATGTAAAATATTTCTGGTTACAAAATAATGGAATCTTCCTAACTACTTACTAACAAGCTGGGTAGAGGGAAAAGTGGTTTGAAATGGTAAGGAATTTGTGACATCAGTCACAATTTTAGAGGCATAACAACAACCTTGATGACCAAGATTTTATTTGCAGTAACATGCAAATTAAATTGTGCACAATTACACCGCCATCAAGAATGTAAAAGGTTGTATTGGTGTGTTGTCTTCTAAGAATCTTTTTACAACCTTGCCTCTCTCTTCCTTTTTCAGTCTAATAAGGTCCCAGTGGTTCAGCATGCACACATGCATCCCCTGACCCCCCTCATTACTTACAGCAATGAACACTTCTCTCCAGGAACCCCACCAGCACACCTCTCACCAGAGATCCTGGACCCTAAGACAGGTATTACACATCTGTCTTAAACATTTCTGTTGGTCATTATGCTTTGTGAGTGACTATAACTCTGTTTGCAGGTATTCCACGGACCCCCCACCCCTCAGAGCTGTCCCCTTACTACCCCCTGTCCCCTGGGGCCATGGGGCAGATCCCTCACCCTTTGGGCTGGCTCGTCCCACAGTGAGTATTCCAAACCAGATCATTTACTATACACACAAACAAGCCTTAGGCCATGGAAGAACATTCATTTGAAATTATACAATGAACTTTACATCTTGTAGTTTTGTAGTTCTAGAACCATTCTAGAACAATATATTTAAAAAAATCTTGATCCTACATCTGTTTCCAATTATTGCTCTATATCTAACCTGCCTTTTATTTCAAAGGTCAAGGAGAAAGTTGTATTGGCTCAATAACAGTCTTTGTCAAATAATTCTATCAGTGATGTTCTTCAGTCTGGTTTTAAAGCCTTACATACCATTGAATCTGTTTTTTTAAAGATCTAAATGACATCCTTCTCACAACAGATTCAGAGAAATCCCTGGCCCTGGTACTTTTGATATAAGCAGTGCATTTGGTTTTGTTGACCACAACATACTGCTGTCACGCCTAATCTTATGTGGGACTTTGTGATATTACAGTGGTTTTGCACCAAAAAAATTCTGTCAGATAGGTGTTTAACTGTTTGTTTGAGACATCGCTCATCTTCCAACATACCTCTTGGCTGTGGTGTTCCACAGGAATCATTGCTTGGACCTGTGTTGTTTTCCTTGTGTCTGCTCCCCCTGGCCTTCAGTTTTGAAAAATATGGTGTCTGTTTTCATCTATATACTAATGATACTCAAATTCATCTTCCCTTCCAGCACTACAGTAAACATTCTTTACAGCCACTGTTAGACTGTCTAAACTTAAACGAAAAGAAATCCAAAATTATAATGTTTGGTCCTATGGAAAACTCCGCTTTTAATCTCTGCTTTCTCACCCGTTTTGGAATTTTAAAACCCAAATCTTTAAAAACTTCAAATGATTATGTAATAAAATCTTCAATTTAATAACTAGGAAATTTTATACTGATTATTTATGTTGAGCTCTGTAATATTTCTTTGCTAGAAACGGCTTTCTGTAAGTTTAATTTCATATCCAGTGTTCATGAAAGTCTGACAAAAGTTGTGGGAACTTGTTGGTCAAGATGCCAGAACCCTGAACTAACATGCTGTCAAGAAGTTTTGAAGATTATGTATTTATTTCTCTCTGTCTCTGTTTGTCTCAGGCAGGGTCAACACATGTACCCCATCACTGCCGGAGGTTTCCGCCACCCTTATCCTGCTCTTGCTATGAATGCCTCAATGTCCAGGTGAGCCTGTCATTTTAATACTACACTTAACATAAAAATGATATGAATTGATCTGCTCTTAATTTAGTGGTGGCACTGGATTACATAAGAATGATCTGTACCGATCTGTTTCCTTGATGAATTAAGTGCTGAATTATTCATACAGAGTATATAGTAATCAATAGACTGTCCTCTTGGAGACCTTTACAGTAGTTGTCAATGCAAGTAAGCCCAGCCATGTTTTTTTCTCCACTGACATATTTGTGTTAAAATATTTTTCTGTAGCTACAACTGTATATACAGTATAGTGTAACAACATTTTAGTGAGCTTTATCTGCCCTTGCATTGCTTTTCCTTTTTACTTTAATTGATACCAAGAGCATCCCAAAGGAAGAAGTATTAATATCCCAGAGGAAGAAATATAAAACAATTTATATTTCACTTTTTCCAGTGCTAGAGGATCAATGATTCATTGTTTTTTCACCTCACCAAAAGCTCAGAAACATGTCCCATTCAGCTTGTTGTAGGAAGTGGATATTGGAAAGGGGTATATGTGGGTTGGGGGGACAGTATTAGGTGTTGTACCCTTCACCTATAACGAGCAGATAAAGGGGCTTTTGAACAAGTCTTTATTTGAACTGAAAATGACATTAACAGAAATAGTTTCAGTATAGAGTGAGTATTGAGACCTGTGTGGGAGATGACATGGGCAGCTCTGTTTGAGAGAGAATGCTTTGTGGTTGTTTAAGAGTTAAAAATCAAGTGCATGACCCGGCACATAGATAGGAGTATAATGAGGAACCTGGCTGGTAAATGTAGTTTTTCAGTGGTGCTTTGGCCTAATGGTTAGCACACATGAAGTCTTGAGGTCTGAGATGTTTCAGGATTGAAGAGCAAGAAACAAATATTGATCTAGATTTTAGTTTTTCCTTAGCATCAGGTGAAAATAATGGCAGTTCTGTCTTTTTTCAGTTTGGTGTCCAGTCGCTTTTCTCCTCATATGGTTCCTCATCATCCTCACAGTCTTCATGAGACAGGAATCCCCCACCCAGCCATAGTCTCTCCAGGTATCAAGCAAGAACCTAACGGAGACCTCAGCCCAGCAGCTCACACGTATGTACTCGCACACAGCACACCAGATATACTACAACTAGTTCTCCACTGCCACATTTAAAGGAATAGTTCAGCCAAGGGACTTCTTTTTTCAGTGGAATACAAAGTTTTTTTAATAAAAATATGCTGTACCTATATTGCCTTAAAACTCAAGATGTTGAGGTTCCAATAAATACATATCTATTATAAAAGCAATCTATGCGACTCCATTGGGTTAATAAATGTATTATGAAGCGACAATACGTGAGAACAAAAATTCTTTATTGAATATTATATTGTTGCCATCATTTTAAATCTTTTAATCTTGTTAAAGCCTAGAGTAGCCTGGAGTGGCTTTATTGCTACCTCATATTGACACTTTACTGAACTAGCCAAACTGATCTTACAGGAGAATGTAACTACTTTACAGGGTAATGATTTGTGAATCATACAAAAACATGCAATTATTAAAACAAAAACATGAATGTCCACCCTTAACCTTACCCCTAAACCTAACAGTTACCTAACCAGCAAAAGCAGGTTGTACAGAAATGTACAAATGAGATTGTCTGAATTTATATGAATTAGCCACCATTGGATAAAATGTAAAATTATGAATTGCTATGAGATTGTGTTGAACTAGTAGGTAATAGAATTTCCTAACACTGTCACCTCAAAAAGACAGTGATATTTGGGAAAGAAAATGTTTAGCTCTCTGTTTTGTCTACCAGCTTACCACTTAGACCTTTTTATCTCTGGCACTCCCTTACACACACACACACATACAACGCAACTAATAACTACTTGTTGTGTGTATCTGCAGGAAATCTCCAGGCCCGACTAAGAAGGAGGAAGAGAAGAAACCACACATAAAGAAGCCTCTGAATGCCTTCATGCTGTATATGAAAGAGATGAGGGCCAAAGTGGTGGCCGAATGCACGCTGAAAGAAAGCGCCGCCATTAACCAGATTCTGGGCCGCAGGGTGAGCAAACTGTGTGTTTAAGTGATCATGCTTACACCCGTTTTTTACGTTTCAGGTGCCCCGTTTACAAGTGGACAGCACTCAATATAGACGTAAACGAGGTCCATCATTTTGTGATTGGATCACTCAAACCACATTTGTAGGTAGCAAGAAACGCTATTCAGCTTATTTCACATGAACAGTGGCTCATTGGCTCATTTGGTAGTGATTGGCTCATTTGGTAGTCATTTGCTATTAACAGGTATTAGTGGCAGAAATATTCTCAGTCTAGAGAGCATTTGACAGTACTTAGCAGTGCAAGATGAGTCACAGTATATTTGGTCCATTTTGATAGACGCTGTACAAATTAACTTTGTAAAAGTTTTAGGTACAGCGGAATATAGATGACATCAAACAGGTGTTAATTGGACCTGTGTATGATCAACTATTTTTTGCAAATATGTTGTATGTACATGCAACATATCTGTATATGCAGAGGCTGTTTTTGCTGGCGTAAGCAGGATGTGTATATTCAGTATGTATAGGTATGTGTTCAGCCTTTGGCTGAAGGTGTTGTTTGTGTTTGCAGTGGCATTCACTGTCTCGAGAGGAACAGGCCAAATACTATGAACTGGCCAGGAAAGAGCGGCAGCTGCATTCTCAGCTCTACCCTGGCTGGTCTGCCCGAGATAACTATGTGAGTCACAAACACAGAGGCAGCTATACACATTTGTACATATTCACATTCCTACCTTACAATTGCACTGCTTTCGGTTAAAGAGTTAGTTCCCCAATAATACTAAAAAATCTTTACTCTTATGTTGTTACAAACCAAACATGACTTTCTTTTGTAAAGCACAAGAGGAGAGATTTTAAATAAGGTACCTGGTGCTTTTATGGGACTTGATGGGAACTGGAGCTTGTAAGCTTTAAAAATTAAGGCCATAAAAGTAACCATAAAAACACCTGTAAGGTCCGCCCACAGGTCCAACGACGGTAGCCAATGGCGCGGCAGAAGGATTCTTGTGTGTTATTGTCTTTCTTTTACGCAACATAACAGGATTAATTCAAATACACTTTCTTCTATCTATTACCTCTTTGTTTTATCTGACTCCAATAATAAAACATTTTTAACCGTTATTTGATGATTCTTAAATTTAGGTGCATGTTTAGACATTCTAGTTTACTTCTTAATTTGTATTATACTGGTTCATCCGGATACCATTGACGATCACAAACTCGCCAGTTTTGGTCATTAGACAAAGGTAATTGACTATACTGTTTAGAGGGTTGCTCCCATGCTCACTCACTCTAAAAGTACTTGATTTAGTCAGAGGTCATGACCATTACTTCAGATATAAGCCGACCAATACTTTCTCTAATAGTAATTTTGGTATAGTCATGCCATGGTTCCCCATGTACACTTAACTAGAATAACATTACATTAAACAGAGGTAAGGCTCACCCTATTTAGGTTGGTCGGTCAACATCTTGTACCTAAACGGAAATTCCCTTTTTAGCCTTCACAGTCTAAGTACACTTGAACTAATGCCAAATGTTAGGGGGAACTCTAAGATCTAGCTGGTGTGCCCCAATGCTCCACTCAAAGCTAGATCTTAGTCCGTTACTAACCTGACACAGATTTATGGTAACAATGGATACAACGTGATCTACTTCAGTCAATAATCTAGAGTAAGTCAGAATGAATAAAAATGTAACAATTTATTAACCAGGTAAAAGAACAATAATTCAAAATCTAATTCAGAAAGTAAAACATCAATCAATCAAATACATCATAAACATTTCAGAGATTAGAATATTTACCTGGCAATGAAAGGACTACACACGGCAATCGTGCGGGAGATCTGTGTACAGATTCCCTGAATTTCCTGCCACCATCCCTTAAATACTCATTCTTTATTATCAACATTTGGGCATCTCACACTAGGGGTTGCAACCTGTGGTGAAAGTTCTTCTTTGATTTCTGCGAGATGATGTATTTCATTTGCATACAGGAGGTAACTTGTGTGAGAGACCTGGGTTGAGTTTTTCTCCAGCTGCATATAGTTTCTAGCTCAATTTATATATCTTAATTGTGGATTTTCCTACATTAAAAGGAATGAGACCCTTTTACCATACGCACTGAGACCTTTAAAATGTTACTAAACATGAAAGGTTATGTTCACATCTACAATGGTTGAAATGGATGGTTTTAGGTGAGCCTTTTTGCATCTTTGCTTTGGGATGCAAGAAGGGGGAGAGAAAGAGGGTGAGGGAGCAAGGAAACAGATGTGGACAGTCGTTGATGAGGTGTGATTCATCTGTCTACACACAGTGGGGCAGTTGTCTTGGATGTGGTGTGAATACTTTGAAGAGGTATTCAGATGTTGAGAAGGTATTCAGGTGTTGATTCTCGTGGGGGTTCGGTCTTTCTCTCGGGAAATGGTTTTCTCTGGGCTCAGTCATTTTGGCACCAGTCTTACACACCAAAAGATTAAAAACAGTCTTACAGCACAAACTTAATTTAAGCTGTATATTTCATCATTATGTGTTATTTGAGACTCAAACCCATCGCGAGCTGGGCTTTTTTTCTAGAATTTCTGTTGTTACACAAGTTCATTAAACCGGTTTAGAATGACATAAGGGCAAGAAAACTACACAGAATTTTCATAGAATTTTAGATTCTATAATCTTAATCATGTAATAGTTTTTTTGCCTTTATTTTTGACTCTTTTGCCATCTCTCTCACCCTCTGTTTCTCTCTCTGTTTTTTTCCCCTCCAGGGTAAGCGGAAGAAGAGGAAAAGAGATAATAAGACAGACACAACACCAGAGGGTGAGGACAGATACACTCACAAAACATTTTCTATCTTGCCCTGTCTGTTTCTAAACTCGTTCTCTCCTCCCTGCTCTGTCATGCAGCTTATGGGGTCCAGTGCTAGCACAGGCAGGTAGGCAGGCTCAGGGGACATTTACATAGGACACGTTATTGTGTTCTGTCTGCACTGGTTTTTAAATTTTTAGTTTGTGTATATGTGCCGGATTGACATTGTTTAGGAGTGACTAGGAGTGACATGTTTTTTAAGTGTTTTGACATGCAGCAGCGTGAAGTATTAGAGTTAACGTGCAAATGAATGTGCTGTTTTTACTGCAAGAACACATCCTGTGTAAACAGCCCTTAGACGGCGCTGGCAGAAATGTTTAGAACACAGCCCACTTTTCATTGTGGTAATACCAACGACCTGTAACTTCCATTTGAATACTGAATTTTTTTTTAAGGTTCACCTGTATAAGAGTTTTGAAAGTGATTACTTATTTTACTTCAGGTTTCTATGAATGTATCATGACATCAATAAATACAACCCCAAATCAGAAAAAGTTGGGACAGTATGGAAAACACAAATAAAAAAAGTAGTGATTTCTAAATTTACTTTGACTTGTATTTCATTGCAGACAATACAACAGCACATTATTTAATGTGTTCCTCATGATTTTTGTTTTTTCTTCAAAAAAACAAAATTTCTATTTTGGTTCTTGCAACACATTTCAAAAAAAGTTGAAACAGGAGCAATTTAGGGCTAGTAATCAGGTAAATTGGTTAAATGATGTGATTTGAAACAGGTGATGTCAACAGGTGATTGTAATTATGATTTGGTACAAAAGCAGCATCCAATAAAGGTCTAGTCCTTTAGGAGCAAAGATGGGCCGAGGATCGCCAGTTTGCCAACGAATACGTGAGAAAATTATTGAAATGTTTAAAAACAATGTTCCTCAAAGAAAGATAGGAAGACATTTGCTTATTTCACCTTCAACAGTGCATAACAATTAAAAGATTCAAGGAATGTGGAGGAATTTCAGTGCGTAAAGGACAAGGGCTATGTTAACAGTGTCCAGAAGCGCCGTCGACTTCTCTGGGCTCTGAGGCATCTGGGATGGACCATCACACAGTGGAAACGTGTACTGTGATCAGATGAATCGGTATTTCAGGTATTTTTTGGGAGAAATGGACGCCGTGTACTCCGGACCAAAGAAGAAAAGGATCATCCAGACTGTTACCAGTCCAAAAGCCAGGGTCTGTGATGGTATGGGGTTGTGTCAGTGCCCTTGGTAAAGATAACTTGCACTTCTGTGATGGCACCATTAATGCTGAAAAGTACATAGAGATTTTGGAGCAAAATATGCTGCCTTCAAGAAGACATCTTTTCCAGGGACGTCCATGCATATTTCAACAAGATAATGCAAAACCACATTCTGCACACATTACAAAGTCCTGGCTGCGGAGGAAGAGGATACAGGTACTTGACTGGCCTGCCTGCAGTCCCGACCTGTCTCCAATAGAAAATGCGTGGCGCATTTTGAAGAGCAAAATGCGACAACGAAGACCCCGTACTGTTGCCCACCTTAAGACTTGTTTGCAGCAAGAATGGGACAAAATTACACCTGAAACACTTCACTTGGTGTCTTTAGTCCCTAAACGTATTTTAAGTGTTGTGAAAAGGAATGGCAACATTACAAAGTGGTAAATGCTTTACTGTTCCAACTTTTTTTGAAATTGGTTGCAAGAACCAAAATAGGAATTTTGTTTTTTTTTAATAAAAACTATAAAAATCATGAGGAACACATTAACATTAAATAATGTGCTGTTGTGTTGTCTGCAATGAAATACAAGTCAAAGTAAATTTAGAAATCACTATTTTTTATTTGTGTTTTCCATACTGTCCCAACTTTTTCTGATTTGGGGTTGTAGAATATTTTGTATTTTGGTACAAGTCCTCTCCCCCGAGTCGGTCTTATGCTGTTATTTTTTTATTTCTGTTTCCTGACAGATTTCTCAGCACAGAATAAGAAGGCGTATGTGCAGTACCTCCCTCAGGAGAAAACGATTGACAGCCCTGTGTCCTCCCACGGCAGCATGCTGGACTCTCCGGCCACGCCCTCTGCGGCCCTTGCCTCACCCGCAGCACCGGCCCCAACTCATTCTGAGCAGGCTCAGCCACTGTCACTCACTACCAAGCCAGATCGCCACCAGCATCCTCACTTCTCTCTGCTCTCCACACTATCTTTATCACCATCATCATCCTCTTCCACTTCAACATCATCCCAACCGAGCATCTCTCTTCCCACAAGCTCCTCAGGCAGTCAGTCAACTCCACCACTACTATCTCGTCCTCTCTCCTTCAGTTCTTTGCATGCCCCCCTCTTGTCCCCACCCTCCCCATTCCATCAGGTTGCTCTGCACTCCCATAATACTTTGTTCCAGTCTCAGCCACTCTCTTTAGTAACCAAATCAGCTGACTGACTCTTCATAAGCAATTCTCTCTTACTATCATTTAGATAATGCTGTATATTGCTTTTTACCTTTTGGAGAACTAGATGTCAGGTTAACTTTTTGATAAGTGAAAAGAAAATAAGTATTATTGGTCAATATTTGATCATCTGCTTTTCTGTGTGTGTATAAAAGTGTATTTTTTTGTAATGTCTACTTTGGAACTGGTTTCTTATTTGATGCATTTATTGAGTAAACTTGTATAAAAACTACATGTGTTAAAACTGCTTTTAAAAAACAAGAAGGAACAACAACTTTAACCTTGCCTGTAATTATTAATGGTAGTTTTGAAATTCATAGTACTGGCAATTTATTAGATCTTTTTGCAACGAAACCCTGTACCCCAGTTTTCAAGAGTGTGAACTTGATAAATAAACTTGTAAATTGTTTCTATAAAGAGATGGTTTTTGTCTTAATGGAGTCAAATTTGTTATTTGCTTATATGTAATAAATTTTAAAAGCAACAATAATTCTTAGTACATTGCTGTTTTTAAGGGTAAGACATTTTTATTGCGATTTCTAGTACTCAAAATATCTGTAGTCCAATTAAATTTAAGTAAATGCCTTTTCTAAAAAAAAAAACATTCACAGACAAGAAAATAAACAATTTTGGTCAGAAGGTGTGAACTGCATTTCCAAGGTTACAAATACTGAAAGGAGGAAAGTTTTTCCCGTGTGAAGTTTTCATTTATTTTTTTATCTGAACTCCTTACAATTTTGCTTTCAAAACGTGCCTTAAAACGACATATAGATCACAATTTTGTAAAAGTACAACATCACAAACTGCAGTATGGGTAAACTCGTTTTAAGTACTGAAGTACCCTGCTGCTATTTGAGAGGAATTAGAGCTAAATCTTTAATAGGTGGAATTCAGGCAAACCGCACTGGAAAATAATCATCTAAGCCAGAGCAACAAAAATATCTGCCAAAAATAAACACGGTTAAAAAAATTAATAGACATCTGTTCCTTCCTGGTATGCAAAGTCCCAAAACAACCGCAAAAGCAGGTCAAAGCCAGCCTTCTCCTTTCCTCATCTCGCTTTCTCACGTTGCGTCTTTATTTGTGGTTTGGCTGGCTGCTGGCACTGTAATTAAATGAAAGGTAATGGGATGGAGCTCCGGGGAGCTCATTAGTCTTTTCAATTAGTGGAAAATACACAAGGTAGAGTCTTCTGCTTTTTAGGGACTTTAGAAACGTGGAGCGATGCCAAGAGGTGTCCCTTTCACTTTCCTCGCAGCTGGGAATCGGGGCGTAGGTGACACCCCTGACAGACCTCGTATTCCTGTTGCGCGATGTATATCGAGCCAGCAACGCGGCGGGTGTCTGTTTATGTGTTGTATCTGTGGTGACACTCCAATATGGTAAAATCGAAAATCCGTACATAAAATGGATAGATCAATTCGCCCCAGCATCAGTCTTCAGCGTGGTGAAATTACACCCGCTGATTTATTGTGCTCAAATACTCCCTCAATGTTAACTTGAATGTGTGCACTAGAATATGCAATAACGAGTCAGGCCACCTCCATCTGAAGATGAACAACATGCCTCACACTGACAGTAATAGCCAATCAAGTCAAGTATGTGGACAACCAATGCATCATTATCACTAATTGCTTAATGATGTTCTACAGTGTGTGTTAGTTCCCATATGACTCAACTGTGAGCTGTTTTAACAGCATACTGTTTGACTGCTCCTTCTGTCAGAAAGCTGAGGTGTGCGTGTGTGCATGCCTGCATGCAGACAGACAGGTTGACACACGCTGAGTGCTCATTTCCCTCTATGCCCTCAGGTGAAGTACAAACCTGTCAGTCACACACACACACACACACAAAACCTTGAATTTTATTTTGCTCTGCAGTCATTAAAGAAGCAAGAAATATGCCTTGCATCATCTCAGGCCCTGCAATGCTCTCTGGGGTGCTGTGTATACCCTTAGCTCTAGAGCCATCAACCAAATTAAAGGTAATGAGTTGTCAGACAACACAGAAAGCCTGGCTCCTGATGCGCTTGCCTATTCTCCATACACCCACCAATACACCGCACACGCTCTTGATGCGACCAACAGCACGCCTGGCTGAGTGACTTTAATATGACTGGCCTGTTAGAGAGATTGGCTGGAGTCAGAATATCTGTGATTATTCTCCCAAGCTTGTTTTCTCCAAATCATTTCTTGGAAAAAGTGCTTGTTTACTCCACTGGAGTTGCAGGCCGAGTGGCTTTCTGACATTAATTTTATTTTACTTCATTCCTCTAACATTCAACTATATATTCTACATTGAACACTATCCTAATTTTTATTTTTGTCTGTAATGTTTTTTATTAAATGCTATTTATGATTATATATTTATAATTTTTACATTTACTTTGTGAACACACATTCATTATTGGGAGGACCAAATGCATTTATTTAATAATCAACCATTAAATAAAACATATCAGTCAACCACTAATCTAAACCGCCCACTTAATATCTATGGTAATTACATCATAAAAAAGTATCATACAAATACTTTATTTAAAAAGAATACTCAAAGTTAAAAACCTAAGATTCTTTCATAAGTTTTTAAATTCAAGACATTTAATACTTTATATAATCTATTTTATATCTTCAACTATTGAGGAAAGAATAATAAAAACTACATGATTATGTTTCTACATACCAGCAATATCGTATAACAAGCTAAATATTTCTGCTATATATCATGAGCAGAAGTGCTGTTGTACTGAATGTAAGCATAACTGTAATGCAGCTGTAGGTAATCGTAGCGATATATTCAATACAACAGCAAAACTTTGAGTGTGATAAACAGCTTTATAAGCTTAAAAATAGAAAAATCAACTGACTTTTTTAAGCACAATATAACCAGTTATGTTTGCTTCGTCAATGCAAAAAATAATTCCAAAAGAAGAAGAATAAACAGTGAATAGTGAATTGAAATATTCTAGTGCCGTATGCGGGAACGCTGCTTGTCCAATATGTATGTACTTGTTTAAAAAAAATAATTAATATATGAATACAGCACAAATCTATCATCTCATTCATTTAAGAGAGTTAGGTATTTAATAATGAGATGCAGTCATTGGGACACAATAGTAGTAGACCTCCTTTAAATGTGTGTGTTTTACAAAGAACTGCATGGTGAACTCTCTCATAAGAGACATCTGTCTGCTTCTCACAAGGTCAGAATTAATACATGTTAATTCAGCTCATTAGAGTGCACTGGCCCCTGGCCAAGCTTCTGCTAGTGGGCTCAGCTTTGATCTTGAATTTGTGCCAGGTTAGGCCTTTGATGTTTGGGAATCACTTGACATTGTGTTTACATTCCTTCCCTCCGATCTGAATCAATATTAAGACAAGAGAATACATAAATCAGTCTGAGTAGGTCTTGAGTGAAATGTAAAATTAATAGATTGTCAGTCTGATTGTGTGACACACAAAAAGAGGGAAAACATTGCTTTTATTTTGTTGAATAACAGCTGATTCTTGTGTGTATATGGATGATGTAAGTAATTGATTTAAAGGAAAAGTTCACCCCAAAATGAAAATTAGCCCATAAATGATTAATTATTAGTGAGTAAATTATGAGAGAATCGCTGTTTTTCAATTATAACTAGTTATATATATTATAACTAAGACTGAGCATAAATAAGATGTCATTTTATGTTATTTTCTGTGAAGTGAATCTGAAAATATATGTTTAGGCCCTGAAAGCCTGAACTTGATTCGTACAAACGCTGCATAGAGCAATGTCAAGTTCAAAGACAGTTTATATATCCCTCAGGATCGTCCTTCGACGATTTCATGGGGACAAATAAACTACAAATTCAAAGAATGTGTAAACAAGACCTCCAAATGTATTTTTTTTCTCAGTGTCAATTTGAAAAGTGTGGGTGTAAAATCTTCATAAATCCTGTTATTTATTACAAATGTGAAGTAAAGCATGCAGTAAAACATTGTGCACTCTTGGTAGTACAGATTTCTGTTAAGACATATATTGATCATTTCATCACAACACTCATTACATTTGGCAAAGTCTCAGTTGACAGCTCTCTGTGAAGACAGGTAACACTTGTCCACGGACTCAAGACTGCCTTGAATGTTGTATTTCCATGTATTTCCATATTTATTTGACCTTAAAGGAGATGAAGAGGGATCGACTTCAGTACTAAATGTCAGGACTATAATTAGATCTGGTAGAGAATTTCAAGATGTAGGGTTTTCTATATCTCACTGAGCAGTAAAGCATTGATTAACATAATTTGCATGTTGCTCAAGAACTTTGGTTGCTGTAACAAATTATTCACAGCAGTTTGGACTAGGATTTTGGTGTAGAACATAGGTAAGGTAGAAGGTAATGTCTGAACATAATTTCTCACCCTCATTTACTATGTAGAATACAACAGGATTAAGTTTAAAGAATCTTTAGCTTTTTTGTATTTGTTTCATACAAGAAAAACATATTAATCACAATAATAGCATATGACCAGTTGTGTTATATTCCAAGCTTTCCGATTTAAAAGATATTATTCACTGGACATCTGGACCTCTACTGTTTTGATATTATTGACCAGAAACAGCATTGGCATTGCAAAGTGCCAAGTCTGGATCTTGATAGTTGCTGGTTACTATATACTTTTTAGTTTATGTCATAGAGCAGGAAAAGTAATGGCATGAGTTAATTAAAATTTTGGGGTGAAGACAGACAGAAGATCTGGAGAGGCATAAAGCATTTAGTTTTGGTATAAAATTAAAAAGCATCTGCTGTAAAAGAGACATTAGAAAGCATTATAAATCTGCTGGACCAGTCTGCTTTCTAAGAATCTGTCTTTAGTTTTGCTTTCTCTTTTGGAGTGATATGTTTCATGTTTTGGCATTGTATTTTGACAGTCTGGAAATCTGTTCAATCTAGGTCCATAGTCCATGTTGTATTTTCTGGAGGATGTAGAGGTTTTGTCTCTAGAGACAAAACCTGCCAATTTTTGCTCTGATTTCAAGCTTTAATTTAGTCATTTAAAAAAATCATGCATACGCTTTAACATTGTGTTCCCTTTTTTAAATAAAATTAAACGAGAAGTCATATTTAGATTTCTTTTAAACATTCAGGTTCATCCCACTCCACATAAAGTCTCATTCTTGCCTCTTACCTTGTTCCTGAAGGCCAGTGTCTTGTGGAGTTTAGCTTTAACCCTAATCAAATGTGCCTGAAACCAGCTAATCAGGATTACTAGAAGCCTGCAAGTTTAATCAGTGTTGGAGCTTTCTTAGAGAGAGGGAGATAGAGGGTAGAAACGGTACAGATGTATTAGTTTTTAGATGGAGCAACGCAGTCCAGTGACCTAAAGGTTTTTGACGGTTTATTGGTCTTACAGTGCCATCTACTGTCAAATTGTATTCTTGAGCCTTTCCTATACCAACAGGTACCTGTTTATAAGATTACTTGCGCTTTATTATTTTTTCTTAATAAAGACCCGGTAAGAAATAAGCAATTCATATAAATTTATATGATATAAATATTTTCTCTTTGATGTAAATATTTTGTGAAAACCTTTTAACCTGGATTTGTATTTCTGTCAGGAACAGAGAAGAACCCAATCACAGAGCAGCTTTTAAACAAAAATTACTTTATTAAACAAAAACTCCCTTGAGGGGGCAAAACAAGAACCAAAACAAGACTATGAGAACCAAAACAAGACTATGAAAACCAAAAACAAGACTTCAGATAACAAACTCAAATCAAGACTAGATATATTTATATAAAGCTGAGCTCAAAACACAACATGAGGCAGACTTCTTTACTTCCTAAATGACAAGAAATCCAAACAGGATCCATAACATCATGCTCTGACACAAAACACAGGAGTTGTCAGGAACCTGGCAGGAGAATTTAGGAAAAACTCAAGACAAGAAGCCAGGACCCTGACAATCTCATCATTCACATGTGTTTTATCTTCTATGGTATAGATGCAGATGGCTAAATGTGCAAGAATTAAATATAATAATCTTTATTATTATTAAACAATAATAAACAAATACATTTAATAATACGAAAATAAAGTAATAAATGGCTTTACTTTTACTTTAATATTACTTTATAATATTACTGTTACAGAGGAGGCTCCCAGAAGACTTTGCCACACCACGATCCAGCAGCAGTCATGCAGTTGTCTGTGGAAATATCTGCTCAAGCTTCTCAACTTGTCAACCACCAGCATCAACTCAACAGGCTCACAATGCTGACGGAGGAGCTCGTCATAGCGCTGCAAGGACTATAACTCACACCACCCATAACCACAGCAACTCCTTCCCCAGCATTTCCCAGTCCAGCTCAGACGCCTTCCGCACCAATTAGTCCACGCCTGGCTTTCCTGGAAAAATTTGACAGAAACCCATCCAAATGCAAAGGTTTCTTACTCCAGTGCTCGCTGTTTGTTAACCAACAACCTCTCTTATATCCCACAGACAGTCAAACAACAAACAGACTGGGGTTACAATCCAAACTGAGTTACAATCCGAACTGGCCTGCCGGGACGATGGAAAAAATATGAATGAGTACATTGATCTTACCATTCAAACTGACAACCTAATTCGCTCACAATGCCCACTTCATGTTTCACACCGAGTCGTTTCTGAGAGTTCAAGCACCACAGAGCCCATGCAGCTAGGCCTTACACGCCTGTCCCCAGAGGAACGTCTTATCAACCATCTATGTCTATATTGCGGACAAGCCAACCATATGAAGTCAACCTGTGTATCGGAGCTCTTCATTCAGAGAAAATCAGGTTCTATATCATTCACTCGCCTAATCACAATCTAATTCTAGGATTACCCTGGCTCCGCATGCATAACCCTCTCATCTCCTGAAGAGGAGGACAGATCACCCAGTGGGATACCTCCTGCCACGACTGGTGTCTAGCCCGAATCAGTCGTTTGTCTGACCGTCCTCAGCACCCAATATCTACCGCCTGATTATCAAGATCTAATCTCAAAATCTAATCAAGATCTATAATCTCATCCGGATTAAAGAGGGAGATGAATGGAAAACTGCTTTCTCTACAACCAGTGGTCATTACGAATACTTAGTCATGCCCTTTGGCCTAGCCAGCAGTCCCTCAGTCTTCCAGTTCTTCATGAACAATGTCTTTCGCGACATGTTTGAGAAATGAATGATTGTTTACATTGACAACAGTCTGATCTATTCCAAAAAAGAAGGTAAAAGCAGTTCTCGAATGGCCTCAACCTCGAATAGTGAAAGAACTCCAACGCTTCCTGGGATTCGCCAACTTTTACCACGTTTTATAAGAAACTTCAGCTCTGTGGCCGCACCCTTAACTGCTTTGACGAAACACCAGTCTTCGAGATTAGCCTGGACTCCCGAGGCTCTACGGGCTTTCAATGAGCTGTAAGTTCGATTCACAACATCACCCATCCTTAAGCATCCCAATCATCCCTATCATTAACCTTACATTCATTGTCGAGGTTGATGCATCGAATACTGGAGCAAGCACCATATTATCCCAACGCCATGGTTCACCCCCAAAGATGTACCCCTGGGCTTTTTTCTCCCATAAATTGATCTCAGCTGAACGGAATTATGCTATAGGCAACAGAGAACTGCTGGCCATTAAGCTCGCTCTAGAGGAGTGGCGACACTGGGTGGAGGGGTTGATATATCCATTTACCATCCTAATGGATCACAAGAATCTGGAGTACCTGCACTCTGCCAAACGCCTCAATCCCAGACAGGCTAGATGGCAACTGTTTTTTACACATTTTCATTTCTCTGTCACTTACAGGCCTGGTTCCAAGAACACAAAAGCTGTTGCACTCTCCTGTCAGACCAAAGAGAAACCTCACCCAACAGATACAGGAAAGTATCATCCCCAAAAATCTTCTAGTGGCCCCAGTACAGTGGGACATACATTGACAGAAATTAACCACCACAATGAACAGAACCCACCACTGCTGGTTATCGACCTGTTTTATCGACCATTCTTAATAAAAGCTGCAAGAGTCCTCGTTACAATTACTTTACAAATATAAAAACATTTTAAATTAAATTTGGTCCTGATCCTTATATGAATTGTTTTTTATTGGTCATTTTTTATTTTTAACTTTATTTTTGTTCTTTGATTTATTTTTATTTATTCTTAATTATTGCAAGGTTATATACAGCTCTGGAAAAAGAACACTGCAAAATTATCAGTTTCTCTGGTTTCACTCTTTATATGTATGTGTTTAAATAAAATGAACATGTTTGTTTTATTCTATGAACTACTTCTACTACACATTTCTACTACATTTATCCCAAATTCCAAATAAACATATTGTCATTTAGAGCACATGTTTGCAGAAAATGAACTCTGGTTAAAACAACAACACATATTCTTTGCATTATTTGAGGTCTGAAAACACTGCATATAAGTTCATACTAATGTTTAAACAACACAATACTAATGTTTTAACTTAGCATGGTTCAAAAGTCAATATTTGGTGGAATAACCCTGGTGTTTAATCACAGCTTTCATAGCTTTCAGTCACAGCTCTCCACCATTCTTTCACATTGCTGTTTATGCCACTTTTCAAACAGATCGGCTTTGTTTGATGGCTTGTGAATATCCATCTTCCTCTTGATCACATTCCAGAGGTTTTCAATGGGGTTCAGGTCTGGAGATTGGGCTGGCCATAACAGGGTCTTGATTTGGTGATCCTCCATCCAGACCTTAATTGACCTGGCTTTGTGGCATGGAGCATTGTGCTGTTGGAAAAAAAAAACAATCCTCAGAGTAGGGGGACATTGTCACAGCACAAGAAAGCACGTTTTATTCCAGGACAATATTGTATGTGGCTTGATTCAAGCGCCTATCACAAAGACTTCACCCAATTCACCCAATTCCAAGCCTTGCTGAAGCACCCCCAGATCATCACATTTTCCTCACCAGATTTTACAGGGGCTGCAAGACACTGTGGCTTGTAGGCCTCTCCAAGTCTCTGTCTAACCATTAGATGACTAGATGTTGAGATAAGCTAAAATTGGATTCATCAGAGAAGATGACCTTACTTCAGTCCTCTGTGGTCCAATCCTTATGGTCTGTTGCGAACCTCAGCCTGGCTCTTCTTTGCTTCTCATTGATGAAAGGCTTTTTTCTAACTTTGCATGACTTCAGCCCTGAGCATGTTTTGAACAGTCCTCGCTGTGTGCTGGTACCCCAGCTGTCATTTGCCATTCTTTTTGTACGTCATAAATGGCATTCTATGGTTTTTGACTGAAATTTAAATGAGTTAGCAGTCCTCTCGTTCAGTGGAGAGTCATTTTTGCCCACTGTCGGTCTGTAGTTTTGTTGTCCCCAAATTAATGTAGAGTTATTGAATTGGAATTCAGTTTAAATACTGCAGGTTTGTTCATTTTAACAGCTTTTAAGAAAGTCACAAAGTAGCAGTCTAAAGCAAACACAATCCAAACAAAAGTAAACCAATAGAAAGTCCACACAATAAATGTTACAGGTGCCTCAAACATCTGAAGATATGTACATGTATAAGTACCTCAAACCCACGTTTCAGGACGGTGCAACTAATCGTTCACTTATTAAGCATCACATCGTGCCCAGATTCTGACTGTCTTTTGAAAATATTTTAGAATAGATGGATGATAAATGTATATATGAGGGAAATAAGCCTTTGTTTCAATTTTAAAGACAGAAGTTTGAAAAATAAGAAAGCTTTAAAATGGGTTACTATTGTAAACATTAATATTTTATTTAACCTCATAAATAAAAAAAACATCTATATGTCAATATTTTTACTCTAATGTACCTCCTGGGTGCGTTTGTTTAAACAAACAGCAGTCTAAACCAAACCGCATTTTACAGTGTACAGTCATAATCCAGTTCGCATTTTACCTCCAACAGTTGTGCCCTTTGTGTAAACACGGAAGTCGATATTACACCGGAATCGTGTTGGGGTTAACGGTCAGAAGCACCTGTATGTGAATCGGAACATTGATCTTTTCGTACCACTGCCTGAAACCACCATGCATTTAACAGCTCTCTGTGTGGTTTTGATCTGCTTTTCTCTGGGTAAGTTATTGTCTGCACGGAGTTATAAAGTCAGCTGGAGCTGGTGGTTGGAGAACTGGTTGAGGATTTGTTGTTTTTATCTCAGACTGAAAGATTGAGTTCCTGTAACCGTTCAGCACTGTTTTCCAGCACCATAACAGTATGTGATAACGTTAAGTAAAGAGGTTGATCTGTCGATGAACAACATTGTTGTTTTATTTAGAGGAAGGTTGTTCACCCAAAAATAAAATTGATTTATTCGCCTTCATGTTGTTTCAAACCCTGTGGCGTTTTTTCTCACAGTTCTTGCCTTTGTATTGTGTATCATGACAACTTTATTATAATATCATAAATAATATCATAAAATATTGTTTTAGAAACCCCATAAATTCCAATAATACTGGTGGTTAACTGTTTTTAAATCTGCTTGTTAATTACCAGAATTCGCGCCCTAGCCATTTTATTCATTATATAAAGTAACAATGTTCGATTCATGTAAACAAACGAACTGTATATGTCAGACCACGGATTCATTAAATTGATCAGAATGATTAGTATTAGTAGATAATGTGAATCTGGTTATTGTATGTTTTCCCCCACACTATTTCTTAATAAATCAGTAAGAACATTTATGTTGTGATATATGCTCCCATTGTCTGGCTATAGGCTACAAACGTGCATTTAGGTCCAAGTTTTAATTATGGATTTCTGTTTTGTGGTATTTTTCAGCTGCAACCAAGCCACTGTCAGATCAAACAAATGGAGATCAAACAAATAGGCAAGAATCAGGGGAGAAAAAGGCAATAACTGCTCCACCCACTACAGAATCAAATAAGGTAAAAAGTAAAGATGTAGAAAAAATTCCTGAGAACACAGAAAAAAATGCAGAAAAAGAACAACCAGAAAAAACAAATTCTGTTGACAATAATAAAGATGCGGTGGGAGACACAAGTAAAACATCCTCACATGATCAAGCAACAAGCAGCGCTCCACAGGAAAATGCCAAAGGTAATCCAGAGAAGTCTAAGGAGGGAACGGCAAATAAACAAGAGGAGGACACACCTGTTCAACCAACTGCTGGTGATAAAAAAATGGATGGTGAGAAATACAACCCAGGAACACCTGAAGATGGTCCAGATGAATCAAGTAATGCAGCAAAAGATGAACAGAACCAGACGGCATCTAAAAACCCTACAGGCAGTGATAAGATAACCAATCAGAATGATCAGATAAACAGTCAATTTTCTGAAGAGGGAGAAATTGGTGAAGTACCAGGAACTGAGTCTAAAGATCCCATAGACCAGAACAGTACTCCACCGCCTGAAGATATTAATGAAGAAGATGATGATGATGATGATGATGATGAAAAGGATTATGCTGACGACTCTCCTAATGAACCAGGTACATCCAACCGCAAAAACATGAACACGGAAGTGGACAAACACAGGAATGTGATTGACAATCACCAGATAGAGGAGAATGCAGAGAGCAGCCACTTCTTTGCCTACCTCGTCTGTGCTGTTATAATAGTGGCCATACTCTACATTGCCAGTCACAACAAGCGCAAGGTTTGTTGGTGTTTTGTTGTTGGTTGTTTATGTGCTTTTTAACAGTAGACATTGCAAGCATTGGAAGATGCAAGTTGTTGAATATGTATTGGTTTTACTTAATGTGAGGGGAAAGCCAGCATCAGCACATTTTGGGGGCTGTCTCCTTTCACCTACTAATGTCTGACCCTGTTTTTTAGCTGGTGATGGTTAAAATAGTACTTAATGAAAAGTCACTGACCTGTTTCCTTCACTCTCTCTTACAGATCATTGCCTTTGTCATTGAAGGCCGGAGATCCAGAGGATACCGGAGACCAAAAACATCAGATTACCAAAAACTTGATCAGCATGTGAGTAGAAATATTTATGCATGGAGTCCAAAAATTAACAAGTGCCAAATGTAAATTAAACTATGATAAGTGTATTTGCCAGTAACTTTATTTCCAATTGCAAATTAATGATAATTATGAAGTTTTTGTTTTTTTGTTTTAAATGGGGCTACAGATCTTTGGAATACTTCTTGCATTAAGCCAGTTGTGCTGAAATGTGTAACTTTCTTTGTTTAAACTAACTCAAAATAAATGTTGTTAAATGAGTGTTCAGAGTTGTCTCCTTATTATTCTCCGATTGGCAATGGTAAGCTTTTTGGAAATGTCAGTTTGACTTCCTTTGTCTTCAACATGTAAAGTATCCTGCAAGTTTTAATTTTCCAATAAAGATGGTGCTAGAGAGGCAAAAGTTACAGATTGTTTTAAATTTTAATAAGAAGAATCCTGACCAACCACTGAGTTTGGGGTGGGACTTTCTGGCTAACCAATGGCAGATTGAGGAGCTTTAGAAAAGTTGTTTAAAAGCTGTCATTATTTTTGTAATTCTACATGGTGCCCCTAGTGGTGCAAAATGATATACTACACCTTTAACTTGGATTGTATTCTTTAGCATTGAACTTATTTTTTTGTTTTTTTTCTCTTTCACAGTGAGAGAGTCCACTCAGAATATTGATGTAGGAGATGGATGAAGCAAAACTGTGACCGTAAAACTTAAATTATTAGTCATGAAGCAGACATTACCACTCCTAAATATTGCCCAGCAATTATCTCTAATTCATCTGAAATGAGGTTAGTATTGACCAGTCATAATGGTTCATAGCATGTCCCTGCAGCCAGGTATGTTAGAAACAAAGTTTGTTGTAGGTATTAAAATTACCAGGCTGTCTTCATGTAGATTAAAATCATTACAAATACAAAAATGTAGTTTACTATACTGGTACATGTTGTTGGTGTTTGGTTCAGTGTCTGTTTTCTGTATAACTGTTAAGTCTTGTTAGTAGATTTCCTTTGTTTTCTGTTTTTATTTTAGTTTTTTGCTCAAATCGATCTCTAGACTAACAGAGAAGGAAATGTGTTTATTTTTGAAAGACTATATTGGCTGCTTTTTCATGAACATGGAAGTTGTTTCAACGAATGAATGAGTTGATGTGAGTGATGTTTTGGGTTTTTGATTAGAGGGACATTTTCGTTTTAGCCTTATTTATGAGCTATGGGCTCATAAAGATGATAAATGATTAAAGCTGATCACACACAATTATAGGACATGTTTGTTCTTTGTACTTCCTACCTGTGTAGAATAAGACACTAACAGTGGGTATTTTTAGGCTTTGATGTTTCTTATTTAACATTTGACTGGTTTTTGGCATCAAATGATTTGTGGTCTATGAAAGCTATGTTGTATTAACAGAGCTCAGCATTTTTTTCTGTTGGCGGGCCAGTAATTGAGTTTTGTAATTGCTCTGTCCATATTTTTACTGGCCCCACTACAAATAAAGACATTTTATTTTTGCAATGTATTTTTGTCTGAAAGAATGTCAGAAAGAAATATCTTACTATTTTTTACATATATTTGCTAAAGAACTTTGCCCTCGGACCATTGAACAATCCTTATTGTAGAGCACTGCTTTATTGTACATACATTGATTTTTATTGCAATCAGTATGTATACAGTGTACACTCCAACCTTGCTGTAGGTGTTTGTTTACACTACATCTGAATGTGTCAGTCAGCTGTTTGGTTGTGATTCCCTAATGCACTGCACTTGCATGTTCAAACAGAAAAATAGATTTTCACAAGCTGATTGCATCCATTCAGCCAAGAAGCTCAGAACAGAGTGACTTGTTTCTAAGTAGACCTTAGTGTTCTAATAAGCTGCCCATGTGTGTTGACTATTCTGGTGTAAGGTTTACTGATAAAGAAATCACCTTCTTATAGGAACATCAACTTTTGGCTTCACAGTTAAATGCCTGTGTTTCAGGTCTGTTTGTCAGGTAGCTTAATTGTTTTAAAATATAATTTGTTTAATTTAAATGTATAGCCTGAAACTGAGTTCCAAAACAAAGAAACAAACAAAAAGCTTAACATTTGAAAACAAAGACAGCAGCCAAAGAAAAATTATTATATTATCATATGTATTGGGTTTGGTGTAATAATTATCTATGCCTGATTTTGAGGGAACAAGTGACAGACAACTTCTGTGCCAAATTTCGAATATTAAGTTAAAACTTTAGTTAAGACAGAAACATATCAAGAGTATTTAATTCTGTGCCATGTCATAAACTCAGACTCTTGTTGTGCCTACTGCATAAACACTTTATTGGGGATATTCTGTATCAGCAGTCCTGCTTTATTTTCTATTAAGCCTGTGAGTGATAACCAGTGGCTTTGCACAACCTTCTTGAAATGCTGGACTTGTTTTGAATTATTATGTGGGTAAAACTATATGGTGGGGTTTGACTTTCCCATGTACTGTGGTCTGTCTTTTACCACCACTGTAACTTATTCACAAGTAATATTCTTTCTACGCTAAAGAGAAATAGAATAAAGGTTTAAATTTTTCCTTTGACTGGTCTCTTTTTTGTCTTATAAATTATTGAGATTCTTTCATTTGATCATTGTTTTATCTGTTTCAACACTTAACTTTACTATCTACTTACTTAAGATAACAATATATTTATGGTTAAGGTAGTACGATTTAACAATATCTTTACAATATATATATATATATTGTTATATAACAATATATAACAATATAAAATTTATAAATATATATATATATATATATATATATATATTTAAACAATGTATTTAAGTATATATATTTACTTCCCTCATAATGATCATGAACCACCCTTTCCATGGAAGGTGATTGGCTTTGAGGTATAACAATAACCAACTATTGAAAACATGAAAACCTGTTCATAATATCTGGAGAGAAAAAATGTGTACAGAGAGTGAACAAAGTGTATCTTATTTCCACAAGGTTACATGGCACATATAAGCTATAGGGAATCTAGAGCCATAACCAACAACAAGGACACAAAAAGCCCACGCAGGAGAGAATTACAGTACATTTAAAACTCAGGTTTATCAGGTTAACTGCATTTTCTTTACACAAGATAAAGGTAATTTTTAGACAAATGTATATATATAGCCCTTTTCATACACAATGGTAATTTAAAGTGCTTTACAAAAAGAAATAAGAAATAAAAGAAATAATAAATAGGTAGATGTAATGGGAAGTTGTTAGTATAGGCTACTTAATACTTTTTTCAAGGGTTTATTTTTACTTTTCAAAACCTTTAACAGAAAACATACTCATCATTAGACATGATTATATAAAATGGCAGATAAATAGAGATTCCTTATTAATTGATATTTGTGTACACATTTGTTGATCATTTTAAGATAAGATTTCACTCTACGTCTGTTCCACTTGTGCTGATTCCTAAGCAGTTGTGCGAAGGGTTCCTGTGAGCTAGCAAAAAAGTCTGTGAAATTGAACATGGTTAAATATGAGCTGCTTTTAAAAACAAATAAAATATAGGCAACACCTGCACAATTGTTTGAATCACATCTTCAGGTGTTTTTCTGCAAGGAATGTCCACATTGTTCTCTTAGAAATGAAATGTGGCAAATTGCTGCATGCTTTTACTTTCTGTAGACTGCCTGATCATTGTGTTGTTCTTAAAAAGGCTGTTAAATTCTGAAACCTGCTTCCCATTGTAATTTAGTGGTCAATTCAATTAAATAATTCTAACTTCTTAAAATTGTTGAATTTTAGTAAAAGTGTTGATTGCAATCTTATGCCCAAACTTTATTGACTATAGTGTATTTTTATAGTGATAATGCAACGCAACACATTTTATTTAAAGTTGGCAAAAATTAATTACTTCTGCATCAAACGGCTATAGCAATCGTAAATTAATATATAAAAACATACATGAATATAATTAATATATATTTTTGATACTGGAATACCATGGTCAGTCACAATCTGTTGCCAGCTGCAAAAATGTGTTAAAATAAGCAGCATCTATCTAAATATTTCTGTAGGGAGTACTGAATGAAATGTATGAAACTTTAAGCTTTGAAAACAATTTCTAACTTTACAATCTAGTTTATCATCGGTCCTTTTTGGCTACATCTCAATAGTTTTTAAACAACAACTTAATGTTGATTTAGCCTAGATATCCCCCCTTTTCCAGGATTCACCTCCACTTGAGTTATCTCTGAGACCATACACAACACTGTTTTAAATCCTGGTGTATTTTAGGACATCTGGGGCTTTCTTTACATTTTGCATGTGTGGTCAGTATAATATATCAATATAATCATACTGATCACATATAATAATTATGATAAAACACAATACAATGCCAATGTTATTATTTACTGACTACTAATAGTAAATAGTACACATAAAAAATACATTGTCATAATTACAGTGACCTGGTTTAATGAGACTAAACAAAATTCAGGTTATCTGTCAAAGTTATCTGTCTTTTGAAACATCAGGCATGTTAAACAAGATTAGAGAATAATTTCACTATATAGCATTTACAGATTATAACAGGGAAATAAACAACATTATAATTAAGGGTTTCCATACACATATGGATTACTGCATAAATTAGTCAAATACTTGAAAAAATCTTTTCTGTGAAATATTAACTCATACACTCTGCATCTGATAGATGCCTCTGCATCAATAGATCACAACTGATCTGAGAGCAGCTTTACGTGGGTGTTTTGTTGGCGTTAAACAGGAAAAGGAAGTAAATGATTGCGATTAAAGCGTGAAATATGGAATACAAAACCTATAGAACATTTAACGCGCCTGGAATCTATTCATACTAAATACTTGGAATCTGGAATGATTAGAAGTATCTGGTCTGTATCTGGAATGGACGACTTTTCTCAGTTAATATGACTGAGATCTGTTAGCGGACAGTCTGTCATTTTCAGGGCAAGCGCCACAAACCCTTAGCGATCCAGCAGTAGCAGGTACGCATAATTAGATTTTTACTGTAATCCAACTCTTCCTTCAAACTAAAAACTGTCAGAAGTTTGTTGTTGTTGTTGATAAGATTATTTTCCCATGGCCATGTCTGAACGACAATTAGTATGAGAGTTTGTGATATATGGATGTGGATGCTGTTCAGA
The DNA here is from genome assembly GCA_036877525.1 of Chromobotia macracanthus. Classification (NCBI taxonomy): domain Eukaryota; kingdom Metazoa; phylum Chordata; class Actinopteri; order Cypriniformes; family Botiidae; genus Chromobotia; species Chromobotia macracanthus. The sequence goes on from JAZGTH010000002.1 coordinate 3,566,887, forward strand.
GTAGTAACTGGTTCGTTTCTCATTCTTTATTTCTTTCATCGATAGTGTACTTGATATTGTAAGAATGTACGAAGCCTTCTTACAGACCGTATAAGGCCATGCAATGTTTATTTTGCATAATTTGAAATGTTTCGCATATTTAATGTTCATTATCCCCTTGACCTTTAAACAGGCTGTTTTAATACTTAAGTCTGTGAATCACTTCTGTCATTTATCAAGCTGTTGAACTCTAAATATAAGTTGATTTGCAACCAATAGTTTTTTATTAAACAGTTTTTTTTCAGATCAGGTGTTTAGTAAAGTGATCCTCTGGTAATCTGTAAAACAAATGTTCTATATATTCTATGCAGTTAGTTTGGCAGGAGACTTCTAGGTTCAAAGTCACACACCCACAAAGTTAACAGCCACATAACATTTTCATAATATGATTTTTATTCTTCCGGGTCACAGGGTTGAAAGTGACCATCCATATCATGTTAGACCACGCAGATGTGAGTTTGACCCCAGAGGAGAGGGTGCGGGCCTTGACGAAGAAGGGCAGCACGGTGGACATGAATGAAGCCGTGCCCCTACGCAGATACTTTCACTCAGGCATGGAGATGATTCACATGGCCCATGTGTACGCAGAGGAGGGCAACACAGAGCATGCTTTGTCCTCTACAATAAATACATCACGTAAGCAGAGCTCTGAATGCTGTCCCTTTCCATTTAACCCCAAAAAGTCTCAGAAATGGCACCATTTAATCTGTATTGGCAGGGCTTGTGGGAGATTTTTGGGCCAGTTGATGTAACTGTCAAATTTCATTGCTCAGTGGGCCACTGCTGTGCTCTCACTAAATCTTTTTATTTCATTATTTCTTGTACATGTTGGTCTGTGCCTTGCAAATTTAAATATTTGTTCGTCTGTATATATGTATATGTGTTTCTTCTAAAAGCAAAATTTACCAATTTTTTTGTGTATGGAAGAGTCAGTTAAAGTGTTGAGAGAATAACAAGTAAAAGCAAACATTGTGCATATTTTAAAATTACTACAACTAACTTCCTAACTTCCTCTTGTTTCTAGGTCTAACTTCCTTTTGTTTCAATCTATCAGGCTTTTTATTGAAAAGCTCCCTAAGCATCCAGAATATAAGCTTCCTAATATTCCAGAGAAGAAGGAGACTTTAAAGGTAATGTAGTTTAGTTTAGTTTAATATAAAACGTTTGTTTCGAATGTCACCAGAATTATTAATGTTTTGCTGTTTTTTAAACAGAAGCTAAAGGAGACAGCCTTTCCTCAAGCAGAGCTGCTGAAGAAACATTTACTGAGAAGATATGAGAGAATATGCTGAGTACCTCAGCAAAAAGGTTCACATTTCTCTATCTTAGCATGGATATATGCATTTTTTAAGAGCGAGCTATTTTTGCATCACGATGTGACAAAACACCCGTAATGTCATTTTTACTGGAAAAATAAATTATAAAATCAAAAAATAAATACACAAATACATCATTCAATTTAAAAATAATTATTACAAACTACATTTACAGTGAAACAATGACTGTAATTTCTCAATGCATAACAATTAAAGATACATGTGGACAAACTAAAAGTTGATATGTATAATATAACCGATAGGTAGAAAGTGAACCAATTGGTAATCAATGAGGAGTCAAGGATGAGACCGCTTATAATAATTTAGTTTACTGTTTAATTTAGAAAATACTGCCACAAACAGTATTTTCTTTTTGATTACACGCCGTAGTGGAGCTGACCAGTCAGTTTACACTGAAATAAGGGATCTACAGGGAATGTAGCTTCTTGAAGAAGTTTGCCCCTAAATGTATTTAGCGGTCGTAGAATGTTTAAACAGTTTTTTTTTACAAACTCTCACTCTCATATGCGTCATCAGCCTTATGGATATTGTTCTCTTATGTGTGGCAGCATGCAGAAGCAGCAGCACAGGAGCGGGAGTTGTCTTGGCAGGGAGAGCTGGATGCAGAGAGGCAGCGTGTGGATGAGATGCAGAGGAGGCAACTGGAACAGGAACAGTTCAGCATGTTTGAAGAGATGATACGCCAGCAGGAACAGCAACGCGAGTGCCAGTGTATCATCCACGGGTTCAACATGCCAGCCTCCTCTCAGGATGACATGCTACACCGTCCCGTGGTCCAGGGCCCATCTGTGCCCCATCCACCATCACCAACTCCCCCTCAGAGTCCACAGTACTCCTCAGCCAATCACAGTGCTCCCACAACGTCTAGCCCAGCCGCACCTCCGACCTTTGATCGCTCACTTAAACCAGGTCATCTCAGCAGCAACAGTATGACCTTATTTTGCTGCTACTTTATTTTTATGTTTTTGTGTGTTATTGGGATTTTACATTGTTTGTTCTGTTTGTGTTTTAGCTACTTTGATAGATGGCTTACGGCAAATAGCTATTCCTGCAGAGCTTTGTAGAAAGTTCCTACGACTGGCCAGTAACAACACTACTAGAGCTGTGGAAACCTGTGGAATTCTCTCTGGAAGATTGGTATGACTCTGTTTTTTATGGCCACTGACTTAAAGCTGCTTATTTATCAAGATTTTATTCTGTGGTTGTGAAAATCTGTAGCCTAATGGCCAGGGATTTGAATTTCTGTAGAAATGGACACAAAATCCCTTTTTGCTAATTCAATTATGTGGTTTAGCCAGTAACAAAAGTGTAACAGCTTGAAGTCTCCTGAACATTTTATCATGTATTCTGCCGATTTTCCACAAAATGTTAAATCATATGATGGCTGATGTTTTTTAACAACATTCAATCATATGGAATCTCTCATGTAATCTATTTCATGTAATCATGCAAAACACTTTGTGCTTTAGAAAAAAACGCATATTTAGCGATTTTGAAAAGAAAATGATGCTGAAAATGATTAGCAGAAAACTACCAATATTGCTCAACACAAATATAGTCACCATTGCATTCAGTTTACTAGTTTACTTGGATATGTTGCGTATGATGTGTTTATTGCAGAATAGGAATGCATTCACAGTGACACGTGATCGTGCCGAAACAGTGTGGAGGTCCAGATTACTGTGACACAGAAAATGAAGAAGAGCTGTTTCTGGTGCAGGATCAGTACAACCTCATCACTCTGGGCTGGATACATGTATGAGGCACATACATGACATTATGACATTACAATGGAAAATTATCCATCTATAATTAAAAACAATAGCTTTTAACTTTGCTATAGGGCTTGATAGTGACCACTTTTAGAATTTAGAACTTAATTTTAGAAAATACTGAATACTACAAGTAATATATATTATTTAATAAAGAGTTATAAGTTTCAAACCAGCAAATATTTGATTTGAAAAAGACAAAGATACAAACAAAATATGTTTTACAAGGAAATAAACAAGCTGCTCTTCCCAAAAAGCATTATGAATAATTCAGTTGAATCAGTCTAATTTTGTCAATCTATTTCTGAACCAGCTAATCAAGGTCTTCAGAATTGCTTGATTAGGGTTATTTGTTATTTATTTATATAACATAATGTAATACAACACATATTGTGCAAAGTGCTTCACAATCACAACCATAAACAAATAAAACAAAGTAGATAAACAAAAATATAAACACAGATTGCCATTCCTGCTTTCAACAGTGTAGGTTGTATAGTGGGTAGTTTAGTACCTTACCGGAAATTTGACAGGTTGGCATCACACTGACAAATTTCATTACTTCATGTCAGACGTCATGGCAGATCTGTCTTAAGCTTCATGTTTTTTGTGAAAAGGTGGGATAATTTCTCTATGGAGATTTTGAATGGGATTCAAATCTCCCTACAGCCAGAATTTAACTAAAAGTCTATGTTACTGTCCCTCTGTTCCAAAGACCCACCCCACACAGACAGCCTTCCTCTCCAGTGTAGACCTGCACACTCATTGCTCTTACCAGATGATGCTCCCAGAGTCCATCACCATTGTCTGCTCTCCGAAATTCAATGAGTAAGTCCAGAAACCATAGGGAGAGGTTGCAGATAAGGCCCGATAAGACCAAATCAGACTTTGGACTGTCAAAATTTCAAACACTGATAAGCATGTTTTATTGTAGACAGGAAAATAAACAGTACAATATAGTTTTGTTTGTGAGCATCTATTTATCTTATTACCAAGTGCCTTAAAACTTTCATATGATGCTAAGATTTTATGCCACTAACCTGGCAAACTTATAATGTGTGCCTGTGAGTAAGAACTACTCACAGAACATGTCAATCAACCTTGTACCCTTTAAAACTTAGCGCAGATGTCAGATTGTTTGTGAAATATTTGTGCTATGGAGACATCCATGTTGAATAGTAATTACTTGGATGTGTGTACACTTGTATCACAGGACTGGCTACTTCAGGTTGACAGATTATGGCATGGAGGAGATCTCAACCTGTACTCAGAAAGGCTTTCATCCTCATCCCAAAGAACCACCTCTGTTTACGGTCAGTGACATTGAAAAAAGTGATTCATTATCTTAGTATTTTGACAGCTCTGAATTTTCAAATTTGAAATCTCACTCTGGGCTACACGTTTCATGCCCTTCCCATTTAGGGAGCAACTCCCAACCTGGGGAGTTTGCTGTATTATTTGTATTATTATTGGTGTTTACAAGACCAGAATTTTATAGAGATGCTGGGGTGGACTCTCTCGACGTGGGCCAGTGAGAACCACCCAACAATCTAGAGCACTTTAGCAATTGCCTTGTTAACACCTTAGCAACCTAGTAGCACCTAGTATTATGGTGGTGCATCATCTTTAAAATATAAATGTAGGTAATATCAACCTTATTTGAAAGCTAATTTCATTCAAATGCATTTGGTTAGCAAACTGTAATGCAAATGCCACATTTGAATAATAAAAATATAAAGTTTTGTCTTGTTTTTCCTCAGAACGGCAACCACATTATAATCACTCAAGGCACTGTATCACTGCTGAACCTACAATGATCCTCTCTGGCATTTTCACAGCAGAAAGTGGTGTTTTTAATCTGGATTGCAGTTACTGTTCTTGCTAACTCCTCTTATGGACTACTGCTCATAGCTAGAGTAAAACTGATCTGCATTCACTGGTGGTGGGATTTTAAAGAAACAGGCACACTTGTCTACAACAAGCACTTTTTTTAGTCTTACGTGATACCCATTGGGAGCTCAGGAACGTAGCCATATACACTGCAAGATATATCCAAGACTGCAATCCATCCATGTTTCACTCTGACCACTATTTAAATCTGCTCTGTCCTAACAATTTAGCGAGCAGGAAACGTTTTGCTACCCTCAGTTTATGGTGTATCATCACACTAACATCTCATCTGTAGAAATAACATTAAAGCAAACGTTTTTTAAAACTACTTTGAATTCTGATTGTCTTTGGGGACCAGCTAAGCAGATTAATTCTGCATGGCTGCGCCACCCATAATAGTGCATGTTATGAAGAGTTTATTATTTTTCTAATCAGTTTAAAGTAATTCTGAAACAATAATGACCTGATTGCTGGAAAGGAAAGAATGATGACAAACAGCTAGCCTTGTTAATTACTTTATTAATATGGACTTGATTACGCTTTGCACAATGTATAAATATTAAGAATGACCTAGATAAAGCAAGCCAATGCATTGCATATGAAACCTTAAAGGGAACAATGAATCATAAATTAATGTTTTAAAACGGAACACAAATCAATGGTGATGATTTACAGTATTTGGAGATTTAGAGATGAGTTCTTAACCTTCAGTTGATATGGGCTTTTTCAAAATACAGTTTTGTAAGCAGCAGTCCATACCTCTATAGAGCATGTCATTCACATTCAGTGAATGTGTGAGAGTGTGCAGTCACACTCCAAAGGTTTACGTTTTTAAGTAGTTTATGGTTGCTCTGAAATGTTTCTGTGCACAGAACCAACAAATGAAGTACCATGTCCTATGCCATTCAACTGTGCACAGTTTTCTCATGTCAGAATTTATCTGGTGTACTTGACAGCAGGCGTCTGACGTTGGGGTTTTGACACTTGATTGAGGGACATTCATGTCAGCCCAGCCAATCCAGATCTTCATCACTGTCATCGCAGAATAAAGGGGTGGGAGGGGGCCGTCCTTTTAAACTCTAAGGACATACACATAAATCAGTACACCTTCAATACACCTTACTGACCAATCACAGAGCAGTATAGGTTATCTAAGGACACATGTACACAACCATATTAAGCTGTAGTATCATTTTACTTCTAAAAATGTGCTAAAATGCATTCTGAACACAGTTTTGCTATTTATGGTAGTGAAAACCTCTTTTTACAACCCAATTCACAGCTAGTGATCAGCTAGTGGCAATTGTACCATATTCGATCTGTTTACAGAACTAAAAGAGTTGTTAATATTATGCTTTAAAAATAGCTTGAATGTAACTATAGAAAACGGCATTTAAAACCGTTTTGAGATTAGCTGTGATAAACTGCAGTTTAAATTACACAGCAGTGGTGTAAAGGTGTTACAGTGGTGTTGACTGGTGAATTTGCACATGATTTGTTTTAAAGCATATTACACCACATAGACATACAAACAACATTAATTGAGAATGAGATAACATTGAGATTTGTCTCTCCCTCTCTTCTGGTACACTGTAAGCAAACCACAAAGACACAGGTCTTGTTAGGTAATTAGGGTCCTTATCTACTACATGTGATTGCAGAAGTCATTAATTAGGTTTAATTACAAAATTGTGTAACCATGACATTTTCCTTTCCGAAATAAAAATAAAGGAATAAAATGTAAAGGAATAAAAATTTGCTCACAATTTACTCACCCTCATATCATCAGTGGGTTAATATGACTTTCTTCATCTGAACACAATCGGAGTTACAGTAAAGATAGAACTTTTCAAGATCTTGAAAAGTTCTATGCTGCCATATTTTATTTTGCACGCTAATCTGTTTATATAGATGTGATGTATCGATTGCTTAATACACTCAAAATCTTTTTACTTATCAAACTGTTGTTTCGCTTAAGAGAACATTAATCCCTGGAATCAGATTAACCCCATGAATTACTTTTATGATGGATGAATCTTCTTTCTGGAGTCTCACTGGTATCCATTAATGGCATTAAACAGCTAGAAAGGGCCAGAATGTTATATACTATAACTCTGATCGTGTCCGGTTGAAAAAAAGTTACATACACCCAGTGTGGAATTAGTAAATTGTGATAATTCCTTAAATGATTTAAATAAATCTGTGTTGACAGTGAACCAGAAAACAGCACCAGATGAACAGGTTAGTGTGAGTGTGTGTGAGACCCCCTGCTCACCAGCTCCTCCTCTTCATCTACAAGTGCAGGTGTGGGCTTGGGAGGGGTGGGACTCTGGAAAAATGGTTCCTCGCCATTTTCCTCTTGTACCCTCTCCGGTGAACTGAGAGAATAGCAGGATGATCACAGATGAGACAAGACAGAGAGAAACATGACAAACATTGAGTGTATAGAGATGCATGTTACACAGAGGAGATCATGCTCACACAACAGATTGTTGGTGGTGTGTTAGTTGATATATTTCAAAATAAATTTATAGTGTTATATTGACAACTTGACATTCAGCAATCAAATTAAATTACAGTTCGACAAATCTCATTAGTGCAGAGCTTTTCCTGTTTGTGATGTCTAGCAGCTCTGTGGGAACAAATGATTAACCCCAAAAACTGTTTATCTTACCTTACACGATGAGATGATGATTCATTCAAGAAATTAAAGGCACAGTGTACCCAAAAATTAAACAGAAAATGTGCAGAACTACATATTACACTCAATAACTGTCAAGCCCCAACAATGACAAAAACTGCACCATAAAAGGCTAACAAAAGTCTTTTAAAGTTATTTGTTAGTTATGTAAGATGAGCAGACTGAGCTTTAAGGTGTTATTCACTAATAGTCTTCACTGCAGTTAATCTTCAAAATATTCCTTATGGAAAAAGTGATGGGGTTTTGGAATAACATGAAAGGGAAATTCATAATAGGAATTTCATTTTAAGGTGAATTGTTTCTTTAAATTTGCCAACTACTCCTTTTTAGGTGGGTAGCGTTTCCTCTGCCATACTGTAAATATACATTTACATGCTAATTGTTACCAACCTACCTTGAGAGCTGTGCAGATGTATTAGTAGAGTCATCTTGTGGAGCGTTAGGGGGTGGAGGTGGTGGATTCGTAGGGGGTCCACATAATGCAGTTTCTGGTTCATTCAACAGCTCTGTATCACTCTCATTAATTACCTCCACTTCCTGCGTAGAAGTGATTTCATTGGTTGGCTCTGTATTTACTTTTTGATTGGATGTGATGTAATTTTCATTGCTTTCATGTGTGGCTTCTGCACCGCTTTCACTGTCCGACTTAACAGCCTGATCTTGCAAGTTCTGTTCTGTGCTAACATTAACTGTGACTTCCTTCTCTTTTACCACTTTCTCTTTGCTTCCTTCCTCTACAACTTCCTGTTCATTCTGCTCTTCTCTTTCCACCTCCTTTGTTTCTCCTGTTTTTTCCTCCACTGGTAAAATCTCCGCTTGCAGTCCATCATCATGTGCAGCAGAATCTCTGTCTCTCTCCTTTTCTTCTTGCTCTCTTCTTCCATTTATAAGCTCTTTTGGTCCAGGCTCCGCATAACTCTCTTCCTCCTCATCTTTCTCCTTCTCTTCTTTGTCACTGTGTTCATATGAAGATCTCTCCTTTCTAGTAAGAAGCTGCAGTGTGATACTCTGTGATTGAAAAACAAAGAAACACTTTGAATGTTAAAACTCTAGCTGTAAGCTTCAGAGCATAACTTTTACATTGTGTTGTATGGAGGCAGACCTTGATGGTGTTCATCAGCACTTGGAGCACAGTACTTCCTGTGTACATATCATTCAGATCAAATTCCCCTCTCAGAGACTGAAAAACACCATTCATCACTCGTTTCACCTGTAAATAAACACTGATGAGGTTATGAAAATACAACACGGATAGTTGCAGTCAATTTGAGTTTCCCCTCTGAAAGCATTATTTATATGATACACAGAGTTGCTGTCTATATAGTGTTCCAGATGTCACCTATGAAGTTCCATTGCAGTTAGAATGTTAGCATCATTCACAAAAAATTCACTCTGACAAGCTCACTGACAAAAATCTAAAATCAAAGATGCAGAAAATACTGTTTTACCCAATTTTTTAAAAGTGTATTATGTATTTATGCTTAGGAGTGTTGTGAAAGTTTTATTAAAATTTCAAAAAATTACAACTTCTAATTTTTTTTTAAATTACAAAATCTAACACTAAACTACAAAGCAGAACAAAATATTAAATTTAATAAAGGGACTATATTCCCAGTATAGCACAGCCGTGAGTGCCTTCAATGTAACACAGCTGTATTAAGCTCACCTCTTCAGCTGTGTGTGTCTGCTGCTGCTCTGTCAGTTTTCTCTCCAGCTCAGAGACACGCGCCTCACCCTGCTGCCTCAGGAACTCTGCTCTCTGATCCAGCGCAGCACACTGAAGCACACACAAAGGAACCAATCATGGAGGATTTTACATTGACTGACCTGCATTTAGCAAATGCTTTTATTATTTTGTTGTTGTTTCATGTGCTGTTCTATTGAGAATCAAACCCTGTTGTGCTACCAGAACACTTGTTGCTGCTCTTTTAAAATAAAACATGTATTTAAATTTGTAATGGGGGCTGTTATTTAAGATTGGGGTAGTGCTAATTAAAGTTGACAGAAAACCTGCATCCCTAAGCAGTGTTACTATATGACATGCCAGAAATGTAGCCAATTATAACAGAGGTCATTTACATGCAAAGTTCCTCAAGGTGTAGTAACACAAACGTGGTCAGAGAGAGTGTAAAAAGATTGGACGGTTAAGGAGAAATGGACCTTGAGGACCAACATGATAAAAAAAAAAAAACTCTAGAAATGAAATGAGATGAGGTGAGATGTCTGACCTTTTCTCTCAAGGTCTGTAACTCTTCTCTCTGGTCCTGCTGCTGAAGTAGAAGTTGCTCTTCTGATTCGCATGACTGTTTGAGTGTGTTAAACTATGGATAGGAATGAAGAATAGTGTTAGTATGGTGTAATGATTGCCTGTAAACAATTAAAACCAGATACAAGTAAAGATACAAAGTACAAAGTTTCTGTGGGTTTAAAAAGATCTCTCTCACAGATGTGGACTAGCCAAAAAGTTAAAATGGTACATTAAAATTTTGAAATCTATTTATTAATATTTTTTTCCACATTTTAGAATAATAGTAAACTCATCAAAACTATACTGCATAACAACATGAAATCGAGTTATTCTGTGAACATCCAACATAAACCAAGAGTATGTTATATTTCAGTTTCTTCAAAGTAGTCACCTTTTGCCTAGAACTTGCAAAAATCTGCTCTTGGCATTTTATCACTCAGTTTCTTGAGATGTCACCTAAAGATGCTTTTTAAACAGCACTGAAGACGTCCTTATCTATGCTGTGCCTTTATTGTCTGCATTTTCCTCTTTAGTTGGTTCAAATCATCCATTTCAAAAACTTGTTTTTTAACATTGTATTTTGCTGACAATTATTTTTCTGTCTACAAAAGTAATTTAAAACATTTAAGCAAATGGCTTTGGATTAAAAGATTTTTAAGATCCTGAGGAACATTTTACTAAAATGACACTTTAGTACACACTTTAGTGCCACATACACTTGACTGGTAGTGTATGCTGGATGTGTGGTGGTACCACAAGCTCATACATCTTACTGCTGTAAATGTGTGTGTATACCTTCTCCCGTAGCTGTGTGAGGTTGATCTCCAGTGTGTCTTTGTGCTCTGTGAGTTCAGCCATTTCTCTCCTGTGCTGTTCACATGCTGCTGCTACAGCCTGATCACATTTTACCTGCCACTCCTGCTCCAGCTCTGCCTGCATCTGAGCCAGCTACACACAAACACGCAGAGATATACACAGACACAGACACACACAGATACAGTTTCACACACACAGATACAGACAACGGGAATAAAAGTACTTGTAGTTGAAAGGTATTTTTAACCTTAAGTTTTAACGAAAAGCTATGTTTCTGTTAGGACTCCACTGCAGAAATGTGCTATGTGCAGTCAGCTATTACTCATTTATTCAACAGGTAAAAGTGTAAAATAACATGGAATTATGTGACCAGTCATGTGATCTCAACATGTTGCCCCTCATAAAATGATGTTTATCTGGTTAATGACTGTCTGCATCTCATGTAATTGTACATGATTTTAAAGAAGCTCCTCCCAACAACACCCATGCATTCCTTTGGGAGATTTTTAAATGTCACTATATTACTAAAATAAAACAAAAATATATCAACTGAAGTAATCCAAGTAAAACTTAGAAATGTGAATTTATTTGGTTTCAACTTCAGTTAGTTAAGTTCCTCAATAGTTTTCTAAGTAAATTCGAAAACAGTAGTATAAAGATACAAAGACATATATAGTCATTTTACATTGGGACTCCTAATGAATGTAGAATGTCCACCAACAATCTTCCTGATAAGCCATGACAAATGTAAAACACCAAGAGATAAAGGATCTGTTGTCATAACAATCATTTGCATGGCATTCACCTGTTCAGCTGCAGCATGGTCAGTGCTGGTTCTGGCTTTACGCAATTGGTTCCTGAGGTTGTCCATCTCCTGTTGGCTCATCCTCCTCATCTCCTCCAGTTCCTCGTCACAGCGCTGCCTCTCTGCCTGCCACTTCCTCTTCCTCTCAGACAGAGTCTAAAACAAAATCATAAGTTTAAATGAGTTCATTCATACTGTCTATCTCACACACACAGATAGAAGTCTCAATAGCCCCTCACTCTCTCCAAACTGTGCTTCTCCGCCTTCAGGTCCTGTAGCTCTTCTTCAGCATTGCTGAGTGTGAGTGCCATTTCCTTGCCCTTCTGCTTCTCTATCTTGTATTGGCTCTGCATTCTTTCTGCTGTTTCTTTAAACTCTGAAACACACAGACAATTAAATTGTTCTTAATCACATGTAATGTGGCAGCTTTCTAGTGTCAAGCAAATCTCTTGCCCTTACTGAAATGGTCATATGTCACCCCATAATGGAAAAAGCTATTAGACATTATATTTTGCTTTAAGAGAATGAAGCTATTATTAGCACCATTACGATTTTTTGCATTGTAACATTATTTTTTAAACATCTACACACATCTGGCCCGAATTTCATATTAATTAATGTAATACGACAAAATAATGATATATACTTTAAATTGTTAAGCATTTATACAGCTTTATGCACGGTATCAATTTTATGCTGATGTTACAATAAAAACATGAAAATTTTGTTTTAAAAAAGATCCTGAGATTTTGAGAACATTTATTTTAAATGATGAAAATTACACAAAAATCATTAATTGGTTAATTGTCAAAAAAGTATGCCACATTGCAAAAAATCTTAAAATACATTAACTGTAACAATTTTATGATTGATGAAGAGTTAATTTAGTTTTATTTGCCTTTCTTTTTTTGGGGTGAAACATGACCTGGATACAGATATGTGGAGCAATGTGTTTTCGGGGTGGGCGGGACCGAGTGCAGAGCTGCTCACCCAAGAGTTGCAACTCTAGAGTTGTGATCTGTGTACTGTTCTGCTGGCTGTCCTGCAGGGCTGAATTGAGTTTAGTCTGCAGTACTGCAGCCTTCTGCTGCTGGGAATTCAACTCCAGCTGCAGCTCTGACACACGCGCTGTGGAGAAAGCCAACTCCTCGCTTAATCGCACCTTCAAAAAGAAAGACAGTGGGCCTACAATAAACTGTCTTCTTCACAACTGCTTGATGTTAAAACAGGACTTTTCAGATAAAATGATGAAGGAATGAACTGGAATGAAAAGATAAGAGAGAATGAGGAGATAAGTAAATATGGTGCTGGATTAAAGCTTTGTACCCCTGCTGAGAGCTGAATGCTGATTGGTTAGTGAGTGGTGCCCATTAAAACAAGTGAAAACGCAACAGAGAAAAGGGGAGATGATAAACTGAATAAAAGTATCAGGACGATGACAAATTAAAGGAGGCAAGACAGCACTTTTGCTCACCTGATCCCAGCACAATTCCTGTGGTCGTGCATGCTGGGAAACGAGAGCAGTCACCACTTAAGGCTCTCAGCCAATCAGAGTAAGGTTAATAAACCAATCAGAGCAGTGATACGTGGCTTAGCAGGAAATAAAGTGTTACTGAAAATACTGATAAAATATTCATTAATGGAAAACATCTAATTCCAAAAGAACCAAACACTATATTTAATACAGAAAAAGTGGTCAGGTAATGATTAAAGTGTCTGTAAAATGTATAAAGTATATAATTGTATAATGGCATACATTTGAAGGTAAGATGGAAAATATTAGTTCCATAAATAATAAAAAATTGCTTTCATATTGAATCGACACTGCCTACTTATACAGCATCTAAAGGCAGGAATGACATGCACATTCTTGAAGCAATGGCTGTTTTAAAAGACAGACAGTAACATAATTCTTCTAAGACGCTTCACAGTGGCCAAAGTCTAATGCAGCATCTCAGCTATCCTTCCCAGAGAAGGCTATCCCAGAATGCAATGCAACAAGCTCAATACTCAGTTAATCAAGACTAATTCATTCAGTTACAAATGGATCTTCTTACTCAACATCTGTTTGCCATGTGTGTTTATGTGCATTAGAATATTACATTGCAAGCTTAGCAACATGCTAACATGAAAAACTACAAGAACTGAGTTGAGTGTGCTTCACAAGAAGAGTGCTATTTTTGTGGTGTGAAGAGATGCTTTCTGTGAAAATATTTCCAAATTAGTCACAGGTTAGGTTGCATGATGGTTATGATGCCACCTTAGAAGGCAGAAGACAGCAAGGCAGCTGATTAGCTTCTGGAAGAATGTCATTTGTGGTTTGATGTTATGGGACTCTACCTTGTCTTGTTCAGCCTGCAGTATTCTGGCCTGACTTTGTTCACTGCTGTTCTTTAGAGAGTCGTTTCTCTGCTCCATCAGCTGATTACTCTGCTCCATGTACCTGCACAACCGAAGCACAGTGCAACAGAATGTCTACTTGTTTTTACTGTAACTCGATCTCACATTGCCCACATGAGTACCACAGCTCATGGAGCAAGTGTGCTAACCACTAAGCCACAGTTTTTGGATGAACTGTCCCTCTAAGGACTATTTCTGGCTTAATTTAAGTGCTGTCTGTGAAACCAAGGCTAAATGTATTAATATAAGCCTAGCGTGACCAAAATCGTATACAATCTTGTCTTGCAAAGTTATAGTTAAATCAGTATTTAATTAAGTGAGGGACAAGCTGGAATAATTGTTGGTGGTAACATGTCAAATATGCTGTCAATGGAGCTTAAGTTGTTTGCTAAAAAAATTCTAAAACATTTATTAAAGAAAGATACTAAAGATGATGTGAAATCACTGGACAAAGTCCTGAGATTCTGACCTCTGGTTCTGATTGATGAGCTCGCCTATCTTGCGGTTCTGTTCCTCAATGCGAGAACTCTTCTCAAATACTTCCTTCTTCAGACCCTCATTTTCCTAAATAAATCAAGGGTTAAAACATTAGTTGTTGAAAATTCTAAATTAAGGTTTGATGGACCAATCTCCAATTACCTGTATGATTCTCTGAATGTTGTGCATTATCATTGTTGTTTCCATAGAAACGTTAGAAAAGCCAGATGAAAAGCTGCCTTGCTTTTGAATGTCATCAAGCTAAAAAGTGGAGAGTTCTTAAGTTATAGAGAGATCAAGAAGAATGAGAACAAAGGAAATATAAGTACAAATGTAGCTACATACAATGCACTACTAATGATGTACCAACCTTAGTGGACAACTGGTCCACTTTGTCTGCCACTTTCCCAACAGCCAATCGAATTTCAGTGTTGTGCTGTCGAGCCTCTGTCATCAAGAAGGATGTGACATCACTAGTTCCTAGTAGACATAGACATAATTAAAATCTCAGCCTCAGATGAACTGATGATATAATGTTCATTGTAAGATGCAAAGGACCAGCAGTCTGTGTAAACGTATATTCTCTTAATGACGTAAGGTATAAAATTGCATATAACAATGTATAGTTCTTTACCTTGATAAGGCACAGTCTGTGTGGGGTACATCTGGCTGACAGGCTGCAAATAGAAGATCACAATCAACTGCTTCTGTAATCATTTGATAAATAAGTCCCTCCTTTAATGCAAGCATATAGGATTTTGTCTGTCAAGTAAAGAATTTGTATGTCATAGAAAAGTAATAGCACACCTCTACCTAACTCTCATGGTTTGATCATGTCTGTAGCCCATAAAGCGCTGGCTGGAGTTAGAAATGTTAAATAACTTGTTCAAATCTCAAACAAGGACAGGGAATTCTCCACCTGAAAAGCATGTACTGCTCCTGGTATTATGGGCTGTGGATTGGCTGTTGCCATGGTAACAGGCAGAAGGGCCGAGGCTGAAATGGAGAGCACATGATGTAATAAAGTTATAATGCTCCATAAAATGTATGCTATAAACTGCCTGCACAAAGAAATATATTCTTAGAAATACAGTGTGTATATATATATGTGTGTGTGTGTGTGTGTGTGTATTAAATGATCAATTATCTAATGAATTTTTTCTGTTATCTGTTACACCACTGACCTGATTTGGTGTATGTATTACGCTGCACTGACAGCGGGGGGGCAGAGGAGATGAGTACAGGATGCGAGGATGACCCACTGCTACTTTCCTTCAGTTTAGACACACTTGGATCCTACAGCAACAACAAAGACCATACTTACAGAGAAATATCTCTACATTTTGAAACACACACACACACCCCTTCTATATTTGTACTTTACCTTTTAATTTTATATAATTGTTTTGTACTATTATGGCATCTTGTTTTATATGCAATAATTTTTACCTCAAGTTCTGAGTCACTAGAGTCTGGTTGTGAGGCTGAACTGGTGAGGAAGGGCATTGGTTGGCCCATTTTGGCCATGCGTGAAATCAGTTTAGCTTTAGTGGCATTAGGATTCTGAATAAGACAATACACACACATAGTTGTCATACAATGTTTAGTATTGTATCTACACCCAAGTTATATATTTGTGCAAATGCTTTTGTCATTTTTATTAAGAGTGTTAACAAGATCAGGTAAGGTTGCTGGCTAGATTCAAACTCACATCAGCCACTTGACCACCACAGCTCAATGTTTGTGCTAAGCCATGAGGCCAACAAAACAAAAACAACATGCTCAAAATAAAAATTCAAAAAGAATGAAAACTTACACTCAGTTGTTCATTCAGAGAGCTGGATTTTGCATGAATAGACGGTTCACTGTCAACAAAAATGGATATATTTCAAACCATATATCAATCAAATGCAACCAAATCCCTTAAATCAGTCACAAAAGCAAAGTCAGGCCTGTGTTGCTTACCCAGGTTTGCTGGTTGGTGGGGTGGTGCCAAGTGGCTGGTTGAGCTCAGAGGTGCTCAGACTCTCCACGCTGGGAGCTGGAGAAGGAGCCACCGAATCTCTGGAACTTCCGTCCTTAGCAAACTTAACCTGTACATGCACCAATAAGAGTCCAGGTAGTAAAACAGCTGCTGTTCATTAAGAACATGAGAAGATGGGGTAAGCGATATGGCAAAAATAACAGATTTTTTCAGGCAGGATCATGATCTTATTACAATACTTTTTTCAATGTTGTACTATTTTTCAAGTTACTGAGCAACATAGCCAAACTTCCCTTTTATTCCCTTACCCCAAATTTCCCTTATTAAAAAATATAGCCCTACAAGGTAACAAAACAAAAAAAGAAAAACAACATGCAATTAAGAAACTGAATAATCAAATGAAAATTTTTTTTTTACATAAAACATTTTAATAAAACAAAACTGTTTAATATGTTTAAACAGTGCAATAATATGCAAAGAGAACTTAGTTTAGAACTCGTGCTGTGCATTCTCAGAAAACTGTCAAAAGAACAGCATGTCAAAGTAAAATTACTTTAAGTTTAAACTTGCAAGTCTTTAATAATATTTAAATAATAAACTTTCGTGATGACGAGAATCTGTAATATCATGAGCATAAACAGGTGCGTCGGGTTGGATCCGTAGGCCATAGAATATTCACTGCAGCATGATCTAACAATCTCTCAGAAAAAGCAGATCATGAAGCCACTTTAATAGTTCACGATTTAAAATTGTCATTGCGCGCACCTCTACGAGAAGACAAATACACATTCTACAACTGGCAGCTTTGACCTTGTAATAACAGAGAAAGGTTTCGAGCAATATTACCGAAAAGGAAACACAGATGCACACTTTGAAAATCTACTGGAAAGAGTATATCATCTTTGGCACTTTTGATGCATACTATTTTCAATACACAATTATTTGAGGGGCATATGTGCTAATCTCACAGTCCATATTGTTTATAAAGCATGCAAATTGGGGTACCTGTGACTGCTGGTACAAGGGACAAAATAAATCCATGATAAAGTGAAGGACTAGTCTGAAGGTGAAGATCTGGTTATGACAATGACATACCCGGCGAACTTCTGCTTCCAAGACCAGTGTGCTGTCTGGTGGGACAAGGTTGTGGACACCCTGCAATCCGTATGCAAGGCTGGGTGGAATCACCATGAGCCGCCTCCCACCTTTGCGCATGTTCAGCATCCCTTCTTCCCAGCCCTGAGAGAAAGAGAGAGAGAGAGAGAGAGAGAGAGAGAGAGAGAGCTTTAGACTGCCATATTGGTAAAGGTAACACCATAAACATAATTCATCCTAGCTCACTAACCTTAATGACTTTCCCAGCTCCGAGTTTAAGTCTCAGTAGTCTGTCTTTATTCAGATTAGAGTCAAACATCTGGAAGATAAGTAAAACAACAGTATGTTACATACTGGGTGCGAACAGTAGAAAACAATTTATCTGTTTATCTATGGACACAGCTTTCTTCTTAGATGACACAGTATATTCCTGTCAATGTAAACAGAGTCAACAATCATGCACAAGAATATTATTCTTCTATACAAGAATTTCCTTCTATTCTGATTATGTATGCATCATCTGAAAACCTTAATCTGATTGCCATAACTCAAGGCCAATATTCTCTCAAACAAGCAGAAATAAACACTCATCATCATACCATGTCATATTTTAAATGTGTTGTGATGCCCTCAAAAGATAAATTTGAAAATAAATGATTTGATAACATTTATGCATTTGGCAAATGCTTTTACTCAAAGTGACTTACAGTGTATTTAGGATTTACATTTTATAAGTAGGTGCATTCCTTGGGAATCAAACCCATGATCTTGGTGTTGTTAGGGTCATGATTTATTAAAGGCGGTGTAATAAAGGACCTACAATGAGTACCTCACGTATTCCAGTAAGGTACAAATAGTAGAGAAATAAATGCACATCTTATTTTGGAATAAATGACTAACTAGAATATGGCCCTAATGAGAAAATGCTGTGCAGGTAAACATGGTCATTGATAAATAATCTTTACCGGTCCAATGGTTTGGTTCTGAAGTAGCCAGCCAGTGTAGGCAACTTCTAGAGAGTCTCCATTCTCCACACCTTGTCCCTCACCAAGCAGCAAGTCCTGCATCAGGACAGAGTCTAATGGACTACTGCTGTTCACTTTTGAAAGACAAACCTAAAACAATTAATAATCTTAATTACGTGCCAGAGAAATCAGGCTATTCAGTGTCAGAAATCTCTTCAAACAGCGGAACAAAGAACTCAGAAAATACAGACCTCTTTACAAAAGTCTGTAGCTGCTTTCTCTGATTCAAACATCAGCGACCAATTCTGTCTTTGGTCATCATAAAATGTGCAGTAGTTACTGGGTTGGACCTGAGTGAGAGAAGAAACAGCGAGAGACAAAATTGTCAACATATGTACAGTATATACAGCAGAGCTATTTAACTCGAGTGCGGAAATGCCACTGTCCTGCAGTTTAGCTCTGACCACAAACAACCACAGCTTCATTATTTAAAAACTGAACTGCAGGACAGTTGTCCTCCAGGACCAGAGTGGAATCACCAGGTTTATACAACATACATAGAAAACATGCATCATCTGTCTTTCAAATAGTAAGTTATGATGAATAAGAGCTCACAGTAAGGACGAAGCCAGTGTGGATTTTAGCTGCCGTCACCTGCTTCTGTTGACTGACATACAGCAGGATCTTGTACTGAAGATTATTGAAGATGTGTTACAAACATCATTCATTTATATGTTACCAGAAATTAACATTCAATTGTGACAATACAGACCATACAGTGTCAGGGAAGCTGCTTTAATGTAGCTTAACAAGCTACTGATGAAGTTCAGGAGTTATACTACAGTTAAGCTGCTCTTTTAAAAAAGCAGTTAGCTACCACAAACAATTTACAACAAAGCAGATAACTACATAGAAACTAGTGGACAAAAAAAAATCGATTTAACTGATCATTTAAATCAAGACCACTTTTCTGGCTCAAAAACAATAAGGGTTTTTTAATTAATCAGTCTCAGTTCTGATGGCAACATTAAACTTATACAACAAATACAAAAAATATATAATGGAAACAAAGAAATAATGATAAAGAGCCTTTTTCATCAAAATATATAATACATGGTGTATTTTTGGAGCCATTTTAGTTACATAAATACCAGAGAAAGCTTGATCTGTGCTCAAAAATCTCATGACATATTCTAACCTCTTTATTTGTATGATTTCCAAGGACTGCTGCTCCGAGCTTGCCTTGTTTCACATACTGTCCATTGACACTGCACAGAAGATAACATGATGACTATTTTTTATGATTATTTAACAGTAAAGTTTGTGTGCACCCCTTCTAAAAACATCAATGTTCAAGATAAATTCTTAGATGTATATTGCTTTAGAAACAAAGCAATTAGGACAGATTTTTAATACTTTATGGCATAATTTGTTGCACTTTCTAAATATAAAGGCAATGCTAAATGAAACAAAGTCTTTTAGACTTACTATCTATAGGCATGTACTGCAGTAGCACAGAGAACAGCAGGAGAGTTGGAGGGAGGGGCCGCCTTTTGAGTTGGAGGTCCTATAAAACCAACAACAAAAATTAAACAAAGGTAAAAAATATTTACAATTAAGTAGTCAATTTCGAACTTCTTTACTGTTTAATTAAATTTTTTATATGCTGTCCACTTAAAATGTTGACAAGTTGTGGGTGTCAGATTTTCCATCCTTTCACTGAACATTTAAGAATGAACTTTTTTGCTACTGGGCCCTTCAGATATGAAGAAACAGCCCCTTCAGATATGAGGAACTGAAATGTGCTGCACGATAATGCACGATAATGATCAAACTGAAATGATCAGAGATCCAGAAAACAATGGAAGGACCCTCAGGACATATATGAAAAACAGCAGGGCCTACACACAGCCAGGAACAGCACAACGTTTTTCTGGTGTTTAGAAACAGCAGTATTCTGCTTTTCTCTTTATTATCTCACTGTGTGGTCCAAGTTCCTGATCACCCAATAAATTTCAGTGAGTTGTAAACATGAACCTTCACATCTTGATGTCAGAAAGTTGCAAAAGTTTTAAAACTTTTAAAAGCTTTAAAAGCTTTTTTGCAGCATTGTTACAATAAATGTTTATTTTGGACTGTAGAACAAGTTTAATACTGTAAATTCTAAAATTTACAGTATGTTTACAAAGTACTATAGTGGGTATCTCAAAATTTGTGTTACACCTCCAAAAGTTCCTTCAGTCTCACCTGAGTTCATGGAGCTCTTGCGAGGCTGTTTGGGAGCTGTGTACTGGAATGATTCATTGCCCTGACTTGCTGCCTGGTCCAATCCAAATAGAGAAGCTAACTTTTCCCTGAAACCATGAAAGAATACGAGTCAGAGAGTTCTGCAACAAATAAATCTACTTTTCACCACTGCATTGTTTCATTGGTGTGAAACCATGTGAGTCTCTGAACAAAGCTTCATTCTCAATTCCTAAAATTCCTGAAACCTAATTTTGACTTTTTGTAAATGTCTTTGATTAAATATCAGTCAAAATGAAGAACACCTGCAACAGTTGTCTGTAACAACATCAGAAAACCACACAGTAGCCACACATGCACTGACCCTTGGATTTCTTTCCATCCATAGTCATTGTCCTGCCTTGTTGTCATGTTCAACTACACCACCTACCCTCTTTGTGTTCTTGCTCTTGGCTCCAGCAAAACTAGGCAAGGATGACCAGTGACCCCAGTGTGTGTGTGAGCTTCATACCACTACATTTCCACTGTCAGAAGCTTTTTACAGGTCTGGAAAAGTCTATGACCACACAGGGGCTGAAGTTGTGTTCTTCGTGACCGTGCCAGTGGATGCCCTATTTCCAGACTGAGGTCCTGACCATGTTGCCTGTCCTGATCTGGAATCTCTAACCACCAGCATGTGAACAGTATTAACATACTAACTCTCCACCTCTCTACAATCCTTACCAACAGTTTCTTTTCAAAACCACACAGAAACTTGAGATCTAAATGAAAACATGCCTTCATAACCTTGAAAACTTGGATATAACATGGATATAATGATCATACAAGAGAGTACCTGGATAACATAAATGTATTGAATTAATTGGACTGCATTAGGTCACAAAATATCAAACCAAATTGCATATATTTAAAGAAAGATAGCACCTGCACACTTTCAGGCAAAGAATTCTCAAAAACATATTTTGCAATTAAATCAAGGTTTTCCTCTTAAATGTAATGCAATGACATTCATATATTTACAGCAGGTCTTACGTGTTTAAACATTCGTTGGGGCTACGGTAGATTTTGCTATTCGTTTAATTAATTAACAGAACCCTTTGCGGAAATCTTTCGATGGGAAGCGAGATTTCAGGTTGTTAGTTCAGACTGAAACCAATTCAGTATTAGACCTGCTGGGTTTTTTCAGTGGAATGTATGACAACCACCAAGAAACACCTTTCTGGACTGCTGAAAGATCAGAAATCAAAACATTAAGGAAGTCATGCAAAAGTAATAGTATTATAATCGAAACATCTCCCTGTTTTAACGCAACAAAATATAAATTTGTCCGTTCAACAAATAATTTGTAACTGATTTTGCCACATAAAGTTCCTTCAGATAAATCTTTAATCCAGAGGAAGATTGCGTTACAGTATGTCTGTGATGCAGTTTATACCTGTAAAACAGTTTACGTCTGTATATGTCTGATATTGAGTAATGAGTGACAATCTTGCACTAACGTTTATTTCCTTCATATCTCTGCTGGTTTGAAGTTGTTTCGGTGTTGCAGATCTAACAAAACTTTATTTAGATAAAAAGAAAGTGAACTGCGCTTGTCTTATGCCTTTGACATGCAGGATGGTGTCTTTGTCCGTCCACGAACTCACCCGCCAGTGGGAGACAAGAAATCTCCGTCCTCATCGTCCGTTGCGAACATGTCCCCTGGTCGATTTTCACACCGCTAGGCAAACAGATGCACAGGCTTCACCTTAGATAAAAAATATGAAGTAATAAACGCCTGCATGCGGAGCAAATAATAACATTTGATATTTCTCTCCAGTCGCTTCCTGTTTCTGCTGGTGTCAGCTGACCCTCCACCTGATTACAAGAGCTCGACGTCACTTAACACGTCTGTGCTTCTGTACGCTGAAAAACTAAACCCATAAAAAATATTTCACGTTAATGTTTTATGTTCTGCATTTATTAATGTATAATTACTACATTAAATTACTACAATATTTTATACTATTTTATATATCTTTAGTATTTAATTTGTGGTAACATTATAGTTGCATAACTTGTGTACATTTATAAATTTTAATTCTTTTATTTAGGCAATAAAACAATTTTACATTATTTTATTGCCTACTCCGGAATATTTACTATGGTTCTACTACAAATAGCGAACGGATCAGTGGAATGATTTGCATTGCTTCGTGTGAAGTAAACGTAGCAAACTTTTACTGTATCCAAGCAACCCAACTTTACACAAGTGAAAACTCAACTCAGACAAAACTAGGGACTGCTAGCATGTACTGTGACATTTTTAAACAAATTTCGTAAGTATGACGTATGTTTTTTATTATCTGTGTTTTCCATTATTGTTTCTCATGCCATAGAGCGTTTAAACCTTTTCATTTTGGATTGAAAATTGTTGAACTGGGTCATTCCGTGTCAACTCGACCAGAAGTTCCCACCTAAAAATTTAGATTTTAGTACTCCAGAGAAAGAATTATGAAATACTTGAAGACGAAATATTAAATGCCATGCATGATTATTCGAGTAATCCACGATTTTGTAGAGGGGAAAGGATGAAAGCCAACAGACAAGCAACTGTCATGCTGTCACCAGACATACTCTGATTAGGGCCTACCAATCTGTGTAAAAATAAAATTTCTTAATTAAAATAATGTGTCACACTCTGTAATTGGGTTCCAAATCTCAGGAAAATTGTCATTTTGACCCTTCTAAAAACCAAAAGGTAAATAGGTTAATTTGACACTGGCTGACCCAACTTTAGAAGAATTAAAAACAAATTTTATAAACATCCATTGTAAAACATTCACAATACAATTTGTAGTAAAGCACAGAAAAAAAGAACTTACAAGAATCGACTAAAGAACTACTGTGTGAACTTGTCAGAGTCTGGATAGGAACAAAGAAAAGCTTCAATTGCAGGTTAGAAAATTAAGAAGTTCAACATATAACAGTCCAGAACACAAATAGTAGAATCCTTGATCACCCGCAAGAAAACAGCAATATAATCAGTGCAGTTCGCCAACAGGGAGAATAACTAGATTCTGCAAGAGTACAGTAGTCCAGCAAGCAGTAGAAGACTGGAAATCAGACAGATTAGCACGTTAGCAGAGGGAGAACAGGTGGAGAGAACGATGAAACGAGAGGGCGTGGAAGACGTAACAAAGACAAATGAGCACATGACGAACTGTCAAATCAAGGCCATGTGCTCAAAACACATGGACCGATCACAAAGACAAACAAAACCCTTGGTTGATCAGACCAGGATCATGACAGAACTTGTCACACAAATAGCATTGAATGTACATAACAAGCAAGTATTTATCTTCAGAACTTGTCTATTTTTCCTGACCGTACACTTGGTGCAGAGATGGATGAAGTTCACTGTCTGAGGGTTCTGTGTTCACACCCGTGCTGCTGGGACACTGAAAACCGCTGCACCAAAGGACTTCCACGCCACACTGCAACTCCAATGAAGAGATGCTCTCTCATAGAAGGTGGGTTTGCATTGCTTTTATGATTACTCTTTCATATTTACCTTCTTATCTGAAGATGTAGCTTGCATGTAGCCATACACTGTATTTACATTGACCTAATGCCTACTTTGCCTTCTGTAATTTCTTGGTAAATTTGTCTCCTTCATGCAAGCTTTTTTTATTATTAATTTGACCTTTTCTGTCTGTAAAATGTCACGTTTGTCATGTTATTATTTAATTTTTATTATTATTATTTTTATCACTAATAGAGGACCTGCCATCTCTGAGTATTGTTAATGTCTCTGAATGGTCTGGACGGAGGAGACCACTGTATGAATCTGATAAAGGAGGATCTCTATCAGACATTTATTCAACAGACGTGAACTATGTCACATCTGTTTCCTGCACCAAACAGACAAATGACAGTGAAATGATTAAGAGGTCAGTTTCAAACAATTTTTAGTAAGTTTCAATAACCATACACAGAATATGTCGTCTTACTACATACAAGACAAAAACTCACTGTACTATATGTCTAGACGATATATGTGAGCTGATATACAGCATACACCAAGGACACCCTCATTGTATGCTATGGCATACAGTCCCATTGTAGAATTGTGTGCACAAATTTGGAAGGGCCAGTGGCACTAAACAAGATCTAGTAAGCAAGATATAGTGTTTATGTAGCTCCACTAAAGCACTCAAACTATGTTTATGCATAAATCTTAAGATCATGTTCAAATGTTTTAAAAATCATACAAAACACATTAAATCAAGTGTTTCCATACTTTTAACTGGTAGTGTAGCTTAAAATGTTTTGAAAGGAAATGTATGAGTGTCTGAGCATGGTTTTGCCATTACAATACGCACAATCTTTGGTTAATTTCTGACAGGGTTGATACATCCTTCCCAGGATCCAACTTGTCATTTTTCAGCATACCCACTAAAGAAGCAAATAAAATGGTCAAGGTATAAAAATATCAACATGATTTTTAATGCAGTATGTTTTATAATGAATAGTAAATGGTGACTTGTGCTTGCAGTTAAGTACTGTTTACATCAGCCCATTGATTGGCTGCTCTGAGTTGCCACAATGCCCAGTGGTCATGTGGAATCCAAACGCACAACATGTGCCTCAGTGGCTCAAGCAAAACAAGTAAGCTTACCCAAGTTTCTTATTGAATCTTGCACAGATGTAAGACAACTGACTATATGCATGGTCACTTCCTGGTTTTCAATAAGCCAGCTCAGGCATTTCCTTTGAATTGTCAGCTGTGAACATGTCGCTGTTGGTCATTAGAGGGGAATTGTGATGGTTGATTTGAATTTGAGAAGGAACGCTGAGGAATGCAACAGTGCTCAGGTGTTGTCCCCTCACGACACAGGCCTGACTGTTTAACAGAATTTCAATTTGATTATCAACTGTTACACTATTTACTGTATAAATACTGTGTTTAAGTATTATATATATGCATTTGCCAGACGCTTTTATCCAAAAAAAAAAAACACTGAGCTACAGGAGAACACAAAGTATTACAATATTGATGCTGTAAAAGCTACCTCAGAGGACTGAAGATATCACCCCACCATCAAGTGACAATTCACTGTAAATTTTCCAGCTGGCTTATATTATTGCAAAGGTTATTAAGAACGTTCCATGCATATAGTCAATTTAATATACATACTTTCTACTCCAGTCACATGTTCTGTAGAAACTACACTGACCTGTATTGTCAAACCATTTAGAATTACTGCTATCGAAAATGTAATGTATAATTTATATATAACTATAATTTGCATAGTAGTTTAATAAATCATGGAGGTCGTGTATTTGTAAACTTAGGTTCTGCATCTGCTTTTCACTTTAAAGGTCCAAATCTCCAAACCTTGCTATAAAAGAGTTAATCTGCCCTCCATTTTACAAGTCATCCAAGGTGGTGAGTGACTAGAGTGACTTACTGTACATCACTTGTCCAATTCCAATAGCAAGTTATGGCTGCATGAATTAAATCATTTACATTTTTAAAGATCGTATGCAAATGAAAGGTAAAAGGTAATCTTTTCCTAAATAAATTATAAAATATATGCAAAAATATGAATTTAATGTATAAATGATGTAATTCTAATTGTCATTTACAGTGATTTTGTTTTTACATTTGTATTTTCAAATGATTACAGTTTTCTTTTTCTGAATCAGTTTTTTTCAGAACTGTTTCCTTTATATTTTATGTGCCACTTCTGGTT
Source organism: Chromobotia macracanthus (assembly GCA_036877525.1). Taxonomy (NCBI): domain Eukaryota; kingdom Metazoa; phylum Chordata; class Actinopteri; order Cypriniformes; family Botiidae; genus Chromobotia; species Chromobotia macracanthus. The sequence continues at coordinate 3,593,398 of JAZGTH010000002.1, forward strand.
TTTCAGTTAAGTGTATTTTGTTGGTTGTTTGTTGTTAATATTTGTCAAATGGTTTTCTCTGTTGTACAGAGCAGCATTAACTGGCAGGTTCAGCGGAGGCAGGTCACCCTTGGGAAGAAGGACAATCATCTTAAATGGAGAGAGCAGAGAGGTAGGTACTGCACACTAGGGGGCGCTGGCACTTCTCAGAGAGCAGAGGACCATTGGATGGGCATTGGATTTAATCCCATTCCCAAAATCATCCCGCATCACCTTTCCCACAGTTTACTGTTTAAAGGTGAGCATAGAGGTTCTTTGGGATGCAGCTGTTCTTTACCAAACTTATGATAATTTACTGTATTTAAGTACTTTAAATAACTAAATATTTTTACTAAATTTGACAGAGTAATCACTATTGTTGCAGATAAAATCATTGAATAGACATACTGAATGTTACTTTATGAATCAGTATTATTTTTAATTTCTGTATCACTTATCATAAGCATATCACTGACCTTCAGTCCAAGGCAATGCATTTTGCAATTGAGGTTTTAATAGCAAAATGCATTTTATTTGCATAACATTTTACAATACATATTTTTTCAAAAGAGCATTACATTACACCTGAGTCAGCTGGGCAGCCCATGATATTTTGGCATTATAGGAAATTATGTGCATATTTGCATAGTTAAACGCAGAAGTATGTGTAATACAAATCATATTTGTTACTGAATAAATTAAATTATGCAATACTCAAGTTTTTAACTTGTCCTAGGCAGATTTAGGGATTGTCCCCAGAACTTGTCTTGTTGGATTTTGATTGCCTTTACGTGGCATCCATCACTACTATGAGTACATTTTGTGTTTCTTTGGGCATCTGTGTTGCTTCTGCTTGATTGTTTGGAGACTTGAACAAAGTCAGACCAATCACACCAGTTGCTACATGTTAAGTACTGATGTACCTTTCTAAAATGACTTTACAGCTGACCTGTTTTACATGATGACCCAATGTACATGATTTCAACCTATAATGGGTTTTTCAGTGGTGTTTTTTTTCTCTCTTCCACTGGTCTCTCCACAGATACTGGGTGTCTATCATGGAATCAAAAACTCCCAAGCATTACCACACCAAACCCAAACCATAGTAACAGTCTCAGTCCCGTCTTAAGTCAGAGTGTAGGATCAATGAAGTGTGGGAGAAGCAAGTGACCCTTCAATGCATTGGCCCTGTCCACCTTCACATTGATAGTGTTAACCCAGATATATGGGTTACAAAACAAATTCGTTTTTATATACATAAAATGTGTGAGTTGGAGCAGAGACTATATGAAAAGCAGCCAAGAAGTGTGCATACATACATGGGAAACCTTTAAAGAACTATCAAAGTATCCCAAGAGAATGCCCAGAGTGTGCAGAGCTGTAAACAGAATGTGGCTACTTCAATAAAGCTAAAATTTAAGAGTTTTGATTTAACATTTTTAGCAGTAATAAAAATGAATAGGTGTATCCAAACTGGTAGTGTTTCTTATGTAATGTATGGGCGGCAAAGTGCTTCCTTTAGTAAACTGTAAGATAGATCAACAGAATTCTCTCTTCTGTGTGTTCTGTTTTTTCCTTGATAGTCTGCATGGTGGCACAAACATACACACACTCGCTCACACAGCTGCACTTGTTCACTCTTTGTCACTTTTCACACCCAGCCACTGTGTGCCATAAGTGTGTCACCACGCACCCATTACTCGTTTCTTTCCATTAGTGCATAGTTTTATATAGGAGAGAATGCATGATAAAGAGTGAGAGATCAGCTTCCTCTGTAAACTGGGATTTCCACTGTTGACATTCACAAGAGGATACAGTTTGATCCCTACTGGTCACAGATGCTGAGACTCCATAAACAATGTTTGTAACACAATCCAGGTGTGACCCCAAAAAGTGCCAGCTCTAAAGCTCACATGCAACATGCAGCCAAATGAATTGTGTAATTTATTGCTTAGTAGCATGAGATCTTGTCCATTTGTCAGTCATGTGCTTCCCAAATGTGCAGGTGTTTCCTTTAAGCATGCATCTGAATCATAGCTTATTTTATGTTCAGAATGGAATACTAGTCACAGTGTGTATTTTGCAACAGTAAGCCTTTTAACTGTAGTACTCTATTGTCGCTGTCAATTCATGCATGTTTAAATCAACTGGCACCTAGTGGTTGAAGGTGAAAAGTGGAAAAACTGTAAAAAAAAAAACAGGTTACCTTTTAATCTAATTTTGTGTAAAAAATCTGAACATTTAGTCTGATCAAAGTTATCCCAGTAAAATGTTACAAACATGAAATCCTTTACACAAATCCTTTATCACACCGAAAGAGCATTGCATTGTGGTATACATCATTCCACACTAATTATATAATCAGTAATAATTCTAGTAATTTGTTATATACTATTGATCAATTTGGTACAAAATCTGGTAAAATACAGATTATGTTGTTATGTTATGTTAAATATATGTAATGTTACATGTTGGAAAAACCAGTTGGAATACACACAGGCTAATCATTAGGCTAATCAAGTGATAATTGTCAGTTTTGGCCTAATCTGAAGTTTTCATAAGAATGAGTTCATTAAGTCCTATAAATAGCAGGTACACATCTGAAATCATTTTTTGCTTTCTGAGAGGTGTACCTTCCTAAATTTTTCCTTTGTTTTAATAATCCATGAAAAAATTCAGTTTTTTTTCTGCTCTTTTCTCAATGACTGGTGGTTTAGACAGATGCTCATTCATTTTAAACTTAGAATGAATTTAATAAGGACAATGCATGACTGGAACAAAACAATCTACAAAAACAAAGTGAGTGTACTGAATAGAGCTGCAGTAAACTACCCTAATCGCATGTGTCGCACACAGAAATTGTGTGTTGTTGACCACCAGTATTTGTTCTGACAAAGCCATGCAGCTGACTATAAGTCCCTCTCTCCCTTTAAAACACTCTTAAAGGAGAAATGTTTTTCCTGTAACTTGCCTGGAAGATTACCTTTGTACAAATTTCCATTTATGTACTACCATACTTGTTTCTTGTTTCTATACTATGTAGTTTGTATACAGTGCATAGTATCCAAATTTTCTGGATTATGCATCAAATATCCAAATAAACATTTACATATTATGGCCAAAATGTGCCATATATAAAACTGTCTGCTATTAAATCTGTTTAAATATCTATCTGTCGATTCATCATTTAATTAGACCAAATGGGTTAAGGTTTGATTGGTTGACATGTTCCAGTTGTCCCCTAAGGTATATACCATAACTAAACCGTTATAGGTGCAAATAGCATCTTTCTTCTACAGTATGATATATAAAACCTCAAAAATGTCTTTACAAATATTATAATGTACATCTTGTAGAGCTGTCAGAATGAGAAGAATAGGAATGCTACCTGACTGCTTCTCTAAGCATCTCCTTAGGTCACTATATATTATACAGTATTCCGTAAGCAATACGCTAGTATTCCATTCCTAATATAGTCTATTTTTTGCTTTTTGCTTATAGTCTTGTTTTTCTTCCATTTATACAGTGTAAGAAAGCTGTTTTATTAAGCATTCTGAATGCATGTGTGTGTCATTGACCTAACTGCAGCAGGTAAGATTTGCCTTAGTGGAGGATAAAGGAGTCTTTTGATGGCTTGTGACTCAGGGAAAGTCTGAGGGCCTCCACAGGCAAACAGATTTCATACAGGCTGACTGCCAGGTTTCATAGTTAAATTAACTTGAGGACCAGACCATTTAAGCAAATATATGACCTGGTGGGTGGATTTTATGCTGTGGTAGCAGGAATGCGAGTCATTAAAGTGAACTGAATAAACATTTTCAAGATCATGGTTTGTAGAAGTGCCATACCAATGATGTGATCAGTTTCATGCTTTCTGGCCGGGTGATTGTATCTATAATCATCTAGAAGGGTCATCGTCAAGGGGGACAACCAAAAATTTTGTATTTGGTCCTGGGAAAAAGGGTCCCACTAAGGCCCTCTCTGATATTGTCTACACACTGGACCCACCCATAAACGTTGTGCTAGGCCCTGTGAATTTTAGCAATGCATGCATGCATTTTAGCAATGTAGGTCTGCATCAAGGTTGGTTTGCTAAAGATATAGCCAGGAGACTTGTGCTCACAAGCACACTTTCAAAGTCTCCTGTGTGAGAATATGTTTTTTGTAGGTTCCCCCTGCAGCTTGTTCTCTGTGATAACAATTTTTCTCATGAAATCAACAGGCTGTGCTCTGTAAGTGAAGGCGGCAGAGTGAATTCCCCCACCCCTCCTCACAGCAAACAGCCTGACCTGTGTAAGTGCGCCATGCCTGACAAACCCCCACACTTTTAGTGAAACACTGTTTAACTTGTTTTCTGTGTGCTCAGCACACTAAATCCATCATATGAAGCCACCTCAGATTCCCTCACGAAATGACAAATCTTTGGACAACATCTCATAATCAAGAAAACCAGCACCCCAAAATAATTTAGAACAATGGCTGTGGGATAGAATGCCAGAGGACTATTTATGGATTGTCTAATGCCACACTGTCAAGATACGATCTGATTGGCTAGTATACTGTCAGTATGTGCAGGTTTTTATTAATCAACCAGGAAACAAAGTCATGTTTTTAAGAGACCAGGCTACTTTTCAGAGAAAATTCCCTAATTTGCCCTCTGATGTCTGTGGCATTAAATCTTTGAAAGATACTTTTGTTTTGTCTACACCCTTAGTAGCAATCATATTTGATCATTTAATCATATCACATTTATAAAACAAATTGTGTTTAGTCATTTTACTTGGCTAAAATAATGCTGTTTTAAGTGCACTTATTAGGTTCTACACTATGAGATTGTTCTGGTATCTCATAAATAAATTATCCAAAAAAACCACAAAGGATTTGTCATTAGCTTTATATTAGTTTTGTCTTTGTGCCAAAAGTTTGTTTCCCACATAAAGAGTACATACCACATGGATTTATGGACCTCAGCTTACCAAACATACTCATGAAATGCTTTGCATTTTTGTCTGCCTTCATTGTGTGTATGTGAACCTCAGCTCTCAGCACACCTGTTCATCTGACTGAAATATCAGGCAAGTTATTGCTCTGCATCAGCAGTAATGAAGGAGGTGATCTCAAGGGCGTTTTCATCACTGCCATTAGAGCGAGGCATGCAATCTGCTTCACCACCTTACAGATCTGTCAAAGCCAACACAAAAGCAAAATTAAAGTTAAATAGCATGATGACTAAATGCAGTGGAGGTCCAACAGAGGATGCAAGGGAGCTAAGCCACCCCAAAATTGTTAAAATGAACATAACTGAATGTTATTTTATATGTGTTAAATAAATGCTGTATATATTTTATGCACAGTAGGGATGGCGAACAATGAAAAATGTTCTTTTGAGTGTTTGTATAATTGTTTTGAATGGCATCATGTCTTTGCATAAATGATACATGATAGCCTCAGTAATGTCTATCCCCCATTAAGTTCTAGTCATAGAATGTACTGCTTGCAAAGGCCCATCTTGAGCACTGCCACTTATGGCCCTTATGGTTTCAGTACAAGTGCAATATATTTTTTAACGTGTGATGATGCGAGAACTCTTTAGAGGTCTTTAGAACATCTTCATAAGGAATGTGTGTGACCTTTGACCTGCAGAGGGGGTGTCAGTAAAACGCAGCTGGTTCTACACACCCTGACGTCTGACACCACCATGTGCGAGATGAAAACTTGACAAATTTTTAAATCTTTAAAAATGTTTTGTTTAAGTGTAGATTTATACAACATTACTTAATTGTTTGTTTTCTTGCAGATATTTCTTTATTTATAATGTGAGTTTATAATGTGTTGCTATAATATCTCTGAAAACATATGCTCATACACTGTGACTGGCTTTGTTGTACATGTCCCGATGAGTCAGTCGTTGAAACACAAATTCCATTACACTGCTGTGGAAAAAAACAACCCCACTCATACACCCTTTACACACCCCATGTCCTGCTGACTCATTATACCCTTATATCCATCACCACAGATATGTCTTTGCCATCATATTATGTGTTTACAAGTGCAAAGGTCTGAACAGAGGTGATTGGTCAGATATTTCACACACACAGTTTGAGTTTATAATATTTCATTACTAAAATTAGTGGAACACTAATACATTACATTGTAATTAATAACTAGTAAACAGTAGTGTTTTGACATATCCTAAAGAAAATCTAGGTGGTGCTTGCCTGTGCAAAATTTACCACTAAATGATGCTAGGGTGTTGCTTTGAAGGTGTTAGGTTGTTTGTGGGTGGTTCCTAGTGCATTGCTAAGGTGTATACAGAGTGTTCTTTATGAGTCATTATTCATGTCCATAACACAAACAAGGTAGAATAAGTTACACATCCCAGTAACTTTAGGTTAAAGGTTTGTGTAAATCCCTATCTCTTACTCTGACCATTAGAAGACACTTTCAATAAAATACATTTAAAAATATATATAGCTTTCAATTACAAGCAAATGATATATATTATTAGCATATAATGAAGGAGTATATTATGTTTAATAAAAGATTTAATTTGTGAATTACAACCCCCAAGTCAGAAAAAGTTGGGACAGTATGGAAAACACAAATAAAAAACAGTAGTGATTTCTAAATTTACTTTGACTTGTCTTTCATTGCAGACAATACAACAGCACATTATTTAATGTGTTCCTCATGATTTTTATTGGTTTTTTTCTTCAAAAAAAACAAAATTCCTATTTTGGTTCTTGCAACACATTTCAAAAAAAGTTGGAACAGTAAAGCATTTACCACTTTGTAATGTTACCATTCCTTTTCATAACACTTAAAATACGTTTAGGGACTGAAGACACCAAGTGAAGAAGTGTTTCAGGTGTAATTTTGTCCCATTCTTGCTGCAAACAAGTCTTAAGGTGGGCAACAGTATGGGGTCTTCGTTGTCGCATTTTGCGCCTCAAAATGCGCCACGCATTCTCTATTGGAGACAGGTCGGGACTGCAGGCAGGCCAGTCAAGTACCTGTATCCTCTTCCTCCGCAGCCAGGACTTTGTAATGTGTGCAGAATGTGGTTTTGCATTATCTTGTTGAAATATGCATGGACGTCCCTGGAAAAGATATCTTCTTGATGGCAGCATATTGTGCTCCTAAATCTCTATGTACTTTTCAGCATTAATGGTGCCATCACAGAAGTGCAAGTTACCTTTACCAAGGGCACTGACACAACCCCATACCATGACGGACCCTGGCTTTTGGACTGGTAACAGTCTGGATGATCCTTTTCTTCTTTGGTCCGGAGCACACAGCGTCCATTTCTCCCAAAAAATACCTGAAATACTGATTCATCTGACCACAGTACACTTTTTCACTGTGTGATGGTCCATCCCAGATGCCTCCGAGCCCAGAGAAGTCGACTGCGCTTCTGGACACTGTTAACATAGGGCTTCCTTTTGGCACAGTACAGTTTTAACCAGCATTTATGGATGTAACTACGTATTGTGGTACTTGACAAAGGTTTGCCAAAGTAGTCCTGAGCCCATGTGGTAATATTGCTTATAGATGAATGACAATTCTTGATGCAGTGCCGCCTGAGGGATCGGAGAGCACGGTTGTTCAGCTTAGGCTTGCGCCTTTGTCCTTTACGCACTGAAATTCCTCCACATTCCTTGAATCTTTTAATTATGTTATGCACTGTTGAAGGTGAAATAAGCAAATGTCTTCCTATCTTTCTTTGAAGAACATTGTTTTTAAACATTTCAATAATTTTCTCACGTATTTGTTGGCAAACTGGCGATCCTCTGCCCATCTTTGCTCCTAAAGGACTAGACCTTTCTTGGATGCTGCTTTTGCACCAAATCATAATTACAATCACCTGTTGACATCACCTGTTTCAAATCACATCATTTAACCAATTTACCTGATTACTAGCCCTAAATTGCTCCTGTTTTTTTTTTAAATGTGTTGCAAGAACCAAAATTGGAATTTTGTTTTTTTGAAGAAAAAACAATAAAAATCATGAGGAACACATTAAATAATGTGCTGTTGTATTGTCTGCAGTGAAATACAAGTCAGAGTAAATTTAGAAGTCACTACTTTCTTTTTTTATTTGTGTTTTCCATACTGTCCCAACTTTTTCTGATTTGGGGTTGTACATACCAGAGTTTGCATTGAAGGTTTTCCACCTCCTAAAACACTGCTGGTACCCACTGGATGAAACGGAAGAGGCTCAGGTGACATCAGTCTGTCAGCATATACACAGGAGGCAAGCTGGTAAGTAAAGGTAATGCTGATTTATTGGTAAATAAACAACATCAAGCAGTAAAACATAAAGTGAATCAGCGGGAGTGGGAGTCTTTCAGAAAGAGTTACAGGTAAGTATACAACAAAGGAGGATCTGGTAAATCAGTGTAGCAAGCTGGGAAACCGGATGGAGAGGTGAGGAGTGAGAGTGGCTTTATAGTGTTGTGATTAGTGGTGACGGGTGTGTTTGATTAGAATTCAGGTGACTGGGAGTTTGTTGACCATGTTTGGCTGCGGGGTTGTCCCTGACACAGACTAAGAATTGGTGAAAAGATTTATATTATGGTGAAAGATTATAAAGATAAACATTGTTTTCTTTGGAATAACATGCACCAATAAATCGTGCATAGTAAGACCAAGAATGCATATTAACGTAAACAGGATGTAAACAAGGTTAAATTTAAATTCATGTAAACTTTCTCAGTGTGTATACATATATCATCTGCCTAATGATTGTAGATAAATGTAATAAAAACCTGTAGTCTGGAAAGCTGAGATAATGTGTGCCTTATGTTTATTTGAGATTGTATTGCACACTCTTAAAGAGCATCATGGTAGCTATATGGTTTTTTGGAGATCAAAATTTTTCCTTGTTACATTACTGTATAGGTTATTATGATCATGGTTGTCTATAGAACTACAGAGGAAAATGTGGAACTTAAAAAGTTCCTCCTAATGCATCAGGTTATAAACCCTGTTTGGTTGTGACTGGACATCGCATAAGTGTATTATTTAATTTATTGAGGTGTATATAACCTTACCCATTTGACCAGTTCCAATAACAATGGCTGGGATTGGGCCAGACTGTTTAATAGCAAATGTTCATAACACCCTCCCTGTGTCACCCTGGTTTTAATGACTTTTTCTCTCCATCATCATTTAACGTGAGAGAATCAGCACACACATCCTGCTTTTGTGGGACAGGAATCCTTGGAATTCTTGCCACCTCATTCTCTCCTTGCTTTTCCTTCTTCTCTCTAAGCCGATGGAAGGTCCTCGCAAACTGTGCTAGAATTCCTGCTAAGTGGACCTCCCACCCCCATGATTTTTATGTCTGGATATTTGTGTAAAGGGCCATACACACACTCAGGCTCCCAGATGCACAATCACACGCTCACACTGCCAGTCTTTATTGATTTATACACACACACCTGTCCTTTTTCTACCTGTTGATCATATTTGGCTTCACTGCTCACCTGTCCCTATAATTACTCATTTCTCTCCACATTTCTCATTACTCATATGGCCTCACTCACAACTCTGAATTCAGAGGGAAATTTCTGAACAATATTTGGTATCCTGGAAAATCTGAGCACAGGCATAGACGTTATTATTAATTAGCTATTGACTTGAAGCTATTGAATTTTTTAATTGAAACAGATGTTATTAAAATTATTACAAGTAAAATAAATTGCTGCTCCATAGGAAACACTTAAAATTATAAAGCTGTTATATGAATGACAAACCTGAGGACCAATCCTGCAAATAAATAGAAAGCATCTTGCTCTTACGAGATGACAATGAGAATGTGTTTTTCTAGGGAAAAACTAAACAGGAACCAGGGTTTCCTGAATGTGGCCACTGGTAGGAAATAGTCAGAGGGGGAGAGAACCCAACAGGATACACTAGGAGAAAGAGGTGTGCAAGGATAGTAGTGTTATAGTGTTAGTAAGATAGTAAGTGTTTTTTTGTTCTTGTGTATGGGTGAGAATGGTGTGTATTTTTGTGAGTGTGTGTCAGCTGAGTTGTCTAAGGGGCCTTCTGACTTCCCATCCAAATGGAAAATGACTGGAATTCCCTTCTCAATTGTTCCACAATTATGACTTTTTTATATACTCCAGGGTGGGTTTCCATATTGCATAACAAACAGGCTTTTATATTGGTCAGATACTTAAATGTTAAATTTAACTGTTTATAAAGCGTCTCAGTGGTTTTGTCCTGGAATGTGCAATATAACTACTTTTATGTAACTGTCATTTCTAATAAACATTTCTGAGATTGTTTGCAGCTTTGTGTTTTTGTATTCACACCCTGATCCCAAGAGCCCCAGCAACACAAATAAAGGGATCCCCTCACAATGTAAGCACACTCCCCCTACTCTGATCCTTGCTGATGTCACAGACGGCCAGCCTCTCTCTTAGTCTATAAGATGACTTGCCTCAGTGGAAATCCTCTGTAAGTCTGACGAGGCATTTGAGAGTTTTGCCATAACTTTTAGGTTAGTAACTAGTGATTGTATCACTTGCTCAGAAATCAAACAAATAGTTGGAAGACACTGTATGTGGCACCATCTGTTGACTCTTTAAAGTGGATGTCAGATTTTGTCATTAAGGATCTTTTTTTGCATTATTTTTTGGAATTTCATGGAAATGTATTCAGGAAGGGCTCTAAGGACTCTGGCAGTTATCTACACCGTCTCGCTGTTTACAGTCTGTTCAACTAAAGCAGAGGTGAGTAGAGCCATTATAATGAAACACGTGCAACTGCATATACTGCAGAAGAGATCCATTCATCTCTAATGGCTACACAGACCAAACTTTATCTTCTCATAATAAAATCTTCTCATAATAAAATTAAAGTCAGTTTATAGTGCCAACTATCAGTGCTCATTTAGTTTTGAAAATGTATTGAGCATTAAATCATTTTTAAAGATGTAAAATACAAAAGTACAAACAGAATTTGTGCTCCTCTCTGCCCAGGTGACTTGCCCCTGCTCATGCCCCCCATCTCTGCCCACTTGCCCTGTTGGAGTGAGTTTGGTGTTGGATGAGTGTGGTTGCTGTAAGGTGTGCGCACAGCAGTTTAACCAAGACTGTGGCCCTGACCGGCCCTGTGACCACATCAAGGGCCTTCATTGCCACCTAGGGGCCGGAGCTGACCCTCTTCGTGGTCTCTGTAGAGGTAAGGAAAACACAGGACTGTGTGACCATGTGTTAATGGTAATTCTGCAATTAGGACAACCTTGTGATTGATAATTTGGAGGAAGTAATCATTCTCGTTTGAAGGGATGTATTATAATTATTTGTTTTTTGTCTTTATATTTACTTTCAACTTAAGAAAATTATTACATTTAAACATATACATGTTCATTTTATAACATTTTTTAATAGCTATTTGTTGCTGTCATCACCATCATGTCAATAATTTTAGAGAGCCTTTCCCAAAAATGGTTATATCTGGTCTGTGAAAGTTTAGCAGCATACTTTTTTTTATCATGACCTGTGGCTAGTTTATGCAACATTAACAAGTGTTTGAGAATTTTAATTTAAAAACAATTTCAACAAAAAACAGTTTTATAAACTGAAAATGTTAATTACAAAAATCTAAGATGTATCCATTTTTTCCTCAAAAGTAAAAAATGGTTATCACCATGACATATCATCATGACAGTGACACACAATATAGTGTATACAACCCACACCCACACCCACATTGACACAATACCATAATCCATTACAAGTTTTTCAAGATCTTGGATTTTTGTATCTAGAATTAAATTATAACATCCAGATTAACATATATGAAAAGGTTTAATGTTAAATGTCTTAACATTGTTATTGTATCATTGTATTTCATAAATAATACAATTTGCAGTTATTTTTTAGGATTTCAGATATTCTAAGTTGTCCGGATCGAAGAATATTCCATTATAGCATGATTTTAAAAATAATTTAGGTATGGATTATGGCAGTTATCTGATCTGGCAAAGGTAATATAGCTGTTAGACTTTTTTAATAGCTGTTAGATGTTTTTTTATATTAATGGGGATTCCAGTACATTAAGTCTATAAAACAGTTTTATATTACAGAATCACTATGTCAGAGGCTCTTTAAAAAAGACACTGACTTAAACATTGTTGTGTGCATATTTAAGCTGACGCACAGGGACGTCCATGTGAGTTTGGAGGTCGCATGTATCAGCACGGGGAGGATTTCCAGCCCAGCTGCCAGCACCAGTGCAGCTGTATGGATGGTGTGGTGGGCTGTATGCCCCTCTGCCCACACCACATCCCTCTGCCCACCAGGCACTGTGCCAATCCCCGTCTTGAGACTCTTGCAGGTCGCTGTTGTGAGGAGTGGGTGTGTGACGATGATAATAGTATCAGTGAAGACCCCAGGGATCATCGCTCTTATCAAGCCCCAACCAATCACATAAGCAAACTCTTAGAGAATACTAACAGCTTCCAAACAAGAACGGGCTCATTTCAAGGTATATCGGCTTTATATTTCTTGTATTTTATGGTGTGAAAGAAATAGTATTACATTTGGTTGTATTAAAGTTTTGGATTTTAAAAACCCTAACCGCAATACTGGAGCAACCACTCAGAACAGCCCAACAACTGCCTAGCAACCACAAAGCAATGCTCTAGCATATACCAAAACAGCCTAGTAATCCCTCAGCAGTCACGCAGAATGCCCAAGCAGTTACACATTGGTAACAACATAAAAAATAACAACATGTGGTGCCTAAGCAAGCATCTCGCACATTTTGTTCAGATAAAAGTCTGGCTCTCATGTTTATGTACGTGTGTTTCATGTAGTGCTGCATATCATGGAGCAATGCAATTTTAATACAGCTGAGTTGAGCTTAACTGTTCTCCATGTTTTTTGTGGTTTTCCTTTCTTATTCAGAGTCGGCATCTTTACCGGTGTCTCAGGTTCCATTTCCATTCCCAAAATGTTTCCCACAGACTACTGACTGGACAGAATGCTCCGCCTCTTGTGGGTTTGGCATCTCGAGTCATGTGACCAATAGTAATGCAGAGTGCAAGCTCATTAGAGAGACTCGCCTCTGTCAGATTCGAGAATGTGACATCACTCCAGCTCTGAAGGTGAGATAAATACAAATACATTAAAGTATAACCAATACATGGCCAAGCTGTTCAATTATTTATATCTTAGTTAATGCCTAGGAGGTTTGTGGGTATGACTTTTTTGCAAATTTGTTCTGTAGCTTTTGCTTGTTACAAAAAATTACCATAAAAGAACAGTTCATCCAAAAATCAAAACTCTGATGTCATTTAGGTTAGTCACCTTCTTGTTATTCCTAACCCCATATTTTTGGAGCACAAAAGAAAACATATGGCAGCATTCTGTGACTAGTAATAAGAAACACAAGCACCCAACAACATTTGTCTTAAAAAGTGGTACATGTGCCTTGATGCCATATTTGAATACATGCAACTGTGCATTTTACATTTTCATGTTGCCCAATCTTTCGAGTTGAAATAGGATAGTTATGTGTAAATTATGGTAGAATATTCATTTCTGGATAAACAGGAATTAAATCCTTTTAAAATCTTTTGAAAACAGGGATGATATTTCAACTATTTTTAATAATAACTTTTTATCAATAATGATTTCGTTGCTTTTTATGTCTTGAAGAAAGGAAAGAAATGTCGTCGAACGGTAAGGTCTCAGGAACCGGAGCACTTTATGTTTGCCGGCTGCACCACTGCTCGCCGCTACCGTCTGCGCACGTGTGGCTCGTGTGTGGACAGCAGGTGCTGTCAACCCTCCGCAACCCGAACGGTGCGTCTGCGATTCCACTGTGCAGACGGAGAGAACATCATGCGCAACATCATGTGGATCCAGCGCTGCCGCTGCAGCAAAAAATACTGCGGAGTGCAGAATGACCGCTCTCCCACCGTCAGCCTTTACAACGACATACACACCTTCTCCCAGTGAGCACACACAAATTTAACCCACATCACTAGTACTTTAAACTCCTAAACAACTCACTATCATTCTGAAACGCAGTTCTCACAATGAAAATACATAACCGTTAGCCGGGAAGGTTCCTGGACTTAACAGTCAGTTGACTGTATGTACTGTGTGTTTTTTGCCTCCCAGAGCTGTTTTCTGAGGGTTTTGATGTGTCAGTCCCTACAGCCTGTTCTAGCTTTGCAGAACATATTTGTGCACTTTATATGTTTCTACCTGCAGGCCCTATTCTAGCAGGGCGAAAACATGTCTAAATCACATTTTACCCCAAAATCAAAAGAAATGTTTGTGAAAATAATGTCATAATCCACATCCTAAATATAAATATGACTAATTTTAAGAAAAAAAATGTTTTTACTATTTTTTTCTTTTGATTTTGAAATTAAATTTGACCCAGACATGTTCTTAGCAGGTTTTGTGTGATTCACCCAACCAAATATTTTCCAGAAATGATCTCATGTTATGGTTACAACATTATCGGTTGCTGTAAGCCCTTGTCTTATCTTTCTGCTTTGATTTATTTATTCTAATATTTTTAGCCTTGAAGTGTTTCACTGTATTTAGTAAGAAAAGTGATTTTGTTTTGCTTTATAAGAATGACTTCCTGTCATTGTTGATGGGTAAGAGAATGCACTAGATTGCTGTAACTGGGGATTATGTTACACACTTTTCCAATTTTAGTTTCTAAACTAATATATTTTCTGTGCATTTTTTAAACCTGTAAGTTTCTGGTGTACAGATGTCTTTCACAGATTTCAGTATCTGTTTATGTGAGTGTATGTGTGGGGAAAAGCAGGATATAGACAGTATGTTTTAGCACAGGTGTGTTTGAGTGTATAAATATGGAAGCAGAGACTGCAGGATCTATAGATTGCTTTGTTTATTGTACAGTGTACAGCCTTCACTATAAGTGGAGTTACTCTTTTAACACTGCTTCATTTTCGGGGCAGACATTAAATTCTAGATGCTCTCTTGTATTGGGGTGAACCATTTGTAAAATTAGGATATTTCATAAAAATAAATTTGTGTCAGAAAGTAACTAAACATTGTTAGGAAAAATGCTGCTCTGTGTCATTTGTCACTGTGTCATTTGCCACACTCTTAACTTGACTTAAACTTTGTGTGTGTCACACAAGCACACAGGGGCAATTGGTAATTCCTATTTACCTTTCTCCAGTTGTTTATGGTTAGTGCCCACTGCTTGGATTTGTGACCCAAAGGTTACTAAGGTTTTCATATATATTCAGGTTTCCTGGGTACCATACCATGACAAATATATCACTTTCACTTCAGAAACAGACAAAGAGATGGAGTCCAGCTTCAGGCTTCAGCACAAAGTATTTGGCTCTGTAAGCCAAACATCACAGTCACAGCTCAGATTCCACACACTCCTGTGCCAAGCCATCCTTCCTCCACTTGCAGTTGCAGGACAATGTGTTTGTGGTTTTGCTTGGATTCCGCATAAACTGGTTTTAAAATATAATCTGATCTTCAGCTAAGTCACAACAATAGACAAACACGATATGCTTCAACTGTACTTCAGAATTTAATCAAACACACGGCAGCCCTAATCAAACATACATGAACCAGCTAAACAAAGTATTCATGATTATGTCTACATTACAGGCAAGTGTAAGAGATATACAAAAGTGACCAGTGCTGAGTACAGTGCTGAATGCTTTGGAGTTTAGAAAGATGTACAGAGGTGTCTCGAACACGCCTACATCTCCATCAACATTTCTATGATATGTAAATCATTAAACAAGAATGGTGTTTTTATGAGACAATGCAATAAAAGTTCCCACAGTAAAAGTTCCCACAATAAAAGTTCCTACTTTGCCAGTTGCACAACTGGCAAAGTAGTCCGTTTCCATGTGTACATAGCTCTTGGCTATCTTCTTAGACTGCACAATTTGGGTGATCTCTAAAATCTAAACAAAAGTACAATAAGTCTGCAAATGTTTGTTCAGTTATAAGCTAGCATGTTCTTTATAATGTCTCCATGTGAGTTAGAAATACTTCTAAGCTAAATGTATCATAAAAACTATTGACTAAAAAAACATGCCATTCAAATCATGCAGCAATGAATCTGTCTTCTGGGCTTTTTTGTTTTTTGTTAAATGATTTAAAGGTTTATTGTTTCCATGATTTTAGACATAGAATTCATAGAGGTGTCCACCATTGCCATGGACACAAAGCATTTTCTCATCACCATGACCATGACAACCCCTTCACCATTTGCCAACGTCATCACTGATGTAAAATGTTTCTCTTTTTGTGATGTTTGCCCTAAGGGGGAAGCTCACATTCACCCAGGGCTGTTCAAATTGTTTGCCAAGTTAAAGTAACAGATCTAGTTCAATTGTGCGTTTGCTGCTCTCAGAAGCCATTGTAAACTTTAAAACGTGTCCCTTGACTATACAAGAACCTAACAAAGAAGGAAAAACTCCATAGTAGTAAAATTCATAACAATGAGCAAGGTTATACCAGGTGGATATTTGAAACCCAAGTGTCATAAACCCTAAAAGACAAAATAAACAGCATGATCTATACATTGGCAGATGCATACAAACTTTAAACTTTTTAAAACTCTTTTTAAAAAGTCAGTAAAAGGAAATGCTTGACGTTAAGCAAACATTGTTTTCCAAGCTCAGAAGGTCATACTACATTTTTAGATTTTTTTTTTTTTGAGGGACTGGGTTACAAGTAACTTTAACTTTAAACATCCACACAGTAGTTTGTGACCAAATATAGATGTGTTGATATTATTGTCTGCAACAGTATTTGTGTACTTGATAGGTGTCACTACTTTAAGTAATGATATATGCAATATATATGCAGAAATGTAATGTTTTTCATTACATTTCTGTATGTAATGTTTTTCATAATTAAATGAACTGAAACACATTAAGTGTTACATACATTTTCAAGTGTTGGGCAGTTGTGGCCTACTGGTAAGTGAGTTGGGCTTGTGATCAGAAGGTTGCTGGTTTGATTCTAGCGCTGGCACGTTGAGTAAGGCACCTAACCCCTGATTTCTCCCTGAGTGCAGTAGTGTGCTGCTCACTGCTCCGGGTGTGTGTGTGTGTTCACGACTTGCAATGTGTATTCACTCTTCACCAGTGATGGGTTAAATGCAGAGGTCACATTTCTGTTATGGGTTACCATATTTGACAAATATGTCACTTTCACTTCTTTTGTCCTATAGTACTTACTCCAAAGAACTTCGGATATGTGCCCTCATTGCTTTAAAAATATGACAATTTGTACCCTATATAGAAAAGTGTCAGCTGTAGAGTAATATTTTTTTTTGTGCCCAGGCTGACATATTTTTTACAGAAAAATATCCCTGATTAAGATTTTAAAAGAGGACCCAATGTCCACAAAAACATTTTGATAAAACCTGTAGGGCATAAAAAACAGTAAGATTACATAGATATAATTGCCTGACTTAACAGTGTTGCTCAAGCAGGTAAGTTTATTTGGTTGTAACAGTTGCATTGGCTATGAAACAGTCAGAAAAACCATGTTTCACCAGAGAATGTCCAAAAAGACCCAAGAAGACTGAAATCTGGTGCAGGCTAACAGAGAGATGTGAGTTTTAGCACAGATCTGAGAGAGGAACTGGAAATATGTTGGAAACCAGGACACAGGATTAAAGGCTAGTGTACACACATATGTTTTATGTCATGACAGGGACATCTATTGATTTCTGTTGTTTTTATACAATGTTTTTGCAGCATCTACACACATACATACACACACACCAACTTTTAACCCTAACCTTAATATTTACAACAGTTCGTAAAACCATTATTATCTGATTACTTAGTTATCTACAATAATTTGATATTTAAAAAGTGAAATCTCAGCACAGATTTGTTAAGGTCTAAAAAACGTTTATATTAATTTTTGAATTTAAATTAATTTTTTCGTATTTAAGTAAATCACCTCACAGATGTTAGATAGCCACATGAATTATCCTCAGCACCATCTGCCAAGTTTCATGATACAAAACAAGTATTCAACACAACACTGCCCTCTGGTGGCTATAAGATAAAACGAAATTACGGCAACACAGTAAGTCCAGGACGTGTGGATAAACGTCACGTGACATCATCTTTAATGTTAAAACAGCCATGTATGTAATACAAAAAAAACATCATTACGGCCACAAGCCGTAAGTATTAGCAATGAATTTTATCAAATCTGTATGTGTGTGGTATTGGTTGGTTTTTATGGTTTACATTAATGTACATTCGGGGCTAACCATAGCTCTTTATTTACATCCCGTTTCTCATCTTGTTTTGTTGCCATTGTGTTAACAGCTGTGCTATAGGCAGGAAAACAGCTTGAGTGCCTTGACCACAACATATTTTTAAAAGTCTGGTTATTCGTTTATAGACCTACTTCCTTAAATTACAGCGCAAGCATATTCAAGCACGAGCATAAGTTACAGTTAGACCATGAATGACCCAAATAGATATATAATAAAATAGTTTATGATAAAGTATGTAGATTTTATATTCAGATTTAATAGATACTGCGGCCTAATAACATCAAACATCGATATATTATAGGATATTGTGTGCCACGCCCCCAAAGTATCAACCTATGGAGGTAAAGTGCGGTTGTAATACGTCACGACAATGCACCGATAAAACGACAAGCGTCTGGTTGACTCGTACGCAAGATGCCGGTCTGATTGATGAAACAACTTAAGCACAATTACCGCCGTCAAAGCCGATACACTCACTTTGTAGTGTTGCATCATGCAACTGAACCAATAATCCTCATATTCAGACATGCAATTCAGTTACCGTTTAGCAAAGCGCCGTTAATAAATTTGTGCTGCCGGTTTATTTTAACAATGTGGGCGTGGAGGCCCGTTATGTAAAGAAGACGGCTGTCACAGCAGCGCAAATTCTTATAGCGGATAAGTGGATAACATAAACTTTATAAAGTCTGACAACTCAATCGAATCTCGAAGATCTTTAAAGGTAAGTCGCCTTCATGTACTTCTTAAACTTGTACAAATATTAATTAGAAAATTATGATTTAATAACAGTAACAATGTAAAACCTGTGACGTGCAAAGTGAGGTCTTGGAGTTTGAATGTTGTTTTCACATAAAAGTGGGTTTAAAGTTGTTCTGGGTTTCTGTTAAATGCGGTAACATCTGTAAATATCATAGATAGACAAACAGATAGATGGTCATTTATTGGTTGCATGTGGAGCATTGGGTACATTAGCTGCGATACAATCAAGGAATTGTGACAATGTGAACGGAATATATTTAGCTCGCTTTATTTCCACAGGTTAAAATACACAGAGTATTACAGCCAGCTGACATTGTCTGTTGTCTGGGTGGTCTGAAGTTTTCCATTGCCTGATTACAATAGAAAAAAATGAACGTTTATCACATGCGCTCGATTTGAAATGCGCATGATGTTAAATAAAGACAATTTTTGAAACAAAGATTTACATTCTTTACTACATAACTTTGCTTTTGGCAGACGTACAGCTGGTAATATTATGTACGTAAAGAGGTCTGTTACAACCTTCAAAACAGATATAGCACATTTAATCGTTATGAAGGTTAAAAATATTTATACGTAAGTCTTAAAAATATCAAATGCATTTGCGAAACGCTCTACCAGTTAATCTGTGCATAATCTGTGTGTTTTAAAATAGTCGCATTTATGTTAACGTGTTTTCTGTATTTGAAAATATAGAAAATCATGACCATGTTTCATTAAATGGATGTTCTCAGTGATCTATTACATTCCTTAGTATTTTACACTTAATCACCCGTCCTAAATCTTAGGCATACTTAAGGATCCATCTACTTGATTGTTCAATAATTTACCTGCATAGCCACAAAAATGTGTAACTGTACCTAGGCTGTATTCAGATATTCAAGATTCAGATGCTAAATGCTGGTGTTCAAGAATCCAATAATGAAGAATCCGTTTTAAACGACCACCGTTCTGAATCCACTGCAATGTGTTACTGTAAATTACTTACAGAAAGTTACAATATATCAAATCAAAGCCCATGTTTTGTCAAAGCCAAAGTTGTGGCCATGCTGTTAGAAGGTTGTTTTGATACATGTGGCCTTCTCATTTGCCTCTCACAGCCGTAGCTATGGTGAACAGCCAGGTTACAGGAGGAGAATGTGTGTCCAGGTCATGCGCGGGCTGTGGGGCTCGTATCGCTGATCGTTTCCTGCTCTTCTCCATGGATCGCTACTGGCACACGCACTGCCTCAAGTGCTCATGCTGTCAGGCTCAGCTGGGAGATATCGGCACCACCTGCTATAGCAAAGGAGGCATGATCCTCTGCAGAAGAGACTACATCAGGTCAGACACCACCAACTATATATAATATGTCATTTGTAATCTATATGTCTATACCTATATGTATTTCTCTATATACAAACAAATGCTGTAAGCATTGGATTGGCTCTGTATTTTTCTGGCTCACCGAATAACAAATTGAAAGTTCTGGCATTAAGTTATGGGTCCTACAACCATGGAACACCTGGAAACATCAGGAAATGTTAAAATAGTGTTTTCCAGGTCTGGAAGTCCAAAAGCCATGAAAAAACAGAAATATCTGTAGCAAGTGTAAAATGTTGAAGTAATGCAAAAACATTCCATTAGCCATATAGACTTAGGACATTTTTTGTCTTGCCATAGACATTTGTGCACTAAAAAAAATGTTTTAGTTCCTTTCAAGTCATCAGGAATGACTGGAAAGTTCATTAATTGGTCAAAGGGGTCATAACCCTGTTAGCAAGCCAAAAGTAAGTGCATTGCCAATTACAAACTAATCTTACACTTTAAATTCCAGTGTGAAGTGGTTTAATTTTAACTAATAATGAGTGTGAAAAAACATTTAGCTCCTGTAATTTTTTCACCTCACACAAGCTTTTAATTTATTAGTGACCATGTCCAAGATCTTAATCATTATAACAAGGACCCAAGTCGATAATGAGAGTTGGGTAATGAGTCTTCAGTAATTTACAATGCAAATAGCCCAGCCAAAGATGCTGTAGTTGTCACACTATGCTGACAAGCATTTTGTTCTGTGTTGATTTGTATGGGTGTTGATGTTCTCTGCAGACACGTTCACATGCTCCCTCAGAGAACATTATAGACACCGCATGCTATCTCACATACATTTACATTTAGACATTCGCCAGACGCTGTTATCCAAAGCAGTACATTCAAGTTACATCTTTCTTCATACATGTGCTCTGTGGGAATCGAACCCACAACCTTTTGCACTGCAACACAATGCTCTACTACTGAGCAACAGAAGAGCTAGGTGCCTGAACTACAGGACAACATACATGGCTGAAAATCATTTAATGATAAGTCTGTTGTGTGAATTGCCAAAGCAACAGGATGTCTGAGGGTTTCACATTAATGATCACGATTAGATATGTTTAATAAACTGGCTACTTGTTAAGAAAGAAAAAGTTCAGATTTATTTTGTATTCTTTGTTGTTTATTTTGGAAAGTCCCCTTGAAAATGTTCCTTTTACTTGTTATGGTATGGAGAGAGTTTTAACCAAGTGCATGTGTTTTGTATTCCAGGTTGTTTGGCCACACAGGTGCTTGCAGTGCATGTGGTCAGTCTATTCCTGCCAGTGAAATGGTCATGCGAGCACAAGGCAATGTCTATCACCTTAAGGTTAGTTGTATAAATCACTACTCTAATACAATAATTAACTTTATTTAACATGTATTTGTCTCAGTATCAGCTCACATGACAGAGAACCAAAGCTGAATTAGACTCCCACAGATATGGCTGTAGCCCTGCTCTAAAGCACCTATATAACAGATGTTCATTAGAGCTGAATTAAATGTGTGATTGTAAAGCTGGCCAAAGCCTTCTTTATTATAGGTCATCATTATAATGTCTTCCCATTGATAACCTTATTCTGTCCTCATTTCTTGAAAGCTGAGATAGCCTTGATCACACAAGGATTAACTCATTAAAAATCATTTTGAGCAATAAGAGGCCAATGCAGTTTTGTGCACAGTGAGCCTGACTAACACTAATTTGGCCCCTACACCATGTTAACAGGGTTAACAGGATACTCATCCTTCTTTAAAATGTGAGTTTGTTTTTCTGCTGTGTGTTTCAGTGCTTCTCATGTGCAACATGCAGAAACCAGCTGGTCCCTGGTGACCGCTTCCACTATGTAAATGGCACCATATTTTGCGAACATGATCGACCAGGAGCCACACTCCTTAATACTCACCTGCAGGGTAACCCAGTGCTACCAGACCAGAAAGTGAGTGCATGTTTTATTAGATATATAGATTGTTGTTTTTGTATTTGTCATTTTACAATACAATACAGAGGTCTCCAATAAGGTCCACAGACCTGCAGAGTTTATCTCCAACCCTAATGAAGCACATCTGTACCATTATTAAGGTCTATTAAGGCTATTAAGGTCTTTGGGACTGCTTGAAACATCTAGGCAGGTGTGTTGCAGTACATTGGAGCTAAACTCTACAGGCCTGTGGACCTCCAGAAACATGGATTGGAGACCCCAGGTATAAAACAATATGTGGTTTCTAGTCTTGGTCTGTAGGCCATCAGTAATAAAATGTTGCCCTAGAGGACAAACATGCTGTAACAAATCTTGTGTGTTGTAGGTTTGCTGAAGGTCTTCCTCACCTCAGAGGCCCTCCAGTATTCTCCTCACTGCAGGCACACACACTCCTCCTTAAAGCACCTACATTTTTACAGCCTAAATTTAAAGATCTACATTTCAAAGAGGTTCTGTGTAGCCACAAAGTATATGAGAGGGAGAATGAGTATTTATTAAAAAATTCTACATAAGAAAAAATTATTTTAATTTCAAACTCCTCCTGGCCAGCCTGATGGTAATTATGGTGGACTGCATTTATCTTTCATGATGAGATATACTGTGGCTTCCACCCACCCACCACCACCGAAAAAAGAGAACTGACAGATCTACTCTGTCACAGGATATCCTGCCTAACTAACCTGACAGCTTAAAGCTGTTATGTATTGTGCATAATGCATATTGTACCCAAATCAACATTAAACAGCATTTACAACCCATTTTACTTTTGTAATCTACTGCATTTTAGAAGAAAACAGGATAGTTAATGATAAAAATAAAAAAAATGTCCTAAACATTGTAGGACTTTATCCATTGGGAATTGTTCGGATTGTAAAAGGTGGTTTTGTAGATGAACTTTTTGTAGCCAAGATCATTCACGGATTAGATTCCCAGGGAACACATATACTGAAAATATGTATACGCTGAATGCACTGCAGGATCTCTTTGAATAAAAGAATAAAATAAAAAGTGGGCATTACACACTAGAGTGGAGTCATGTGGTTGGAGAGGAGGAGTTAAAAATGAGAGGGATCATGATGTGGGACAAATATATATATTTTTGATCAATTTTGTCTATGAAAAGTGAGAGAAAGTGTGATGTCAGTCAAAAAGGGAAATCATTGCGGAGGTGAAGATTTTGATTAAGTTTATTCCTTTGGAAAAACGTGCACAGATGAACTGTTCACAATAAGACCAGAAATGTTTATTTTTTATTTCATTGGTCAATTTTAAAATCATGGTTGTTTTTAAGATAGAACATCTAATGTCAAAAGCAGAATTATTGAAAATTATCTTGTACATCTTTTGGACATCATTCAGGGTGTAGAATTGTAAATATGTTTTTATACTAGCACTGTCTGTAATGGCTGAATTATCTGCTTAACATGTGATGTCTATTTACGGTGTAATTATCCAATAAATGAAAAATTCAACAAAAGCCATTAGTCAAGAAAGAATTTTGTCATTCCTTTACCCCATCCAGATGTCATTGTTCATTGTTTATTACTATTTTCTGCTAGTTATTAGCTTTTGTCTCAGTGGTGCAAACCTGATTACCCAAAGGGTTAGTATGAATAGGGCTTGAGCTCAGACCATTACAGAAGCAATTAAATGTGAGCACAGAGTGTGCAAGCTTATTGTGAGTGTGGTATCTGTGCTGCTATTGCACTGGGGAGGCCAAACTTTACTCTGATCCCGTGTTTGAATTTAATAAGGACTAATCTGTCGCCTAGTTAATTAAGAGCCAGTCTCTCCTTTCCGTTCGTTGCCTCAAAACAATCACACACGTTAAATGTTTACCATGTTGCAATTAAAGTACGCAGCACTACTTTCCCACCCCCTCTCAGCTGACAAGCTGCTGCCCTTGATGAAGCTGCTCTGAGCTAGTGGCAAAAATTATTCCACTTGGTTTGGAAGCATTTCAGAATTGACATTCTGCAAGACTTTACTAATAAAGACCTTGTTCAGCTTAATGTTTGTGTCACACGACCTTACTGTTCATGGTGACCTCTAATGATAGAGTTTTTTATGTTTATGAGATTTGCAATCTTTTACTGGTGAACTTGGAGCTGTTGTGTACAAAAAATGTGAAATACTATGAATTTACAATATATTCCTGAGCACTGTAATATTTACAATAATACCTCTAATGTAGTAGTAAGTATCACTAAATGTCTAACACTATTACACAGGCTTGGAGAGATTAAATTTAAGAGTTTAAGAGTAAATAAAGTTCAAATTCCTAACCAAAGCTAATGTCAATAACTACAATTGTTATTTAAATCATTTTAATGCAAGGAGTTATGGGTATTCCACTAATGCAGTATTTCTCAATGCAAAACAATCTGGTCATTGTCTATATTTATTGTAATTTGTCCTGGCTACTTAAACTTTACATTAAAATACAAAATATTGTACTGTACTAAGTAATTTCTACAGCAGATTTCTCATGTTAGTGAAGAGCACCATGAAATATAAGCTGAATCTTGTACAAAAACCTGCAGAGATACACTTTAATTTAGTGAGCTCCAAAGTGGCACCTTAATGTGCTTAGCTATGAATAAAGTGTTCCCTGATGTTGGAGTAGGTGCTGATACTGTATCAATTATTTATTTCACATTCGATTGAAAAGCATCAGGCAAATTCATTAACGTATGCAAATGATCACAACTGCAATTATCTTCATATCTTGATAAGCAAGGAAATCAAAACCTTGGCACAATTTGAATCCCACTGTGCCTCAACTTACACTCTGCATTCAAACCAATCAAGCTTAATCTGCATATCCCTAATTAACCACGCATATTCAGATGCCAATTAGAAGTTCTGAGCAAAAAAAAACTTAGTCAACAGGCATTATCCTCTATAAGAAAAAGTTTGCAGGTGTATGAATTGCTATGCTGCTTCTATCATGGAAAAAGTGTTTATGCTCACTAATTAATCATATTAACACATGCAAATGAGTCTAATTGCCAGAGTTTCCACACCTCACACTGTGAAAAAGAGATGAATGAGGATATTTTTACTAACTAACCACAAAGACCTTGTAGAAATGTTTTGTTTTTCCGCTGACAGGTCTAGTATCAAAATAGCACAATGTGGGACATCTGACATCCAAAATCTTCTTCTCAAATCTTAAAACATTTTCTCTTTTTTTGGCCTTTTAATCACATTTTTGTTTTAAAAACAGACCATGTTTCTTCTTGCTCTGATGTTAAGATTAGGGTTAAGCGGGTGTAATTGCTTGAACATTATTCTGACACGCAAACATTCTAACATGTTTCCTTTTGATTTCAGAAGTAATTAATGGTTAGGGCTAGGAATGGGGATAGAACTATGTTTATATGACAGCAGTGTTGTTCTAGGATCAACAAAAGATGTTAAATATGGAACACATCTCTTGACCAATTTACAGTCACCATTTTGATGGTATATTTTAATAGTAATATAAAGACAAGAAATGATGGCAGAAGAAGAAGTGACTGGACTGGACTCAAACTCAAATTTTCCTCTTGAGCACCACATCTCTGTCTAAAACATGAACACTAACTGCTAGGCCAATACATCACATATGACAGCATTCTCATTTGTTTGACCTTTATTGCTTAAGAGATGAGAGGAAATGATACAGGAAAAGGAAATGATGTGAACTGGACTGAGCATGAGCAAAATCAGACAAGTGTTGGAGTACACCGCTAAACCACGAACCTTACAGACCACAGGTTTATTGCTTGAGCTTCTGTTTTCATGAGTCTCAACATTTTAATGTAACAACATTCACATCAGGCTCTTGGTGATCCTACGTGTAATATTAACTGATTAGACTTTTATATCACAGGGTGTATGGCTGACTGTCACAAGTTCCCTCAGGTCTCCATCAGATCACTTTCTAGAACATGTCTCTTCAGTGTTAGTTAGTAATGAGCCACTTGTGTAGTGAATCAGTATGGCCTCTGCGACACAGACAGTCTTGACAACTGTGAGCTTCCCAGAGCAGAGAATGTCAGTGAAGGCAGAAAAAAACAGCTCGGCGGCCAATCAGAGTGCTTTGAATAATTAAAGTGATCGGCTTAATTAGCTCAATTACGTTAATTTGACCACAGAACATGGCCATATGGTGAAAGGAAACAAAAGAGGGGGGAACTAATTAAAAGTAAAATAATGAGGATTTTAATTAAGCTTTCCCCCAGACGTCAGTGAGGGGAGATCTGGTGCAGGAGAGCGTAATTAAAGTACTGTAACGCTGGCAACATTGCTCTCTCTCTCTCTTTCACTCACTCTCTCAGAACTGTGAGGGCTCAATCGGTCTAATTAAATCTGTAAATAAATTAGCTATATGGAAGCCTGCTTGAGTTGACACCCTACCCCCAACACAAACACTCACCCACACGTCTCACATATCTTTATCTCCCAACTCCATAGCATTATGATTTACGGGTGGAGTGGTATGTCTACTTTGGGTTTGTTTCGAATTGAATACTAGTGGAAAGCAGTGGAATCTTTGTGCATTGTGCTTGTATTAGGATCACTACTTTTTTGCTTTTATTGCATCAAAATGCCTACATACCTACACATACCTACAGTGCTTTTAACCAACAACTAGTTGCAACTATGCTTACTACTGCTATGGTTTAGCAGTTACAGTACATTCTTACGGTGAGTTTATGTGTGTTACCATGTCAGCTTGTTTCTCGAGACTATTTGTTTTCCTTCCCCTATTTTGACCACAGTAACCCTTAAACCTGTGAGTCTCCATTATCAACCTCCCCCACTCATCTGCTCTATCTGTGGTTACCTCAGGCATGCTATCAGAAGCAACACTAAGTCCTTTATATTACCCATGCTGCTCTGCTCATCCAGTTTCTATTCCTGTTAGGGGGTCCACCCGCAGGGCCCCTCCACATCGGACTGAATTTTCCCTTTAAATGGCTGATTTGACTGTAATATCCCATTAAATCAGAGCTTAATCACATTCTCTGTTCTTCTGTACGCCCCCAGCCCCCAATCTTTTGTACTTGCATTGATAGTACATTTTTAATTAGAAAATGCATTCAGACTGGTAACAAGATGATTTGCATATTAAATTAACAGCTACTTACATTCCATGATGCCTGGCAAGGCAGCTAGCTACAAAGGGAGAATGAGAGGGAACTGTGTACACAAACTGCTATGTAACAAATTTTCACCTTTTATTTGTGTGCATCCTCAATTACAAACTTACATCTATAAAATTATGTTTTCCGTATAGACTTCAGTCAGAGTGAATGCCTTTTTTAAATGCACATGTATGAAAAGTGGGCTGTAGTGTAAAAACGTATAGTCCTTTCAAAAGGACTTTTGTAAGCCAACAAACAATGTTTTTCTAAAAAATGTTTAGGGGGTTGAATATGTCCTACAGATGTTTGGAAGGGGGAAA
Organism: Chromobotia macracanthus; assembly: GCA_036877525.1. Lineage (NCBI taxonomy): Eukaryota > Metazoa > Chordata > Actinopteri > Cypriniformes > Botiidae > Chromobotia > Chromobotia macracanthus. The sequence continues at coordinate 3,621,238 of JAZGTH010000002.1, forward strand.
TTGTTCCCTAGAATCCTGAACATTAAAAAGAATTCAGTAGATGTCAAAGGAATTGAACTTTTAATGATCACATCAAACCATTATTGGTGGATAAGTGCAGGGTTTCTGAATTTAATAAACAGATGTAATTGCAACCATAAATTAAATATAGCATCTACCTGAACTTAAGCACAAAAAAGGAAAGAAAGAAGGAAGTTAATCTGGAATGAAAATAGCATAGCACAAGCTATTGTTAGAGCATGGTGCTAGCATAGCCAAGGTCATGGGTTTGATGTCCAGGTAACAGATGAATTAATCAAATGTACAGGACCTTGAATTCCCTGTATGTGACTTTGGATAAAAGTGTCTGCCAAATGTAGATTTAGAGTTTTCAGCCTTGTAAATATGCAATTTCCTTTTTTCACCTTTCACCACTAACATGTAATTTTTCCATTTTACAGCACCTTATCAGCCCCAGTGTACTTAATATTCAGCATATTTTCCTCTCACATCTCTTTTCAGGCCAGACAAGACAGATGAGAATGATAGTGGCAGTGTTCTGTCAGTTTGACGGCCCCAGAGAGCTCTGAGTCCCTTCATAAAAGCCAGATGCTGCTATTCACCCCAGAGACTGAAGTGGAACAGGGGATCCTGACATCATATAAACCTGAACAGTGACTTCACAGGGAACACAGTTTAGTATCTTTACAGCACTGCCAATCACTGGACTGTAGTGGGCTTCTGAAATAAGGCAGTCCCCACTTTAGGTTCAGTTTTATTCAGTTGTATTAAGGATAAAGTGTAAATTCATGTTCCATTAGGTGGCTCCAGGTAAAAAGACCGGGAAAGATCCGGGAATGTTTGACATCAGACATGGAGGGACTTATTCCTGTGTTTCCTGTGAGGGAAATAAACTAGAAAAACAAATTAATAAAGATACTGGTGAAGTTGAGTGCCTAAAACATCCCTAACAAATAAGAAAGATATATAAATAAGAAAGATAAAAATAAAAAGTGACTGTAGCATACAAACACAAGTGGCTTGTTCTTTAACAAAATGATGACTCTAAAAGGCACAACTGACACCAATGTAATCATATTAATGGCCATAAACAGTTATTATTATTTATTAATAAAGTATATTCAGTAATAAAGTAACTAAACTAAATTGAGTAATAAACTATATTGAGTAATATAGTTTATTAGGGCAAGTGTTGTAAGATTGCAGCTATGAGGGAGACCACTGGTGAAGATTTCATTTTGCTGTTTTCTCATTTCAATATGTTTTTCATACCACATTATATGATTAGTGTATCCATTTAAGTGACAAGCTGAACTGAAAAATGAACATACATGTCAAGAACTTCTTACTGTTTCGTATTTAAAGTGTGTGATAGCACGCCCTCAAGCTAGCATGGACAGATTTTGTTAAATATAATTCATAATCTCATATTGTGTGTACATTCCTCTACTGTAAAGGACTCAGCACAGATGCGTTCCTGTAGCTAAACTGGTAGAGTGTGACGTTAGCAAGGTCTTAGGTTTGATTCCCAAGGAGAACAAACACTGAAAAAATGCTAGCCTTCAATGTGCTGTAATACGCTTTGGGTAAAAACATCTACCAAATGCATAAGTGTATCTGACATGCATCCTGTTTTTTGCTGTTTTGCTATCTCTCTCTCTCTCTCTCTCTCTCTCTCTCTCTGTCTATCTATATCCCTCCACAGCCCAGGTGGGTTTGACTGTTCATTAGCACCCTGTGAAGAAGAACAGATGCAGATGGAAACACCTTTACACAAACACATGCAGACTGACATCAGTAGCAGAGCACACAATTAAAGTTTCAAGACACTGAATATCACCAAGATTTAGATCATAATTAGAAGACTTCACTTTGATGTTTAAATGTCAAAAATCTTTCAGATCAGAATTGGGAGCTTATTGCACCTAATATGTTACCTGAGGAAAAGCATTTTATTTAGCTTTTATTCTTTTTTAATAAAACTGAACAACTACATTGCTTGTCAGAAGAATATTATTTTTTATTTAAACGCAATCCATGTCTTCTGGGGGCTTATTGCTTTAAATTAGAACCATAAAACTACTTTTAATAAAATATGCCACATGAAGACAGAATTTAAAAAAAGGCACCTTTGCATTGATGTTGAATGCTATGGCGGAGCGAAAGGTTTTCAGAGAATAATGACTGAAATTATTTCCTGTTCTTGGGCATTAGCTATCGTATGGCTTCATGGACTTGGAATAAAGTACAGCAGCGGTTTTTTGTACATTATTTCATTTTGTCAGGTACTCTGCTGTCAATGTGAATAGACTTTGCATGGTGAAATGTCAGTTGGTTTGGCATTTGAGTGAGTGATTTCTGTCACAAAAAGGTGAAAAAAGCAGAAAGCTTTTCCTGTGGACTCCAAACACTTGGTCATGACTAAGTGAACACCAGGAACGAAGGGTCCTGTGGCCTGTGAACTGAGACGCTGTGAGAAAGAGGACAGACTCATAAACTAAGATAAATACTTGTATATTTAATTGTGTTATTGCATGCTGAAATATATTACAGTTTTCACAACTGGTTCAATTGCTTATTCTAATTGATTTGATTTCAGTTTGATTCTAATCCCCTCCCTGGATGCCATCTTTTTACACTTATGGGTCCAAATTGCAGTATGTTTGCATCAATGCAGGTATTATTGGTACCTGTTTACCACTCTAATTAAGACCAACAAAACATTACACACACAGAACAACCCTTCTGTTGCAATTGCAAGACATGCAAAGAATGCAGGCTGTTAGTTAACATTTTGTTCTTTATAACAATGAAAAACACATCTGGTATTATAACAGCTATTAGAAGGCAACTTTCAGCCAACTGGACAAGCATCCACACCTGCATTTCAAGTATATTTGTGATAAGTATATTTTTGGCCTAACACCTGATCTCTCTTTAGAGAAAATAGAAATTTAACAAATATGGGAGCTGAATTGGAACCAACAGACAAAATCGAGTGCAGCGTTCATGCATCTGTGCTTGTGTAAGTGTGTGTTTGAGGTTATTGTATAAGTCACAGAGGAATTCTGATAAGACTTTTGGAGCCAGACTGTAGACACTGTGCAGCAGACAAGCTGATGACTAAGCAGATACTGGGCGGAACTGGTAATACTCTCTCTCCCTCTCTTACCCCTTTAGAATAGAGTCTTACACATGTATGTATTGACAGTTTTCCCTTACAGTTTTCCCTCAAACCTGTATGAATTTCTTTCAGTAGAAGATCCCTAGCTAACTACAAGATGTGCCTTTGAGCTAAGCCATCAAGGTCCTCACAATTACCTATGCCATTGTCGCATGGCTTCAGCACACTTGGAATATATTGGACCTACAATATAATATATCTGTTGCAGTGTACAATATTTCGTTATATAGTTTACATTTGTCATACTTTCTCCTTTTGTGTTATACGCGTTTGAAAGATGAACGATTGCTATGAAAAAGGGTAATTGTGGTTGTGTGTTCTTTAGCTAATGGTGAGATCCAGTTAATCTACTTGTTCCACCATGCAGTCAGACTTTCTCTGATCTATTGGGTAAATTCCTACCAGTGTGATAGTAATCCAGAGAAACAGATCTGTAGAGGAACTGTGCTGTAAATAATTACGGCGCTGAGATGAAATGTAACTGACTATTATCATCACTGGATCATCTTCACAGTCATCTGCTATTGTAATTGTCAACATGGTCTTTATTGACACAACTGCTGTCCTCTTCATCATTCTCAGAACTAAGGATACCCAAACCAATGTCCAGCGGATATAGGATTCTTGTTAACAAAAGCAATACGTTAGTTATTGTTAAAGCACTAACCAGCCAACAATTATTCAGCAGTTCTGTGTATTTTTATTTTTATATGGCTTTTTATATACCAAAGTTCTACCAGATGTTTGTTTTCTATAATGAGATAAAATGGGCCAGGAATTAACATTAAATGTAACTGCAGACATGACCACCTAAACCACATTAATTACATACTGTCAGTTTAGCATAGTTTTTAAATAAGCAGATGTCATACTAAAATGACTTGAAAAATTGGCCATCTTTGGATGTGGCTTAGTTGCTAGATGGTGTCTGATGAATCAGTGATAGATAGCTTGTGGACAAATTAATGGCATAAATCAATACTGCATCATCAGGAAGTGTCACCTTTTAGAGCCTTCATAATAGAGACATGAACATAAACTGGAGAGGAAGTTTGAAAAACATCAAGCGATTTGAGCTTAAGAAGCAATTTATTAACATCAGACTTCATTGCTGATTTGATGTTTTTTTAAAACTGTTTAAATATAATAAGCACTTAAATATAAAAAGAGCCGCAATCTGTAACTTTTTTGGTAAAAAATTAAAATAAAAATCTATTATTGAGGAAGTACATAAACATCAGCGTTCAAAACTGTTTCCTTATCTTACCTATTCACAATGGTCAGTAATTTGTTTACCCGTTGCAGACAAATAACACACAACTTATTCAATGTAACATCTTCAAAGATATAACAGAGTAGGAGGTGAGAGGGAGAGAAAATAAGAATAGAATCGTTTACTTGAAGACAAGTGGGAGGTTTGTTTATAACTGAGATGAAGTGGACCATCACAAAAGGAGTCAAACAGAGACTGTAACAGTGATAGAGAGACTGATTACAGGAGAAACACAGGGAGAAGGAGCCAAAGTTGCATTCCTGCACTGACCTTAGAGATGTACAGAAATGCTGAACCAGGCTATGTTGAATATCTACTGCAACATCTTACTTCATGTACGAAGACTCAGAGCACAGCTTCAATGTCTGTTAGTGTAACTACAGGACAAACTGTTGGTAAGAGGTACAATATCAGTCCCACCATCTAAATAGCATGTCTTAGCACAACAGATCCGTAGCTGGCAAGGTAATGAACTACAATCAAAGGTAACATGAGTGTGGTCTCTAAGCATACAGAAGCAGCAATGATCGTAATGGGATTACCTCATATGCTTACCTGATTTAGAGAGCATATGTGACAGATTTTTACATTATCCAAAAAACATGAGCGGCTGTTGACTGGGCAAAACTTGCTATGACACTGCTTGGTTTGTCAGGGTGGTACCAGTGGGTTACTACCCAGCTAACAATTTTAGGTTGTAAGAACGTTTCCTTAACATTTCCATTAAGTAACAAAAACGTTATAACAATGTTATTTTGAAAGTTCTAGGAACAATAAAAATGTCCAGTTTTCTTAAACGTTGTTTGTTATTGCTTGGTTATAAAATACAACATTTTTTTAATTTTGTAATGTTTTTACAAAAAACTTAAAACCTTCCACTAACAACTTAAGAATAATGTTGTCATATATATGATAAATTATTGCAAGAGCATTTTTGATAACTTTAAGAGAACTTTAGCCATTCTGAGAATGATGTGGCCTCTTAGTAATAGAATTATTTTTAATATCTCTGGAACATTCATATGGTTAATTTAAGATGTAACAAACAAACTAATTCACATGAGTAACATACACCCACTCTCAAAACACAGACTTTTACATTGCTTACTAGTGTAGGCACTGATGTTTAGAGATCAGACTGAATTAAGAGAAATATGAAAGCAATCTCAAACTTTCAAACGAAATATGAAAGCAATCTCAAAAAAAAGGGAGAGGCTCACAATCCCACCACGTCAATCCCACCATGTCATGCAACAGTCAGTCTCTATTACTTATACACTGCTTGACCAACAAGAACCAGAATAAGCCAATAAAATTGCCTGTAGTCCAACCCGTGAAACACTGTGTAGTCATGTTAACCACGCCCCAAAGTTCACATTGCATGTTTTGTTCTCTTAGTATGCTGTTTTTAAGCTCCAGCTTTCTGGATGTGTCCCATTGTTCCTCTACTCTGAGCACCTCTTTTCCAGGCTTCCATCTGGGCTTTCGTGTTGGGAAGGTTTTTTTTTAACGGCTTTAATTGTGTAGGCTGTACTTAAAGCACTGCAGCTAATTGGCTGTAAATGAGTCCATCTGCTTTGATTTGGAGTGAGTCTGCAGTTCTCATGGTTTTACAGCTTTTACCTTTTTTATTGTTTCCTTCAATCTCTGTTATATATCTGTACATAGGTAGTGTAAGTTAAAGGTCAAATCTGACATTAAAGACTCTAGATTCAGGCAGCCTTAGCCTGTCCACAACTGTTATGACAAAGAGTGAAACAAAGATGAAATAGAAAGCAAAAGTATATAAGAACAATGATGTGTGCTAGTAATCAAACTTTTAATTTGTAATTTCAAAAATAATTTTACCATGGCAGCACAGGGCCTTAAGTGGCTTATTTCTTTTACAGCACATTAAACACAGCATAGGCAAATATTTTTTTAAAATAGATAAAGCAGAGCTTAAATCCAAGTTCATACAATACAGACCTAGTGTGCTAAACTGTAAGTAGTAAGTTTGCTCTTATCACCGACCAGAATGAGTTTCCTGTCTGTCTCTTATCACTCTATTACACAACAGACAGCTATTGCAGCTTTTTCTCATGTGCTACAGGTCCAACATTTGGTATGATCCTCAGTCCAACCATCTTTACTCATTTACTCATTTACTCAGTTCTTTAAAATGTCTAGATCCTACTTTCTAGACCTCAAAACAGAGTGTATAATATACAATATAGAATCATTTTTAGAGGTGGAAAGAGACATTATCTTAATAAATTATTGTAACATGACAACAGTTTATGGGAGCCGAAAGAGATTGACAGCACCTAAAGATGTGTTTGTACCTATACAAGTGAAGTTCAGGCTCAGTCATGTGATGTGTGAGCTAATTGAGAGGAGGCACTTCATGTATAATGTTGTCGATTACAAGTAAACCAATATGAAGCATGTCAATGTATATCTGTGGGAGTTAACATTTTGAACATTTTACAAAAACACTTATTCATTAGTGGTGCTTAGCTCCTGCTTAGAAAATCCTCTAACACTACATTTTCAATGTTCCTGCATGTTTGTGCTACAGACAAAAATGCTAATTTAAAGGAGGTACTTTTCTCAGTAATTGAACGATGGTGGATATTAAAATTGGTGTAAAAATCTGCACATAAATAAATATACCCCATAGAAAAAAACTAACTGCATAGCAGCAATTACATACAACATGCATTAGTTATGCATGTAACTATGCATTACTTATTTTCCATGTTTTTGTCCGAAACAGCAATAACTGCAAAATGCCACATTTTGTTGACTGATTGTTTGTTATTTTGGCAAGTGTTGTGCTGGGCAACACTGTCCTGTGTGAAATGTCATTAGTCCAATGTCCTGTTCCACAAAACTGTATATAAAACATCAAGTATGTTCTGATTGGCTGTGATTACATCACATTAGTGCAGACAGCCAGATTGCTTGTCAGTGGAAAAGTTGTTGTATCGTCCCAGGCTAGGACACAAGGTTAGTTTGAATGTGAAGTGAGTTTTATTTTAGACTACTCAGTTGTGGTTGGTTGGTTTCTCACCAAAAATTTTATGTTAGCATACTGTTTTCTTTAAACAGCCCTTACTATTGTGCTTTACATTCCTTAGCAATTTATATGTAATTATGTCTATGGCAAGCAGCTTGTATAAGCCAGCCATTGTTCCGAAAATGTCTCGAGGTTCTGCAAAACCTGGTGCTATAATAAAATAAAGGGTTTGGAGATCAAAAAAGTCTTTTTCCACCTACAAATCCTCAATTTCCCCTTAACTACTCAAACTGCTGGTCCTGCTGGGCCCAAAGACACAAAGGTACAACATCAATACCAGCAATCTACCACGGCGGGGTCTTTGTGTACAGTGATGGGGTGGTGTAAACGTGTTATCCTGCAAGCAGACAGTAATTGGGATGCCACCAGTTTGCATCAATTCTTTGCAGTAGGTTGACAAAACTGTGGAGCATTTAATGTGCTATAGAATAATCAAAGAGAAAAGCTTGTCCTTTGTTTGGCCTGGTGTGTTTGTGAAAGGCATAAAGACAGATGTCAACCAAGAAAGAGTGATTTTTTGTACTTGGAAGGGATCGGAGCATAAGGTGTGATCGATGTTTTAAATGACTAGAAAATTCAGTGTAATTTCTGCCATTCAGAGGCCTGGCTTCATACTGGGAGTGTAATAGAGGCCTTAGAGAGCATCTGGATAGCTGCCACTGTCGCCACTGCAACGACAGGGTGGAGTGGAGAGGAGAGAGACACTGTGTAATCTCACACTCACACACCTAACCTTGTTAGCTCTCTTGTGGTCACGTTCAACCTGTTAACAACAGAGTTATGAATTTATGGCTCAGTTTTACAAATGTTTTAGAAGCTTGTTTGCAAGTTCACAATGTATTTAGACAAAATTGTTTAGATGAGGGTTTTGAAACATTTGGCTGACAGAATGACTCAGCCAGTTTGGGGCAGGACTATCTATTCGGTTGACCAATACCAGACAAGAAATCTGTTTGAGAGGGTCATTATTTTTTCATTTGGTTTGATTGTAGTGGAACAGAAATTATGCATGTCATCTTAACTGCATAATCTAAAACATTCAATGAGCTTGTGTTTTAGTGATACATAAGCAAACATGCAGTTGTAAACAAATAATGGTTTATAGCATTTCCTCCAATTTGCTAAAACATAAAATCATTATGAATTGTCAGTTGTAAGTGACTGTGTTAAATATAACAGATATTAAAGGATACAAGCTATGCTGGCTTTAAAATCCAATAAAGCCTTCTAAGTAGTCAAAATATGCCATGATACCATTTTTGCATGCTGCCACACTCCTCCAAGTTTCCTGCTCTGTTTCTGTCACACTACGATGCATGTTTCAATTACAACTGTATTGCAGCTTATGACATTTATCTTCCATTCTCTTTATCCTGCTCTTAATGTGTCAATAGTAAGACTTTAGCCATTGTTTGAGCTTAGCACTGGAGACCCAGCAAGGCCACTAGCAGCAAGTCCCAAACATCTAAATTACACTCTTTCTTATTCTTACTCTTTCACAGCCCTATTCTTGAAGTAATAACACAGGAAACATTTCCCCTCTTCTGTTCGATGCCACGCTCCATTATGTGAATGGAGCGATTTAAAGGAGAGAGGGATGAATTGTGAGAGGCAGGGGTTTCGAGTACATGAAAGGTGTATGGGGGGAGGGATTGGAAGGCGCCCTTGCCGCAATACAATAAACATCCTGTAATTTACTGTGACATACTCTTCTGTCTATCAAATCAGACATGCTCAGTCGCTGAAGTGTACTTTATTCTTCTTTCATACCTTCCTTTTCTCTCCCTCCTTGTCTGTCAAAAAAGGCTATTGATGTTTGCTAACCCATTTTAGAAATCACAGCAAATGGTAAAGATTACATACAATAAAAGCATTACAGATGTTCTGGGAACTAAACAAAACAGCTTGTCAAAGTTATCTGGAAGGACATTTTTTTGGCATTCACTTTATGAATATGAAATAGAAGAGCCAATATGAAATAGAAGAGCCAAGGGTGTTGTGTTTACTAAGAGAGAGAAAAAGAGAGACAGAGAGAGAGAGAAAAAGAAAGACAAAGACAGATCAACTACAGGTAAAATTTACTTCAATATGCAAAATGGAGCTTTAAATACATTTATGCATTTGGCATGTTTTGTCAGAAGTGACTTACAGTGAAATCAAGGTATACATTTTATTAGTATGTACATTCTCTGGGATTCAAACCCATGAATCACAGCCTTATGAAAACAGAATCATTATCTTTTATTTGTCATATATTACTATTAGATTTGCTGAATGATTAAGGTGTGGAAAGCATTTTATTACCAATGTGGGCATTTAAGGTCTACATTCTGGTTGTTTTATTCAGGAAAAGACATTTATATGCTCCACAGGTGTTGGAATATTCTGGTATACAGGGTAATCAGCATATTCTGAATGAACATGGTGTAACATGGTGTTCTTTTTCTGCTCTGTACCAAACAAGCTAATTTACAAAGATGAAAACTTTATCAGTTTATTAATTCTCATTATGGTCTATATTTAGTTATTGTTAACATATTCTAAAAATATGTTTAAATGCTCCACAGCTATTGAAATATTCCACTAAATGTGGTAATTATCTTATTTTGAATTAATGACATGCATGTTCTTTTCCTGCTGTTCTCTGAATAGTGGAGATAATCACTGAATAACACACAATAAAACTCAGTTATGTAGTAATGTGCAAATTTGTAAATTAGTAAAAACCTTACCAAAATGTCTTTGAAACATTGACTATCTGCATCATTTAATGCAATTTTGGGAACCAAAATAGCAGTTTTTTATCTGTTTATGTATTGATTTATTACTTTTTAATGTTATGTTTATTTATTTATCATTTATATTTACGCATTTAAAAGATGCGACACAGTATATTCAAATTATACATTTTGTCAGTGCATGTGTTCCCTGGGAATCAAACCCACAACCTTTGCTAACGCTAATGCTCTACCAGCTAAGCTAGAGGACATATTTAACAGCATTTTTATTCCTTTTGTACTACCTTGCTTAACTAGAATTGTCTGTAGCATATAAGCATTAGACATGCACAGATATTTAAAAATATTCTATTACAGGGGAGATTCAGAATAGGATGTTTGCCATCAATAAATTCAATTAATATGTCAAAGAATTCAGATTTATACATTCAGGTTTATTGCAATCAGGTTAATACATTGACATGACATGTAAGTGGAATAGAACCAAATTCTGGTTAATATGAGAATATCCTTTTTGCATTAATATTCTTTTTATGCATTTAAAAGTATTTGTAGGGAAACTCTGATTCCCATGCATTACAGTTACAATACACTTGCTTCCATTTATTCCAGTCTATACTGTAGGAAGAAAAATGTAGGAAGTGAAACAATTTAAATCTAATGAAGGACAGATTTGCCAATGGGGTTGTGTCACAGTCCTGAAACAGAATTACCCTGAAGCAGAGCACAGTTCTAACATGAGGTAAAACTATGAATTAAATAAAAGCTGATGATGCAATTGTAGTAGCAAGTTTAACAGTGCAGTGGACCCACCGACTGTATATGTGTGTGTGTCCTCACACTTACCAATAAGGCCTTGATTGCTATCTTTGCTGGTCCAGGAAATGAGCTCCATATTAAAATCCTACATGACACACGACCCCAGAGCTGAGTAGAGCATGCTGTAAAAACAAAAACACAAATCCCTCTTTCCCTCTCCTGCACAAATGGACACATCTGAGCATACCGCACACGACAGGAAATTAAAAACCTTTTAAAACTACCCATAAACCACAGATGCTCCGAAATGAGAAAATAATAGCAGATTATTCACGGGGTTTTAAAGCAGACTGGTAAAGAATTTGACGACAGCTTTCAATCATTCCTATTAAAAATACATTTTCTTATATATCCTTATTCTTACATTTCCTACAATGTTCTTACAATTCTTACATTTCCTTTGCAAATTAAGGTCAATTATTAAAACATGGAGGGTAATTATACATTTGTGATAATTAAGAGCTGCTTAATATCAACTTAACTTAATATGCTTAAGTTCAGTTGTTTAGGCAGAGTATGATGGTCAAGCCAGTATGTCATTGTGTTTTGTGTTGAATTAGGTATCTAAAGTACTAGTGCATATCCCAACAAAGTGTAGTCATTTTAAAATCTTCTGCCTACATTAATGTAGCAAACTGTAAACTGATGTTTACAGTTACATTTATACATTGGGAGTACAATATTGCCCCCTGGTGGACAGTTAGCATCTAGCTAAAGAAAGTGGAGTTAGTACTGTATGAAGCCTGGAGTTCATTTAACGAATGGAATGGAATTTTAAGGTTTTCTGTTGGATACTTACGAAATTCTGAAGTTCAAAGCTAGTATGGTGAAGTGTGTTAACTGTATAACTGACAAACTGTATAACTTGAATGTACTGTAAGTCACTTTGGATAAAAGTGTCTGCCAAATGCGTAAATGTCTAAATTGTGTCTTTTATAGAATAAAAAATATAATTCTTTATAGAATAAAAAATAAAATAGTCACTGCATTTACTGAATTGTTTAGATTTAGCTTTTTTCTACAAAAACACTCCATTATATGTAAAAAAAACTTTTTAACTTTCAAATTAAAGCCATTAAAACTATTCTTTATCTCTTGCCTGTAAGCTCTTGCATGTTGAGTATTTATAGCTGCACCCATGCAGGACAGAGTACTGTGCATGCAAAGGGATCTGTTACAGGCAAGGTAGCTAAATATAGCCTGAGCCAACTGACAGCATGCACATGCAACACACGCATTGTGAGTGACCTCAAACACCGGCTTACTCCAGTTGTACATTGTTCTTCCGTCAGCTGGTAATTGATCCAGATTGTTTGCTTACGACATGATTCACATCTAACCACAAGAAAGGTAAGTCACTGATTGCTTTGGTTTATGTATGTGTGTGATGTGATATATTCCTTATGATTGCTTATTTTTACTGTCTGTGAGAACAACACAACAGTCTAAGTATTTAACTTTGGTCAATTTTGCTTACCAGTAAATTTTTTTAAATGTTGGAAGTGCTGATCATACAGGCCTACGGACTCTTTTATCTTTGTATGTTCTTTGTATGTGTGAATGCAGGATTAAAGCATCTGATATATGAATTTGCTTTTTATTTAGAGGAACCTGAACCAACAGTTCTGGTTGTGCGATATCATTGACAGGCAATTTATGTAAACAACCCATGGCCTAGAAGGTGACATAAACATCTAAAATGAGAGGGAGCTAGGAGAGACTCCATTGGACCATTGACATACCGGTTTAACTGCCTGACGAGGGCAGAGTATTGTACTGTGAAGTTATGGAACTGTCAGATGGCATTGTGATTGGCCGAGGCATAAACAGCCCTGATCCACTGGTGCGTGAGGCCTATTTAATGGCCTATGACTATATCAACTATGTAACGGCCCAACCAGGCATCCCACCTGGACCAGCACCAACCCAAGTCACGGCTGCCCTGCGTCACGCAGGAGATGAATTGCTTGTTCGCTTTCCCATCTTCTTCCGCCGCTGGCCACGCGTGTTCCAAGATGTGACAGAACAAACAGCCTGCTCAACACTCGTTTCCATCCTGGATGAGCATTTTGCACCTACAAGACGCAGAGATCTCGCCTGGAGTGCTGTGCTGTCAGTGTTCGTTCTGGCTGGTCAATTGGCATTACACTGCCAGGAGAGAGGCATGTCTGCTGTACTGCCCCAGATTCAGGAGTGTGTGGGCAGCTATGCAGAGAGGGTCATCTGTCCTGAAATTAGGGATAAAGGAGGATGGGTAAGTATCAGATGGCCCCATAAGCTATTTTATTGCCACAAAGATATAAGAACCAAAATTCTTATTGAATATCTTGAAAATTCTCTATTGGAAATACTTCATGTAGTATTATTGTGGTAAACTTTTAAGATAACAGCTTTATAAACTTTGTGACTGTTACTTTGTTCTTTGCTCTCAGGCAGGTTTTGTCAGTCGTTTTGGAGAGAAGCAGAATCTTGAAGATCAGGTGAAGAAGGTGTGTTGCTGGTCTCTACTCTTGCTGTGTGTTGGGATCCTAGCCTACTTTGTATGGACAAAAAGGAAAACTTAGCCCACACCGCCACCTGCTGGAAAAATTAACCAAGGACACTCCCAATATCAGCAATGCCATGATCTAAATGGCTGTGATAGTGAAATTAAGGTAACATGCAAGTGTGATTGTTCTCAGAATTGTAAACAAATTAATGCAGCAGTACAGTGAATAAACTCCCCCTGCATACAATTACCATGTAAGCTACACTTGTTTTCTGGAGACGTTGTTTGAAAAACACCTAGTCTATAATAAAAAAAGTTGCTTCATTTCTTTAATGTATCAAATTAAATCAAATGGTTGATGTGGTTGGCTGCTTCAAATGACCATCCAACCACAAATTCTCAACTTTGTATTTATATCAGAAACAGTAACTGTTAATTTGACTGTTGTCATCTAAAGACAAACACTAAAACAGGTTCTACAAGGATGTCAATAATGCAGTGGATCACAACCTTTTTGACTCAATGCCTCCCCACAACCTATTCCAGAGCTTTGCATAACTAAGTGTATAGCCATTACAAACTTAACCCAACATGTACATAAACACTTAATGTTTAATTGTTTTAAGGTCAATTTTGCTATAAGTCATCATGAGGTCCCCTACTGAGCCCCTACCACACCTGAGAAAGGAAATTAAAAGGAAATAAAGACTGAGACACTGTAACAAAAGGAAAAGCTTTTTATTGACATCTGTACAGACAAGAGGCAAAAACAATGAAACCACAAAGACAAACTTGGAGCTTTGGAAAGATTTCAGTATCTTGTACACCAGCAAAATGATACAGCCTGGAAACCAACATGCATAAGAGATTTAAGCAAGCTCTTCCTCGCCCTCTTCCTCAAACTCGCCCTCCTCTTCTGCAGTGGCATCCTGGTACTGCTGGTACTCAGACACCAGGTCATTCATGTTGCTCTCTGCCTCAGTGAACTCCATCTCATCCATACCCTCTCCTGTGTACCAATGGAGGAAAGCTTTACGTCTGAACATGGCTGTAAACTGCTCAGAAATGCGCTTGAAGAGCTCCTGGATGGCAGTGCTGTTGCCGATGAAGGTGGCAGCCATCTTGAGTCCCCTGGGTGGGATATCGCAGACAGCAGTCTTCACGTTGTTGGGGATCCATTCAACGAAGTAGCTGCTGTTCTTGTTCTGGACATTAAGCATTTGCTCATCCACCTCCTTCATGGACATGCGGCCACGGAAGATGGCGGCAACTGTGAGGTAGCGGCCGTGACGGGGGTCGCAGGCAGCCATCATGTTCTTGGCATCAAACATCTGCTGTGTGAGCTCTGGTACAGTCAGGGAGCGGTACTGCTGGCTCCCCCTGCTGGTGAGTGGAGCAAAACCAGGCATGAAGAAATGAAGACGGGGGAAGGGCACCATGTTTACAGCCAACTTGCGGAGATCAGCATTCAGCTGGCCAGGGAACCTGAGGCAAGTAGTAACACCACTCATGGTAGCAGAGACGAGATGATTGAGGTCACCATATGAGGGTGTGGTAAGTTTGAGGGTGCGGAAGCATATGTCATACAAAGCTTCGTTATCAATGCAGTAGGTCTCATCTGTATTTTCAACCAGCTGGTGGACAGACAGGGTGGCATTGTAAGGCTCCACTACAGTATCTGACACCTTAGGTGAAGGCACCACGCTGAAGGTGTTCATGATGCGGTCTGGGTATTCTTCACGGATCTTGCTGATCAACAGGGTACCCATGCCAGACCCAGTACCTCCACCAAGAGAGTGGGTGAGCTGGAAGCCCTGGAGGCAGTCACAGCTCTCTGCCTCTTTGCGAACCACATCAAGGACAGAGTCCACCAGCTCAGCTCCTTCTGTGTAATGGCCTTTCGCCCAGTTGTTTCCAGCACCACTCTGACCTGTTACAATAGTCAACGTTACGCTTCCTTCTCTGACATTTGTAAATGTGTGCAAAGTCATTTAAGAGAAAAATACTAACCAAACACAAAGTTGTCTGGTCTGAAGACCTGACCAAAAGGCCCAGACCTCACAGAGTCCATAGTACCAGGTTCCAAGTCCACCAAGACAGCACGGGGCACATATTTGCCACCTAAAATAAGACCACAAAACAGGGTTAGATAGAGAAACTAGAAAAACATACCATGATACGTTAAAAATGCACATTAAAATTGTGGATGTACCTGATGCCTCGTTGTAATAGACATTAATCCTGTCAAGTTGGAGGTCACTGTCACCATGGTAAGTGCCAGTGGGATCAATACCATGTTCATCACTGATAACCTCCCAGAACTAAAATAAAATTGAAAATATACATTAGCTCATGTAGCAAATTTAAAAAAAGTAACTTTAAAGCCTGTGGAGAGAAAACTAACACTCACAGATTTCTATCAGTCATTGTCACATCTAGTTTAAAATATTTTATTCTGTCTGATCACAAACTGCAACACACTTTGAGCGCGTGTAATATATATATATATAAATAAACGGACTCTTAAAGTACGAGTTATCTAGATTTCGTGTGATTTATGAAAGCGAACTGCACTGTTCGCCAGTTGTTCACACGCGTTAATATGCATGTTTGATCCCTGTGTAGACATTTATAAATATATGGACGCCTCATCTTATAACAGCGCAAGCCTTTACCATTTTAACTTGTTTGAAAAGACGCGCGCGCGCCACGCACGCCGGTTGGCTGGTATCCATCCGCCGCGCGCTTTGAAAATTCTGCTTGCGTCACAACCAATCCGTCACTTCCGCTACAAATTGCGGCGCATTTATGCATTATCGACTTTATTTAAAAATATATAAGTGAAATTAAGCAATTTGTTTTTGATTGCGTAATAGTAGCACACCAAACACTGATAAGTATACAGAAACACTACCCAAGCATAGGATTATGGCAGTAACTTCGCTTAAGCACCTACTTCCTTTTGTCGCATTGCGTCTCACAAAGGAAAGTTCCCCGCACATATAAACGTAAGAAATAACCATTGGCACGAAACCTTTGCTTTTGGTCAGTAATTACTATACGTCGTTTGCTTTCAAAAGACGTTTTCCAATATTTTGTGATTTAAATGATTTAAACAGGAAAGCACATGGTTGACCCAATTCTCTTTCAAACATAACCAGACCCCTTACTGTTAAATTGCTTGTACTTTAAGACGTCATATAAATATACTTATGCAAATAAAGCAATTATAGAAAAACAAAGAATATATAAAGCTCTAGAAAGAACTCGCGCAATATTTTATTAAAAGACTATATTTGAATTAGATACAAAAGCAAAACGCAGACCTTAGCTCCAATCTGGTTACCACATTGTCCAGCTTGAAGATGCACGATTTCCCTCATTTTTCTATTTATTTACCGGATGGTACGAAGACTACACACAACTATAAACCTCTCTTTCTTCTACTGATTTGGAGAGACTACCCCCATATTAATAGACCGTCCATGCTCCGCCCACACAGTATGTAACTGCATTTGATTGGTTTACTCTTTAAGGACCCGCCCAAAAGTGTTCTTGTATCAAATTACAATAAACGCAAAACATGTCGATTGGCCGTCACCGACTATCAATAAAATTTTATGTCAACGTATGATTTTCAACAATCTGTATGAAAAAAATTGTTGACATACCAACAGAAGCAAAGTCCTAGCACAAAGTTCACATATTAATTGCGCATAAGAGGCGGAAACACTTGTTTCTTTATGACGAAGAATTTCTCTCTGTGTCTCTGCCTAAAGCAAAGAAGTAAAAACAGCTCAAATAATAAAGGAAGTGGGGTCAAGTTTCTAGACATTATTTCCCTTTTAAAAGGCCAAGTAATGTTCAAAGAAAGCAACTTTATATTATGCAACAATCCTGGGTCATCAACACAAACAAAATTGTACAATAAAATGGAATGGTTAAAAGAAACATTTTTTAGATAGATAGATAGATAGATAGATAGATAGATAGATAGATAGATAGATAGATAGATAGATGTAGTTATTTGGACCCATCAGAAGTAATCAAAGGGAATGCATGGTAATAAAATCAGGCCTGGCACAGTTGCTGTGCGAGGGTCCTCTTTATAAGTGAAGGCCCCAGGGGTTTTACTGGATTGACCAGACATAGCAGATATAGTTGCAGAAGCAAATGGCACTCTGGTGCGTTGGTGATTTGTATTATTTAAAGTGAGACTCATTGTACTTACAACATACAGTTGCTCCTATTGTACACGTGTATTTGTTACAATTCCCAAGCTAATGAGCAACACAATTAATTGTTTCAATTGAAAAAATTGGTTGAAGTGAATAAGTTAAAGAGTCATATTAACAGATTTCATCAACCAATTAAATAAGCCATGACTTTTTAATTAAGTTTTTTCAGTCTAGAGCCTTAAAATCAAAATCACATTTCCTCTTAAAAGCTTTTAAATGGATAAGACTCTAAAAGCCCAACTAAACACTGATTCTGAAAGCTTACAAAATATGTTTGAGTAAATGGGACAGTTTGTTAGGCAAAGTGTGACTAAATGAGGGTGGAGTGTGGGAAATAAAACTGGGTCAGAAAATAATATATTTTTACTGAAATATTTACAGTACAGGTATCATTTTAAGATGGATTTTCTTATATCTACATTATTATTATTGTACCCTATAACAAACTAACAATAAATCATGCAAAAAAATGCAGTCATCAGGCTGGTTCAGCTAATGTACATGTTCTGCAGTCAATGCTCCTATCACAAAAGTGATCAGCTTATTTAACTAAAAGGCAGGACTTCTATTCCTGTTACAATTAAACCAAGTGTAGATAATACTCCTACTCACAATACTGATTTTTATGACTGGTCTGTCTGTTCCCCCTTATAATGTATCTGCTTTGTTTAAAAAAGCATTGGTCATGCAAAACAACAATAAATATACCATGAATAAGATTATTAAATGAACGCACCCTGTGTATCTGTCTGTTTCCACACCTCTCTAATAGCCTTGCTCACAGACACACAAAACCTGTAATAAATTCCAAATTCCACAAAAATGAAAAGACACTCATCTATCAAACACTTTCTTTTTGTTTGTGTGATGACCTCTCTTGTGTAAAAATAGGAAGTCATATACATAATGGTTCATGCCTTTTTATCATTTAATCTTCACAGTCTAACCATTTCTTCATTGTTTAAGCTACAAAGCAACATTTTTTGTCTGCTAAACATTTTTTAGACAGAAAGAATGTTTGAAAGGTGTGATATTTGTGCTAGCTCTGTTTTACAGTGCAAATTGTTGCTGGATAACATCAGCACAGAGCCATATGAGTACATTATAGCCTTACAATACAGTGATCAGGTTTGGTTTTATTGAATTATCTGCAGTGATGTTGTTGCCTTTGGTTTGCTGAACATCTGATTCTATAGAGATCCCCTGAGGTGAAAGAGTAACTGTCACTTGTCCCTGATTCAGCACATGTTCTTCCAGCAGCCTGCTAATGCAAGCATAACTATTACTTTGTGCATCTGGTTTTATGAAAACTTGTTCTTTGCATTTTATGATGCAGACATGAACCACATTAGGTTTTAAATTTATTTGATTATAGATTGGAGAGAATACACTTGGAGGTGGTCTTAGGCCTGCTGCAAGCAATCACTACAGTAAAAAACACCCAGAGCATCCTAGTACTTTGGCGGCATATTTTACATAGGTAAACAGGGGCGCTGTAATAGGGGGTTGGTGGGGGGTAAGGTTTGGGATGATCTTAAGGGCCCTGGTCATACAGGGGGCCCAGAAGGGCCAGACCAAGGGGGAAGGAACTGTAGGTAAGAATGTTCATTTTCCTTACAAAATGTAAAATCTAGTTATTATCATATTGTGGAATATAAAAGAGATATTAAATGCCAAAAATACCATATTGAGAAGCTATTAACCCTTATTACTGCAGTGTTTTTAATCATACAAAAATATCATAAAACATAAATAGGTTAGAGACTTGTGTTGTTCCATACAGTACTTATTATACATTCTTAAGCCTGAGAGTGTATGTGAACTGATGAATTAAATATTACTAGAATATAATACAGTTAGTCATGGCTAAAGTCATGCAAGGCAAACTCTGCACTGGGCATCTACACAGGGGAAAATTTACTCAGCAGCAAAAGGATATTAAGTTCCATTATAAACACGATCTGTATGTCATTATCAGTAATTCACCATTGTGCATAAGGCATTTAAACTTTAGTGTGATGTAAGATCTACGTCAGATGCACTTACTGGTGTTTAGTATACAGGACTAGTTCCATTAATGCTTTGTAATTGCCTCTTAAAGAATAAATCTGCCCATCCCCCACAGCTTTTAGCCCAGCAAGAGCCTGAGTCATAGTTTTATTCCCTGAGTAGGCTTAGTCAGCTGTTCTAGACACTGACTGCTTATGGGCCAGAAAGGTCCTCTTACACAATGTAGAAGTGTAATTGACCCAAAAATAGTGACCTTCCTTTTGCTCTGCTGACTAGAGGGCTCAGACACTGTAGATCACTTCAAAGTGGGAGACTATGGCAAGAGAACAACACTGTACTTATCATATCTCATTTCTGTATACTGTTTGTACTCAGGGTGAGGCTGTGCCTGTGGGTTGGCCATGTCTGAAGATTTAAAGGGAAAGAGTCAGCGTGTGTATTAAAGATATCAACAAGCTTGACTGATGAAACATTGAATAAGTAGTTGTGTTCCAAAACAGAGCAAACAGCTACCTGCATCTTAATCCAAATGTAACCACACATGAAGCTCATTTGGAATGCTCTACATAGGCAGCAACTCACAAACAGTTTAAAAGACTTGAATTAAAATAGAGTTTTCAGTTTTTAGTCCTGAAACCCAGAAGAGAAATTTGAACATTTTTAAACAATGTATGTTGTGACTAAACAGCTTTATTGATTTCAATACAGTTTGACAATAGCATGTTAAGATAACATTGTGATACAATGCACAGCCCACATATAATGATTTTTTTGGGCTAATACGTGTAATACTGCCTACTGGGCTTTGTAACAGCTAATGTTAACTATCTGGACTTTGCATTCTATAAAACGATCTTAAAATAGACACCAGCATACAGTGAGCAGATGGGGATTAAGCAGTGAGGCTTAAAATGTCAGGAGGGTTATTCGTAAATGTATGAGCAGCACACCTCTGACATGTAAGTCAATTATTCACAGTATCACCTTTCATATTCAACTATCTCCTGATTGGTTCGATTGGAGATGTCACACACTCAAATAAAAATGCCCTGATTCTTTGCTATTCCATTTAAATTCTTTTCTGCCCTTTTGCAATGGTCAGTTTACATTTCATAGTACAGAGTTATGCAAAGACACAGCTGTGGGGGTTGAGGCTTAAAACTGCCCATATCCGACTGAATCTTCTGCAGTCTCTCCAGGGAGGTACTGGCAGGATATGAGCTCTGATGATAATTCAAGTGGAGAGCACTGTTCCACCCCCTTTCTGCCTTTCCCAGCAGTCAATGCTGATGAGGCCCTGGAGAAAGGATGGACAAAAGACCAGGGATGGAAGTCTGTTTGTGGGTTTATTTCTTCTAGAACATTGACTGTTGTAGTGATCCACACGATAGAAGAAAGATAACACACATGTAAAACATGTCTCATACTATAAACTGCATTTGCTAGGCATGTTTTAGTTCTTGTGGCTAAATATTTTAATCTCCTGTTCTGAGGTCCTGTCAAGCACTGGATATTGGCTTTAGGGGGAGGGGTTTGCCTCTTCTCAATCAATAGCAAGATTTAGATATGAATTAAGGATCATTAGCATGCCACAAGTAGCTCTGTAAGGAAGTTATTTGCAATTGACTGACATTTCAACGTGCTGTACACAGCATGACTAGTGGTCAGGGGTTATTTGATTTATGTATTCAAATATGCAACAGGGTTAGTTCTTTTTTCATTTTAAATAATTTTTGGAATTTTAGCAAAAGTTCATTTGTAACTACACCTTTTTTAGATGCAAACAAATAAAACGTACATCCTAACAAATACGCATAAACATTAGTTGACATTAAGGTACACAGAGTTGCACAGACAATTTAAATCAATAAATAAACAAACAGAAAAATACATAAAGAATTAACTACAAACCAGAAAAAACAAACACATCCAACCCCCATAAATTTAACCTGAAAGTGCTATACAGTGGTAGAAGCAGGGTCTGAAAGCCTAATTAACATGTTAATCACAGGTTTAAAGAAAACAAATAAAAGGAGAACAATTTCTTTAAATAACGAAATCTTAGGGCATACCTAATGAGTGGAGAGTTGAAACTATTTATTTCCAAAACATTAAAATATGTTTTTTGACAGAGATTAACCCATATGAATTAAAATGTTATTGTACTATTGTAAATTTCTGAAATTCTTCAGAAACTTGGAAACTTTGGACACAACATAATCTAATTAATTAATTAATTTTTTTATTTATTAATTTAATTAATTGTATTAAATGGCTGTAATTTAAAAAATGACATTTATCAAATAATGGAGACACTTTATTAAGTTCCATTTACACTTGGACTAATGAAGCCTATGAAGCACTTTAAACTGAATAAGACAATGTCTTGCATTAATTAAACATCTGTGAACAAGTTCAAGACCACATTCCCATAATACAATAGGGATTTTCATCTCAAGTTTCTCTTCCCATGCATAGAGGAGGATGTTCCTTTTCCAAAGAAGGACTTTTAACCTGTTCCAAAGCCTTGTACTAAAGGGAGCTCTCACTACTATCTCTGTGGAGTCTTTCTAAAAATGCATCCAGACATACAGGAGTAGCTGTAAGAAAATTAGAAATGTTATAATTTATATAGTCTCTAATTTGAAGGTACCTGAAAAAAATTGTTAAAAGTCATTATATTTCACAATCACAGCTCTTGAAAGTATGTGAATTTTCCATTCACATATAGATCCCCAAGATTCTGTAACCCTGAATTTTTCCAAATCTCAAATGCACTGTCTATAATGGGAGGGGAAAAGGAATAGTTATTGAATTATGAATAACTGGGTTGTGATTATAAAATGAACTAGCTATATCCCCTATGGAAGATAACAGTATAGAATATGGGAGACATTCCTCCGGTTACAACACCAGCCAGCTTTACCCTACTGGAGCAAAATCTATCCATAAAGTCAAACCCTTAAGTCCTTTGGGTTTACAGAGATGTATTATATTGCCAGACAAATTGAACCAGGATAGAATACAGATATTTGAAAAATCTGGAAACATTTGGGCAGAAATACTGGGATGTTCTGTACCATGTACTAAATTGTGGGAGAAGTACCTTAATTGCATTCACCCTACCCAGAAGAGAAATAGAAGGTGTTCTCCAGATGTCAATCATGGATTAAAGGGATTGAAAATTAGCCTCAAGTAAACTGGAAAACTTTATTGTCACCTCAGTTTATAGATATGAATTGTTCTGAGGCAATCCTCAAGGTTAAATGACAAGCTAAGAACAATCTTTGTTCACTTTAATAGTGACTGGCATCAACACACTCAATTTATTTTAAATCCTGCAAATGTACCATAGAAATAAATCAGATTAAAGATATTTGGATTGCTAGTATTGGCCTTAGAAATAAATGAAATTACATTATTATGTATATAACGCAAATTTATTATCTGTATTTCTGGTTTTATAGCCTTCAATACAAGAATGGGCTCTAATAGCCTCAGCTAAAGGCTCAATCGCTAATGCACACAGAATAGGTGACAATGAGCAACCCTGTTATGTACATTTACATTTAGTCATTTAGCAGACGCTTTAATCCAAAGTGACTTACAAAAGGACGAGAGCATTGAACATTTTGCCTTGCACGCCGACAAGCCAAGTCTACATAGCTAAATTTACAAGCGGACATTGTATTCTGCTACTAGAGATAGAATGAACTAGAGACAAGGAGATTTTTTACCTCTATGCAGAATGTAGAGCCTCTATATACCTCTATGTAGAATAAAATGGGAGGAAATTGTTTGATTTGTGAGAATTCTTGCACATGGCCTAAGTATAACAATTTAATAAACAAATGTAATTTTTTTAAATACCACAAATAGGTTCTTTAGCTTAACCAGCAAGACAATCTTGATTATCCATCTTCTTCTGAACCAGCATGGAAATTTATGTCGATTTAAGTTGGTGTTTTCAGCAGGGGTAAATAACACTTTAAATACATAATTGATATAAACCTTTTTCATTGTGTCAGTAAAACACAGTGCTTTACTGCTTTTTCAAATAGAATCACCAATTTTGGCTAGTACAAATACAGCTGTACGACTTTCATTGGCATCTTAAAGCATTTTTTAGAAAACATGCTTCAGGGGTGACATATTAAGGCCTCACTCAGTTCTACCACATATACGTCTGGCTCCCTCTTTTGTTTAAAATCGTTATCGTTAGAAATGGTGTTACAATTTTGGGAACTGACCAGTTTCTGTTACGTTATGTAACAAAAATGACAAAAACAAAATCAAATTAATCATGAATATTTTTAGCAGGTGTAATACCACTGACAAAAGATAATGTTATCAAAAGGTAAATTACATTCATAGTTAAAATCCTGCAATTACATAGAGTGTTAAACCTTTAGTGTAACGTTTTTTATTTCATGAAACATCACACTATTGCGTCCACTTTAAGGTACAGATTTATGAGCGATATTACACCCAAAACACTAAATGTTATATACCTTACCCATAATCCAGTTTACCTATGATTGACAGTAGGTGTGATAAAATAATTGTGAACCTTGGCTACAAGGTTCCATGTTTAAAAAAGAGGACGGGTGTTTAAAACTGCATGTTAAAACACGTTCTTTTCACCAAGCAACAGCAAAATATATTTGACATATGGCAGTGTGTCTACAGAAAGAGTAAAAAAAATCCACATCTCAAGCTCTAGAAGTACCAAAGGTTAACTGCCGCCACCTGCAGGCATTCAAGGGGCCTGTGAATAAAGGAATATTAAGTTGATCATCTGCAAGTGTTGATGTTGTGTTTATGTTGATCTTTAGCATTATTTGCTAAGGCAATAGATGGATGAGTAACACTCAAAATGTAATGATTTGGGGGTGGTAGGATAAATATGGAAATTATATTCATGCACCTTTAATTTATACTAAATCTATGCATCATAAACATAATCTGTTTAATAATAAAATGTTTCTATTTTTGTGTTCCTGTTTTTCTGTTAATTTATTTCCTAAATTACTGATTATAATTCCCCTCAACTGTTTTGTCATTAGCCCTTGCATTTATAGTGCATTTCATTCAGTTCTTGCAGCACTGTCTTCTGTCACATAGTGGATTTCCTTTGGAATTTAACATCATATCATTGCCATTATCTTGTTCTCAGTTTAATTCCTGACTCTGTTTGGATTCCTCTGTGACACTTTCACACAAACAATCATAAATGTGAGGCTCATTTAATCTTATGTAATCTTATATATTTGTCATACACCCATGAATGAGGTGTCAAATCGACCATCTTATTGTGGAGGGGTGTGCTGACTTTTAAAAGCGTTCAGGTGTACGATGTTTTTAGGGCACAGAAAAATGGGCGAAACATTCCATAGACACTGGGCTGAATTTTATGATGTTATAGCTCTGCATCAGAATGTCGAAGAGACTTGGGTTGGACTTAGCTCGCTTAGTAAGCAGCAACAAATGGTGACATTACAAATTCATACCCATGCCCTAGCAACCAGTTACAGTACCCTAGCAACCACCCCATTGACTTCCATTTAAAAAGTTGAGAGGCATCAGAACATCATAGAGACAAGTAGGTGGGCTCTTTTGACTCAGACTGACAAGTAGTCTTTAATTATTACCATGGAAACTGTCCAGCCATGCCCTAGTAACCATTTAGAGAACCCTATATGAATTAGCTATATCTCAGTACCAGAAGAGACATGAGAGTTGGCTCTTTTGATTCACACACACATCTGTCTATTGGTTTAACCCTGTCTAGCTACACCCTAGCAACCATATAATAAAATAAATAAGCCATATCTCAGCATTACAACATTGTAGAGACGTGGGTGGGCTTATTTGATTCGGGCTGTCAGTGGGCTTTAGGTATTGCCCTGGCAACTTCCTGACCGCACCTTAGAAACCATTTAGATCACCCTAGCAACCTCCTAACATCATTAATAAGCCATATTTTAGTATATCTATCATGCTAAATCATGTTAGCATCATGCTAAGCCATGCTAGCATCATGTTATGTCATCTTTACATCATGCTAATATCATGCTAAGTCACGCTAGTATCATGCTAAGTCATGCTAGCATCATACTAAAACATGTTAATATCATGCTAAAACATGCTAGCATCATGTTACTTCATTATAGCATCATTCTAATATCATTCTAAGTAATGCTAGTATCATGTTAAAACATGTTAACATCACATAAATATTCCCAAGTTTTGTCACAGCAAGCATCACATTTTCTTCAGAAAATGTACCTATCTTTCCTATGTTTCAATATTAATGTTTGACGTCAGCAATTCAGCACAGTCAATTATTTAGGTATTTAAGTGGATCAACAGGACTCATTCATGACTGATATCTGCTCTCTGCAGCTGCTGTGGTGATTATCCTGCAAATATCACAACTTATTAACAGGATGAGCTTGTTATATTATATTATGTATGTGCCACAGTAAAAGGACATTAATCCCAGAGTTATAATGGTGTGCGTTTGTGTATAGCATTGAACCTGCATAATCTATTATTACTTTGTACTATTAATTAATTAATTAATTAATTAATTTGTATTATTTCATTATATAAGGGAAATGGATACTACTTCATACTACTCAAAGATTTAATCAATCTAGATTTAAAAATAGCCTATACAGAAATAGCAAGTGGAAATTCTGCCATACAGAATTATGTTATTTGTGCTCAGTGTACAGAATAAACACAGAATACAGAATAAACCTCTTCAGCCGCTAAAGCCCCAATGAAAATGGCACAGGACTAGACTAACCTTACACACACAAGCTAAACATAAGATGAACATAATATTCCTTTTCATTCTTTATAGGCACATTGAATGTGTCCGCAGTGATAGTACCCTGGCAGCAGGTGGCAGCAATGAATCTGTGATACTTCTACAGGTACGGATTTTCACTTCACGCTGACTTGCATTACATACATTCTGCTGTTGCTTGTTAAATTCGTAAATCCTTGCTCTTTAAAATATTTTGTTGTAATTTGAAAAATAAAGTTAAACTTCATAAATTCCTGAACACATTAAACATGAAAACTTGCAGCCAAGGTCCAAAATCATGGGTAAATTGAGACAATTTACTTGCCACAAATATTTCCTGAAAAAAAAAATTCTAGATAAGAAATACTGGTGTAAAAGTTGTTTGAAGATGGTTTGTATGTAATTTAGATTGTACACATTGCTTGGTTAAGGACAGACTATCATTCTAACAATCTGATCATGTATATGTTTTAATGTATTTATGTATTATGTTCAGTTCCTAAAGTTACAGGCCAACTTACAAATACCTACTTTAAAGTAACTACTTTACACAAATACATTTGAAAAGGGACATTTCATAATAGTAAACTGACTTGAATTTAGCATTTAGGAAGGGTTAATGTTGGACCTTTTTGAAGGTTGTGCAAAACTATTCAAGTTAAGTGTTTCAAGTGTTGCTCACCAAAAAGTAAAATAATGAATGTCACAAACTTGAAGGTGTTCCAAGACACGAGGTTAACATCTTTGGTTGATTTCAATTCCATACTTTATTTCATATTTACATTCCTCCTAAAGGAAAATTACTTTTATTGTGTTTAATATTGAACATAATGTCTTAGAGTCTTTACAAAATGCTCATGCAACACACATACAAATACCAATTTAATTAAATATATACATTCTCTTTTACTATCTTACCATATTTACATGTCTTCCCTTGAAAATGAGCATCAGTTTTGTTGGCTTTTCCAAGTCCATTAAGTAAAAAAATATATATAAATAAAGCAGCCTCTTCTTCTTATTAAAAGAACAAGTTCCGAGTTTGTGTATGCCGTTAGGAAATAGCATGGGATTTTCTGTTGCGCTTAGCCCGTTGGGTTGGTGGAAAGCTGATGAACTCAAAGTGTTTGGGTTGATCAGAGTTTGGAAAGGGAAGTTGACCTTCATGGAGACGCTTGATAAAGTGAACTTCTCTCTGGTTTTCCCTGGTTTGGGAAGCTTTAATGGGCTGACCTTTTCTGCTGAAGGCCACGAACCAGCCTTCATATTTAGCGTTCTGGAAAGCAGTGTAGTTGTTCTCCAGCATGATCTCTGTGAAGATGCAGTCCCTTCCTCTGCCATTGGGCTGTAATACAGAGGGCAGATTTCAGGCATTTGTTAATGCACAAATCTCGTAAAAATGTTATGGTTAAATCACTTTTTGTAAATTGAGAAATTAAATAAATTCACTCGTCGACACAGTTTTATAATACTTAGCTTTGAGTGATATAATTTTTTTAAGTATTTGTGCTATACATAAACAGTTAATAGTTAATATATGTATTTTTCTTGTGTGTTGAAAAAGGCTGTGCTAATTACTTTAACTGAGAAATATAAACAATTTTATGGTCCAATAACAACAACAAATTTCAGGGTCCAGATGGAACCAGTCTTGGGTCAGTCCACTAATTTGTGACCTTATGTAAAAGGTATTTAGCAGTATTGCATAGAAGGTATTCTGTATTAGCAGCACCTCCCCAAAGAGACTGAACTTGGCGCTGTTTCTATTTTTCTCTTCAGTTCACTTAATTTACTTCCAAATTGCGAAATGTACGTTTTTAAAATATTACTGCAATATAACTTCACAGAACATCGAAGCATCTGAGAATGCCCCAGATTCTGAATCTAGTATTTTATATCTAAAAATCTGACATCTTTAATGTGTTTAGTTACAATTTCAAGATACTGACACTGATACTTTGATTTATGAGGTTTTGGTTTATTATATTTAGGTTTATATAATTTCAACATGGCAGTCACTATAAGGGAACAACCTGCCTTATCTGGAAAAGATATGCCATGATTCTTCAAAGTGTACATAATTTTGAACATATTTGTCTCAAAACCTATTTAATTTAAGTTAAAGACTTGTGTACATTTAAATGACAGCCTCTGAATTCAAATGCTTCAACATTTCCAAAAGGAATTCAAAACACTTTTAAAATCACATGGAGACAATACAAGATACATAATAGATATATAAGTAAGATATATAAATACAAGATACTCAGGCAGTGTAATCAGACAAGCAGCAATGCCAGACACCTGTCATTATTTATTATTTACCACTGCCATCTTCTCTAAACACAGTTTTGTCCCAGCATTTGTGTTATGAAACCACAGTGCTGAAGACATCATCTGCTCAATGCAGAACAGAATGCAATTTCCTCTCTAGGCCTGGCAGACCTTCACTTAAAGATGTATATTTTACTTTTAAAGATTTTACCATTTACATTGTTTCACAGTAGCCTGTTTATCTCTATGTCCTTGTCTGACCAAACACATATAAAATACATTTACTCAGTTCAGAAAATGCATTAGATGGAATCCACTTTATTCAATATTTAGCATGGGAAAACTATACTGATTGTTCTCATGGCAATCTTTTTTACATGTTTCTAATTATTTATCTTTCATTTGTTTTCTTATTATTTTTATTTTCTTATTAATTTTTTTAGAAATGTGATTTTTTGTATCTCCTTTCACATATGCATGAATGTATGTGAATATAATGTATCTGTTAACAATGTCTGAAAGGTGCTATAATAAAGTTTGCTTACTTCAGTTTTTGCTATTATTGACTTATTATTGACACCAACACTAATATAGTAGTTATGATGGGTACATACCTTGCCCACTAGTTTTCCCCTGCGGTTCATACACAGGTATCTGCCGCTCTCTGCACCTTTGATCCGAACTCGACTTCCAAAAGTGTCTGTCTCCACATAAAGTCTTGCTGCAGTGCAACAAACAAAATGTGTTGGTGCCAAAACAAAAAACATACTGGAGTCTGGAAAATGTTCACAGCCGTTTATCAATACTATTCAAAAGGTGCAAGAATTAATTACAATTGAAACGAAAACATATTCAACTTATTTTAATGCACTGTAAAAACGTAATGCTGTACCATAATTAAATAGCTATTGGTTTCTCAAAATAATTCTGAGCCTAAATGCATCGTAGAGACCATTGGTGACTACTTATGCTTTTGGGAAACTAAAAATCACTTTTATTAGTGTAACTAATTTAGTCAGATTGATTCAGTCATACAAATTCTTTCTCTCTTGGTGTTACTTGACAAAGCATTTTTCATTTTGTCAGTGTTTGTTTCAGTAAAAACAAAAACTCAGTCAAAGTAGAAACCTGTATATGGTTTATGAATACCATTTAAAAATTTGTTACATGGTCAATGTATAATTCACTCCTATGAGCAGTGAAATATGACATTAACACCTGTAAATGCATTGTTTTTTAAAGATGACTTGTGTGTTTTTGGCTGCTCACAAATTCTGGCTAGTAAAATTATTCCTATTTCCTCTTTCCTTTTGAAGCAAATTAACACATCCTAATCTACACAAAAGGGAACGATTAAGAAATGCTTTTTGAACTTCCAGCAAACAGTACGCTCGTCCTGTTTCAGCAGCCAATAAACCAATCAGACAAGTTTCATGTGAAAGCCCCCAATCTCCACCGAAACCTAACGTGAGTTAATTACTGTAAATTCATTACAGACTGACCGAAAGTGTTTCCGTCCTCTGCTGTGGCGGTCACTCTTTTGTCCTGGATCTGGACGTGTCGTCCGCTGGTTCGGCTGTACAGCTGGAAAACTCGGACCTGCCGCCGGCTCAACTGGTCCGTTAGTGAGCCCTGTTCCCTCACATACTGCTTAAAATTAGGAGAAGGGTGATTCTTCTCCCCCTTTTCGATGCAAAGGGAAAATAAGATCACATATATTTCTCTCTCTGTTGCTGGAATAGAAAACCTTACGTTCTGTAAATGGCAGCAAGAGCACTAATCTAACTGTTTAAGCTATAACATTTTAGGTAGACCGCAAAGTGCCTTTGGAAGTGTCTAATGCAACAGAAAGTTACCTAAGGTATAATTTAGATAGTACTTTTGTAAATTTAATTATGCATAAACTTGGGATACGAGTCAATATTTGCTATACTGTATGGTAGTCTATTTGACTGACAAAATATTTTAAACAATCCTAAAGCAAATTTCACTGCTTAAATACACATTTTATTTATTTACCTGTGCATGACACCACACCACGAAGAAATGAAAACATCTACAAAAAACGAAAAAAAATAGTTAGCCATTGCATTTCAATGAATAAAATACAAACGTTTGTAATTAAATCATATCTGATGTATTACATAATATGTACACAATATAGGCTAATATATAATTTAATGTTAATTTACCCACATGTACAAGCAGCGCTGAATTATTCCATACATTGTGGGAACAAAATTAAATCGTGTATCCAGGGTTTTCCAGAATGACAGTCCAGCTCGCTCTGATCTCCTGATTAAATGAGCTGAGTCAAATCCATACGCTAATATAGACTGTGGAAGCGATAGCTTTTTAAAAACCTCTCAGATGTGCGTAAACAAATACACAAAGATAAATCCGATTTGAAAAAAAATCTCCACATATAGTCCAGAAGATTATTTAGTTCCATCATATGTTGTATACCAATGTACGCTGGTTTCAGAATCATTAAAAAGTCGTTTAAAACCAGTGATGCATTTTAATCCTGCTGTCGGCCCACAGTGTTCCTGATGTTGTGTTGGCACCATCACTTTTGAAGGGGAGTTAGGGTTACGTGTCTGGATCCCTTACTGCGCCAAAATGATAGACGTCAAGATCCCTCCCATAAGTGTTTCACCTTTTCCTCTTTTTTTTTTACAAAAATTTACAAAATTAACAAAAAAACAGGTTTTCAAAAAATGTTGCGACAATTATACACAATGGAAAGTTTGGTTCAGCAAGTCAAAGCAGCAGCTAGACACATAACCTGCACAGTTCTGGACCTGTCTCATTTAGGTCGAGAGGAATATCAGTGAAGACATAACTGAGTTGTGTTTTGTGTGAGAAAATGAGTGCAGATAAGGTTATGACATTGTGGTGTCATTGGGAGGTTCCAGTTTCATCCAAAGTATAATTCTGGTAACATCTGATAGGTGATTATTCTTTCTAAATGAAATCTGATGTATTCAGATTATCCTCTGTATTTAAAGCTTTGAGGTTCCTTGAGAAAGGGGTGTGCCGCCTGATGTGTGTTAAGGCCCGTCTTAATGTTGATCTATCCCTACAAACGGGCTGCGGCTCACACCTTTTGCTAATCTGGAAGCTCTAATGAGAAAACAATGGTGGCTTTTAATCACAGGACTCCAACGGGCTTTTGTTAGCTCTTGTGGAATCAACTTCAAGCACTAATGATATAATGTCAACAGGATGCTTCTTTTCCGACACATAGTTAAGTCACATCACAGCAATTAATGCTATCCTGCAAGTGTGACCACCAGGGCTGCCACTTGGCCCTCTCAACTGATTTTTAAAGTTCTTGCGAAGTATATGAAGACAGAATCCCTATTTACTGTAGCCTGGGTAACATTTTCTTTCACCGTAATTTTGTTCCTGCTTTTTTAAATGAGAGAATGTTATACAACCTGCAAGTGCTGGCATCCACCACTCTGGGCTGCCAGATGATGAATTTCACTAATGATAATGAAATCTGTGCTAAAATACTATAGAATGTGAATGGACACCACAGCCTTTGATGTCAACAACAAATAATGTGGGAAGCACTTTATCCTGCCTTTTAACGTAGGTAAGTCTATTTAATTCAGTATTCAAAAAATTGTGTGATTTGCATTTTTATTGCTATTTAGCATTGTTTTTAACCTGTTGTCTGTGACCTTTCTGAAACAAACTGAAAACTATTTTGGCCTGCAACCCATCAGTTAAGGTCAAATGCTTGCAGAACTGCACAGGCAGATTTTATTACATAGAATTATAGAGAGTTTTAGATCTTTGTTATACATTTGTTTTACATTTATCACATTTAGGTTATTTAGTCTTTCTATCTGGTTTATAAATGAACTAGTTTATATTATTATTAGAGATTTGTAAACAGTCTGTTTGTCTTGGTGTCAGACATAGATGTGATTATTGGCATTTACTGCAAATGTGTTCTCCACCCATTAGTTTGTATTTTGCTAAAGACAGACAGATAGTCAGATTGGTGTGAATAGTTATTGCAGAAAAACACAAATGAAACAGTTGTGTATTTGATGTGTACGCAGCCTCAGGGCTCAATAAGTATATTCTAGTATAATCTTATTAGGATAATGCATAACTTTTGTACATATTTTTTGGCTAATATTTTAGTGATCTTAAATGGGATTTTATAATTATAAATTGAGTAGAACACTGCTATTGTTTCTTAGTTTTTGTTGCTTATAGGCAGGCCTGGAAAGGAACTTTGTTTGCATTTCCTGTACTGAAATTGAGTGAAAGCTGTGGAATTTTGCCAAATTAATTTAAGGATGATATGTTTTAAACAGAGCTGAGAGAACTTCGCTCTTGTTGGTAATTGAATGCATAATCAAATTTGTTCAAATATGTAAACAAACAAGGGCACACAAGGGCCACAAGATGTGTGGAACCTTAGAATGGCAGGTATTTCGATTCTATGGAAACCTGTGGTGCTTTTCTCAGATCTCAGTGGACACAGATTCCATGTGGGCCTGCTCATGGGATTTCATAGTTAAAGCAACATCTTCCACAACTGAGAAAAGAAAAAAGTTATGAAGTTATGATTTTTTGAGTCCCTCACTTATTAGTAGACAATCTACTTGCCCAGTGGTACAAAATTAGAGGAATGGTATGTTTATTAAATGTGATATGATCCTCAAAGTGTTTTCTGACATATGCCATACCTTTAAGCAGCCTTTAAGGTACATACAGGCAAAGGAGCTTTGGCAAATGCCTTACAGCTAAAGCCATATAGAGCCACAGAGGTAAAATTTGCATGTATGTGTGTTTAATGTGAGCCAAGCATCAGAGGGCTTAAGCAGTCGATCTTGTCACCAAACCAGAATTCCGTCAGGCCCAGCAGGATGCCAAAGGTTGTCAGCCATGTTTTTTGGGAGCAGGAGGTTTAGAGAACAAGAGAACGTGTGATGTGTCCTAATAAAACACATGTCTACCCTCCCCCAATCCACCTTTGCCACTTTCTCTCCCTCTTCAGCTTACGAAGCAGCAGTGAGATCTGAGTTTCTGAAACCCAATCTTATTTATTCTTGTTTCAAAGGGCTTTACAAGCACATGGAAATAGCCCTACGCATTCACCTAGCAACAACAACCTAGGTAGCAGTTTTTCCTGACCACAGCCCTGGCCCAGAATACAGCCATGGTATACCTTTAAAAAAATCTCTGAGGTGCTGTCAAAAACCACAGATGACAAGTGGACATGGATTCTTGTTTGGGTTCAGAGCTTCAATGTCAAAATGATGATGCGATGACAGGGCACAATAGTGTCTATGTCATCAATAGTGTCTAGAGCTATTCATTTCTACCACAGTCATGTTCTGAATGGCCAGGGTCCAAAGTAAGCAACTTTAAATTGAACAAGTTGTAAAATATGCCACAGTAATAATCTATTTATTGAGTGATTACTAACTGAAGCTCTTCTAGCATGTGTGAGAACCACATGTTGTTTGGTCATCCTTGTAATGTTAGCATGTACAGCCTCTTTTAGTACACAGGCTAATACATAATTATTTAAAGATATAATTATGTATCTTTAATTATAATTATAATTAAAGTATATAATTAAAGAATAATTAAATATATCTTTACATAATTATATAATTATGTAAAGATATATTTAAAGATATTAGGGACGTTTTGTATTGTATTGTAAACATATTGTACCAGACCCATGTGCAAAACAAAATACAATTGTACAAAATTTGAAGAATATTTACAGAAATAATTTTATATACAACAACACATAGTGATCATGTCTGTAGCCAGAACTTTTACTGCAACTTAACGTCTGGAGCTTGAACTGGCCAAGAACTGTCTTCTTAGTTTGTTTTGTTGTCACATGACAATTTAATTTAAGTAACTGTATGGTCACTTCATTAAATGGAAACTAGCAGTTTGGACATTTTGGCACCTTGGCATTTTGGACAACAGGACAAAAATCTTATGTTGTGGGTTTAGAGGGACATCAGAAAATTATGAAGAAACTTTCATTTTAGGGTGAAGTATCTCTTTAAGTACCCAATGAAAATTGTGGATCTCAGATTATCCTCTGATCCTGATTTTCCCATCCAGATTCTATACCTGGACTATTATACCAACACCAGTAAGAGCTAAAGAACTAGTTTGTAATAGACCAAATATTATATTAGTACATGAATGGCAATTCAATACCTAAATTACATCTACCTTAATTGGGACTTAATTAGGATAGTTTTAGGATAGTTTTCTTCAACAGCATTGGTCTTTAGCAGTGTGAGTACAAGTGAAAGGTTGACTGGTCGTCTCACTAACAGCTTAGACCACATCGTAAAAACATGGACCATAAAGAACAACTGGCTACTCTATTCTGACCTCACAAAAATAAAGACAATGCTTCAGAAAGTGGGTGGTCCCCTCTATATCTTTATGAAATAAATGAACATTGTGTTTATGTGAGCATCAGGTAAAGTTATTTTTCTCACAGCACCTGGTCCAAGCACCACTGATGTGTTTGATTAGGATACATTAGCACAGAATCAGAACACTATGCACCTGAGTACCTGTCCATCTGATGCGGAAACTTCTGTGATATATAATTATGAAATTATCTGTAAAGATAACATTTTGAGAACATTTAAACCCATGCTAAATATATTTTCTCTGCTATTGAAGAATTCAGGGTGGATTAAAGGCTAATTATTATGTGCTCCACTGACCCCTAGTTTTACCCCAGCCATTTGCAAGCTGACCATTTGAGCTTGCCAAATTTGACACAGCTGACACAGGAAATACACTTTGAATTAGTTTTACCTCCCCCTCGATCTGTAATGAGTCCTATAGCCCCTCACACTCACAACACTAGAAATTAAAGCACTCAACATGAATTGTACACACATTTTAATTTCATCATCATGTAACCTTCCAAATGACAAGTAGGTAATATCACATTTGGACATATTATCACAATTTGAAGTAATAATAAAAAAGTAATAGTAACTGCAATGACACTTTCTTTCCTCAGGGTGATGGTCATGTGACCATTGTAAGGAAATAGAGGCTTTGATTTGCTTTTAGAGAGTACTGTCACATGACCTTTCATTCTTAATAAATGGAGTATTTAAAATGAATACTGATTAAAGTAACTGATTACAAAATGTATAACACAAATATGTAATATGGATTATAATATATAATGTAGACAATTTTAAAAACGCTACATGTATAAATAATTTATCATTCATATGTAGCAGTGGTTTTTATTATATTTTCATTACTGTAAAATAATGATATATGTCCTTGTAATTGATCTATTTGTAACAATTGTTTGTTACAAATAGATGTGAATGTATTATGAATGTATCATTTTAATAACAACAATTCTTAGTATTTCATTATTAATTATTATCATTAGCATTTTATTATAAAAATAATACATATAGTACATTATATGTATAAATAGTACATTTCCTCACCCAAAACAAAGGACTTTTTTTGGAATTTTGATGAATGACACATAACACAGTGTATACCTCAGCCTGAGTTATAATATTACATGCTGTCAGGGTCATGGCTTTTAAGTTTTTCCAAGATCTCTTGCCAGGATCCTGACATCCCCTGTGTTTTGTGTCAAAGCATGATGTTTGGGTCCTGACTCTATTCTAGTCTTGGGTCTTGTATTTTAGAGCCAGGATCTAGACTCATGCGCTGTGTTTTTATGATCTGTGGAAGCACATGGCCATTGTTTGTTTACTTTGTGCCATGTGCTCTGCTGTCCCCTGTCTTGACCCTGCCCTCTTGTTTCCTTGTGAATCCTCCCGTCATTGGTTCAATCCTCCAACCTGTCTGCCCTTGTTACCTGCCTTGTTTTTTGTCTTATTTAATGCCCTTGTAGTTGCTGTCTTGTGCTGATATATTGTTTTCTGTTTTTTGTTCCTGTTGTTCTTGTTTTGGCTGTTTCTTGGAAAATTTAGAAATCTGCCTTGTCAAGTTTTGAGCTCATCGTTTTATTTGTCTTGTCTAGGGAGTTTTGGTTAAAGTTTTTTTTGTCTTAAAGCTGATCTGCATTTGGGTTCTCCCTCACCGTATCCATGACACATGCCAGATCAATAAATGCAACTTGTGTGTGTGTGTGTGTGTGTGAGAGATAGTGAGTGACAGAAAGAAAGAGCATGTGTGGATGAACCTGTGGGCCCCGTTCAAAACCTTGTCACCAGAGAAGAGTGACCAACAGTGGGAAACTTAGCAGGGAGAAGCTAAGCAAGAAGCTATAAGGGAATGTTCTAAGAATGTTGGCTAACATTCTCTAAATGGCTAACATTCCTACAATAACGTTAGTAGAACTTTCTTAATGTAAAATATCATGTATATCAAAAACAACATTAAGTTGTTAATAAAATGTTACAAAATTTTAAAAAGTTTGAATAATAAGTAACCTCGGCCACGTCTGTACCATGGCATCCAGCCCCAATGAGTGAGCTGGATGAGTGAGGCTGAACCAGAGGGGACAGTATGTCGACTCCTTGGAGATGAACAAATCCACCTCTGCTTTGCAATTCCTCTGCCAAATCGACTCCATCACTGGGTGAAACTTCCATTCCCCGGGCCTCAGCCCCTGCCTCGACAGCATACCTGCTCCCAGATTCGCATGCCCTGGGATATTCATCGCTATGATGGTGAGCAGCCTGGTCTCTGCCCAAGGAAGGATCTGCAGAGCCAGCCTGAGCAGGGGGCGCAAACGCAATCCTCCTTGATGATTCAGGTATGAGACCACTGTGGTGTTGTCCGTACAGACTAGAACATGTTGGCCCTTGAGGCATTAAAGTGTTTCAATGCCAGAAACACTGCCCTCATTTCCAGACAGTTTATGTGCCAGGAGAGATGAGGGCCCTCCCACTGACCACGGACTGGGCGGCCATCGAGAACCGCACCCGAGTCCGTAAGGGAGGCATCCGTCATGAGAATCCTGCTATGGCATAATGCTCCTAGAGTGGGACCCAAGGTAAGAAATAGAAAGGGTACGAAGCCCTCGGAGCGTAACCCTTACCATCCTTAACGGATGTATTTTGGGATGAAACCCATTTTTCCTTAGCCAAGAGTGGGACCCAAGGTGAGAAACCAGGACCTGAGCCACATAGAAAGGGAACGAAGCCCATCTCACGCTGCTTTTCCGCCAAATCATGCTGCTAACCCCACATGCTGCGCAGCCTGTCCAATTTCGCATGCTCCACTCCCAAACAAAGTATTTTTTCCTCTTTCTTTTTGCTTTCTTGTTTCTAGCTGCTTCCTAGCACTCATATCTTCTTTCCTGAAGACAAGAAGCTGATGACATATTTTGCAGGCGCCTTTTAAAGGGTTGTGGCGAGCAATGCTACGTCACATGACCTTGACCTGCTTATAAATAGACCTGGTTTTACATGTGTTCAGATTCGGGTGCGCCAGAACCGTGTTCCCCATAGCGTCAAGCTGACGCAGCATCGAGTTCCCTCGAAAGGGAACTTTATTTACTATATTTTATAGCATTTTTACAAATGAGGACGTCCCTAAAAGAATGTGTTGCTCAAATTTGTCAGGTTTTGCTGATGTTTGAGTACAAAATTTGTCCCTAATATATGGTTAAGGAAAGAGGTCTCCAGACTAAGGAGGTCTGATAGGAGGCCACATGTCAACATCTGTTTTTTAGGTGTCTCCATACATGGACACTAAGTGTAATCTGCAGCTGGGGAGAGATGAGGGATTTGAATGAACAAAGATAGAATGTATTACACAAAATAACAGCATTATAGTTCTTAAAGTTTTTCAATTTCTAGGATATCCGAGGTATAATTAATATCTAATCACATCTCAGACAAAATATATACTTTTCACAAACATTCATTGAACTGGCAAACAAGCAAATTTCATATTTACCAATGTTTTAAAGTAATTTTCTAACAGTTTGGTATGTATCCTGGTTTTTGGAGCAGGTCATTTACCGTGGGAACTGTGTGTATTATTTAGGTCAACCGCTATGCCCTCTTACTTGTCCCTGACCCTTGATATCCCTGTCAATCTCTCTTCACCTACTTTTCCTCTCATGCCTTGTGATCTCCTCACCTCCACAATCAACTCCAATCAACTCCTCACCTCCACCTGCAGTGACCTCCTGCTCACACCCACTTCAAAGACATTAAAGAGCACAAAAAATGAAAGAAGAAGGAATTGAAAGTTTGGCCTAATAGTCAGTCCTGAAGAATCTTCTAAGAGTCTAAAATCCTATGGATAAACTAAAAATCTGACAAAATAAACAAAATGAGATAAAATATATTTTATATTTATATATATATATTTATATATATTTTTCCTAATATAAATTAACTGTTATTTTAAAAATGCTACTTGGAAAATACAAGTATGTGGAAAATACAAGTTTACGTACACTAACTCACTACTTACTGTCACATCTTTTAGTGTTTCTGTAGTTTCACTGGTAGAACATGGTTTGCAATTATATGACACAGAGCACATAAATGTTATAGTATGCAATGTTGTCATATGGCATCATAAGATGCCCAGTAATACCCAGAGTGAGCTGCCCATCCCTTCAATCTTAATGACCATTGCTCCCATGACATAGGACATCCTGGAAGTATACAATTTGCCATGACACTGTTCACACTGGACCTCACAATGGTGATTTGGTGGCAATGCAAAAGAAGAAATGGCAATGCATCAGAAGACATCAGCAGACAGAAAGCAATGTAAGCACATTTCAAGCTTTTAAGATTCTCTAAATCATTGTTTTTGGAAAATTATCTGTAATGTAAAGAATTAATTTCTGTTCAATTGCTGTATTTGTCAGCAGCGCATTGGAGTGGTGGTGATGCTGAGGGGATCTGTTGAAAATTAATCATCTTTTCTCCTAACTTGAAATAAATGAATATAATAAAAGATAGGTAAAGAATATAGTATCTTTACCCCTGGCATGTCACTACCTAGAAAACAATGTTTTTTTTATATTTATCCTTTTGGCAGATGTCTTAATCCAAAGCAATTTACAGTGCATTCAAATTGTACATTTTGTTATATTTATGCTCCTTGGGAATCAAACCCATGACCTTTGAGCTGCTAACGCAATGCTCTAGTTTCCAGTTGAGTTGATATGCTAAAAAGAATTAGGAAATTAAGTTAATTATTCCATAAAATGACTTTTTGTCTGTGGCTGTGTGAACAGCCTGTGAGACTACTGGGATTCTGTGGTGTGGAGGGAAAAACTCCAGCTTCACTTTGTGAGTACTAAGGATAGGCACTCATTTTTGAAAATGACTGAAAACTTTACTCAATAAATTCCAAAAGCAACTTTATACAAAAGAAAGGCAAAGCAACTTTCACACATAATGTCATTAAACTTTCTTTTTGAAATGTGAGAGCACTGGAAACCTTAGCATTTGGCTTCTTGGAAAGGCATTCAATTGCAGACGTGTCTTTAAAACATCAAATCAAATGCTCTCTCTAGCACTGACATCAGCACACAGCCAATGATGGAGAGTAGGCTTTGATGCTGTGTGTGTGTGTTTGAGGTCGGGGTGAGAGCAGAGTAACAGAATATGGCTGCAGACATCACTTAAACACTCATTGAGAGACACTCTCTGAGCTGTTGTTTCATGTGTGCGCTGAAGAGAGCCCTACAAGTTACTACAGGACCCCCAACAGAGACAGCACAGGAAATACATATAACTGTGCAGCGGAATCTGAGAGGAG
This sequence comes from Chromobotia macracanthus, assembly GCA_036877525.1. Taxonomy (NCBI): domain Eukaryota; kingdom Metazoa; phylum Chordata; class Actinopteri; order Cypriniformes; family Botiidae; genus Chromobotia; species Chromobotia macracanthus. The sequence goes on from JAZGTH010000002.1 coordinate 3,661,903, forward strand.
CCCAATTGTATCAATACATGTCTGTTATTATGTAAAAATAAGCATATTAAAATTAATAATTCTGGCTGGTCTGACTGAATGAGCCATGTTTGATGCCATTGAAAAATATCTCACAATAAAATTTTATCTCAAATCTCATGCATGAATATGCACATGCAAACAAGAGATTTGGGAGCTATGGCCGAGGGGAGAAGAAAAGCAGAGGTCATGATTTTGATTACTCGGAAATTCACATACTCAATGTTGCTTAAATATACTATAACTCGACTCATACAAAATGTTGCTTAAATGCACTAAAACCCAGCAATTTTAGTTTGTAAGAACATTTCCCTAATGTTCTACTAACAATTTAGGAATAATATTTTGATATATATATATATATTTATTTTATATATAACATAAAATATTCTACTCAGATTCTAAATCTGAGAGACCTTTTACTTAAAGAAAGTGAGTCACCATTCTGAGACTGTTCCTTGTTCACTGGGAAGTCATCTATCAAATGCATACATGTAAAGGAAATGTACATGCAACTAAACAAAATAATATGATGCTTTTTTGCATCAAGACCATAAGCCCTACAGCTGCCTGAAAGTGTAGTTGGCCCAATAACATAAACAGGTGAAGAGACAGACAGCACTAAATACAAAAACATGCATGTACATACACAAATCTCTGAATGGTCAATGGTTGCATGTCAGTCCACTGTGACAAGAGAATTCCAGAAAAATATCTGCCTCTCTTGTGCTTTTTGTCTCCACATCTTACTCTTTCGTTCCCTCCCCTGTGCACTTGTGTGTGTGGTAGGGGAGTATGATATATGGAGAAAAGGCTTAGCTGTCTATCACATAATCCTGTGTAGTTTTTTTAACTCTGTTACATAGACAGACAATGTCAAGACTGTAGCCTCACATCATACACATACAAATCCCCTACATATCCCCCCAAAATCTTGCCTAGCCATATTATGTGAAACATAAGAAATGTGTTATAATGTGATTGTTGTTTGTAATCTTCAGACTGAATGGCATCCATTAAAGAAGCCAGCTGGAAAATAATCTATTTGTCTTTCTGTCTGTCTGCCTTTAACCTACAAATAATTTAAATTCTACTACGCTAATACACAACATTCATTTCAATTTGCAGAAGATGGATTGAATGTAACCACCACCATCTTGATCCATCCTGAATGGGCAAAAGGCAAACAGCATGTAATTCCATACAAAAGCACAGTAAGAAACAATTAGTCCCTTAGGTGGAGGTTTGATTTAGGCAGTTTATTGTCAGTGGGAGGTGGAGGCTTAGTCTGAGGTGGACTGGGAGGCCCAGGCATGGGCAATAGCTAAGCAATGTAGTCAGTGCTTCACAATGGCCGCCTTTCTTTCACATTCAGGTGCTACAAAGCAGGTATGCTCAAATCCTTAATCCGACTTTCAGAGCCCTAACAGGACAAGAGGGGTGTTTTCACATCGGAAAGTGGCACATCTGTGTCTCAGGTTTGTTTTTCTTTGTTGCTCTGTTAAGACTGAGCCACAATAAAAGATGCGGAGCCACAATAAAAGATGCGAAACCACAAACATGATGATTAAAAAAGTTTGCCACTATGTTATTATGACAGCACACCACACACCAACAAATTCCCTTCACAAACAACCTGAGTCTCAACTGTGAACATGGGAAATCTTGCGGTAAATCTCTCACTGTAAAACGTGATTTCACAGTAAACAAACACAGAGGATGACGGGGCATGAAGAAATTGTAGTAATACTATCTGGACTGCTTTTTACAGAAAAATCAAGCAATGTCAATACCTGGTATCCATCTCACTTTGGACTGGTGCCTGCTGCACCATAATTGGGTATCATTTTGTGCCACATGACAATCTATAGCATGTGTGCACATTTGTCATTGGGGTTCCCCCCACACATCAGGATTTCTGATAATAAATATTCAACATGTTGAGATAATGGATAAGGATGAGATAATCATTACAACCACCAAGACGATTGAGAGTTTACCCTACAATTGTCATAAAGGGGAAAATCAGCCCAAATTTGATTTGGGATAATTATGGATTTAAAAGCAAATTAGCAAATGCCCATCCCTGCAAGGCAGCAAAAGAATAGAGTTAAAGGTTCAGGTTAGCTCAGTTTTAGGCTTCAGCTGTACGTAAATAAAATGCCATTTCAGAGCCACTTCAATACGGTCATGACACCTGGCATGTTTCCATTACACAACAATGATTCATGCTTTACACCAATCATGATTATTGCTTTACTGGAAACAAGAAAAACTGAGCTTTTGTACAAAAGAGTTAAACTGGTCAGTGTCATAAATGTCCTTATTTGATAAGTGACCCAAAATAGTATAAAATCTTCAATATATTTTTCAAAATTAATTTAATACTTTTATGGCCCAGTTGTTTGTTCCTCTGCATTGTGAGGGGAAACCTGATCTGGCTCTTTCAGACTTCATACCTGGTCTTATCAAACCCGAGCCCAGTCTGCAAGTTGCACAGAACTTAATCTTATAGCTTTACCTACAGACACAACCGCAAATTGTCTCCCTCTCTCTTCACTTCTCTCTTTTCCTCCAGTCAGGCTTCACATACTAAGTACCTCTTACACTGAAATATCACCTGCTTAAAGCTCCTTTAATCACTTGACTTTGCATTCCTTCATGCAATTTAGGAAAGCCTTTCGTGTACAGGTAAAAGAAAAGAATTTCCCAAACAAAAAAGTGAAGCAATCCAACCATGACTGACATCAGGTACTCAGCAGAATCCTCCACACTTTATGATAATTTCCAAAACCAAAAACGAACTCCAAAGCAAAGTGTGACAAAATAAGAATGCATTATTTTTATCAGTCTCAGGAACTGCAAGCAACCTTCAGGATGAACCAGGAGATTGAGAGTAAAAAATATATTACTAGAGTATTTCTTATTTAAATGCTGAAAAACAACAACCATTCAACAACCTTCAGACAGCCAATTCTTTTGGCAAAATATAGGATTAGGATTTTAATAGAATTAGCCACAATGCTTTGCAGTTAAAGAACCTTATCTGACAAGCCATCATGACAAGCCACCTCAGACCTACAGACTGCCCACAGTTGTTCTGTATGGTGATCATGTGATGTATATTGCACACAAAACTGAGAAGTACTTTTGCCAGGTAAAGATACAATTTGGACCAGACCTTCTGCTATTCAGCTGAGCATCTTGTTATGCAAGAAAAACCTTTGGATTCCTTTATTGTTGACTTGGTGATGAATTACAACATTCTATAGGAAATGTTTAGAAAGTTGTCTAGTACCAGAATTCCACTCTTATATAAAGTAGAATAAAATATAAAATGAAAACAAAATAAAAGATTAACAGTACAGAACCGTATAGGATACAATATTAATGTTAAAATGGTATCTTTGGCAATCTTTTGCACCACTTTGTTAGCACAGCTGATCCTCTGTTCATTTCCCTGTGGCTAAAGCAGCAGTTTACATCAAAGAAGGCAACAAAGAACTGAGTCAAACAAATAAACAAGTAGTAAAACTAAACAAGGTGTGAATGTCCTCATGTTGCCCTGGACAAGTTACCTTCTGGATTTTTGGAATGTTGGAATGCATTTTCTGTTTTTTCACTTTATGTATTGGCTTTTGCAAGCAGGCAGCATGTGTCATACATTGGTTTAAAATAGTATTTTTATAAAAACAACAATAATAAATAAACTAAATACACTACAAATTTTTAAACTTAAAAATTAAACTTAAAAATTAAACTTAAATTTTTAAGTTTAATCGGTTTGGTTTCACAAGTCATTTCAGTTTACTCTTTATAATCTTGACTGGTGTGGAGTTCATGTAACTTATAAATAAGTTATAAATATAGTTGGAAATTTGCTTAACCTATTTTTTAGGTTATACCAGTCAAGATGTAAAATATTAAGTTGAAATGACGTGTAAAGCCAAGTTGATTAAACGTAAAAATTTAAGGCAGCAAAGTTTCTTTTACAGTGTAGATTACAAGGTGCATATTGCTTTATAAAACAATTATGGTTAAACGATTCACCCAGAAATAAAAATGACATCATCTTTGTTATTTGCTCATATTGTTTGAAAGACTTAATTTCTTCCGTGAAAGGAGATAATTGAATGATTATCTGCTTGGGTAGATTCAGTATGATAACATTATATTAAGAATTACTTTAACACTTAATAAAGCACCAAAGCAAAAATGTATATACTATACATGTAACATACAGTCTCGACAACAAATACATCAAATACAGGTCAGAGGTAGTTAACAAATCAAAATAAAACCACATCATCCACACACTGTAAAAAAACCTTTGCGGCTTTAAATTTTTAAGTTTAATTAATTTGGCTATACAAGTCATTTCAATTAAATATTTTTTTGAAATGTTGAAATGACTTGTGAAACCAAATTGATTAAACTTTAAATTTAAATTATAATTTAAGGCAGCAAGTGCACACAAAAGTGTTCTTTGTTTACAGTGCACACATCATATTTCTTAAGGCAAAAGTCAATTAAATATGAATATCAGATATTTAGACTTCTGATAAATAAATGAAAGGTCCCATATTTTCTTTTAAATTTGTTTCAGAAACCAATATAACAAAAGCTACAATCTTTTATAGAAAAAGTAATGAAACCATATTGAATTCTACTCTGGCAACACATCACAGAACATATGTAAAAGATTTGCTAGGACCTGCTGTCATCGTCATAACTAGACCCCCCCCCCAACCAACAGACATGACGTGAGTGATTTTTGACAGTGTTGGGGTGATCTGTTTGTTAAAGAAACATCAGGTGTTTGAAACAGCTATCTCTGTGCTAGCACAATCTGATTTATCTGTGCATTTCAGAATTATATTCTTGACCTCTTCACCTCTCTGCCATTTGTGTTCTTCCTACTGCTCAGTTCAGGCAATAAAACAAGCATGCAACTGCACCCCCCTGCCCACCTCCAGAGCATTTCTCCTGCTTTGGTGTCACCCACAGTTCATCGTCCACAGACAGACGCCCTTTTTTGCCCTTTTTTTGCCAGTCAGTGACCTGATGGAGATCAGGGTGGGGGGTGGCTTTGCAGAAACTGTGCATTCCAAACTGTGCAAGACAGAGAAAGCACCTCTCTCCCATTCCCAAACATGCTTTGTAACTAGAAGCAACAACACAGACATGAGATTGTGCACACAAAAGGAGTTGGTGAGCTGCACAGATGGATGTGGTGGTCCCGCGAGATTGATATGCTGTGAAAGCATGAATCAACAATGAGAAATGTTAATGGGGTTATTGCACCATTATGCTGATCAATGAGGATTGTAAGAACTAATGATGATTCTGCCACCACTTTTCACAGGAGAAATTTAATGTCAGTGTATGTTTGTATTAATGTCAGTATATTTGATGTTTGGATCTATTGTCTTAATTGCCTGAGGATTGGGGCCCTGAGCTGAGAGGCGCACACCCCAAGCAATGCATTGTTGCCACATTTGTAACGTATTACCGTAAACACATTGTGTGTTTATTCTTGTAATTTCTGTCAGTTGCTTTTGAACTTCTTACATTTGAACTTTCCACTCTTGTGGACACTAGCTATTGCAGTTAATATACTGCAGAGTAAAATACTGCAGACCGGACTTTTTCAGCATACAACATTTACATTTTCAAAATACAAAGTTGTAATAATAAATACAAGAAGCTGAAGCTGCAACTAGTGGTTGTCAGGCATAATTTCATGATATAATGTTAAAAGTCCTGAGACATTTGTGGAATGTAAAATTGCATTTACAAGGTAGAAGAGAAAAAGGGCTCCCCCCAAAGACTGGTTACCAGAGGCTTCAAAGTTCAATAATGCATCCCTGGCAATGGCAAGATTCAGTGGAAATTACAAATAGTTGTCTACATCCACCTTTTCAGAGGATATATAAGATTCTGTGAATCTGAGCTCCCAAAAACTAGAGCTTTTAATCTGACCAACATGTGAACCCCAAAGGACCGACTCAATAGCATACACCCTGCAGTGAAGCGCTACCTTAAGAGACTGTAAGGGCTGATGCTGTACGTGAATAGCAACACCATTTGTATCTGTTAGAACAATACAGATAGCAGGGATCATCTTGAACAATGGTTTATTATAACTGTAGGATGAAGATCACCATCAGAGGGGAGAGCCAATATGCAGTAGTGAAGTGAAAGTGAAATATTTGTCAGATATGGTAACCCATTCCCAAAATGTGACCTCTGCATTTAAGCCATCACTAGTAAGGAGTGAACACACACTGCATGTCAACACACACACACATACCCAGAGCAGTGGGCAGCACTGCTGCACCCAGGGAGCAATCAGTAGTCGGGTGCCTCAAGGGTACTTCAGTTGCCCTGCCTGCTGGTGCTGAACCTGAACCAGCAACCTTCCAATTACAAGCTTAACTCACTAACCAGAAGGCTACAACTGCTCCTCGATTTGCATTAAGGAAAAAAGCAGACCTCATGAGTGTGTTATGGGTAGCAGCAAATCCAAGGAGCTTCTAAGGCTGAATCCAGAGGTAACTGGGATCTAAAGGATAGGAATCAGTGAGGGGTGTTTAGATGTCTGTAAGCATGCACTGGTATGGGTTAAGAGGAGGCAAGAGCAGATGTGGCACAAGAGGATGTAAGAAGATAAAGATAAGGGCCTTGCTTAAATAGACTTATGCCAAATCTTGATCATTCAGATAAATTTGGAGATTTCTGGAGAATTTTTTGGATTTTTGGAGATTTGGTTTTCCCTGCAACAACAGTATTTCCAACAACAGAAAACACTATTACGAAATTCACATTTTCAGCAATGACATATAAGTATACAATAATGTAGCATTAACAAACAACTATGGCTTCTCCTTTCACACATTCTACACGTGATAATGAACATATAATGACATTTCTCATCACATTTACCAGCATTTACACCACTCACATATAGCATTGTCAGATTAGCAAACACGCAAAGAGAAATAGCACAGGTAAACTTACATAACACTGCATTACCAATAACACTCTAGTGCTAATAATAGTGGACATAACTCAACTAATTTATTGTTATCATCCGTTCTCACTCTTATGAGATGCACATGAGCGCACTATACAATGGAATCTGGCTATGGCAATCTGGCCATGTTTGCAATAAGTTTTAAGCAGGGGTTCCAAGGTAATGTATGATGTATAAAGTGCAGCCTATCCATTGTATTATGATTTGAATCCTAACAAATTTAGTTTTTAATATTTTGCTTTAAAGGTAATTTAATGTTTTGATATATGTTTTGTTTTGATTCATTAATTTTTTACGTTTTGGGACAAATGTATGTTTCCATGAAGGTACGTAACTATGTAAAATTGACATCTGAGCTATTGCAATGAGCTGCCACGAGGTGTCAGTGTGTGTCAGTAGGATAGGTGATTTGGTACGCTACATAGACAGTTCCAGCCTATACTAAATAAAAAAACCCGTAGAAAAAGATTTAGTTTATTTATTGTGACAACTTAACAGTGCTGCACTTGTGACACATACATATGTGGATAAAATAATATAATCATTAATTGGCTATATAAGCCTTAGTGTTTCTGCTTGACAAACTGTTCTTAGTAATTCCTATTGAATTACTAAGAATCAGTTTTTAACTATAACTTGTGACAATTGGTAACAAATGACAGAAATGAAACCATGCCAAAATGTGACAAAAAGGTCACAAACCATCTGCATTTTTAATAGATTTCCATTCATATTCAAACATTCTTAAATATATTCTCGATATCAGGAAAAACAGAAATAGATTATGTGCTGTTGGCAAATGATGACATAAAACCAAAGCCAGTGTACATTCCACCCTTCTCCATTCAAACATCTGTCTTTCCACTGGCTCATTATGATAGACTGAAGTCCGGGGTCAGTTAGGATAAATTAGTCATGTGACCAGAGCAGCCCATGCAGAATCTGCACACCTAAAGCTGTTTCACGTTTTCTGATTGGTCCAGACCTTTTCTTCTCTTGTCTCCTTTGTCTCTTAGCTGACACCCTCAACATTTATGGCAGAGCTTCTAAAAGAGCGTCTCTATGGTGATTTGTTGGCCAACAGAGTGCCACACTGATGTTTGGGAGAGAAAGAGTGGCCATAAAGCGCGTCTGCTGTGGTCAGATAGGGCTTGACAAACATGCTACGAACAAAATGTTTGATAGGTATGTTCGTACGTAAGAAAACATTCCATTATTTCATAATTAAAAAAAATTCTACATATCAACTTTAATTTCATCTAATCAAAATCATGCAATGCTTTTTTGGTCATAGTCAAAGTCAAATATGAGGATAATTTGTATTCTCTGGTCAAAAGAAATAGAATGTGGGTCCTCTCTTCTATCCTGATAAACAGCGACCTGTGGTGTCTTACGATATCATAGATATAACTCTCTAGGAGGCTGAAGGTTTTATTTTCTTGTGCACAGTTGGATTGTGACAGTAAAACCATAGTTACTCTGTATAACCACTATTTATGCTGTACCTTAAATTGTAAAATAGGATCATAGATATTTGATCAGCCCAGTGTAACTTCAGGGTAAATTTGTCATGTTAAGGCATGAGTTGAATCATTGGAGAATATGTGAACATTTCAATCAAAACATGATTTACACATAAAATTTTGCTTTGAATCATAGAGCAGTGTTGACACATCTTACCCCACTATCCCCTAAAGGTTGCTTTGATTGTCAGTCTTTAATCTTTGAGAAATAATGCATATCACACAGGAACTAAGGTTCTTTTGATACTTTTCCAATATGAAACATTGTAGAAATGGTCAGAATGCATGAAGCATGATTAAAATTAAAGAGCCAAACAAAAACAAAACCTTTCCACAATCTTTATGTCAGGTGACCTTTCACAATTTAATAAGCTCCTCTATTTATCAAAGAGCATGGTGTAAAACCTTTAAAAAGGTTATGTTCTCCAACAAACCATATTTGACAAAAACAAATGATAACAAAATAATACATTATGGATAACACTTTATGCAGTCCACAGAGTATTGATTTTCAGTGCGGGTTTTTCTGGGAAGATTCCCTACCTCTCCCCTACATGTAGGTCATAGTCCTTTTGTAGGCCAGAATACTATTTGACGTTGTCATGCCATTCACAGAATTCTAATGTTGCCATGGAAATGTGCAACAAGAAGTGGTGGTGGCAGGCAGCAATGGATGTGAAGAAGAGGAGGAGGTAAATGCAAAAAAGGGCTTGTCACTGAATTGAAGTATAATGCTGAAGAAAGGAAGATAAATGTCTGTATGCTTTTGTTGGGTCTGAGCACATGATAGCTCAGGACTGATTAAAAGGAGCAGCTGGCTTCATGTAGCATGTGGATGGATCCAAAACGAAAGGGAGGGACTTACTGGAAAATGAAACATGACTTGTTGATTTGTTTTTGCTCCCACTCATTGCTCTTGATGTTTCATGTGTGCATGTGTGCAGCATGACTTTATAACATTAAAAATTTAACATTAACTTTTTAAGCCACTTTGATAAGCCCAAAAACTGTAAAGTAAAATAATTGCTAATGATTTGCTGCTAAATGTTAAGACAGGTTTGTCATGTCTTTGTCAAGATAAACCAGAGTAAGAAAAATCACCAACAAGATCTTGTTAATGTCTCAATTATTTCTCCTAGACAACGAGATTAAATGAACAACAAACTTTTAAATTGCCTGCTTGTCAGGATTTTCAAGATCAAAAACTCTGGTAAGTCCTAATAAAAATCAGACATAAAAATACAACTTCTGAGCATATAAATTACCCTCTGGGAATATATGTTACAGGTTAACAGAAAATCATAGTCAAACTCTCCCATAATTCATTGGAATCTCTGCACAGCTATCATGGATCTAGCCAGGTCAATTAGAAGCACTAATCAGCTGGTTAGTAAGTGATTAAATATCTACCTGACAAAGCAAGTGTTTAAAGGCAACTCTCTGCTTTTATTCAAACTGTGGTTGTCTGTTGCTCTGGGTTGCCTTTGGAAAATGCCTAAACTTCTCCTCCCACGAAAGCAGCAATAGTCATTTAAGCTTAAGGCAGTGCTGTATTTTATGACCCACGATTCATTGTGCTTTCTTCTACATGCAAGAGCATTAAGTGAGTCAGTCAACGTGGCTGCCAACTGTAGGTGTTACAACTGGGCAATGGAACTCTTCCTATATGTGCAGGAGGTTCTACATAAACAAAGTGTAACAGAACATTACACAAAACAAAACAGAAAAAACATTAACTGACTTGTCTAATAATGTGCTTAGTTCCCCTACTGCATTGCATTTGTAATGTTGCACATTTTCCTAGCTGCATTCAAAATCTGCTTTGTAGGAGTCTGTGGTGAGCAAGGTTGGGCCACTGAGCCAGTAAGTGTGTGGTCACTGCAGGCTGTTAAGGCTTTTGTTAAGGCCCAGGGGAGTCATACATTAGGGGAATTCTGCTGGAATTCTGAATGGCTGATTCCTGATAGAATTCCTAAATGACTCAATTTATTTTTTTCATGTATTTTATTTAATGTTATATTTTTTATATTTAATTGAATATTATTTTATTCCTAGGCCTTAACATAATATTAAATAAATTGTATGATAAATCATTAAAAGTCCTAATTAAAATGACCATTTTTTAAAAATCACATGCAAAAATCTGATTTTTCAAATAAAACACATTGTTAGACCAATTTAAAAATGTCTACTTCAAATGACAATTTAGCATTACAGTTTTATTTTCTGTGTGGGATCTTGCGGCGACAATCTAGAGACTGATGTGAGATCCTGCCTACAGTGAATACTAATAGCAGCCTTTCTTTGACACCCTGGTGTACACTGTGCATTAGTGATGTCACTGCTTTTGTTGTTCTCTCTGAAGAGATGTCTTCTAGGACACTGAAGCTTTATAGAGATATTTTAGTGCAAAAAGATTAAAAATGTTTTTTTAGAAATCACTAGTTTAATTAACTAGTACTACTCTAATTACTAGTTAATAACTAGTTTGTGCAAGATGCATATGAACAAAATACACATATATATATACACTCAAAAGTCCAGTCAAAAGTTTGGAAACACTTGACTGAAATGTCAGATTAAAAGTCTTTTAATCTGAAGACATTTGATTAAACGTTAAAAATGTAAAAATAAAAAAAAAAAAAAATTTTACCAACATAATAATTTCAATTATTAGAAAACTAACAAAAACTTTAATTAGTTAAAAACTTTTTTTAAATAGATGATTTGGACCAAATATTAATCTAAAATCTCTAGGTATTCCTCAAGAAACTGGGTGATGGAAATAAAAGTAAAAATATTGAATATAATTGATATATCCTATTTAACTTATTTTTAATTTTCTTTATCACAACATAATTCCTAAATTACATTTGTGCTTTTTCATAGTTTTGATAATTTACTATATTCATAAATTAAAATGACAAAGTATGTTTCTATATATATATATATATTTATTTTGTTGAGATTAAGCTTAATCCATGTGGTAATGTATATGGTAATGTATGTAAGTGTTGTGGCACTTTCAGGTGTGTGTATGTGAAGTTTGCCCACTAATGGGCACAAACAAGAGGCATTTTGCAGATCTCCTGCTGTTCTTGATGCCAACTTTCACACTGCTTGCGCAAGAAGTCTACTTTAATAAATGAGATCCATTAGCATCACAAAGTGTAGTGCTAAAATTACGGCCAAGCTGGTGGGCTGGACATCCACAAGGGGGTCTGTGCTCACCTCCTTCCCACACTCTGAGACACATGCTGAGGAGAAGGAGCAGCACAGCCTGGGTGAGACCGATTTGGATATGGATGTTACACTTGCTAACTGATGGACGGAGCCAGTGTAAGCCAGTATGTTGAGTTACACACAGAGAAAGTGAATCACAAATGCAGATGAAAACTCACCTGCATCTGTGTCATTCAACAAGCCAAGGCACACATCAAACAAACGTATGGATGCCTGATTGCGACCAGCTAAATATCAACATATGGCAAGTAGCAGAAGGGGCAACTATAAACATATATGTAAGTCAAATCATTTATTACATACTACAACTGTGAAAGTACAACTAATACTAATTGTACCAAGTTTTTGTAAGATGTGCAGTTGATTATATACTTAAAGAACTACATTTAACATTTTTACAATAGAATAAGGAACTTAGAATTGAGGAACACAGGTGACTAAATAAAATTCTGCTTTTCTGTTAAAAAAGGAACTGGACTCTGAGCACCTGATGTAACATCAAGTTATGTTTTCTTTTTGGTTTGAATTCTTCATGCCATTATTTCCTCTTGTCCAGATATGAAGATGTCCACATTGCTTTTTGGAGTTATTTTGGCTAATGTGATGGTAAGTTTAGATTCTAACATTTTGATTGTAGATCTTTGAATCAATTACATTTTTAACTGCTTTATTTATTTCTGAAAGAAGGTCATTGCCTAATTAGCCTAATTTGCTTGTTTTAAAATAAAGATTGTGGGTATGTCGGACAAAGCAGGATTTTCAAGTAAGTAAATGTTGTACTTTGCAATATAAGCTTACATGTTAATGTAACTGACTATCAGTTTTGAATTTTGATATTCCAATACCCCAATACACTTGTTTAAATGTAACATGTTGCAGTATTGGTGTTTGCTGGTTGTTATTTAATAGATTTTACAGACAGACAACACAATCTAACATGGAAACTCATGTAATAATGGTAATAGGGTCATGATCTTATTAGCTCATTTTTTAAAGATTTTCAGAGTTTTACTTTTGGAGGGACAATAAATCTTAGAAATTATTTGCAGAAGGCCTGCCCAGCTAATAATGTTGACATTGTATAATAAATAGGCATTGTAATAATGTTATTGCTTTGTTATAAGAATGCTATTTAAATATTTTTATTTCTGTAAGATTTTAAATGTTCCACCAAATACTTAATACCGTTTTGGTATATATGATATATAACATTTAAAAAAAAGCCAGTTAGCCAGTGGTCTGAGAATGTTCCCTGTTAGCTGGGTAGATCCTTAGCAGGGATCCAACGGGTTAGCAAAGTAGTGCAAAGTAGTTAAAACATCAATTCATCCTTTGCATGGTCTTTTTCAGATTCTGCCAACTCAAATATTCTGATCAGTCAAAATTCAGTCTTCCAGCTTGTGAACACATCTTTCAGTTTTAATCAAGCTCTGCATTACTGTAGAGGTCAGTTTAGTGACCTCACAGCCTCAGGGATCAAAGAAGATGAGAAAGGAGCCAAGCAGTTGGTCTCTACATCTAACCTGAGAAGCCCCATTTGGTTTCAAAGCAGCAATAGACAGAACCCAAAGGCCCCTCAGGCCCATTCCAAGAAACGTAAGTATGGTTGTAGTTCAACTGGTGATCCTGAAGCTGAACTGGTAGAGTGTAGCATTAGCAGCACAAAAGTGATGGGCTTTGAGTCCAAGGGAATACGCATACTGATAAAATGTAAACCTTGAATGCACTGTAAGTTGCTTTGGATAAAAGCGTCTGCCAAATTTATGAAGTTCTAGCTTTGAGCAGTAAATATTTACTGTAATGTGCCTTGATTTTCTTATACAGCAACTCATACTGCAGACAGACAGACCAATATATACATACTAATTCCTTACAGGAAAATCTTGATTTTACACAGTGACCAAATTGTATGGCTAAGAGTAACATTTTGGTGACATAAGGAACGGAATAGCCAATTTCTCTCTTCCTCATTTCGATGCATAAATTGCTAATCTCTCTTACACTTGACAGAAACTATCTTCCCAGGTTTATCTTTCAAGTCTAAGGATGGCTTTGCTCGTGTGAATGCTACTTTCCCATCGCTGTCCGCTGTGAGTGTTTGTGTACGCCTTCAGTGGGACCTCCAGAACAAGAACGTATCCACTGTTTTCTCATACGCAGCGCCTGTTTTCAACAATGAATTTCAGCTTAGAGGAAACATAGACAAGTCAAAACTAAGCAGTGCTGCAAAAATGGTGCGGCTTGCACTTCTCATTCAAGGACAACATCATCCTTATAAAGCTGAGCTACCCCTTGACGAAAACTATCATCATGTTTGTGTCACATGGCATGAAAGTGATGGGTTTTGGGCTATTTATGTGGATGGAAAAGAAGGCAACTCAGGGAAAGGGACACCCCATCTCCGCAACATTCATGGAGATGGGATATTTATAGTGGGACAAGACCAGGATTCCTTTGGTGGAACTTTCACAGAGCCTTTTGTTGGAAACTTGACTGATCTAAACATTTGGGATGTATCTTTGGAGTTAGAACAGGTGCAGACACTTTACACTTGTTCACAACTGGCCAATCACAGAGCGATCTTCAGATGGGAGGACTGGAACCTTACTGTCCATCCATCTGTTAAGAATGTGTCTGCCACACTGAACTGTACAGGTTGGCTAATTTATATTTAATGATTTTGTCTAATCCACCAATTACTTGAACTGAAATAACAAACTAAGTGGCATGATACTTGACCTTACTTTTCTCAGCATTTTTTAACTTTAAAACCAAGGCTATTGTTTGTGAAAGCGTGAAGCCAGTTACTCAAATTCACACAGGTGCCATAGCAGAGTTACCACAGGTGTAGGTGTAATGGAAGTGTAATGTAATGGAAATGGAAGAGTAATGTAATTCTGCTTATATTCATGAAACGTTTTGCTTTTAAATTGCACTTGCACTATTTGGTTGAATATTTTAAACCACTTGGTTTAATATTTTGCTTTGTGTAGGTTAAGTGTCCAAGGCAATTATTGGCACATATAATTTTTCAATAAGTCTATTTTAGTTTATTTGATTTTCATCAAAGTTTCTATTTGTTTACAGTGGATGTAATGTTTGTGTGTTTCTACAGAGTCCCAGATGCCAACACAGGTACCAAAAGATAAAAACTGTGATGTTTTTAGTGTCCGGTCTGATGGTCAGCTTCAGTATAGCAGTGTCCCCTGTACACACACCTATCCTTTCATCTGTAAAATCAGTAAAGGTGTGTGTGTACTGTGTATGTATGTGTGTGTGTATGAGTTATGAAGTTGGGCTCTGGTTAAGATGTTTGATGGTGCATGTTTTAGTGTAGTTGAGTCTGACAGTGTTCTCTGGCCACAGAACGCTACCAGAAGATGAAAGAAATCAAAGAATCTTTGATGTCCAACCCAAGTCCCTTCATGCAACGTCTCATGCAGCATGGCATGGTATGGTTACCACACACCAGCACCAAATTCAATTCAATTGTAAAATGCTTAAGTGCACAACTGTTTAAACAAAATATTTATACACCATCATCCCACGTAACAAAAAAACAAAACAATGATCAGGCAATTAATAAATACTTAACAAATTATAACAATGCAAGAGTAATAACACACACTGCTTATCAAAAGTTTTGGGTCATTTGACTGAAATGTTTCTAAAAGATTTTTGATTCTGAAGGCATTTGCTTAAATGTTCGAAAATATTTTTGAAGAATAAACTAAACTAATTGTGCCAAAAAATCAGAAACTGGGTGATGAAATGCCAAGAAAGCATTTTTGCAGATTCTAGGGAAAGGGTGGCAACTGTGAGGATGTAAAAATATAACAGTTTAATATATTTAAAATTGTCTTTAGTCACAACATAATTCCCAAAGTTACATTTTTGTTATTGTATTTTGATGAGTTTACTAAAATGTGGAATAAATTTTATAAAGGAATGAGTAAGTGACCCTAAACTTAGTATAATACAAAGAAATATAAAATGAAGATATAAATGCAATATGGAAAAAAAACAAACATTTTTTTGCCTTCAGCCTTGTTTTTTTAAAAGCAGAGAACCCTTCTGTTTTTTACTGTTTATCTAACCTGTATTGTGTCCTGTCTGTCAGACTGCAGATGATGTGTTCTCTGATACTATAGAAGGGCAGAGCTGGACCTCAGTTTCGCATCTGTTAAATGTGTCTGAAGAGGCTGTTTTGATGGAGCATAAACAGCTGGAGGGCAGAGACATGATTTCTCTGATGCACATTCTCTCTCGGGTTGCTAATCTGCCCAGTGCAGCCAACCAGAGCTGCCAAGATGCTGAGAGACTCGGTCAGAGCTTCATCAACCTGGCAGATTCTCTCATCAGCCAAGACAATACAAGTACATGGCACAGCATCAAAGAGGTAAATGACCAACACTTTATAATGACTTTCATTATTTTTATACCGTACTGTGCAAAAGTCTTAGGTGTGCAAAAGCCACGTTAGTATTTTCATCACAAAACAATGATTTTAAGCCAGTTAAGCCATATTTTGGTGCAAGTGAAAATATCAGTTTACATTTCCAAACATTGCCATTATAAGTGTTATAATCTAGTGAGATATTTGTATGCACAAGGAGTCTGACACCAGTCAGTGCTCCACACAGAGATCTGATCTCACCATCATCAAGTCTGTCTGAGATTACGTGAAGAAACAGAAACAACTGAGGCAGACTAAATCCAAAAGAACTCTAGCAATGTCTTCAAGATGCTTGAAGAAACCAACTAGTTCTTTCCCATTTTATTAACACCTTTTTCTTCATGTAATACATAACCTTCTGCCATCCCAGCCTAATATGTAGAGACAACTGTAATTAACAACTGGTTGTTTTTTCCGCTCTTCCAGAAAGTATTACCTTTAATAACAAATCTGTTTGTTTTAAACTTCAGGTAGTGAAGGGGCCAATGGCTGTGATACAGAATATAGACGTCATGGTGACTAACCTCAACTCTCTTCTGATAAATGACACAGACCATGTGCAGATACACAGCAAGAATATCAGTGAGTTATACAGTCATGCAGACAAATAAAAAAAGAACCAGGTCAAGCACAAAACAAATAATATCTTTTGGCATCTGCTTTCCAGAACTGCAGGTCCAACAGAAGAGTCTGTCTAAAGCTTCTAGTGTTTCTGAGTTTTGTGGGACAGATGAAGGAAATCGTGACTGTATTTTTGTCCCAGCTAAAGAAATGAAGAAACTTAATAATAATGGTGGGCTATATTTCAAACTGCATTTTATTCATGAAATATCACATTTATGTAGCAGTATCTTGTATTCTGTTTTGATTAATACTGTTAAAGGATTAGTTTAGCCCAAACTGAAAATTCTGTTAAATAGCCCTCATGTTGTTCCAAATCTCTTTTTGTGTGGATGTCTGTGAAATTGCTTTAAAGGAAGTAATACCACTGGTGGCAATTGGTGCTATGATATACAATACTTAAGGTTATGATGCTTTTGATAAACACAGCCCTGGATGATCTTTTATTTATAATGAATGCGGACAATGCTTTAAGAGTTTTAAAGACATGGTAGCACCATTAAAAGTATCATTAAAGTATCTTTCACTCCAATGAGCTGTTAACCACTGAGAGCGGATCAATGAGTCATTGAATTGATTTTAGGAACCAGCCCCATATCACGCTCATCATATCTTGATCATTCAGTTTGGTTTTGTGGCCTAGATCAACCAATTGAAAAGATTTGATTGCAAAAAATGATTGTTTCTAAATTAGATATCACTAATAAACCCCTATAAATTTCACCAATGAGAGCTGTCATATGGCTTCAGATAAACAACGCACAGGCTGAATGGACCACTTTTATCATATTATTATATTTTCATTGTTTTCATTGAAATTGCATCGTACAATTGTACCACTGACTAGTACAATTTTCCAAAATCCTGTTTTCCATGAGAAACACAAAGTTAGGCATAAGTCTGAAACAACATGTGGGTAAATAAATTACAGATTACTCTATTAAGCAGAAACTTTTACCAGTTTTCTCCCTTTGATGTATATTCATTGTTCTTGTTTAGGCTTCAAAAAGGTGATTTTGTTGAATACATGGTACAGCCCTGTCAAATGTTTCTCAGAAACACAGAACATTACCCTTACACCTAATACCAGTAACAGTTCTCTGAGGTAAGACATGACCAGTTCAATCCATAATATACAGAGAAGCGCTTCTTAAACTGTGTCCTCTCTCAATGTAATGTAAAATGTATTGTATATCAGACATCTGGAGACAGTCTTGATATCATCAATCATCTCCAGTACAGTGTTGGGAGATGGACAACAAGTCAGCATGGCTGTAAATTTCACACTCCAGCACATGAGTGGTATATACGAGGTATTTCATGTGCTATTTTTAGACACTATTTTCCCTTACCTGAATGACTAGTTAAAACACTACTAGTTGAAACATGACTATAATGGGCCTTACATGAGAAATAATATGGCAAAAGGTGTCATGTTTTCTGTTATAATCTTTGTGCTTGTCACAATGTTTCCCTCATTCTTTCTCTAGAATACTACAAGGAAATATGAACATGTCTGTGCATTTTGGGATTTTGACTTGACGTGAGAGATTTTGACATTCTGTTTTTATTGTTTAGGTCCATTCCTTTTAATTTTTTATCTAAATCTTGTTCTTTTGGTTTTATGCCTCAGGCCTGAGGGAGGAGGGTGGTCCACAGAAGGATGTTCCATTATTTCTAGTCAAAATAATTCTACTTCCTGTTCCTGTAACCACACTACAAATTTTGCTGTGCTGTTACAGGTCTATGAAGTTGAAGTAAGAGTGTTTCCTCCACGTTACCCAACCTGTTTTGTCTGATTTCAGATGAAGCCAAACATATTATGTCATTATTGTTTAGTTATGATTTAACATAATTAAATATAAAAGCTTGCCTATGACAGTAATTATTACTGAAAAGTTATATGGATTTGTGAATTCCATTTTATTTAATTCTGTTTTCTTAAATTAAAATTCAATTCAAAATCTCACTTAATTAAATTTCTGTTCAAATGTAGGAACATTTAAAAGGCATTCTCAATTCAATTCAGAATAACATACAGTTTTGGTGAAGAGTTGCCACTATTTTAACAGTGGTGTAATATGTGTACTAAGACACTGTTTGTGTATTGTAGAGAAGTGACGAACACAACACCATCCTACAGATTCTGAGTTTGACTGGCTCTGTAGTCTCTCTGTGTGGACTTATCATCACATTTATTCTCTTTGTTGCTGTTGGGTGAGTTTAATTACAGTTTGTAGAAGTTTGAGTTTGTCTGTGATTCCCAAACTCATGTTTAAAGTATGTTAACATGCAATATTAGTGTTCTGATTATACAAAAACTAATTTGCTGTTGAACAATGATCATACCAGGTGGTTCGCCTGTTGGAGTTATATTATTTCTTTTGCCCTGTCTCCCTCTAGTGTTCCGAAGTCAGATCGTACTACTGTTCACAAAAACCTCATAGTGGCGCTGGCTTTGTCTCAGTGTCTCCTAATTTTTAGTGGCTGGGCTGCTGGAAACAAGGTGTTATTCCTATAACATATAAGTCATTTCTGACATACTGATGTATTTTACTATTATAATATTCATTTTTGAGTTGCAGGACAATACAGGCTACAGTAAATAAATAAATAAAGTAGGTTAAAGTGCCAGGAAATCAGTGATGTCATCATTTGCATAATTATATTATATATATTTTGTTATTATAATATATATTATGCTGTATGTTGGTTTTGAGCAGGAAGCCTGTTGGTTGGTGACAGTCCTCCTCCATCTCTTTTTCCTGTCATCTTTATGTTGGATGCTGGTGGAAGGACTTCTGCTGTGGAGTAAAGTTGTTTCCGTTAACATCAGTGAAGAGAGAAGAATGAAGCTGTACTATGTGCTGGGCTGGGGTGAGAATTCTGCATGTGTGTGCATAATTTGAGTAATGTTGTGTATGGTTAACTTGCCTCACATGCTGTGTCTCTTTTAGGGCTGCCTGTTGTTATAGTGGCTGTAACCTTGGCAGTTACTTTGGACCATTACAAAGCAGAGAATTACTGCTGGCTGAACATCCAGTCTGCTGTTATTTGGGCTTTTGCAGGACCCGTGTTATTTGTTGTGTCCGTACGTATGTTACAAGCGTACAATTCTTCAGAATAAATGTGTGACGAGTTTACATTGGAGGCTGATATCTGATTTTTCTACCATGTCTAAATGTTTTAATGTAGTCAGAGCAGCACATAAGACTTTATAACAATTAAAAATCTGTTAAATGAATAAATGCACACATGAACACTGGTGCTCATTTCACACACAAACAAGACATATCTTAAAGATATGGTAGCACAAAAATACATATATAAAAGGTACAGTAGCTGTGCATTTTAGGGGTCACATTGTGGTGTAAAGTGGTTTTGGAAACTACAACATGACTGTTTATGGCACAAAAAAAGTACTAATTCATCTGTATATGATTTTATACTCTTTAAATTTACATTATGAAGTAATTTCTCATGTTAGACATGGTTCTCCTTTGACAGGTCAATGCTGTGGTGCTTTTTCGGGTTGTCATGGTTACAGTGGCCAGTGCACGTCGCAGAGCAAAAATGCTAACACCCAGTTCTGATTCCAAACTTCACACACTTGATCTTACATGGTGATTGTTTTAATATTACTATTTAAAATCTTAAAACAGTGGTTGAAATAAAACAGTAGTTTAGAAAAAATACAGAACGAGAGAAAGAGAGAGAGAAGAGGAAATGTCAGCCAGTCAGGGAATTCAGTTTTCCTCATTATTGCAGATATTTCTCTATATTTCACCAGCAGTTTTGTTTTTATCTGTCTGCGAGCTTCTCTTTCTTTGTGTCTTTATCAGCCACCGGGACTGGTGATATGACACAACTGTAAAAAACTTTCCACAGTAACTTTCTGTCCTGTTGATGTGAGATTTTGTACAATGAAACAGTGAACATGAAGTAGAAACATTTGTATAATTAGCTAGCTAAGTTTTAAGAAGGCACATACATGTTATTTCTATTATTAGGTCAATCACTATCAGACTGTTGTACAGCTAAGTAGCCACACATAAGCATATTTACACCCTTTCTATAATTCTAAATACTAAAATATGACCATTTAATTGTGTGTGTGTGTGTGTGCAGGGCAGCAACACGGCCAGTGTTAATCTTGTTGCCAGTATTAGGTGTTACGTGGCTGTGTGGAGTGTTGGCACACTTATCTCTTGTTGTGGTTTATCTCTTCGTCATACTCAATGCTTTTCAGGTAATACAAAACACAACAGAGAGAGAGAGAGAGAGAGAGATACTCTAGTTCACACTCCCTCTTTTTCTTTTGTTTTCATGTAGCTCTTTATGCTTTATGCTTTATGTTGCATTTTTTCTTTCTTTAATATTGAATGAATAAATAAATGAATGAAATAATTAAACAAGGCTGTAAACAACTTCTGTTAACCATAATGTAAAGCAAAAATATTATCTTATTTCCCTTTAGGGTCTGTACATTTTCCTGGTATATGCAGTTTACAACAGTGAGGTATGGCAGTTTATACTATATTTGTACAAGAAAACTACATCCTTTTCTAATAAACTGTAACGTACCAACTTTGAATGCTAATGTAGGTGCGGAATGCAATAAAAAGAATTCAGGAGAAACGAAAAGCTTTGTCATTTACAGTAAGACATTTTTTAAACTTTTTTTACTGAGTTATCAATAAAATGATGTGCTTTTTTAAATATTGGTCTCACTTCTGGTGTCACTTCTTCTTGGAGAACTGCTCTCAGCCTATCAGCTTCATGCCCTCTCAGAAATCTCCCAGTGTATCATGGGTACACAGTCTGCCAACTCAATCCAGCCCAGACAGCAGTGAAAGCTCAACTCCTATGACCAGCTCCACAGCCAGCTCTCTCGTCTTTAAGAATGGTGTGTAATACATATATTTACAACTGTTTATTTATTATTGTTATTTTCTCAAGGCAATCAAAATGCGAACAGTATGGTGTATGTTTAATTTCACCTCTCTGTGCAACAGAACGTTTTCAAGAGGACAACATTGTGAGTTTCTCACTAAAACCAGCCAATGGAATTCAGGTTAGCTGCAAACTGCAAAATAGTAAAAAAAAAATAGATGTTTATTTTTTATTGATATTACAGCAATAATTCTCATTTCAGGTGGTTCAGCTGACTGCCTTTAAGCCCTCAGGTAAGGAACTGTATTTTATATAATATTAAAATACTGTTTAGAAAATATTTCAGAGTGAAGTAGAATGCAGTGTGAAACAGAGGTCAGCTGAAAATAAAAGGTGTTTTAGAGTCAGAAAGTTTAAAGAGTGATGGATAATATATAGACCATACTAAGAAAGACCATATAAAGAAAGAAGACCCTATTAATTTTTTTTTATAATTTTTTATTTAATGATGACTTTAGTAAAGTAAATGTGATGTGATGAATGCAAAAGCTGTTGACAGCACTATGCACATTGATCCTCTAGGGGGCACAGTAGTTCTTTACAAATTCCATTATGAACCTCTTATTCCTGATTCAAGGATCAAAATATTTGATTTTCTTATTTTTTTTGCTTTACCTCAGGCTGTTGAGGGGAATGTTACACTATGCTACATAGACTCAAGACTTGTCCTGGAATGAAGACAACTCTATGTAATGGAATGCCATACCACACACACACATTTGTACAGCTATCTTTGTGAGGACATTAATTGACAATGGAATCACTAGCCCCTTACCCTAACCTTAACATCCCAATTAACTGCCTAAACCCAACCCTTACCCCAAACCTAACCTTAACCTAGTTCTAACTCCATCCCTAAAACCTAGTCTTAACCCTCAAATAGCCTTTAGAGGAGTGGCAGAAAGTGAGAACTGGCTTAAATGTCCTCATATTACTTGTTTTGTCCTCACTCCGATGGTATAATTGGTCACATTGTTCCTCACAAAATAGATGTGCAGGTACACACACAGTTTGAGGAATTTGGAAATTCTCCAGGCCTTCTCACTCCCAGGGCTGATTATGTGTTAAGTGAATGAAGCCTTTAATAAGACTGCAACCAACATTACACATAAAGCCCTTTTACACATCTTTATAATGTTGCAAAGATGTTGTGGCTGAACACAGAAACATCATGCTTAAAATTGACAGTGAGCTTCATCACATCATTATTTGTGACCAGACATCAAAAAAGTGTTGTTAGTGACTGAATGTCTTTGGATAAGAGAGATTGGCCTATCCATAGTCATTCCTATTCAGTATTCTGATAGATTCAAAATCAGAAGACTGTGGACATTTAAACCTATCAGCTGTTTTATCTTTCTCAATGGACTGCACAAAATTTCAGTGTATATATTCAAACTCTATAAACAATGATTAATAACACTTTAAATATTTTATTTAATCTTTATATCCACGCTCAACTGTCAAATGTACCAGTAATGAATTGATTGTGAACATTGTCCTATGTGAGTGTAGAAATAAGTTTTTTACATAAATTCTGAAAATTTGCTTTGATAGTGCCATATTTTATTGGGCTTGTATGCTGTTATTCTGCTACTTCAAATAATGAACAAATGTAAAAATATTTTAATAGGCATACAATATTTTTATACAATGTTTTTTTTTTTTAGCATAGAACAGTGTTGTATTACGTTGTTTTAAACTCTCACAATTAAAATGAACTGTGAAAAGAATATGTTATTTGTAAAAATATCATTTTGTGAAATGCAAAACACCAGCTCAAACCTTATTATTTGACCTTAACATAACATCTTTTCAGTTTATTATTTGTGGTTTAAAAAAACCCCGGAGAAATATGTATTAAATTTGATTATTATAGCAGATGAAAATAGAAAAATAGCCTTCCTAAAGGTTTCAAATAGAATTTAAAAGACACACTCTCTGTTTATGAGCTTTATGAGGCAATGTATGAATGTTTCCTGACCTTCAAATAACCTGTTTTTATTGCTTCACTGAAGAGACACTTGAGAGGGAAACAGCTTTTCTAGCCACAACACTCTTTAGAAATGTGCTCATTCAAAGGACCACTGCTTTTAGACTGCCACACACACACAATCTTTCTCTTACTTTTTAAAATATATGCATTTTGTTTGCATGCTGTTAAAGTGACCAGTTTTTTCAGTTAAATAGAAAGACAAATAATGTTAATATATGTTAAATGTTAATATATATGTGTCTTAAATAACCCTGTTTCAATAATATTACAAATCATTTCAATAAATACTTTAAATTTGATTAGTTTTGAAGAGACCCTTTTAAACATTTTAAATAGCTACTGAATAAATGGATTTGACAATAAACAATATGTCTGACCATTATCTGTACAAAAGCACAAAAGAAATAAGTTCTATAACATATTAATTACAATAAAAAACATACAGGTGTGTAAATTAAACATATATGCTATATAGGCTATATAGATTACACGTCTGTAATAATTTATGTTCCAGAGAATAAACAACAGGCAACATCAATAAAAAACAGCAGTAAGAAAAAACTCAAAAGTCAAAAGATCAGTTAATATTAAAAAACACCTCTGTGTCCACCTATGATTGTCATGCTTTGAAAAAATGCAAATCATGTAATATACATGGAATAATAATGTAATACACAGTAGAAGAGTATTCAGTGTTCACTATCCACTCAATGTAGCACATGTCTTAAACGACACACACTCACGTCCTTCACTTTCAGACTGCAGTAGATCTCTTGCCATGCAGCATTTCTATCAGCACCTCTCCACACAGTTTTTTGTAGCACAGTTAATCCTCAGCCTGTACTGAGGATCTCAGGTAGCCTCAGCATGAGCTGGCTGAATCTGTCCAGATACTGAGGGTACGAGTGGAGTGTGTATTCAAGCAACACTGTTTATCTGTTCCAGAATGTTCTTCACAAACTGCTTGTTCTCCAGCAACTTCACATTTTGTTGAGAGAAACCATTTTATGATAATTTCTTATTTATCTCTGTGGGTTTATAAAGCGTTTTTGACAGGTGAATTTGTGAGTGTGTGTGTTAAGCCCTAGACTGTGTATTTATTATTTGATTGTACAGTACACAATATAGCAATATCTATAATTGCTTCTATTGATACTTTTTAATACTTTTACAAAATGCCAAAAAGGACATGTACAAAATACAAAAGCCAAAAATAAAAGCCAGACATCTAATCATACATACACCACCTTGCCTTTTTAATTTATTTTATAATATTTAAACTTTATGAATTTTCTTATGTTTAGCATTTTAAGGCTGTATATTAATTTACCAACAACACTACTGAAAACACAAGATTAGGGCTAATGGATTCAAAATCATAATTTGTTGAAATGGAAGCTGTCCATTGCTATAATGTTTTGAGTTACAAATGTTTATTTAGGATGCAGTACTCTGTCCCAATACTGCATATTACTTTGCTACATACTCCATAGTAGATTCAGCTGTATACTTATTTGGGTTGAAGAGGACAAGGAACTTAAGGCAGGCCATCTCTCTTCTGTCCACCTCTACGGGCTGTAGCCTTTTGGCCAGCTTTTGTCCTTTCTGCACTAGACTGGCCAAAGTCAGTCCTGCGTCATATAATACTGCTGACAGCTCAGTCTGCACAACACAAGTCTGCAGGAACTGACCCGGGAGCTGACACTGGAACAGGGACTGAGACAGGGACTGGGGGCACCGGCGACGGGATGCAGGTGGGACACACGGAACACAGACGGGACACAGACGGACGCTGCTGACGGGACACAGACGGACGCTGCCGACGGGACACAGACAGGTACAGATTCACCCGGAGGCTTGGGACAGACATCCCTGGGGTTTCAGGCACGTGCACGCACATCTCCAGGGGCTTGGGCACGGGCATGCACATCCCCAGAGGCTTGGGTACGGGCACACACATCTCCAGAGGCTTGGGCACGGGCATGCACATCCCCAGAGGCTTGGGTACGGGCACACACATCTCCAGAGGCTTGGGCACAGGCACACGCATCTCCAGAGGCTTGGGCATGGGCCCTGGGGGAAGAGCAGACTTCCCCTTATGCTTCTTCTTCTGGAAGCAGATACAGGAGGCTCGAGCTCAGGAACAGATGCAGGACGCTCGAGCTCAGGAACAGACGCAGGACGCTTGGTGATCTTTCCCCTCCCCCTCCTCCGGCGGGAACGTGAGATGGCCATGTACAGTGCCGGCTTAGGTGGGGCAGCGACATGCGCAACAGGATCCAGGACGGGCTCCACCACCGACTCGATGGAGTCCTGGGAGGTCCTTCTCCTCCTGGACATGGGGACCAGAGAGCCCTCCCGCTCGGAAGGGACTTCAGGCAACTCGACACTCCGGAGCGGGGCCCCAAGGGAGATATAGCCCAAGGACAGACCCTCAGCGGCTGGACCCTGACAGGACCGATACGGGACGGGAAGAAGACCCGCAGGAGGAGCTTCCTACTCCACCTCCCGACGGCACAACTCCTGCACCAGTTCCCAGATGGGCGAAATGACCAGCCGGTTGCACTCCTGTAGCGATGGTGGGTATTGGAGGCTGGCCAGCAAGCACGCGTCGACGAGGGGCTCAGCCACGTCCTTCTGCGGCGCCCCCATGGCGTATTGAAGGAGGGTCTGTCCGTCTTGGGGAGGAAAGGGCCCCACGTAGCTGCACATGTCGGCCTCTGTAGAACGCCACCACTCGTCAGGAATCACCATAGTCTGTGGGAGAAAAGAAAAAGGAAAAGAGGGGAGAAAAAAAGGCTGCCTGCTGGGTTCGAAGTGGTCGGTTCGTTCTGTCAGGATCACGGTAAACGAACCCAGACGCAGACAGCGTTAAACTGAAAAAAATCTCTCTTTATTGATAAGCAGACAAAACAACAACCCGCGAGGGGGTAAAAACAGGAACAGAACAGGCAATATAACTAGAACTAAGGAACTCCAAAAACTGAGCAAAAACGAAACTATAAACCAGAAAGGATGTAGCACAAACACAGGACGGAAAACTCGACTGGACAAAAAACATGACAAGACTCACTGCGACAGGAACCAGGAAACAAGATGCATGTCACAGGGAACAATAAACCAGATAACAAGAATGAACCAACACGAGACAGAAAATACTGGGGCATTAAATAAGACAAAGACAATGACAAACAAGTGAAATTAGCGCAAATGAAACAAGAGAACAAGGGGGTGGGGCAGGACACACGACCGGAGAGCACATGGCGAATGTAAACAAAACAGAGGCCATGTGATTCCACACGAGACAAGGACCCAGAGCATGAGTTCAGATCCCGACTCCAAGAAACAAGAACCAAGACTAGGAGGAGTCAGGATCTAAACAACATGCTCTGACACAACACACAGGGCATGTCAGGATCCTGGTAAGATAATCCAGAAAGACTCAGAACAGGAAGCCAGGACTTTGACATCTCCAAGGTCTTTATACCGTCCCACTCCCCAAACCTCTGTTGGTCATTTATTCTGTATTTAAAGGCCATGTTTTGTCAGTATCCTGACTCTGTGGATGCTAGTAAAGCTCTTATAGAACTGTAGCACTACATGTATCATCACACTTAACATTCAGGCACCTGGTAAACAACCCACAACACACCCAGACAACCTTACCCTCTAACTTTCATTGTTACACAAAAAAGCATGTACGGCACTTAAAAGGCACAATGTGTAGGATTTTTGTCTTAAAGTATCCCAAAACCATGTGCACAGTATTGTATATTTTGTTCAGTTATATACTTTATCACAAATGTTTCCAAATATTTGTAAATTCAGAGAAATTCGCAATTTTAGTGCACAGTCCCTTGTCACCTATCTATGACTTAATATGAGCGTTATTACAGGTTTATGCTTGTAGTGTCTTAGCCATGGCAACATGGCAACACAGTGACTCTCATGATAAAATGCAGAGGTTGTAGCATCTAGCAGGCTACTATGTTGTTGTTTGACACAATCGTCATGAATTATTCGTTATCGTTTGCAGCAGTTCTGTCGCCAAAGATAACTCCAAGAAACATAAACGCACAAATAAATTAAATGACCTAAGAAGAGCTGTGGACAAGAGGACAAGAATCATTATCGGTTATTATGTATTAGGCTATACATAAGTCAGCCTTTATGCAAATGCTGTGGGTATGTTGTACTTTAAGTTTGATTGCTTTGAACAGGTGAAACTGCGCTGCGTTACCCCGCCATTTAATTCGAAGTTTAATTCGGCTCTTTAAAGTATGGATTAAACACGGTTTTCAAGACCTACGTAGCCGGCGTTCTAACTAGCACTGAAATCAAAGATGGCAAGTGTTAGACATTTTTATGTCCTTTAAAAGCTAACAGGTTTCTTTAGGGGGTCATTGAGTGAGTGTGATTGCATACATGGCATCATCTTTGTAAAACATGTATTACTTTATTATAAGATCATAAAAATTATAAAACAGTAAACAAATAAGGTTTTTGATTTTTCTTTTGCAGAAGTATTTTATTGATAGGATTTCTGAGCGAAGCTTACCTACGATCCTGCGTTTTATCAATGCCACAGTCCTGATTCTGTGTGCACGTATCTCATTGTTCTGAACCGTCCTTTTGAAAAAACCCTAAATAATAACAATTAATAACATAAGAAATACATATGTCCGGCAAACCGTATTGTCTTGTTCTAAAATGATGGCACATAACATAGTGTGATATGACAGTTATATAACATGATACATATATAACATATAACATTTTCAGAATATTATAACTGACATCATAAATACACGTCTCATGAAACATTTCATTTATATTTTAATCTGCACGAACCACTATGCTCTTTATGTTATAAAACAATATGTTTTAATGATAAATGTTTGTTAATGTATAATAATGAAACGAAAGTAACAGAAGTAATCCTAACTTAAAGTTTTTTTAACAAACGTGACCCTACCTTACAACTTTAACAGGTAAGAAGCCCGTAATGATATCCGGACTCTTTATCTCCACATACAGGCCACATACACAAAGCTCCAAAGCTGTCCTAGATCTTCATCGGGTGTGAGGTTTATCACCTTGACAGATGCGTCTGTGAGAGGAAGCGTCAAACAAAAAGCGTCAACCAAACAACAAATCAAATAATTTTCTATTTGATTCTATTCACTCAGTATCACTGTATAAGCATACACATAATAAGCAATTTTATTACTATAATTAAAATAAAACAAAAAAGGCTAATTCTACTTTATGTATTTATTTCCCAGGCCTTCCTCAAGAAACCTATCAATTTACCAGGGTAACTTCAAAAATATTTGAAATCAAAAATATATCAAAACAGATGCAAAATATATCATGCATCTCTTCACCCTCTTATGCCGTATGTATGAGAATCTGATTGATTGCTGATATTAGAGCTAGCCATGGCTCATGTAGAGACATTTCAGCCTGAAAAAAAAGGATATAATGATAGAAAAAATATTATGTTATTTGTAAATAACACAAAAAATACAAAATATAATTGTTAGAAAACAGTTGACAATACGAAATATTTAAATAAAAGATAATTTCACAGATAATAATGTAAGGATAAATGGGAAAGATTTACTGTACAAAGGGACTATGTGCAGTTTTAAACATATTTGGCCTATATTTTAACAGTTCATTATTGTTACCACATGAATTATGTGTTTACAATGTACCTTTTAACAAATATTTACATGATTACGTTACATTTATTTCATTAAATTGTAATAGCAGGCTTTAAAAGCTGCTTATCTTTCTGCTTAACCAATTAAACCAAGACAAAGCCGTTTCTGCAAATAAAAATACGAACCCATATTTCTACCCACATATCCAGAAAATGAGTCAGAAATGTTGTTCCAGAAACTATTCACACTTAAGGTGTATTTAATGTGTAATCAGCAACGCACTGTTTAAAGCAATTTTATATCATAGATCAGACGAGTAGAGGTTTATAATTTTGATATTTTGAATTTTTTACGGAAATATGAATGTTCCATTTATGTCAGAAATTATTTTTGCTTTACAGGGGGACAACAGAAACTTGCAAAGGTTAATTAAAAGGAACGGCACAGATAATGGGCACGTTTTGAATTTGTAACTATAACTAATCTAAGAGCTGCACTTACCTTTATCCGACCAGCATTTGAGAACACCTCGAAGTGATCGTCTATCACTCAGCTGTAGTGAGCTATATCGGTCGGATCTAATCCTTAAAAACTGCAGAAGCGAATCTAACAGGTCTGAGATCTTCCTCAGTCTCTGAACCGTCTTCCTCTGCACTAAATCACAGCATTAAAGAGGACTTCTATGGATAGCGCGCTCATGTGACAACATCTCCAAGATGTGCTCCTGTAGTTACAGACGCGGCATTTTATTATCAGTCCAGGAAATATAAAGGGTTCAGGAATTTACATTTATCAACATTTATCAACGTACATTATCCAGAAGCAGGAAGAGTCAGATAGTGATCAAGACCACAGTCAGCACACTGTTCCAAGGCGAAGCCACAGCAGGGTGGAGCCATAGAGGAGACTTGGGCAAAGTGACCAAGGGTGCGATCTTCTGCGACGAAGATGCCCACGGTGCAGAAAGAACAAATAAGACATAAGGTGCAGGTCCAGAGGGTCAGGGTGAAGCTAATGGCTCATGAGACTAAGCTGGATATGATGATCTGGAAGACCGCAGTGAAGACCGGTGGGAGCAATGAGCCAAGGCAGAGCCACTGGGTCAAAGGACCAAAAACCTGGGCATCTCTGGATCTGCACTCAGCTGGTTAAGCTCATATCTCACAGAGAGATCTTTCAAGGTTTGATGGAGAGGTGGGGAGTCAATATCACATCAGCTAACCACAGGGGTCCCACAGGGATCAGTTCTTGCTCCTCTCCTCTTCTCAATATACACAGCCTCTCTAGGTAAAGTTATTAAATCACATGGTTTCTCATACCACTGCTATGCTGATGATACACAGCTCTATTATTCATTTCAGCCCGACGACCCCACCATTGTTGCCCGGATCTCCGCCTGCCTTCTAGACATCTCAGCCTAGATGAAAAAATGGCACCTCCAGCTCAACCTCAGCAAGACAGAACTTCTGATAATTCCGGCCAACCTATCATTAGAACACAACTTCACAGTTGAACTTGGATCATCTACTCTTACATCCACTTAGTCCGTTACAAACCTTGGGGTGGTGTTTGATGACCGGCTGAAATTCACTTCACATGTGGCAAAAATCTCTCGGTCATGCAGCTATTTGCTTTACAACATCAGGAAAATCAGACCCTTCCTGTCCGAGCACGCACCGCAGCTCCTAGTCCAAGCACTCGTAATATCAAGGCTGAACTACTGCAATGCCCTTCTGGCTGGTCTTCCAGCCAATGCAACCAAACCCCTGCAAATGATCCAAAATGCTGCAGCACGTCTGGTCTTCAATCAACCAAAAACAGCCCATGTCACGCCCCTCCTGACCTTACTCCACTGGCTACCTGTAGCCACTCGCATCAAATATAAATCTCTTATGCTTGCCTTTAGGACAATAACTGGAACCTCTCCCTCCTACCTCAACTCACTTCTCCAGACATATGTCCCCTCCTGCCAGCTACGGTCAGCTAACGAGCGGCGGCTGACCATTCCCCCACAACGAGGCATTAGATCAATCTATAAAACTTTCACCTATTTTGAGGTTTGTGATGGAACGAACTTCCAGCCTCCACCCGATCTGCTGAAACTATCACAACCTTCAAAAAACAACTCAAAACACACCTATTTCGCAGACACCTGTCTAAACCCTAATGCTCTTCTATCCTATCCTCAAAAAAAAAAAATTCCCTGTTTCTAGTCTATCTTTCTCTCTAGTAACAGAATACAATATCCGCTTGTAAATATAGCTTTGCAGACTCGTTGGTGTGCAAGACAAAATGTTCAATGCTCTCGTACTTTGTAAGTCGCTTTGGATAAAATCAGTAATGTACTGACTATATTACTGACTATTTGTCAGTAAAGGAACACATTTTGGTAGATTTGTAACACAGAACTGATAAAACTGCTTTATACACTTAGTCTTTGACTCTCCTAAATGTAAAAGTATAAACACAACATTAAATACAATTTCTATGGGATAATTATAGACTATTGAACACAGAAATGAACAGTTGATCACAGGGAACAAAATATCAGCAAATGTTGGACAACAGTATTAAACATATAGCATGTGTTTGCCACTATTTAAGAAGTACAAAAAGAGCAACTATAGCAATCCGTATATTTGACTAACCTGCAGTACAATGCATAGACAAGATGACAACATACAAAACGCAGTGTGGTTGGTAGTTTTACATTTATGTGCATTAAGGGGCAGGGTTATCTGAAATAGATTCAGAATATATAACAGAATAGCTACATTTGTACAGTTTTTAAAGAAAAACGTCTGCTGACACATGCAAAATGTTAGCATTCCACTAACACCTTCCAGTTTTCATTCTTTTTCCAGTTGATATGATCCTCATTGCATAAATTACATAAAACTCTTTTCTAACAGTGACAACAAAATATTCCTATTCTAATATTTAAGCCACAATGTGAAAATATGAATTTTATTACATAAGATTACAAACTATGTGACATAGTTGACGTTTTCTTCAATTTATATACAACCCCAAATCAGAAAAAGTTGGGACAGTATGGAAAACACAAATAAAAGTAGTGATTTCTAAATTTACTCTGACTTGTATTTCATTGCAGACAATACAACAGCACATTATTTAATGTGTTCCTCATGATTTTTGTTTTTTTTCTTAAAAAAAAACAAAACAATTCCTGTTTTGGTTCTTGCAACACATTTCAAAAAAAGTTGGAACAGTAAAGCATTTACCACTTTGTAATGTGTGCAGAATGTGGTTTTGCATTATCTTGTTGAAATATGCATGGACGTCCCTGGAAAAGATGTCTTCTTGAAGGCAGCATATTGTGCTCCAAAATCTCTATGTACTTTTCAGCATTAATGGTGCCATCACAGAAGTAAGTTACCTTTACCAAGGGCACCGACACAACCCCATACCATGACAGACCCTTGCTTTTGGACTTGTTGCTGGTAACAGTCTGGATGATCCTTTTCTTCTTTGGTCCGCAGCACACGGCGTCCATTTCTCCCAAAAATACCTGAAATACTGACTCATCTGACCACAGTACACGTTTCCACTGTGTGATGGTCAGATGCCTCCGAGCCCAGAGAAGTCGACGGCGCTTCTGGACACTGTTAACATAGGGCTTCCTTTTGGCACAGTACAGTTTTAACTGGCATTTGTGGATGTAACTACGTATTGTGGTACTTGACAAAGGTTTGCCAAAGTAGTCCTGAGCCCATGTGGTGATATTGCTTATAGATGAATGACGATTCTTGATGCAGTGCCGCCTGAGGGATCGGAGAGCATGGTTGTTCAACTTAGGCTTGCGCCCTTGTCCTTTACACACTAAAATTCCTCCACATTCCTTGAATCTTTTAATTATGTTATGCACTGTTGAAGGTGAAATAAGCAAATGTCTTCCTATCTTTCTTTGAGGAACATTGTTTTTAAACATTTCAATAATTTTCTCACGTATTTGTTGGCAAACTGGCAATCCTCTGCCCATCTTTGCTCCTAAAGGACTGGACCTTTCTTGGATGCTGCTTTTGTACCAAATCATAATTACAATCACCTGTTGACATCACCTGTTTCAAATCACATCATTATTTAACCAATTTAACTGATTACTAGCCCTAAATTGCTCCTGTTTTTTTTAAATGTGTTGCAAGAACCAAAATAGGAATTTTGTTTTTTTGAAGAAAAAACAATAAAAATCATGAGGAACACATTAAATAATGTGCTGTTGTATTGCCTGCAATGAAATACAAGTCAGAGTAAATTTAGAAATCACTACTTTTTTTATTTGTGTTTTCCATACTGTCCCAACTTTTTCTGGTCTGGGGTTGTATATATTATTCATTCTGCAATGAGGGAGTCTCTGTGTAATATATTTAGACTTTTTTAGGGCTAAATTATTGAGAACCATTGGGTGACTGTTTATGTTTATATGACAAAACTCCAGTGTGTTGGGCACAATTAACCTGGGCAACTGATCACTTGATGAGGTCAAAGTAAGATTTAAGGAACAGAATTTGCTGACTTGTAGGTACAGGTCAAAATTATATCAGTTCAATCTTACGAAGAGTTTAGAAAAAGCCATTACCATCCTTTATGGAAAACAGCTGAATGTTTTGTTAGTAGGCCCTTTCCATGAACACAGTAGAAATTAGTACTGTATGTGTGTGTATGTGATTGTCATTTTCTAGCAAAACACTTTTTAAAAACATCAAAACGAATAGATAACAATTATACAATAAAATGCTAAAATTAACAGGGTAGCAAGTGAGAGGAGAGCAAATTTAGTTAAGCAATTGCTCAGTAGTGGCTAGTTAGCTTGGGACTATTTTTTTATTTTGAAAAAAAAATCTAATTTTGTGCATTGCTATTTGTGGAAAATGACAGTCTGCTTTCTTTCATATGGATATCGCTTCACCAATGTAATGGTCAACAACAAATTGTGCAGAAATGACAAGACCCTGTTTCACAGTTGCATAACATTCACATTTATTTGGTTTCAAGCCCTAAAACATTCTAAACATGCTTTTATAACACGTATGGGTCACATTTTTCACAGGTAGTAAAATTCAGAGGTGTTTGACATGAGTTAGGAAAAGCACATCAGACAACACTCCCAAAAACACACTTATTTCACATTTATAAGTTAGGAGGTCATCCAAACACAAAGCTTAGCATGTAACACTACCACAGCAGTGGTGTTCACATGGAGGGTGTAGATGGTTTTCAGAGGTGTGTCTATTCCCTGAGATATCACTCATGCTTTAAAACCTCTCTTCTGTCTCTTTATGGTTTTCTCAAGCCCCAACATTCACCATTGTTTCTCCTATCAAAATTCCCATTTGATTATAAAAACTTCCATAGGGAACTGTCAGAAAATTCTGCTAAGTTCCCCTGGTTGTGGAGTTTTTATGTAAAACTGAGAGCACTTTGATAGTCTTTCAATTACCAATCAGTATACCCGTAACAATCAAGTGAAAGAATCTGATTGGCTGAAAAGTGTCAAAGCATTAAAATGATTACAATGAATTGACAAAAATAATCTAAACAGTTGAGAAATAATATAGTCATATTGACAAAAAATACATTTTTCATGAAAACAATTTACATACAGTGTTTACAGCTAGGAATATAATACTGTCCATTTCACACTGAGAACAACATTATAATTGCACTAAGAAATGTTCTTCAATGAAGAGTGAAGTAAACATTTTCCGGCATTTAATATCTGATAGCATTTGGGCTGTTTGATTTACTGAATGATTAAGGAACTTTATTCAGACCTATGGTAATCTTATTTTGTAAGGCAATGACTGAATATAAAGAGGCAATTAAAACTTTCTTTAATGAAAGTATGCAACATGATGACATACACAAGAGGTAGTTTCAGTGTAAAGATTTCAAAAGAAAAATGTGTGAAAAAGAAAAAAATTAGGACTATTGTAAAATACGACTAAAAAAAGCCTAGATGGGGAATCTAGCTTACTTGTGGTTCAGATATTAAGTCTGTTCCAACAGCTGGAGTATTAACAGATCTGAGGAAAGATTTGACAGGTCAGTGCTGGACCAGATTCTAAATGATTGATCAAAATATGATCATGAAAATTCTGAAAAAAATGAGGTCCCTATAGAGAATCAGGCTGATTATATCAAATACAGCAATGAGGACTAACTCAGCAATTAAAATGAAACTCACATATAGAAAGGCTGGTGTTTATAGCAGCTTAGATTGTGAAAAAATCTGTTTTTACATGGGCAATGCCGTGTAATCACAAGTCGATGTGTTTTGGAGTTTTCACCTGTAAAAAAAGACTTCCATATCAGGAGTCCCCCGCAAAAAACATTCACAATATCTATGACTAAACAATGTACAAAATGAAAATACAAACAAATGCATTGTGGGATGGATGCAACAATATGTAAAATATGTGGGAGGCAGCATTTAATATTAAGGACATGCAAAGCAGCCCATGGACAGAGTGTAGCGTCCTACTACAAGCATTTAAAAATGCCAGCTCAACATAAAAATCAGCACTGCAAACAGTGATAAGTTGCCACCTGAGTTTAGCTGCATTTGATGGGCCTGAGATGGGGCAATTACCAGGATGCACGTCTTTGGTATGGACCCCTAGAGTCATTGTCATGTGCAAATATGTAAACATTACTCAACACATATCTAACACATTTGGAATGTCTGAAATTATGAGAGTTACAGCGATCCAGTGATGCCTGGGTAAAAAAAGTAAAAACTTTAAAACAACTGTAAAATCTCCAGGGCATCGAATAGCTTGTCATAGCTGGAATTCATCATGCATTTGATAATCAAAACCAAACAAAAAATTTTTTAAACAACACTTCCCCCTTCCCATTCTGATAATAAAGAAAACAAACAAAAACCTTCTAAAAAGACCTACAATATCCGGAATACTACAAACTACTAAAGCTACAAGTACATCAGCACTGATTTCTGTGAACTATACAAACGGTATCTTTACCCTGTTTAAAACATGAGGGAAGGAACCAGCAGAAAAATAGGCCTCAAATAGGCTGCTTGTTTGGCTTATACAATGAAAAAATGTATTTTTCTCCACACAACGTTCAACTCAGCCAAATAAAAGCCCTATAGTTTGCCAGAAAAAATGAATAAACTTTACAACTAAATTTGAATGTATCTTGTATTGTATAAATGTATCTTATAAATGAGTGCACCATTTTTGATGAAAGGGCAGTTCAGTTTACAGTTTTGAAAACATGCATGTTGAAGGGCCTGACTGCATGTCTAAAGGGACAAATTTCTGCACATTAATATCAAATAATACTAGCTTTATAATAACTATAATACCTCAAAATTTGGCACTCTTCAATAAGGCTCCCAATGAGGAAACCATATTTCACTGCTGGGCTGAGTGCAAACTGTATGGAGTGTGCAGTTTGAGGTTGAATGTCATATTAACCCCAGAACCAAGTATGATGAATCAACATGGTTGATCTAAGCAGACTGCAGACTGACTTTGCGTAACACTTTGGTCAAATAAATGAAAGAAATCAATAAAAACAATTAACAGACACATTCTGTTGTCAAGTAAAATACTCATTTTGCCCCCAGTCTATGATTGTAAAATATATTTCTGTACACCTCTCCTATGTAAACAATCATGTTCACATTACAGTATTATACAGTAAAACAAAGACCATAGATGTGGATGGCCAGGTGCTTGAGAACTGCTATGCAATGTAAACGCATGTTGCATGCAACACAAATGCTAAAAAATGATGAGACAGTCTTTAAAAAACACTCAAAGGTATAGTGTTAACATTAACTTCTGTTCATCCTGGAGCATTGTAAACCGAAATAGCACATGAAACATTTTCCTCCTGAGGTAGTTTTTCAATAAAACATTATTTTGTACATATCTCTCCCTATCAGTGAATAAATGTACAAAAAGAAACCTAGCAGTAGACCATCACATATTGCAGTTGGACTGAAGCGTGTGAAATCCACTGCGCTTTTTGTGCATTTTCATTTGAAAAGAAGCATGTGCACAGTGTGGATTGACATACATTCAGCTCTGTCTGGTAATAAATAGAGAGAAAAACAAAACTACACTAAACAAAATGCATAAAATAGTTTCTTGTCACATTCATGAGAGGGGTGGGGTACCGGAAGGCCCACCCCAAAAACACCCCACCCCCGTGCAGTAGATGGGGAGAGTGTGTTTAAGGAGGAAACCTGAGCGAGGTTAATTGGTGGGGGCAGTACCCTTTGTCACGCAGGGGGAGGAGCCTGTCCTGTAGTTGTTCAGACTTGCCTTACAGGAGTGCAATACTGCCTTAAACAACAGGGGAAGCTGCTCCAAGGGAATATTTACCAGCTTCCCTGAAATAAGAGGGCAGAAAGAGTGAGACCTTGACTGCTTAATATCGCATGGTACCTTAATGCATACTGTTACTGCATAATGAATTTAAAAAAGTAATAATCATAATATTCATTAAAAAACCTTCTTTAACTCACCTGCAATACAGCGGATTTCTGGCAGACACATCATAATCTCAGGAAAGCGTTTGGGCTGGTGAGGGTACTTGTACTCAGTGTAATCCTGACAAATGTACCAGTAACGCTTGTTCAGCTGCTCCAACTGGGTCAAGTTTGTCAGGCCGTGGATATCTAGACAAGCAAAAGAGGAACATAAGCTGATCACAACACAAGATAATTTTCACAAATTTTACCTCAAAATCTTGTTGAGATCTATAGCTACTACATATTGTGTAGTAGTGGAATATTCAATTTTTGAATATTCCACTTCCGGCCTTATACAATGTTTAATAATACAATGTTTATTTTTGAGCTGAACTGCATCTCTCCTAACAAGCTCACAGCGTTTTGTCTGACAGGTTTTTTGTCAGAAAGCAGGGTTGTCATTCATTTACAACGCCCTGTATGCTGTTTGTGTTTATTGCTCATAGACCACACTCACTGGCACATTTTCATTTTATGTGGCCGGGAGACAGGCATGTCTGGCAGGAGAAGAGCTGCTGCA
Source organism: Chromobotia macracanthus (assembly GCA_036877525.1). Classification (NCBI taxonomy): domain Eukaryota; kingdom Metazoa; phylum Chordata; class Actinopteri; order Cypriniformes; family Botiidae; genus Chromobotia; species Chromobotia macracanthus. The sequence goes on from JAZGTH010000002.1 coordinate 3,700,468, forward strand.
GCTGCTGGGAGAGCAGTGCTGACAGACAGCGGTGGAATGTGTGAAAAAAGCAGTGACTTTGGCTACATTCTTCTGCATCGCTTCTTTTTTTCCTCTTTTTGTGCTCTGCTGGGGTAGCTGCCTTTATTGATCATTTCCTTGTAACTTTTACTTCAAAAAGCTGCTCATGCGTGTACACTAGTAATAAAATGGTCCACTGGGGGTCCGCATTTGTGCAGATGTAATGACAATGTAATTTATGATCCCATTTTAGTGAATGGAGTTTTGTAAAGACATAATTAGTGCTTGGTATAATTGCCTACCTAATGGTAAAGTCCGCCTTTAATCTGAAATTTGTCTCAACCATAACATTACACTTTTTCTGTCATTTGGTTACTTTTATTGTCACATCACTCTAGATCCTCTCAGTGAAATCTCATTGGACAACTCCTCCATCCCCATTAGCAGTATATTACACATCTAACTACTGATTGGTTGAGATCTGGTCATTTAGTGCAGCATTTGCCTTTTAGTAGAAACAGAAAATGGATTTAATTCTGGATACTTTTTGCATAAATCCTAGTTAGGACTGCAAATGTTGTACTATTGTTTGACAAGCACTTTGGCAAACTATATATTTTGTTCTGTCTTACTGCAATACTGCTCTACATTGAAGATCATTTGTTAAAATATCTTTGTTGGCTAGTTTGTGTTGTCTGACAGCATCACAGGGCCTGTATTTATTGTTTTATAAAGGGCTGTTATTATATTCTACACTGTGGCTATTGGAGACACAGACTTGAAATTACAGCATAACCAACTGAGATTGTAAGGTGCTGTCTAACAGTTATTATTCACAAATATATATATTAAAAAAAACGTTCTACTTCTTCTACCTTTCCCAAATAAAAAATACACTCACAATACTATTTATACACTCATTATACTATGGTATGTCAACTAAGAACCACAGGTAATGATCTTTGTGTGGCTATTTGCATGCTTAAACATGCAATAAATTGAGCATTTTGATGCATTTAGACATGTTGAGGATAAAACATAAACGATCAATCAATAACCAGCCAAGCTGGTAGAAGCATTAACAGAATTTGATTAATATAACATATTATTCTTATTGTAATGGAAATACCATGACTGAAGTCTAGCCTGTGGTTGAGTGCTGGTTTACCTTGGTTAAGGAAGTTAATGGTCTTCATGCAGGCATACTCCTCATTGCTGACCTTCAGCTGATGGAACTTGCGAAACAGATAGATCAGCTTCTCCATCACCTCCATCCCATCCTCACTGAAACTGCACAAACACACAGCATTCATCAGTCAGCTACAGCTACCCCCTGAGGGACATGGCTCTCTTAGTCATGACAATCAGCCTAAGAGGAAAGACTGTCTTAAGAGTGGATTAGAACCCACATCACCAATTTAAGCACAACAACTTAGTATCTATTGTGGATCAACAATAATCCAAACTGAATCAGATTTTGTAATATAGGGGCCACTTTCTCTTTATGTCATGGCCTTTCAAAACAGCATGCTTGATTTACACTTGGCATGAAAATACAATTATTTATGAATTATAAAGTATATTATATAAAGTATATTATATGAAGTATATTATATGAAGTATAACAGAGAGCTCTATTAAAAAATATATTGATGTACATTAGTGCTTAAATGCTGTGACACTTGACAATAGAAGTTGTTAAATTTAAATGTTAATGCACAGATTTAAGTTTGTGTTTCATAAATCTGAAATATGATATATTCAATTATATTATAAAATCTGTTGACAAAAGTATGAATATGCCAGGGTTAGGTGATTACGCATTTGGCTGCATGCTTAAATCTTTTTTTCTTTTTAAATTCTTAAAAAGAAAATGACCCACGGGGCTTAATAAATTGTGGTCTATCTTTTTCGCACCTTTTTCATTTAGATGCTGGACTAGTGAGATCATAAGAAAATGGGTGAGTGGGAGATTACATGACCTCTGTGATAATGTTTTAGAGATGAAAAGAAGCAAATCTGAAGTATCTCTGTGCTAAATTACTTCATATATCCAGCGCATTAGGTCAGGCATACCCAGGTCAATCATGTCGAAACACAACCAGTGCTAGCCCCATTTTAATTATGCATTAAAAATGTTTTTATAAATTCACACCAATTAAAACAATGAAATACAAATGTACAAAAACCTAAAATACAGAGACACACCATAGAAGCCACAAAAATCTCCTCTAAAGCCCCTAAAATCTCTCAAATTCTCTAAGGAGATATAGAACAAGGAGAAACAAAAAGACAAACATAACTCTCCAGCTGTCTCTGTGTGAGCTTTACTTTTCTCCCACACACAAACACACCTGGCAGAACCTAATGTGTTCTCCACCTTGATTCTGAGGGTGAGGGTACTTGAAGCATGGAGAACAATCTCACTGCCATGATTTAAACCTGTACATACAAAGCAGGAAAAGAATATTTTTGGGTCCGGGCAACCCAACTTTGTTTCCCCCTCGAGACCTACTAAGCACACTAAAGTCTAGGACAGATGGATTATTATGAGTGATGTTTGATTTGTGACTGAATCATATATATATCCTATATTTGACTGAACCACCTATATTTTTTTAGCCAATTTACAGTCTAGACTAGACTAGATGGAGAAAGTATAAAGCAGGAACATTTACAATGGGTAACATCGGCATGTAATGCACTCTACATAACCTTTTGTAAAACAAAGTAAAAAACAACTGTATTTAAATGTGATTGGATGATTAGGCTGCATGATAAGAGTCACCAAGCAGAATTCGAAAAATAATGACCTATGATAAAAAATGACCATTATATGATGAATAATGTTTTTAAACAGGTTTCCCAAAGTCACTACCATTGAATATTTCACCTTTGTGAAAGTAATCTGAGGCTGTGTCATAATAAAAACTGTGTATCATCTATATTAATAAACATACAAAATTACTAGCTTAGTCCTAGTCCTGAACCACAATAGATACTGACTGACTGAAAAAATATCTCAACCACAAGTGTCACCACACAAAGGTTCAAAGAAAGCACACAATTCCTCACCTCTGCAGCTCGTCATCTGAGGGAGTGTATTTATCCGTCACATTGGCAAGGTCGCCCAGAACCTGTGCACTGTACACCGTCAGGCAGGCCAACAGAATGAGCTCCTGCCAAGTGGAGCTCAGGAGCCGTGTGTAGTCGTCAATGGACAGCTCACAGAAGAATGGAAGCTTCTTGATCCAGGAGATCTGTCTGAAGAGAAGTTCATCTGCCAGTCTACACAACAGGGCAAAGAGCTCCACCTGAGTGACCCGATATCTGTGCAGGAGACAACCAGAGGATTAAATCAGAGGATTAAACCAGAGGCCCAAATCACTATAATATTTTCTTGAAATGGCTCAGCCATTTCTGAATGACTAATGGCCTGTGCGAGTGTTCTTTACCCATCCTCGATCAGCATGGGTGTGCCAAGTGGGGCCAGTTCCTCTGCTGCCACCAGCTGGCTTATGAGGGTATAGCTCTGGGGGTACAGACTGCGTGGCTTTGTGGCATATCCAAACAGATGGGGTAGGAATTGGTAGTGCTGGGCCATGGTGTTGCCAATGTACTGTTCCCTTAAAGCAGCAGTATAGCCATTTAGCTCCACAGAACGACTGTTGAGAGAGATGAGTAGAGGAAAATAGAAAGTAAAAGTAAATATTAGTATTTTACCAGTATTTTGCCTTTTAATATGTATATTAAAGCCTAAATTTTACCCAGTGTCATTCTCCCTACTACATTGCATTAGGTTTATGACTAACTGGCTAAACTATGTCCCAATATTCTTATAACAGTATTATCATGGTATCTGTTTAAATTTAAAATAAGTAAATATCAGTTAAATTTATCTTTATTTTTGTTTGTATTTTCTCTTTTTTGGCCAATGAATCTCAATATACAAGTGTAGAGAGACAGAATTCCATATTCCTGGTTATTTTAGCTCTGGAGTAAGCAAAACTCACTTGGATGAAAGTGTGGATACAGGAGAGGGCTGGTTCCCATCTGAGACACCATTGCCAGGGGAACTGTGGTCACTGTCGCCGTTTCCCCAGGTATGTTCAGGCATGTTGGCTTCATCCTTAAACTCCTGTCCCGACATAATCCGCTCTATCTCTTCATCAGAAATCTGCACAGGGAGTAAAAAGAGGAGATTATTTCCTTGAGACTATTTCTTTGTTTAATTTACCAAACTTAAATTTACCACAAAAGCTGTGGAGACTAGTGTGATAATGTGTCAAATAAGCCCATCTGGAGTCAGTTTGTGGGAGAGGCAGTTGGAGAAATACATTATCTGATTGCACCCAAAGCTCCATGAGACTTATTTTTGCTTTTAGTACAAATATGACAAAGGGACAAATTTAAGTCAAGGCCATGCACATAAATTCCCTTTTTAATTCAATTGATGAGTTTAAGCCATCTTTAAAAAGAGTTTCAAGCCCTGAAAAGGGTTTATTGTGTGTGATACAACCAACTGTTGTGTTTTCCAGAGGCAATTAGATCAAATTAATAAAACGTCTGCCTCTGGTTCTCATACACAGGCTGAGATCAGGTGCACACAAGAACCCTACATTGAAAACAAATTCTTGTAATGCTGCCGTTAACATCCATGATTTCACAAATTTAGAAAAGCTGCCTAACACAATAATTTGATGAGGTCAGCTGACAAAGAATATGAACAATGACAAGGCAATCCATTCATTGCAATGTTGGTCTTGAAAACACAGATGTGCCAGTGAAATTAACATTTAAATTATGGTAAGGCCATAAGGTGTTCTCGGCATGTCAGGCTATTTATCCCAAAACTCAACTGCCCTCATCTTTATTGGCACCAAAACTAATCAGCTCTATTTCCCTGCTTTTATGCCTGGAGAGAGCAGGAACACAACACTAACACTACATTGACCTTAACAGAAAATGGACCCAAGAAATTATAGACAAGAAACTCATTGAAAGGCTGTGAAAGGACGAAGTAATTACTTTATGACTTTAAAAGGTGTTAATGAAGAGGAAAAAGAAGAGTGAAGAATAAAACAAAGGCATGGAACAGAACGATCAGGGCAGGTGATCTCATCAGACAGAAGAATTAGATGTTGTTTTGACAGAAGAGTAGCAATAAAGTGTTTAAAGTGAATAAGGGGGAATTATGGGTACCTGTACAGGACCAATGCTTTTATTCCTTCCTCCTGGCATGCCATCCTCTCTGATTGCTAAAGGACAAAGTAAACAATGAACTCGATTTCAAAAGAATCTTATCTTCAAAATTAGAAATTACATTACACAAAATAAATGAAATAAAATTTTTAGTTTAGACAAAAAAATTACTTTGATGTAATTGAGTTTTCCCAAAGATCCTAAACTAAATCTCTTCAGTACGGAAACCCTATGCAAAGTTCTGCCCTAACCATGTGCACTTGTGCATAGGTGGAATGGCCACCAGAGGGCAGAAGTGATTACTTTACAGTATTTTCAACCATCTGCACTTAACTTCATCGTTTCACTTTGAGTGCTTTTGAACTGTCACAATGGAAGGGCTGAGTTTTTTAATCAGCAAAACATGACTAAAACCAGTTTTGCTGGTTAGGCTTTTCAAGTGAAGTGGTCTTATTTGCCAGATATCTCTGGTTAAGCAAGCTAGATGGGTCAAACCTGAACAACCGGGTCATTAAAGTTTAAGATGATCAAGCTGTCCAACCCATTGTGTTTTTGAAGCAGCTAAATCGTGTTGGGCTCACAAGGGCCCCGCCAGCTAGCCAAAGTGGTTTATCAAGCTGATCAGATCATCAACCATTCTAAACCAGCTTGGACCAGCTCCAAAGGCTAGTGTTACTACTCTCTAAAGCTGATTTTTTTCATTATGGTAAAGCAATGATACAAAAATACCCAAAGAGATGCACAGCTGGTTTAGTCTCTCACCTTTGCGGTTCATTCCCATCTGCAGGCACTTGAGAAGCCTGCAGTACTGGCAGCGGTTGCGCTGCTTACGTGACATCTCACAGTTCTTGTCACGGCTGCAGCGGTAGATACGCTTGTTGCAGATGCTGCGCTTGAAGAATCCCTTGCAACCCTCACAGGAAATGATGCCATAGTGCAGCCCTGTTGCACGGTCTCCACAAATAAGACAGGAGCGCTGCTCAGCCTGCTCATCTGACAGAAACAAACACAGAGAAAGAGGAATTACTGCCATGATATTTATGAATACATGTCTTAGATCTTGTGAAAAAAACGATGCCTAAAAATGAAGATGATGAAAATGTAATAACTTTTATTGCTTCCTAACCGACTTTTCTGCTGAGGTAACCAATACAACGTGGGTGAGTAACAAAATAACCAATAATATCATAGCCCACAGTTCATCTTTCAATAAAAATCTGATGAATAGAATCAAGTTACTTGGTGCTCATTATTTTGTTTCACGTGGCAGTATTTTAACAAATGAGGCTGGCCAAATTCCCACACATAAAGCAAACACTGCAAAACACACACACACTTTCTCCCACAGCCCATAACAAAACCCTTTACCAGATGGGTGGGTGCCACGGTAACCAAGAATGGTGTGGCCGTGAGTGGAATGTGCTTGCTCACCGCTGCTGTGGCATCACGGCTAAGTGGAGAAAGGGTTCAAACCAAGAGCAACGGAAACCCTAACCCTCACTCCCTTCCTCCACTCCTACCTTCCCTCTGTCCCACTCTCCCGCTGTCAGAATTATAATATCACCTAACACTGAAGCCAGCCCCCCCTCCATCAGCTGCCTAATGAACCAATACAGTCAACACTGCTGCTTTAGAAGGCAAAATAAACCCCACAGAGACAAGAAAGATAGGCTAAAAATAATATGTGCAGAGGAATCAGTGGCAGAACACACTCATCAAGATGTTTAATAGTTTAATTCATCAATTTGTAGTGTAAATTATAGCTGTAAATCAGTTGCCTGTAAACTTTGATCTTTTCTTAGGAGTGACAGTTAACTGTTAGCAGAAATCAAAAACAATGCTGATTTATCATATTTTAATTGTGCTGTAATATAAAATATAGCCATATACAGCTATATGTGAAATTTTTGCTTGGAATCTTATCAAGATGTCAGATTTTCTTCTGTGTAAAGGGGAAATACAGAAGAGTGTGCTGAAAGAGCAATTATAAACATAAACACAAACAAGGTTCATTTCTCGTATGTGAGGGAATGGGAGGAAAAAAGCTGCTGCTGGCAGAGAATGTGGTGAGGTCAACAGCCAGGGCTGTGGGCCATTAATTGAGAGTTCAAGTCATAAAAACAGGGTCATGGCCCAGTGCCTTTTCTTTCTCAATATGAGAGGGAGTTCCACAGGCCTGTCATTACAGCGGAGTCAAGAACAGTCCATTCATACCATCTGACATGCCTTTTACTTCTCTATTGGACAGTATGATTACAGTGGAAAATCTGCCTTTTCTTTTGGCTGTCTTTCTGTGGAGCTTTTAAAGCACTGGCGCTTCAGTGTTGTCTGTGGAGCAGACAGGTCTTCCCACCTAAGAAGGTGTCAACAGTGCACAGATACAGTTATAGGAAGGTTAAGTGTAGGATTTAATTTCCTTTATAGACTATGATCGGTTTCATAGGTAGCTGAAAGGTTTGAGGCAAGCAAACTTTTTTGTGAAGCAAGAATGTTTGTTTACAGACTTGAATGATTTATGAACAATATTTTGACTGCTGACTGCTGTCAAAATATATGACTATAGGAACAAATAAACAAACAAACAAACAAACAAACACATAAAATAACAATTTTCAGTGGATATTTTGGTTATTTTATATTGGGTAAAGTACAAAAAAAGTACAAATTCTCATTGTTCGTAGGCCTGGGTGATATATTGAATAGGTACAATGATTTTGATATTTGCTATGATGTTATGAGCCTTTTCAATATTACAATGATGACATTCAGCTGATGACACTGGGAGGGAATATTCACCCAGGCTTTCACTGATCTTTCAAATGTAAAACTAAAGACTTCCAAAAGTCTTGTTGTATTAACATCTGAATGACTTTGGCATTGAGATCTTTACCATACTTTACCACAGAAGGGACTGAGAAAGCTTATCTTCAAGGTACTACTCCTCTACCATTTACCATCATTACAACAGAAGTATTACCAAATTACAAACTGCTCATGTATAACATGTAGAAGCAAGGTCAACTCTTATACTGCTCTTTAGTTTAGTAGACAGACAAATTCCATATACAACACAACCTTTCCCTTGCTGATTTATAAAAAATCTTTATGCAAAGAAATGAAATTCACTGCTAAATAAACCAGCTGTTCATTAGCATGCAATAGCAGATTTACAAATGTAACAGTGAAGTAAACCAGACAACAAAGCTAATTTTGTACACAAATCAAATCAGTTACACTTGCAGGGGCACTTCAATGTGATGGATCCCATATACAGTACTGTAACACTGACCCTTCATTGTTACTTCTAACCATTTGCCTGGAATTCCTGGCAGATGTTGTTTTATGCAGGACACATCTGAAACCATAAATTATTAACCAGTGTATGTGAAATGACTGACTTCCTTTAATGAGAAAACACTGCTTTCAAAGTGTGCTTCCTTTATTCACACCCTGGCCTCCTTGATTGGTTAAATTTGTCACCCTCTCTTTCAAGTGCATGGCCACCATATAAATCTGGAGTTCTCTCACACCTTCACACACTTGATCCCACAATGTCACCTCACACCCCCCGCCCTGTCTCAATCTGCCCTTACAGAGTAACATTCCTAAAAAATGACCAGGACCATCTGCCCTCATGGTTGTGGAGAACTGTAAAAGAACTGCTTGTTTTATTCACTCAGAAGTCTTTTAAATGTTTTTAAACATTATAGCCCCTCCTTGCGTAAATCTTACAAAAATATGTCCAGGTCACATTTGAGGCCAAAATGAAAATTAAAACTAAGCAATTTTTAATTTTTTTATTAGGACCATTGAGGATTTTTTTAATGCCACATAATTTTTTGACATTTAAGCACATTATCCTTACCAAATTCTCAGTGCCATTCTTAATGGCGACTTATATTAGATTCTCCTTATGATAATCATCATTCAAATTCATAATCATCAAAGGCACAAAGTATGAGAAAGAGATGTTTTGAACTACGATAATGAGAGCTGGGGAGATATTGCATAATTACCATAATATAATTATATAATACAAATGCTTAGTGTTCTAAAAACAGGTACAACTGTGATAAACTATAATCTAGACATGCACTTTGCAGGTTTTGTGAGATTCCCCACACTTGAAGTCCCAAGTGATCTTTAACAATACTAAAAGTAACCTTCACTGTTTGTTGAACCTAATTCAGGTTCTAGCCTTGATTTGAGCCTTTTCTCTTGCCTTGGGCTAAGATGCCCCCGCCTTCCACACACACAATGCTGAGACCCCCCCATTGGACCTATTAAAACCTGCATTGTTACCATGAGGTCAGGTCTGGCTTCATTCCAAACTTTACCACAAACAGGAAATGCAGAGCTTGAGGTTTAAACAGTACAGTCACTGATAGCAGGCTGGTGAAAAGCTTCCATCGTCATCATGTCAAAAGCTCAAGTTTAGACACACCTATTATTTAATATCAGCTCTAGAAAATAACATTAATGGAAGCATGAAAATTATGTAAGTACTAATTTTACTATATTACTTAAAACAATATTGTAGCTTAGGTAGCCTGCATTTGTCTAGATTACACACTCTCAGCAAACTATACTGAGGTTTCTAAAGTTTTTTTAATCTGTATTAAAACAGTTCCCGTGAATTTTGTCATATCACCATAGTTAATACAGTAACTTATAATTAGTCGAACTTTGTTATTTGGCACTACTACCAATTAAAAAAACTGAAATGAAACTAAAAGACAAAATTCTAAATGACACAGATGGTAATTTGAAGAAGATTCCATGCTAATTTACTGTAATTTTACAGTAGTATCAACACTTGGAACTTCATTACCGCAGTAATCATGCACTTTTGACATCAATGACCTTTGGTAAGAGAGTGACCATGTGTCCGGGCAGGTGTGTGTAGCTAAGCAGCGGAGGATGGGAGGATGAGCAGATGATCGTGGATGAAGAGTGGAGGATGGGCTAACGGAGAGAAACAGAGGTCTTCTGAGGGCTTTGTCTTTCATTTCCATTACAATCAACACCAGCTGAGTGGTCGGGGGTTTGGTGTACTTTTCCATTCTTTATCAATTCCTCTCATCTCTTTCACTAGATTTAACTTTTCTTTCCCTATATCCACCTTTTATACTGTATACATGCTTGTCACTGTTTAATTACAAAATCTATTTTAAAATAGACAATGATAAACAGCTGTGATCTAACATGTAACAAACTGCTTTTCAACTTTTCAACAGCTAAAAACAGCATAAATTTAACATTTCACAAGTCAAGCTACAATTCAAAACCACAATATGAGGCGGATCACAGACATACAATCTTGCAATCCTGATTTATCTTCAGCATCCACAATCCTATTCTGATCTCTCGCCTCTGCGGTGACCACCTCTGTAGCCTGGACAGTGTTATGGAAATGCTCCAAGCTCCACACTTTCAGAGTCACGACTAGCTCTGCTTTTCTTAAACTCAAAGCATGAAAGAATGAATGAAAATACATTCTCCACCCAAGTGACCCCCCACAACCGGCACACTGTAGTAATCTCATAATCATTACAAGAGGCCAAGAATTAGCATTTGGTAATTACACTGAGGCAGTCTTAATGTAAAGCAAACGATTCTGCTTACTAAGACTTCTGTAGCTCTAACAAAAGATTTGTGCTTCATGTAAATGCACCCTAAAGCATTTAATAACACTCCATTCAGTTGGACTTCACCCTGGTCTCATTTTGGAGATCTACACATTAAACATTAACTACTAAAGGTCTTCCCTAAAATCAGATTTTATTTGATTTTAAAAAGGGCTTCAAAAACCCATTTAAAACCCCGATAGAGTCAAACATCTGAGACGCAAATGAGAAAATCAGAACCTCGTAGACTGGCATTACAGAGGTAGGGAGCAAAGTTACTACAGAATATTGACATGTTTATCCACATCCATGGATTTCAACATATTCTGCATTGTTGGCCTCTCAGTAGTGTCTATAGTTAGCTTAACAAAATCAATAAAAGCCATCGGCAGATAAAGCGCATCAAAACCTGAAATATTTGCAAACATTACACAAGACACCAAGCCCTATTGATTTCTCATCAGCAGGGCAGATGGTTTTCTGAGCTCACCAGACCCCAGCTCCTTGCCAACCTCGCACTACCTTAAAACAAATCTGAATTACAAATGAATACAGTCACAACCTCAGTTCTGCAATTTCAACAAATCATTCATCGCATATCTCTTTGATCTGTTGACTAATTTTCTCAACACCTCTAGAAGAAAATCAAGGCTGTATGGTTCTGGAACCTTAGTTTTAAATTCACGTGATCTGTAAACCTTTTCTTCATTTCATTAATTTCTTTTATTGAAGTGATTTTGGTTACACTTTATTTTAGGGTGATCTTGTTACTGTGTAATCCGACGTTTAAGTCCTGAGTAATATTAATTAACAACTTACTATAGGGTTAGGATTTTGTTTAGGGTTAACTGTATGGAATTATACAGTGGAAAATAAAGAGTTACTGTGATTTTAACTGTGTTATGGTGTGTGATTTTAACTGTGTTATGGTGTGTTTTACTGTTTAACGGGGAGGTCTCATACTAGCAAAGACCCAAGTAAAGGCTTTGGGCTATAGTTTGTCTGTCATTTGAGAATATGAATAGATGAAGCACTAAATTAATAAAGACCAATGAATTCTTTTGTTTCTTAAGAAGTTAAGAATGACTACAGAACAGCATTACCATGATATTTGCTTTAGTGATATAGTTACAGATATATGCTAATATATTGGTGGGTACAAAGGCTGCTTTTTTAACAGGTTTTAGTTAAGACTAAAATTAGACCAGAATTGCTGAACCTTTTCTAATGACCTTCTCTGCTGTTATTGATCTTCACATAGCCCTCTCCCCCATGTGTATGCATGCACACAAGTACACACACACACATACACAAATACCCCACCCGCCCTCCTCTGCCACAGAGGCGACTTCCTGCATAAGTGAGTGATGAATTAACCTTAAGGAAAAAACAAGGAAACATGGAGTGGCAGAGTAGAGAGGAATAAGGAAGAACAGACAGAAGGTATGGGGAAAGAGAGACAGCCAGGTGAATGAAGACCCATGATGATGGCCCCTTCTATCACAAACAATAACAGCAGAGATGGGCGGCAGTCAAATAGTATTAGGAGGCGGTTAAGTTATTATGTACAGTCCTTTCATGCGCACACACACAATAGAATTTTAACAAAGCCACAGTGATCTCAAAGCGCCGCCCAGAGCTACTCCAAGCCATTCTCCAAACTTTAATTTTACAATTGTTTGTTTAGATTACATCACATTATTATAAAATATTGCATATTTGCATTTGCATTTTAACCATAATTGTTATAATTATTGGCTGATGTACTGGCCTGGTTGACATATCAGTCCTTACTAATCACCCTTCATCTCTCTATATAAACGTGTGTTAGCTGGTTAAATTAGGCTTAAACATTAATATTATATAAGCACACCCTAATATGTGAGAAATTAACAGATTAACAATATCCGTTCATTCATTCTGAAACGTAGCTCCAGATTTTGAGTGCTGGACTATTCAAAATATTCATAGTATTTAAAGTTCACACTTATCCTGAACAGTATTTAAACCGAAATAAGCAAATGAGAAATAAGAAAAGATCAGACAAATAGGAACCATTCGCACCTTTCATCATTATGCAAGTGCTTTTCACACCACCTTTTAAGAAAGATAATTGGTCAGCTAAAATCTGCTTAAAACTAACACAAAGTAGATGGAAAGCTAATATTCATTTATTCAGTAGCTGCCACATCTGCGTTCAATGTGACACTCCACTCTATTCAACTCAATTACCTTTTTTGTTGTTATTGCTAAAGAAACATAACATGAACACTTTTGAATGAATATATTTTTCTTGGCAGAGGTGAGTTCTGCCATTTTGTGAAGACAAATGGTTTAAGATATTGATTTTAAAATAGCACTTTTGTTAAGGAGATGCTAAAGGTTTCGCTTTGTTATCAAGGTCCAAGGCCAACCAATGAGGGTAAATGAAAGACTATGGTGTCTTTAATATGTTATTGTTTATTATTTAAATTTTTCGTAAATAATCTTTAATTATTTCGTACTTCCTGACTGTGTAAAATTAAATTGATTTTGCACCTGAAAACGTCTCAAAATCATCATTACAGAGCAAATTGAGATGCAATTATGTAGCCAAACTGAAATCAAGAGCACTAAGGGGTGAAGTTTGGGCTACAGTAAAACCCACACAGGGGCCACGGGGGTTGTGTGTGCGCACAGTGTGTGTGTGTGTGTCGGGGGTTTGACCAGATGAGTGTGGTGCCTAGCTGACCCCCGCTTACCATCATATGAAGACAGCTGCCTGCTCAACACAGAAAACCTTTTCCAGATGGGCAGCAGCCTGCATACCACACTGTGTGCACTAGAACCATAAACTTACTTAACACACTACCTCAAGCAATTAAAAAAAATTACAGTTTACCAATTAGCCAATCACTGTACACTATAAACTGAGTACAGACGTCAGACTACAGACAATCATGCAGTCACAGGGCAAAACAAAACACCTTCTTACAATGCCCCCTGAAAATCTATAATGACATTAAACTGTATGCACCAAATCCAATGTTTGGCAAAACCAAACTTAAACAAATAAACATCTAGAACACAATAAGTGCTGGGCTGCAATGTTATAATGTAATAACGCCAGTGATCTCCAAATACAAACTGTATCCTACACTCAAGAGTGTACAAAAGCAGGCTGCTCTCTGAAGAGCAGGATGGAAATTAAATGAAACTATTATGTGCACTGTTCTACAATGATATCTAAACATTTACAGTGCTTTATTAAAGCTGAATGAAATATTTATGATGCTGCAGCACACATTTTACACATTCCCCTGGCTTTGAAAACACAGTCAAGATTAACAAACAGAATTTAATGATTTTAAGATGGCAAATATTTCCAAGATCACTGTAAAAATAATCTATAGTCAAAACCCTTTTAACAGCTGATAGCCTTTAGCATATATACAGTATAGAAGTACATAAATGGAACAGAAACAGAATGCAGGACCTTTGTGCATTACAAGAATATAACCCATTTTGCCAATGACTTTACACTATATGCACAATTAACCTTAAAAAGGGGCGAATATCAGTGATTACTCTCTCTCTCTCTCTCTCTCTCTCTCTCTCTCTCTCTCACACTCTCTCATTTAAACAGCCTTGCTTACAAACATGTATCAACAGTAACTCGGTCTCAGATCAGCTAATGAAAGACCACATCTGTCCTTCTCTTACCTTCCCACGAATCCATCTCATGTCTCTCCTGGTCTCCTTGTCATCCATTCATTCATGTATCCTTCTAAAGAACATCACAGGCCTCATACTGTCTTTCTTCTCCTGCTCCTTTCTCACAGCTTCCTCCTCTCTGTTCTGACTATCACTGATCCTCCTCTCAGGCTCAGCCCTGCTGGTCAGTTTCAGCTTGGTCACATGATCACTGAGTTCAGGCCCAAGGGGTCACAGTGTGGCCGGAGGGCCAATGGCAATGCGGGGGTTATCTGAGTGGAACTGATAGCCCTATTTTTCTCTGCTGCTGAACAATGCATGCCCCCTCCCTCCGACTCTCTTACTCGCACTACCTTTCTCTTGTTCTCATCAAAGTTAGCACAAGTGCACAAACAGTCAAAGGCTGCAAATGTGAGCACCAATTTAACTGAGCTGTTTTGTCGACAAGTTTGAACAGTAACTATGGATAACTATAAGCTATCATTTTTAGTTATATGCAGTCACATAACCAATTTTATTTTAGTATTGGGCATAAAGCTCCATATTTGTAGATATTAAAACTGAAGAACCAAAGCAGAGACCATTATACCATCACCAACTTTTATCGATGTGCATTTACCAGTATTTTAGTTATTATATATTATTCACTTATTATATATATGATTAATAGTGTGTTTTTCATCTATTTGTTAATCTATTTATTTTTAATAACAGTTGTTTCTCCTTAAAAAGTACCACTTAAAAATAGCCCCCTAAAATGTTTTGACAAATTACAATGACAGAAATACCACGAAATAGTATGTACATTAAGTATCCTTCACTACCATTCAAATAAGCATAACAAATAAATCATAGTACAAAACATATAAAAAATGATATTAGCAAACTGTTAGATCATGGTATTACCATAACATTATCACTAAACCATAGTACTGCTACAATACTAATAGCATACTATATAGCACTTTTTTTGCTATATCTTTAAAACTAACTTTGTGCCAGTACAGAAAAAACTGTACAGAAACAGGACAATTTAAATAATTTAAATATATATATATATATATATATAAATATATATATATATATATATATATATATATATATATATATATATATATATATATATATATATATATATATATATATATATTAGACATTTTTAGGCATAGTTATCTATTTGAGAAGATGCAACTGTTCTGAAAAGGTTTTCTTCTAAACAAATTATTTTTGAGAGGATACTTTAAGATAGGTACTTACAGGACCCCAGAATTGTACCCAGTCTGTATGATAGGGTTAATCCTTTGCTAACACTAATGATGCCCCCTCCCTGAGCCACACATAAGAGGCTTTTCACATGCAAATGCAACAGTAGAATCAGGAAGGGGCCAAGCGGGAGAAGAGGGAGGCTGTGCTGGACTTTATCATGTAGAGGTGATGTGGGGTAGGTGCAGTCCAGTATGAATTTGGAGGATGTTCAAGTGTCTGCTGCAGCTGTTGTGGGTTTGACCCTCAGGCTACTGCTGACAAATAAGCTAATCTTCAGGAGCACTGGACACTTGGGACACAGTAACAGTTCTTTCTAAATGGCTTCTCTTCTTGACCAAATCCAAACATGCTTAGAAAATACTGGCTACACCCAAATATTCAATATTGACATGAGGATTCAGGTACTTAATGATGAAGAATGGGCATATAGTTTATACACAGTATAACTTGCCTTGTTAATCATAGTTGACCAAAATACTGCACTTTTATGTTTTTTGTTACACCACTACCACCACTAGACAACAAAGACAACAATTATTCTAAAACCTTCTTACACTATTTAAAAGAGACCCTGCATTAATTGTAGATGCACTAATGTATTGACTGCAATATTTATTGCTGATTTTTGATCGATTTAAAACCATCTGCATACTAGCTATAGCAATATAACAATCAGATAGTTTATTAACTGCGTGAAGGCAGTTGTGTAATGTCTGTTGTATAATCCAATGTTTTAATCTGAATTAATCAAATACTTGCCAAAAACAAAATGAAATTTCCACAAAATATATATATTTTCGAATATTGTATTGCACATGAACTGTATCGCCCAATAGTTAAAATCAGTATCAGCCAAAAACTCCCATTGGTGCATCCCTAGAATGAATTAATGATTCTACAGGAGTAGCAAAATCTGTATTAAGTACAGTGTTTTGGGGAAACTCCTGATTGTCATAAATTACTGTGAATGTTTGTAAAGGTAGGAGAAATGTGTTAAAAACAGGCCTTTTGTTGTTGGCATTGATAACAAAAACATATTTGTTTGTGTGAAGGGAATAATAAAGAAAGAAATATTAAGGCACAACAAGAAACCCTGCAATTTCACAGACAGTGTGTCATTTCCCAGATTACCAGTAATGCCTCCATGACAGGGTCATCACCATATATTCACTCACAAGCTGACCTAATAAAACAAAGTCAGGGTATTACAACAAAGAACATTTTCTCAGAAACAGGCTTTTTTCCTCATGCAGCTTTGACAGGGACAATTTCATCATCTTGTGAAGATATATGAACTTTAGAAAGTTCCCAGGCAAAAAAAAATATCCAAAGTGCGATGACAGCTACAATATATTTATATTTTTAAATCTGTATCAAACTAGTTGCATCAGATTAAAACATAACTGTATGGAATTCCCACAAAACAAATAATAGTTTTAGGGAAACCACACTGAGTTTTAGGACTAGACACACAGTTTTTCCCAGCATGTGGTTAAACTATGCAAACTACGCACACTGTTTGGCCAATAGGTTTGTTTGTACCTAATCTGTAGTATGATTATGGATCATGATAAGAGCAGTTTTATTGCTTAAATATTATACAGTTTAAATTATCATTTTTACACTATGTTTGTGTTTGTCCCTTTATTTCAGAAGGTTCTGTAGATCTGTGGTATTAAAAAGTACCAATCACTATTTATCAACAGTTTTATTCAAGTGAAAAATATTGTTTAATATGACTGAATCAGCCTTAGTACACTAGCTTACAAAAGTAATTCATGGAAAAATAATTGATGGAGTGAAACTGGATACAAACTGTTCTTAAATGTAATAACTTCATGTGTTGACTTTATACAGCATTGGCCTAAGAGGACTGTGAAGTTACATTTTGTTGCGCACGTGTGCACATCTGTAATGTACTGATTCCAAAACATTAGTGGGATTTGAAAACCTGGGGGAATCACTGTTGAATTATCCAACCAATACCTTTATGGCTTAATGTTATGAAATGTGTTTGTAACAGAACCAACCAAAGCAGTGTTTTGTTTCAACAGCACAACATTGGGGCATCTTCCAAAATTCCCTGGTGAATAAAGTAAATTGTTTTTACCTGTACAAGCTCTGTTACAAAACAAAAGCATTTTTTTTTGCCACAGACTATAATATAAACTCAATATTACTTCTCAGTCAAGTGTTAAAAAATAGAGAATTGACATTTCTCTCACAAGTTTATATCTAATTAGACTGTCTAGAGTATTTAATCTTATTAAAATATTGACCTTGTGAGAATCTCCACAAATTTAACAAGGAAATGGGTGATGGGGTAGAAAGCACATTTTTGTCTGGGTATGTCTGTGTGCATTAAGCCATGATGAAAGCAAGGATTAATGCAACACACACTTTAGCCCCAACAATTTCCGCAGTATAAGGTATTTGACCTTGGTATGTCATTTCAAATAGGTGATCGAATTTGATGAACAGGAGATTAGCCAATGAGAAAAGACCATATGTCACCCTTGACCTTGCCGCATCCTTCCTGACCCTCCTGCTTAGCATGCACAGGATGAATGGCATTATCAGCTGCTTTGACCCTGAGGTCAAAGTTGGCCAAAGTATGCTGAATTTTCTGTCAGCTTGTATGCTGACAGAAGCACTAGTGTGGGTTCTGAGCACTGGGTCACTGGCATGGGTGTATGAAGTACTAAATAGTAGTAAGTAATAAAAAGTAGTAAAATATGTAAAAAGAAAAAAAAAGAAAAAATATTGAAGTTAAAGTACAGATACTGAATAAAAATTTTATTCAATTAAAAATAAAAATATCTATCCAAAAATATACTTAAATATAACTTAAATATACTAAAATATAATAAAATCCAAAAATTACCACATTATCTTATTATAAAATACGTAAGAAAAAATACTTAAGTATTAGAAAAGTAACAGTAAGGAAGAAAGCAGGAGAAACTCTTATTTAAACATTTAATCTTTCACAAGAGTGAAGCATAAAATGTTTTGTCCTGCTTTAGAACTCATTTTAACTATTAAACAGCAATGTTAAAATAAAACATGCGACTCAAAGTTGTAAAACCTCCGCTTTAATGTCAGCAGTAGCTGATTTTAAAACTGTTTCGTCAGACCCAGCTCATCTAAGGCTAAAGAGCCTCTCACAGACTGCTGATACAGTGACTGTTATCATTTGTCTCAGGTACAGGTCAAGGTGCTGTGTGTTTTGTGATTGATGAGGTGTGATGTCATTTCCCAATGACCAATGGGCATATTAAATTGTAACTAAAAAAAGCACATGCAAGGAGTAAAACTTTAAAACTTTTCTTTACAAATGTAATTTTTATGCAATTATTAAAATGTATTTTACATTGAAAATGTAATTTAAAAAAAGACAAATATTAAATTTAAATTGTACTGGAGTAAAGTACAGATCTTCAAAAATAATCCTTAAGTATAGCAATCAAGGATAATTACTTAAGTACGTTACACCCCTAGTCATTAGTGGATCATTGGTGGATTATCAGCATCACATTACTACTGTAGAAAAAATCAGACAGGATATTTTGATGCAGCACAAAATAAATGCAGGGTTACTGACAGTATGTTTATGCAGCATATTAACATGTCAAACTATGTGTGTTTGGACTGCTGTGGGTATACATTTGTCAGCGGCATATAAACGCACCATGGCACTGTTGCATGACACTGTAACATCACTTTTCCTAGCGCAAGGCTCAATAACAAAGACCTTTGCTCTGCTGGCCTGGTCTAACCAATAGTTCAGAGTGTTAAAAGTTGAAACTCTGTAACTTTGTATAGCACTTCTCATACTGTTGTAAACTATTGCATTAAGAGTAACTACGAATTAAACTGTTGATGTTTAAAGCACTAAGTTGTCCTGAAATATTTTCCATGAATAATTTTTCCATAAATAATATCAATCTATAACTAAGTTTAACCCAAGTCTAGGTAAGGGCAGCTTATCTGGACATTATATTCTATAAGTTTAATATTTTTGTGCGTACAAACATCTACATCATATACATGATGCTGATGACAAAAAAGCAAAAAAGCTGATGACAAATATGCACTGCTAAACCAGCATTTAAAATACAGAAAATCCTTAGTGCCTTTCTTTGACCATCCTGCTAATTATTGCGTAAGCACATGATGAATGAGTGACTTGGGGTATGTGAGGTCATGGCCGCTCTGCACTAGATTGGATTTAGGATATAGTAGATTACATTCTGACCGATACTTGCTTCTTTGGTTACTGATCGATCACAACACTGCTGTTCTCAACAGAGGAGACATACCAGATGCTAATACTACAGATAACAACAGCAGGCACAAGAATGACTGATGGGATTTATGATTAGAATCTATTCCAGATATGATTTTAAATAGATTGATTGGTTTAAGAGTTGTAAGACAAAAAAAGTCTTATTGAAAGAGAAAGAGATTTTCTTTAACATCTCAGCTGTACCCATTCATACATTCTACAAATCCACATAATGCACATGTACGTACAAACATGTATACAGGTTGACAAATAACATGCCCAAAACAAGAGAGTATATTCAGACATACATATATTTGAGAGGACGATAAATTATTTTGTTTATTAAAAGAGAGTTTTAAACATCCACAATTGTTAAGAATCATACATGCTTTGAAATCAGATTTTCAGTCATAAATTTGGTTGTTGTAATTTAAGTCATGTCACAAAAATGTCTGCTGAATGTTAATCTAACACTTTCTAACACAACAGTGGTTGACTACATTATTATTTCATGGTTAGTTAGCTACTAACCAGAGAAATAAATATATGGACACAAAGTATTGATTCGAGTTCAAGTTATCTGATTTGGTGAATAGAGAGGGACCTTGACACGGAACAAACTCAGTGAAGAAAATTGGTTGTCAGGGGCAACGGTCAAAAATACAATTTTAGCAGTCGTTATACTGAATAGCAGAATACTGTGATTGACCAAGCAGAATCAAGGAAACTTAATGTGCTATCATTACATGTATATGGTTCTGTTATTTAAAATGTTAACTTATTATGGCATGACATTGATGTAACCATTTGGATAATTTGGATAATGTTCCACTTTACCTGCATTCACTCAGTGTGTGGTATGAGGTCAGCCCCATCTGTAACTAGGAAAATTCCCCAGTTTATTCAAACAGGTAGTTTTAGTAATACTTTAGTAGATTAACCAGCAGATGGCAGCACTAAACTGCACAGCAGTGTTTAACACATTTAACTGCCTGCCAGATGACCCACCAAAAAGTTTACATGCCAGAGGGAAAAAGAGACACATGGGGGAAATAAGATCTAAACAAAGATGCACTTTTACTTCCATGTCACAAGACCCAACCCATATCTGAAACCATGAGGTGTTGAGAAATCATGTGATTCATCTCAAGTAAATAACAGAATTAATGATACCAAAACCATGGTTCACCATATCATGCATCAGAGGACGTGAATATTATGTAATGAAACCAGTATGTGAAATAGTTTATTGCAGTATTGCCACTGAGCGTTGTTCTTTGTCTCCCTCAGGTTAGTTTCTCCACCACAAAGGCCATTGGTAGAAGTCTAATTTTGTCTAATTTTGTCACAATGGTTTAGATTAGTGGAAAGGTCTGTAGGGTTGATTCTTGTAAAGATGCAGCATTTTCAATGTGGCCAAAATTTTGGACCGCACTTTAACTGCACTTTCATAATGTATTAATCTGTAACTATTGTAACTATTTATCTGAATGTATTAATGTGAATGTAAAATCTTAATCTGAATGTATCTTTTAGTAATTATGTTATGCATATTCTACAACATACAATTTAACAGTTTTAGTTTATTTAAAAGGAATAGGTAATACGGAAATGAAAATTCTTTTCTTAACCTTGTGTGTTTGAAAATCTGTATGGTTTCCTTTCTTCATTGTAACACAGAAGAATGAACTAAGAAGTTACTAACAGAAGTTACTAACAGCAGAATGTTATCCCATGTAATGAAAGTAAACGGTACCTCCAGCTGAAAAGGCAAGATGTTCAGTAAATAAACCCAAATTTAAGTGTGTTGTATGGCTGTGTATGTGGATGAGTCAAGATGCCATATTCTTCATTTTTGGATGAACCTTTAAGTAACCCAGTGCAGAGGTTCACATTGCATTATTTATGGCATGAATCTCCCATTTTTTAATCGGGTCGAAATGTTATTTGAGTTCCAAACCTAAGGAGACAAGGAGAGTTTCTTCTGTCAAAAAAGCCCTGCCATCACTATGTCAAATTAAGTTTTAAATGTCAGATAATGTTGAACCTTGGTTTCACGGTTCAATGCCACCATTGACATTTCAACAAAGAACAAAAAGCCCTGATCCATTGAGTGCATAAGTCAGAAGAAAAAATTTGTTATTTTATAACGACTAGACACTCATTTTTACAGCGAACCTTTGTCAGTACATAAACAAAGAGTTAATAATTTAAAGACAAAGAGAGTGACTGGTAGAGGTCACAAAAGATCAAGCTTCTTTGCATTCATGACCTCAATATAAGCACTCATCCTATTGCCATCATCCCCCGTCTCTCCTGGACTCATCCTCCCCTCTTTTCTCCTCAATCTCCCTCTATTTTTCTCCTCCTTTTTCTGTCCAGCACTCCTCTACTTGCTCCAGAACTGTCAGATCGCATTAGCGTGTTTCACGCTCCATGCCTGCGGAAAAAACAGCCCATGAACCTTGCCGCAATTCTTGTGCTCCAGTTCCCTCTCTGCACTCAATGCAGCTAAAATACCAACATTATTTTATTCATAATGAGCCCGCTGAAGCTAATATAACCCCACTAAAGGCCATGGTGTCACACACGTTAACACTAAGCGATGCTGATGATGCAGGCGTGCATCTCATCGAACCCTCTGTTCATCACTAAACTGGTCTGTGATCTTTTACTCTATAACATGACATCAGCAACTCCAGAGGAGTAGGACTTGATTTTTGCCCAGTTCAGTGCATTTATTTTGGTGCTAAAAGTATGCTATCGATTATGTTTAAAAAAAGCAGACTTTAATTTTATCAGTGTTTCTGTAGAACATTACATTATCACCTCTTGATCCATCATGGGTTTGATTTCTAAGGAACATATGGACTAATAAAACACAGCTGCACAAACACAAATGCATCTGCCAAATGCTAGAAAAAATGTTATTGGGTAGTAATTAATAATATTCAATTTGACCGAGAAAAACAATTAAACTGAAGAAAATTTCTGTGGGGTTTGGCAATGCTAGCACATTGCTAGTGAGTGGGGGGCTGATCTGATCTCATATCGAGTTTGTCTGGAATTATATGAAGATGCAGAACAATTGAGACAGCCCAAAGTACATTCTTAAGAACTGTGGCATCTTTAAAACTCTTGGAACAGCCTACCTGCAAATCTACTGTGGGAAACTGTCAAAAGCTACTTTATATGCAAAGGATGAACACACCAAATATAGACTTAATTTAGATGGCAGAAGTTAATTGATCAAGAAAATTGATCATCAAATTATTTTTTAAAACAGATTCCATTTACAGCATCTCACAGTACTGCAGTTTCTGGTAGGTTGTTCCAAGCATATTGTTGTCATAGTTTTTATGGTTTTAGGCTGTCTCGTTTTTCTGTATCTTCATGTAATCTCAGACTGACTCGATGATGATGAAATCAAATGTCTGTGTGGGCTGTATTGTCTGTTGTAGAACTTGATTATGAAACAATCTCTTGATTTTTAACTTATTACAAGTACTTGCAAAGAATCTTTGGAAATCGATTTCCTACTGACAAACTAAAGCAAAACATAAATTAACACCTTAAAAACTTTACTGAAACATCTAATGTACCTAATTAATAGTACTGTATATGCCATTTGTTCACTTGGTTTACTGTACACAACAGAAACTGTTAAATCACTGAGAAAAGTAATAGCACACCTATCATTCATGTCTGTAGCACAAAGCCATGCAGCAAAGTTTGAAGACCCAAGACGATGAGCTAATGTGTAGGTGTGACCTGGGTCTCCCCTCCATGAGTTTTTGTTCTTTAATAGATTATAGTAAAACATATGTGTTCCATATCATAGTCCCATTTTTCTTATTTGGGGCTCATGAGCCTCCATCAATTAATCTCCTCTCCCACTCGACACCGATGAACAGAGGAGGCCCCCCCCCCCTTTGTCTTTATAATCTGGGCTCTTAAATGACAGGCTGGGTGCCTCTGTAGGCTTAGGGTGGAGCATAATGACACTGTTTCTGTCTATGTGAACATTACAATTCCTCGGCTGCAGGAACTAAGAAGTCAAGCCTGTTATTATCTCTGGGATGTCCTGTAATCATATCAGGGCTGGTCACTGAACTGTCTGTTACAGCTGACCCCATATCAGATGCTGTCAACATGAACAACACTAGAATATTACATTAGGTCACATTTATCGAAAATAATCTATCCAACTTTAATCATTTTTAATGAGTAATGTTTTGAAGAACCAGTTCTTGATCATGAACAGAACATTTTCAAAACTCTAAATATGCTGCAAAATTTGAAGAAAAAATAATTAGGCAACTCAATTTACTTTGCATTATCAAATCTGTTTACACAACAGCAAACATACAGCATGAGTGTAATGTGAGTCATGCATTACTCCTGAGTTTTAAAGAATCTGACTTTTTAAAGAATCAAAATGATTCGCAAACAAATCACATACAAACTCCTAAAACAGTGTACTTACTAAACCAGTCGGTTACTGAACTGACACCTGACCCACAATTTTTTATTTTCCATCATGTCCAAAAAGAAATAAACCAAGGAACTGATGATTTTGGGATTTGAGATTTTAACCAAGGAAGACGCATTGTACAGACGCGTTGTGTATCTTTAACTACATATTTTCATACAAGATTTTACTGTAATAAATGATACTTTAAAAATGTTAACAAAAATTTTTTTTTTTTGATTGTTCATGTTTAGTATTTTGTTGTAATATTAAATGTTAAAATACATTTTGGATTAATTATGATGCATATTCAAAGTACTAGAAGGACAAAAATGTTATATTTTTAAATGTTTTTAAATGTTTCGAATTTTTAAAATCGTCTTTCTGGTATACTTTTATAAAATAATTTTTTACAAAAACAATTTATCTGCTTTCAGGACACTTGGAATATAAAACACGTCACATTTAATTATTTTATTAAATGTTTGTGCTTTAATAAAAGAAGAAACTTTATTCTTCTTGTAGCTTTAAAGAGTGAGTCCCAAGCTATTGTCATTGTAAAGAAAAAAGACGATTTGGAAACAATTTTAGAACAAAGAAAGCCACAGGGTGGGTTGAATGACACAAACGTAAATAATGGCTTTTAATGAGCCAGAATCATTAAACAAAATCAAAACCATAAAGTTCAAAATAAACTCACTGTCCTCCTGCCTCTAGAGAGGTAAAAATGAGGCAAATCAGGATTTTGAAGAGTTCTGTGTTGAGTGATAATCACCAGGGTGCCGAGCGCCTGGCATGTTTAATCTCTCATTCCTCACTGTGGCACACAGACTGCAAGGAATGCAGCCAAACCTATATTCTCATTGGCTTGAACATGAAACCACGGTGTGAATTATATAGCGTGCATGCACCTTTCTTGTGAGTGGAAAGGCACACCTGGTGTGATGTAACATTCTAGATTAGCTGTGGATTTATAGGACTTGCCAAAAATCAGCCTCTTCTTTCCAAATGATTACCTAAATTGTTAAAGAATACAAACCTATTCTTCAACTCTCCTATAGGCCAAACCTCAGTGCTTGCGTGTGTGACTCCATAGGAAACAAACACATTTTTGGACTTTATTCATGTGAATGATGTTTGCCTGTGTGGTTGCTGGGGTTCTCCATTAGCAGGTGCAAATGTGTGGTTTTAACACTTTGCTTGCGGTTGCTAGGGTGTTTCTAGAATACTCTGGGTGATTGTTTAGCCCATTTCTAGAGGGCAACACCCCATAAGTTTTCATGATATTCTGGTCCCCAAACATAGCTTGGTTATCTATAGTTTTCTTTGTTGGTTGCCGTATTATTGTCCACAAGGTAGCGATAGCACATCCCTTCCCAACAAGCTACACAATGTTAGGTATCATTCATGTATGAACCAAAAACAATGTGTGATGTGTTACACACCAAAGTCTAAAGTTAGGGACTGGCTAAAATCCATAAACCAAATTATGAACAATAGTAATTGTTATATTAATAGACACATGATCTGAGGTATTATTCATGCACATAGCATAATCGATGCGCTGACGTTTTGCGCGGAACAGTAATAATACATGTGCAAAAATAACTTCTTTGGCTTAGCTATCGTTATACATGTAAACATAAATGTATACATTATATCCATTTGGCAGACGCTTTTATTTAAAGTGATGTGCTATGCATTCAGAGTACATACTTTAGCAGTTCCCTGATAATTAAGCCCATTATCTTGACATTGTTAGCTCTGTTAATGCTAATGCACTAACAGTTATGCTAATGCTAGAGCTAATACTTTCCCATTTAGCTACAGGACACATAAATCTTTCTGATCTATAATATTGCATTATTATATGTTCTATTTGCTTTTTTATTGCATTTGTTAATGTTCATGCTAGTTTTTCATTTTGTTCATCAAACATATCCCTATCTTTCAGTTAGGCTCCATACGTATGCCGGTGATGTGCTCAGCTGTGCTCGGTGTAGTTCACCAGACGTGCTGTAACCTGTTGCATGCGATAGTGCTGGTATGCAGTGCTCTACACAGGTATTTGTTCTCAACAGGTATGCACAATCCTCAGAAGCAAGAGAAGACTTTTGTTTGGAAGAAAAGAGAAATGTAACAGTATCTGTGTGCCTGCTGTCTTGGCAAAAGATGCCAATGAGCAGTGTTACCAGACGGACAGATATGACTGGATCTGTAACTATAAACAAAACGTTTGTATTTTTGAATCAAAATGTAATGTGACCCAGCCGAGATCATCCAGACTGTGGGTGGCCTGAACAACCAGTCATCTAAGGAGTCTTATGAGCCCCGTATAATTGGTCTGTTTTGGGTACCCCTGACCCTGATCAAGCACGTAAGGAATGGGGACTGGAGCTTTCAATCTTCAAAAACAAGTTATCAACTTGCTGACTCTAGCCACAGCAGTTTTTGAGATAACAGCTCATTTGAGGGTAAGAGAATCAATAAAAAAAGCAATCTGAAGTTTAGTTTCTCACACTAAGCTATCATATTGCTTGAGATGGAATGTAACAAACTAGTCATATGAGCAACATTCATAATACCTTTACAGTGGTTTTGCTCCAGTCCCCATTCACTGCAACTATACTGAAACAAACAAGCAACCTGAATATTATTCTAAGGGTTTAGAACCACATGGGGTGCTGTAAATAATTTTGGCTTTGGTGTAAAATATTCCTTTATTGTAGTTGTGGTGCTTTAAATGCGATGGATTTAAAAAAGAAACTTTTAAGAGAGGACTTTACTGTTAAACTTTAAAGTTAAAAGTAATATAAAGAAAATTAGACAACTAGTCATTTGTGACTCATTCCTATTCTGGCCTGTAACAATGTTTAAACATTATGCTAGTAGCGATTACCCTGTTCACATGAGCTGTAGTAATGCATGGCATCTCTAGCCTTCTGTATATTATAGCCTTCTATAAATAATCCCTTGCGTGCGTTGTGTGAAAAATTAAAAACAAACACATATAACAATTAATCGGATGACACGTCAAGAACTATAAATGGGGCTCACAAAATCGCTACAACAGTCATTAGTTGCGTGTAATAACGTGTTTGTGCTCTGACCCTGATGCTGACCCCATTATTTATTCAACCAGAGAATTATAAATATACACACAGATTTTATAAGTGAATGCTCATTTAAATTGGCACGACAAATTGCACGCCGGGCAGCACAGGAGAGAAGGAACATGTAAACACAGTTGGATTACCACAACCCCCCCAACCATTTCCTCTTTCTCTTACTGTCATTAGAGTCCACCCTCTGGGCACAGCTCGACCCCCTTCCATATATTAACCCCAAGGCTATTATTCTGTCCACTGGGTGGTCATAGCCTATGACAACGCAGCACTCTGTCAAACCGCATATGCCAGGAATAACTCAGCTTTACAAGGCAAAATGTTGAGTGAAGGGAGAAAAATAAAACAGAATTAGGCCACAGCTGTTTAGGTCTGTAGGCAAAAAATTAGTCTCAATATGTCAAATAATATTACATCAAATAAATGCCCAGCCATGTGCCACCCTGTTTGCCACACTGTATAGAATTGCCACACTGCCGCAGAATTGTTTTCACCTATTATGTGAATGTTTGTACAGCCTCTTTCTTCAATCTGTTAACCACTGATTTTATGCTAATTGGAAAGAAAGTAGGAATGATGCATACATGAGAAAAGAAAAATCAAAATTTCAATGTATCATGCCACATTTGCCCAGATTGTTGATGCAAGAACGCTACGAGAGATGATCACATTAATCGCATTGCTTTATGTTATTGCCCTGGCTAAGAAACAAATCAGCATTAGGCAATTATAGCATAGCATTGCTAACAATCACAGTGAATGCACTGTCAGAAAAATAACATCTTTCTAAAAGACCTAATCTTTTTGGGACCCTTAAAACATCACCACCTCTGGAAAGAAAATGGGTCACATGGGTCATCTATTTCAAGGCAAAATTTCTTTGCTCTTATCCTTTTTTCAGATTCAAACAAAGTGACTACTATCACTATTCTATAACATGCTTTTTAATGTCTAAAATCAGTCCGAATCCAAGCACAATGTCAGCATCAATTAGAATGACTTAGGGCAGCTATCACAATACAAAAACTTAGTTATTCTCAAAGAAAGTGACATGACCATGGCAAAATAAGCTTTCTGTTGTCAGAATAAATCATTTCAGTGGACGCCAGGACCCATGGCACCTTTTGCTTTTGGTGGCTTTAAAAGGAAAAGTTCACCCTTAAATGAAACATTGTTATTGTTTTTCACCCTCATGAGATTTGAACTTGCCCTTATGTTATCCACGGAACATTTTGAAGAATGGCCACACTCTTGAAACAAGTATATGGTTTCCATGGCTGTCACGTTCCAAAAAGAACAATAAAGTATTATTAAAACAGAAGATTTTAAATGAGTAACAGAATAAAAGAGTAGTCCATTTTACTTCTGTGCTGTATTTCTAGCCTTCTGAAACCATATAACAGCTTTGTGTGAGGAAAAGAGTCAGTATTCACTAGGGGAGGGTTAACAATATTCAACAAAACGCCCCCTGCCCCCTGCTGCCCCGACTATTTTTTGAGATTGACCTCACTTTACCTTGTCACAAAAAGTTTTCTTCCTTGACATTTAATTAAACAGTAATTAGTACACTTTTAACACCTAATAAGAGCTGTATTTTTTCTAAATATTATACACCAGGTCCTGAAATTCAGTGCAGGATTGCAGATATTGTGCATTTTTTCTTTCCCACAAGTTTCGCACTAATAATCCAAGAAATTCCCTTGTGAATTACAATCTATAGATCAACAAATCAAATAAATACTTTTGCATTCAGTGAAAAATTTCATAATCACTACGAGTAAATCAGCTCTCTCTCTCTCTGTGTTCATGTAGAGGGATCTGCATGAAAAAAGTACATTCTTGCCTGTTTCTGAATGTAGAAAACTGCTGATCATTTTAAAGTTTTCTGTACTACAGCGAGTTGAGACAAAACGGTCAGTCACATTTTAAAATCAATGAAGTGTACGGCCCAGTATATATTAATATACTGTACATATGATACCTCAGAAGATAGATGACTGTTTTAGAAACAAGGCTCTCTCTAAAAGGACTTAATCTGTTAGTATTTGTAGTGCCAATAAAATTTTTAATTATTAATACCATATTTCACACAACTATGGTAAGCATTGACATGGCCATTGACAAAGTAAGTTTAACTAACTGCACTTATGATTGGCATATTTCTGCAA
Source organism: Chromobotia macracanthus (assembly GCA_036877525.1). Lineage (NCBI taxonomy): Eukaryota > Metazoa > Chordata > Actinopteri > Cypriniformes > Botiidae > Chromobotia > Chromobotia macracanthus. Next base: position 3,730,308 of record JAZGTH010000002.1, read on the forward strand.
GTATATTCCAAAAAAAAACTCTGAATATAAATCAACGGGGGAATTCCCCCATAAATTAAAGTTACTGTCTTCAAGTATTATTATGAAGTTAAAAATGAATCTATTGTTCTTTAGCACTGCTTGTGCCATGCCATGGACACTGCCCCCACAGCAAAAAAGAACCAAACCAGATTGTGGCTCCAAAAAACTATGATATGAACCGAACCATAGTACTGGTATACCATTACACCCCTTGTATTCACTAACAAACAACACAAAATATATATTAAAAATTTCTCCAATTGGGCTCCACAGTAACCAATAATAGCATACAGGTTTGATACAACAAAAGGGCAATTAAATAATGACGAAATTTTCATTTTGGGAGAACCATTTCAAGTTAATGGTCAGACACTGAAAGTGCAATCATAAACAAAATGTCCTATAAAAGTTCCTGTTCCATCATGACACACCATTTTTGAAGTTAATGAGGCAGGAGCATCCCCATGCTAAGTGACAGAACTGGGTAACCCAGTAACACGCTCTCTCACCCTTACTCAGATCTTTCTTGCAAGAAAGCAAGAGGGAAAGAGAGAGGGAAATCGAAGAGAAAAACTATGAGATGAGAAAGAGAGAAATTGAGGAGGTGAGAGTCTCCCGAGAGAAAGTCTTTCTTTTTCAGACTTCCACACCCCCAACTTCAGGCTAAAAATACTCTCTTCCTGTTTAGTGATTTGCGCTTCCCCAAACCAAATAAATAATTTAGGCGCCAGGAGAAGTAGAAGAGAATGAGGGAGCCAGAGTCTCTCGCCTAACACCGTGGCCATGCTGTCACACTTTCGCACAGAACATGAGACAAATGAACGCTGGTTCAGATAACCATCTTGGCTTAATCACACGGCCACTACTTCATTAACACTTCAAAGAAATGCAGAAAAAAACAGCAGACATTTTGTTCATTGGCCTCCTTTTCCAAAGTCAGTAATGAATCACCAAGGAATTAGATTAAAGGAGAAACCAGTAAAAATGCATCAATACTGGAACATATGTGCTTAATCCATGTTTACAAGAGCAACAGCAAAGCATTACATGGAAATTGACCCTTTTGTTCTAGCTTGCATTTTTAAGCTCTATATACTTGCTTACATGCACAAACATTAATTTCAATCGGATTAAAACAATAATTAAAGCTGCAATCCATCTGTTTTGCCTCTCTATCATCATCTATATTTGAAACATAAAACTGCAAGTTACGTGCAGTTATTTTCTTAACATCGATAAGAAGTTTAAATTCCAAGAAAGAAGTTGTAAGACAAGTTACAAATGCTCCACCGTCCCCAGCACCCTGACACGCGATACAGTAGCCGAGTCTTAAAAGTTACAGATTGCACTTTTAAATGCTAGTCAGAGTGAAATGAAACTGAACTAAATCAAAAGTTCTGTTTTTGTGAAATCAGACCGACAGACATGGATAAGCGATTGTAGCTTGACAATATTTGCTGCACTTTACATCTAAGCTTTTGTCAGAAACTTTTATCCAAAGTGACATAAAGTGCATTTAAGCAATACATTTATCTGTACATTCCCTGGTAACTGAACCAATGATCTTGCTGTTGCTAGCTTCATGTTCTATCAGTTGAGCTACAGGAAAATATGACATATTTTACAATGCTTCATTAATTTTGCGGTTAATTCATTTGGAAAAGCTGACAAAGCTAACAAAATAGTCATTGCAGACAGTCAGTCAAAGTCAGAGGAGAAAAGGGTATGTTTGTTCCAAAGGTGGGCAAGTCCAGACAGATACCTGTTGGCTATCTCTATGTTTTTGTTTGGAATATGTACAAAACAAATACAAAACAAAAGGTACTAAGGATCTGTGTTGCTACTCTACGCCCTGGCCCAAAGGAGGGGCTTCTGGAGTCTCCTTGCCCTCATTTACCTCTTATGAGGGTCCATTTCACAGGAAACCCCCCTTAAGATCCCCAACACCCACATGTTCGACTCTAAGAATTCAGTTTAAAGAGCAATAGACGCAATACACGACAGGGTAGCAGATCAAAGCTCAGCATTACGACGGGCAGAACTGCAATCTGTTCCCCTCAGCTTCTCTTTTCAACACATCAGAGTTTGTGTATAGGTTTAAAAAATTGTCAAAACATTCATTAAGTCTCCACCTCTTAGGACGTGCCTTGTAACGGAATCCAGCAGCAGATGATGATGGTGCAAGAAAAGGATGCAGATGTGTACATGCTTCCCTGAGCAGGAAACAAAGAGGTCAAACATCTGGTCAATATGGAATGTCTTGAGACTGTGTTTGTTCCACAATTGTGATTAGAGATGTAATTTAAGGACTTTATAAAGCAGATGGTCAGTTCCCTGTTTTGTAGATCAATGTGATTAAAACGTTATACAGTCAATGACATGACATTCAATTTTGTTTTTGTTATGTATCTATTATGCTATTTAAAAAGCATTTAAAATGCCATTCAGACAGACATAAATACATTTTTTTCTGTTCAATCATATTTTTAAAATACTAAAGAATGTATAGAAGAAAAGTCTGGCATAATATTAATAAACTATTATTTAATCATTTATTTTAGTCAAAGTTAGTGTGGCATAGCCAACATGCAGGAATCTATTTTGTTGTCATATCCCAAGAAAAACACAAAATAGAAAATATAATCACATAAAGAATCTATGTAATCACATAAAGAATCTATTCATTTAGGGATCCATGTCAAGGTTAACATTAACAGACAAGCAATATACAAATATACAAAAAAATACAAAAAAATATACAAATACTTTATTCATGATGGTTATAGCATACATAAAATCAATGTGAATATGAAGAACACATTTCTAAAAACATGTCACATGCTTTTAACGATAAAAACAAAAAGACAGAATGTTTAAAATTAAACATTTATAATGCTGCCAGTCTATTTCACATATGCTCAGATGTATGGTTGCTGAGCGAGCAAAGCATGTAAAAAGATTTAAAAAGATGCTTTTTTTCCCCAGGAACTAAAGTAACCGTAACAGGAAGAGAAGTTTATAGTGATTCCTTAGACTATTTCCCTTCCAGAACTGCTGGGAGGTTCTCATCCATATAGTGACACACGCACACACATCCATCCCCCACCCCCATGTTACATAAAAGGCCTATTTAAGCTTCAAACAAGAAAGACAGAGAGACAGAACAGTGCCACTACTGGCAGCCTGGCTCCATGACCTAGTTTTCCACTTATTCACAGAGAGAGAGAGAGAGAGAGAGAGAGAGAGAAAGAGAGAGAGAGAGAGAGAGAGAGAGAGAGAGAGAGAGAGAGAGAGAGAGAGAGAGAGATCCCAGGGAACACATACAATATTTCAATTAGGAACTAACCATATAACACATCATATTACAATTACCTGGGTTTAAAATACAACTTCCACAAGGAAACTTACACCTGTAGTGGATGAACAGAGATAAAGCCCACAGTGCCTTCTATGCCATAAAGAGACAATGTCCTAATCCCAATTAGAATTTGGCTGAAAATATTAGATTAGTAATTTAGTTGATTGCCCTCTATGGCAGGGTGGTGTGACAAACCAATGACAAACCCACATCAACATATCACCTAATGAAAAAAAACATCCAACTGAGAGCCTGCATGCAGAACACTGTAAAAACAAGTTTATGGGGACACAACAAGTAATGCACACAGGGCAGAACTAGGCAAATACCCAGTAATTATAATGACAATCAAATTGTCACTCACACTGATGCACTAAACCAGAACAAGACTGCCAGACATATTCAATTCAACCAATTACAGCACAAATGAAACACAATTACATCACTCATTGGGAAACTTAAACACAATAACAATGTTAAATGCAATGATATTTGGCCATAAAGAGAGAACACATCATGGCAGACTATCTATACACAGTGACAGACAAAAAACTGAGAGCCATCTTAACCAAGTACAGACTCTGTGAACACAAGCTCATAACAGAGATGGGAAGACACAGGAAGAGAAGTTGTGTCCACAACAAAATTGATCAAAACAAAATTGAGACAGAGCTGAAAAGAATGCACAACATACAAAGATTTTCAGACAAAGTTCTATCAAAAAATAAAGTGCATACACCACACATTTGAAACTGCCTATTCTGAACACAAAGACTGCTGTGTGTTTGCAGCACAATATGTGTCTGCCTGCCAAAATATCAAAGACATTCAACCTGCCCTGACTTGATTTCCATCATATGTATATTGTATAGCTTATATTGCATCATTTTGTTGTTTAAATTTGTTGATATTTTACAGTCCATTTTATTTATATTTCTATCTTTTAATTCTAACCTTAAATTAATACTACTTTTCCTTGTACACATTACGTATTTGCACTACTCTTTTTACATTACACAGATTTTGAATGCAGCCTAGCTGCCATTGCTTTGGCAACACCAAAAGTTTAGCAATACCAAGTACAGTTTTTGTCATGCCAATAAAACACACTTAAATAAATAAATGAATTAAATTGAGTGTGTGGGTGTGAGAGAATGAGAGAGAGAGAGAGAGAGATTGGGAAGGTGGGAGTTTACTGCATAAGTATGTTGGGGGTGGGGGGAGACCATGGTTCACTTTTGGCTTCCACTGAAACTGTGGACAATAACCACTTATGAAAAATTTGGCTAAAGCAGTCAGCAGATTAAACAGAACTAGATGAAATGTTTAAAACTTGTTGAGTGTAAGCTTTGTGTTTTGTAATACACTGAATGATACTTTCTGGTTTTCTATTATGAATACTTTCTGTAATTTCTGTAACGCAGCACGTTCTAATGTCCCCATCCAGCATGACAATATTCATATATTCAAATGGTGATATTTATGGTAAACATTAATATGTTGCTTTTTTGCACCCATTGCAGTGCTTCTGAAGAGAAATGTCTGCTGAGTGGTCCTTATCTCCAGTTGCATTTTCTCCAGAACAGATGATTTCTATTTAAAACAACAAAATCTACACACTAAACCTAACCAATAGTATTAGAAAAGGCAAATGTGAGATAAAAAACACAATTACAGTACAATTATGCAATTATTTTTTTTGCTTTTATGACTCTTTAAGCTTATTTATTGAGTTGTGTTAATCAGGACTTGAATTACAGAGTATTTAACAAAATGAAGGGTCTTCACAGCAATGCCATAAAAGAACCATTTTCAAAGGTTCTAAAAAAGAACCATTTCTTTCTTCCACAAAGAATCTGTGTGGAAGAATATGGGATAGGACTGAATATGTTCAGAACAGAATGGTTCTGTGAATGTTAAAGGTCCTATATGGAACCATACAGAGAATCTTTTAGGAAGCTTTATTTTTAAGTGTGTACATACCTTTTTTAAAAGATGTAAATCATAGTATAATTTCTTTAATCACAATTAAGTGAACATGTGGGGTGATTTTCAAGTGTTTAAGTGAATATTGCAATGTTTTCTATTCCATCCATCTAAATGATTTCATATATATTTCATATATCATCCATATTAGACATCTTTTGTATATCTACAAAGATAATATAACTGATAATTTATATATTTTAGACATGGACTGGTATGGCCTTGTTGAACTAAAGGTAGTAGTTCAGTTAAAAGCTGTTGGAAAAGAGTCTGTCACTTGGGAGACAGCTGCAGGATGCGGTTAAGGGGCCCCAAGTTCCTTGTGTGTGTATAGCTGGGGGTGGGGATCATGTCAGGGATCAAGTTTTTGAGCAGGAGAACATGCAAACCGATAGGATAGACTTACCAATGGCATGTATATTTACCAGTTTACCAAAGTCTAATCCAACAGGTCCATTTAAACCAATTACAGTTATACACAGATAAGACAATCAAAATGATTTGTAATTAGTTTTCTTTTTAATTCACCTGACACCTTGAATTGCTCTGATATTCTTTCCTACATATATATATATATATATATATATATATATATATATATATATATATATATATATATATATATATATATATATATATATATATATATATATATATATATATATATATATATATATAATATAAACCTTCTGTTCATCGTCTTAGAATACAATTTCCACTTGTAAATGTAGCTTTGTAGACTTGGCTTGTTGGTTCTTAAGGCAAAATATTTAATGCTCTCGTCTTTTGCAAGTCGCTTTGGATAAAAGCGTAAATGAATAAATACTAGTAAATACTAAATACTAATACTAGGCCACATACTAGTGCAAAAAACAGTAAGGCTATATAGAAATTTTAGATGATGCTTTTAGCGATATTTATAACTCATAACTAGGGTTCAAAGTTTACATGTGAAAATCAGCTTTTAAGTCAAATGTCAGTTAGCCAATAACTGCAACATAATACTTGGTATAAGACACATTGTCAAAATGATAATCTGACCATCACTGTTCAGATCAAAGACAAATTGTTTTTTTCTATTTACTAAAAAAAACATCTGCTGGGACTTCAACAACAATGTCTTCGAACAACTTTTTCAGTGATAACATTCAGATCAAAGAATTGCAGAAGATGCCTTAAGGAAAAAGTTCTTTCTCTTCAGCTACATGTGTGTGAGGTAATTTTAAAAAATTAAGTCAAAGTCAAGTCATCAAAGCAAACATACAAGAAACAAAATATAAAAGTACTATATATATATATATATATATATATATCTTTAAAAATATGCGGAACAAAGTACGTCCACATTTTTGCAAAAGGTGAAAAACAGTCTGGATTATCTTGTATGATGCTCAAAATGACAGTTTGTCTTAAATATGCAAGGAACAGTTCTTGATTGGTAAAGGATTGTTGACTGATCTAAAAGAAATTTAGTAGTTTAAAACTACTAAAGTTACATTTGAATAAAATTAATTTGGAATCTTGTTCGTAACCATAATGGGCAATATTGTACAACTACACTGTTTTAAGAGTTTTAAAATAAACAAGTAACATTGACACTAGGTTAAGCTTAATTATTAAAATTCATTGATAACTAACATGCATAAAAATAGTTTAATATTGACTTAAAATATAAAGAACAATACTAATATGATCAAAAATGATTTTGAGTCATTAGAAAGTTCATGAACTTTGTGTTGTATAAAAGGATTGCTTGCAGTATGCTGCCATTTACAAACTGAAGTGTTTTTTTCAGCGTTTCATTTTCACCGTTTTTGTAAGAGACAAGTTACATGCCACTTAATCAAGACCCATGCCTACACTAAACTTAAAACAATGTTCAAATTTTTAAAGAGATAGCTGTTAAAACAATTTTATACATACATTATTTTAAAATAAAACAATATTTTAATCAAATGCAAAGGTTATTAACTGTATATATTTCTTGTAAAACCAAAACAGGCATAATTTTTTTGCTTTAGACTTTTTCTGCTTAAAACTAACCTTCTTGCTGTAGACTTGGGATTACTAATTAGTTGCTAATGAGCTCTTGAATTACTCAAAGTCCACAGAAGATTTGCATCATTATTGCATTTTTATAATATTTGTTTGTCTGTTTGTTGGCAGTGAAAGTATGAAAATGGAGCAATCCTGTAATTTATGATAGCGCATCATGAGGTTTTCTGCAACAGAAAGATATCCATATTCATTTATGTGATCTTAACAGGTTTAAAAACTACAACCACAAGATCAAATCACATCTGTTACTGTGACATTCCAAAATAATGTTCTACAAACCCATGAATGACCACATGACATCTCCATTTTTTTTTGCTCCAAGGTTGCTCCTTCAGAGTTGTTTCATATAAGCATCAACTTGGTCTCATCAACTTTGTCTCAGGACATTTAGGTACATTTTGAAATGTTTTAGTTCATATTGAAATTTTCAATAATATTGACTTTAAATTGCAGTCTTGGCAAATCTGAGCTTAGTTTGTGACATTACTGAGATCTCTTCTAAAACTCAAATGGAGACATTTGCAAGATTTCTGGGTCTTTCTCTCAGAATAATTATCTGAGACACAGGAGACTTAAGTAAAAATTTCCATTTGCTTTCCATTTAATCTTATTGTTGTCTATCACAAATAATTATATTAAAGAGATCTTAACTGTGATTTTTCTTTTCTATGTGCAGTCAACCTGATCTTACAGGAAAACTACTTTATGAGATGCCAGTTTCATATGAATTTGTACAATGTGAATCGTAAAAAAACATACAACTTGAGAGAAAGCGCAAGCATGAAGAATGTTGTGCCTGTGTTTAACATGCACCCTGTCAGTAAATCACCCGCAAAAAATTGTCACTCCCATCTGTGCTTTTTTGGATCTCACACGATTTTGCTCAGTTTAGTAAACCTGGCCCATAATCACTAAAACATAAAATAGCTACAAATTGCTGCGAGATTGTGTTGATCTAGTCATGATAAGAAATGACCCAGTACCCAAAGGATACCATATAAAACAATTTAAGATGTATAAAAAATTGGCCAACCATGGCAAAATTATGTGTTAAATCAATATATCTTACCTGGGTTCCATTCTACAGAGACGCCCTATTTGTAAGCCAGTTAAATTGGGCATAACCTGCCACAAACCCGGAAAACTTAGTGTATCCTGTCCTATTCTTAGTTTGTTTATATTTTTATTCTGTTCTCAAATCATTGTGGCTCTCATTCCCGCCCAAGCCACCACCACCAGCCCTGGTGCCAAATTCTAAAATTGAAGCCATAACTGAGAAGGCAAAAGAAGCTAAAGCACATTTAGCCTGGTTGGGGGAGACAAGTTCTTTAGTATAACTTTCACAGGCAAAATAGCCCACAGAGATGGTTCAGAATGCTCTTCTTAAAGCTTCCAAGACCACAAACCCAAAAATCCTCCTAGTCCAGTCTAATTCATCATAGTCCAGTAAATTAAGTCACAAAACTTAGCACAGCTACAGAATAAAAAAAACATAGGACAACTCTGTCTTTAGGACAGAGCCCCAATCAAACATAAGCCCTTGTTGAGTTGGGTCATCACAGGAAGAGGGCAATCACTTTCAGAGCATGCTTTGGGTTCAACAGGTTCATTCAGAGGGGAATTTGAGTCCTGACCCCTCCCCCACCTCCACTAACTTAACTAACTTTTGAGTGAACTAAAAAATAAACCAACTTAACTTTAGACCTCATTGCCAGCATGTGTAAAACGTAGCATAATTGACTGCTGAGCATGTTTGGTGCTCTGACTGAGACAAATAAAGGAATGGATTGGGAATTTGACTGATGGGAAATTAGCAAAGGCTGAATTGGGCAGTTCTTCTCTGTTATTGTTTAGGCTCCTTCAGTTTTAAATGAGTTTGGAAAGAGATGTCAACCAACCCACATTACATTTAAGCTGCAGCTTTTTTTTTTAATGAGGGATTTAATTTTAGATGAACCTTAAAGCGCGTAAACAAATATTCGTTCCAAACCATTGTAAGGGGATTCGTCCAATGTCTTTGGGACAAGCTTTAGTTTTTTGAAGAAACAAGCCACAAGCAGAAAATTTCACTCCATTATTTTAGTTTGATTTAAAGGAGCTATATAACATTTTAGGAAAATAAATGGTAAAATACAATTTCACAAATGTGTTGTTATAACAAGCATCCAGGACTTCAGTTCTTTGCCTATTTTGATAACCAAAGCCGTTCACAGATTACATACTTCATTGGCAGGCTTACTTCACTCAGGCTGTACATATGGCTAGAACTGCCCGGAAGGCCCAGATGTTGTTTTTAAAGTGTGCGTGGAGAGAATAAGCGCTAAGCCTAGCATGGAAGACCCACATGCCTTTGTTCCCACTAAGGCTGCACTACTTTTCTACATCACACAGAGTCGTTATTTAAACTTTCTACCTTCATGGCTGATTTTAAATTAATTATGCTTTGCAAACAGGATTTAAGATATTTGTATTTTCCATTTGCAGTTTATGGTATGTTTAGTCTGGTATTTATAGGAAATATACTACAAACAAACATGAGCTTTTATGCTAGTTCACTTAGTCGTTTAAAGTTAGTTAAGTGATTTACATAGAAGCTGAAGACAAGATTATTCTATAAAAATGCTTTCCGCTTTGCTTTTAAAAATAAATAGTGTGACTATTTCACTGCATGTGTGTGTCAGGTTAGGAATTTTTGACTGTTTATTTCATATACAGTCTAACATCTGAAAATTTTGAATCAGTTTTTATGTATGTTCAACTCATTTTAGCCCTGCAGTTGAAAATGTCAGGGAAGAGTTGGCAGCTTTTTACCCTCACATATGTATTTACTGTCATTAACAAAGGCATCTTGTTTTTGATACTGTAACTGCAGATAGTTTATTACTCAGGCAGCAGTGATGCCTTAAGAAACATCACTGCACTGTAAAAAAAACTGCTTTAACTTTGCTTTGCTTTTTGCCTTAAAACTTTAAGTTTAATCAATGTGGCGACACAAGTCATTTCAACTTACTCTTTGTAATCTTGACTGGTCTTGTAATTTATTTAAAAATAGTTAAAAATTTGCTTATTTTTATAAGTTACGCCAGTCAGGATTTAAAATATTAAGTTGAAATGACTTGTAAAGCCAAGTTGATTAAACTTAAAAATTAAAGGCAGCAAAGTTTTTTTTTTTACAGTGTGAGTACATTGAAGAAAGTGCTGAGGAGTTTTTCCAAGACTGTCAGGTATGTATTGGATTTTCACATTTTCAATATATTCTCCCTTTTTGGAGCCCGACAAATTCAATGTCCTACTTTTTAATGCATGTATATATGTAAAAGAACACCACATATGAATGACAGGAATAACATCCTTTTAGTTACTTCAGGGTTATCCTGATTTGTCTTTGTCATAGTTTACTGTACTTATCCAAACCTTCAAAGATCTTCCTTTGTAAAGTACTTGTCTTTTGAAAATCCATTACTGTCTACTGTATGATCAATAAAGAATTAATGTTGCACCCTGTGAGTTATTGAAATACATTCAGTTCAAGTTTATGAAAGTCCATATTGCTCAGTTTTTCAATGCAAAGATTTACCCATTTAAACTTACCTAATATAAATGCCATATTTTACATGCTAATATTGCATAACCTTTACTCAGCATACCTCAATGTAATTTGCTTACTCTTTTTCAACATGCATTTATTAACACTTTCAATGTAATAATGTATAACTCAAAACCACATTCCTTACATGAATGTTATATCTAAATGAAATTCAAATTCAATATTATATGTAGTACTGTATATAGTAATTTAATCTGAGGCATTAAATTGATGGTACTGATGTAACCAGTCTTTGACAATACAGAAATTGCCAAAATAAACAGTACAAATAGATTAAATGACATTTTGGAGAGTACCGCATGACTTATTATAAAATGTGCTCTCACCACTGAAGACTGTTACCGGTGACATGAGAATACAAAAGCATTCATTAATACACATTTCATAAATATAACTTGTAACTTTGTATTTTTTCTCCACATGTTGTCAAATATCTGAAGACATAAAGTTAAGGGCCTAATTAACACTGCAACCTAAGTGGATGTTTCTGTAAAATAAACCAGTAACATGAGTGTATAGCTTATCCTACAATGAAATGATAATTTAGTAGACCTCTAAATAAATAAGTAATAGTAAAGTAAAAGTAGTATAGTAAAATAATAAAATAAAAATAACTAGACAGAACACTTACTTAACCAAGAAGGAAAGAGTAATATTAAAGGAAGGCTTATGCATTGAGCAGTGTTGTAGTCATGTCCAAAGTCTTAAGTACTACAACACTCAGTGAGCTCTGATGAGCTGGACTCGACTACAACACTGGCTTTGGGTTTATCTTTTTTGTAGCAACTGTACACTACATTAATCATACATGCCACTGCCATCGTTACAAATAGGCTTTGTTACATTTTGGATATACTATGCGTGATTCTTTGAGGTGGCATTTTAAATTTTTTTTGAGTTGATTGTTTCTTATTTTTCCCACATAAAAGGGGTCAGAGGGTAAGAGACAGGCCAGAGACTGTAAGTGATTGGGTTTTCAAAGTGACCAATCAAAAGCAGAGACATCAGTCACTATCCCACCTCCAGAGTACCAAAAGTCAAGTTAACAGCAAGTATGTAGAAAGAAATGGCTTTCTACAGGGTTTTGAAAATAAATGGTCTTGCACATCCCTAAGTGAGAATTCCTGTGTAAAAAGCACAGGAAAATAAGCATATCAGACTGAAGATGTAATGCATTGCCAAATCATGCAGAAGCAGAATAGGGCCAACATTCTAAAGGCTAAGCGGCTGAAACAAACCTAGCAATCTTCCTGCATCAGCCTTAGTCAGATGTGACAATCAGGGGATCCTAACGAGATAATTTTACGGTTCGGCTGCCCCACCCCTCGGCCCTGCTCATTCTCACTCATGTTCTGTTTACGCTCCAGGCATCGGTGCCATCTTGGGCACAACTCACATCTATTCCATCTGACTGCTTGCTGTGCCACGCGCTCACGCATATGGACACAAGCTTGGACACGAAGACATGGCGATAAACTTTCACTCCACAGAGAAAACTGCTTTTTTTAAAACCACAATATGGAGCCTGCAATCTCCACTAGGAGCAAAAAGAAGGAACAGAGAGCAGAAGAACAAGAGAAGGAGCTACATGGCTATGGGCGAGATGTTATCATATAAGAATGAAAGCGGTTGGCACTGGTTTTTGTGTGGCTGTCGTCACTGCCGAGCAGGCTAGATGAAAGTGAATAAACCATGATGGCGCGTCACATCACCTTAGAGATACAGAGACTTTTCAGTCATGACGCCTTATCCTAAACATCTGAATGGCAACAGAAAACAATAGCGCATTATAAAATTAGGATGAGGGAGAAAGACCAAAGAAAACACAAAGGGAGGGGGCATATTAAAGCTTAATTAAAGCTAATATTGTAATCATAATTAATAATATTGTAATTAATAGAATTTAATAATCCCTTCCTATTATACAATAATCCCAATCCCTGTATGCCTGCAGAAAGTACTGTATATATATTTTCATTATAATGTTAGCATTCTAGTTTTGTTGTGGTGCTCATTTGCAGGGTATAGTGGGTGCTAAAAGACTCTGATTCGCTGCTACATTTACACACTCAACCAACATTTCTGTGATTGGTTAGAATGGACAACAGATGCGAAACAACACAATCTATATAGAAGCCTTTAACATTTTTAATAACCTTTAATAAACTTAATAACAACCTTAGTAATTTTGATCTGTTTTTGGTCATTTGTCCAAATGCCTCAATATAAAAACTAGCAACTAATACCAATAATCAGTTATCTTTATTCACATTTTAACAATACTGCATAGCTAATATTGCATAGTTAAAAAAAATTGTGGTGACAAGAAAACTTAAATCCAGAAGCAAAATCAGACATTAAGCATTTCAATGTCTCAACGATGTAGAAAGGACAGAAAAGAGTTTGAAACAATAATATATACAAATCTATTTTTAAATTGAGACAAACAAGCTTTTTTGCAAAAATATTTCCATTATTGGTAATTAAAACATGGAATTAGTCATCAATATATTCGGTTATATACTGAGTTAAGCATATCTACTTAGGAGGGAAAATTATGGTGCACAAGTAAGTCTAAGGCATAATAAAATAATATGAGTTTTTCTGCTGTAAATCTGTAATATGCCCCTGGAAAAAAACTGCTGCCTCTTAGCAAACAACCAACAACCTGTTTCCTAAACTTCACTTCTTGACACTTATGGAGGCAAAATAGCCAGCTAAGATTTGCAACTCTGAATTTTCTTGTACGTAACAGCTAAACCTACTCTCTCTCTTCTCCACAATGATTAGTGTCAGACTGACAGAGTGCAGCAGTCCTGCCCTGCCCCGGTCAGAACAGTAGTCTGGAATACTGAGAGATTCTTCTTTTAGCAACCTCAAAAGCAGCCAATCACAGCGCTCTAGCTCCGGGGGTGGCCACAGCCAGCCAATAAGAGGCACTTTTGTCTGTCACCTGACAGATTGTGCCTCTGTCCATCAACTCAGTCATATATAGCCCATTCCAGGAGCATGAGACAAGGCTGTGAGTGTGTGTGGGACCGGTGGAGAACTCTGTGTACCTACAGATTGCTTTGTGACTGATTGCGTGTGCTTGCATACGGGCTCGGGTGCAAATGAAGGGGCGAATGAGGGCAAGCCTGTAAATATCTACAGAAGAAAGATTAATTATTCTGGATGTTAACTCATTTTGTACTCAAGAAGGACACAACATTTTGGAGGCTACTTTTTAAGTAAGAAAAAAATACCCATGCTAACATTTTTGACAGAGTCCTCATTGGTAAAACCGACACTGCATTAGTGACCCTACGTTGTGGAGGAGGTAAGTATCCTAAACTCACACTTCTTAAATCGGCTGTTTTTTTTATTTTGTTCCTTTGTTGTGGCTCCAAAGTGGGCTGGAGCGTAACACTGTGACGTGCCGTGCACAGCAGAGTTCAATCGGTACATTCCTCTGTTATGTCCTTGTTTGCTTTTCTGTTATCCGAGTTCTAAATGAGGGCTCACTCTTTTCACACGCAACGCTCTGGGAATAGACTGTGTCCAGACAGCCGCCTGACAGACAAACTGTGATGATCCCTATTAGTTCCACTATCACCACTAATAGTGACACTGGGAAAAACACATGAGGTTTCTGAATGAGCTGGGCAGTGCAGAGTTTCAGAGTTACAGTTTTGCTTGATGTTTAGAACGGCCCATGCAGGACGGTGAATGTGTGTGTACAGGGGGCTGCAATGTGGCAGAGAGCAGACAGAAATTGTGTGTGTGTGGCAGGGGTGCAGACAGTAGGACAAACCCCGACAGACCCCCATCCAGACAGATTAGGTCAACCTTCATCCAGACCCAGAGCCATACAGGTCAACCGGTTACTGAGAGAGAGAGAGAGCCAAATCAAAGATAGAGGAAGAGAGACAGGGGGCCCCTAAGGGTTAGAGGTTGCGGGACTCGTACTCAAAATAAAAAAGAACGGAGGAAAGAGTCAGTTTGTCTTATGTTTCTATACTGCGTAATGGTGTGTCTATCACTCTTTTGGTTTGTGGTGGAATGTGAGAACAGACGGAACCGTCCAACGCAAAACAGGGGTGCAGTAAGTTCACTTTAACTGCTAAAACAAGAGGAAGGGGAGCATGCAGAGTAAAGGTCTGTAATTATGACAAGGAGTCTTGTGCATTTTTCTTTGTGTGTGTCTTTGTGTGGGTGGGTGGGGGTCAGGTTTGGAATGTACTGAGTGACAGCACACTGCAAAAAAATCATTGTCCTAATCAGTGTTTTTGTTTTGTTTTTAAATGTTAAATATTTAAAACCTTCTGAAATTAGATTAATTAGTTTGAATATGTTTTGTTAAATTTTGTTTCTCACCCCATTAACAAATTGTTGTTTCTCGTTCAGTTGTTTGTTTTTGATAAATTACTTAAAATAGTAAATTAGATTTCTGCTTAAAACAAGAAATTTGCCAAGGGGTAAATAAGAATAAAAAAATAAGAAGCTTCAGAAGCTGACATACTTTTTTTAACATTATATCTTAAGCAATATTGCTAAAATAAATGCATCTTGTTTTAAGGATGCTTAAATATTTTTGCAGGAAAACAAAAACGTTTACTACAAATAAGTAAATAAGTGAAAAAATTACTTTTTTTTATAAAAATCAAACAAAACCACAGCACCAGTATGATTTTTATCTTCAGACGTACCAGCCTGACGCAATAAAATATATGTCCAAGAATGTCCTGTTTAGGATACAGACGGTGTTTATGGCAGCCGCTTTCAAATACCCAACATGCAGAGTCTTGTTCAGTTGTACCCATACAGGAAAACATGCACAAGCTTTCACGCAAACACAAGCAACCTTTTCCCCTCACCCCTAGCCACTTACAGACTATTTGACTGATTAGCCACAAAAATGCTGAAGCTCCAAATAAAGATTGTTTCGCAATTTGATGTTCACTTACTTATCTTTAAATGAAGTGGAAACTTTTCATCACAAGTCCCATGCCGGACAAAAAGGATTCCCAACCAGCCAATACAAAGCTTGCACACGCACGCCTGCTCTGTGTGCTCGAGATCATCAGACAGTGCTAAGTCTGGGGGGATGGGGCATCAGGGACGGGTGAGTGTGGGACAGGATATGAGAGTCTTTGATGCGACTGTGAGGTGGAGAAGACTGGTCTATAATAGAGGAAGAGCGACCTAATCAGACCCATCGTCCAGACACACACACACACACACACACCAGACCTCAATGCTGTAAAACCTGTCTGAATGACACCACCTCAGGATGATATACACAAATAAACCATCACCTCATCGAATTTACCACACTTGCACTTCCTCCCAGTGAGAACTGCAAATTGACATGGTTACTTGTGTGGTTGCAGAAACATCATGCTGTAAATGTCGCACTGACTCTGTTACTCTTTCAAGTGTTGTGTTGTTACGGCACAGTGGAGGTGAAATTACGAGTCCACCATTATCTATGAAAGCACAGAAACGTTTCAATAGCCGTTTGAGATGTTGTATCATCCTTTAGTAGTTTATGGTCTTCTCAAAGTGAGATCCTACAGGAGGGTGTGAAGTCGTAAAGAAATACCTTTTCCCTATCAAGAAAGACCTCTGCCATTCTAAAGTCAAAGCAGATTTCTTGTGGCTTCCTTTCAGAGTGGTTACAAGTAAGCGTTGCTTTCATTTAGTGCAAAGTGAATTTCAGTTTTAGTTACTGCTTACGTTGACCTTAACTTAAGACAAATATAGAAAAGCTTTGTGTGTATGTGTGAAGCAGGATGCAACACTGATGTATCCTCTGTGCAGAAAAATCAGTTTTACCACCAAGGTGTGAATGCAGTGCATGTTATATAGTCAGACTGAAGGTTTTGCCAGAGTGTGATGCATGAAACAGAAATAAAATCCCTGGAATTGCCAAATATCTAATACAAATCAGATAGGTAAGATTGCGCTTAAACAATAAGACATGAGAGGATTTGCATTACAGTGATTTTACAACAGAATAAATACAGACAATAAAGACTCAGCATGAAGCAGATTCAAACATGGCACAACCAATAAGAATTTACAATCAGAAGTATGCATAAAACAGCACACTGGGCTATAAAAGGACGTGTGATTAATTATGTCAAGATGTCAAAAATTGCAAAAGGTTTGTTGGTATAAATGTTGATTGTGGTCTACATTAAGTAGAAGGAGGGATGACACAAAAAAGGACCGGAGAAAAGGAAAGTTGAAAGGAGAGAGCACACTGAAAGAGTGCAGTCTCAGCAGTAGATAAGGACATCTGCAGCTGAAGCTGGCATAACGCATTAGCGAAGCAGCTAATACTCACAGAATAAACAGAAAGGTGTGTGTGCAAGGGCAAAAAACAGAGCGAAAGATAGGGGAGCGAGAGAAAGATGAAACAGTACAGCTAGGAGTGAGAAGCAGAGCATGTATGATAATGCTCTTAACGCACACAATGGGAAGGGAGTCACAGATGTGCCACTGCCAGCGTTGTGGTTAATGCTTTCTGCTCGGCCTGTCAACCCACTCGCTTGCTCTAATCCACTGAGCTTTAGCTGCTCTCTGAAATGTGAATGAAGAAGCCTCCTGATTTCGTTAACATCAATGCATAGTTGTTGTCAGGGTTTCAACATCTTTCTGCTAAACTCAAAATTCGGAGGAAACACTTCCAAGTTTCTAGTTAAAAAAAATAAGAGGGACAAGTGCACTGCATTCATGTTTTTAAATGTGTTCTTGGAGCACAGGACAGTGACGTGCGCAATGACAAGACATTGTCATTCGTGATGCTTTGAAACTAGGACGTGCCCATCAATACTAACAAAGTAACTTGCAGTAGGGATGATTATAAGATGAACATTCCAGTCCTATCACATCACTCGTAGTATGGATGTGGTGTTCAGCTGACTCAAACCATTTTTATTGTGTTTTCATGTTCCATGAATGTCATAGGATAACAAGCTGCTCTAGCGATCTCCTGTGACAGTGCTTTGAAGCTCAGCACAAAACACACAGAAAAAAGATACATAAACATTAAGTACTCATAATTGCCCTGAACCATGTGCATAAATTTCCCAGTTTTTCTACATATGCATTAGCGAGATGTGTGTGTGTGGTAACAAAAAGAGCTTGGATAAGAGGTTAGCTTCCGTTTGAAGCAAACATTGTAGCAGTGTGGCATCTACGAAACAGATTAAACTCGGATTAAGCATCAAAATCAGAAGCGTGTGTGCGCGTGTATGTTAAGCTTTTATTTTGCTCCACACATCCTTGAGCAAACACTAATTTAGCAGCATATCACCTCATCAGGGTTACTTCACACTTTATTAAGCTTGTAATAATTGCAAAATACTTATTATGGAAAATAATGGAGTTATAGTTTTAGTAAAGACCACATCATAAATTTCAGATTTCTCATTTTCAGTCCCTAAAGTAAGAGAAACAAACAGATTTGCATTCCCCACAGAAATACTAATGCTTTGAGGCAGCAAAAGCACAGAACATTAAGATGTGTACCATGCATAATGGCCGTCACCCTATAGATGATTTATAATAATTGAAAACATTAAAAATCAAGATAAAACCAATCTAAAAATCAGTATGCGCACAGAGGTAAGAAAAAATACGGTATCAGTAATTATACATTTCTTTAAAATATACATTTGACAAAAAAAACCCTTAGGGTGAAATTATTTTTAAAAAAAGTTTAAACTTTAAATATTACTTTACAGACTATTTGACTGATTATATCTAAATATTACTTTAAATATAACTTTAAATAACTTATATTTTCAGGCTACTTTGTTTTACGTCTTTTTATTTTAAAGCTACTTTAAGTTAACCCCAAAAGAGAATGTTTGAAGAATATCAATACAGCGCTGAGACATTTCTTTTCAAAGATGTCTGTTTTTTGACGCACACAGTAAATAGGTCAGTGTCTAAGAGACTGTCTCTCTCTATCCTGCAGAATGGCCCATGGGTATGACTGACAGAGAGACACTGATGAAGCAGCGAAAGCAGTTTGGGTCTGACCCCGAACAATGGGCTTCAACGTGACAGGAGCAGACAGCCGCCATCATGGAAAGTCACGGCCAACATCAGAGTCTCGACAGTCTCTTCTTTCATTTCTTAATCCAGTAGCGTCCTATCCTCTCCTGAGCAGGATACATATTCAACAGCTCAAGTCCTCACCATTCTAATGAAGGCGAGACCAGCAGACTATGTAAGAAAGATATGAAAAATTAAAGAATTTTTAGGCCGTTTTTTATATATTGGAAGTGAATGGAGACAGAGGCTGTCAGTCTCTAACATCTCTTTCTGTGTTCCATGAAGAAAGCAGAAAATCCTGTACAGGTATGAAACAACCCGAGTGTGAATAAATTGTGACGTAAGCTTTAGGGTTAGGTATTTTGAGCAGGGTTAGAGTATTTTTGGGTGATCTCTTTAAAAACACACACACTTTACCCTATTGTAGAGCAATAAACACAAACCTGAACAAATTATAATTTTAATATGCAGACAATAGTGTTACATTTAGGACAGGACCATGTGTTTGTGCTTGAAAAAACAGTTCAGAAACAGTTTGTAATTCCATTTGGTAAGGGTAGTGGCACAAAAATTACACACGTCAGCTTTAATGTTTAATACTACTGCTAGTATAGGAAAGAGAGAAAGAGATAACACAGGGATACAAGAGTGATGGAAAGACATTGCATGTCAACAAAATTTGGACAAACAAAAATGAGAAGAAATAGCATAAATGTGCTTTTAGTAAAGAAAGTAAGTTAACCAGCTCTTTTGCATTGTATGAATTTGTATGATGTGAATTATACAAAAATGGATAAATAAACATTAAGCATAAAGAGCCACCTAACTATCAGTGAGCCACCCTACTCTCTAGATTTAGTTATTGATCATTTTATCTGTTATAATGAACTACTGTAAATCACAGATACAAAAATTTCTGTATTAGTGCTGTAACTGTATTCTAGTTCAAAGCCTCAAACAGGAGACGCTCTAGTTAAACCAGACTCAGGGCATATCTACCTAAACGAATGCTGCACTAGTGTGAAATTGGCTGTTTTCATCACTCCTGCACTCTTGTAAAAATAGAAGAGATGCGCCTGAGGTGTATTTTATCCTCTTCACACACAGCTAGCAGTGAGAGGCAGGAAGCGCAACCCGAATGACTTACTTGACCCAGTGGTGGAGGTCTCTGAGCATTCCCATTTGCTGCTTTACAAACCAGATGTTTCATGGCCTGGATTTGGTTATTAGAGGCAAGCAATAGTGCCAAATGTACAACATGGTAATGTACAACATGCAGGATCACATGCTAATGTATTAGGATTTTTAATAGGGAATAAAGTGATAGTTTGACTTGCTCAAGGGCACTGCAGAGAGACTTTGGCTTCACACACATACATGTGTAATCAGTCCATACATCACCCGTTGTTGGTGTGACTGTGAGCAGGTGTGTGAAAGGTGATAAGAGAAACAGTATTCTGAGGTTCACTGTGGTTTGGGGGGTCCCAAACCCACACACACATGCACAGACCACCGACCGTTAAATTGTTCCACTTAGCTGAAACCAGGTGCTTTCAGTAAAGAGCTATTTGAAAAATGCACTTTGTGTTGTTTCTTTCATTTACATTTCTGAATCTGGCTAATTTATGCAGCATATTCAAGGTAAAAGTTTTATTAGTAATTGCGTTCCATGGGAATCAAACCCATGACCTTTGTTGTGCAAATTAATACAGTTTTTACATTAAAACAATATGCTGCAAGCATATGAGATTGAGTTGCCTTCTTTTAACATTTGTTTCCTTGTGCCACAAGGCCAATGACATCTCGTGCGCATCCATGGGATGTCCAAATAAACCATGTCCAAATAAACTGCATGGACTGATATTCTCCTTTCCTTATCATACTTGCATGATATTTTAATCATGGATTTTTGAAACCCCTCAACATACCCAGCTCTTTTAATTTCTGTGCCAGAAGAGTGTGGGGGGGGGGTGAGACACTTGGAGAATGAAAGGGAGCATATAGTGTGCTTTAATGTCACTAGGATTGGCTGCGAAGTTCGGAGGAGCAGTCAGATGGGAGCAGCATTAATAATGCATGCCTGCCTCAAAGAGTTCTCACACAGGAAACACAGACTAAGGTTCAGATCGAGGTAAAGCAAACAGGGAGGAAGAGAGAGAAAACTGTAAGAGTGTAAGATTTAAAAACAAACAAAAAAAAAAAACAGTAAAAGCCAGGCAACTCTACAGTTTCTATTGTACAATCATACTGTACAATATCTAATGCTTTGATGTCTTTGTATGAAATGCAACTAAACCATTTACTTGTACAAATTGCTGGAGTTATTTTGAACAAGTGATTATAAACAATTATTTTAAAGGAAAAAGGTTGGCTTTATAAAATGTTTATATATTAAATTAGTCACCCCTGCAAACTTTCCTTCAGTCATTCAGGTTAAAGTGGAAACATGCAATTTGTTTATTGTCAAAGCCCTTTTCCAGTCCATCGCAATATGCAGGGAGAACTTGTAGGTAGATCTACTATCGGGACTATCTGTCTGGCACAACTTTTAGAAAAACCTCTTTGAAAACAGTCGTTATTTTTGCAAGTTTGTTCCATTAGCCAAAAGGCAGTAACCTATCTGGGCATTGATTTAGATTCAGTTCTAACAATCCAGTCTGCAGATTGTACAAAAATGCACAAATAAGCCCATACAAATTCAACAAATGAGTCAACAAGTCGCTAAAACATAAAACAGTGTTGATGTCACATAATGGAAGCATAATAAGTTGCATACCCTGTTTCATGTTGACTTTAAATCCATTCCTACTAAAACAAAATAAAAATGTTCTATCAAGCTTTATTTAGCTCTACATCCAGTGATGGTATAAAACAACCCATGTGACGTAGATTCATGTGCTTTAGATATTGGATCTTGATCCAAAACACACCTTGTGATTCTACATAAGGCCTACACAAAAAGGGCCATTGTCCTGCAAGATTATCTGGTCCCTCGGAGAACATTCAACGCTGTCGGTGAGTTTAAAACTTCTGTGACAAACCATCGACCGTTGACTGTACCCTGAGGGTCACCAAAAACGATGTAAATGGAGCAAATCTCAAAGAGCTTCTGGAAACAGCAGTATGGGTAATATTTGCCCACTAATGACTGCAATAAACATTCATTGCTGTCGGTGGGTTTAAAATGGACACAACTCACTGATCAATGAATGCAAACTGCGGTGCAAGAACCTCAGTCAAATGCTTTGAGGAGCCCTGAGTCTAATGAAAGGAAAGGATTTCTGGGAAGTGCTCTGACAAAAACCCTTTGCGTGGACAGTGTGACCTCTGTGAGTACCTTATCTAGGTAAGTGCACCATCCACTTTGTGCCAAAAATGTCATGGTGTAAGGTAAAAAAAGTTTTAGTTAATCTGTTTTCATATTATTGCAAAGGATTTGACAAAATGATGACATGTTTAAACAAACTCCTAATAATACAAAGTATTAAAAGTATGCTGTTTCAGACCTTAAACCCTTTCTTGTGGAGGTGTGCTGTTATTGTTCAAATTGATCTGAATTATTATTTTCAACTGGCAGACAATGAAATGGTGAAATTAGGGCATTACAGAAAGGGCTATTTTGCAACTCCCTACCAATTACCCAAATTCTGCAAGCTGAACTAACATTTTTTTCTACAAAATGTAAATACTAGATTTTTCCAGAAACAAGGCAAGATTGACCTTGAACTGTAGCATCAGCTATGTAGAACAATTGCTTTGTGTTTTGTAGAGATATGGTAGGAAATAAAGGAGTGAAGAGCACTGAACAAGCTTGATAAATGTTGCAAGCCAGATTGAACCTCTCGCATGAGCATTGCAGATCAACAGTCAGAGCACTAAGTACTAAGCCATGTCTCTGGTAAAGCACATTTTTTGGCCTTTTAAAAAAAATTGCTATTTAAGAACAACGATTTTCCTCAGTTTGCAACCTAAGCCAAAACAGCTTGAAAATTCATATAACAAAGCTCACCAGTATATTGCACTGTAATTAAACAGTACTATTTTCTGGTTGTTAGGTAGCCAAGCTGGGTTGTGCTTTGGCTGACCTCTGGCCCAGACCTCTCACCTTAATCATGCTTAAATAAATTTACATCAAACAGTTTGCAACTCAGCACAAAACTTCTGTTAAATAAATATATAAATATACAACAGATACCACAGAGAGAAGCTAAGTGATACATTTTTTCTTCTATGCTAACCTTTTTGCACAAGTAAAAGGAGAAACAATCAGCACTCTCTATTCATAAAACCCTATTTCCCCTTTTTTAAGCAGGAAGAGAGATAAAATCATCTGGAAACAATCCCAACGTAATTGCCCCGTTTAGTTTGCTTTACATGCTGGGAAATTTTTAACACATTGCCATTTTCCAGTCAGCCTAAACCAAGCTTTCATAATTTTTTTCTTCGCCCCAGTCTCACTTGTTCTTTTCTGTATTTGTCTTTTAGAGTGAAAAGAGTCCGAGGTAAACGGGGGACAGCTGAATTTGTGTCTCTCTGCTGCCCATATGGAGCTTTTACTATGGCGACCAGACCAAACTGGCACTCTGCTGTGAGTCTGAGAGGAGACCTGACTCACTGGCCCATAATAGCATTAAACCCACATGCATGCAAACAAGCAATGTCTGAAGAGAGTGTACTGACCAGAGTCCTTGTCTCTCATTTCTTGGAGTTTTTTTAACCATAATTTGGCCATTTGGTGAAAATGGTGAAAAATTATGACTTTGAGTGAAAGTGCAATGCGCATTTGCTGGGATCCAGACAACTGAATATGAATGCAAGTATTCAAATAAACAATGTATATGTCTGTGGATTTCAAACTTTGACTTTAAGGTCCCTGTTGTCCATAACAATATTTGAGAAGCCCAATAAAGTGGCGCAATTTAAAACCAATAAAATATTCCTCAGCTTGGTATAACTAGAAAGCTGTATATCCATTATAAAAATAACAAAACACCAAGAGAAATCTTGATTTTTTGTTTTAGCTTATTTTAACGCATTTTCTGTCTTACTTTAAGTAACTGAAGTCATTTTGAGGCATCTTGAGGCTCCGTCCCCCTGGTTGAGGAACAGTAGTCAATTTACACAATGCAAAGTAGCACAAAGTATAAATATCTTTTTGGGTTAAACACATATTGGGCTTCTGTATTCATTAACATTACTATTATATGGGTTAATAAAAGAATTTCACACTAAGCTAGGTAATGTAAAGAGGAAATGCAAGTGGGGTCTGTCACATAAATGAGTATCTTAGGCCAGTTACATCTGTGCCTCAAGTGCTGATGTTACAGAAAGTGACGGGCAAACAGCATGACCCATTTCTGTGTGATCCAGAAGCAATCTGACAGCCTGACCCTCAGTCACACACAGCAAACAAACAAAAACAGCTTCTTTACGCTAAAAAAGAAAACACTGATTCCATCAAATTGCTACACAAAAAGTGCCTCTTTCTCCATGATCAAAGGATAAGTGGCTTACTGTAGGGTCCAAACGTCTGAGGCTATATTGCTTTATTATTAAAAATATTATGTTTTCTTTACAAATTATAACAGATGAAGTGCCAAAATATTTTTTACAATTTTCAAAATACTTAAGTCTTAGTATTTGGTATGTCCACCTTTTGCTTTAATGCACTTCCGGGTGCATTAAAGCAAGTTATGCCTGATCCAGGTTATGCCAGTATGACTTAAAAGTGTTCCAAAATGCACCATGTGAACTTCAATGGATGCAAAATCTTACTTTTTATACAAAGCAATTTGCCTATTTGACCTAGAAAATATTAAAAATGTACCACATTTTCCTTGATTTTTTGACATTGTACTATGGAGACAGAATGGTCTCATTAATAATAATAATACATTTAAATACACAACTAAGATGTTGTTAGGTACACAGCTCAATGTGAGTGGCTAAAGAGGACATCTCATGTATGAAACTTGTTACGTGTATTGTTCTTGTTGACCCCAACAACTTTGGGATCTGCCCAGCAGTGACAGGGACTTTTGTGGGAGCTTAATAAACCTGCTCCAATTTTGTACTCCTCTGAAACCTCTAAACCTGCTCCAATTTTGTACTCCTCTTAAATTATATTCCTTTTTTTAAATAATATTATTCCAACAAACAAAAACGTTTTGCAAACAAAACTCAATTAAAATCTTCCACTCAATGTTTGAAAATATAAAAGGAAGTTAAATTGTTTAAGGTTAAGGTTAAAAGAAAAAACAGTGAGGGAGTGCAGTAGAGAGAGAGAGAGAGAGGTATGTGTTTACCCCTGTTATGTGAGGACAGCGGAGAAGCATGTGTTGGAATGAAGCCAAATGTCTGCATCTGGGTGCCGAGTTCACTGAGGCCACTCGAAAAGCAAAAGACCTTTATATTCAGCCTTCTGCTCTCTGCCGCCCCCCTGTGGTTGGCTTAAGAAACCACATCTGTCCTCACATGAGATTGATTAGATGCTAATCATTACAAATATGTACACTCTGTGTTTTAGCTTATTTATGTGATAAGCCTTTTCTACTAAGTGTGTGTGTGTGTGTACACACATTAGACAGAACAATGAAGAAAGGTGTGTGAGCCTTATAAGAAAGTGTATATGTGTGTTGCATTGCATACACAGTTTACAAAAGGCAACCCTTTTGCCAGACAGAGAAACCCAATGCTGCGAGTGTGGAAAACCCTCTCCGCAAATCCAAACAAAACATTTGATGCCTCCCTGGCTTTAACACAACACTTAGGGTGCTGACTGGTCCCCTTTCCCCTAATCCCATTGGTCACGGCAGCCACACACACTGACGATTGGACAGGGAGCTGGAGTATCCATGGAAACGATAGGGATGGATCAGGAAGTTGACAGGTTGCTCAGATTAAGGGCAGTACTTTCCTTTTGTTTGGGGTTTAGGCCCTACACAACTCTATTAGCACTGAGACTAATGCTGAACCTACTCTGCAAAACACACACACACACACACACACACACACACACACACACACACACACACACACACACACACACACACACACACACACACACACACACACACACACACACACACACACACACACACACACACACACAGTGAAACTGACAATTTACTTTGTAATAGGATTTTAATTAAAGATTTGGCAGAATAAAGAGGGATGTGCAGTGGTATAAGACATCACTTTTAGCACCTCAAGTAATAGCACAGCTGCAATACCAACATATAAACAGCCATTAGACTAAAGCTATAATGTAACTTAAACCTATGTAAATATTTACATGTATATTGCTCATTTTTGTGATACACCACTGGGGTTAAGTAAAGCGCAAAAAGGTTAAATGGGATAGATGGGATACACTTTAGCTACCACTAAAAAAACAGACTAAAACAAAACATACTCCACACTCTAGCCAACCAAAGTTAGTCAGCTGATAATAAAACATACCTCTGCATTAAAATCAATGTGCTATTTCAAATATTTAAATGATCTTAAACATTTATTTCTAATTTCCATTCATATCAAATGCAATCTTGAAGTGATATTTTTGAAATTACAGTTTTGAAATTGTACATGAGTACTAGAAATGTAATCTCCAGATTAATTCATTAAAAATCATAAAACTGTAAACGTGAAGCTGGCTTGATGTTGCATCTCAATGCCAAAATCAGTGTGGTACACCTACTAACCCACAACATTACTGAACAGTCAAGCAAAACAGCAGCATGAGGAAAAAACAGACTAAAACAAAACATATTTACTGGTTCAGAAGTGGATTTTTAGCAGGCCCAGCAGAATTTTTTCACATTGATTTTCAGGGAAAATCTGTACAATTCTGATGAAACAAAAATGTTTCAAGTTTCCAGCAACGCTTGAAAGTTGATGGATATTTGAACAAAGATATCTGAACAGTACCTTCCCTAACCTTTAATTTAAAGCTAAAGGAAGCTTAACAATTCGCATTAAAGACAACAAACAAAGGTTCAAATGCCATAATAGCAAATGACCCACTGAACAGAGACAGCAAATAACAGTGCACACTGAGGACATCTGCTGGCCAAAGTAACTAAATGTCATTGGAAAGTTTGAATAAGACAGCAATAACAAATGCTTTGGAAACTACTACCATATTCAATATCTCTAATCAACAGTTTACTTAAATTCATAGTTCTAAATCTTTTCCATATATAATAGGGTAGTATAGTGTGGGGTGTTTGATTCTCGTAATACACAAACTGCTTAAAACAGTATATAGCTCAAATGTATTGTAGTTCGCTAAGAATTAAAATGCCTGTCAATTGCATATTTAAATGAGATACGAGAAAGATGGCAAATATTTCAAGAAGAATAACACAAAGTTGAAAACAAATGTTCTAGGACAAGCATGTGACATAATATAAGACTGGTGATTATAACCTGAGTTCCAAAAAGACATATTCACATATGGAGCATCAACAACATCAAAGAGTAGTAAACATACCAATTTCACCCCCTCATTTACAGCCCTGTCCTGCTTCACCTCATAAATCAATCGTAGGTCTCAGTAACAATAGAGCCCTTTCTGGAGCACTGGTGTAACTGGTCCCCCATGCCCTTTTCCCTGATCAGAGGTTCCCAGAGGTTTACGTGTGGCAGTCACATTAAGGTCACCAGTGGTTGAACTAAAAATGACCTTCTCCTTTTCCAGCTGACACCTGGCACTACAGCTCACAGATAGTAAAAAACAGAGGGAGAAAGAGGAAGAGCAAGAGTCTGAAGAGGTTTAGAATTACCAAAACACTAAGAGAAAGAAATGAACTTGAGCTGAACCTGCTCCTTTCAGTAGACTGTGAAAAAGACCACTATTGGAGCCTCTAGAACCTCTAGAGGGCTCCACACTCTAGCCAACCAAAGTTAGTCAGCTGATAATAAAACATACCTCTGCATTAAAATCAATGTGCTATTTCAAATATTTAAATGATCTTAAACATTTATTTCTAATTTCCATTCATATCAAATGCAATCTTGAAGTGATATTTTTGAAATTACAGTTTTGAAATTGTACATGAGTACTAGAAATGTAATCTGTGGGTTGTGGGGGGGGGGCGCTCCGGGGTGGAGGTGGGGGGCCCGGTGGACATCTGCTCACTCGTCGGCACAGATTGCCAGGTGGAGTAGTTGAACAAATTGTTTATGCAGCAAAGCATTAAACAAATCTATCATATTTTTCAAAAATAAAAACAAGCAGAGCAAAAGTTGATTAAGTTAAGGATAGGTTTGACCTATACTGATTGAATGTTAACCCGGACCGCATATGTGAAACTTGCTTCGTCTGAAATGAAACAGAACTTACATATCCCATGCTCCTCTGCATTTTGATGTTATAGCTGCTCTCAGTCTCATTTAATGTTGGCACCCTCGCCTAAACATCCCTTATTGTATTATGTCAGCCATCAGGCTAACATAAAATGAATATAAAATCACCAGACCCAAATTAAAACTAGTTATTACTATAAATCAATACTGAAATCATAACAGCACTGATTATGATGCTGCAAATATATAAAATTTTAAATCAGAATACTGACTGTGACGCTGTAAACCTATAAACCCTTATAGCACAGTACTGTTTGCAGCTGTAACGCGTCAGAGGAGAAATGACCCTCCTGGTGAGCCTGGGTTCTTCCAAGGTTTTCTTCTCCACATTCATCAATGGAGTTTGGGTTCCTTGCCACTGTTGCCGCGTTGGAGTGCTCACTGGGAGACTGCGGATAATAGATATTTGATACTCCATAGTTAATATCTTACTCGATACTTAGTTATTGATAATTGATTGATAACTGACATACCGTTGTTACTGTATCATTGTATATATTTCCTTGTTTTTTTTTCTTTTTCCTCCCTGTAAAGCGGCTTTGAGACAATGCCACATTGTAAAAGCACTATACAAATAAAGTTGAATTCAAAAATCACCATAGAAACCTGAACAGAATAAAACGTCTTAATAATCAGTTTTACACACAATTCTGGTTTGCATAGTTACGTCTTTACTTTGAGAAACACTGTGTCCCGCACACATACCCAATAAACCTGATGCACACAATCTCGCTCATACACAGACTAAACTAAGGTGTCACAGTATTAGAAAAATGCAATATGTGATTATACGAACTTCCTAAACTTGCAATGTGCAATATTCAATACAATAATGTTTTAAAAAATAAACTAAAATGGTATGAAAATATATACACAAACTAAAAAATTATATAGCCAACATAAATGTTTTACATTTTTTGTGGAAACAAAACGCATTTTCCAACTAAAATTTGCATGCCAATCTCTCTACATCACCCTAAAATTCTGACTATACATAACGTTTTGAAGTATTAAATTCATTTGCAGTTAATGGAAACCATTGCAACGCGCACATTTGAATTTGTTGCGAATAATTGCCCTCTGCCTGCGGGCAAAAGTCTTCTGCCAGGTGTCAATAAGAAAAGTGGCCCAGCAAAAACTGGCACTATGCAGTCACAGTGGGTTAAAACACCAACTTAATTTAGATAAACATTTTATAAGGGAACTTAAAAGCAAAACAATCATTCACAGTCACACCAAGATTATAGAAACATATGGCAACCAATAGCAATTAACATGGCCATCAATACTGGACCTCTTGAAATTATGAGAGATTAGTACATTTACACTTAGACATATTAAAGCAATGAAGATGCTTACTATATAAAGCTATGTTGTGATAAAGGCCCTAATATGCAAATAATTGTTTTGATGGCTGTATTGATTGGCTGTTTAAACAGCTTTGAAAAGTGATGCATTCGACGTCTGAAGTCTGCTGGGACCTTTAGCAGACCTTTGATGTTATTTATATAAAACACTCACACCCTCCTCACAGTCTTAATATAATTACTGATAACAAACACAAATGGATTATTTGAAATCATTATCTATGTAGTCAGGACTGACAAAAGTGCACTGATAAGATTATAACTGAATTATTAAAATGACATTAAGGATACAGGGCATCTCCTATGATTGTAAAGTCAAGCCTTTCTCTTCAAAAACCAACTTCAATCAAAACTAAATTTTTAAAGCTTGGTTTTTAACTCTTCTAGAGCGGTTCGCAACAGATAAGGAGGCTGTGTAGACAAAGCTATAATGATTCCTGGTGTCCTAAAATCGCAGCTTCTTATTGACGCTATCCGTTCCACCTTAAAAGACGCAACGCTTCCATATTGCCGGCTTCTTATTAGCTCTCAATTTAGGGACCGTGTCTTAAGGACACTGGCTATGACCCTACAGTGACACCTTCAACTCACCTTAAAGTACAGTTGAGATATAGTGCCTCCAAATGGTTAACATTTCAATGTCATTGAACTGTATTATCACATATATCAAATTCATGGATTCATAACTTCAGGATGGTGCAGTAAAAGGGTCTGGATATTTGCATGGTGATAGACAAGGACACTGGCTAATAACCCCCTAGTTAAACATTCAACTCACCTTAAAATGCAGCTGATATATAGCGCCTCCAAATGGATTAATATTCCAATGTCTTACTGAACCCTTTTGTCACATATAAATTGTCATTAGCACAATTAAATGTAGATAACTGGGCATTAAAATGCTTGTGAAGAAGCTCAGGCTTACAATAACATAACAGGACCATACCCTGACAGATAAGTAACATGACAGTACAACAAATTGACACACAGTTAAATATAAGGTTACACAAGGTGGAGGCACTGGGATATTAGAATGGCTATAAAGAGATATTAAAGTGAATGTACATTAAAAGGTCCGTAACTTAAAAATGATATAGTTTAAATGTCATCGTGTTTTTAAATGTGCATGGAATTAGCCAAGACATTCGGTTATAAGCCATACCTAGCACAATAAACAGTGTATAGCGTAGTTTTGTCATTTTATGTTGTATAGTATAGTAACAGCTATCAGTATCAGAACCAAAATCAGAATGAGTTTTATTTGCCAAGTGTGCACACATGCAGGATACATTTGTTGTGGTATTTACACAGGAAATAGACAAAAACAAATAAAAAAATACAGAAATAACAAAGTAAATAATATATAATAAACATACGGTTTAAGTGGGGGAGTTATTTACAGATATGCATAGTAAGTCCTATATATTAAACCTACATGCATAAGCAGAAACCCTAGTGTAGGATATTACCCTATAAAATATTGCACTTTAAAACAGGCAGGCTGTAGTAAATATGCTAACTGTTCGAGGTGAAGATGGCCTGTCAAAAAGAAAAACTGTTCTGCCACAATGATATTAAGGGGAGGGAGTGATAGGGGTTCCTGATAAAGTCCATTACATCTTTAAGTTTAGTTTATTTATTACACTTATTGGTTACTTGAAATTGTTTTATCTATATACATACACACATACATATACATGCATACATATAACACACACACACGCACACGCACACCTTTACAAGAGGAAAAGCTACACGGTCCCTAAACTGAGAGCGAATAAGCGTTGCGTCTAAGGTGGAATGGATAGCGTCAATAAGAAGCTGCGCATAAGAAGCTGGATTGAGCCTCGTCTAAAATCTGCTGAACGGGGGCTAAGGTTTCGTTTCTCCAAGTTCAAAAGTTCACCTTTAACGAGCACTTTAAGGGCAGTGACCCATGTTCAAATAAAACCTTTCCTGTTGTTGACTGCCTTCCTCCTAAAATCTTCCTCTCCTTATTAACTTGTTGGGGCAAACAACAACTAAAATGTAACTTATCCCTACTGTAAGAAAGCGCAGTACAGTTCGTGATTGCTTACGCGAATATTTGTAAATCCAAAATCAAGGAAGAAAGTAAAGTGATCTTAAGTAAAGTGAGATGTTATTAGACTTAATTAAGTACGAGTAATAACATGACCATCATTATAAACAAAACATACGTTTACATTTAATGGTTGTATTATAAGACAAGAAATTTCACCCATCTCACCATTGCCTGTCGTCCCAAAAGGTTTCTTAGAAATATCAATCCCGTGCGTCTTTTCCACCATGTCTTTTGTTTCTCTTTATTCACTTTGTACTCTTTCCCCTTTGCCGTTCATGCCACATACATAATGAACAGATTCAGAGTTTACAGGAGCAAACATTATTCATTTCTGCCGTTGCGTTCATACCCTCAATGCATGTAACACAAGCGTTCAGCATCTTCTACAGTTAGTATGGGCGTGGCCATGTGAATTAACAATATTCCACAGCCAATCAATACTGACCAATAATGACGTAACAGGAATGCATGCTGGGTTATGTAGTAAATTAGGATTGCGTCTAAAATACGGTTAGGATAAAATGTGTTCCCAAATAAGCAATAAATGTCAAATCTATGATGGAGTATTAAACGATTTTCAACGACAAAATCAACGATTTTGAGTAGATTTTAAAAATAAAAGTAGATTTTTCTTGAAATGTTTTATTGTTTGATATCATCTTAAATATAAATGTGGTTAGGATTCCTAGTCATCTTTAGGATTCCTACTCATCTTATATAAGTAAAAATAAAAAGTAAAATATTTATTTATAATAAAGTATTTATTGTTTTGTTGTAAAAAATGTTTTTTAATCAGACATCGCCTGTTACTACAGTAAAACTTCTAATAAATCATTGCTAATTTCTTTTTTCACACTTCTTCTTGGACATTTTTATCCATAACCAGACGTATTAAATTGCCTTTCAAAGATAAGTTATTTTTCATGCTTTTTCTGGTGTTAATGTGTGTGCAAAGCTAATTGTAGTCTTTTTTTTTTTTTTTAAAAGTAATGCTGCAAATTTGCCATATGGACTTTCTTGCCCATCGCCATCATATGTTTCTAAATGAGTAAATTGTAATTTTAATGGCAAAAATGATTAATCTGAATCACAGAAATGAGTTTACAATGTTTATACAAACTGGTTAAGGTTTACAAATAAGTAACAGAACAAGGCTTCTACCATCGTGACTGAAGTATTAACTTCTGATACATTTGATAATGTTGAATATGTTTGTAAATTAACGTTCTAAAAATTATTGCATCCATTTAGACCAGGGGTTTTCAACTTTTACCGATCAGGAAAATATTTAGGCGTTCTCGTGGCGTATGTCGCCATCTGTTGTTCAGAACGCTTTGAACAGTGATTACATTTGCGAGTGCAATTGATTCGATATCTTGTGGATTGGGCACGTGGGACTTATTGGTATCTAGTAGGTAAGAGAAGTTGCCTGTGCAAAACCAGTCCAAGTGCGTCTGCCATTCAAGAGTTTAGCTGAACAACAAAAGATGGAGTGCTGAAAAAAGGTCAAACTTAATTGCAGCGTGTATGTGATGAACGGATCTTGCCGCAATAAGGTGAATGTCTGTACTGTGTTTTGCTAGATTTTAGCTGGGATGCTATACCAGCCAACCTTGATGTCATTGTGATCGGTAATGGCATTGGTGGCTTGACTGCTGCAGCTCTGTTGGCCAAACTTGGAAAACGTTTATTGGAAACGAGTTTTGGTCTTGGAACAAATAGATCAAGCTGGAGGCTTATGTCTGTCTTTTAATGAAAATGGATTTGAGTTTGATATTGGTAAGCTAGTTTGTACTCGTAATAAAACCTATTGCTGCTTCTAAGAAATAGAAAGCTGTTTGTGGTGTTCTTCATGTAACTCTGTGTGTTTCTCCCAGCTTTCCACCATCTGGGTCAGGTCCATGAGAACAGTCTTCTGAAAGTTGCACTGGACCAAATCACTGATGGCCAACTGCAGTTTGTTGAGCTTGAACCTCATGTGGACACAGTTGTCATTTGAAAAGGGCAAGAAGCTAAGAAATATACAATGTTTTCTGGCAAATGGAATATGGAGACTCATCTTAAATACATTTGCTTGTACATTTGCCTACAGTTCTTGACCATGTTATTAATCTCTTTCTCCCTTTCTGACCACACAGATTTTTACCAAGAAAATCCATATGTTGTGTATGCTGAAGCTAATCCTGCTATGGTTTTCTTGGATTATACTGTGGACTGGAATTGTTGATTGAATCTCTCTAATCTACAAGTAATCCTGATCCAGTGCTGCAGATGTGCTACATTCTCTGACCAGTAATAAAACTCTCCAAACCATATTCCATTATTTCTGCCATTATTTCTGTTGTGAGTGCTACCCCTCCCAGCATTGTTAGAGACTTGTATTACAACAGTGATTTATGTGGAAAAACCTTGGCATGATCTGATTTACATTTACATGTATTCATTTAGCAGACACTTTTATCCAAAGCCATGACATTAAAGACATGACATTAAACATTTTGCCTTAAGAACCAACAAGCCACAAAGCTCCATTTACAAATGGATATTGGATTCTGCTACTAGATACAAGATTTTTTTTGTGTGTTTTAAATATACATGTAGGAAAGAATTTCAAAAGTTAATTTTGAGATTATGGGTTTAATTCCAAATGGTATGGTGTATAAGGTGTAATTTCCTATTTGTCTGTCCAGGTTCATCACCTAAAAAACTAGTTGCATGATAAATGCTATACTCTTCCATCACTGCAAGTGTGGTGCATGTTATCCTAAAGGAGGTGCTATTGTGATCCCTTTCCACATCATCAGACTCATTTAGAGGCATGGTGGCAAAGTGATGGTTCGAGCACCTGTATCTCAAATACTTGGGAAGAAGGGCGCTGCTTATGGTGGGTAATTGTGTATACCATGGCAAAACTGTAAATTGTATTTTCCTGTTGATCACTGACTGAAATTACTGTTGTACATCCCAAGAGGCAGCCCCTGACAAGATCCTAATGATGTATGTCTCCTTCCCCTCTACTAAAGACCCTGCCTTATAGGATTACTTTCCAGGTAGGAATGTTGCAAATGTCTCACCATTAGAACATTGCATTGTGGGTTACCTTTTTGTGAATTTATTTTAAAAGGTCAGTCACACATGGTCATTCATACCATCATGAAACATGAGTGGTTTGAGCAGTGGAAGGACCTTCCTGCGGCAGGCCTGAAGGCTTATGAAGATTATAAAATGGGGTTTGTGAACCGTCTTATTGGTTTTGGTTACTATGGGGGGAAGGAGAAAAGCCTTACAACTAGTGAGGAGCATGACAGCTTGACGGTGTTCTGCTTTTTACCTATTTTGTTTGTGCTATTAACCTCCATCAGTAGCCTCAATGCCAACTTTGATCTGCTTCAGATATTCATAATCCATAGATCTGAGTGTGTACAAAAGATCCAGAAATAGAGTCTACTGATATATAAGAGCTTAGCGGAGCTCCGTCAACCTCGTTATCACTAAGTTTGTATGTCACTTGTCCATTTGCACCAGCATATGGATCACGAGCAACTAACGTTGCGATGTAGGGACCTGGTTCTTTGTTTTCCATCAATGAAACTTCATAGACTGGTTTACTAAACAGTGAGATGTTGTCATTTTCATCACATATCCTAATGGTGTACTGTCTTGATGTGATAAAAGGGGGAGAACCCAAATCTTCAGCCACTACCGTCATATTGTATTCAGACATCTTTTCTCTGTCCAAAGGAGCTGTTGTTACTATCATAAACGTGTTGCCATAAGCCTGTTTAAGTTTAAAATGTTCATGTTCGTTAAGACTTATGCGCATGTGCCCATTGGCCCCAGAGTCGCTATCCGTGGTGCTGATGAGAGCAACAAAACTTTCCACCGCCGCCGCCTCAGTGATGTATGCTATGCCTTCCATCCACATCCACAATTTCAATGGTGACTTGGCAAATGGACAAAACAGAGTTTACACCCAAATCGTATGCCTGTACATACATGATTTCCTTGCTTCGTAGTCTACTGGCAATTTAAGAGTTACTGCACCGCTAAACGGGTTAATGTTAAAGGTGTCCTTGATTTCATTGGTGACCCCATCCGTAAAATCATAACGCACCTCACCGTTCATGCCGTGGTCTGGATCAAATGCATAGAGCTTAAACAAAACATGCCCTACCAGTGCATCCTCGTGAAGCTCAACTTTGTAGGAATCGATCTGGAAATGAGGGCTGTTATCATTAGAATCTAAAACCTTTACGTTAATTCTTACCAATCCAAGCATCGGGGGACTACTGCCATCACTTGCCGTGATTTGAAAATTGTAAGTTTCTTCTACCTCACTGTCAAGTTGTTTAACCAAGACAAGCTGAGGGTATGCAATGGCCTCCTCCCCACTCTTTATCTCAATAGTAAAATAGCTGTTAGGAAATAGGTGATAATCTTGGACACAGTTGCTTCCCACATCCATGTCATTTGCAGCTTCCAGTGGGAACTTTGTGCCAATGGCCACATTCTCAGGAATCTCGAGCTGTATCTCATCACAGGGAAACAGAGGAGCGTGGTCATTGATGTCTCTCACCTGAATGTTGATGTGAATAAGGTCAAACCTTTCCTCAACAGAGACAACAACAACAACATCAAAGTTAATATGGCACAGTGAAGACCTTTTGCAGAGGTGTTCTCGGTCTATGCGACCTCCCACTGTCAAAACCCCATCGTTCTTTTGCATGTTGATCAAAGGTGAATTCTCCTCTTGCATGAAATGGAAGATTGTGTTCAGATGTGTTCATCTTAAGATCCTGCGATAAGTTACTAATAAATTTCCCCAGTGTGGCTTCCTCGTATGTATAATATTTTATAGTCGTGCCACTTATTGTGCAAAGGGTGATGACAATAAAAAAGGGAGACTCGCAAACAACTTCCTTGCCTCCATATCTATGCTAAGAGCAGATTCTAGTAATACGCCATCCAATGTAAGTTTCTATTAAATTCAGGTTTCCTTTCAGACAAGTTCTCATCAAGTGCTTACAGTGCTTGTCACTAGTGAATTTAAGTCACTCGTTTATGCAAATCAGAGCTCAGAGCAACCAGTGGTTTTGCTCTGATGCACCAAAAGGTACATGCCCTCTTTTGTCACCTTTTTTTAGGGTGTGAATGTTGCTTTTTTCAAAAGGGTTCCTTATGGTGGTTTGCAAACATTTTGTGTTTGTATCAACACAATGGTAATTCTACTTAATGGTAATTTCATTTTCAACACTTAATAAGATTGCATTTGTTAACATTTGTAAATACATTAGCTAACATGAACTAACAATGATCAATCTAGTTTTTCAACAATTATTAATCTTTGTTCATGTTAATTAATGCCAATACAATTGCTTTAGTTCTTTTCACATTAACTAATGTTAATTTACAACTTGAAATTAAAAAATGTATGGACAGCTTTAAAATATTTTGTGAATCATTCCCAGAAACAAAAGTGAAAATACTAATCTATATCATAAATGCTGTCATGCTAAATGCCAATTTACTGCCATTTTACTGCTAGCAATGTTCAATTTAGTTTGTACTGTAGATCTCATATTAATACATACTGACACAAACTTGCATTACAGTATCCCTCCCTAACAAACTCTATCTTTTTTTTTTTTTTTTACACTTGTCAGAGAATACTATTGTATTGCTCACACACATAAGAAATTGGGCTTGGTGGTAGAAACTTCACTTCACAAAAATAGACAGAAGCATATTTGTTGTACAACTTCCTTGTGTGTGTAAGTGCACCTGGCCAATAGAACATTTTGACTTTTACACATTTATATAAAATAAAGGTGCTTTGCAAAACCTGGCAATTGTTTGGGATATTGGACCAGACAGTGCCGTTGCCAAATTTAGGGTCTTAACAAAAGGACAGGTGACAAATGCAGGTCTGTGAGCTCAGAGTGATGTTTTAACACCACGTGGACCACAGAGCAAGTTTTATACCAGCCCACCATCTGTGTTCCACCAAATAACGTCCATTTGTGTTTAGGGCCCAACATTACTCAGTACTGCTCAGTACTGAAGAGAAGCTAGACATTTCTAGCATCTGTATTCATTGATAGAATATTAAATTAAAACACAATTTTAGAAAGGTCAAGAAGCATTGTATAACTACTCTGTTGGTTTCCATAGTAATATTTGCTGTAGCCTATACTTTGACTTTAATTGCAGTTTCTGTAGGGCGTTGATCTGATATGATCTGTGAGACGTGTGTAATGTTACTAAAATATACAATCATACTGGAAAGAATATTTGTGGAAAAACTTTCTATGATCCATATATTGTAAATTTGCTCTTTACAATATAATCTTAAAAGGTTTCTTGGAAACAAGCATAGTGATGCAAAGTTCATGAATAAAAATTCAGTTCATTGAACAGATGTTTGGGCACTATTTAGAACACTATGGGTGAGTTGTAAATGAACCTGCAATTAAATGAACCTGCAATTAAATTTACATTTATTCATTCATCGAAGTTCCTAATGGACCAAGTAGGTGTAAGAATTGATGATTCAAGTTGAACTGTGAAGTTGTGTTCTAATGATGGGTTGATGGGGTTTACCAGGAGCTCCAGGAGGCTTTTCAGCTAAATTAAACAGTAAAACATATGAAACAGCAAGTATGTAAAAGGTATCAAGCCATTGTTTTGGCTAACAAATATTGTAATAAATAAATTATTTCAGGAGATAAAATGGGACAGTTTACACAGGTAAGAAAGTGATAACTTGCCTCAAACCTGATATTCATTAAAATTAATCAGAAGGTTGCTGATTCGATTCCAGTACCGGCGGGTAGCAACTGAAATGCCCTTAAGCAAGGCACCTAACTTCCTGGGTGTGCTTAGGGTGTTTGTGTGTTCATGACTTGCAGTGTGTGTTTACTCCTCACCAGCAATGGGTTAAATGCAAAGGTCACATTTCGGGTTTGGGTTATCAAATCTGACAAATATGTCACTTTCAAAACTTAATGCTCCCTTAATTGACAGATGCTGGCCAAACTTACTATACTCACATATAAATACACATACTGGAAGTTTGGGATAATCTGAAAAGAAAAGCATACAGTAAAGATATCACTAGAGTGCCCTAACAATTTTTTGATTTGTCCTTCTTTCCTACACTGGGTTATTATGTAAAGGACCGGAACTGATTTTTGTCTGACACCTCAGCGGGCACTAAAGCCAGATAAGAGTCACAGATTAGATTGTGTAATGGCGGTGACAGCATTATACTGTAACAGGATGAACCTTGTGTTTAGATATGACAAGTATTAGATGTATAATTTAGGGAAATATACATTTTTTTTTTTTACCAGAACAATTTCTTTTTTTATGTTTATTTAAGGTTTGTTAATTGAAAGGCAGAGGAGTCAGTATGCCAAAGAGCTTTCAAATCTTTTAAAAGCCAGCCAGCCAGTTTAACATTTCAGATATGTCCTGCTTATTATTAGAAGTTTATACTTTTAAGTTTTCACATATATTTTTGACAATTTATATAGTTATTTATACAATCCATTTTACTTTGGTACTTCAACTCTTTGTTATATGTTAAAAGTATGTACCCAATACAGTACATTTCTTGGATGCTACTTTGAAGAATTCTTTTGAAGATAGTTTTACATGGCAAATTAAGCAGAGGGGTAAGAAATAGTTTTCCATTAAAGCTGGAAATTGATGCAGGGGCTTTTTTGTCTTTATAAGGGCAATTAGGGCTTTATAAGGGCACTTTTTTATGGCACCTTATTTATTTGTCGACTGTCGTATTTGTCCTAGCACAAACTCCTCTTGATATACCTAAAATCAGGCATGTGGGAGGGGTGTCTCAAGTGCCCCTCTTTTAATATTCATCAACAACAATAATGTGCATAAAATAATATGCATTAAAAATAGAATGTGGAAGGTGCGGAAAAATAGAAGGTGTACAAAACAGTAATAAATATTAATAACTGCAACTAAAATTTAAAAACCCCATTTATCTATGCCGTTAGACAGCATATCATCGCCATAGTAATGTGACGTCTAACATAATGTTGCCATAAAAAGTTACCATTAACGTTTAAATCACAATATTGATATCACAATTGATAAATTGATTGATAAAATCTATTTATGGCATGATTTTTGAAAGAATTCTCGCTTTACAGCATTTTTATACGCATGCCTAAAGCTTTTCACAGTACAGTAGCTTAGCAGGTTTTAGTTTGTCTTAATTGTTTCTGTTTCTTCAAGTAATCTCAGACAGACTTGATGATGGTGAGATCAGATCTCTGTGTGGAGCACTGACTGTTGTCAGACTCCTTGTGCATACAAATATCTCACAGAATTATAACAATGGCAAAAGAAGTCTGACAACAGTCAGTGCTCCATATATATACATATACACACATACACATACATAAACATATACACATATATACACATATGCATATACACGTGTGTGTGTGTGTGTGTATAATATATATATATATATATATATATATATATATATATACACACACAACCCCAAATCAGGAAAAGTTGGGACAGTATGGAAAACATAAAAAAAGAAAGTAGTGATTTCTAAATTTACTTTGACTTGTATTTTATTGTAGACAATACAACAGCACATTATTTAATGTGTTCCTCATGATTTTTATTTTATTTTATTCAAAAAAAACAAAATTCCTATTTCGGCTCTTGCAACACATTTCAAAATAAGTTGGAACAGTAAACCATTTACCACCTTTTTTTTATTTGTGTTTTCCATACTGTCCCAACTTTTTCTGATTTGGGGTTGTATATATGTGTATGTATATATATGTATGTATATAATGGATGTTCTTTTCCTCCAAAGACATTTGTTGCTCCAGTCTGCACATTTCCTTCTCCTTGTAGGAACTTGCAAGCTAATGCTGAATGGAGAGGTAAATAAATTTGTCACTTTATGTCTATCTAAGCTTACTTATGAGAGTGGTCTGCTTCTGAACTTGCTGTCCCCCTCTCCTTTTATTCATGATGTCTGGTAGTTTGATAGTTTTTATTATGCTAAAGAACGTGGCACAATCTTTTACTGAAAATGTCTTTTGATAAGTTTGGTTTTGGTAGAGGCCCTAGAATGCATAGCAATTGTTTAATGTGTTTTATAAGAAATAAGTTTTGTTACAATCATTTTTCAGTTAAATAAGAATTAAAACAACTTTAGTTCTCTTCTTTCATTTTTTTACTGAGCTCCATGAAGTTGCCCTCAGGCACCTTGAACCTTGTTTTGTTAAAACAGTACATACATTGTGTATTTTACTTCACACGCAAGCCTTCTTGGTAATTTTTAAAAATATTTTTTACAAATGATACAATTTTGATTCTGACTTTAGTGTGCTGATTAATATTGATTTAACAAGCTCATCCCTGCAGTTTAAGATATGGGTGTGGCTGAATTGCTGGGAGCCAAAGGCGTTCCCAACATTCTCTCCTTTCAGTATGCAGGTTTCACAACAGTGTTCATTTCAGGTGGCTGTTGGGGATGCAGTACACCAACACCTGTAAAATTACATTGATTACCCCCCAACCCCAAAATGGTCATTAGACTCATTTTCGGATGGTTTTAATTTTCTTACACAAATCTGGCAACCTGCCAGAATGTATTTTGGTGGACAAAGCTTCTTTGGCATCATATGACATTAATATGAATATAACATTAACTTCAATATCAGAGGTGATTGTAAATTACAATATCAAGTTGGTAGTGCAAATAATTGTTTTTAACATTTACTTTCAGGTCTCTTTCCACTGAAACCTTGCTTTAAAGGGGTCATGACATGAGGAATCAAATTTTCCTTAATCTTTTGACATATAAAAGGTCTTGGTATCATTAATACATCATGCAAGTTTCAAGTTTTTTTCACGTCCTCATCGATAAGGGAAGCATTTATGTAATCGCTCTCTGGAAAAAAATGAATAAGTGACTTGTATTGTAGATTTATTTTTATTTGACCTTCCCCAGAGCAAGATAACAACACCTACTTATACATCATCATTGGCTCTGGTCTACTTCCGTTGCAGAGAAGTGGGAACAGTCCTTGCCTGACAGAACAACATCAAAACATCATCGTTTTTGTTTGGCATTAATCCACTATGACATTGTGCAAGAGCCTGAAGAGAATATTACGGAAGAGTGAGTGGATCTGAAAGCCTTGTTACACTCACAATACAATTGTGATAGCAGTAAGAAGCCAGTCAAACACTGTGCTGTTTGACACCTTGCAAATCGAATGTCTTTGCAAATTAATTGGCTAAGACGTTAGCTAAGACACAGACAACTCCTTCTTGAGGCATGGTGGGGACCTTAACCTCAGAGTGCTGCTCCTCCTACCCTGAACAGTTCTTGTCAGAAATGGCTTCATCTTCATCCCCTGACGTGCAGAAGGAGGTTACCTCCGCAAGCGAGGGATGGAGACCTTCCCTCTGGGGGGGTGGAAAAGTGCCCTGGAGATGTACCTGCGCGCAGTGGCCCCCTTATTTGAGTTGGTGGAAGAATGTTCTTTCTTGATATAACTCTGCAAACAAAGTTTCTCAGGGAAAGAATTAATTTAATTATATTATATTAAAATAAATGTAATAATTTTAATGTCATTTATTTTTGAAAAATAGTTAAACAATACATATTTGTAAATTCAAAGCTGTCCAGGAGACAGAATTACATTTAAAACGGGATTCTCATGTAATTTAATGATCTTCCAATTTAGGCCCCGCCCACTTCTGGTTGATCTGAATTCCTATATGAATAACTGTGAGATGGTTACAGTCAATCAAACCCTTATAGTCAATCAAACCCTTCAGTATAATGCCAACAAAGTAACTTCAGAAAAGTACCCCAGTTTAGAAATGGACTAAATGACAAATAGGTTCTCTATGTGGAACTGAAGCTATTTGTAAATTCAGAAAAAAATTATGTCATAAATGAACAAATGTATTGTTACTCTACACCAAACTAGCTTTGTGCCAAATTTCCTTGATACCTTTCATTGTAGACCCAGCCTGGAGCGTGACTTCATTCAAACACTAGATGAGGCTGTTGTAGCACTAGTTTTTTGCTAAAGTTGCTTCATAAAATCTGTGCCATCAAATTTCTTTTCAACACCCTTCATTGCAGAGCCAATCTGAAGCTGTTAACATATGCCAAAAAGCTAACAAATATGTACAAAATTAATGAAGAAAATGTATTATTGTTCATTTTACTTACTTTCAAACAATATTATGAAACTATATATTCAGTTCTGTCCAAAATATCATAAATAAACTGTCCCAAAATAAAAGGATAAATCAGTTTTTTTAGACTGAATCGAATGCCAGGTTTAGTATAAGGGAAAGAGGGTTTTGCTTTATTATTGAAAGTTTCACAAAGCTGTGTAATCAGACAGTCTTTTAATATGGCATGCTTGTTTTCACAAGCACAAGCTCAGGAGTTAATGGACAGCATTGGCTTAGTTCAGTACTATGTCAACAAATACAGAGAAAGAGAAGGATGAACCATGATGTGTTTGGTGTGGTTTTTATGGCTCATTAGAGAAGCTGCTGTTTTTAAAGATCTTTCAAAGTCTATACTAGAAGTGTCCTGTACTTCAGGACTACCTTAACGAACCAACGAGATGACTCTCACTGTGCCAAGCTCTTCTCCATAACTCTTTCAAGTCAAGCATGTTGTATATAATGTCAGGGTGGAATGTAGGAAGGTGGATTATCGCAGATGACAGGAAACCTTTGTTAGAAGGCAGAAATGGGAGCTAGAACTGTATCTTTTTGATGGAGATTGAGTCCTGTGGTAGAGATGATCCTGGATAAGAAGAGGAACCACAAAATAGATGTGACATGAGTCACTGTGAAGAATGCTTACTGAATGTTTAATCTCTACGCATCTGCAATGATCATATAAAATACCAAAATAGTCTGGGAATAAGATATGGGATCTGATATGTAGAAATTATTGTTGTTTGTATTTACAGGCATTGTTCTTGAGAACTTATTTGCTTTACTGTACATTTCAAACTTGTAACAGTAATTTATTACTATTAGATATGCAAATACAGGTGTTCTCTCCGTCACCACTCCACATGGCAACACTGATCTCATTCA
The DNA here is from genome assembly GCA_036877525.1 of Chromobotia macracanthus. Classification (NCBI taxonomy): domain Eukaryota; kingdom Metazoa; phylum Chordata; class Actinopteri; order Cypriniformes; family Botiidae; genus Chromobotia; species Chromobotia macracanthus. The sequence goes on from JAZGTH010000002.1 coordinate 3,774,350, forward strand.
TCTTAGGGGGGAAATGCCAGAAAATAGCACGTGCACGCACACACACACAGCACATCTGAATCCCATTTGTATTTTGGATACAGTCAGGGGTTGAATACCAGAGTGGGCAGCTTCCTAGTTTGTCAGTTAAACCTGTAAATATGTAGGTTATCTCTCTGTAATGATTTCCATAGCAAAGACCCCAAACCTGACTGTCATATCAAAGCCATTTACATCCCTTGTGGGGACATGTTTTGTGTTCTAATGTTAAGGGAAAATGACATTTTGATATAGGAAGTATAGTGAAATATGCTTATATGTGAACATGTTAGCATACAAACATGAGCACATGAACGTAAGTGTAAACAATAGCAGGTTTATTGTCGAGGTAATTAATACAGGAGAATATACAAGATGGAGAAGTATTCACCATTTCAGAAGTGTTTAGTTAACTTTAAAGCTAAGGAGATTTCTCTTGCAGGTAAAGAAGTCAGGACAAATCAGAGTTTATGTGAACTTAGCTAGAGTATATAATGACTCCTCTTTGTCTTATAGGGATTGTAGGAGTGCTGGAGATCGACAGAGAGATCGCTGAAGAGATTTCAAGTGAGTATACATCCAACAGGAGGCGGGTAAATCACAAGGGTTAGCTGTGAGACCAGACAAAGCAAGTGAGGAGGGAGCATCACTATATAGGCCTGTTGATTGGCAGTGGCAGGTGTAGGTGATCGGTGATTGGAGGCGTGTAAGAGTGTGTGTGTGGCTGGTGGTGCAGATGTGTCCCTGACAGAACATGCATGTCTGGTCCAATCAATCAAATATGATACTCTTTTTGTCCATTTTTGGGTCCATTCATTTTTGTTATTAAATAGTATTCACATGTCGTATAAACTATTAAAAAGTTAACATAAAAAATTGAGCTAATTTGAGATGTACAGTAACTAAACACATCAAATTTTTAAACACAACTCTGTTATTCATAAAAATTAAACTTTTAAATGACATGGGAGACATGGAACAAATATAATCATTTAGACCTTTCTACACATCACAGGAAGGCAAGATACCTTATTTTTACACAAATTGTAGTGTTGATAGCTTTTTTCAAACTCAACCTTTAACCCTGTGACCCAAGTTATTGTAAGAAAAATTATCAACAAATATTTTTCTATAAATGTAAGTTTAGCAATAACTACAAACCAAGATTTCATCCCAAATTAACTATGATCCCTACAGAGTAATAATGTAGTTTAATTAGGGCTAAAAACCCTGTGAAACCCTGTTACTTGCAATTATTACATTTATCTACTTTTGTTTATTTTTATGTATTTATTTTTTATTCAATTTTTATTTAATGTTTATTGCTAGATAATTACAAAAACATGGAAATTATGTTAAATTGAAATCTTTCTGAAATTGACAAATAGCAATTTTGAGAGGATAAACCTCCTTTCCCTGAATGTTTGTTGAAAAATCGTGAAAAATGAAACAAAGAATCTTTTTTAGGCCCCATTTTTTTACTTGAAGAATAACGGCTGCCTTCAATTGTGCAAATTGAAACAAAGCATCAATGTAAACTTAAAGGCCTTTGTTGGTTTGTTGTTTGAAAGTAGCCTGTTTTCAAGAGCCTCAGGAAATGACTCCTCAAACATTTGACAACACTGAACAATTTGTGGTTTCTTTTCCCAATAAGAATGAACACACTGAAGGCACTGCAATAATCAACCATGCAGAAAACTGAATGCAGACTTTTCTCTGTTTCCTTAAAGAATGGTGTTTTTTGCCTACCAGCCAGAGTTGCTAGTGAACACAAGTTTTAACCACTATAGATTTTTAAAATTCAAATGTAAAATAACTCACCACATGTGCAAAATTAAACAAATGCAGTAAGAATTAAAGAGCACTTTTCTATTTTACATTTACTTTAGTGTGTAATAGATGTTTGGGGGTGTAAACAATATGCAGAGTTATAAAGCACAATGTCAATATCACAGGAAAGATATTCTTTCCACTTTTCCTGAACTGTCTCAAACTCCTCTTTTATTGTCTTGTCATTATTTCAGTGACTTGGCTATGTCACTGTTACACATTTGCATAATGCTTGCCTAAATGGCTCATTTGGCTCACTCTCAAACTAATCTAGAGCAGAGACAGGGCAGGTGCTATTTCAGTTAGACCCATTACAACAGACTGAGCCAGCTGACCAATCAGTGCAGACTGGGCATTTCTGATAGAGGGCTTTAAAGAGAAAGGAGTTATAACAGAGTGTTTCAGGCAGGAGGTAGAATAAGGTGCTACAGCACTGTATATAGTATGAGAAAAAATGTTTTTTTTAATTTAAATAATGCAAAAATATTCCAGCAGAACCCAAAAATAAATATATAAACTTTCTAACCATAATATGGGCTCAGAAAACATCAACTGCCAACACCTGTGTTTAACATTTAACAGTTTTTTAAGAAATGAACTTAAACCAAAAATGAAGTATGAAAATGAAGTTCTCTTTCTATTTACAGATAGATTGTCCCTTGCAATGTGAATATGGACAAACAGATTATGTTTTTAAAGATTACTAATATTATTTCCAAAGCTTTTTAAGAAAAAGAGAAACACAACAAAACAGAGAAATAAAAAGATTGTAAATAAAACTATGGGGGAATATGGGGAATCATAAAATAAAAAAATAAAGAATAAAGTCAAATAAAGCAAAGTAGCATGCTCCAGTTCTCTTTTTCTTCTATTATCATTCCTTCCAGGCCATGGCAATCAGCTCTGATCAGTAAGGATTCCAGTAAGAGGCAGAGAGGAAGTAGAGATGTGTAAACTTCCTGTGGAATGTGGCTTCTTCTTTCCAGTGTTCACTTGAAGTTTTTACATTATTTGCATGAGTGTGTGTAGGGGTGCTGGGTACAGAGGAGGTGAGAATGAGTAAACAAAAGAGAGAGAGAAAGAGAGAATGGAATCTCCACAGTCTTCCAAATGGACCTGCTTCTGTGCTGAATGAGCCTGTATAGACACAAAAAATTTCGACTGCATGTAATCAAATGCTAGTTTACAATCAAGGCTAAAACAGGTAAAGCACCGAGACAATAATCAAAAGATTGCAATGAATAACACTGGAATCATTAAAAAAAGAAAACATATATTTGAAATGCATATGGCAAACTATTGGTATGCCATACTTGTCATGATCCCAAACAACTGTTTTTGTTCAGAGTTTAACAGACAGCAGTATTAAGGGTTTTGGATCCTGACCTCAGCATAGGGGCATCTGGGAATCTTAATTTATAGACATTAATGCCATTAAAGAAATGACAGCATGGTTTGTAAAGTTAGATATGAAATATGTTGACGTAAGCTGTGGATTGTATACATAATGATCAACTTTTAATGGGCCAACAAAATCAAACAAATATTATCACTGGCCACACACATACATACAAAATACAACCTTGTTACTTCTTTACAGATCAGTATCATACCTGAAAATAATTGCAAAGCACTTGCTTTATTTGGGTCACCCTAATAACATATTTTCTTTACTCCTCACCTTTTACTCCTCGCCAGCATCAAAAGAGGCAGTTTAGGTTATTAAAATGTGTGTTTGAATGTAAAGTATGAGCAGTGAGAACGTGTCTGATTGAAAATGTTATGCTAGAACACGCGATGCATCTTGTTACGGTTTGGTCCAAGATATGAGCATTTCATGTACTTAGAATCAGGAACATGTTGGCCAGTTAAACCTACACTGTAACAGAATTTTTTTTAAATTTTTTGTTTCCCACTAAATATCTAAACAGCATTTATTGATGTATCCTAAAATAACACTTAATAACATAATAAACAATACATTTCGACTTACAGTATGTTTATTTTCCTCATACCAGTGGCAAATAGTTTTTTTATTTTTAAAAAAACGAAATTTTTATTTATCCATAGACCACAGTTTATACCTGTACCTAATTTTATAGACTTAACATTGGTCAGATCTTTGTGATGCCATAGCTCCGCATCAGAATGCCGTAAAGACTTGGGTGTGGCCTCATATCGCTCATCTTAGTAAGCAGCAACAAATGGTGACATTTCAACTTCATAGCCACGCCCCAGCAACCAGTTACAAAACCCTAGCAACCACCCCATTGACTTTTAATTTGAGAGGCTTTCGAACATCATAGAGACAAGTGGGTGGCCTCTTTTGACTCAGACTGACAAGTAGTCTTTAGAAATTACCATGGAAACTGTCCAGCCATGCCCTTGTAACCATTTAGAGCACCCTAGCAACCAATATAAATTAGCTATATCTCAGCACCAGAACATCACAGAGACATAGGAGTTGGCTCTTTTGATTCACACACACATCTGTCTATTGGTTTAACCCTGTTAACTGTCTACCAACACCCTAGCAACAATGTACTGTACCCTAGCAACCATATAATGAAATGAATAAGCCATATCTCAGCGTTAGAACAAAGTAGAGACGTGGGTGGGCTTATTTGACTTGGGCTGTCAGTGGGCTTTAGGTATTGCCTGGCGACTTCCTGACCACACCCTAGCAACCATTTAGATCACCCTAGCAACCTCCTAACATCATTAATAAGCCATATTTTAGTATATCTATCATGCTAAGTGATGCTAGCATCGAGCTAAGTCATGCTAGCATCGTGCTAAGTCATGGTAACATCAAGCTAATCATGTAAACATGTTAGCATCATGTAATTTCATTGTAAAACATGCTAACATCATGCTGATATCATGCTAAATTGTGCTAGCATCATTTAAATATTCCTGAGTTTTGCAACAGCAAGCACCACTCACATTTCCTTCAGAAAATGTAACTAGTATCAAGTATGTTCTTGCTATATTCATAGCAGTAAATTATACATAATCATGCAAACCCTAATCCTAACTTTATAGTAAGTACATGTTGTTAATTTATACAACCCAGTACTTAAACGTAATTATAATTACATTGTGACAAGGACACCTTAAAATAAAGTGTAACCACACATTTTACAGTCCTATTCTACATGTACATACTATGCACTTATAGTAATTACAGTTACTGCGTACCAGTCCTGAACTTAACCTTAACACATATTAAATCTGTAGTTATTACACAGATTTATTATTATATTATATTATAATTACAATATTATTACTGTATATTACACGATACATAGTTAAGTAAGTACACTGTAAGTACCCCTAGCCCTATACTGTGAAATATGTAAATTAATTATCATCTTTAATAACTTCATCTTATCTTAAAGAATAAAGTGGATATGAAGTATTTACACTACATAAAGTCTTTTTGAGTCATTTGAGGAAATCTGCCAGGCTCTTTGACCCACAAAGATAAAACATTAATCAGCCAGGGACAACAAAATGAACAACTGTCTACATCAATATTTGTGTGGTTACTTGAGGTCATGAAACTATAAACACTTTGGTTTACAGTGTAATGTCAGAAACAACCCAAAATCTATTGGAATACAAATAGTGTCCTCAAACCATATTTTAAATTACAAGATATTTAAAACCGCAGCAGAAAGTTATTACAAGGTAACAGCAGAGCGAGTAAGATATTATCTCTCTGATAGGTTCTGCAGGCAAATCACTGATAAACCCGGACCTAAAGGCAGTCCAAAGCAGTCAGCAAATGTAGGAGTGATGACACAAACTAACCAAAGAACTAAACGATAGTTCTTGCATAACCTGAAGTTTCCATTGGACCACAGTGATGGACCAGTGCTGAATCCATGATGGTTTCATAACTGCCTTTAAAAACTGTCTTTACTGTCTTTTATCTCAAAGCAGTCTTTAAATAATTTAGTGATTAGATAAGCTTCTGTTGTTTTTTTTAGAAAATCAGATTAGCATTTGAAAAAAATGATTATGTTTAACAAATTAGTAAGGTATGTTTCTTATTAAAGGTTTCACACACACACTAAACTTACGCAAATAGTTTTGACAATATAATGTTGAGTGTCATGACAGACAACATAAATATATTGTTGTGATGGCGACAATATGGATATTACAGTCCAGCCTGGTGTGGCCCGAAAGGCTGTCATGCCCGCTTGATTCTATGCGATGGGTGAAGTGTTGGGGTTTTTTTAAACATGTTCTGGATAATTGTGTTCCAAATGTTGAGTGGGCCAGGCAAAGGGAAGCAGATATTTGTTAGACTGCCAAATGAAGGCAGATGATCTGCCTAGGCGAGTAAAAATCAAAATAAATATAAAATAAGAAATTGCCTTTTAAGTCAATTATGTTCACAAGGGATGGAAAATGACAAATGTTTTTGGAAGATGTTATGTGATACGGCATCAAGCGTATTATATGCTAATTACATTTTTGGAATGCTGTTAAGGTTTTATTTTCACATTTCTAAGATGACTAAAGCAGCACTCTGTGAGAAAAATAATAAAGGCTGCCTAAGGCCTGTTGCAGGACGCTAGATAAAACTGAGTTTCAGAGTGTGATAAAACCAACCCAGATTCTGTGGTCTAACAAAGCTTGTCAGAAACTTCTCACCTCATGATTTGATCCTGAGTTCATGATTAACCCTGAAGCTGAGTTGCTAAACTCCACCCTCCATAAATTTCCAAACCACTCAAAAAAAAAGTTAAATATCAGAATGCCCTACGAATACTGTAGGTATATGTAAAAAAAACAAAACACTGTCACAGCTAAACAAAGATTCTCACTCACTCTCTACATGCTGCTTCCCCTCTCAGATTTCTAATTATTACCTGTTACACATAATGGACTCATTAGCAACTACATATATAACACCCTCTGTTCTTTGTGTAGTCTAGTTGGGGACATAAAGGCCGCACAGGTCATGAACTGTGTTTTGTTACCTATTTGTTTATGATGCAATTTCATCCATTCTTATCTTCGGCTGTGTTATACTCTAAAATGTGCACGTGTGTTGAAAAATCACACATCATCAAAGTAACTCAAAAAGATATCGGATTAATGTTTTCTTGCACCACTTGCACCTCGTACTCCTGACAAGTAGCAGAAATGGCCTGCTCTGGTGGTCACAGTAGCAGTTCTCTATTCTGTTTCCCATACTATTTCAAAGTGAGTTTTTAATTCCAGCCACTGTTGTAATATTCTCCAAACAGCTGGTTTATAGATAGCCATCTTGTTGCACATGCCTTGACAATTTCCAGTGGCTCTTCATCGTCATTAATGGCACCATACGCAGATTTGTATGTGCTTTACCTCAAGGCATTATGAGTAAACCAGTTATATGTCTCTCTGACTAAGAAGTCCCACAAAGGCTAATTATGCAGTGTTGAGTCAGACTGAAGCAGCAGATCACAGTGCATAGATTTTCTGATACAGAAATGTGTTGCTGATTAAAATACTCAAGGGTCCCACTCCAAGGTCTGTGACAAGTTCACAGATAAAGTGGGGAGCAGTCACATATTTTCATGCCAGTGTGTTTAGTCCTATGTAATTTGATGGCAGCATCTTTAAAATGAACGTCATACAAATTTGGTAAGGGGGTCGATACAATGCTGAACATGAATTGATCAGCAGTAATATACTAATTCAGACAGATTTTATTTATATCAGAACAAGTTTATTTCACCTGACTATGGATTAAGGCCTTACATTTGTATTGTCCTTTTTGGGGTTAATGCACGTTAACTTCTGTTTGTAACGTTAACTACATCTGACTTCTTAGCGCAAACTTTGCCGTTTATGCTAAAAGCTTTTGTTGCATTTCTCATGAATACAGGCTGAATACAGGTTCTTTCAACCAGCTATCTCTGAAATGCTTCTCATACTTCTCTGGTGTCCTGATGAAATGTCAGACTTACTGTGTACAGGTGCGGCCTGATTGGGAACAAATGTGAAGTTGCAGTAGGGGGGTGTGGCTATCGGCAAAAAATTGTCAAGCATATTTACTTGTAAATATGCATACTTGGTATGTTTGGGGGTTAAGTGAACTCAAAGTGGATAACCTCAACTTTACCCTAAAAAATTAACATACGTAAAAAAATGAGGGTATGTAAGTAACCATAATTGCCTATGGTTAAAAAATAAAACCATAGGCAACTAAAATAAAATAATCTGTAAATAAAGTGAAATGAACTGGTCTTTGGCAATTGTATGAAGTGTTTTGTGTTTAGAATTAATAATTTACATATTTAAAATAATAATGTTCATTATTAAAATATTTGCAAATATCATTTGATGAACAAATGAAACACATTACAGTACCATCAGTTAATGAGTATTAATTGTAAAGTATCGTTCTATATAAATAATGTAACGACAGAACAATCTGTCTCTCAATTCATAGCCTAAGCAATACATTGCAACTCGTTCTCCAATATCTAGGTAATATTTGATCCTTCCCACTTTATAATAAATGTGGAAGCAAAATGTCCATGGCCTACTCAATCCATGATGCAAATATATTGTTATTATTGTGCCAGAAGTTCCTAAAAATGTTAAGATAACTTAAACATTAGAAACTTTGGACATAATGTTAGAAACATTAGAAATAATGTTTCTATAACTTTTCTTAGAAAACTAGAGCTGTTACAAAAATTGTTCTTGCCATTATGTAAAATAACTGTTAATTAATGTCCTTGATCACTGAAATGCCAATTAATTATCCATGTGGGTGCCATGACATTTTCCCCAGATCATTCTATGTGCTAATCTAAAGTGGAAACGTTTCATGCTGTCCTTGCATTACCTGGCCAAAAAATTTGAAATGCTGGTTTGAAATGCTGGTTATCTATTATATAACCAGCATTTATATTTATTTTCAATTTAAATCAAACCTTCTTTCTATTATGCTAATGAAAATGAAACAGAAAATTACATAATGTTACAAAAGTTCTAACACAGGGATCCCATTCCAAAGTATGCTAATTAAATCTTTTTCCTTCTCATTTTGGCTGTTTATTATTTTAAGAAGAGGGTCATTCACATCAGTCTAAACATACATTAGAAATGAATCTTCTACTGTCTGAGTTGCTTTTGGACTCCAGCCATCAGTGCCTGGTTGGCGCATGAGCAAATTGCTCTGGGCAGAAGTTGATGGTACATTTTTTTACCAGAATTAAAAAAATAAATATTAAAAAAACTTTCTGTGTTTCTGTGACATGATGATCCATGTTTTCCCAACATGATTTAATTAAGAATATGCCAAAGAGCATCTCTTGCCCTTCAAAAGAAAAAGCTAATCTGACCCTTTGTACAAAGTAGTTAGCATGAACATTTTAGACTTGTTGTAGGTTGCTTAAAAGTCTTAGAATTTTTTTTTTATTTTGTTGGTATGAAATTGACTGCAAAAAGATGCTAGAAAGAATGTCAGGATGTCACATACTAAAAACTGTTATACAACAACAGGTTAAAGCTTCACTAATATCTGCCTGCTCTGTTTGCATTAGGTCAGGGGCCATATTAATTTGAATGCTATTTTTGAAATTACTACATAAATATCATTTTGTACATTCATGTGCATAAAAACAATAATATCAATCTCAACAGGGCATGAGTGTTAACAAGAAAGGTATGTTTCATAACCAATATCATTGAGGGAAATGACATACTGGTAATTTAATGGTAATCCTCAGGCTTTCAACAGCTAAGAACTTGGAAGCCGATTCAAGGTTCCAGATGTGAATTTCTGCATGCCTGAAAGACTTGAATAGTGCCAGATTGTCTGTATCACAGACAACAATTTTGGACAGGGGCATATGGCATATAAACAAGTGTTGTCATGCTAATGATAGGGCTGTGGTACAAAAACTCCAGTTGTAGACAGATGGAAGGCATCAGCAGGGGCTTTTGTCTCCCAGCTCAAGCAGACCCTCAGGAGATGACCACTGACATAAAGGATGCGTCACTTTAGTCTCTGTCCATGCAGATGTTTGAGAAACTTGAGAAACCCGATAGAGACATTCACAGAGATGGTCAGCATTACATTTTGCAGCTGTATGTTTTTGATTCCAAGTAGATGGAGCTACGTGGTGAGGACTGATGCAGCTGATCCAAAGGACTCATGATATCTTGTCCAGTTGTGCATGTCAAACAATCTGGAAGCAATTAGTGGATGGTCAGAACAAAACAAAAGTTCTCATGATTATTGTCATCACAGACATTGGATTGTATGTGATGCTGCAAAACAATCTCTACTCTAGAACTGTACTCTAGATTTTGCATGTAGACTGCTGGAGTTTTTTGAGGCTTTTGTTTGGCTGTTGTCATATGTCATACAATGCTAATTATGTTTTGTTAAATTTAAATCTCAGGTCTAAATTTTAGATCACTACTACAAAATCATAAAAAACAGTAAAATTAATTTGTTTGAAGATATACACACACACACACAATCACTGAACAGTTCATTTAAAAGTACATCTCACTGTTTTGTACACTATAAGTCCCTTTGGATAAAACTGCCAAATGAAAAAATGTACCAGTAACGTGTTACTGGTAATCCTTTCTTTTTATCATGAATTTATTTTCATTTCAGCTTTTGGTGCAGTCTGTTGGTACCAGTATTTCCTCCTGTACCAGGGTTAGTAACTTGTTTTTTCTTCTGTAGCAACTTTGTAGCTGAGCAGACTTTAAACACACACTTTCACAGTGGACATGTAATTGGTGATTGCTTTATTCTGTTTTTCCTCTGATGACATCTATTAGCTCATCCATACCTATTAAAAGGTACTGTAACAATTATCTGTAACAATTGTCCTAACAAAATTTAATAGCGACCACAAAATGGTTTTGAAGTGAAACTCTGTTTCCATGCAACTATTAAAAACAAATTTTATCTTTATCCTTTTTTTTGAACATGACCAAGAATGTTTTGCCTTAACATTAGGCAAAATTTTGTATTTAATAGAACATATACATTTGTTTTACAAACAGCTAACAGAAAAATCCTACTGTATGTTTTAAGGAAAAGATTGCAAAACAGATTAGGATGTATTCTGATGCAGACACATTACTTTATGGCTCTCATGATCTCACTTTCATATGGTTGCACATTAAACATTAAGTCCAACCACAAAACTTCCTCACTCAGCACACCCACTGGGCCAAACTGCTGTGATGTACTATCTGCATTTCAGCTCACTTCCACTCCAAAGCCACAGGAACAAAATCATTTTTCAAATTCATTGAATTTGGGAGTGGAAAAAAGCTGTTTAAGTGTATATGATCAGAGGTACAAACGCTAATGTGTAGATGTACAGTAAAGGGACCAGAGAGAAATAACAAAATGTGGTAGCATTTTATTGTATGCTGTAACGTATACCAGGTTACATGTACTTTCTATAGTTATAACAGTAAATTATACATAATTACATGCAACCAAACCCTAACCCTGGTCTTTTAGTAAGTTCATATTGTTAATTAATATTACTCAGTATTTTAAATGTATAATTATTTTAAGGTGTCCTTGATACAGTGTAAAGTGTAACCCAAAATGTAATATTAAATTCTTCTCAACTATTAGTTTGATTATCAAGTGTGGGAGACCCAGCTACCATAAAGCAGTCAGGTTCTTTTACTGGATTAAGGTGAGTTTGCCAATAATCAAGACCGGGATAGTAACAGTTTTTGGATTTGGGTCCCATTAACCAAGATGCATTTCTTTCTGCTTTAGCTTGGGGTGGTATGGAGTACTGGCCCAGGGCTGGTTACCAGAAGGTTGATGGTTTGATTCTTGCAGGGAGGGAACCATACAAGTGTTACAACATTTTTTTTTTGATAAACATGTTACACATGTATTAATTAAAATAACACAATATGACTCTAGTTTCAACAATACCAGCCATATTTGTTTTTTTTCTGTTTTTAGATTTTTTTTTAGACTGTTTTGTTTGTCAGTGATATGCATGCCACACCAAACATTTTATTTTGCTGTCCCAATGACTTACAACCAATGGTTGTGCTGTTACATTTACTAGCAGAATAAAGCGGTCATATAAACATACATTTTCCATATGGTTCTTTGTGGTTTGTCTATGGTCATGGTCTTACCGAATATGGATATTTCTGTTGTCTGCATGATTTTATGATGTTGTCACATTTTTGTGAGTATCCATATCAGCAAGTTTTAAACTGTTTTTTCCAAGATATAAATTATATACTTATTCACCTATAAAAAAGAAAAACAATGACATTTCTTTAATATCTCAATGTTTTAATATCAGTTTGCTCAGACAACACAGAGATTAAACTGAGAGCAAATGGAGATTTTTAAGTAAGCTTTATACTCATGAGAAAATAACAATCTCCTGTAATTCCAAAAGAAATTTTATAACAATGTCTCCCATTTTGCTTAGACACAAAAGTTTATTGTATAATTAAAAGTGTAAAATTTCAATATGATTCTTCCATGACCGAATCATCTTTGCTGTGCAGTAATAATAATAATAATAATTGTTATTACAATTATTATTATCATTATTTACCTTATTTTAAATAAATGGTGCAAAAATGCTTATTCAGATTCTAAGATTCTAAAAGGCCTGTTTCAGATTCTAAACAGGCCATTTATTCTAAATGCCTGTTTAGAATTTACTATTTCTTATTTTATTACTTTTAGAATTTTAGGTGAATCATCTGAAACATTTTTGATACATAAATATAGTAAGATCTTTTTATAAGAGGTTAGTTAACTATATAGATGTTTAAAGGAGTACACAATATTTTTTAAAGTAAACTGATTTTAACAACACAGACACATATGTCAATAATTTGGCTGCTTGGTTTATTTTTAGGGGTCATTTTATTAATGACCAGCCACATCGAGTAGGGTTTGTGAAGTAGACACTACACCAAATTACTGTTGCAGTTCATCATGTGGACAAGAGACTAGACTGGGAAAAGATTAATGAGGTATGAGGTTAGGCTCCAGGCTCGCCAGACTCCTGCCAGGAGCTGCTGTGTGCTGGGCATATACGGTGAACGCCTTCCTGCCAGATCAGTAACATTAGTGTTCTGTTTTCATTTAGTAAGGCAGAAAGTAAACAGGAAAATGACATTGAGATGTCATCATGCATTGCATTATATGTATATATATGAATATATGTATACATGTACATATATATGACTATATATAATATATTTATAGTCTATCTTACTATATCTATAACTTCTAACTATAACAACAAATTTTCCCCTTTATCAAGACCTTCCAAATCATTTTTGCTAACTAAATGTTGTACTGATAAACACGTGTTTGTGGTAATTACTGCAATATCCTAGACTACACTCTGACAGAACAAGCAGTCCTATAAAAAAGGGCATATTTGTTAGATTCCACAAATGCCCCGGCTGTTATTCCCTGTGCCAGGACAGAATGTATAATTGTCCCCTTGATTATATTCATTAGCAAGGGGGAAGCAGGGGCCCCTGGGAACCTAAAGCTGAGAGGACACAGTCAAAGCCCCACAGAGCAAGACATTTCCCTCCAAGATAACGCCCCTCCATTACAGCCCAAAATGCCTTATGTAATCTTTGGGGGGCAGGAGTTTCTTAGTGGTATACATGAATTCTCCCTTTTTCTCTGTGCTTCAGCCCAGTACTAAATGATAATTCAGGTCTGTTTATTCTCAGGTACTGAAGACTTTAACACATTTGGAGAGAGCAGTCCCACACATGCGTACTGGAGGAGGCTGCGACTGATGTAATGCTAAATGCTACTCTGCACAGCCTGAATACTTCAGGGATCTCCTGTCATTGTGGTCAACATTCTGCTCAACAGCAAGCATGCCTAGACTTTTTTTCTATCTAACCTAGCTCAGCATCACATACAATCTCTTTTTCTCTGGTTGATGGAGAACAGCCGCATGTAGGCCTAAGACTGTGGAGGTTTGAAACGTGTTAAAGTGCATGCTGTTATTGTGTAGAAAAACTTAACCGCATTGCTGTTTCCTGTGCCCTTGAAAAGCTGTGAGAATTCCTAGAATTGTTTTTTTAGGGGTTTTTTTTTGCTCAGAGATACTCTTTCTTAGCTCAGGAGTCTGTCATTTATGTTTTATGTAAGCTACAATCCCTTAGGAGCCATAAAAATAGAAGCACAATGGTTGATATACAAAAATACTAAGATGGATATCAACTTTGGTCTCACTATCTGGTCGGATTTGTTCAGTTTTGTAAATTCCCTGGGAATCAAACCCATGAAATTGCTAGTTGACCCCTGAGCCCAAGAAGTTGCCAGTTACTACAGGAGCTAGGAACAAGCCTATGACAAAGTTCATTTGTAAGTCCCTTTGGATGAGCTCATTTGATCTGTGGGTTGCCTTATAGTTCCTTAATGTACATTGGAGAACTCCATTGGTGCTTTGTCTATCATGACTTTATCAACATCCCCAATGAGTCCGATTAAGATTTTTATCATGTTTGAAGTGTTAGCTGGCACACATTGACACAAGTGGTGCTCAGTCAGGAAATCCTGCTGAATTGAGCTTGTAATGTGCAACGCTACCTTTTTAAATTCTCCCACATAGCCTGTGGGGAACACTTGTGGTCTGTGGCTGAGGAAGTGGCTATTAGAACACAATAAGTGCTAATTGCCTCTAATTTCAAAGAAAAAAATTGGATGTGCATAAATGAAAAACAAAGATACAGAGAGTGCAAAGCATACTTTCAAACAGTTTCTGAGTTCACTGTTGTTCGATCTAACCAGAAGCAGATGTTTTGTGGTTTCTTTAATGCCGTGTTGTCAGTGTGTCCAAAGTGTGCATGAATTAAAGCAAGAGAGTGTTTAGGGGCGAGTGGGGTAAGATGTGTCAATTGTTAAGCTGTGTCATGGCAATTATCTAGCTAAAGATCAGCCATGAATTATTACATGAAAAAGGAGATAAAGTATGTTAAGTACAGTATGATATTACTATTACAAATAATATTACAAATGTCAATTCACTGCATGTCATTGAGACTTTCTGAATATAAAACCTTTTTAGCCTTTATTAAAATGTGATTAATTTGCAGCAAAATAAGACCTTGGAATGTTATTGTGCAATGATTCAACTTGCCTTGTGACATGATAAAGTCATAATTCTCTGGCCCCATAATACCGCTGTTATCTTCTAATGTTAGTGGATTACAGACATCTTAAAATATAATAAATTCCTTTACTGCTGTTTAGTTTCTTTTTGCCTAAAGAACACCAATGCCCCTGTTTTTGCTGAGGGTAATTTCCAAATGAATAAAGAAAGACTGCTGATTAAAACATGGTTATGTGCTATTTTTATACCATGTCTGTAGTAAAGTCTGATTTAATGATATGGCGATAAGGGGAATTCTGTACATAGATAATCCTTTCTTAACTGTTTCACAGGAACTTGCCAATCTGTTGCCCTGTATTCATGGTGAGGATATCAAATGAAATTTTTCTCTCAGACTATTAGAAATAGTTGCTTTGTTTCTGATTTGCACTTACCACCTTTTTAAATCATATTACTGATTAAAAAAGGCCTGTTTTTTTAAAAACCATGCTGTTTATGGAAATCTCAAATACAAAAACTCTGGAACTTTCTGTAAATCTTTAATAAGCAGATAAGAATAACAAAGAGCAGATTTGTACCATGTCTACACTAAAGCAGTGCAATGCAATGTATGTCCCCTCCCGCCAGCTACGGTCAGCTAACAAGCGACGTCTGACCGTTCCCCCACAACGAAGCCATCAGATCAATCTGTAAAACTTTCACCTATTCCGTTCCTTTGTGGTGGAATGAACTCCCAGCTTCCACCCGATCTGCTGAGACCATCACAACCTTCAAAAAATAACTCAAAACCTATTTCACAGACACGTGTCTAAACCCTAATGCTCTTCTATCCTATCCTCAAAAAAAAAATACCCTGTTTCTAGTCCATCTTTCTCTCTAGTAACAGAATACAATATCCGCTTGTAAATGTAGCTTTGCAGACTTGGCTCATTGGCGTGCCAGACAAAATGTTCAATGCTCTCGTTCTTTGTAAGTCGCTTTGGATAAAAGCATCTGCTAAATGACTAAATGTAAATGTAAACGTGATGTGACAAAAAACAATATAACCCATTATAATCAGGGATACTTTTTCTCCATGCATTCTATTTTCTTGTCGCATTGCGTCCCGTGTAGACATGGTGTTGGAGAAGGGGCAGTTCTCTGATGCCCAGCGTGAAGTTTGAAGCTCTTGTTCCACCTACTGTAGCCCCTGGTCAGTATGATATTAATCAGAGGCATTGATCAGTTTCAACATATTATTCTTAAAGACTGTAGGCTGAAATTTGACCGTTTAAGTGATGTCATGAAAATTCCTAGTGTTAGAAGGTTACATCTGAATGAAGAATTACCAGTGATATCACAATAATACTCTGCTTGGTGATTGCCAGATATTTCCCTTACTGGCGGTTGTCTTATACAGTGTAGCTATCGTGATTAAATTCACATGTAGAAAATAAAAATCAGGTCCATCATGCACCTGTTTTAAATCGCTGAGTTCAGATTTCAATTTTATGTTCCCCATGTTGGGATACACATTGCGATACATATTTTGTGCTTCAATACATATCAGTGTGCTACTCCTTTATTTTATTGGGCCTGGAATCAGAGTTTGCTCATGTTCTGATCTTATTTAGAACAAAGTCGTAAAGGTTCTAAGCCCTGATAGTATGAAGTGTTAAGATTCTTTGATATGAAATATGAAACCTTAGCTTTCCAAATCAGGATTTAAAATGTTTATTCCCTGTTATGCATCCCTTCCGCTCAAAGCCAGTGCCGCCCCATTGCTTACATTAGTATGTGAGCAGAAGACATAAATTGTGAGCTGAAATGACCTGACCAGATAAGGTTTTTAAGATTTGCCAAAGTAGGCGTCAATATTATGACAGTATGGGCTGTAAGTGTCAACTGAAAAGACACTGAAAGATAAGGGCTTTCTCAACAACCAGTAATTATGGAACAGAACTAGCGATGAAATGAGAATATGTTCTTGAAGTGTTGATATGCAGGTCGTTAACAACGAGCGGGGGCCATCCAGGGTAAAGCCAATGCATGTCCGTAGATGAACTTACAATAAATAAAGAACAGAACGCAAGCTATAAAGAGAAATGGTTATTGCATTAATATTATTAGCTGTACTTTCATTCCCTTCATTAAAGAATAGAATTGGCTTTTCCGGCTTGTTAAAGAGCACAAGATCTACAAGCTCTTTAGAATCTGAGAACAAAACAAGAATGGAATGTGGCACAGCAAACCACCACAATAAAAACCCAAGACGATAAATTTTACAAAGGGAATCATAAACAAAATGCACAGGATGAGTAAACAGACCCCCTTTCCTCCATTCTTATTCCATTTCCTTGAGTCCCTTCGACAGGAGGGTCTTGTTATTTTGGAGAACATGACTTCAGGGGCCTCCTCGTAGCAGGACTGAGTTCTCACAGCACGCTATTGGCCAGCTACACGGGTTCAAAGATAAATCATTTTGGCATTTGACACTTTGTTGCTTGTTCACAATGGCTTCATGCCCCACCTCACCCTCCCCTTTTTATTGTCTTCTCCAGTAAAAACATTCGGTCACGTCTCACCACTGATGTTTTGAGACACTGCAGGCTTGTTTGTTCAGCCATTATTAAATAATTTCACCAGTTAAGCTGCATCTTACTGACATTATAGCACAATGCAATCTTGTTCTTATTCTGAGAGCCACATTACCACAAAATAGCGCATGAGAAAACAAGACTAGCGACTTGGAGAAGAAAACTTTGTCATCTTTTAGTCTTATCATTAGCAACTATATCATATACATCACACTCATTAGTGTAGATAGAGAAGGAGGAACTGGTGATTTCGCTGTCCAGAGAGATCATGTTTTGCTATTTCAAGTTGTGAGAACACTTCAAGAACTCTTTAGAAATGTCTGGATGTCTGCATGGAAGGTCCTGGATATGATTTTCATCCAAGACAAAATAATACAATTACTGTACAAGTAATACACATCCTATTTTACGGTGTCTTTTTTTATTGAACAAATGGTTGAAATATTGAGTCATTAGAATTGAATCTGAGTTCAATTGAGAATGTCTAGATGTCTGTTTTCTAGAACTTAGAAGTATGATAATGCAACCTGACAAAAGAATATCAACAGTTGTGGCTCAAATTCTGCATATTGGAATGGCCAAGTTGGAGTCCTCATCCCAAACTCATTGAAATAATGGGGATTGATTTAAAGCAGACTGAAACCAGACATCCAGTACATACACCTGAACTGAGATGGTTTTGCTTAGAAAATGGGCCATAATAAAAAGCTGGTTTACAGTAACAGAAAGCAGTTAGAAGAGCTTATGCCCATAGTTTACTTTTTTAATATATGACCTCATTTTTAACCATTGTTAAGTAAAGTTTGCACTGTAAACATTATTAAATTAGAATGGCTTTATTTATTGACCTCTTGTTACATATGTCCACGTGCATTGATTTCATAAACTTTTATTTTGTCACTTACTGTTCCTGTTGCAGTACCTTTTCATTGAGGTAGAGGATGGAGCAAACACCTCAGAGGAGACAAAGCTGGAATGGAGCACAGGTAAGTATACATGTAACTTGCTAAGGCAACACATTTGGAAATTGGAAATGGCTGATATGGGTCTGTGTCCTAGTTCAAGGTCAGATATTGACTGAACTGAGGTGTGTGTTTCTATGTAATGGCTAATGAGGTAAGTAGATTGGTGACGGGTAGACTGTACATACTTAGGAGTTGTGAGTAGTTGGCTACACAAAAAAAGTCTCTCAGCCATGACCTTATCTATTTTCTTTTGATCTAAAATCAGTGCATATTTAGCTCTGAATGAATGTTCTTCCTGCAGGTAAGATTAGATACCTTTGGGGAGAATTGACTGACATCTGACCTGGCATAAAATTTCAAGAGGCTCCACCCCCCTCTTCTGCAGTATATCTACACACCACCAAACTACCACACTAGTACACTTCATTGCTTCTCAACTAAAAATGTATACATTGCTGTCTAAATAACACCTCAGTGTACTTTAAATAATACATATTCTGTAAATATTGTCTTTGGGCATACAAAGACTTAAATTGTAATATGATTAAAATATGAGGTTTACAGTGTTAGTGAGTTTTAAAACACCAAAATATGTTTTTAAATGTAATATTAATATAATAATATATGTAACATATATTATAATATGTAACATATGTAAACATTAAATGTATAGTTTCATCTCCAACTATTTATTGAAAAAAGTTTATTAAATGTAACTGTTTTTTGAGCATGGTGTTTTATCATATTTCGATTGCCACTGTTTTATAAAAGCATTTATTGCAGAGCAATCTGGAGTACTTGATTCTGATTAGTATAGTAAAACTGTATACTTTTGTATGGTTGTTCATTCTCAATATGCTAATTTTATGTTTCCAACATCCAATACAAACATTTGAACTAAAGCGGTTTTGCTTTGAAAAATGGGCTATAGCTATAGCTCCCTGTGCTCTTTGTTTTTTTTCATATAATATAAAAGGTAGGCATAAATCCTGTAGACCTTGATAAGCGTGTTCAAGTGAGTAAAATTTAAACATTACATTTTATAGTAACCAACATTTCCCCAGTAATGAATTCTTAGCTATTGCTACTGTGCAATGTGCTACAAAAAAAAAATTGAAAAGGATGTGCTTTCCAGGGTCTGTGACGATTCTGCTCCTGTCTGGAAGATCTCAACTACAAGTGTTTGAACAGCAGCATCTGCTGTGCATTTGCACAGATCATGTGATGAGTTCAAACACCAGCATCAGGCTTTAAAATTCCACCCACAGAAACGTCCGTGCTTAACTGAGGCTTTCCTTCACTGAGCAGGTCTAACGAGGGATTTGATGACTCCCTGAGATAACTCTGGAGAGATAAGAAACAGATGAAACACTGATCTTCCCCCAAGAGCAAACTGGTCTCAGGTCAGACAACTAAAAGTCATGTCATTATGCCATCTGACTGTTACGCCATAAAGAGTTCAATAACAGCACAATTCCCTCTAATTTTCTAAATTTCTAAATCAGCACTTTAGACATTAGGGAATTAAGAACACATTAAGACACACTCTCTGTTCCAAACTAAACCATTTCTTAGTCTAAGAGAACCATAGAAGTGAAACTTTTTCAATCTTTTAAATAAATTGAATTTACTGGATATGGCTGTTATATAATGGATACAATATTTCTTAATTACTTCAAGCCTACACAAGGCATTTTAATGAAACTAACATCATTTTTTAAAAACTGGCATTTATGTATGTAACAGTTTGTTTGTATACGTTTAATGTTTCATTTCTTTTATTTTGTCTAGTTTGGAATTTTTGTTGTAGTTCTATTTTCCTGTACTTGTGTCATTAGCTTTATTATTGTGATTTGATTGGCTTCATTAACTAATCAGCATTGAGGGTAATAGATAACATCTAGCTGTCTGTTCCTATTCATCTCTCTGCCATACCTTTCTGTACTGCTCTAGGTATCCAGGGGTTTAAATGGGATTTTGGGGGGTGGATCCTCATATTGTAATATTTAAAAATGCTAACTAAATGTAGGCAGAATGTGTTATACAGACATATGATAAAGTTTATGATGACACCCCAAGAAACTGGGTGATTTTAAGGTCAAGAGTAGATTTTTGCAAATTTTATGTAAACTGAATTCCACTCATTTTACAAACTAAACAGTCCTACATTTTCCACATCATTTGTGTTACAATGTACTCAAATGTCATGTCTTGTGTTCATCCAGTGATCTTTGTACAATATGGTTTTACAGGATGACACATTCAGTCTCCATCAGGCATCAGCTTGCCATACTACTGTGAAAAAATGAGAAATATGCTAAAGGTGGCCGACAGCCTGAGATAGGGAAGAGACAGTATGCTACAGTACATGTTTTTGTAGGTATGTGTCGCCTGTCTACTAACACTGACAGCGATAAGTCTACAGAATGAAGGAATGATTTTTTTACCTTTTAAACCCCAAGGCTGGGTCTACCTCTGTCCATTTAAAGACTAAATGTAAGTAATAGGAGCAAATTGAGTAATAACAATGAGTAATGTGGATGGATACTAGCTAAAGTGGCCTTTGTTATAGCAGATGTAACTAATGTCCAAAGGGTTAGATTTAGGAGTGGTGATAGGGAAATACGAAAGAAAATTGGACTAGCTCAGAATAAAAATCATAACATTAATGGAGAGTCCCAGTAAACCACATATGTGTGTGTTGGCATGGGAAAGTGCCTTTGTGTGTGGGCATACATGGATAAACTTTAGATAAACTAAATCTATATATCTATATGTATTTTTTATCTGACCATGATATACACCTGCAAATTTGTCACAACATGCCATTGATATAACAGACATAACACTCATATACAACTCAAGCTTACCATTAAAACAAAGCTCCTATATGAAATTTCTCTGTAGTATACTTGTTTCTGTTTGAAATACACTTTGCACAGTCAATTAACACCTCAGTCAAGTCTGTGTACAAAAAAAGTATCAGTGTTGACTTGCATCTAGTGGCCTGGATCATGCAAAAGCAATACAATTTGGTTTTGGATATGTGTACAGCATTTTAAACATTTTTAAGGCTTATTCATTTCTTTAGGGGTTAAACTGAGTGGACCTAGAGAGCTGTGTGTGTGTGTGTGTCAAGGTCTACTGCATCTGCCAACACAAGTTACAGGCACAGACTAAAGTAAGGTTCTTAATTAGGCTGAATTCTAGTCAAGAGCAATTTTATTTCTCTCTCTCTCTCTCTCTCTCTCTCTCTTAATGGTATGAAAACCATTAAGTGTATGAGGTTCTCACTAATATTTTGTTTGTGTGCGTGCGTTTGTATGTTTACATAGATTTTGTAACATTTTCACTCAACCATATGCTGGTTTTACTAGATTGTTACAGGGTTTTGATTGGGTATGCACATTTGCATTGCCTCATACATTTCTCTACACAAATGGATATCAATAAATAGGGGAATCCGGACTCAAAACCTTTCCCACCAAGGCTT
This sequence comes from Chromobotia macracanthus, assembly GCA_036877525.1. Lineage (NCBI taxonomy): Eukaryota > Metazoa > Chordata > Actinopteri > Cypriniformes > Botiidae > Chromobotia > Chromobotia macracanthus. The sequence continues at coordinate 3,796,368 of JAZGTH010000002.1, forward strand.
AATATTTCTGGAGCTTTGGTATTGTTTTTGTTTGCTTTTTTATTTATTTGTTTTGCTGTCATTATGAGGCTTAAGAATAAATTCAATTTAATTTGAAACTACAATTCAGGAGCAATAATTTACCATAAGCCGCTCTCGACAGAAATCTCTGTTTAATATGCCGGATCTGGTTAAAGCTGTGATGTTACTTTGAGTCATTAATCTTCTCAGTGGAGATCAAGTAAGTGTTTCTACAGGTGCTTTCTGAGTGTTGATTGAGATGTGGTTCAGCAAGACTCCTATTACACACTCTGCAGTTTCTGGACCTCCACATCAAAATCTTTTACTGCACAGAGATGACAGCTATTTGCAATAAGAGAGTAACATGTGGCTTCACTGTTATTACAACCAGAATTTTAGTTGTTTTGATTATATAAAAAGGCAATGGTCTGAACATGGGTCTGGCTGGTGTTTTTTCAGGTTGTGAGAAGGTGGTGTGGAACTCTCAGATTCATTCTATTGACTAACTATTCTATTGACCGTTTTCTCAGATCATTATACAAACTTTTATTGCCTTTGAATAATTCTTGCTAAAGCTGCCAAATCAAGGATAAGTGGCGTCTGACAAAAGCAAGGCATTATGGTTTAATCCGGCTGTTATCCAAATGCTGGGAAAGTGTAAGAAACGTGCCGTATCTCACATAGACACTCATTTACTTTTTCCATCTCTCACTCAGGCCCTTTCTCTATAACTCCCAATGCTTTGCTGTCTAAAGGACGGTGTCTAGTTACTTGCTTCCATGACCCAGCTGACCATTTTAGCTGCAATGATAATCCCAGCATGGAAAAATACATCTCTCAAACAAATATTTGTCTACTCTTCACATCTGCTCACTGCCTCTAACGGGGGCCAACATCTTTGCGCATCTCTTGCAATGAACGACCATTAATGTGCACACCCACACTCAGCAGTGAGTGTGTAAGATGACGTGTTTGGGTCTGGGATCTGTCTGTGAGCTCAGTGAATATGATATATGAGATCAAGTGAACCTCTGGAGGTTCAAAAAGTAAAGCTTCCAGACACCATATGGATGATCGCCTGGAATAAAGCAAAATAAATTCAAATACAGTTTCAGTTAGTGACACCAAACAGAAAAAAACCCATTCCAAATCCACTAGTGTTTGCACAAACAGGTAGCCCCAGCCCAAAATAAGTTGGCCACAAATTGGCATGTCAAACTTCAACAAAGGGCTGCTTAGGATGACCTCTGTAACCTCTGCTGATATGAATCTGTGTGGTTTTTAAAACATTTTTCTACATTGATATGAATTAAAACAGAGCTGTGTATTCTGACAAATTGAATTTTTCTGCAAGCAACATGTAAATTATATGAAATTTACATTTTCAGGATAGATAGTGAAGAGAGTAGACATGGTGTTGTGGTGCTGTGACATAATTTCCTGTGGGGTTGGGGGGGCAAACAGGTATTATGGGATTGGCTTAAACAAACCACTTCAGAGCCACATTGTCACACTTTTTGGTAAGTCAACTACAAACAGTATATAATGCCATCTCTGTAAATTACACCAGAAGGAGAGAAAGTATTTTAACATCAATCACCTTTAATTAAGAGCATATGAACAGAGGAAATGTAGTCAGTTTAGCACAATTCTCACATGGAATTCTGATCTTCTTAGACATATCCCTAATTAAGGATGCATTGCTTACTGATTGATCCTGTTCTCTCTGGAGCCAATTAGTCAAAACAGGCTATCAGTTCCATGTATGTCTGACAATAAAAACAACACTAACAAGAGAAGAAAAGTACATAGAACACAAAACAGGAATAGGAAGTGGCCAGCAGCGTAAACAGTAAACACTTAAGGAGCTTAATTTCAACCATGCATCCTGTTTCTTTATTTAGACATACTTTAAACTGCCCAAAAAAGTACAAGCCATTAGTCAATATCTTTAAAACATATGGATGGTTGCACAATCTGCCTAATATCTCAATGAACAACTTCCTTTTGTCTTCAACTGACCCATTCAGCAGCACAATCCGGCATCATTAAAGTAATATATAAAAAAGGATGTATTTCCAAACTAGCTGATTCTAATCAGTTTTAATACAGGGATTGTGAAGCAGTGGGAAACCATTTAATAGCTTAATAGAAAGATGGGTATCTGGTAGCTAGCCACTAACAGATTTGGCACTGGACTGTTTAATTTTTGGCCATTTTTGGCCATTTCTACATGGTCACGCATTAAGTCTGGTGCTCATTGCATCTTATTTTGCCCAAGGAGCAGAGCATCTGTATGACATCTAAGTGATTTTTCACAGTGGGAGTATTGTATGTACTTACAGTCACCTGGTTATCCCAAAATAAATCCCTTATTATACAACATTTCTCCACTTTGCATTGGGGTCCTGACCACTCTGTCAAGGTTTATTCTGTGATAACCAGATGACCTTACATTATTCTGTTTATATGGCTACTTATCACATAAATACATATATCAAGTGGACACAAAATATTGATTTGAGATGAAAAATTATATTCACTTTTTTACCTGAAACATTTAAGAACTGATAAAGTAGCCCGGATGAGCAGTCCAATATCATTTTATCCCCATTCGTTTTTAAAAAAAACCAGACCCCATGCAAATTGACCAATCAGAATCAAGCATTTTTAAGAACTGTGTACTATAAACAAATTATCGTGAACATAAATCATGCATATACAGTTCTATTCATAGATACCATACCATATCTCAAAATCAAGTTTCTTTCACAGATTTGCAGAGATTAGTTCTTCCCCAAACATTGTACATTGTAGCAACTTGGTACCTTGTAAATAGGACTTTGTTTTCAGGGCAACTGTTGACAAAAATGCATGCTCTTTCTCTTTCAGAAGCTTTCAATCAATTGTACCTGGTGTGATTTTTCTGTGCAATATGACTGAGACCTCAAAAAACCAGACACAGTAACATAGCGTAAATGTTTTTTGTGTACTATTCTTATGTGTTTTAGCTTTGCACTTTATTATGTTGGTTTATGAAGGTTAAGTTTCACAAGCAATCTGAATAGAATGTCACTGTGCTGACAAAGGTCTTACAGTAATCCTTCTAGAAGCCCTTTAAAGCTTAACTTCATTGAGAGATGAACTGTATCCAGAAAAGGGTCAAATATCATATTGCCATATTGTGTTCATTAGAATGAAACTTTAGATTGGTCTGCTTGCTATGCAGACATCTCATGTTTGATCTGTCTGTGCAGCTGACTGTTAACCTCTGACAGAAAGGTAATGTTGAGAGGACAGCGCATGAGGTTTCAGCAAAATGTACACACATTCATATAAGGAGTGTCGTAAATCTTCACGACACTCCTTATGTCTTTACCTATCAGCAAATAACATTGCCAGTAAATGGAAACAAATGTATTAGCATAAGCATCTGCTGATAAGAAGACTCAATTAGCTTTGATGATAAACTTCTCACTAACACGTAATCTTATTGTAGGCCATCTGCTGAAGGTGTAAGGTTTAACAAACACTGTGTAATCTGTGCTGAACACACTAATTATATGTGTCTGAACAATTCCATGTTCAATGCTCACGTTTAAGTGCATCACCGATGGATTACATCACTGGCTAATCTGAATAATGATCCAAGCAGATACTTTGTATACAGCTGAAATTAAAAAAACAAAAAGGAATAAGCAAACAAGAAGATCTTGGTTTTAAGGGAATTAGTATATCATTGTATTGAGAATTACAAGTAAGTCATTAGAGGAACTGGGTTTTAGATCAAAGGTCATGAAGTCAAAAGTCTGAAAGTGGTTTCAGAAGGGAATTTCTCTCACTGATGTTCTGTCAACATCCTCATCAAGGTTGCAAAAAATGAACTTTAAATGATGTGTTGCAAAATGTCTATTGAGGTTTCTGTGTAGTATCTTAATGTGTAGTATCTTAAATAGTATCTTAATACTAATAAAATAAGAACACTTATATTCTAAGAATATAATTTTATATATAATGTGTTTACATTTTACTAAAAAGTTCTATAGTATATGTTAAAGATTTATTTTTAAATTTTGTACTTCAGTTTTGCAAAATAATAGTTTTCAGATATCAAATACATCAGAATGTAAAACATCAAACAAACTAAAGTTTAATTGCTTTTTAACTTCTGTCTTAAACTTAAGTTAATTTAGTGGGTGGATGTTTGTCTGGTAATGGTATCATTTTACTAATTAAAGCAGTTTTATGAGAAACAGTTAGATCATAAAATAATGCAGAGATAAAATAATGCAGAGATAAAGATGTACATTGGATACTAATAATACAGACAGAGTGCATACAAACAATTTGTTGTTTAGGATTAAGGAGGATTTAAAGCAACAGTAAAAAGAAGACATTTTTAACAGCAGAAGCACAGATACGTGTCCATTCTTGCCTTGTGCCTGCATTTACTATTTTGAAATGTGAGCAGTGTTTCGCTCTATAGAATGCAGGCAGATGCAATCAATCAAAGTCTGTGTCCATCTTTCTTTTTTTGCCGGCTTTTATAAACAGCCTTATTGCCATTCTGTCGTTCAACCTGACATGATATTTTAATGCTCTCTTTTTTCAGTGTTCCCATCTCTTTCTCGCTGTCTCCTGGATGCTATTGAAGCATTAACCAGCAGGGCTGCATTCCTGTGGCTGCAGGTTTGAATCTTCTAAAGCAAAACACAGCAAGCGATTTAAAGTTCCCATAGTCCTATTCTTGGCACTTACTGCATTAGCTGTGAAAACATTCATGTGTATTAGAAGCCCACAAACTGTGAGAAGACACTTCTGACTTCTGATTCAACATTCCCATATGCATTAAAACTAAGTGTTGACAATTCTGTGACGGCAGAACCAAAACTGTTATTGTAATGCATGTAATGCATTGTATGTTAGAATGTAAAAAAAATGTTATCTCAGAACTTTCGTAATGACAAAAATATCTTGTCCTAACAATTTTGCCTTTCTGTTTTTTTGGGGGTGTGTTAAAGATGTTATCAGCAATCAGCAACTCCAAAAGCTCATTACAGCATGCAGGAGCTGGTGTCAGAGAGCAGAGCTGTGCACCAAAACCTCATCCCCAACAAACAAAAGTCAAGAACAAGTTTACACTATTACACTTTTCTCTCAACCAAATCACTTTACATCAGATCTTGTTTAACAGTCTTCAGATGTCAATAAACAAAGAACACACAAACTTTTTTGAAAAGCATGTTGGAATAACATGCAGATGTCTAGCTGATCTCAGATTAGGTTTTGTTTAAGGGACCTCACAGTGATTTAAACATTCAAAACAGACCAGACAAAGTGGAACGTAAACCAGACCTGAGGTGAAGCAAAACAAATCCAGTTTTGTTCACAGTACACTGAACAAATATAGCACAAATAATGCCAAAGAAACTGTTCTGAACTCCCTACCGTTCTCTCAGGATCTGTATGTATATATAAAAAATGAAAAAAGATTAAAAAAATCAAATTCTAATTTACTAATGTGATTTTGATTTTTATACGAGGGTAGATTTCCCTCACACACTAAGACATCATTCTCCACATAATTAATGTTACATATTCATATTCCATTAAAAATGTCAGTTTATTTATTAATGTGATTTTAAAGCCTAAATTTTTCTCACACACTCAGTTATCATTCTTCATTGTAATTGGACATTTTAATAGTGCTCTTAAATTTGCAGGATGAATTGGAATGTTTGTAGACCATAAGAAAAACATATGGGTGCTAAAATGAACTACTACAGTGATTTTAAGGATTATAATCTATATGTCTAAATTATAGTTAAGTATAGTGTGTGAAAGTACGTATGTATGAGTGTGTATGCATGTGTGTTTACATATGGAGCTTGTATTCATATGGGGATTGCAATAGGAAAAGATTAAGGAAATAATTCAGCAGTGTAAGTGCAGCCCATAAAAGGGCATGTTAACAAAACAAACAATGTGGCTTCACAAGCTATTAAAGTGTGGGTCAAAACCAGCTACACCAAAAACATTTAGTGGAGTGTCATTTGTCTATTGGCAATAGCTAAGTTTCCCACAGTCTAACACCTTAGTTCTATTTTTATACTGTATATTGTTTTTATACTGTAAAAATGTTATAGACACACTTACTGTACAAACATTCCATATTACAGTGAGACATGGCCACCACTTAATACACTAGTCCTAAGATGGCACATGCTGGTTTGGTCTCAGTTTGAAGGATAATTATCAAAGCTGAACCACAGGCAGAGTTGGAGTTCAGAAACCTAACAAGCTGTTAGACACCCGGCTAATCTCCTCCCACACAGGCAGAGATAAGTATGCTTTGCCCTTCTACAAGGCCTCCATCACAGGGGAATACCCCCACCACTTGCTTTGGTTAACTTACCTTTCAACTCAGTATTCATAGCCATGAATTACTGTATAGCAGTGCGGTGGATAACAACTGAGGAGAATTATTGTAATTAGCCACTGGCAACTGGTACAATCTCATAAGATGTTGCATTAAACGTAGTACAGCTTGTAGGTGACATGTGTGTGTGTGTGTGTGTGTGTGTGTGTTATGATAGTTCAGTGGTTCAGCTTTGGTTGTTAACATGGTATTTGAACAGGTAACATGTATTTTATTAATGTCTGTTTGTTAGTTTCTACAAACAGAATATTTTATACATAAAATAAGCCAGTGAAATTTTAGAAATGCACTCATTCTTTGCGGTGCAGTGACTTAGTTTAGTTTACCGATTGGTCTATATAATTATCATACCTCAAAATTTAACATGAAAACAAAACTTTTAAATTGTGTGTTAATTGACATTTCGTGATAACATCTCATCTTAGGGTGCAACTGCAACATGTATGAAGACAGTTAAAGGTTTCCTTTCTATATTTAAGTACTGAGTAAAATATTGATTAAGAACATATACTTACTATAGGGTTACATTTTGGAATAGGGTTTAAATTTGAGGTTAGTGGCATGCAATTATGCATAATTTACTGTTATTACTATAGTAAGTACAAGTAATATCTGTAATAAAGACACTATGAAATTAAGTGTTACCGAACATTTCACCATTGATGGGCATGTAAAGTACTGATGTACTCTGAAGAACATTTTTTAACAAGAAACATTAACAAAAATATTATAGTTTAGTAGCTGTTACATAGATGTTGTAGATGTTTATAACAGCCTTGTGTTTTTACTTTTATTAATTATATGACTGAGTCTACGTGATGTTTCCGGAACTAAGTGCCCACGTAGCAAAGATGACAGCATTCAGGTCATGTACTTCTGAGGCTGTATACACCAGCCAAAAAGCTGCCATTGAGATTGATGACAGTGCTACCAGATAGCTCTGTCCAGCTATATTAGACCTGCTTGAATTGAACTTCAACCAAAAAAACATAAATATGCTTTGGTCAGAATACGCATGGCTAATTTTTGACTGCTGAGTACTTTTGAACTCACTGTTAAAGTTTAGGTGGACAGTGGCTCTATTTAAAGTGAAAGCTCAGATTATGTGATTTTCACAACATACTTTTTCATTCTTTCCCGAGTGACCTGACAGTCTTTCAATGTGACAATTTAGCTCAATCACTGCAAATTATTTAAAACTTCATCATGTTAGGTCAATAAATGACACTAGTAATATCTGTGAGCAAATGTATGTCAGTGGGGTGTGTTTGGGACTGCTTTGTAGACTGTAGACAAGGCTTGGTCCACATTGCTAAACTACATAAAGAGACCACTTGAATAAGTGAAGTGAATAAGTGAATAAGTGGAGCACCCCACCTCTCTCTCTCTCTAACACACACACATATTATATGTGTCCACTCAAAGGGACCTCGTGTCCTCACATTCCACTGGGGTAAATATTTGAAAAAAAAACCTGTACGTCTAGCCAATCAAAGCAGCCTCTGTATTTGCCCAATGAAGGTGTGTTTTGTCAATGTAACCTAGTTGCATTATTAACTGTTTATCACATCTAAAAGGGAAACTCATTGATGAATTCAGAGGAACAAACCGGGGTGAGATGCAAGGGAGCAGAGAAGGAGGTAAACAATTTGTGTATGTCCTTGTGTATGTGTCAAATAAGGGTGGCGTTGGTTTGGCTGATTGACAGGTCTGATGCTGGAGCCAGACAGGTCTGGTGATGGCATCAACATTTTGATGACAGACTGGAAAGTAAACAAAACTTTTTCCTCTCTCCTTCACAGACTTTCTGCCCAATGCAAGCCTTGATCACTGGCCTAGGTAACGTCTGCATGGAACATACAGGACATCAGCTGTCCAGTAAAACCTGTGTAAAAACATTCAGGGATATTTTGACAGCTTAGACAGTACATGCATTCTCACAGAGGTCCTAAAAATACAAATACTTGGTGTTAATTCCAATCAGCCTGCTCAGCTTTAACAGCTACTGACCATCAGCTAATATTAGCTCTGACAGTTCAGCGATTTTCTTTTGTTTTTTTTTTGCAATTAACATGAGCTACCTTTAATTTTATTGCACCAGGATGCCTCAGGGTAAAACATTTTCTTCACTTTGCAACAACAGAAGTATTCTCACATACTTCCCCAGAAAAGCTATTTTATTGATTTTCTACCCATCGAAAGTGTGTAAGCTTTTTTTTTTAAAAGCAAACTGTTTTGTAAACATTAATTCATAATACATGCAATAAATGGTTAGAGAGGCTTGGTCCAGCAGAATGAACAGAGATACAAAGAGCTTTTTACTGGTTGGGTCCCAAACCCTGCTTAAAAGTCTGCGTAAACCAGAGGCCAAAATATGTTTTGGGCAATTGCCAGTTGGTCAAGCTAGGAGACCAATTTACCCAGGCTGGGAGAACTACGAAACCAGTCACAACCTATTTAAAACTAGAATGCCACCTAGGCAGGTTTTAGCCACAATTTTAGCAAGGAAGTAGTACAAATCTATAAATCTCCAACTTCTCTTTATTTGAAGCTGGGACTTATGTATTTAATGCCTGTGTCCCACCTACAAAACAATGCCTGTATTTAATGCCAAGTGGCCTGGAAAGAGCATGCTGCTTTGTTAATTTTATTAATTATGCATTTACTATTTACATATCCAGTAGTGTTTAAGGCAAGTAGACTTTACAAAACTGTAGATCCGTTATTATATGAATGTATATAAAACAAGCAAATACATTACATTTACACTAAATGACATAATATTCTAGTATACCATTTACTAGTCATTAGTATATATCTAGTTTTTTGATATGGCCCATTCAACACAGCAGCAGTGCAGCAGTGACCCACTTACAGTTTAGCTTCCATAAGTGTTTTTCTTATTATTTTTTTTCTTTTGGGATTTTAACCAATATACCATGAATCAATTCAATCCAGCTTTGAAAATGGTTATGATCTGATTGAAAAAGATAAAGGTAAAAGAATGTGTTTAAAGTCATTTCAAGACAATGAACTACACATCCCATAAAGCATTGCAAATGACTATGCTCAAACATTACAACAAAATCTAAAATTATTGAATTAGTCATTGATTTTTAGTGTAAAATATATTATTTACATTAGTATAAATATAAAAATATATAAAGCTTATGGCAAAATGTTACTAAAAATACAACTATGTGTTGTTTGAGAGTGTTGAAAGATTGACTCATTTACAGAGGACTAGGAGGTCACTGCTGTTTGGGCCTTGTTTTTGCTTAAAGTGCCTTTACTGATTGAAGGATTATTCAGGATTTTGGGTAATGCAGTTCTTAAGGACGAATTCAGAAATTAAACACAAAAAATGAAACTGCCTTGTGTCTTCCCCAAATGCATATAAAGTATAAACATTTCAATCTTTGTTCACGATGGGTCCATCTAGATATAAGTTATCTTTGAAAACATCCTACTGCTTCACTCACAAAACTTTTGACTATTGGTATAATGTGTGGTACATTTTTTGTTTATGTTAACCAACAACAAATCACAGTAACATATACATATGTGCGTACAACGACAGTAGCTCATGTAAAAGAAAACAAAATGTAAAAAAGTGTGTGTAGATTTTGTGGTGTGAAATTTCTGTGTCAACTATTTTATGCAACTCTGAAAACAAAGAATATACTATATTAGAATATATTTGTTGTTCTCTTTACATGATACACAACCTCAGACTAAATTTTTGCAAATATTTGATGGCATTAATCTAACATACTTTGGTTAATCGACCAGCTACTACTTCCTGGGAAGCACTTATTGCAGCTGCCTGGTAAATGCAACTTTTCTTTATGGGCCATTAAAACCTGTTCACCCCTAGCATCCAGAAACTGAACTATGGCCAGTCAAAGGAACTGAAACCTGAGGATTCCATCATCTTTAGCCATCTTAGCAAACAGCATCTGCACAGCATGTGTGAACTACCTAAAGCCAAGAATAGGTGTCGAACAATAGGATAGTCAATGTCCATTTTGTAGTTTGGTCAAGATAATTCCTTAAAATAGTTTTATTTGGCAAAATCCACATATTTTTTTCTTGCCACCACAAGAACTTTCCAGACCAATCCTGGTCAGTAACCCGGGTCTCCCTGCGCAAACATGCACTGACCACAACAACTTTAATCACAAAGCCAGCTGCGCTCTTACATAGAACAGCTTCAGCTCCAGCAGGGTCATATCACACACGGAAATCATATTCTCCTCCTCACATTACCTTCTAAACCTTCTCACTCACATCATTTATCATCATCAACATAAAGTTACAATAGCCAAAATGCAACACAACCTGGATGAAACTATTGCAAAATGTCATTGCACACATTATGCCCCATTACCACTAGAAAGTTTTTAATATCTTAAAACTATCTTGATCCACACCAAGCTAAATTAAAATTGTTTGCATATGGTATGGTTGCAGTTTGGTTCTGACATTAAAATATAAAAAAGGAGTAGAAGCAGCAAATCAGATTTTTGTCATAAACACTATCTCAGATGAAACAAATTGTCTGGGATGCATTTTGTGTATCTCTACATTAGCTGACTGAAAGAAACCCAATCAAACATTAATGTTTATTTTATGTTAACATTTTGCCTTAGTTGAGTCTCTGTTTTTGATCAATTTGAACAGGCTTGGAAACTGTTTGCAGAGCACCAACACCTACGTCATTAGTCTGATTCAGACCCGTATTCAAATGATTCTCAACAAAGTACAACTCTCATTCAGTGCAACTCTCGTCTCCTCACAGCTATCATCTAAATTGTTTCCTCAAAGAAAATTCTTAGAGATGGGCACTTTAAACCAGCATTATAATATGATTTATTTAAATAATGGAATTGTAATTAATTCCAGCTATAACATAAAGATTACCCTTTAGGATAACTTACAGTACATCAGTGTTGCACTGGATTGAAGCCATGGCTCCAAAAAGTATTTTGTATTTATGTCACACTTACAATGTCTGTGTCACTCAATGTGATGCAAAATATCAAACTGTGACATTTGCCAGCAAATGATTTGATTTTGATTTTGTCCCTTCAAGTTCACACAGGTGTCATAGCAGAGGAACCACAGGTGCACTTCCTCATACTTTAGACATGTTCCATTTAGTTTAACAACCATAAAGAGGCCAAATATTTATTGTAAACATTTTTATTAAAAAAATCTAAACCACAGCAAACTGAAAAAATATGGGCTCGAAGAGTGTGCTTGTGCATTATATCTTTAAAATAAACGTCACTTGAGCAGTCATAATAGTTTGTAAAGCTCTTAATAGCTAATAGCTTAGCTGTTGTTTTTGTTCCTTTCAGTTTAATTGTAGCATTGTGGAAGTCCCATGGTACAGTGATGCACCAGATGGTAGTACTGTGGTATTTTAATATATAGTACTGAATGCACAGTACTGAACACAGTACACACTGTGTTTCTCTCAAGGTTTTTTTTTCTCCATTTATATATCACTGGAGTTTTGGTTCCTTGCCACTGTTGCCCTGTTAGCTTGCTTACTGGGAGACTGATATTATCTTCGAACATTTGCTTTGTACATTGTGTTATTATTATTGTTTATTAATTTGATCAATTTTGAATTTTCTTCCATTTCTCTTTCTAATTTTCTCTCCTTCTTTCTCTTTGATTTTCAATTTTTAGTGTTATATATTCAGATATTTTCATTTGTACAGCTGCTTTGTAACAGTGTGCCACTGTGAAAAGCACTATATAAATAAATTGAACTTGAACTTGAACACTGACATTGACATTGACAGTACATAACACAGTACTGAAGGATTATTTCCATATATGATGTTATTTATGTGGTATTGTTAGGTTTGCATAAGTAAAATGTTGTGCTATGCAAATAATTATTATTTTTGTTTATTAAATGAGGTTTAATTAAATATGTAATTTTACTATGGCACCACAGTTATTTTTTATAATCTTCATACCTGACTTCATTAAAAGTGACATGTTTCCTGTACAGCTTATCACAGTGTGTTCTTCCCTTGACTAAGACTGGCTGCAAGTCTATGAACAAGCAAGTCATTACAATGAAGAATGTGTACCAGGGCACATAGCTCAGAAGCTCATTCAAGTATGGACACTGTAAAAGTTATTTGCTTTATTAACATCATTACTCTCTGCTGCAGTGAAATGGTCCACCATAATTATTCTTATAGTTATATATATATAATTATTCTCATAATTATATATATAGTTTTTGTTTTAGCTGATTTTAATAGCATTATTTTCCTCCAACTGTTTCTTTTATCTCTCTTTAGAACTCTTTTGTTTTCACATTACGTCCTGGTTACGTATGTAACCCTCATTGCCTAAAGGAGGGAACGGAGACGTTATGTCAACGTACTGACATATGGGGTCTCGCTTGAAAGCCCTATCACCTTTGAGTAGTAGAAAACGCACCGATGAACATTGGCCCGAGAGGACAGAGCCAATGAGCATTGGGACAAAGGATTTGCATGTCGAGACGCGCCCACCCGGAAGCGGGTATAAAGCCGGCCACAACTTACTTTCATTCAGGTTGTGCTAAGGAGCTGAGATCTGTTCCGGCCAATCAGCGGTGAATCAGGTTTGCGGCAAGGGGACGTAACATCTCCGTTCCCTCCTTCAGGGAACGAGGGTTACATACGTAATCAGGACGTTCCCCTTCAGTCAGTCACGTTCAACGTTACGTCAATGTATTGACGTATGGGGTCCCTGTGGAAAACGCAGCAAGCTGACCCACATTACAGGTTAGGAATTCAAGTACTGGCAGGCAAGGCGTGCCTCTGTACGACAGCTCCCCTGCCTCTGCAACCTACCCAGTGCTCCAGATTGTGACAACTGTTCCTATCCCCCCAGGAGAAGGCACCTCGGTGCACGGGTCACCTTCCTCTCTTGAGAAAGCCACGAGATCACTGGGGAAAGTGCCCCATTCGAGGCAAAGGGCGCTGCGGAGAAAAAGGGAAAGGGAAAGTCACGGGTTCACCGACAGGGAAACCATATTATCGTGGAGAATACACACATGGGATGACCAATGGGGAATCACTACATATGGGGCACCTAGCCCAGTACAAGGGCTGACTGTGGCATACACACGAGTATTGGGCCTGACAAGAGGCTCCTCCACTGAGCCTTCCCACCGATAGGTGCTGGAGGAATCACAACGCAAGGTTCACCAGTGGGAAACCGTTGCGAAGGAGTAAAAAATTCCCCCCTATCCCAGGGGGGAGGCAATGCAAGCAAGGACACCAAGCACGTCCTCCCACCCACCACTTAGTGGGCCCCAACACACGGGAGGACACAGGCTCACAAATCCTTTACCCCAACGCTCATTGGCTCTGTCCTCTCGGGCCAATGTTCATCTGTGTGTTTTCTACTACTCAAAGGTGATAGGGCTCTCAAGCGAGACCCCATACATCAGTACATTGACGTAACGTCGAACATGACTGACTGAAGTAGAGCGTATTTTACGTTCCCTGTCATTCTTTGGCATTTGTCACACCATGGCATTATTCTCATCACCCCAGTTTCCTGCCCACTGGTGACAAGTTCACTCATTCAGAGGAAGTGCAGGGAGGCAACAAATTCCCTGTAAAATTTGCATACTCATAGGTGCCCATTTTTGAAGGAAAAATACCCTTGTAAGAGCAAATTTCCCTCTTTTTAAATTACATTTATGGTTTTATTATGACTCCTCCACACAAATGTGCTAGTATAAAGGACAGTTCAGCCCAAAATAAAAAAAACACTGTCATGATTTACTCACCCTTGTTGTTCCAAGTTATATTACTTTCTTTTATTAATGGAACACAATGGAATTATAATGAAAAGTTTGCAGAATGTTGACATTGTCAATAAAAGTAGTTCTCCCAGAGAACATACTCCCAGAGAACATACTGTTCCTGTACAACCCATACTCATACACTTTACAATAATAGTACAAGAACAATCATGTAGTAATACATTTATACAGACTTTAACATGGACTAATGATTTGTTAAGGCATGTAGTATTCAAGGACGAATACAACATTAAAGGGATAGTTCATTCAAAAATGTTAATTTATTCACCCCCAGGCCATTCGAAAAGTAGGTGACTTTTTATTTAGTAGACAAAAAAACATGCAAACATCATTATACAACAGGAAGCTCGCATGGACTATTTACCTGAAGCTGTGAATTACAAACTACAGTTATCTTCATTTTCTTGCACAAACCGTTGGTTAGCTCCATAAGGCCTAAATATATTGTCAGAAGCCATGGGTATTATTTAGTGGTGCCTGCATCTGCTGTTTTGACTGTCGAAAAGATTGTTTCAACTCTTTACTGCTCCACTGATTAAACTCAGACTTTGATGAGCCTAAGGGTGAGTATATAGTAAATTAACAGCATTTCTCCCTTTAACTATGACTGGAGTCATCTACCTCAGGACTTATGTTGGACCACAATGACCTTTAGAATATTAAAGAATAGTGAATATTACAGAATAATGTTGTACAGTTATAGTTAAGGTTATTACTTCAGTAGTACCTTCTTTGACCAACCACTTCAGTTTCAGTCTGTTTCTCACATGAAGCTATCACATGCCTTTAGAAAGAATATAGTTGGATAGTCCTGGTCACATTTGCTAGCATTGGGTGGAAAAGAACATCTTGCCTAATATCTTTGAAAGTCTCACGAGTTTGGAACAGCATGAAGATGAGCAAATTTCCTTTTGTTGTTGTACACTGTTAGAAACCATTATCTTTATTGCCCAAAGGGAACTGTGGAAATAGATCTTGCTTTCTTGCTTGTAAACTTGGTTTGTGTTTCCTGCTTTAAGAATTTTGCTAACGATGAAATGTAACTACATTCTCAAAATAACCCAGTGTCCTG
Source organism: Chromobotia macracanthus (assembly GCA_036877525.1). Taxonomy (NCBI): domain Eukaryota; kingdom Metazoa; phylum Chordata; class Actinopteri; order Cypriniformes; family Botiidae; genus Chromobotia; species Chromobotia macracanthus. The sequence continues at coordinate 3,811,731 of JAZGTH010000002.1, forward strand.
TTTAGTCCCCAAAGTCAGTGTTATACATTCTTGTTAATCCAGAACTAATAAACAGATTCTGTTTTGTCATTGGTCAGTCTGGTAGAAGTCTGAAGGGAAGCCTGGTCACATAAACAAACATCACAGCTCAACGAAATCAAAACCAACACTTAGCACCATGTGGATTGATCAAAGCAGTTGCCATCTGTCATCTGATGATGGCCACTGTTTACCAAATAAATGCGTACCCAAAGATGACAGCACTATAATGGACTATACCAGCACTGCTATCAGAATGTGATAAAACCAGATCTTTTTGAACTCAACTGACTTAACTATTGGGTTTCTACCTCTTTGTTTGGTTGCTTGTTAATTGTTAAAGAGATAGTTCACACAAAATTCTTTTATCATTTACTCACCCTCATGTCATTCCAAGCCTGTATGACTTTTGTACTTCTCAGGAACACAAAATAACATATTTCAAAGTGCGTTGATAACCAAACATCATTGGCACCCATTAGCTTTCAAAAAAGGTCAACTTTTGTGTTCCATAAAAGAAAAAATCATAGGTTTGGAATGACATGAGTGAGTAATGATGGAAATTAGGGTGAACAATTCCTTTAAATTATATAATTTCATCACATATCTTTACATGTAAATTATTACAATAATTTTACAATTATTATTACACTTATTATTTACAATTATATACACTAGTAGACATTTTGTGATCTCATAATTCAAACCACATTCAAAAGTGATCATTTGAGATTTGAAACATCTGAAATATGGCGCTAATGTGTCTTGCCTGACTATTTGCGATCAGATCATAACATCAGGTATAAAGTGTCTTGGATACTTTAGAGGCAGGGTATAGGCCCCAAATTTGATCCTAATACAATGATAGATGTCCTACTTGTCTGTCAAACTATGAATTTTCAAACTATCAAACTGTACCTTCGCATACCGCTGCTTGTGTTTTAAAAAGGAGGCCAGGATGTTAAGCTAGGTTGTTATTGCTAGCCTTTCCAAAACTGCCCATCCCCACCTTTAAGAGATACTCTAAAACATGTAGTATTCTTACACTCTTAAGAGTATACTCTTAAACATTAGTATTTTTTGCATCAAAGTGTATCAATACAATTCAAATTTCATCTCTTACATTCTCACATTAGGTTTTCAATGCAAAACAACCTTATGACAACCAGTATGATCTTAAAACAACCAGTATGATTTTAAAAATGAAAAAGCCAAAGAATCATGTGGTTCCACTCACTATGTAATGACAGCAATTTCCCCCATCAGCCAATGGTTGCATTGCTCCAAACTGCACAGGGTGTTAAACATATGCGTTATGATCTCATCCTTTCTTCTAGAAACAAGAAGAAACACTGGTGGGAATTAAGAGGATGATATGTTTTCTGTAAAGCTTTTCTTTCTTAGTTTGAGGTAACTGATTTTCTAAATGGTTAAGAAACAGAGAGTAGCCTGCATATAATATAATCTTACATATCAAGAAAATAATAAAATAAACATCTTTTTGCTTGGGAAACTACAAAAACTCCTAACCAGTAGAGCTATCTCAGAGATAGATCATATTACAGTATGAAATGATATAGAAGATATTATTAAAGATATTACTTATTACCTGCATTTGATGTGTGAGCAAAAAATGCAACATCAGCAACACAGCAGTTCACTTAGAAACACACTTGTGAGCCAATTGTTCCAATACTTAGGTTCACATTAGATAAAGAGATGAAACTCCGCTGTTCTTCTAATTTTATAAAATGTTCATGTTAAAACAGACAAGTAACAAAATATGACATTCAACTTCATAATTATTATTTATGTATTGTTGTTTTATACCCCCCCAGCATCTAAGGCTATATTTGTGGCAGGAAATGGTTAATTTACACACAAGTCAGAGAAAAGGAATTTAGCATGTCCAATGGGTCAGCTGGGACTCAAACTGGGAACCGTCTTGCTGTGAGTCAACAGTGCTACCCACTAAGCCACTAGAGGAGTTTTAAATGGGAAATTGTTGTGTATTTAACATGAATATCAAAGCAAACATGACATCATGCCTTACACAGTTAAAGTATGCTCTTTTCTAAGGAATGAACCGCAAAAACACATCTGACTGGTGTTGAAACTGCATTTTTCTTTGGCCGTGTTGAAATGTGCAGACGAATTGACCAACAGAGCTTCACAAATCATGTGGATTTAGACTCTAGCACATCTTTTTAAAAATTACAGGAGGGATTTGTTCAGGGCTTATACATGCATTGGCCATCATTCTCAAAGCTGTATTTTGCAATGAGGGGAGAGTAAAACTTCAATTGTTTCCTGTGGAGCATGCAATTGGCTCTGCTCTCAGTCCTGCTCACTTCAGCTTTATACTATCTGACCAGTGCATTTGTCCTCCTGTTGACCAAAGTAGATGTCTATTGATTACAGAAAGTGTTATACTAGTACTGTAGTTATGGCAATTAAGGGAGGCTTGATACAAGTGCTAAGTCAACTTTAATGCAAAAGAGAGTAATTCAAGTACAACAGGGGAAACCAAGAACCATAGATCATCTGAGAGGCAACATCAAGCAATATCAGACAACAAACACAAGTTCGACTTAAAGCAGCGCTGCACAGACCGATCAGCTAATAACTTATAAATACTGCAAGACAGATTCGACAGCTTACAGAGTCATGTGCTCTTGAATTAGTCTAGCTATAGTTTGATATAATTTGCTGATCTGTCTGCACAGTGCCATGTCAAACATCCCTAAGAAACATAGGAGTATATAGGGAGAACAAGCTGGGCTAACAGGATGCAGGTGCAGATAATTAGGGGCGGGGTCACAGAGACAGGACTCAACAAGATTAGAAACAAAACTAGCAAACAACATAAAGAACAAACAGGCGAACAACAGATACAATAGTACATTTTATTTCAAAGAATATAATATAATAATAAATTATATTCAAAAATCATGGTATTATCATGGCAGAGAGTCACTAGTGGTCCATCTTTTAAAATTGTGTCCCAGGCGCAGCTGAATTTTAATGCTGGCACTGTTATGATACCAAGTCCAAAAAGGATAGTTATACAATTTCAAGGTTTCTGGAAATAGTGATTCATAGATATGTAATTCAAACTGCAGCATTATTACCTGACAAAGAAAGTGTCATGACATTCTTCATCTTGGAAATTTGCTAATAGCAAGCAGGTCTTTATTTTATCTTATCTTTTCGACTACCACCAAGGTTGCTATAAATAACAGCTAAAACAGCTAAAAACAATAAATGGCTTTTGATAAATACTAAAATGGAAAAAAAAATGGAATAGAAATTGCATTTGGTTTTATTTTACAGTCAGACTTGTGGTAGACACCTTTTAGAACAGTTAACAGTTAATATATAATGTTATCTATAATATAATGTATAACAATAATAATAATAACAATACAGTTATTGAAACAGTTATTGTAGGTAAAGTGGGAGGGACACTGTTTTGCTCTGAATGTTTCCTTTTTCTTCAGAGCTCTTGATTAGCCTCAAACGCTAAATGGAGAATTTCCTGTGTTAAGAAACCACCACTCTCACAAACTGAGACAGGGCAGTACTCAATTACACATAAACAGGCTAGTCACGACAGGCTTTAAATGACGAAAAGTGACATACTTTTGGACATATTGACATTTTTTTTTGCAGTGTGTGGTTTGCTGGGTATGTGAATGACTGGGATTAGTGTGTAGTCTTGAGATATTTGTGTAACAATCACATGGCCCACTTTATTATAAAACCAGACACTGTTTTTTATTACAATAATCATATGTAATCATGGAGTGTTATATTTGAGAGGACAGATGATGCCTATGAAGTAAATTACTGCAAAGTAACCTAAGCAACATGCTGTGCCAAATCAATATATTTAGTCATATGTTTTCTAAGAATCAGCTGATCTCATTCACAAAGGTGGTTCACAAAAACTGAATGACTTAAATGTTGGTCTTTTTAGCATACAAAGCTACTTTATGGCTTGTAACTACTTATATGGTTTATTTAAAACTTTGAAAGTTTCAGTGACCAGTACATTATTAAAATTATGGAATAATACATTAATTAAATTCAGTATATGTTTATATTCAATATGTATTTATTTTATATTGTTCTTTTCTCACTCTGCTTCTTTGCCCTCCAGGAAAGGCATCATGTTACTGTTCGCCAAGGCTCTCCATAATAATTAATGAAACAATCCAGAAACAAATTTGTGATGGGTGTATGATAAACAGACAGGCCAACTGTCTGTTCAGTCTGCTCTCATAACTTATGGCTGAGGTAGATAGCATCTAGCTAATTCAAGGAGGCCTGCTCTTTGTAAACGGCATTTCCACCCTTTGAAGGACAGAGTTGCAGTCTTGTAAAACTTCTTACATTTTGTAGGCTCTTCTTAGGCAATGCTGAGACACATTAAAGTCAGACAGATGTGGGGAAACAGGGTCAAGGGTCAAGGAAACAGAGCAAAACAAATTTACGAGGCTTTGAGACTGTGTGGATCCAGAGGTGATAGCTCTGAGTTTGACCTCAGAGTCAAAGTCAAAGTCATTACCTCAAAGTCATTACTGAGATGATGTGAATGTTCTAGAATGGTGGTTCTCAAGTGGTCAGGGCTGTCAAACTAATAATCAAGGCCTTGTCTGCAGAAATTTTAGTATTCAAACACACTTCATTAGGTAGTTTCAGAAGAAGAGAACAACCTATAAACTACGTCATGTCACATCTACAGGGAGGTATTCGGCACTGCATCCAACTTCTCTCCCACAAAGTGATAAACAAAGTGAGAGAGAACAAATATTGGCTTGCAATATTGTAACAAAACTATTATGTTTAGCTTCACAAACGACTATCACAAATGGCTATCAGTTTCCTTCCATAAAAGTATTTTGCTTTGACCAATAAATATAAAGGAATGCAACAGCGTTGCCAAGAGATTAAGATTGTGCAAACTTAAGCAAAGTAGTGATTCTGGTTTTCCAGTAATCACTGATGTTTTGTGTTTGTGTGAGAAACTGAATAAATTAACTGATTCAGTAACTAATGGCATGGCCTAATTCTCACATTATTCAAATAATGAAGAATTTTAAATTTGACTTTGGCTTGTAAAATTGGGTTGCACTGAAGTATACAGTACTTTCAGCAATATCCGCTTTCATAACTTTACAATCCATAGTCAACCTGATAAAAAAACATTTGGGCATAAAAAGTGAAAGGTCCACCAGCCATCAACACCTCAAGCTATGCCAGTGCTCTCCCAAGCCCTCTGTACTACCACCTCAGCCAGCTACGGCACGTTCTCACGCACAGACTAATGACCACCTGCCAAGTCTGTCAGCTCCAACACTTACTGCTGCAGTTCCCACTGACAACCCTAAAACATACACTAAAAACAAAAAACACTCAGATGCATGAGGACACAGTTACCAAGCTGGGATGTTTCTACATAGCACCTACAAAACACTCTTACAAAACATAATTCACCAACACTAACATATGTGCAGGCACAAAGGATATCCTTTCTAACTTTCACACACAGGAGAAATGTGCCCCTCCTCAGGGCTTTTCACTCTGTGTTTCCTTTAAAAGGAGTGCCCACCGTCCTTAAAAAATGGGGTGCAAAGAACAGTCTGAAGCATTCCAATTTACAGGGTCCCTGTAGTGTTCACTTCTCTCTATGCTCTGAACAGAAAATACCTGTCACAGTTCATTTGATTTTGACAAAATGCATTAATTTATTTTCAATAATCATAAAATATTTTTACAACTATGATCATCTAAACAAGGAGTTAGATAAAATTCAATATGAACAAAATTCAATATTTATTGTATTAAATTAAAATAAAATGTATTTATATTGTACTTTGTATACTGCAAAATATTTGCATAGTTGCAAAGCAGCTTTACAGATAAATACAGTTGAGACTAAGAAAAAACTATTGAGAAAGGAAAACAGAAATTATGGAAACAGGAAAATTGTAAAATACATAGAATATATGGAATTTTACATATGTACGACAATGATATACCCTGACTCTCTCAATTGTGTAGCCTTCAGTCATTTTTTCCAGTTTGATACTAAAAATGTAATTTCCAGCACAACATGATTGATCATTTGAGATGTGGTGGAAATGATATTTGCTGATGCTTCGCAGGACACTTTCAGACTACTCCAGCCCAGCCAGAGAGAGAGAATCAGAGCAGACGACAGAGTCAGAATTAGAGGTAGGGTTGTGGTGGTGACGGTGGTGGTGACGGGTTGTTGTGGTGGTGACGGGTTGTTCACCTGTGTAATAATCAATCATAATAAGAGACTGAAGAAGGGCTTTTATTGCTCAATCCAATTAAACTCTTAACAAGTTCAAATGAGCATCTCACAAATAACTCACTTCACAGCACATTTATCATGCAGGTTGCTAATGGATTCACAATGGACTCACAGCTTTGACCGCTCACAACCACATGATGTGGAATGCTGTGTTAAGTGACTTATAACAAACTTTGATTACTGTACATTTTGTGTGTAATTCTTTCACAAATTCAAGTCAAGGTAAGAAAACCTAAGAAAGAGAAAGAATGATTATTAGTGTTTAAAAATGAAAAGCAATTCAATACGCAAATGTCACAATTAAATCATTACATTACAAAAATTATCTTTAAATAAAGTTTTAAAGATTAATGTCCCATGGTTTGAGTTTAGGGTTAGGTCCCCGAAAAGGAACACAAAAGAAGATATAGTTTTTTGAGGTACGTTGGTAACTAAACAACTGTGTCACTGATTGACTTCCATTGTATGTATACAAAACCACTGAGACGTTTCTCAAAATATCATTTGTGTTCCACAGAAAAAAGTTATATGTTTGGAATGACATAAGGGTAAATAATGAAAAAAAATGAGAACATAACTATTCCTTTAAATCAACACTGAAAATTATGATCTGACCAATACAGTTTTTCTGGAGCTGTGGCCCAGCATTTAAAAACTCAATACACTGAGTGCTTCTGTGGGTGTCATGAGTTCATATTAAGCTTGTGATACTTTCCCAATCCCTTTCTGTCTCTTCTTTACCGCCTCAATACCTAATTGTCCTCAGCTGTCTACATGAATGAAATTGGTTTAAATGTCTTTTCATCAAAATAAACAGTAACAAACACAGTTACGCAGTACTGGCTGTACAGTTTGGCTGTTGGACTTAAACAAAAGCAGTAAACAAAAATAACTTTTATAGAAATGGAACCCTAGATCTTCTGAGGTGTTTTGAGACTTTACTTTTGTTTATGTGGCCTTAGCCCAAACTCATTCAGAACGGCATGAAACTTGTACAGTCAGTGATTGTTCTGAAATCTGATAAAGTCATGTTAGGTTTATAAAACAAATTTCAGAAGGTAATGAGCACTGACATACTTTCATTGCATTTAAGAGACAGACACAATAAAATTCAGATCTCATTTTAGAGATCTTTAACAGCATTAGATATGTTTTATGTTTTTAAACATATTCATATACACTGTCAGCTCCAATCTTTATCTGGTTTCATATTTGCCCACTACTGTATTTTTAAAGGTCCCAAGACACCAACAAAATCAATAAAACCTCACTTAACCAAAGAGAGAATAATGCTGCCAACTGTTTGTGGGGAATAAGAGGAAACATATTTTGTTTTTATCTGTGTTCATCTATATCCAGTACCGTGTGACCGGAAGAAATTTTGAGTCTCATTCTGACCGTTGATCTACACACTAAAATGGAAATTGTGTACATATGGGCTTTCCAAGAAAGCTAATACAACATTATTATGGTAGTTCAAACCTGACAGGAAATATTCATGTCAATAGCTTCCGTTGTTCAGAAATGCTTCCAACAATTTCATGTGTCAAATGTGTCAAATAAGTAAATGTCTTCATTGAATGTAGTACAGCTGTACATGTATTGTTGAATGTTCAGTTGCAATAAGCAAGATTTTGGACCAATGATATTTCACAGTGGGCGGCGCTACCCATTTGCAATACCAGAGAAATAGAAAGCAAACAATAAAATCCCCAGACACTTATCATGGTTGGTCATGACCAGAAAAACTGATTAGCATGGTATGGACAGATTTATCTTTTTTCTTTATCATGCCTGGTTAGGACAGGGTTTGGACCAATTAGATGTATGCGTGGCTACCTGGCATGGCACAGCGGCACTAGACAACAAGCAATCAACAAGAGATCTTGTAACATTTGTGATGGTGGAGGCTAGCTTTTATAAGGCAAAAACTAGAAGAGATTGCTCTGTTGCTTGTTGCTGTATTGTGTTGTGGCTTGTTATGTCATGGTGTTAGTCAACATTTGAGTTTGTCAATGTTTGAGTTAGTCAACACGACACTAAAGTATTAAGTTTGAATGTGGGTATAAAAGAAAAAGGGACAGAACAATTATAAGTCATGTAAACAATGTGTTCACAGAAATAAAAGCAGACAGGTAGTTTAAAAACAGACTACAGTAAGTGAATAACAAAAAGACAAAGAGAGAGAGAGAAAGAAAGATAGAGAGAGATGGGGGAAGGAAGTACTTGATGACAAAGACCTTCGCAACTACTCTACCCAGATTTTCACAGCTGAAAGGCATGCCAGGCATTTGTCTTGATTGTTCTTCCTGGTTGTGGCGTGAGTCGCAGGCCAGATAAGCATCTATTATTTTTAGTGCTAAACAGTGGCCCCAAGGGAACTGGTATCCTGTCCATATCGAGAAATGTATAAGAACACAGCAGAATGTGATTACAAAAGATAGTCTACAAGAGTGACTAACGTGGGTTATAATGATCAAAAATGTTTTCACTTTGACACAAGAGCTTAGAGCACCTACTTTTTTAAGGGAGCACCAAAATAAAATCCTTGCCAATTAGACAGAGGAAAACACATTTTTTAAATACTTAATGCTACCTTATGTAAAAGTCAGGATTGTTTAGTGGTATAGGTTTTATTTAGTGTGAAAAGTGAGCAGTTTCCAAATCGTGACCTAACATATTTTTAAATGACTGAATCTGACAGTTAACGATCACCATATATTTTAGTTGTATAAAATCTTTTACATTTTATTCCACATGAAAAACATTTTTGTAACTCAAAACACAAGATTAAGTTACATGAGAATGGGTAGCTTGCAATACTATTTTCAAATTAAGGATGTGGTCTGCGGAAGGTGGACAAACCAAATCCTGTCATGTGAATTTATGAGTTTATGTTTGTAACACAGTGTGCAACTTATTTTTCCAAAATCCAGGATAGCAGTGTAAATGTAATTGTTTTCACTCAACCCAAAACAGTTTCTAACAGGCAAACATGCACTATCATCTATCAGTCAGGCCGTGTTGAACTGATCTGAGCACAGTTTGATTGACAGAACCTCAGATAGCCTTGTGACTGGATTCTTGATGTATGACTACACTTTTAACTTTCTTTGAACATGACACATGAGGACAAGGCAGAAGGGCAGAAGAAGAGATGAGTATCAACAGATGTAACTCATTATAAACAAGTCTTTCTGGTTACATCACCTATTGTCAGGTGAAATGGTGACCCAGACATGAGGTGTAGTAAAGAATCTGCAACCTGTGCGTGTGTGTGTTTGGGGGGGGGGGGGTATATTGCTTAAGTATAACCACATATAAATTTGTATCCAAAAGTCAGCAAAACATGACAAATCTGAGCAAAATCTCATTTTGGGGACATCCTCATTTGTAAAAATGCTATAAACATATAGTAATTAAAGTTTTATAAAGTTTTTTTTATTTAAAAACTATACATAAACTATACATTTAAAAGGTATAAATTTACCTTTATTAATTGTTAGGGCCTGGAGTGTGGGTTAGGGTTATATCGTTTATAAGCAGTTGTGTATAAAAACATAAATAGAAGTGTATGGAATGTCCCCATTTAGATTGTTAAGTAAACATGTATGTGTGTGTATGTGTGTGCATGTGTGCGTGAGTGTGTGTGTGTATTATCTAAGAAGTGACTAAGACTCTGACTCAGAGAGTACAGACATACATTTGTTTTGTATTTTATGTACTATTTTCTTATCCCTTCACATTTACTAATTTTAATATGTCCATTCTGTTTTACTTATTTATCTATTACTTATTTACTTGTTTTTTATTATTTTTAGCACTGTTGTTAAATGTTGGGTGCTGTATGACTTTCACAAGTAAATATAATGGAATGTGTCCATCTCAAAGTTTTAAATAACAACATAAAATGATCTTGTAAAGCAGTAATTTTCCACTCTCTCTGCGTAAGATAACAAGGATTATTCAATAAATTATTTAAATTTTATTCAATCATCAGTTTGTCTCCTGTCTGCTGTTCTTTCCCTTCATCTCTGCATCAGCCTAGTGGCTGAGCAGAAATGTTAACTCACAACACAGTTGACTATCTTTGACGGATAGAGTCATTTCTCTGATAAAGGAGAGATGTAGTGAGACCTAGTACAAGAACTAGTGAACTGGATGCAAACCTTAGTCATAGGTAGTACTATAAAGGACCTCAGTGGGGCTCCCTCATCACATTTCTGCCCTTCCCCCAAAACTCTCTCAAAGTTATCTCTGTATTATTGTACAGTCTGGTCACATTTAGAACAACATTAATGTGCACCATTTATCAGGTTAATATTATTTAAAGGCATTTAAATGGTTGACTATTTGAGAACAGCAGATTTCACAGAAAATAACACATTTTTGGGGGATAGGTTAATGTATTATTTAAAATTGAAAATAAAGATATAAAGGAATAATCTTGTTTAAATGTATACCTTAATGTATAAAAACCTGTATATTTTATAATTAATAATTCCATTCATAATAATTTTTAAAAGATTATGTTGGTCATATTGCAATACATTAACAATGACACAACACCTATTTTACTTGAATGACACACAAATACAGAGTAAAAAGTGTTTGCCTGTTGGCTCTAAATTTGTTAGGTAGATAGAATGACAGAGAAAGAGAGACAGAGAGAAAGAAAAGAAGTCTGTGAACTTTTGGAGTGAGGCGCTCTTCACAGCTCCACCCCTAGAGTGAAGTATGACTGCAACTAGGGCATGCTAAACACTTAACTCCAAATAAAAAGTGAGCACTACAGAGAGATAGAGAAAAGAGAGAGAGAAAAAAGTGAGTGAGTGAGAGAGAGAGAGAGAGAGAGAGAGAACTCGAGCACTGTTGACTTGTCTGGTCCTAGCTGAAGTGTCACTGCTCTTTGAACATTTGGCAGTAGACACACCTCCACTTGCTCCAAACACACACGCAGCAAGACGCTCACTCAGCCTCCTGCACTGCCGCTCAGACTCCACTTCAACGGACTACTTTAACAGGATAGCTGCTTATCTGTCTTTCCTCTGGTGGTTTCGAGAGCTTTTCTAAAAGTTTTTTTTTTCACATCTTTCTTCAACTCAGAATAAAAGGGACTGGACTTTCTGTTTTTTACCCTGACATCTGCAGTTCTGCTGTGTGGAACATGACAGATTTGTTTGCTTTAAACACTGCAAGACGAACAAGCTGCTGGATGTGCATGTTTTAGGGATAACTGAAGTAAAGGTAAAAAGTCATCATGGATGGTGGTGTTCAAGATCTGGAGATACAGTGGTATAAAATGCCAGTTTAAACGCATCGTCATCATGGTATCTCAGTTTGTTCAATAGAGATCACCAGTTTAAAGTCAACTGATGTATCTAGTAACTGAAGTAGCCATGTGTCTCTTTACAGTTACTTGTTTCTCATATTCAGATTGAATAACTTGCACACCTGGATTTTGGGCATATCTGAAGACTGAAAAATGAAGCTATCAACAAACAGTACAGGTCAACTAAACTTTACTGATATACAAACACTTGATGAATTCAGAATGTCATTGCTGTTTGTCATGGTGGTCATCATTACAACCATTGTTGTGGGTAACCTTCTGGTCATCATCTCAATAGCTCGCACCTCCCAGCTGCAGACCACAACCAACATCTTCATCATGTCACTGGCTTGTGCTGACCTAATAATGGGGGTGCTGGTAGTGCCGATGGGTGCCATGATTGTTGTAACGACTCGGTGGCAAATCGGTAAGATTGCGTGTGAGTTATGGACATCAGTTGATGTGTTATGTGTTACAGCCAGTATAGAGACCCTTTGTGTTATTGCTGTGGATCGGTTCATTGCAATTACACGACCACTGCGCCACAAGGTGCTTCTGAATAAGTGCAGGGCTCGAATTATTGTCTGCATTGTGTGGGTGGTCTCATCTTTGATCTCCTTCGTCCCCATCATGAACCAGTACTATCATGCAATTGATGATGAGGCAAAAAAGTGTTACGAGGATCCTTCCTGCTGTGACTTTATTACAAACATGCCCTTTGCTATTATTTCTTCAGTTGTTTCATTTTATGTCCCGCTACTCATCATGATATTTGTCTATGCCCGGGTCTTCCTCATCGCTACACGACAGGTACAGTTAATTGACAAGAACCGACTTAGGTTTCAAAATGAATACACGGGCAATCAGGTACCACAGTCACTGCATGGTAACAACAATGTCCCTTCATGTAATAACATCGGGGGCACGGCGTCAAAACGGAAAAGTTCTCGCAGACGTCCCTCGAGATTAACTGTTGTCAAAGAACACAAGGCCCTGAAGACACTGGGCATCATCATGGGCATCTTTACACTGTGTTGGCTGCCCTTCTTTGTGGCAAATATCATCAACGTATTTGATCGAAATGTGCCGTCAAAGGAGATTTTTCGCCTATTAAATTGGTTAGGCTACATTAATTCAGGCCTGAACCCCATCATCTACTGTCGAAGCCCAGAGTTTCGTGCAGCCTTCAAAAATATTCTTGGTTGTCCATGGATACCCTCCCTAAGAATGAACTTCCTCTACAAGGAGCTTCGGACTCGATGTCCCTGCTTTCTGGGGTCTGCAGAGCATGGAGTGATTGGGTCTTTCCAGAAGCCCTCCACATCAACAGGGACATTGCCTGGGGAAGGAAGTTCGGGAAGCAGCCAGAGCAGCTACAGGAGTGATGAGCCCTTGCCGGGACCCCCGCCCTCCAATGGCAGCACATACTTCACTGAATTCTTCGAACCTGAGGCTGAGTTGTAAGTTTTGCTCTCTTTTTATAATACCTTTCTGTATATATATATATATATATATATATATATACATTAATGGCTAAACCAGTGAATGTCAGTAGAGTGGTTTGCTCTATATAATATATCAACTAAATTTCAAACATGCTGCGATCAGGTGACCTAAAGTTCTGAATATGCTTGTGGTGAGTTTTTCTCAGGGGGACGCAGCTCAAGGTTGAACAGGGCAGTGTTGAAGTTGTCTCAGATTGCAGAGGGATTTAACTTGTACAACATTCACGCAAAAACATGAATAAGTTGTTATGATATAGCTTGCAGTGGAATGTTAAAGAGGCAGGTGAAACTTAGTAAAAAACAAATACAGGTCTTAAGCTCATAATCACTTGTGTTTATAGCTGTTGTAAACAGAAGTGTGGTGGCAAACAAGTGTGCCTCAGAGAGCCAGTCAGATTTTGGGTGGATGAAGGTTCCTTTAAGAGTTAGAAGAACATCTAATATTCTTTAGCAGAATGGGTATGATGCAGAATCTGTGAACAGTGCAAAGCATATGTCAGCAGAAAGTTATGAGCCACAGAATAGGACACAATCTCGGACACGAAAGAGTCTCTTTGCGTGGGTGCATGTACATTCAAATTAATGTCATTATAGTTATTTAAACTTAAAGCTAAATAACTCTCCAAAAATTGTTATTTATTTAATGAAAAATATAATTTACAGTTATTATTAAAAGCATTAATACTCTCAAGTGCCTATAACAGCATCTGTCTCGACATTACTCATAACAATTCCAAATATTTAAGTGTCACTTTGACCATCAAGAAAAGAAAGAAAGAAAGAAAGAAAGAAAGAAAAGATGCAGGAATCCTATTGTATTAATTAATCTCATCTAAATTATCTATTCTAGCAAGGCAAATTTTATTCAACAATAAAACCATAATTAGGATATCTTGGTGAACACTTAAAAGAACACATCAGGTAAAGTTTAATCAAATGTTGACTTAAAACACACAACTTAATAGTTGTTTAACAGTTGTAAAATTCAAGAAATTTTTGCACATCTGAACCAAAATAATAACTGAACTAAAAGTGCCAACAGGGACATCTAAAACTCATGAGTATTGTTTTATTGGGTAAGGCATTTCCATTAAAATAGAAATAATTTTAAAAGCTGTCCCTCAGATTTACATTTTTGAAAGGCAGTTGTCTTCTCATTTGGGCAATTGTTTATTATTTGTAAAACTCACAGCTTCTGCAACACCCCAACTGAATACTATGTACAAATACATACAGTACTGTAAATGTTTATAGTTTCAGTGCTCTTAATAAAAGGTTCCACAAATAAGTACATTTTAAAGTAGAATTTGTAATCCTGTAAATTAAAGAAATGGCTAAGGGTTCCAATATTGGTCTGCATATAGAGGTTTTTTAGGAAAGAATGTTCCCAGAAGGGGGAGAAACACTTGACTATCACAATACAGGGTTTACAGCAGCTGTTATGGGGGCTGGGTGGGCGACTCTGGAGACACTGCCTACCCACAATGAAGTGGAAACAATGCACACACGCCTCCCACATTCAAATACATTCATGTACACTGCACAAAAAAGAAAATACCTTTGGAGTTTATATAAAAAGAACTAACTTTTTTGATGAATTGTAAGACTGGACCATACAAGCATTATTGCACCTTACATATATATTTCTATCTCTTGAGAGATTTACTTCATGTCACTGTATCTAAGGGCCCTTACAAAAAAAGTATGCTTCAATATCATTTTATTAAGTATACTTAAGCAAAATAATACTTCAAATATATATTTCAGTGCTACTTGGGACAAATTTTCCCCACCTTTTAGTTTATGAAAGTGTACTTATATTTTACATAGTACATCCTTGTACATAGTTTACAACTATGTTTTTCTTAGAAGTACATGAAGTATATTTCTGAGAAGTTCATAAATGTAGGCTGAAAGTATACTTTATTTTAGTTTAAAAGAAGTATACTAATAGCACACTTAAATAAACTTTTCTGTAAGGGCAGGATAAAACCTGGATTCATTTTAAGAAGGTTATTCATTGTTTGCAAATGTTGAAGTAGTTGTTGGTAGCTTAATCACTGTACTATGAATATTGCTTCACCTGTAATCAGTCTAGGTAAAAGCCTGAGGTTAATGTATATAAACCAGATAAAGTTTTGTATTTGTCTGTATATAGGGTGTATATACTGTACACACATTTACAATGAAAAGTTAAGCTTTCGCTTGAAGAGCTATGAGCTGATGAAATCACAGCAGAAATGATGTGAGGGATTAAGATTTTTGTGGTGGAGACCAACAGGAACAAAAGCACAGAGAAAAAAATGACTTTGGATCCATTTTTGTCTTTGTTCCTGTGGATCATTCCGTGAGCGGCTACAATCCCCAAATGGTTGAAGCACTGGGTTCACCGGTGTCAGGTGGCTCATTTCAACAAACAAATCACATTATTCAGCGTATAGCTCACCACCACAGGGCCAATCACAAGTACATTGAGTAAAATTTGATCAGTCCTGTGATGACTGTAAAGCCGTTTTACGTAAACTGTGTACTTCAAGTTCTGCACACCGTGACCTGGTCTCCTGTGAGAATGTTTTAGAAAGGGGGCAGCAACTAGCACAATGTACAATGAAGGAGCTGAAAAGGGAAAATGCTCAAAGTAAGATGCGTCACAAGGCGTATAATAAAAATTGACCTTTATAAATAATGACAGGCGGCAGATAATGACAGTGTGTTTTGTTTAACAAGAAGTCAACATTTTGCTGTTCTGGTCTGCTGATGGGCACATATTGTATTGCTGGCAGAACCAAGTAAATGAAGACACAACGATCGCTTTGTGTTTCAGTAAGAGAATAAAAGCTTTGATGAAGTGGCAAAATGCTGTTTGTGTGTATTGATTAATCCGTGGTGGCTAAAGAGAGGGAGCTTTTGAAAAGACACTTGTTGTTATTGCAGGAGTGATTAAGTGGTAAGGATGAAAGGTTAGTGGTGTTTTCCCCCCCACACAAACATGCATTTTAAAGCAATTTGTATTTTGGCAGCCTGGAGTGAGTTTTGTACAGCTCCTGTAGAAACCATAAGAATTGACTGTTGTCTGTGTAATTGTGAATCTCGTTGAACTTGTAAGGGAGGTGGTTTGTCTAGTGTTTTCCGTGAGTTTTAAGGGCCCCTCTGTTGCTTTTCAAACACCCCCAACGGCTGATAAATTTTATCAACAAAACGCAACACTTCCGCCTCTAAGAAGCTGTTTACCACCGATCACAGCATATGCTTAAACCAGGGCAGGCTCTTCTTCATTGTCAGGAATGTCTTAAATATAGACAATTTAGTAGAATGAAGTTTCTGATAAAAACAGAACCTACCCTTTTTATTTTAACTAAATAAACATTATTTTTAATTCATATTATTGGTTTGTGCTAAGTTTTGACATATCAAGTGCAAAAATGAAAGGTCTGTAAACAAGAATCTCAGATACATTTGCATACTAAGGTCAGAGACCTTAGTTTTGCTTGGAGCACATCCAGTTGTTCGTGAATGGTTGTAAACAGTTGTTCGTAAACACAGATTTGGAATGTCTTGAATTCCAAATCTGCTTCTCCAATACATTTGCATGCCAAAGTCAAAGACTAGTTTTGATTGGAATATGTCCAGTTGTTCTCCTCCTGATGACTGGCCAAAAGCAGTAAATTGCCTTCACCTTTCCATGCAAGCTGGAGCTAGATGGACACATCAAAAGTATATTTTTGGTTGGGAAAATAATCAAAAGATTTAATGTAGATGCATACCAGACACAGCATGCATTATCATTTTATTCTCACTGCATTACGCCATAGGATTACAATGTGCTGGGTTAAAAATGGACACATCTTAGCATAACAACATTTGAAAGCTGCTTTAAATCGGTATATTCATTCATTATGGGCAAGCGTGGAAATTTCCATTCCCTGAATTGAAATTATGTGTTATGGGGTATGACATTTTGCAAATTAGGATTTTAGTTTCATTGTATCATGACTCTGTTAGTTTAATAACTATTTGCGAAACTAACTGTTACTATATGTCTTCTGACACCTGTATGCATATTTTCCAAGAGCCTGATTTTACAAACAGGTGCTCAATCACTGAATAGGTTTGTGGGTACAAGCATAATGCAGTTGACAAGCATAGGCTAGAATAATAGCTTAACCCATCACCTTCATTGCTGTAACAATGGGGCACCATATTTCCACAGAACAGGCAATTATCACCACCATCAGTTACTGGTATCGCTCTCTGGCTACTGTTGAGCTTTACAAGAAAGGGCAGCTAAGACTGGCTCTTGAATGATAAATAACAAAATAAAGCGACGGGTTTCAGGTATGAGATCTCAAATCAGGGAGTGTTAGAATAGCTTGGCAGTAAATGCTTTTCTGTTTTCTTTGTTCCATTTCAGTAATTCAAACTTACAATGATACAAATCATACATAATAAAACTGCAATGATTGATAATATTTCAATAGGTATGTGGACAAAAGTCCTTTGATTTTAAAACAGGCCTTCTGAGCATGTGCATTGAACCATATGTTGTACATCAGCAAAAGCATGCCTTCAAGTGATTGCTCTATCATACTAAGGAAAAAAACAGTGAAAAAAGGAGAGCAGGCAAAAAGGCAAAGTGCAAACAGAATAAGCAATGAGCTAATTCCCTGCAACAGGATATGAACTCAATATTGAAAAAAGCTCTTTTTTAGCCATGATAGAGCAAATCAGCAAGATCTAGCTAAGCAAATCTGCTGCTTACCAGATGACCTCACTGTTTTTCTCATTTTAGGAGATTATCCTTTTTCTAAGTCTTTGCTTGTAGGCCTATCAACAAAAAACAGTCATTTATGGACATTTAGAGCAACCTGGTTTAATCTTTATAGCATCTTTAGAGTAATCAGTCTCATGGCACTTTTTGGTGATTTTCTTAAAGAACTTGGATGTTTAACTGAGCATCCATGAGCAAAGATGGACAAATCTCACATTTTGCAAATCCCACACTTCCAGATCCAGCAAGGAAATTGCCATTAAAGAAAATGTGAATGCTAACAGACAGCCTTCTCAAGGTGTTATAGATCATCTAGGTAGTGGCCAGCCTAAACCCTGCTTAGAGTCAAAGAAGCTGCTTATGGTTAGTCTGCTAGTCAGCTGTTCACTGAAGCTGCATGTGTGTTCCATCAGCCTGTAGATCTAATGATCAACTTGACAAGCCAGCTACTGTGCAAACCAATCAGAATGGTGTACAGGGGATGTATTCTATGAGTGTGAAAAGCTCAAATCAGCCAGGTACCATTCACTTCACAATGTGTTATGTTAGATGCTAGTAGTGTGGGGTGTGAGGGGAAAGCTTTCAAGCTATGGGACAGCATGTGTGTCTTGTGTCCAGAACTCTGTGTGTGTACTTTTGGCATCTGGAGTTAAATATAACTATATAACTAACAATATTACCCTTTTAAGTGTGTTGTTGTACTATATATCGGTATGGATGTGCAGGTAATTACAGTCAACATAAAATGAATTGCAATTTATACATTTTAAAGAATTTGTGGTAAATTCGTCTGAATTTGTATGATCTTGTATGTTTTCATGCAATTTGCTTTCGTCCCAGTGATGGTTTGGTTTAAGGGTAAACCTTCATGCTTGCTTTTATCCAATAACTCACATTGAATGTATTCTTACAAAATTACCCTTCCTGTGAGATCAGGTTGTTACAGCTGTGCTGATTTTCATTACAACAGCATAATTGACTGTGTGATTTGGTTTTAACTGCAGTTCTGTAAACAGCCAATTTGTTTGCAAAATACTTCAGAAACAAACAAAAGCTGTATGAAACTTACAATAATGCTGTCGTACTGATGATCAGCAAGGCTGTGATCACCTGCGTTCTTGTACCTACAATCGAACTGCAGCTGTCCTAATATTCAGTACAACAGCACTTGTTTGCTTTAAATATTAAAAAAATCAGCTTCTTTAAAACATAACTTTTTCTACATGCATCTGGCCCCTTTGACGCAATTACAAGCAATACATTTGGCAAGCAAACATGCATTTTTACTTCAGCATCAAACTCTGTGAACTCAGTAGCGGAGAAAAGTAAATTGGAGTTCACATTATACATCCATTAAAGCTGATTATATACGAATTGCCACGGGAGCGTGTTCTGAAAACTCATCTGAAACTTTAAATGCTGCCTCGATGAACAATCATTTGTTGAAACTGGAGGATAAAAGTGCCGACACTGGAGTAAAACAGCTGGTGAATAAAAAATGAGGGATGTCACAGGGTTAAATGGATAACGATTCACGTTGTTGAAAAAAGGCTCTGCTGAGTTTCGGCATGACGTGGTTTTGCTTGTTTTGGATGACGTGCTGAGATCAGAGTTCTCCTTCTCGTGCAGACAAGATGGAGAGAGAAACATCAGGAGAATAACAAACTCAGATGCCACAAATGTCATATTCTGTTAGAGAGACAAGTAAATTTTTACTTATTAGTGATGCTTATTATCAGCAACACATAGTGATGTTTCAACTTACCACCATGTTTCAACTGCTAGCCATGCCCTAGCAACCAGTTACAGTACCATAGCAGCCAATCAAAGTCAATTGACTTCTATTTCAAATGGTGAGAGGCATCAGAACATCATAGGACAAGTGGATGGCCTCTTTTGACTCAGACTGCCAAGGAGTCTTTAATTATTACCATGGAAACTGTCCAGCTATGACCTAGCAACCATTTAGAGCACCCTAGCAACCAACATGAATTAGCTAAATCTCAGCACCAGAATATCATAGAGGCATGGGAATTGGCTCTTTTGATTCACACACACATCTGTCTATTGGTTTTACCCTATTAACTAACTACACCCTAGCAACCATTTACTGTACCCTAGCAACCATATAATAAAATGAATACACCATATCTCAGCATTAGAATACTGTAGAGACACTTGAGTGGGCTTATTTAACTCGGGCTTTGACAAGGAAGAGATCTAGGTTTGCCCTAAAACCCACATCAATACATTGCAAGTCTGTCACGTATACACCAAGCAAAGAGTGGAGGGAAATTGAGAAAATATTTTTAAGTTTCAAATATTTAGAATGTAACTTGCTACTGTGCTATAGACTGTGCTATAGAAAGCGCTATAGACAGCTAATTTGTTTTAAAACAGAGCCAATAATATTACGTAGAGGGCTAGCACCTGTAACAATACAAAAAACATGGTTACTACTACACTTTTAATATAATAAAACCATGTTTAATTTATCTAGGGGATATGCAGAGCTTACAACCACCCCCCTACATCCACAAGAGATTTAGATTGAATTATGTGGTGATTTCATGTATTCCAAAGCATTAAGATATCGTGTATGAACACGATATCTTACTGCTCAAGTTACTGAAAATAAATTAACCAAAATTAGTTAAGCTATCATTGCCTCAGTGCACAATTCAATTTACGGTGACATGATTCGCATAGCTCTCTTGCTCAAATGTGCACCACTCTCTCTTTCTGCCAAAACAACTGCGTAATAAAGTCAATATCTTGGCATTTCCAGAGATTTCTCATGAGAGGCAAGAACTGTGCTGCTTTCAGATCAAAAGTGAAGAGGAGCAGCTGCTTCTTTCTTCTGGAGTGCCTTGCCACATTTTATAATGGTTATTAGATCTTTGAGTCTGTGGCCAGCCTTGGCCCGGCAGCCAAGGGCAGCTTATATACCCTGTCTCTCCCACACTTGTTCTGATGTTCACTTAAATTCTTTCTCTAGTCTTGTTTTACTTCTATGCCCAGTGATGTGTTTTTAGAGCAAGCACCGAACATTTGGTCATTTGCCAAGCAACACTGATCACACACTCATCTGAACACTTACAGGCGAGGTTGTTTTGTACTTTGTGGATCTGAATATTAATGGGAAAGAATGTCCATGTGCTGCTTTGTGAAGGTTTAGCCCAGTCTGTTTTTTGGCCTGTGCTGACTGTCTCAGAGGTATATAGTACATCAAATCAGTTAAGCCTCATTTGGTTCAGAAGTGAATAAGAAAAAAACGCAGAATGCCTTTGTATGGCAAACACTGGACTTTCGAGGGTAGCTCTGTGGTTCTGCTATGCTACGTTCAAGTAAAAATGGAGTAATCGTCATTGGAGCTATAATGGCAAAAATGCAGAAATATGAAAATATAGCTTTACCAATGTATTAAATATGTATTAAATAAAGCTGGGCTGGAATAAGATTACTAAGCACTTCTTTTGGAAAAAAATTTATTTAGGACCCAACCCAACATTTTCTGACAGTCTTCGTTGAAAATATACTACGCAAATCTTTGATAAATGTTTAAATCTCATGATTTTGTTCAGCATGATAGTCTAATTTTGGTTCAAGTCATATGTGGCCCTGTACAGCCCCCTAACGGAAAAAAGCAAATTGATAAAGCAAATAG
Source organism: Chromobotia macracanthus (assembly GCA_036877525.1). Lineage (NCBI taxonomy): Eukaryota > Metazoa > Chordata > Actinopteri > Cypriniformes > Botiidae > Chromobotia > Chromobotia macracanthus. The sequence continues at coordinate 3,833,364 of JAZGTH010000002.1, forward strand.
TTTTTTGTGAGGACACTTCTTCAACCATGCAATACTGTGGTTTAACCAACTGGGCTGAATTATAATGTTGTTCTGAACTCTGACCTAAAGTCATAACAGTTAAAGATTGAACTGTGTAGATCAGAAGGACAACAGACCATTATGATGCTGTTATATACTGTATAAGGAACTTTTGGAACATGTACAGTAATTGCTTGGTACAGCTGGTATTGGAGCATGAAATCAGTCTTGGGAGAGCTCCATTTTCCTGAATAATGAGACAGAACTACATCTGTGGAAGCACATAATCATAAATTGAAGACAAATTACTTAAAGTGACTGCACAAACATGCACGTTCCCTGACAAAAGAGATGGATGTGTGTGACAAAAAGCAAACAAATGAAATCTGGAACTCAACTGATGGAGCATATTATTGGTCTGAACTTGGGCCAATTCTGAGCTTGGATCACTTTGGGTTTTCTTGAAAAAGAACCCTATCTGGCTGTAGTGCTCAACAAAGTTGTCACCCAATCCTGTCATGACTTAAAGTTCCCAGGGTTGTAGTCACCTTCTTGATATTTCCAGAAAGCCTTTTCTGCCCAGTAACTGAAACTGGGCAATATCACTCGCCATTGCTTGTCAGCAAGCATAGCCATTTTTTCAAGAGAAACCAAATAGTGAACAAATTATAAATGAGGGTTGTCGCCTCTAACATATGTATGCAGTCTCTTTTAAGATGGATTTCATGTACATGAAAGGCCTATTGGATATCCAATGACAGGCTTGATAAATGACCTAAAGTCAAACAGGGTACTGATTTTCCACCCACACTACAAGCTACATCTTTCACTTAGCTTGATATAAATCATGCTTTTCCATAGCTGGTCCACTTTTGATTACAATGGCATCTTCCTGTCAGGCAGTGTATGACAGTTGTATTGTATTAAATAAAAGACTATGATTCATCTGTATCAAAACACTGTGGCCAGTGAGAACTGAGTGCAGAAAATCAGGGTGGCGCTGAATATGAGATATGAGAGCAGCGCTTGCACATTCACAACTGAATTATGCTTTTTAACTTCTGTTTGTTATTGTAGGTGTGGTCAAAATGTTTTTTTTTTAGGACGATTTCATTTTTAGAAAAGTTTTAGAAAAAATGTCCCAAAGTAGGCCAGAACATTACTGGCATTGCATTTTGCCACGTTTTTGTAGCAAAATGCAATTAAAATCTTTGTGCATGCATATGTATGAAGAGAAGATGAATGCAGGGTTAAAAAAACAGTCTCACACTGCACTAGTCTTCAGTTCATGCAACAAAATACTGTGTTGACAGACCAAAGCTTAAAATCAAAGAGGAATTTTTTGGACACACAAAGAATCATTAATAGATTCAGTGGAGGGCCTCAAATATGGAAGGTTCTGATACTCACCCTTAATCCAAGACTCTGATTATTGTAAATGAGAATGGATCAGAGAGTAACACAAAGCAAGGGTTCAGAATAAATGTCACACACACTTTCTCGAAAGATAAAAATAAAGAGTAGTAATAAACAAAACAAATAAACAAAACAATCTCAGTCTTAACCGTCTGTGTACAGTAATTTCTACAATCAATAACCTGTTTGTTTTTGTTTAAAAGAAATGCTTTGAAAACTCGAAAATTATCCAGAAAATGATTACAGCAATGATAGAGGCTGGTTGAAAAGCATATTTTAATCAAGACAGCTCTTCTTGAGGTGGATGTTTTCGCTCTTGTTTTTATTGTCCTCCCACTGACACAGATAGCAGTAGACAAATAGAAGCTACTGCAGATCAGAAAGCAAAGGTTAAAAATAATCCTAGATTCTTTGCATTCTTATGTGATGCAATCGGCAATGAATTAATAACACCACAGAGAGAGAAACAGATGAATAACTTATTGATTGAAGTGCCACCATGAAACAATTTTTGATGATAACTGTGTGGATATGAATAAAGAAATGGAAAAGTCATGTCATGTCAGGCAAGTCATTCTGCAGTCATGTCATGACATGCATGCAATGGAAACATGACAAAAGGGAACGGCACAAGCTGAGTTAGCGAATTTTCCAAAATGAAGAAATGCTAAAAGTGTTCCAGGTGTCCTTTCTGAGCATGGCAGCGAGGCCAGACGTGATTAAAATATTTTCAGCTCATCAATCATTGAAGTCAACAATGTTTTACATCTTACATTTCACTGGACCGTTTTCCCAAATAAAGAAGTTGCCAATACTGGGATAAAAAAAATCATCAACCTATACTGAGGGAAAGACATTTTAAACTAAATATGCAGCATTTGAAAATCAGTGGAAATGAAAAATACATGGTCAGCCAGGTAAAACCATGACTATACAATGCTTTTAGAAGCCTCTGCCAACTGGTTTCTTGAGTGGGCTAAACAAACATGCAAGCTGAAAACGATAATTCCACATTCCACATTCCACATCCACATTCAATTAAAGATGAAGTTAGCAAAGGGATCGCTTGGTTATTACCAAATAATAACCAAGCTGTCAGTGACAAAACTGACAGTATGGTATCATTTTTGTGATTTAATTGCTGATTTAACCTCATTTTGAACAGAGACTCTTTACCTAGGAAATGTGTCTGGTCATCTTACGGTATGTCATGCCACCCCCTGAGGGTTGAGCGGTGGGCTGGGTGCTTTCAGAACATTTCTCATTTTGTTTTTTCCTCTTCCACCAGATAGCACATAAATGCTCTGTATTGTTTATGTGTTCCTGTGGAGACATGTACAGTAGCCAAGATAGGATCAGAATCTCAGGCATTTAAAGTGAAAGAAAATAGTGGAGATGGAGAGGTAGGGCTCATAGCTGGGTGGTGTGAGGTGAGGGATGCCTAACAGTGCTTCATACAAATGAAAGTAATTGTCAAAAGTATCACTAGTCTTCTGTATTAAAATATAACGTGCCTGATCTTATAGAAACGACTGAATTGGTTTTGTAATTATTTCAAGGTAACATGTACAATAACATATTTACTGAAAGGAAAGCATTACTTAAAATCAGCTATGATTGTGAGTCTGAAACTGCACTGAAGAGTAAGAAATTCTGAAATTTAATCTGAAAAACTTTTCTTTCACATTGCTATGCAAATGAAATGAAGATGCTAGAAGAATTTTCGCTTTTTTCATTTTCACTGTGGTCTCAGACTTGTAAAAGCCTACTTAGACATGCTGGCTATAAATGTAATCTGTCATATCCAACATAGAAATTTTTAGGATGGGGATGGGACAGGGGATAGAGGTTGAACTTATCCATCCAAGTAGCAATGAGGCAGTGACTGTCAGAGTAAAATAAACATGTATACAGCCAATGTTGCAGCTCATGCTGGTTTTATCACTGTGCACGCCTTTGACCACTCAATACTAATACTGAACACTCAAATGTAAGTTCATTAGTACTAATTCTATCCCAAAATGCAGCCAATCGCATCTTCTGTAGAAGTGGTTTTCTCCCCACACACACATTTTGCTGTTCTTTTCTGTTTACCTGCTGTGTTACATAACTGAACATTTTAGTTATAGACTATACTGTAACTTTTAAATATCCAAAAATTAATATATAAAATAAATCAGATGTACTGTAGATTGCTAGGAGATTTGATTGTATGTAATTGAGAAACATCTTGGAGTTTCTTTTGCCACCCTTACAATTCCCCCTTGCCCCATATTTTGAGAAGTTGATCTGCATCATATGCCTATTCACTTGATGTGGTGTAATGGTTAAAGGTCAAGGCCATAATTCAAAAGTCTCCTGGTTCGATCCTTGCAAGGAGTGAGGCATAACCATTGAGGTATACCACCGTTGAGACTTACACTGTGGCCTTGTGCAAGAAACAAACACACCCCAAATTTGTCTAGACATATCAGCCATTTTACCTTGAATAAGTGTACTTTAGGTTCATTTGAGTGAAAGCATCTCAAAAGTGATTTTTTATTTCATTATTTAGTATGAAGCAATGCTACCATTGTGCAACAACTATAACAACGTTTTGACGTTGACTGCTAAAATATACTTTAATGGCCAAAAGTATGTGTATATTATATTAAATATAATATATTAATATATTATATTATAATATATTAACAAATATGTAATATAATTGACAAATTATTAATCTGACAAATATATTAATGTCAAAATCATGGGCATTAAGTTTTGTTCAGCTTCCACTTTTCTGGGAAGGCTTTCCACTAGATGAAGGAAAATAGCTGCAGGGATTTGCTGACATTCAGAGCATCAGTGAGTAAAGACACTGAGTTACAGTCTGTGATTCAGGACAATCAAATTCTTCCACAACAGGCATAAAATCTTCTTTATTGACCCTGCATTGTCATGCTGGAATAAAAAAGGGCCCCAGTTTACTAAAAATATTTGTCTAAGGAAATGGCATACGTTTAAACATATGGGTATACATTTGATTTTATGCACCTGTTACTAGTGAGTGTATATGAAATAGGTAAACCTGTTCATTAGAGGGGGTAGCAGTGTAACTGTAGCTGGGGGCTACTTTGAAGTCTGTCATCCAATCAGATTCCCACAATGCACAGCAAGTGTAATTTTTGCACATTAGAAAGTCCTGGTTTTAAAACAATTTTTTGTGTTTTGTTTCCCTCAGCTGTAACCTACAGGGGCAGGATGGCTGAGCACATCTGAAATGGCTGAAAGAGAAAAGCCTGAGGAAGACATGAAGAACGGAACTGACCTCAGTCACAAGTGGCTAAACTTCCTCAGCAGAGCCCGCAAGGGCCTGAAGAAATACCCTTAAAACCATTAAGGGAGCCTCCTCCAAATGACTTTTTCTGAGAATACAGAAGCAGGATGGACTGGAGACTGTAACTGCAAACTACAACTGTGGAAATGAGTGCTGACTCAACACCAGGTCTTTAAAGGTAGTGACTGGACTGGTACTGCTTATGAAAGAATGGAATGGCCTGTTACTGGCTACATTCTGTTAGGGTGATGAGTACTGGAGTCATCCACTTCAGCCTAGGTTGGTCCAGTTTGTACCGAATCAGACCTCAAGGTGTTACTTTAGTCACGTTTTTTTTTTTTCCAATTATAGGAATTAGACAGATTTTTATACAATACCTTATATTAAATTATTTTTTATTTATATTACTTCCCACATTTTAGCTGTGAATGTGTAAAATGCTTACCACATTAGGATATATCTGTGTTGTACATTTGAACACCTTTGCAATCCGCATGTTTCGCAGTCTAGCACCCTCAATAAGCTACAAGACTTCTGGGTGACCACATCTATGCTGAAAGGGAGCAAGTGCCGTGACAAAATTAGAACACTCAGGAACGCTGTGAATGATGCTTGAAGTTTAGATAGCTTCAGCAGTTTTAATGGGAACATTCTGGTTTGGTCACATCATGTCTGTTACGGAGGAGGTCCCTGCTCCCCCCGCCCTCACCACCAGCGGGAGCCTTCTCCTGAATACTAGTGCCATTTCGGACTACATTTCCCATAATGCACCATACCTGGGTTTGATCAGTTCCTGTTTGGTGACTATTTAAACCCCAGTCTCACGTGCTCTTTGCAAAGTCTTGTTTTTCCCCGGTGACATTACTGAGTGTTTATTATCTGTAATGAAGGGTCAAACTCTCAAGGATCCATTTGCAGTGTTTTTAATCACAAAACCAGACAGACAGGGTTGATAACAGCAAACAGGAACAACGGAGACAGTTGATAATCAGGGCAAACAATCCAAAACCAGGTAACAATCCGATAAACAGGGCAGGCAGCAAACAATCCAAAAACCAAATAACAATCCAAATCAGTAACGGGTAATCCAACAAACAGGCAATAAACACTCAGTAATGTCACCAGGGCAAAACAAGACTTCACAAAGAGCACATGGGGACTGGGGTTTAAATAGTCACCAAACAAGACACAGGAAGTGATCAAACCCTGGTATGGGGCATTATGGGAGATGTAGTCCAAAATGGCACTAGTATTCAGGAGAAGGCACCCGCTGGTGGTGAGCAGGAGGTGGAGCAGGGACCTCCTCCATAACAATGTCACTTGCTTGTATTGCAGATGCAGTGTAAGGCTACAGACAATGAATGGAAGTCAAATTATTTTCTCGCTCACAAATCCTCTTTCACTTTGACCCTTGTCAGACTGATCTGTTTTGTTTACTTGTTAAAAGCTGCTATTTGTTTTTTCAGTTTCTTTGAAAAAAGCATCACAACATTTAACCAATTGTTATGTACGTGACTCTGTTATGTACGTGACTCTATGTACGCACAATACTGCTTATTGTTTATTACACTAATGTTGGCTTATAAACCTAATGTGCTAGAATGTATTTTTGAAATAGAGGGACATGAGGGAACGCATACACCAAGTAATTTGTACAGTGTAATTTATCTTCCAAAAATGTGATTCCTGCCAAAAAAATCACATATTTGTATTTTTGCTGTTTGCACTGATCACAATTCCATCTCATACCAAGCCGTTTCATAGAGCTTATAAATAGGTTATTCCCCCTTTCCAAACACCCGAAAAAGCAAAACAAAAAAAATAATGAAAAATAATTAAAAAAAAAAAATTGTGAATTACAGTAACTTTGCATTCTGGATTCTTACAGCAAAATGTCACCATGAAACTTGATGATTCTAGTTTAATGATAGAGGTTTAATGTCATGTTAACAAGTCAAGTGTAAGAATAGGATTTCAGGTACATGTATTGTTTATGATCTGGAACATTGGTAGAGATAACAAAAATGTTTAAGTTGACAAAAGGAAAACAAAAATGAAATGTGAAAGTGAGGCCTGAATAAGATATATTTGAAAAATAAGTAAGATCTTATACATCTAATAGATCTTAAACATTAACTAGACATCAAACTATTTTTTAGGAATTTGGCTTTGTACATAATTCCCCCTCAATTGTGTTTGAATATATGTATGTGGGGCAAAAAATGTTTGAGCTGAAAGAATAGCGCACAGCTTTGAAATAATAAACGCTCTTAAAGAGAACTGCATTATGTAGATCTCAAATCTGCATGTGTGTGTGTGAGTGTGTGGTGTGTCTAAGAAAGAACAAGAAATTAAAGACATTTCTGTTTGCATTTACATTAATTGTATCAAGACAAAGAGAGGTCCAGTATCCTCCATGTTTATGGCTAATTTAGTATTAGAATATTTGATATAAAGATGCAATACCACTTAGGACATTTTCAAAATGTACACTCCTATAAGAATCCAGTCATATCAGTACAGTAATAAAATCTTTTTTTATTACATAATGCAGGACACCTCATGTCGGTCAACCTCATGTTCAGATCACCTGATCACTCTAATTCTTCTCAGTATATATCTGTTACCTCCTTGTTATTCGATACATTTGCTTGCTAAATAAACTGACTGTGAATTTCCACAATGGCAAATAGTTAGTAAAAATGTTTGCTTTTGGTGTTGCTACATCCACACCACGCTGGTCTTGGTCACTGACCTATACTCAAAGCACTGAAAAAACATTTCATCTCTAGAGATACTGATCTTTAAACCTCCCATGCAGCTCAAAGTCATAATAAACAGCATCAAGTCAGTAGGGAGGATGAGTTTTCCTAAAGAGGACTATCAGATCAGGTTTGAACATGGAGCTCTTCAGAATCTCTAAAACAAATACATGGTTGAATAAAGCAGACTCGACTAAGGTATCAGTGCCCACAATGGGGATTGTCACAGATGTGCTTTGACTAGGTGAAGACACAATTTAAAATTTTTGTTTTTAAAAGTGTTTAAAACTCTTTTAGGAACAACTGACTAATACAATACTATCCAAAGGCAAAATATTTCCACAAAAGTTATTGGAGTTTGGAAAACCAAACCTAAGTTCCATAATAAAATTTAACATTGTATTATGAAAATGGATTATTATAATTCATTTATTATCTAGTTATCAAATATCTCAATATTTCACTTTATTTCACTAAAGAAAGATCATTGGATGAGAAAGGGGAAATTTGGGCAGGACATCTTAAAAGGCAGGTTCTTTTGTCTAACAGCAAATGAGCTTTAGTTATTATGGCCATAAACCAATTGTCGTGTTAGACTTAGGTAAAATAGAATAGAGGCTCTCTTGAATAAGAACGTTCCTTGATCTAATACCACCTGCAACCAATTAAAAAGTATCAGCTCATTTTGTATTTGACTGCACTGCACAAAGACTGATTGGGCTAATCACATTAAAATACCATGAGAGCGATTCGAAAGATTACGAAGTCTTAGTTGAAGGCTCTACAATTGCTCTCTTTTTTTTTTGTTGTCAGTGGTCGATCGGTTGTGCAGCGCCACTTCAAGTCAAACACACCTGTGAACTGGTACTTGTTAACGGTTGCAGATACATTAGATCAAGGGACATTGTCATTGTAGAGAGCTTCTCCTCTGTTTTACTTTACCTTATCTCATCAGATTCCATACTATGAGGATCGAACCTTCTTTAAAGTCAGCAAGAAGCTCTATTTTAGGTGAACTTTAAAATAGTACACGTTTCTTGTTTCCTGAATAATTCCAAATAATTCATCCATTTATGTGTTCCTCATGTGTTCCTCAAATAAACTGCAGGTTTGGGCAGGTTGATGAGCCCTGATAACAGCAGCACAGGTGATAACAAGAGGAACATGTGTCTGGAGTGAGGGCATATGTTCTTTTGAGAATGTCTAAAAACAGAATGTGTTGAATTCTTCAGAAAAGAAGATAAAAATGTCATAGAGCAGGACAGAACCATCTGATAAGTAGGACAGACTACAGTTGAACAATAAAACACTCTCAGAGGTCAGTTGGAGGTCAAGAATTTTAACTGGTCTACAGGGTTTTGATACACAATAACACAGTTAAAATCCTGATTGTGAAAACATTAACACTGTCCATCCACATATTTCCTTGTTTGCATTTGTGTCCACACATAAGATTTGTATTAATTTAACTGAAAACCAGACTATAGTTACATTTAGAAGCAACCACATAGACCACAGGAATGACTTAATCAAGAATAATTATATAATACTAACATAATACCTTTATATCCTAAGTATGCTGACTGGATTTCATTTATTTAAAAGGTCTACGATGATGGAGTGGGAAAATCAGCATTCACCTGTCTTGCAGTCCAAATGTGGAAATGCAGTTGGTAAAACTGTTACACAGTAAGCTCCTCAGTCACTTTAAACTGAAATTCCATTTTTATCAAAAGCCCACATAGTGATAATAATCTCTCTGGGGGACTCACACCCTGTGACCCCAAACTGTTATGGGAACATGTTTAAACGTTCCACTATATGACTGATCTCAAAGATTCAAAGTTCCCCTCTGACCAAAATTAAAGATGCTGTCCTTATGCAATACAAAACGCACACGCACTTACAGGAGAAAGAGAGGGACAGTATAAGGGGAAAGCATATAAATATAGTTTATGGAATTAATTTACTCACATTTGCTTTTCGAAAAACCTTCAGACATATCGTTTTGATAAAAAGTCCTAGAGCGCCGTCTTGTGGCCGATAAAGGGTCTCACCCGCTTAAGCAAAAAACACCTGAAATTCATCACCAAGCAGTTTAATGTATCGCTTAATGATTTATATTTTCTCGCTTAGTGAGAAAATGTTAGCAGTACATGTCGTATGAAAGCAATATACTTCTATTGGTTATTTTTTCTGCAGATTCAATATTATACATTCGTCCATGATGTATTGACCTTGATTTATTATTGTATAACGTGGTTGATATTTTCACAGGAAAATACAAGTGAAATGTTTTTTGTAAAAGCACATTTGCGTCTGTGGCAGAGCTTAATCGACGTTTATGCAAAAATAAATAAATAAATAAAAACTTAAATAAACAACTTATGTAAGACTTTTATATGTGCTGATATGTGACGTTTCCTCTTCTCAAACGCCATTTGACCTGGACAGCGTTTATTCTGGCTGAAATGACAGCCTGTTTTGTCGAGAATGATTCTGTTATTTCAGTAGGTTTGTCTGATTTATCCAGCTCATCATCTGTGTCTGACAGAGCATGTGTTTTTTGGGGTAAGCAAGTTCATTCCGTTCATTTCAGTTCTATTAATTTATGTGCAGATTCTGCTGGACCAGCATAGGGATGTTGTTTACCTGCCAAAAAAGTCTTTCTAACAGAAATATGATCCCTTATTTTATTTTCTACCATTTTTATCTTTATTAAAAGGTTGTGTACTCAGTGGTTCTAAGACCACAGCTGTCTTTAAAGCTGAAAACGATCTCCTGGAAAACCAATTGTTCATTAAAACGGTAATGCCAGTAACTATGTTCAGAACAATTCATTAGATGTCATTTTTGGGGGGTTCCAAGCCATACAATTTAAATTTTAAAGAAAGTGTAAAAATGGCCCAATAGAACTACAAACAGATTAATAATCTTAAATGTGCCACGCCATTGTTATGTTTTTACAGATATGTCTTAGTGAGGAAGCAGGAGATGAGATGCATGTGGTTACCGTTTGTGATGGGGTCGGGCACTCCAAACCATTACCCATTGCCACCCTGCGCCACTGCATGCCAATGGTAAATTGTTGTGCCTGACAGCATGCATAATAATAAACTTTACAAAATTCTCATTAATGGTTTGTCTTTGTGTAGATCAGTTTTCCTAGTTTGGAGCTTATACCTCCTGTCACCTTTAAACTGTGCTCAGGAGAAGGACCCGTTTTCATCTCTGGTCAGCATATTACATGTAAGGGATTGCAATTCAAAGACATTGAACATAGTCATATAACAGAGGACCATCATTAGTACAAGTTTGCTACCAGTTTTTTTTTTTTTTTTTGATAATTATGCCTGTTTGTTTTCTGACTTTGAAAAATAAATTTCTTCTTCAAATGATTACACACATTTCTGTAAGCTAAGTTCAGTGTTTCATTTAATTTTGCTATGCATCACAAAATACCCACCACATTTATTTCATATGTCTTTGTAAAAACTGATTAAAAATATTATTGTTTATGGTTAATTCATACTGAAGCAAAATGATTAAAAAAAGTACACACTTTAAGATGGATTTCTCTAAATGTATTTGTTTCTGCTTTAATTACATATTCATATTTACAATCCTGCATCATGTTTGCTATTGTCCTGGTGTTTAATAAAAATATCTACCATTGTAGTAAACCCTATTGAAATGGCAGAGGAGGAAGAGGAGGTGGAAGAAGAGAAGGATGATAATGATGATGAAGATGGTTAACGGGTAGTGATGCTGGCTGCCAGTGTGGCTCTGGAGAGCTTTATTTGACAGTCTGATCCATGTTGATTCTTTGCAGACAAATGTCAATGCTTATCACTAAGGACTCATTGTGTTGAGTTAACTTCAAATGTTTAATGCTAATGAAAAACAGCAAGTCTGGGTACTGGTAAAACAATTAAGGTGAATCTAACAGTGTAAATTACACAGTGCAAGTTCAATTCAAATCTGATGTATCTGTGGACGTACTTTGATGATAACAGGTGCAGCAGAAAGGTCGGACGTAAAATGGAAGTACACATGGTAGTGCACACAAAATGTAATATTAAAAGTTAAAACAAACGGATTGATCCTGGTTAATGCATATTATGTTAACAAAAAGTGGGTCCTTCCTCATGAGGGGGACCTTCCTCATTGTATTATTATCTTGGTGATAGATTTTTAGAATTTTAAAACTTCTCTATTATATAACGTAAATATTGCTAAAATTATATGTAAATTATATATCACAAAAATGATATATAGTAAATTAAATGTAATTATATTTTGTATTTAAAATAATTACATATGTATAGCACCCATTTCTTCTATGGCAAATTATGGTAATTGTAAAAATATTTAACTGAGATTTTTAAATTACACTATTATTAAACTAATGTTTTGTTTAGTGGTGACTGCAAAAAAATTATTAAAGTCGGCAGCAGAGTTACCAAGTTGTTGCTAGGAAACATTGCGTCTTAGCAACACACAGGTAAACAAACCCTCTCATGCTAAAGTTGACAGGACGCTGGGGGAAGAAACCTATGTTTGTTATTAAAAATAAACAAAAATGTGGGATGTTGAGTATGTTGGAGAGATAAACACACCACATGGCTTACTCTGATATGAAAACTTAAGCAGCAGATCGCCACAGACCCCACTCTTATCCCAGAGTACCCACCTGTCCTTGGTGTCCCAGAATTTACATTTCAATAGGGAAACAGAACTGGCATTAGGCAGAAAAAGCCCTATTATATTGGAAAGCAGGGTAACATCCTTTATTTTTTGTTCAGTAACCAACGTCACTAGTAGACCATCTTTCCATTATATAAACCCACACAATTGTTGCAATCCCCAATCTTGCTCATCATTAACAGCTACTCTCAAGCTGAATACACTGATAAGGCTCTGAACGTTTGGTACATTACATCTGTAGTTTGTAAAACTGAGCGCTTTGAGTACTATCATTAAATCTCAGTGCAAAATGTAAACAACATAAACCTTTGGTGGCTGAGTTATAGGGAAGATGTGACGCAAAAGGATTAGTCACACATCATAGAGACCTTTGATTATCTTTACTATCATTAAACTGATTAACATCACACTGGTACGGTGCTGAATGTTGATTTCCACGTGCCATGGTTGTATTATTAGAATAGTTTATTTTGCTGTTTGAATGCTTTGGTAAAAATCTCTTTGTCTTGTATCAAGTCATTTTACATTCAGGTAGATAATTAAAAGCCTGACATAACCACTGGCTACAAATTGATTTCCTTTAGAGCTTTTCAGCCAGATTGAACCAGAAAATCTAGTCTTTAACATTCACTGAAAAGATAAAAGACTAATATTGCTTTGAAAGTCTGCTGTCATACACTGCAATTGACAAAAACTGGATTAATCAGATTAATTTTGCATTATTGTTCAGGATGTGGCTGAGAAACTCCTAAAGATGATATTAGTTGTACAATGTTTGGGATTTTCATTGTCTTTGGATTTGCCTGGTGAAAACATATTTGAAATTGTGGTAGGTGTTGGGTGTCCAAACAGTAGAATGTACTGAGGCAGTTCATCTGGATGCTTACTGAGTTACTGAGATCTTACTACTGTTCCAGTTCTTTCTGTAGTGGATCTAGCTTTATTTCCTCTCAGTGTGATGGTGGGTACAAAGCATGCACATACCAGGCCAGCTAGCTCAGAGTTTGATTTATTTAAAGTTAAAGTTCACCCAAAAATGAAAACTTATAATTTACTTGCTTTCATTTTGTTACAGAAGCACATAACTCCCATACTTCCATGACATGCAGGGAGAAAATTTGAAAAATCCCATATCAATAAAAGCAAAAAAAAAAAAAACAACCTAAAAATTCCAAAATTTGTTCATGACCAAAATTGCAGAAGAACAACATGCAGTGTTTAACATGCATTAATAGAAGGTATTTCTGCAATTCACATCTTTCTTGCAGTTTCACTGGCAGATACTTTTAAGACAGCAGGGGTGGAAGATGTTATACACTTCCTGTTCTTGGTGCATTATTTTGAAAACACTCCGGAATATAGTATGGTGGTCCTATTTACTTCAGGGCACCATCCCACTGGTAGTAGAAAGAGTCAGAGTTACTAAACATGTCACCATGAAGATGACAACAAAGAGACTTTCAAACACCTTTCAGGTTCTTTTGATCCATAACAGTGTCTCAAAACATTGTAAAACAAGTAAAAGAATTTGTTTGGGCTAATGCATGCTGTCAGATGCAATGGTTAGACTGCTAACCTTTAATTACTGGGTATTGCTTTTGATCGTATTAAATTAATACATCAGTTGCTTTTGACCAATTTGGGGTTGTTATATCAGAAAGGACTGTCAACCAGAACACAATCTTTCAGACCAATTATTTCTGTTTCTCTTTATTAGAGTTTCTCTTTCATTCTTCCTGATGCCTGCTCAAGGCTTGTGCAGTGGCTTAATGGAGCAGGATGCTGGGTTGTTTGGCACTGCATGTCTTTAGGACTGGAACTGCTCTGTGCTCAATCTTTTTCCAACAGCTTTAACCTCTGTGGTATGTTTTGACGTGTTTACCCCTCACCAGTGATGGGTTAAATGCAAAGGTCACATTTCAGGTATGGGCTACCATATCGGACAAATAAGCCACTTTCTGAGTTCAGTATTATATATTAAAGCTAGTATGTAAGTATAAAAAGTATATTTATTTAAACATATCACTTGATGATACACTAAATGAAGTAATTAATTTCATGTTCTAAGCTCAACAGGTTGAGGTTTTAGCCCAGAGGAAACATGTCTACTTGTTAACCTATGGGTGTCTGAATGTTAGTGCCATAACAGTCATAACCTTGACTACATCATGGAATCCATCCATCAAGCTTTGACTCCTCAACTCTGACTCTGTGTGATAAACTTAGGAAAACTTTCTATATTCAGTTAGCACCAATTTTAGTAGTTTTTGAACACTGTTTAAAACAAGCAACATAGTTGCACAGTTGCAATCCCCTTCGTAGGCACCATTTATGCTGTTTGGAAGGCACTGCCAGTTTTTAATTGAAAGATGAACAATAATTGTAATAAGCAGTGCCCTCTGTTACAGTTTCCTTTGAATGCACACGAAAAGAGCACATTTTTGGGCAGAAGTGCTGAGTGAAACATAAAAGTGAATGGTCTGTTTTATGTATTCTGTTAATAAAACATTTTCCTCAGGGCTGAAGATCTTGTAAATGATCTTGCAAATGCTAATACAACCATTTAAGTGCAGTGTAGCAAATAATGCATTTAGTTCCCATAGTTATTTGTTATTGTTATTTTAAGTTGTGCTCTGTTCTGTTTAAATATTTAAGGAGAACAGCCATAATCCTTCTATAATGATCATCAAAGCCTGTTCTGAGTCTAGATTATCTTGCCAGGATCCTGACATCCCCTGCATTCTATGTCAGAGCATGTTGTTTGGATCCTGACTCATCCTAGTCTTGGTTCTTGTTTCTTGGAGTCAGGATCTAAATCATGCTCTGGGTCTTTTGTTTTCAGTGGAAGCACGTTTTGTTTACATTCACCATGTGCTCTCTGGACGCGTGTCTTGAACTCCCAAAAGTTACTACCTGCCAGCGCTGGAATCAAACCAGCAACCTTCTGATCACAAACCCGACTTACCAATATGGTAACCCATACCCAAAATTAATCAAATTAATCAAAGATTATTACAATTTTCAGATTTCAAATTTTCTTGGAGATACCAATATGTAAGTTGTTCTAAACCTGTTAAGCTTTACTGATAATCTCAAGCTTTCATCTTCATGATTGATAACTAATATAGCATGTTGACTTTGCTTTATAGCTGTCCGCCCACACAGTTACAGTTAAATGAAATCCACACATACAGCCAACATCTGTTAAAGACCAAAAATCATTGAATTTTTGACAAATCTGAGTATTTCTCCAACATGAGTTTAAATGCCCTACTATGATGACAGTTCCAGACAAATACAAAAAAAAATGTATGCAGTGTATTGCACCAAAAACACAGCTGGATAACCTGTGCTTTGTTTCTCAGCATCTGATATCCATCATATTCATTCCAGAGCCACACACCATACGCAGCACCACACTCACTAATGCATCCAGTATGCATCTGCTTGTAATTGAGAGCATTCTGAAAGACTGCTTATATGTTATCAACATGTCAATTTATTGTCAATTTATCATGTCAATATATAAGTAACACAAGACTGGACTGATTTTCTACTGTTCAGTGTTAATCACCATCTAACTCAGCCAGGTAAGAGCTATATTTAGCCTTAAATATTATATTAATATGGTCCCTGGAGCACATTTTATCAGCTGCATTTTTAATGCACATTTAAGAGTGCAAGTTGCAACTATTATTAACAATAATGTATATCCAAAATGTACAAAATGTACGAAAATGTAATTTAACATGATAGTTCAGAAAATAACAGTATGAACTTCCCCAAAGAAGAACACTAAGTCTTGTTAGTCATTTTTTTCCTCACCTGTAATAATAAGGCTAAAATGAACTCATTCATGTAACATACACTGAATGGATATGAAATCAATAGGCATATCTGGTGTGTCAGTCATTTATATCCAGGCAGATATGAGGGCAGTGACACGTTCATCAGAAAAGCACTCTACCATTATAGATGAGTATTCTTTGAAAGCAAGCTGCCTAGAAGCAACTGCACATTTCAACCTTTTATTCATTTGGGTTTCATTTCTATGCCGCAAGTGAGGGTATATATATGTAAGAATCAATATGTTGATTATAATTATATATATATATATATATATATATATATATATATATATATATATATATATATATATATATAATAAACACTTATATATATAAAATATATATATGTGTTTTGAGTGTCTGCTTGCACACAATTGGATGCGTCATGAATGATGTCATACTTCTGGCAAGAATTTCTGGGTATTATGTTTTCTAGGAATTATGCTTGTTACAATTCTAAAAGTACTATAAATTATTCAATGAAACTGCTTGTTTGTGTAGTCTGGGTGAACTTGGATGCTAGACATCATTTTGCAAAACTAACGTTATGTGATGTGAACATCACATTATGTGATGTTTTGATTTATCAGTAAGAAATTTAAATGTAAATAACTTTTATTCTGTACAACATTTGATAGGATAATCAGGCTCATCATTTTCCCCCATACTGTTCCAAACCCATATCCTAAACATTTGCTCTTATATGGAAGTGAGACTTAAAATACTTTTAAAAGACTTTTTAAAAGAATGTCATTCACTCATTCCTGTGTGATTACAGTAAATGGGGACTGAAGCTTTCAAGCTTCCAAAATCACCACAGAAGCACCATTAGTACTGCAGCTATATATGAGCTATGTTTAAAGTCTTTTGAAGCCACACAATAGCTTTAGTTAGTTTAGTGCAGTTGTCTAGTGCAGTTGCCCCCAGTGTCTAGTTGTCTTCTATGGGCATCACCTCCTTGTTTGAAGGAGCAGGGAAATTTAGTTGAAGCACTTCCTTTAGTAAGAACTGGATTTTGTCTTTTTTTGCTCACACAGAAATATAAAGGTAAGGCAGTTTGCAACACATTTTATTTTTGTAATTGAATGTCTTTTTGAGTAAAATAGGAAACAGGAGTGAGAAGGACAAGAGGTTAAAAATATACACACAACACAACATGCAAGCAGGTCATTAAGTTAAATCAACTACCAAGAAACTGCACCAAAATTAAATATGATCACAAATATGATTGATACAGTAGTTGTTACACTAATAGCTACAGGACATTCAGTGAAAATTCAAATTCTTGGAAATAGATCTCAGCCCCCTACAAAGGTATCTGGCCTTTGACAACAATCATCTAAGACTGGGTTTGTAATCTGTGTACAGATAGCAACAAGGGTCATAGCTAAGTCAATGAGACAAAGCAAGGGATCATTCATAGAATATTACTAAAACTACTAAACAGAAATCCAAACAGTTAAACATGAATCAGGCAAAACAATAGCAAAACCATGAATACATCTCCCAGAACTGTCCTGTTAACAAGATTTGAATAGACCCTATTTTATTACATTATTACACACAATTTCTACATTTTTAATAATCTAATTAATATTCTGGAGAGAGCATTCTCTGGTGTTGGTGTGGCTGTCATAATAGTGACACAATGACTCCAGTAGGGGTACTTTTACAATGCACAGTATGCAACAAGCAGGCCTATGTAAAATAAGGATGTGAAAGGTTGTCCATGCATTATGCATGGTAAGACGTAAAGAAAAAAGCAATTAATCAATATATTCATACATAACATCTAATAAATAAAGGAAGAATTCAAATTATTTTGATTGAAAATTCCAATTTTATAAAATGCTGGTAACATACTTTATGATGAGTGAATTTAAGAGGCAGAGAGATGTCAAATTAAAGCTGGCTGCAGTCCTTTTGGTTTTAAAGGTCAGTGGTCTGTATCTGAGGTGAGATAGAGAGGAGGTTACAATGTGTACAATGTGCAATGTGCTTCAACTGTGTACAATGTGCATCTTGTGATATTATGGTTCTCTTCCTCATTTTTCGCTCACTGTAGATGTCTGAGAAATATATGTTTAGAGAGATATTGATGAGAGATATATCACAGTTTATGTATGGGGGAGGGGCAAACCCTTAATATGGCCCTGAGGTTAAAAAAATGACATTGTGTTCAGCAGTAGCTTTTTACAAATAACAATGCTTAAAAATAATTGTAATCATAATCATAATATAATAAGTAATAACAAGAAGATATTGAAATTTTCTATGAATTACCTTATCTTCCCCCCTTTACCACTGAAAATTAAACATGATTTATGCTTTTCATATTTCAGATCCAGATGACAGATCTGAGTCATAATAATAGCTTTGATTTTGCCTGCTCTCTCTCCCTTACCCGGCTGTAATTAGACTTGCGTTAACAGTAGTACTGCTGTGTATCTGATAATACAGGCTGAGAGGGGATGTATTTTGTTCCTCTGCTTTTGTTTCACAGGCTCTCAGTGATGAGGTTAACAATAAAGGAAATTAATGACTGTCATAGTGCAAACCCATTAGAAATGTGTCCCTGCTCAACCTTTCACCTCCTGTACACAAAAACACAGGCAGAGACAAGAACGCTTTTAATACACCTATTAGCTAGTGGATCTGTCTAGTGCTGGAGACCATCATATCTGGCAATAGCAGACACATCAGATACAGAATAGTGTGTCAACTAAAAAGTAACCTGAACAAAAATCACATTTGAGGCATAAGCCAAAAAAACTGCCAATTTCTGTCACTGTTGTGCCAATTTCAAGACTAAACTAATTTTGTGGGCAGCAGGTAATGAAAAACACAAAGCATTATGGGAGACGGCTTGCAACTCTTGCACATATGCATTAATTTGATGCTTGCTGATGTGGTGTTAGGTTCTAATCACATCAAAGGTGACTATTAATCCTTAACACAATAGATGAAATCTAATGTATTTAATACTTTAAAATGGTATGTATTAGCGCAGAAAGGTATTGCATAAGTCTGATGGAGTTTATCACAAGATTTGTGACTCCAGCACAGCTTTCCCAGCTAGCAGGGAACATTTTCAGAGCTTTGGCTCCGATTCTCTCAAAGTTCTCAAATAAACATTCTTGCAGTAATGTTAGTAGAATGTTTTATTAATGTTATATGTCATTGTCCAATGTTCTAAAATGTTCAATTTTTTATTTTTAAGTTATTATAATTATGTTGTATTTATAACTATTATAACTATATCATATATATTAACACATATATTATATATACATATATAATAGTTTTTGTTATTGTAGTTTTTTTGTTATTTTTTTGTTAGTTGAACATTTTCAAAATATTACAGAAAAAAAATGTTTGAATAATATTCTAATAACCACACAATAACATTAATACAACGTTTAAACAATTTTGAACATTTTGAACAGTCCTAGAACATTTAACATTTTTAACATTCTGTTACTTAACAAGATAGTTACAGAAGTTGGCTATACATACTAACAACCTATCAATGTTAGCAGGGGGGCAGGAAATCCCTTGCTAAAGACTATGTTTAATTATACAGTTTAGCCATCTTTATACATTTTATATTGAAGAATCAGCTAATTTAAACCATTGTGTTATACACAGTGATTTTATTACCATGTCTTTGTAAAGCACTGTATTTTATGATAAAATGTTTATGATGATGCTACAAGTTCTGTGGCAAAACTAGTGAGAAATGAAAATTCTGTTCTGCTTTCAGCCTCTAAAAAAGCAACACAAAAATACCAGAAAAGTGCAATAAAACAGCATTTGGCTGTCATTTTCCTATCTGTGTCAGCTTTCTAATAGCAGTCACCGGTAGCTTCACATCCCACCTCACATCTCAATAAGCTACAGTTAAGCAGTAATGCGAACAGCACATCTGAGGTCATTGGCTGTCTTGATTGTGAAGCTGTGTCCTTTCATAACCTCTGCATTTAGAAGTAGCTGAGATTCCACTTTAAGAACTGGGTTGGAAACATATTAGACCACATACAGCTAGTTCTTTTTTGGCATTGGAAGTAATACCAGGAGGTAAATTGTTGGCTATTGATTTGTGAAGCAGTAATCTTTTTGGGGACAGTTTTGATTGAGATGGTCTGTGAAGCAGAAGCAACCATTAAAGGCTGAAAGAATCAGAGACACACTGCAAGAAAACAATAGCAAAGAGGACCTACCTGTGAGTCAAAACCTGCAGGGGTTAAAACATCCTTCTGGGGCAGGAATTAGCAGACCAAAGACTTAAATAACATACAACTCTTGCTCCACAAATTTTCATCTTCAAGTTTATTTTAAACATTTTTTTCAAACATTTTTCAACAAAGAATAGTGGGGTCAAGGCTGGCTAGTGGGGTCAAGGCTGGCTAGTGTGGTTCAGCAGGCCCCTGCTTGTTGAAGAAAACATTCTGGGGTCAAAATGCATCTTTATTCAAAGATATTAAAATTCAAAAGGTGTTCTGATAAACATTTTGTTCATCCTTGTAATGATATCAGCCAATCAGCACTGGTGGGATATTATTTTCACCTGACTCATTACTGTGGCAAAACTGCCCCACAAAAAAAAAATATTTGCAAGAAAAAGCATGTCATATGACGTGGGTGAGGGTTGGGAGTAATTTTATGATCTAGCTGTAAGCTAAAGGATAGATTGCTTCACGTTAATAAGCTTTCTTGGTTTATACACAATCTTGGTTTATACACAAAAAGCAAGGTATTTGTCCAGTTCCTGCTTTGGTACTATTGGATCTTTCTATAGCAAACACGATGGGACTGTACATTACAATAAAGACAGTTTAAGGAAAGCAGCATTAGGAACATTAGTGATGTTCATAATACCATCTGTCCAATATCAGTCAGTGCTTAATAGACAAAAATGTTTGACAATATATATGAGGTTGACTTTATGACTATATCATTGTTGAATGCTGATAGAGGAATATTGTCAATAACATTCAAATGTCAGCACGCCAACTTTGGTGCCAGGTTTCAACAATGAAGGTAAGAAAAATGGAGAAGATTTCAATGGTCAATATGTACGGATAATATGACAAATATGGTAAAACACAGCATGATCACAGCACATATTTTAAGAGGTGGGCTATGAGTTTATAAAGATTTCAGTAAAGGGCTTAGCTGAGATTGTCACAGGGACTGCATCTCAGTTTTTATCACAGTCCCTCCCCTCTCTCTCTTCTTTACATTCACCTTTATCTGATCTATTAAATTACCCATGCCGAAAATATAACTAAAGCTTCTCTCTGAAGGTCACTGAAGGTAGGCAGTGAAAGGACAATTAGCTACAAGTTCATTCCTTGATCTGACTGGCAGATTTGATCACGTTTGCCATGTCAGCCCTATGTACAGTCTATATATTCATGGTTTGCTGATGAAAGGTGTGCACACAGTTTGAACTTGTGCTGAGAGGAATTGAACATGATGATCTACGCAAGAGTTTCCTGTGTAGCTGGAATCATATTAAACAGATGCAGTTGGTAAAAAAAGAGCAAAATACTTCAAAGAGTCAAATATGGGGTTGCAAATCCCTCCAAAATAGGCAAACTCTGACATTAACATCCATATCTATGAATACATATCCTTAAATGTGTTTAATTTTAAGAAAATGTAGCATTTTTGTGTAGTAGATTACTGGATTATAAATGTTTAGGTTTATTACTGTCTGTCAAAAAATAATAGTATATGCAGTTTAGCACAAAACACTCATCTGTGTTGATTAGCATTTTACCACAAGCCTGAATAAATGATTGTGTTAAACCCCTGTTTATCCTAATTCTAAGACTGGCCTTTGAGAGAAAACATTTGCACATTTTGTTAGTACAGTGGATTAATGGTTCCTACATATTCAAATCATTATAAAGGCACACAAGCTAAAGCCTCGCATGTTCGGTGACATATTCTTATAACCTTATAAAATAAGCCATTATGGTTATGTTATGAAGGATTAATAATGCCTGGATCAGAATATCATAGTGATGTCAGAACTGGGTCTTTTAACCAGCTTGCAACTACTCAGAGCATAGCAATGCACTACAGAACTCTCAAAACACCTAAACACCCACAACACACTAACATTGCTATATATTTTCATTAGAAAATGAAAATAACATATAATGAAGACAACATGAACAATGTATTTTAGCTAGGGTAAAATAAACTTCAACCAATTGTTTTCTTTTAAAGTACAGGTAATTGAAATATACTTAAAATACAACTCTTCCTACATGTGCAGTTCTTGGCACACAATTAGTTAAAAAAAATTGACTCTAAACAAGAAACATACTCTAATCAAACTGTATATTATTTTTACTCTGAAATATCCACTCACCTACAAGCACAAAAGGATGTTTTTCACCAATCACACAAGCATATTATATTTTATATCAAGCAATTGTATATTTATAAGCTTAAGTTTCTAGACTGTAATGTGGTTTAAAAACAATTACCCCTGGAAGGCAACTGTCTAGCAGAGTTTAATCAAAAACACCTGAACCACTAATCAAGATCTTCAGGGTTACTTGACAATTACAGTGTTTGATTAGGGTTGAAAGTAAACTGCAGAACAGATTACAGTGTAATATACTGCCTACAACACAGGTCTTCAAAATATTTTCCACTGTAGAGATGTTTCCTTCAAAACTGGATAATGTGTATCAAATGTACAGATAGAGCACTGTCTTTTCATCTTTCTATTACTCTTCTTTTTCAGCAAAATTGTCAAACTGCATCCTTTTTAGAAATGCCTTTGTGAGCTACCTACTCAAGGGTGCTCTTAAAGAGATTATGTTCATCAGAGCTGGGCTCTTTAAATGTTTCTTAATTTTGATTTAAGCAGCACAACTGATTAGTTTTCCAGCTATACAAACAGCAAAATGTGATTCATCACAAATTACGGCCTGCAAAATTATAAACAGAGTGTTTGATTGATGAAAATACCACATACTTCCAAAGGGAATTTTAAAGATGTCTAATTCCTTATGTATTTTTGCTCAACAATTTAATTAAATGCCTTCAAATATCCTAGTTGGCTAAAAAGAAAAAAAAAAATTTTTTTTTTTTTTTTTTTTTTCCTATCTGCGTTTTTGCAGAGAAAAAGTAAATCCACCCACAGTGAGCCATTACACAGCACACATTCCCTTCCTCTACAAACCCCTAAACTTATATCAGACCTGATTTCACAGATATCTATAAACATATTTGATCTTCAGAAAGTCATTAATTCTTTATGAGTCAGTGACGAAATTCTAAAGTCGAGTATACAGTCTGCCCCTTCTGCTCATGAGCTCCCAGAATGTATAGATGGTTTTGCCATAGTAACAAAGGTTAACTAGAATTTGAATGTGGCAAAATTCAAAAGTCTTTCAAAAAGAAAGAGCCCATAGTGGCAGATAGCCCAATGCATAAAATTCCCACCTCCTGTTTAATGTTTACTTTTTGCCCTCAAGACTGTGCTGGTTTGAGAATAAGTTCTACAACTAGCTGCAGAGGATTATGGGCGTTATTCAGCATTCTGCTGTAAGGCTCATTTTGAATCACTACATTTTCAATTTGAAATTCAATCACATACAAAATAGAAATACACTAGGGATGTGATTATAAAAAGAAAAAAGATTCTGCAACATTAAAGATTTGGGAGAAATTCTTTGTTTTCAGAGGTTGAAGTGTTTCAGGGTTCAAGGTTTTTTGCCACTATAGTCTCACTTCAGTCTCTTGAGGTTCCTTCAGTAGCTCATCTTTCTATCCTGTGCATTGTGTTCTTGATGAAAGTGAAAGCCATGTATTTGTTTTTGATGCATTTTTCCATGTAAATAGGGTCAGAGAAGTGAATGCATTTTGTATTCCGAATTCTGTCATTAAACATTATGTAAATCAATTAAAAGAATAATTAAAACACTAGGAGGGTTTCATGAGTAACCTCGCATTAATAATTCAATTTCACAATGTTTTCACAATTATTATGTCGTCTTTCTAATTACATTAAAAAGGGAAAACCGTCCAGCTCTGTAATTATTAAAATCTCTTAGAAATGAAATATACAGTACATATCTGAGATAACCATACAGAAGAAATATTTCAACATAGCAACCTGGTTCCTAACAACACTTTACATAAATAAAAAAAGTATGCATTGACATTGTAATCAAACATATACCAGATTTGCAAAATTGCCAAGCCAGTACAGTACACTGTACTAAAACTGACAGACTGCATTTATCAAATGTGAGGTTAATAAGCCTTGAATTTCCCTGACCAGCTCTGTGATCTGATTTAGTTTAATACTAGGACAGAACTTTTTCATAAACATAAATACCATTATAGAAAGATACCATGCAGATAAAAGACAAATATATCATCTGATAGATTGATAGATGCCAATCTATAGCAACACAGCATCCCTGAGACAAGAAAGGACAAAAAATGTTCTAAACAAACAGACATGAGCAGAAAACACTTGCCACACTCATTCATCTGTGCAATATGAATAAACTTTTTCTGGCTCAAATCACAGATAGTCAAAATAAGGATTTGCAAACATCATGATTGACTGGCCTTTACCTTATGCTCCCTTATTTGCGTTACACTGTTCTTCCAAAGAACAGTCTATTGGGTAAAAAAGAGAATACATTTTACACATACCCTTGACTTCTCTGTTCCTGAGTCATTCACTCAGCAGTTCTCTGTCTGAAGGAAAGTGAAGCCGTGAGTGTGGCAGAGGTTACAGGAGTTTAACTGGTCGAGTCATTGCAGTTGACTGCTGTGTCTAGAGGGAACTGCAGGCAGCATTCAACAATGACGGGATTGTTTTCTCTACATGAGAGACAGACCTTGGAGAAAACAAGTTAAGCCTGAGAGGTCACAATAAGATTCTTGATAAAAGGACCTTGCCTAGAGGGAAAAACTGAAGGAATCTTCTTTACTTTTATATTTTGGCTTTTTAAGTACTTGTATTGTTTAGTACTTCTATTGTCCGATGTACTTCAGAGACAGTATCAATATCAGACAGTATCTGATTTAGTATCATTTATCATTAACAAAGTAATTAGAAGGTCAGACACAAAAGTCCGCTCTCTTTTGCTTCTTAACCTAACTTTGTGTTGTTGTTGTTATTTGTCCATGTGTACTTAATAATTACAAACACACCTTTATAATAATAATAATTCAGCGCTGGTCAATGGCATTTTAATGTATGTGCCAATGTTTTTTTTGTTAAATGCTTCAATTTTTTGACTATAGAATAATTTTAATAATAATTTTGCAACTCATGTACATATTAAAATTTATTTGCTGCATGTGTATTATGCCTACACATTGCCATATTTTTAAAAGTAGATGCTCCAAATAATGATACGTAATGGTACTGTAGGTGATTTACTCACATCTTCTGTGATCAACTGAATAAATTGCTCTTCTTATCTAGGTGTTAATATACTGAAAAGCTGATTACCTACTACTGATTGCAGGATTTAATTACTACAATTAATCGTTCATGTCATAGTTCATGTTAATTTAAGCATTTACCAATACATTTTTCAAATCAAAAGTTATAAATGTTAACATTAGTTAATGCACAATGAACTAACATAAACAGCTGTGTAAACAAATGATAAAAACTATATTGCTCATTTTAATGCTTATGGTAATGTTTGCTAATGCATTTACCATTAACAAATAAAACCTTATTATAAGGTGTAACCAATTAATGTATTTTGGACACTTCTGGATTTTGCCAAGTAAGAGTAATGTTGCTGGCTCAATATTATTGACCTTGGGACAACATTCCAATACACAAATAAGAACTAAGGAATAAGCTTACAGTTACTATGAAGTTTAGGCATATAACCAGGGTTAGGTGCTTCTACATCAAACCATGTTGACCCATGAAAATCTCTGATTTGGCAATAGCAGGTTGAGCTAATATAATACAATTTCTATACACTTCATATGACGATTAGTGTTTGAGTGTAACATTTGCTCAATCCATATGTTTTATGGCCTAAACAACCAGATGCATTTATATATGACTGCATCTTGTAGGTCTCTCCATCTCCTTTAAATGATCAAATTGCTGTCCATCATGAAAGCATCTTGTAAGGCATTTATACTTGGTCCTTAGATAATCAAATAGCTACAGCATATGATCAGAAAGCATAAATACTTATATAAGGAAGTGTATACTTCCTTATTTATGAAATAAAAGTCTTGTCCACTTTAGATCTAAAGTCTGACTAATCTAATAATGTAAGTACATTTGAATATATACCTTTTTGCTTTAACTTCAAATACATTACATAAATGTAATGAAACACAGTTCGAGAAAACATGTCAAAAATATAATCCAATTTAAAGTGCCAACAATCCCTCTGTATTCTGTCCAAAAGCTGTTCTACAAACCAGAATATTCCTGTCACCAAGGTTACCATATCCTGTGCAACAGAAAGTCTATTTTGTCCATCCACTCATTTTGTAAATCACTGTAAGAGTTGTGATCTAAAATCAATAGCCCTGTCCACCTTGCATGGCAAGAAACACTTCCGCTTAAATGGCTTGAGGTCTCGCTGTTTATGTGAAATAAATGTAATGTAACTGGAGGCTGTGATCAATTCTGTGGCCTTCCACATTTATTGAGCTAAAAGTCTCCCAAAACCACTCCTCTATTTAGGTCATGGTTCTGTGCTTTGTGTTTGAGTCCCATGAGCTTCAATAAATAACCCATACCCTTTAATAATAGATTGGTTTAGGAACTCTCAGACAAATAATGAAGAGGCTCCTGCAGCTCAGCATGTAGGCAATTGAGCTGGCAATGCCAAGGTCATTCTTAAGGGATCACACACACTGATAATTAAATAACATAAATGTTGTATATATACACCATTGCTTTAGCTAAAGAGTTACTTTAGATAAAAGCATCTGCAAAATCCACTACAGGAAACAGTAGAGAAATGTAAGAGAGAGAATATAAATAAGCTAGGGAAGTGTTGAAACATTGCTGGTTGCTCCAGTGTCACTAGCTTTGTACATTTTTAATGAGACCAGGAGCTTTTTCATACCACTACACCTTGTATCTCCATAAATCAGTTTTTATTTTTGTTGAAAAATTTTAAAACTCCAGAACATTTCTGATTATGCCATCAGCTTTTCATGCAAATGAAATAAACCCTTAGTTTGAGCATTGTGTAGTCGGCCAACATTTACCACAATCAAATTGATGTCAATACCTAGCTAGTATTTCAAACTTCAACATGGCTGATAGTTTGTCATGTTTATGTAACACTATTGTGTGCCATGAGAGCAACTCTGAGTCTGTAAAGACTGTCTTAGTTCTGCAAACATCAGGCATACAAATTATGTACAAATGTTTATCCAGAATATGCAGCACAATATGTATATTACAACAGTAAATCAAATCAAATAGTCACAGATTTTCTAAAGTTTGCTTTTTTATGTTGTTTGAATTTGTAGACCAATAAAATTCATTCCTGTTTTCAGTTGCATTGCTATTATGTACATCTGCTTTTATCTGTTGATGCAAACTTAAATAATATTTCTTCGTTGTGTAAAAATCAAATACATCTTGATACTCAAGACGTGTTGGTAAAATCTGTTTGTCAGGGATGTCTGAATTAAACAACATTTAAACATTGTTTTTCCAATCTCTTGTGGTCTTCCTGGTCTTAGAAATGACCTGTTATTGAGCCTGTTAAGGAGCCTGTTAACCTGGTCTCTTTGGCCAGATTACCAGACTCACATAGAAGATGATGGAACTCAGTGAGCAATGCAGTAAATGAATCACATAAGAGATCAAATGTAAGCCTCAGAAAATCGATGGAGATCAAAGAAAATACATTCGTTTAAATTTTGCTCTCAAGTTCTGAGTTCAGCTTACCTCTTTTTTTAAACTACAGACTTTTTTTAAACTACAGCTCCGCTTTGGAGAGATTTGATCAAAAGATTAAGCACTGCATATGTTCACAGCCAATAAACTCAGATGGAGAAAATCAGATGGAGAATAAGCATATTTATACCTGACTGCAGCAGCAGCACAGAACAACAAGTCTTTAGCCCCTGTGTACATGGAGATATATACATGCTAATGAGCATGTTATATTTACCCTCACCGGTTGTGATTACCTTACAATTGTCAAGGCATTTTATCAGGAAGTTCTGTGCACACAGAGCAGGTCTTTGGTGGTTGCATCACATCCTGCGACCCAAGTGCAATGTTTTAAAAATGTTGTCAAGTTCAGCAATTCATCTTTTAAAAACCATGACTCAAAACCCCTTCGATTCACTTCTGTGGTGCTCTATCCAGCTTTTGCAACCAAAAAAAATTATTTAGGTTAAGGGTATGGGGCAAGTTTTATTGACTTAAAACTCAATAGATAATTACTCCTAAAAACCTCTTCTGTTTTGGAGAATATGCAACTCACTTGTAGTGCAACCCAAAGGACGTTTTAATGCAAAAATATAATATATATTTGCAAAAATGTTGCCAGTCATGTTTAATCTGTGTTTTTAATTCCAGTAAAGAGTGCTATTTAAATCATGAATGATTTTTACTCATTACTGGGTGCTTTCAAAAAGTGTGCTTTAGCCAGGCATGTTGCAGAGTTGGTCTTTTAAAACAGATCAAATCTGTTGTAATCAAATCCAAATAACAAATCAGGTTCCTTTTAATTTCTACACTTGTATTGAATTTAAATTGGTATGCAGGATGCAAAAGCAAATCTAATATGCAAGTGATATTCATCCATTCATGAATATTTATTACCTGGATGTGAGCTTTGATGTGAACACCAAGCTATTGTTTGACTTATATAGGACACAAGTGAACACCAAGCTATTGTTTGACATATATAGGACACAAGTTATACAGACTTTCATGGAGACACTAAGCTGTGTAAAGTCAGTTACATCAAGATTTTTTTGTGTGTGTTCCATAGAATATAACAGTTATAGATAGTCATATGTTATAGATATCCAGTTGGCAATGACATTAGACTTTAGTAAATTGACAATTTTATTATTTTTGGGTAACTGTGAATTGTATAAAAATCTAAGACCTGCATACATGCCTACTAGACATATGTTTTTAAAAAAGGGACAGCAAAACTAATTTATAATTTGTCATGAAAATAGTTTGTCCGTGATACAGAATTATTCATATATATGTCACAGTAAAACATGACAACTGCGTTAATTCTTATGCATTTTGTATGCATCTTATGCATCCTCATCTTCAATAGGAGAGGGTTCGTAGCAAATCTCTGACCCTTTTTGTCATCAATACTCCTTTCTGACAGAGACCTGACTCCACCTCTCCAAGTGGAAACACAAGTCTACCGTTTCACACTCACGTCTGCTGGCGCATCTGATAATACACGGACGAGCGCGAGTGCACCGATTGGAAAACAGCTAATCCTTATCCGAGATACAAAGGTGAGGCATTTTCTCATGTAGCACATATTTCCTTACATGTATTATTTTATCCATTCCTTAGGAGAACTTCTTAAGAAATATATTGAGTATAATCAAAGTGAGTATAATACAAAGGTAAATAATCAAAATTAAAGACACAGCGTCAAGATTTAATATGTAAGGAATCGTACATTTTAACAGACATTTGACCAGTACAGTATGTATAGCAATTAATTTATATTTTGATACTATATAATATAGTATTAAGACATGAATAAAACATTTGGCGTTTAGACAGCTGGGAGATTGACAATAAAAGTTTGCATTTGTGCGGTATTCAATGGTTGTCTCCTTACAAAAGGTGAGGCTGATAGCTGCGTTTATGAATTGTTCATTAATTCTGCAATTTTAGGATAACATGTCATAAGAGTACAGTCGGTCCGTTTCTATAACTGCTTTATTGATGAATCCTTCCTAGTTAAGCTTTGAACAGAGTTAACTGTGTGTGAGTGTATGTGTGGGATCGTGGGGATCGTGATGCGCAGGTAAGAGCTCTTGCATCGCTCATCTAAGTAGCTAAAACTGCGCATGATGTTCTTAATGATTTAATTCCTCTACAGTAAAGTTTTTGACCGTTTGAATGGGAGCATGGCTGATAATAAAGCTGTACACCTGGCAAGACACAGATCGCTGATTCCCTCCCTGGTTTCACTTAATTCTTTTGTAAGCTGCTGGCTTGATGTGAAGTGATCAATAACAATGCCAGAATAGCGACAACTGCATTGCCTGGCTTGGAAACATTATTTCTTGCTGTTATAAGAAGCCTGTTTATTGTTTTAAGTCATGACTGCATACAGGTATCACACAATGTGCATCCTTTCAATAAAAAAATAATGCTTATTTACCTTTTCAGTCAGAGCTGAAAACATTGTGGAGTCACTATGTGTTCTGATTCATATTTCATCCACTGCATGCATTATTAGCAGTAAAAGTGTTTAAGTGGGGTCCCCGAAGTGTGGATGGAAGCCATTGGATCCGGCTATTTGATTTACAACACTGGTTAAGTAAACAAAGTAATTCTTGTTTTTCATCTTCCTCCTTGAAGCTCTAATTCATAACAAGTAGAATAGTTTATAAAAACTGATATTCTGTGTCTGAATGTGCCCAGCTAGACAAAAGATGTGAACCGCTCTGAGAAGGAGTTTTTTGGCACGAGATCAATTAATCAATCATATTTGCATTTAAAGGGAAACCAAAGGAAGGTTTTGAGGAAAGAACTCGCTACATGGTGTTATATATTTTACTATTAGTCACAGTTTTATAGATATGTGAGTGAGATATTTCATCAGTTCTCTGTGAAATGCACCTGACGTCTGAAAACGTGGATGAATCCAACCAATTTTCACTTGAGAGCTCAGAGGGTGCAGCTATGGGCAGCGATGTCATCCTTTGTTTGATTGGAAGCTTGTTGTGGTTTACAGGTGCTTGGCCAGACACTGACAGTCACTGTTCTTTCTGATCATGCAGTTTTACACAGTGTACAGTTTTTCTAGCGTCAGTTGTTATTTTGAGCTCAAGATCAAATGCAGCAGCAGCAATTACATGAATTTATTTTGTGGGAGACACATATGGTCTCTAATACAACTTGAGCCTAATTTGAACATGACTTCTGAAATTGGTTTCTAGTGGGTGTTCACAAAAGATGTGTTTAAACAGAAGTACAGAAAACAACAAAAGGAAAGGGATCTTAAGATACATTTTAGAGGCTGAACTATTTTTAATAAAGTGGCACATTTGTTGAAAGATGTCCGTCTGCATGTGTAAGTAAACGTCAGTTAAATGAAATGAATTCCAAAAAGAATGAATTTGTATAATAAGAAAAACATTGCTCAGAGCAGACAATCTGACGATCTTGCACAATCTGATGATCTTATCACATATAAATATAATGTAATGTTTATGATTATTATTATGATAATAATGGAAAAACTGAGTCATATTGGAAGAATTGGCTAAACAAACTATTTGCTTTCACAGTCTTGTGTAGATTTATGTCCAAATACAGAAACTTGTTTTTGTTCACTTGTTGTGCGTTTGTGTGTTTTTATGGATCATTTTATGGTTTAGTTTTTATAGATTTCAGTTATATTTTTTAGATCTGCACAACCTGTTGAAAATATTATATGATAAGCCACAGGGGCACTTCTTCTGTTTGTGCACCTGAACTCTTGGTTCTAACATGTGCTTTTAAGGACATCTCAACAGTTCCATTAGTCTGTTTCTACCTGCTGAGTATAATGGGAGCCCCCACAGGGACGGGACGCAAGCAGTCAGTGTGGTATAAGAAAACTCAACAACAATGCTGCATCCCATACCTGTAACACAAAGACTGACTGTCCATTAACACTAAAGACTGTACTAAATACTGTAGTCATGGTGTAATTCAAAAGCAAAAAGCATTTCAGGTATCTGCTCCATAAATTATGTGGGAGACCAGATTCACACTTTTACTTTAGTGAATCTTCTCAGCTTTGTTTATTTTGCAAGCCTATTTCTGTAGGAACTTATAGTTCTGGCTATAAAAAAACTATTGAACATTTTCACCATTATTGCCTGTGAAAAAATAATACAGTTCATCAAATACATTTTGTGCACATTGTTCCACCCAATAGTAGAGCATTTTGTCACACTATGTGGGGTAATTTTTCACAATGCAAACTGCTATTAAACAGCTTATTAGATGCTTTTCAAACCAAATTATAGTAAAACAGTGGAACAAACAATATATGGAACAGCAAAAAGTTAAAAGGCATGTACATAAATATTATATATATAAATATAATTGCATAGGACAAACAAATATTCATATATATATATATATTTTTTTATATATATATATATATATATATATTTATATATATATATATATATATATATATATATTTATAGCATTCAACTAATAATGAAAACAATGAAAAATACCATTGTGCAATTACCAAACAGCAGTACCAAAAAAATGAACACTGGAGTCTCTAATATATACCAAAAACATATTCTTATTTGAACCCACATGATGCTATAGAGAAAATACACATTTAAGTCATTGAAAGTTTTAACAGAAATTTTTATAATAATTTAATAGTTATTGAGATATAGCCCTTGTGACAGACAACTTTCCCGTGTGACAAAAAACCATCCAATCAAGAGTAAGGATTTGTTCTGTTAGTCATCTCTGTTTTTTAACACCCTGAGACCAATTAACGAATTACATCCAAAATGTGCATTACATAGAGCTAATGTTATGAGCTAATTTAATGATTCTTGTCTCAGTCAACTAAACCCATTTACTTATTAACCTCAATCTACTCATTTAGCCCATCTTATAAGGAACTTATGAGTTCAGAACCAGCTCAACACAGCATCATAAGCTCAACGATTGTTGTGAGTTTGAGACAAAATCTTTCTCCCCAGCCAATGGAAAATGGGGGAATTTTTTGTGTATGCCTTTCTTTTTGTTGATGCTAATAGTGCAGAAATTAAACGCCACAAAAAAACCTTTCTACATACTCTTGAACTTCTTTTCAAATGTGATAATACATTCCACACAAAAGCCCTGATTGACAAGATTAACATTTGAACCACAAATGAGTCAGACTCTCTTTGCTGTTACCTTGCAAGAAACATGACAACTCGGTGATGAACAATTGGACGTAAAAGCAAAAAACAGAAAAGATCTTTGTTTTGCAGCAGGTTGTTAAAGAAAACACAAAAGAGCATTTATCCTTAATCTTTGAGCCATTTACTCACTTAATTATGGGCCGCTATAGTGAATGCGGCTCATTTGCATTTCAACACCAAATATCACATGAAACAGGCCCATGTGTGACTGTGGCATCCCTCACCCGGAAAGCTCAAACATTATGCCGGCTTTCATTACTCTCCTTAGGAGTTCTCTTTACTGCTGTGCAAATTGACAGCACATGTATTGAGAGGACAAAAAATATTAAGTCCTGCTGATTAGTTTGTGCCAGTTACATTCTACAGAAACCAGCCTCTGGAAGTAAATCTAGGCTTTAATTAAGGGCTTATTGACATAAACTGGCACATCTGTGATGTTCAGTTTGGTATTGAGAAAAGGATGCATCTATTCAAGTTTTTTGGCATGTATAAAGTTATGGGGAAAATAAATTGAGTTTGTACTCATTAAAGTTCAAAAAGTTCATTTTATGAGGCAGTCTAACTTTCATGACGATTTAACACCTTGATGGTGCTAACTGCACATTTGGCATAGGTTGACACCACACGCCTACAAGACATGCTCAGATATTTCAATCCATCTGCTACTGATTGGCAAATTCAGCGAAAGAGATTTTTTGGTTATAAGACAAGATGACCACAGATCATCAAAGTGTAAGAATTATTATAGTATACGGTACTGTAAAAAGTTCACTTTGTGACAAAAATATATGAAATGAAGATGTCTGCAATAGCATCATGAATTGTATGAATTTTAAACTATTATAATAAAAAACAAGTAGTAAATCAATTTACCAACATTTCAATAAACTAACATTTCACAAAACACCAATGTGATTAAAGCACCAAATCCTTCAGGTACACTTGCAAAGCAGTTGCCAAGGTATTTGGCACATGCTGCAGTTCTTTCGTTAATTTAGAGTTGCTTCTGTCTGTTCATATTTCCCAGACTGACTCGCTGATGTTGAGAATCAGGGCTCACTGGAGGCCAAACATCTGTTAAAGGACTCTCTGCTTTATCACTGAAAATAACTCTTTCTGAAAAAAAATAAGTGTCTAATCTACTGTCTGAATTATAGTGTTTGATGAAGTGCATTCTGTCTAAATAGTCATATTTAATTTCACCTGCAAGTTTGAAGGTTGATATTGCATGACAGGATTTTAGAGACTGCGCTCTGAAAAGAAATATTCATCTTCAATGATTTGGTCTAACTGTGAAATTTCAGCTAAGATGTCATGTTAAAATATTTATCAAGTGTATGAGGTTTCCATGGAGAAACATAAATCAACAACAGTGGGGGACATAAGTGAGTGGTGCAAGAAAAGAACAAAAACAGATGGCATGTCTTCTATTGAAAAGGAGCAGTTTGCTATCAGCAAAGGCAAGAATGAGGTGCATAAAGCTGTCTTGTCAATCAAGAGAAAGCTGAACATGACAATTACCTCACAACCTTAACAGTCTGACTTGCCAAAGCAAAGCTGCCATTTACGTTCAAAGAAATTACAAGTAAAATTGACCCAAATCTTCTGCTTTCAGGAATAAATAACCCACTTTAGGTTCCCACTTCTATTCTGTTGAAAACATCATTTTTATATGTCCATCATAAAAATAGCATTTTATCAAAAGTGTTACATTGACACAGTGATGACCTTTAAAAGTTACCAAAATATTAATGTTTCTAAAACCAGTTCCTCTTCTCTTTCCTTTTTAATATCCCACAGACCCCCACTCTTCAAGTTTTAGGTCTCTCAAAGTACAATTTCAGTTGAAAGGATGGACAGCAGTGGCAATGAATGTCTTGGCTCTCCCATGTCCTCTTGTTGCCTGGAAAATGCTACTGTGGAAAATTCCAGCATGGGTCAAATCTACGAAGTAGTGCTACAGTCAACCAACACAACTAAGCGCAATCCACAGTTTGTCGGCGTGGAGCTCCTTCAGTCCTTTAAATCTCTAATCATACCCTGCTATGCTCTCGTGGTGTTGGTTGGAGTATTCGGTAACTATCTGTTACTGTACGTCATCTGTCACACAAAAAAGATGCACAATGTCACCAATTTCTTTATCGGCAACCTGGCATTTTCCGACATGCTGATGTGTGCCACCTGCGTGCCGTTCACACTGGCATATGCCTTTAATCCTCAAGGTTGGGTGTTTGGAAGATTCATGTGCTACCTGGTGTTTCTCATTCAACCCGTGACAGTGTATGTGTCGGTATTCACACTGACTGCTATTGGGGTGGACAGGTGAGTTATGTGTGTGTGTGTGTGTTTTATAGTTGGATCAGAACATTGAAAGGCTATGTATACTGCTACAGAATTTGTTGTTCATATATAATGGTATTGCATTGCATATTACACAGAAAATCGGTGGTGTGTAGGATAACAGGTACATTAAGAAACCTTTCTCCTAAATTGAGATGGTTAAGTAAACTGTCATCTATATATGCTCTATTGGTTCATCCACTGTGCTTTTACTAGCTAAAAAATCTACATAAATAATGTCTTTTGAAAGCCCATGATATTATCATTGGGGCTTTAGATGATGAACCATTCAACCAGTCTGGACAGGAGGTAAGGAAATGTGTGCCCATTGCAGAGCAAGCACATGGCACCCGTACTGCATCAAAATTATGTCTTTTCATACAGAACATTTCAAGGCTTCTAACAAGTTCAGTTTGTCTTCAGACAAACAAAATGGATTGCATTTGTTGGTCTGTTTTTGAGATCCATTTTAAAGATGGTAGAGATTACAGCATGTTCTGTCTTCTCTGAAATGACCTGAAAAATAACCCAGGTAATTGCAGCCCCATGCAAATAACAAAAGCTTTTTTACCAGCCCCTGCCAGTAAATCTGCGTTTAAGCTCTTTAACTATTGTTGTTTGTTGTGTTCTTCAAATATCTGATGTGGATGTCAGTTAATGTGAAGATAAAAGATTCAAAACTTCTGAACAAAGTCAAAACAAAGATTCAAAACAAAAGTCTGAGACAATTCTGTTGTATTTTGCTAGGAATTTGAAGAAATTTGATGATGATCTAATGATCCTAGATATATGCTCATGGATAATCTTACCTGCATAATTCAGTAGGACAGCCAAGTACAGCCATTTTGACATACAGTACTGTGCAAAAGTCTTAGGCGCATTAGTATTTTCACACCCAAAAATGGTTTTAAGCAAGTTATTTATGTTTTGTTGTAGTGTTAATAGGAATTATAAGTTTACATTTCCAAACATTTTTTTGCCATCAATTGTAATAATCCAGTGAGATTTTTGAATGCACTGACAACAGCCAGTGCTCCACAGAGAGATCTGATCTCAGAATCATTGAGTCTGTCTGTGATTACATTATGAACAAACAGAAAAAACTCACAGGCAGACTCGATGACTGTGAGATCAGATCTCTCTGTGGAGAGATCTGTTGTCAGTCTCCTCCTGTTGTCAGTCTCCTTGTGCATACAAAAATCTCACTGGATTATTACAGTTAATGGCAAAAAGAATGTTTGGAAATGTAATCTTAAAATTCCTACTGAAACTACAACAAAAGATATAAATAACTTGCTTAAAAACATTTTTGAGTATGAAAATACTAATGTGCCTAAGACTTTTTTGCACAGTACTGTAAGTCAGTTAGATTTAAGAGTGAGATTTAAGATACAGATTTAAGAATAAGCATAGCATTTGTGGGGCCCCTTAATTATTACCTTAAACTGTCCTTTAAATTATAGATACTATGCTACAGTTCATCCTCTGAAGAAGCGCATCTCAGTTCTGGCCTGCACGTACCTTCTGTCTGGAATCTGGATTCTCTCATGTGGTCTGGTAGCTCCAGCAGTGGCCCATACCTACCACGTTGAGTTCAAAGATGAAGGCTTCACCATCTGCGAGGAGTTCTGGATGGGTCAGGAGAGAGAGCGACTAGCCTATGCGTACAGCACCCTCTTCATCACCTACGTTCTTCCACTCTCTGCCCTCTGCATTTCTTATTTGTGCATTTCTGTGAAGCTTCGCAACTGCGTGGTGCCAGGTCATCGTACCCAGAGCCAAGCGGAAGCCCAGCGTGCCCGTAAACGGAAGACGTTTCGTCTGGTGACATTGGTTGTTGCAGCATTCGGGATTTGCTGGCTGCCGATAAGTGTTTTTAATGTTCTTCGAGATATTGATATTGACCTGATTGACAAACGCTATTTCCTGTTGATCCAGCTGTTATGTCACTGGTGTGGAATGAGCTCCTCTTGTTGTAACCCCTTCTTGTACGCGTGGCTGCACGATCGTTTTAGGGCGGAGTTGCGAAAGATGTTTACCTGCCATCGACGAATCGGCATTGGAATACCAGCTAACAACTGTGCTATAGCTAGTGTGGTTCTCTGACAGTGAAAAAGTCAAGAAGAATTACTTCAAAGGCCATGGTAACCAAAGAGACTAGCAGGTCGCAAAAGGTCACATTAGTCCTAGCTGATTCCCGGTTGGCCCTGAACTTATTAATTCTCCATATTCATTATGTTGCAGATAAACACAAACAAATTCTATATCTTAAATTTAAAGTCAATCCTGTCAATAATATTCAGAAAAACGAGGTTGGATTATACCTACAGTTTCTATGATTTAGATATGGATTACAAAGGAAGTGCTTTTTCTTGGAAACTATCCTAGATGTCTGCATCTGTAAAGGGTCCCAGAAGACAGAGTGGCAAAAAGAAACACTGAACTTTTGATATACAGCACACACAAAAGTACTTTTCAAAAGTGACACTTTAGCTTTTGAGATTAAAGCAAGGATTATGTAAACGTCTGTTGTGTTTGAAAAAGAGTGAAAAAAGCAGACAAGAGAAAGTACATTTTGAGAAATAGGTAATTATAGCCATATAATTTTGTTATAATCTGTGTAACATGCAATGTTGCGCCAGTTAACAACTGTGTGTGAACTTGTGGTTCTGCTTTATATTGAGACGCTTATATACTAACATCACTTGTTATAGCACCATCACTATATCAGGTTGAATTATGTGAAAAGTCTGGGATTATTGTGTTAATTGGTCAGTTTTTCACAATGGAGTGATTATTGGAAGATAAATGAAGAACTTGGACAAGAGAACCAGTCAACGTTTCAAAATATAATTAAAATGTAATTGCATAGCAACATGCTATAGGACTACTATAGGACTACTACTTAGGACCCAAGGGAACCACAAAGCAATGCAGTGGCAACCATCCACGCTAACATTGCGACAAGGAGTTTTACACAGGCAAGCATCACTCATATTTTAATGTTACTGTCATTTACTGTTACTTGCATATTTACTGTTATACTAGTCGAAAGGGTTTCCTCCATAAACACACTTATTCAAACAGAGTCTGTTGCAAAACAGTAGATAAAGACTTTGTGGAGGTAAACCGATGAAAAGATAAAGAGGCCACAGTAAATAACCCTATGACAGTGTTGGGACATGTTAATGGATTTGCCTGAAAATGATAATGAGGCAACAAAAGACAAACCAATGAAAAAGTCAAAGTGATACCATGGCGTCCAGTTCAGTACATCATTTATGTATCTCCTTTTCTAAAAAAGAGGTGATATTATTTTCAATGGTCTGCCATCCTAGTACATCAAAGACTACAAACTATGTGAGCAAAGCTTCAATAATAAGACCAGTGATTCACAGGGTAGATGACAGGAAAGATGTGGAAGAAAACAAGCAGCATCTAACAGATGAATAAGTGATACATATGCAGCTTACACACCCATAAGATCTTCAGGTTCTGACAGGGTTCAAGACCGACAGACCGAGTCACATAAGCCCACCCACATCTCTATAATGTTCTAATGCTGAGATATATATATTCATTTCATTACATGATTGCTAGAGTACTGTAAATGGTTGCTATGGCAGTTAACAGGGTAAAATGAATAGACTGGATGTGTGTCTGAATCAAAAGAGCCAGCTCCCATGTCTCTATGATGTTCTGGTGCTGAGATACGTTATGCTGCAATGCGGTTGCTAGGGTATGGCTAGACAGTTTACGTGGTGATAATTAAAAACTACTTGTCTCTGTCAGAAGAAGCCACCCACTTGTCTCTACAATGTTCTGGTGTCCCCTATCTTTTTCAATGGAAGTCATCTTTTTCAACGGAAGTCACTGTGGTTTCAATGGAAGTCATCTTTTTCAATGGAAGTCACTGTGGTTGCTAGGGTACTCTAACTGGTTGCAAGGGCAGAGCTATGAAGATAAAACAGATGTCAGCATTTGTCGCCGCTTACTAAGCCAAGCAATATGAGCCCACCTCCAGGTCATTATGACATTCTGATTCAGCGTTATGGTTTCACAAGATCTCCCCAATGTTGTTTATGGAATTTTCACCCACCCTTTTGTATGGCCTAAAAAATCATACACCAGTCGCTTATAAGTCATAGCACTCTTCTCAATAAGCCACACTATTTGAATTCATTGGTCTACGACAGTCGGTGCGGGACAAGTTACCAACCAAAATTTGTACAGAAGAAAAAGAAGAGAGATTGTGAGATTGTTATAGTGTTCTTCGTCTTTGGCAAACACCACTAATAACTTTAAAGCAAACAACAGTATGTTGTTTTCTCAAGCCAACATCATTACCTCGTTTCAAGATGATAATTACCCCACTTTTAGAGGTTTTCAGAGGTTAGAAGCTTTTTTTTTTTGTAACTTTTAAACATTCAGCAAGACAGCTTAATTAGCTTTACACGTTTTGCTAGTTGTGTTGTGGGTGGGATCAGGCTTAAGATTCATGAATGTAAATGCCAATTATTATTAAAAATGATTGTTTCAGTATACTGTGCACATTTAATGACTGAAATGTCACTGTCAGTTTTTGACAAGACGCCATCATAGGCTGCCTAACTGTAATACACCATACATTATTGTGGCGCACATTACTCTAGCGTACTGCCATCTAGTGGACTGATTTGCGCATTACATTATCAGGTTATCATGTTTACCATTTATGTGCATCTTTCCATCTTTATTTTTATGTGCATATTAGCTTTAATAGACACAAGTTGTAGGTAACGTGTTACCAAAGCTATTATTAACACTCTTAAATGTTTTCTGTTAATTTCTGTTCTGTTTCACAGTAATTTTACATTTAGTTTGTTATTTTTGTTTTATGAATTGTTCAGTTTTTTAACTGTTTAACTGTACAGTTTGAAATTTGTTGAACACATTTTTTGTCCTGAAACAACACCCTAACCCATAACCCAAACCTCAGTCATACATGTCCCCTAAAATAAGAGGGAAATATTAGGTAGATAAGAATGGTATACAAGCCCCTAACTCAGTCCTAAAACCTAAAAGTCATTAAGTTTAACTCAAAACCTAATCCTATAATCTGATTGGTTGCTCCAGCCCAGCCCAATAATGTTGTTACAGGAACACATCCTTCTTGAAATCTCTGTACCAGGACAATAATGCAAATTTTCAGTAACATTTTTTAGTAACATTTCAGTTAACAGTACAGGCCTATACTGAAATTTCCTTTCAAAAATAGGTAAGAAATGTTGTGATCACAAAAACACCATGTAATTCTTTTTAATAGAAATGTCATGAACCTTTCTATTTTAATGCATATGAACTACAAATTTAAAATGAATAGCATTACCAAATGTTTCAGATCTTTTCTGCATAATCTACAACACAAATATGTAAGTTAAGATATGCGTTTTATTTAGTTGATCAAGGCATAATCATATTTTTGATGTATTTTTGTGTTGTCTCAGTGCATGTTTTCAGGTTTATTAATGTATAATATTAAATGAATTAAAACAAGGCACAGGTCTACAAAATAAATCATCACATGTGCTTATCATCTTGAATTATTTAAAGGCTTATAATTTTAAACCAGACATTAAGGAGTGTTTGGACAATGTTATGTAGAGCCTGTTAACAATCAACATGATAGTGAAGAAAGTTTGATGACCTCGTTTAAAGTACTTGACAACTAATGAATGAGTAACACTGGCAGCTCTTAGTTATTACTGTTAAAATGAACATCAATATATTACAACACAGACAACCAATACAGTTTTAAAACAACACAATCAAATCCAAATTAATGATGACTACATAACATATGGTTTTCTCCCCTGTACAGGTGCAAATGACATGATTAGTAAGCAAATCAGAATAAAATTAATACAGGAATAAATAAGGATGGATGTACAAGTTCATTTTGGTACTGGATTGCTGCAGATCAAGACATTGTTTTTGTTTAAATCATAGATTTTTTTGGTTCCTCAACATATAAGCTCTCTCTCAACACATCCTGTAAATTAGCTACATATGTCTTCATATAGCTACATATAGGTTAGAAATATTGCAAAAGATCCCAAATTATAGCAAATTCAGAGAACTAAAATTTTGCAAACACAGTTATTTCTTGTTCATTAAAGAACTGTAGTATGTCATGGTATTACATAGAACCCCCACAAACACTCATTAATCCCGGGTCAATATCACCATAATATAAATACAAACATGCTGTTTAGCATGTAGCATAATTAGTTTTTTAATTTGTATTTAGAATTTGACTGATTTAACTGCTCACCGACAGTTCTGCAGGGAATTCAATTCTGATTTGTGAAATTTAAACTTCAAAATGAGCAAAAATCCAAACTTAGGGCAATATTGACCAGGGCAATGAAAAATCCAGCATTAGAGCAAAGGCATCGGTATAAACAAGTATGCATACAATATATGGGCAACAAAATACAAGGCTAGATTAAGACATTTCCACAAAAGTAACTGTACAGTACATTAGACATATTTCAGATAATCACTTCCATATAAAAACAACAATCCTTCATAAATAAATAACTTAATTCAAGTTAAAAGTGTAGTCTAAATGTATAGCATTGCCCCAGCAACAGTAAAAGGCTTATTCCCTGCCCTTGATTTGACCTTGAGTCTCAAGTCCATTAGCAGTCATTATCTAAACTAAAGTTATGTCAGGCAGAAGGTACAAGGTCTTCAAATACAAGCTAAAACGCTCCAATGAATGATGTACTAAGAAGCCTTCTCTTTGCCTAAAGCATAATGTTTAGCTCCAACCAGCTTCAGCACACCTGCCTGGAAGTGTCTAGTAATCCTGAAAACCTTGATTAGCTGGATCAGGTGTGTATAATTAGAGTTGAAGCTAAACTCTGTAGGACACTGGCCCTCCAGGAGCTGAGTTTGACACCCCTGGCTTAAAGGGATAGATGACTGTGCACAGCAAAACTAAATTGAATCAATAAATAGACTGTCTTTGTTGTTGGGAAGAAAGCTTATATCATGCTTCTATCATAAAAACAATAATACCTTATTATTCAGCTGTGAAAAGCAAACCCTTGATTACTGCTTCTTTCTGCCATTTACAGTTGGACCTGATGTTAATTTGTCTTTAGATATTAATGGTTAAATTAAAATGTGCATGTATGCATTGAATACTCAAATAAAAAAGCTTATGAGATGTAAGTTACATTCTAACTGAAATCCAAAATCCTGGCTACATCAGCCACATCCCACAACATTAAAGTGTCTCAGTGTTATGATCTGGTCACGGTAGAGTCAGATGCTAGAATCAAACCCTAACAATGAAGTGAAAGCAGGATGCTCGGTTTCTCCTCCATGACACGGACCAGCAGGTTATCAATATAATCCTCCAGCTCATGGATCTGGATGTCTTTCTTGGACAGCTTCTCCTGTTGCTTTACCACCAGTGTGATCAACTCCTGGGTGAGCTGAGTATATGGAGCACTCTCTCCCATCTGGATGTACAAGGACATGTGACATCATGGAAAAAATAAACCAAATAGTCAATTAAAACACATTTAAACACAATGGTCACAAAAAACTAAAAACATGACAAATACTTATGACCTTCAAAAATCGTTTGATCTAAAAGGCTTATTCTTAAAAGACTGAAATTATTTTTTGTCCTATAACATTAAGGTTTAAAAGGTTTAAAAATACACCAACTATACATGCTTCTGGTTGTACAGGCCACATAATGTACATAAACCTGATTCCTCCCACAAACAACAACATCAGCATACAGAAGTTTGGGATTTTTTTTCATTTTTATAAGCCACATCAGGTGCAACAAAATT
Organism: Chromobotia macracanthus; assembly: GCA_036877525.1. Lineage (NCBI taxonomy): Eukaryota > Metazoa > Chordata > Actinopteri > Cypriniformes > Botiidae > Chromobotia > Chromobotia macracanthus. The sequence continues at coordinate 3,876,763 of JAZGTH010000002.1, forward strand.
GTGATGTATGGCATTAGCATTATCAAATTAACCCAATTACATTTGCATACACTGTACCACAGGAATAGTAGATTTTGCATTTTGTTCATACGTGTATGAGTATAAATTGAGTATAAATGGAATGTGCAAACCCAATTGATCGCGACACATTAAGTGACTAAGTGTAAGTAGGCTCTAGAATATAAGATAGTTTTGATTTGTTTAGCACTTTAAGTCACTACATACAGCAGTGGTTCTCAAAGTGTGGGGAGATCGGAAGGGGTTTTTCCTCTACCTCAGGTTTTCTAATTTCTAACCTCAACCTGCTGAATGAACCCAGAGTGATAAGAACGTCAGACTCGGTTGTCCAATACTGAACCACATTCTGTGCACACTTCCCACTGATTCATTTAATGTCATGGGGCAAGACACAGGGTGTTTTGATGGGGGGGCATGATAGATCATGGTTGGTGCTTAGTTCCAAAAGTTTATGAACCACAGACATACAGTAATCCTCATAATTACCCTATTGTATTACAACACATATTTTACAATTATTTTTAAATGTGGGAAATCAAATAGCAATAGTTATTTAATAGATGCAGTAGATGAGTCTTTATAGTGTACTTGGACAACAAAGTACATTGTACGTAGTATGAACATAGGACTGTAAAATTAAGCGCTAGATTATTATCGAATCTGATTGATGACCTTTGTCTCTTTTTATAAATGACTGTACTGTACCTTTGACTTTTTAGCCATTTTCTTGATTGTCAGAGACTTCAGATCTTTCCCCATACTGATGGGCTGGCTCTCTGAGCTCAGGGGTTTTATTGGGTGAGGTCTTAGAAGGTAAATAGACACATTACTGTAACGCAAAATGACAAGAAACATAGACAGTTTATAAAACATAGAAATAGACAATCTACCCCATAAAACAGGAAGAGTTACATAATAAGGCCAATAGCCCTTAAAAAAAGAGACAAAAATACAGACAAAACAGACAAAAATAAAAACAGCCCTTTGATTTTGCCTCTTTACTATAGTATTCAGACACTGGGTATGTTTGCAATGATATGAGCCCTTTCACACAAATGTATACTTGTATACATTTAATCCTAGAAAATTTCTATAAAATTAACAGAATGTCTTTCTGGTAAATACACAAATGTTGTCCACACAAGCAATGACTCTTCACCTCTTTGCAGGTAAGGTACTATTCACACATCAGTACCAAAATACCAGTAACATCTGTGATGTCATTCACCAGCAGTGAGCTCTAAACGACTGCACCACCGTGTTTGCAACACCATGTGTTTGAAAACATGATAGGGTTTGACTTTGTATCCAAACATACGTTGTCCGTATTTTTGTTGATGTTTTCAAATTCGTGGCAATTCTGTCAACAGCGAGGAGTAAATGTGTCATCTGTGTCAGAATGTTATGACTGGCTCAAAGCAGACTTTTATGTCAGCGCTTTCTGTATGTACACGTAATCATTTTTCTTTGCTCACATATAGCATCAAGCCCATAATTTACAGGTAATGTTACAATTTCTACTACTGGTAAATTGCCAGGACTAATTTACTGATATTTGTAAAGAATCCTGTTCACATATCTGTTAAAACTAGGTTACTGGTAATTTACCTATTAAAACTGTATGTTTGAAAGGGGCTCTTGTCAAGAGGATGTGATGAAGTTCAAACCAAGCATCAGAATGGGAAAGAAAGAAGATTAAAGTGAATGTGACATGGTTGTTGATGCCAGACAGGCTGGTTTGAGTATTTTAGAAAATGCTGATCTGCTGGAAGTTTCATATACAACCATCTCTAGGGTTTACAGAGAATACTATGTTGTTAGAGAAAACTATGATGTTAGAGGAGAATGGCCACACTGGATCAAGCTGGCAGAATGACAACAGTAACTCAAATAAACACTTGTTACAACCGAGGTATGAAGAACATCTCTGAATGCACAACACCTGGAACACGCGAGGGGATAATTTCTTGGCATAGTTTGGGTTTAAACATCACACCTTACTGGAGTATTGTTGCTGACCATGTCTATCTTTTTATGATTACAGTTCTTCTAATGGCTACTTTCATCAAGTTCTTTGCAAGGTGTACCTAATAAAGTAGCTAATGAATGTATTTGTTTTGTTTAAAATAAAAATGTAAGAATAAAAATTTAAATAGCCTAATCGCTGTATCATGCGACAACATACAATACTAGTTTAAAACATTATTGAAGCATACTACTGTTTATAATGTTTCACAGTTTAAAAATAGTATGCAGGAAGCAGTACTTCTCTTAGTACACCATTCAAAACACACCCTATAGTTTAAAATCTTTATAATATTTTATTATAATCATATTGATTCAATTTAATAATGCACAATGCTGTCTAAACGACCAAATCGCGCCACACTACACAAGCCACAATTTGTCAACATATGATTTTCATATAGTCTGATAGTCTTAGAGTTTGCTTAAAATTAGTAAATTAAAGACTAACATATTGTCCAGAGCAATGAACAACTATAAGGCAAATGCAATTCTGTGCTACACAGATTAAATGTGATCAACAGCAATTGGCTGCAAAACCCAAGATCACAATTCCAACCTTGGAAATACACAGAAGTAGCCAGCAAACAAACACCAACAAATGCCACATAAACAGTCTCTTTAATTTTGCAAGGCCAGATATTAACTAAGGAAGTTTTAGGGTCAATGACAGCTGTTGATTTGAAAGGTTGATGGGTTAAGCACACCGGAGGATACTGAGTTGTTAGAGGACATGAAGGTGTTGTTAGTATGGGTGGGAGGGGGATGAAATGTAGAACTATTCTCACCTTCTTTGATTTGAAACTACACTTCCACTAACATTCTGCAATGCAACTGGCTCTGCTGACGATAATACCAAGCACCAAATTATTTTTGGTGCTTTGGTATACCAATACCAAATTATTTTTTCTAAATGATACTGTTTTTTGGAATGTGGCTCTGGCTTGCTCAGTGAAGCTGGATGATTGTTTCTTGCTTTCTAATTTTGGCTCCGTGCTGTACTCAGAAATCTTTGTGAATGAATCACTTGTCTTGGCAGCAGCAAGGACAATGACATGATCTTCAAGATTACTTTTTTTATTTGGGCTTACAGTAAACAGGTCATCTTTAGTTGCGTTCTGCTGTGGTAAAGCCCAATGTTCTCTAGATATTAGCTTATCACTTGGGAATGACTCAAAATCTGTCAAAACCACCATAGGTCCACTGGCAAGTTTTTTCAAATGTAGTTCTTGTGACATGTCAATGATCTTGAAGTAGTCTGCTTCAAATGATTCCCCCAAAGAGAAACTTTCCCTCTGGGCAAGTTTATTTATAATATACACTTATTTTGCCTCCATTGTATGGCTTCTCATCTTGATTGCTTTTTAATGTCACAGGTTGAGTTGTAACCTGCTTGTCTGGTTGGACTTGTCTGTCTGGGTCCTTGATTATTGCATGTTGTCTGAGTTTGAGTGAAGGCACCTCTTTAGCAACATCTTTAGCAATCTTTGAACTTAGAGCTCTAGCAGCTGCTGTGGGCTTCTCTTTTGCCTAGGAGGGCTGATGAGAAACAGCATCAGTGGCCCGAGCTTTTCTTTCTGTCTCCTGAAGTACATGTCATCCTTGGACCATGGGAGATGGGCTATTGTCCATGTTCTTGGAAGCAGAATGGCCAGGCTTATTGACAGGGCATACAAGGGCTCTTTGGCTTGACTATACTGAACAGTACCCTCAACTAATGGTTTAGGTGAGGCAGAAGAAGCTGGTTTGGGTGGGATGAGTGGTTCCTTGTGCTTTAAGGTGAATGGATGAGATGGCTCATGATGTTTTTGGTGCTGGTCAAGGCTTGCTGAGGTTCTGTCCTTTAAGACAACAGATTTATTTGAAACAGGTTGCTCAGGTCCATCTACATTCATCTCTTCTGAGAGATCCCAGTTTCTCTGGTTGACCTCTGCAGTAACAGGATCCCAACATGTTTGACTCATCACCCCATGCCTCTTCCTGGAGTACAGGGTTTCATAGTCTGGAAGTGGAATAGAAGGCCTCTGAATGTTACTGGAATTATAGGTATGCAGTTGTCCCCCATTCTGGCTTTCAGTCTTAGCCGGGCCTTGGGGATGACCAGGTTGTAAGGGAGCCCTTCGCTTCTCTGATCTGGACATGGAGTCGACTTCTGAAATGTGTTCTAAAATGTAAGCCATAAAAGCATTTTATAAATGATAAACCAATGTTTCTGTTAAAATCTGCCCTGAGCAGATTCTAAAGAATAAATGCCATCAATTAAAACTTCTAAAACTAAATGTTCCACAAGAACAATTAATACATCTAAAACACATTCTTGTCTATTACTCTTCAGCCTTTGGAAAATTAGTTACTCACCATATTAGTAAATTACCATAAATCAGAAGTACAGAAAATGCTAAAATTCCAGTACAAAGAAGTAATCCCTTTGTGGTCAGACAATGTCTCTTAGTCCTTGTCTGTAAGTGCAAAATGTCACATGATCTTGTTCCTCTCGATACCAGAGAATTCACACTTGAAAATCCAGTCCACATTCTCTCCTCCACTAACCAATCACAGGCCTTCAGCCCAACAGGTCAAGTAAGCATGTTAAAAAACGCATTTCAGCTATGTTTAGTATGCTTTTATCATCATTGATGAAAACAAAATGTATCTAAGGGTAAGATTTTAATTTTCCAGAATATTAAAGAGGAATACATTTTGATTATAAAGGACATAAAATGGCATACTGGTAAAAAAAAACAGAATGAAAAGAGCAGTGTTTATGAATTAATTTAGGATCCACCAAAATAAAATTCATTGTTGACAAATTGGAATAAAAATTTGTCAACAATGAATTGAGATAATGAGAAATATTGGCTGAGAAAAATGTTTCATGGTGATACTGTGGGAGCACAGAAACTCCCACATTGATATCTGAGCACCCACCATTCACTGGAGAATGACCTTATCATCTGATTACACACAAACCCTCCTCGTCATTTTACAACACACTCACTATAAATACAAAAAACAAAAAAGTTTGAGGAAATTTAACCAATTATATTGAAGAGTTTTGTATTCATTGTCTCTGTTTTACATTTTTCTTATTAATGCATCTTTTTACATTGCATTAAATTCATCAGCAGCTGTCAGCATAATAAAACATTACAAATAAATAACACAAATGTCATAATTCTGTAGTTTTAGTATTATGTATTTTACTTTAATGACAACATGTGCAAAAGTAAGATCATCTGGTTTATGTATTAAAAGGTTAACGTGATCAATTTCACAGATTTGGTTGTTTAGTGACCTAGAAATAAATAACAGTGCTAAATCTTAAATGTTTCAAAAATCCTATTTTTTTTTTTAATTTTCTAAATTTTCTGAATTTTCCAATTTTAAAATTTGATTTTAAACCCAAGATATTCAAATTGAAATCAGTCTTTCAAACCTTTTGGAACAGTCTTTCACATACCAATGTGGCCATTTTTTGGAATGTTTCGGTAAAAAAAATGACATCACACTTAACATATGACACTCTGTAGTTCATATTTCATTTCATAGCTTTTATATTTAACCACCTATGTAAAAAACATTTTTTAAAAATAAAGGAGAGAAGAAAAGATGTAGTGGGATAGAATTACAGCCTGGGTATTTCCTCAGTTTTCAGGTGAAAGATTTATTGACTTACCGTTCAATATGGAGCCTAAGCACGTTAAGATGATCTCTATTTTTTTTAGCATCTACCCTGAGTAATGACCCTAAACAAAACAAAACAACTAATCTGAGACAATAATTAATTGTGTACACAGCTGCCTGGACTATAATAAAGATACAATCTTGATGTCTGAGCTATCTAATGTGTCAGGAGAAGTTTATTCAGGATAAGTCTTTTCCTGTTCTTCTAGTCTATTGTTCTTCTCTTTCTCCTGTTCTTTTGCTTTTCCTGTCTGCCCGGCATCTCTTACAGTGTTCTTTCTGGTTCCTTAGTCTTCTCCTCATTCACCTCTAGTTGGTGCTCCTGCAAATCAAAGCTTCTGTGCTCTACAGGGTGCTGTTGGACAGGTGACTCTTTGTTCTTAACTTCAGGCTTTTATGATCTTAGAGTAGATCTTTTAATGAATCAACAGAGATGTCTGAAATATTTCTTTGGTGATGTTTACGAATGTCCTCTACTGAACCTTTTCCTGAGCTGTTCAGACTAAGTGTGGAGCCAAAACCAGGTTTAGGATCTTGTTCCTCATAAACATGGATGCCGTTGATACAGAGGTTACTCTGCTCCAGTATGTTCGGTTTTGAGCAATTCAGAAGAGAAAAGGGGCCAAGAGATACTTTGCTGTCTGTGCTTCCATTGCATTTGCGTCCCAAAATTTTAAACTTCTTCACTGTGGGGGAAAAAGGGAACAAGGAAAAAATGTATTAAAAATAAAATATACCAAACGTAAATTAGGCCACTGCTTCTATTTTACATTATTTAATTAACTTGGTTGATTAACATAACAAAAACCAGGATGCATTTCCTAAAAATAACATCATAATTTTGCGGTAAACGTAAACTTTTTTGTAAACTTTTTTATTTGCTTATAACATGCACACCAGCTCGCATTTTCTTTTAACCAGATAATGTAACAACAAAGAAAAAAGTTTTTTTCAAATAAAAAAATGTTTTTACTACATTTATATTTAATCCCATGTTTTAAATGTGGCCACAGACTTCCAGCCCAAGTGTTGCTTAAATTAAGAACACAATCTCCCCATTAACACTGTGTAAATGATACCTGAATAACCTTTGACCTTACCATCAGGTGATTCTACATTAAGGCCTGAAAATCTGCTGCTGCTAAGTGGACTGTTATTCTCAGGCAAGGTCCCCAAGTTGACATGGACTGGGAAACGTTCCTGTGGAGGTTTGTCTTTAATCCAAACAAAGATTTCAGTTTTTATTTTTTCTTAGGATAATCTGAATCATCCCCTCCATCTCCTTCACTGTCTGTTTCCACTATAGACACAATCACAGAAGCAGAATCCGAGAATCCGTCTTTCTTTTTCCCATGGATCTTGTCTTTGACTTTGGAGATGCCAGAGAGAAGCTTATCTGTTACAAAAAGGTCAAACATGCTGGCTGTCATGTTATTCCACATGTACTGGATATCCAGGAGAACTTCACGCTGTCTTTATCTTGTTTACCATTCTTATCCATCAACTTGTACCAGCTTAAAAGGAAAATAAAACAGGTTGTTAGACTCTTTTCTGTTATGTGTAAAGATGATTAAACCAATTAGGTGTTTACTGGGCCACAGACAGGGAGTCAAAAGTTTATAGGGCCCAGGGGTGATGAAGGGTTCCATCAATGGAAGAATTTTCGACTTTGAGTGAATTATCCCTGTAAAGAAACCCTGTATAATTAATTAGACAGCATCTACTTGCTCCCAATCAGACACATGTATCAGTAATAAATGGAAACTAAGAAAAGCCTTAAAACAGGGGAACTGGTTTTTAATACATAAAGAGCAAGAATAAATCCTGTGTTGCAAAAACCCTGTCTCCGTTTCAAAGCATCATTGCAAAAAATATTAAACAAGCCAATCTCACTAATCAACTAGTTGGTCCTGGATGACTAGTTGACCATCATGGCACATCTGAAATTAGGGAGACATGGAACTAGCAGTAAAGTATACATTTCAATGGTCACAACACCATATATTTCTGAGAGAAGAATAAGATGACTGACCAATCAGAATCCAGTACTTCAGAGAGCTGTGCAACACATGAATCAACAATCCCACACGTAAATATCACTTTTTTATAAAAGACATGGTAACTATAGTTATACAATAGTTTGCTATTGTATGTGGAACTAATGCACTAAAATAACATCTGGGTCATCATATTAAGGGGTTTATTAAGAGATCTAAAAATTGGGCATATAATTGTACCAGCCAAATTCATTGCTACAAATGGTAGAGATGATAAAGGGTTCAAAACCAATTACATGACGTACTAACAACAGCCATGAAAATAATTCAGGTTAATAATAATTCATAATTCATGGAGTAAATCTTTTTGGTATATAACTGGTATATAAGCTCCTGTGGTCTCATGGGATACAACAGTGTCCATCAGAGGCACGCTCAAAAATCTTGCCGGAAGCTGTAGATCGCCCAGCGGTATCTCACCTACTGTTTTTTTGTATACTGAGATTTCGGACATACTATTCCTTATGCATACTGATTTTCACTTACTATATAGTATGGAAGTAGGTGATTTTAGAGGCAGCTTTTGTTTTGCTTCCTCATTTCAGCTCTGCAATTAGCCAGTATTCAGTAAAGCAGGCATGGAAAAAGAGAGTTTAGAGTTCACCTTCTGTAAACATTAAAAGGCCACAATTATCTGCCCACACTGTTCACTGTTGTGATAGTCTCTCTCTCTCTCTCTCTCTCTCTCTCTCATTTCAAAATAAACTTATGAGGTTTTAATTTAAAGGCAAAGACCAGAATAGCCATATGCCACAAAAACACAGACTATCAGTCAGTCAGCTAGTGCCCTTACAGTTGACACATGGAAAGGAACTGAACTTTAGTTTGTGGGTGGGATAAACTAACAGGAAATTGTGTCTATCAGCAATCAAAGCTCAAGAAATAATCTGTTATGTCACTGTTTGGAATTAGCTGGCTGGGGAAAACAGCCAGGGCTTGTGACATTTCATCACAACGATTTACAGTCATCTGTAATACTAAATATTATGACAACACAAACATGAAAGAACAGCCAGGAGGTAAATGTACACTGTAAGACCAAACAGTAAAACTTCATAAAGGAAATGTGTTGTAATTACTCAAAAAAAGTTCATTCGCCTTTAATTGTCTGTGTAATTAGTACAAATGTGTAATTTTAAGTTTACAGCAGTCAAATGCCTTAATATGTTTTGTCACTGCCAAAGAGTCCAGTCTGACGTCATGCACGTGAACGAGCGCCTACTACTATCTGTTGCAATAAAGTAACGTTAATGGTTTTTATAAAGGTTTGACAACATGTTGCACTTTGTTCCACATGTTGAACATTTTTGTAAGGACAGGTTTTAATAAAATGTATTCAAATAGTTGCCAGTAAAGTTTGTTATTTATTGGAGTCATTTCTGTGTTCTTGCTTAATTTAACATTTCAAAAAGCAAATTGTACAGTATAAAGAAATATTTAAACATTGTAGGTTTGTATTATGGGATCACACCTGAACACCTGTAATGATGAGTTAGGCACACAGGGATATATCTGCAACATTAGAATTAACAGACAGGCAAAGTCGAGCACCAGCAAACAGGGCCTGGTAGAGACAAAACGAAGGACAGGCAAGGGTCGAGGTAGCCAGCAAACAATTACAGAATCAAAGGCAAGTCCAATAATCGGGGCAGGTGGTCCTAAAAAGGAGTCAGGATTCCAGCCTCATGGCAAACAATGGTAGAGTCCAGGCTAAAAAGGAGTCAGGATTCCAGCCTCATGGCAAACAATGGTGGCAAACAGGCAAAAAAAAACCCCAGTATAAACAGAGAAGCCAAATGCGAGGAAAAACCCCCTCAGAATTATAACCAGGGCAAAACAAGACTTCACAATGATAGAACGTTTGTAAGGGGTTTATATAGGGAGGATAATTGGGTGCAGGTGTGAGAGGAAGTGGTCAAACCCAGGTATAAAGCACTGTGGGAAATGAAGTCCGAATTAAACACCAGTTAAGATTCCAGTGACGGTTTCCTCTGGTGGTGCGGAGGAGGCAGAGCAGAGACCTCCTCTGTAACACACCATATTTCACATAATGCCTATTATATTTTAACTATTATAAGTTAAACGACCTATTAGTGTTATGTTCTTTATATTTTTCCTACTTTTTCGGCAAATACTACAACCTGATTAACTTCTCCATCTCTCTTTTTTCAGGTTAAATGTGAAGCATCTGGCAGTTCAGTTTGGTACGTTGATGTCCAATAATTAATTTTAATACACATTTATTGTATAGAAATATTAAAATGTGAACGAATACTGAGTGCGCAACACAAATTGAAAAGAAAAAAAATTAATGGCATGGAAGTGCAAACTTTGTGCTGCTGTCTTTGATAAATGGATACAGGAGATTGAACACTATTGTTTGCAGCATGGCAATGTTTCCTCAGTCAGCCAATTGCCATGTGTTTATAATGATTGTATCTATATCTGTTTCAATCAATAAATGCATTGAAAATTTACTTAACATGGTACATACTCAAACAGAAATCTTGAGCTCCAGATTCATTTTCTTGGTAATATTGTAATGTTATAATTTGTTGTATACATCTGCTTTTTGACTCACAAAATAGTGGCACCTGTTAACTTGCATTTTATGAATCACCAAGAACCAAAATCATCTTTAGTGTTCTACTAAAGAATGAACGTAACCTACATCTTGGATGGCCGAAGGGTGAGTAAATGAGCATGCTGGTCATGTTGGACCAGCATGCTCCCAGTCTTCAGTGTTTGTTCAGAAGTAAAGCTGCTTGCACAGGGAAAGTGTCTGAGTCAGCTCTTCAGGATATATGACCTCCAGGTCAGTTGGTTACACTTCTTGATGCCTGATAAAGAAACTGCAATGGATTTTGAACTATTTTGGTTGCATTGTCACACATACAGATATTTTACTGTAATGCATAGTATTGTGTGGCTGTGCTGATTAGATTCCATGTCTCTAATTGTCACACTAAGGGAAAAATTTGATGTCCATGCACAACGAGCTGCCATCCTCCGTGCTCTCCCCGCCTATCTGCATGAGGATGACTCCAACTTTCTCAAGATGTGGGATTTAAATTATCATGTTGCTTAGAATTTAGAGATAGTCAGCCCAAAATGATATTGTTGCCCAGTCCTTATTTACCCTTTCTTTTGCAGAACACCAAATAAATATTACAATTATAATGGATAAACTCAAAACCTGGAACTACCACCTGAATGACATCAGAATGGCAGAAAAGATTGCTGGTAACCAAATAGTTTTTGGTCCAATGTAATTAATTAGGAGTCTGTCAGGGTCACAGGGAATGAACCCAGTCACAGATAGCATTTTTGACTTGATTGTACACTGCAGATTATTTTGTTGTAGTTTCAAATAACAAAATGATACAGAATATAAATCTGTAATGACAAGGTAATCACTATTTCAGCATCCATAATAAAAAGTTTAATTTATATTAACCATAAAATAATCACTCCGGTCATCATGACATTAAAAGCTTTATGAATTTGATTTAGAAAAAGTAAATACTGTTATTTTAGCAAATACCAATGTGAATATATTCCATACTTTAAGATTTGTGTCTTGCAGGGGGCAAATTGCCGTTAAAAAAATGTAATATTTAAATGTTCAAATGGTTAGCTTCTTTGGCACAGTAAACATCGCTGACAAATTAAACAATTTAATTTTGATTAAAACATAAGATAAAGACAGACAATGCGTCACACAAAGCTTTACAAATATTGGCACTAAACTGTTCTTTTCTTCAAAAGTTCTTTTCTTTAAAAATATTTTTTCCCTTGTTATCAGACAACAACTTGTGCATGCTAGGGGCAGGGAAAACAAACAGTTCTTGGTTAACTACAAATTATTAGACATTTTAGAGCTGAATAAAAACTTGTTTTATATTTGGTGATGTAAATAAAACGTATGGTTGTCTAGAAATTAAATGATACTGTGCTTTGAAACTGAAAAGGTTATAAAAATGATAAGGCCCCCAATCCACTGTACAATACTGATTATCATAACATTGCATAATTACAATTAGACCAAAATACCAATACTGATATGTATAATATAAATACATTATTTATAAGAACATGTCTAATACTCTCTTCATAACCTGAGCATGAGAAGACATATGCCAGGCAAGTGCTTAAAAAGGCCATGTTATACATGGTACTAAAACAAAATAAATGTGGAAAAACACTTGTCCTTCCTCATTAAATCTCTCAGTAACTAAAGAGTGACCAGTAAGGCAGTTCGCTGTTGATATTTCAATTGATCATTATCAGTGCATTTGAGCAATGGCAGAAATTTTCCAAAAGAGGGCACTATGAATCAACATTTGTCTAAATGGTTGCTATTCTCCAGAAAAGGTTGACAAGGAAAAGCCAGTCAACACTGAATGGAAATTTTTGGGCAAGTACTCAATTGTGGCAAGTGTTGGTTTTCCACATTTGTGTCAGACTGACCAAAAATAACAAGAGCTTTGTTTGTTGAACTAACACTGCAGTGGTCAAACAATACATACATAACACACACTGTACATTCTTACAGACAGAAATGAAGTAATATGAATAACAATAGATGTAGACAAATGCAAGAAAAATCACCTAAGGAACAAGCATAGCTGTCCACAGATGGAACTGAAATTGCCCTGATTGATGTGCATAGTCCAAATTCATAAAGATTTAAGCTTAGGTTCAGATCAGTTAGCATATTCAAAAATAAATGATATTTATTCATTGCTGTCAAATAATTAATTAGATTAAATGGTATTACAGACAAACAAAAGCACAAAAAAAGGATTTTGCATATTTTGTTACACCAGCTCTTCCACTTTACAGAGGAGGTTTTGCATATGCACATATGTTTAATAAAGTCTCATGTAATGTCTCCGAATGTTCTTTATCTGATTCCTCAGTATCCACAGCCGTTGAAAACACAACAAGTGACTGTTTTCAGGCTATTGCTCTTGCATGTTTCAGGTGGATTGTTGAAATATCAGACTGTTTTAGAAACTTAAATACAGGAGGTGGATAAAAGCAACCAGGTTTTTCTTGACGAGAAATAAATTCAGACTTTGGTTCCCCTCAAGAAACTTTAAAGACCCTATGAAATTGTTTTAAGTTTTCTTCTATTTATCTTTATCTTTTTTTAATAAATAGCCAAATGCTTGCAAACTTGAAAAATGAAAAATAAATTCCTATTTGCTAGTCGGCTTCAAACGGTATTAGGGGAGGAACGTTTTCATTCCACAGAGCATCTGACTGGATGGAAAGCTAGTAGTGCAAGATGAGTCATCAATATTTTTGGCCTACTTTTTTAAATGCTTTATCTGCTAAGGATGATTTTCGTCAACAGTAGGGGTACACCAGCATGTAGATGGCCTAATTTTGTGGTGTTATCTGGGGATTTCATAGGGTCTTTTAATATCTGTTCTTTTAATTATACCCTCAGCCCATTACTATACTGTTGTCTCACTTTTCCATACCCTGCTCTTCATACCAACCGAACCTTGTGATTGGTCTGTCCCACTACTGTCCAGTTCTATTACAGAGCCCTTTAGTGTTCCATTTGGTGCTGAAACTGTTGACATTGAGGCTGTCGCAGTGACTATCACAGCAATGTTTCCTGTTACGTTTAGAGGGAACGAGCTTTGCTTAGATTCCATTTCAGCTGCAGCAGCCAGTTTAAGATTGTCTTTGCTTGCACTGCACCGTTGGGCATCTTGCTGCAGGGCAAACCTACTTGCCATCGAGGGCAACAGTGGAAAGGGCTTTCTACTTCCACTGCTACCTCCATCACTACCTTCTGAAGGACTTGTCGCAAGTCCCTCCCCTTTATATCGTCCATTGGTCAGAAACCCATTTCGGGTTCCTGAATGGCTATTCCGCTGACTTCCATTCTCACTGGAAGCATGTCTGTGTAGGTGGTGGATATTTAAATGCTCTGTCCCTGAGGGTCCTAAAGCACCCATGCTACCTCCCCCACCTGCTCGTAGAGCTTTCAGGCGGTGGTGCCCTCTGCCATCCCCCCTGTGGTGGTACTGAGTATTGCCACCCTTGGTTCTACTACAAGCCTTCCTTCTTTGAGGCTGCTGGGCAGGCTGTGTGCTGCTCAGACTGGGCAGCAGGTTGTTTGCAGGCTTGTTGTTGGTATTGTTCTCTGTGCTTGTGCTGGTATTGGTTCCCACTGGTGCTTGGGTGGCATTGTTTGTGTTATCTTGCGTGACTTGCAAGAGGTTGGTGAGTTTGCAAGGCCCAGCAGCGATGCTAGTAGTTCCACTTTGAGTAGATAAGGACCTGACAGAAGAGGAGTAATTGTTGGGATCTGTTGGTAGGTGACATCCTATGAAAATTTGGGAGCCCCTGTCTGAGCCACTCTGGACCCCTACAGTGGAGGTACAGGGATGGCTATAGGTCGGCATGGGTTGGGATCGAGGATACCCTGAACAACATACTAGCCATGCTGCCTGGACATCCAAATGCTTAATACAGTGATGAAGCACCAAGAAAATCCCTAATCCAGTAGCCGTTCCACCATACAGGCAGCTGAAGAGCTTACGTTCTCGGTCCACATGCCAAACTGCCATAGCACCACAACACCACAGCCCAACAAACACAAACTGTGTTGCCACCAGCGCCAGACATTGTACCTTTAATGAGTACTGGTCTTCCACCATTGTCCCAGCATGCACTGGGCCCACTGCAGAGTCTGTGGACACCAGACTGGTGCTACCACTGAGTGCCGGTTGGCTCTCTAGCGTGTGTGATGGGCTGGAAATGGAGCAAGGAGGATCTTTGAAATTTTGGTGCCTCAGGCAAAACCCAGTGCACAGGAAGTAGATCCAGGTCACCAGAATGATCAATCCAGCTGGAATGTAGAATGCACCAAAACTGGGTTGCCATACCAACCAGCAGCTGCAGGAAAGGTCAGGAGCAGTGAGAAAGGGCAAAGGCTGTAATTACTCAAATAATAAAAACACAAAGCTAGCTTTGTATAAATCAGACACATTCAAATAGGGCTGTAAAAGAGCAGGGTGCACATATAATAAATACGTAACAAGTATTAGACACACACAGAGAAAGACAGAAGCTCATAAAAACATGATCTGTATGAACAATATTTTTATTTTAAGTGCCACCAGTCTAACTCTGTGACTGTAATATGCCAAAATCACTGTACAATTTATAACAAAATTATTACAATGAAAACCCTCTGTAATAAGCAGTAGGGCTGCACAATAATGACAAAAATAATAATTTAAATATTTTTTCTGATAAAATTTACATCAAAATAGTTTATGTAAATAGTTTAATAGTTTTATATAATATAAATACAAAACAGAAGAATATAATACTAGCAATCTAGTTTTTTCACTTCTGCTGAGGACTAGAAGAATCTGAATTTGTACTGAATTAATGCACACAACTGACTGTGATTGGTTACAATGCAGAGATGCTGCCCAAAGGCTGCAAAATATTTCAGGCTGCAAAATATAACAGTTAGTTGTGGCAGTCTTAGTCGTAACATAGGAAATATACATTTACACACATACAATTACACAGACAATTGAATCACAAGGACAAAACTGAAAGTAAGATGTTGTAAAATACTGTACTTACTAAGGAATGTTGTCTCCATAGTTATTAATATTTACAGCTGCAGTGATACCACATATAATGAGTGGGACACCCCCAGCTATCAAATAAAACCTGCCGAGAGAAACATATTGAACATATTGCATATTAACAAATAAATGACAGACCTCTTTCTTTGTTCAGTTGTACTAAATTTGTAACATATCCTCTGTTTGCCTGCCGTTAAAGACATTTGTGTGGTCTACATTAGGCCAGTTCTGTGTCTCTGATTGTCAACGAAGAGGCGATTCTGGGCTCCATACAGCAGAGAAAGGAAACATAGCATGATTTATCCCAGGAGGCAGACGTGGGATCTGGGCACATTTCCCTGATTTACAACTACTTTGTCCACTTTTATCTCATTCTATACCCCCTTCCTTTTCTCTCTTCCTTACTCGCTCTCTCTCTTCACTTTCTCTATTTCTAATTCTCCATAACAGCAAATGGATTGAGCTTTTATGTGGACAATGATGGTCTTTGATTAGTCAGTTTTACAACATGCTGGTCCATTCAGATGGCCTCTCGGAAGACCCTTTTTCCCTTCTCCTCCTGCAACACCCCTAGTCATAGTTTCAGCTCTGGAATGCCAGTTCAGATTACAGGGTTAGGGCTGTGTATTCCATTCTTATCAACCTATTTTTTCTTTCTGATTTTAGGGGTCAGTTATGGTTAGGGTCTAGGTTAGGCCTGTTTTTTTTATTTATTTTGACAGGAATGTTGTTCTAGGACCGACAAAATTATTGATCCAGAATCACAGCTTACTTGGCAAAAACAGATATCTGGAGAGCTTAACGTGGTTGTAATAAACATATTTACAAAGACTTGCCATTATTACTCAGCTAATGTTCTCAACTCTCCATGATGACATCATCACTAACCTGAGCATGGGGCGCTGCGTTTGCTGTAGAGCAGCCTCGCCTTCTAGCTGCTGGGCAGACCTCAGTAAGGCTTCTTTATAGATGACTCTGGCACTCACTCCAATCCATAACAAAGTGGATAAGGAAGAGTAGTGAAGAACAATCCCTACCTGACAAAGACACACAGAAACATGAGAACAGAGAAAGTTTGACTACTAATGCCACAAAAGTGATGGGCGGAGAATAGAAAGAGCACTGAATGAGTTGAATAGAATAATTCATATATATAATAACTTGTATATATTTTGTACACTACTTTGTAAAATATTTCATACTTTGCAAAGGAAGAATAAGATTTTAGGGTCCTTGTTGGAACAAGTTGGAACATCACAATAATATTGCAAGATCAATATTACCAAATCAATATTAACAAACCAAAATCAAATAAAAAAACAGATAAACCATTTTAATTTGATGTAGGTCAGTGTTTGTTTTGTTGTTTATGTGTTTAGGAGAGATATGAACTTACAGCCTGACACACAATTGGGTATCCTGTGAGTGTGATGCCTCCAGCAAACACTGAAGACGTCATGGCGATGTGGAAACTAGTGTTTAGGAGAGTGTGCCAACTCTTTCTTGTGATTTTGATTGAACTGAGCACAGAGAAGGAAACTGTTAAGAAACTACACTTTCAGTCTAAGTATTAGCATGTGTGTGTCATATCTGATAAGGTGTGACATACCTGTGGTGCAGTATGTAGGTGATGATGATGGTGAAGAGGCAGAGAAGCAACACCGCAGTACAAGTATAGATCACCGGGTGAAGAACTTCCACTGGAACTGAATTTATTCCCGGGAAATCCGGCATTTCCTTAAATATGGAGAGAAACACAAAAAAACAGGAAGAATGAGGAATGATTTGACCCCAGATAAACTCTACAAAAGGACCCTCCAAAAACATTTCCTAGAACCCAAGGAGCTATTAGTCTGACTTTGAGTCAGTGTTTTAAAATAATGTTCCTTAATGCCAGAAAGTTTCTACCAATGGCCAAGATCGCCCATCTGCTTTCAAATTTAATACCAATACCAGTTTAATACCAAGCTGAACATTATGGTCCTTCAGACATGTCAGGATGATAAATGTAGTGTAAAATGTCTTTTTTTAATGGGAGAGCTGTCCTCCCTGTGTAAAGGAGTGACTCTATCACTTAACCAGGGGTAGGCAGGCTAGAAAACCTCATTAGGCAGATAAGACTTCCAACAGACCTATTACTCAGTAAGCTGTCATAGCCTGGACTTGGTTACCCTTTTATGAAAACCTGAAATGGACAAATTTCAGATTTTTCATGTTAATATGGAGGCTAGCAGCTAGAACATTTTCTTAGCCACTTGACTTGAGCTGTTTTTCTGTCTGCTTTCTACATAGGTAGTATGCCTTTTAAGGTAGTATCCTAACCAAGCAGGAACCTCATAAGTGACTGAATTAGAATGCACTACAAAGGCATCAACTCTGTTTGCTTGTTTTATCAGAATACAGGGACATTTTGCTAACCAGCCAAACTTTGACCACCATGATGTGTTAAAGTTACGCCTACAGAAGTGCAACTACATATGCATCTATAAATGCAGGCTTCAAATATTAGAATTAAGTAAGGCTGAACCAGTTTTACCTGAAGTACAGCATAGTTGCTAAGCACAGAGCAGTGCAGCACAGAGGTGGAAACATCGCTATGGGCCAGCTGACAGCCATCAAAACTCCAACTCCCATGATGCTCCAGGTCCTGCAAGCTCCAGTGTACAGCAACAGGATAATTACCGGGTGATGTGTGTCGTAGTGACACAATAATGGGATCTGAGTGATTCCACATGCTGCAGTCCTCTGAAAGGAAAAAATGGCAGATAGAAAACATAAAGTGAGATGTTATTGAAAGTTGTTTTTTACACTTGTGCTCTATCTGTTGAAAGTGATTTCTATTAATTTATGTATGAATGTATTCACTATATTGAATTGTATATTTTCTTAGTGCAAAGATACATTATATTGATCTTATTCCAAACTCAAACCACTTAGTACACAGTATTTTAGTATTTCTTATTCACAAAGCAAATAAAATTATACAGAGATGTTTGTTGATGTTTGTTGACAGTCTTGTGAATGTCTGCGGTGAAGGCAACACACCAAGGCCAACGGAGATAACTGGAGTGTTGACACCACGTCTGCGTGCAAGGTCAGAAGGTCCAGAAAAATTTCCGGTAAATGGAAAGAATCTTCCACTGCGGAATGCCACAAACTGCAGCTTACAGTCAGGAGGAGCAGTCGGAGGAAAAAGAGACGCAGGAAGAGACACTGATGCAAGAGCTACTGCATTCTACAAAGAGAAAAAAACAAAGTCAAAGCCAGATATAGTGAGCGGTGTTTATACTTAAAGCAGTATATGTTATGAGAGGATACTATGAATATAGTCACAACTGAAGGGCATTATTAGTGTTTGAAACCCTATCCAGTTATTACTATATTCACAATATGCTATCAGACTTGCTGATCCTCAAACTCCAACATTTCTTATCACATTTTATTTAACACAATGTGATCTGAGCAATGCTATAAACATTTATTTTATAGCTTTATACTCTGAATGTAAGACATGGCGACCATTTTTTACCTTCAGAGGAAAGGCATTCAGTGAAGTGTTGTGTGTTCCTGTGGTACAGCGGAAGCGCAGCTGTTGTTCATGAGGGGACGCTATCCCATCATGCACCTGGCTTCCTCCAATCCCCTCACGCCTCTGATAGGCTGTGCAACTCATCCCAGTAAAATGAGCGGGGCGAATCAAGTGCGCCTCTATCACAATGTTGCGAGAAATCTAAAAGAAGTTACCACCCATTATGTTGAATGTTGGAGCATACAAAGGATCTAGTCTCTGTTAATAACTGGAACATGCACTGCTTCCTACAGTGCCATATTGCAGGGTTACCCTGGTCTCATTTTGATTGAGCTTACACTACAGTTATGCTAATATGTGACATTACAACCCCAGAATGGCCACTAGACTAGAAGTTACTGAATGCTATTATTGTGAACTATTGTGACAGTAAAGAGAGCTCTCTGATGTAATGTAGAGAGCTGGTCTAATGTAAGGGTGACTCTGCAGTACACTGGTTCTCCAAGATCTGAGTTTAACACCCCTGGTCTAATAAAAAAAATAAGGAATCTTCTAGAAGTTTCTTCATATTCACCTAATGCTACAGCTGCCACGTATTTCCAGACTTTTGACCTTGAAATTAAAAATGTTACATAATGTTTAGTAGCTTTGTTAAGTCATTGATTGTCTTGAAGTTGACATAATTAAGGCTACAAATTTTGCCTCTCTATCGCTATCTCTGTTTAAAATATAAAATTGCAAGTATTTGCTGAGATACGTTATTACTTGTTTAAATAATCACATTATTACATATATTACAGTATTACAAACTACTATATATATAAACTTACCATTGCAAATTGATATAAGGTAAGACACAATCTTTTATGTAACTTGCTCAATAACAGATTTTTGTTCATTTTTAACCAAAAAGTAACACTTACGATAGAAAGATCCTGTGCGTGAGAGTGCAGCTGTGGCCAGGCAAGAGTCTCAAGAGAATACACAATCGAACTGCAGGCTCTTTCCTCCCTCTGGGCTCGGGCCAGAATCTGATCATCTATCTGCATCAGGTTACTGCCCATTTCCACCAACACCTCTGACAGCTGGGTCAAAGAAGAGCACAAACATGTGAGGACACAAACATGCTACACAACATGTATGCTTTGTAAGACATTCAGCGTATTCAATAGTATTCAGCGTATTCAGTGTACTCAACGGCAGATTCTACTAACCTCCCGCAGTTCTATGACATAGTCCATGAATTTCTGCATCATCTGAGCAACATAGAGAACATCTACCGTGTCAGTGAATCCTGCGGCTTCCAGTGTGTATGAACGCACTTGATGTGCCAGAGTCAATGCATTGGAGGTGTTGATGGGCATCTGGGGGAAACATAAGTTAACAATATGGTACAATTTTTACCATGTCGTTCTAAATCGGACAATTTTATCAGCATAACAATCATTTAAAAGGTTTATATCTATGAAAGGGGTCACAATAATACTTAAGAGATATTTATTAACTCTACTTACAATCTTAGTCAAGTTTATTTGCACCAAAAATAGTTGTTTTACTTTACAGTTTCTTTTTTTATTAAATTATCTTAGTTAACTTTTTTACTATACCTTTAAGACTTCTATAGGCAAATGAGCTCTGTTCCTGTAGCTCAATTGGTAGAACATTGTGTTAGCAGCACAAAGGTTGTGGGTTCTCAGGGAACACATGTACTGATAAATTGTATACCTTGACTGCATTGTGAGACACTTTGAATAAAAGTGTCTGCCAAATTCATAAATGTAATTGTAAAGCTCTGTTATGATTGGCTAATCTATTACCATGTGAAAAAGTATTCTGATGCCAAGTTTTAAAACTGAGGAATGTAAAATACTTTATATAAAAACACATTTTTTTTATAAAGATATCTTGTTTAACATAGGAAAGTCTAGGATGTGTTAGTGTCAAAGCTCAGAGTCAAACCCTTACCAGTATGAATGTATGTAGGACCCTTGTGATGTCATTAGTGTACAGGCACTGAGAATAGTCTCCCTCTTCCCATCGTCCAGAACGGCCACAGTACCGTGATGCTCTCTTCTGCTCCACACCGTCCCCTAGAGTTAAGGAGGGGTAGCGCAGTTGTAGACAATACTGGTAGGAGGTGATGCCAGCCAGAGTTCTAGGCCACCTGTAGGCCAAAAAGGATACATTTGATGTTTTGCCATGGTTTGCTATTAAGGTATTCTTGTACACAAACTGTAGGCTTACCTGAACTCCCCTCGATTGTTGGTTACTCTTTGCTCTGGACAGAAGGAGGCACTATTCTCAAGTACCACTATCTCCACAGTACGTGAGGCATTCCCACGGCCCGTAGATACCACACATTCCCACTCACCACTTGCCTCAACGTGAACATTTGACAGAGTAAGCTCACTAAAACAATAAACATGATCGCATTCCATTAATGAACTATAGATGAGAACTGTAACTTTTCTCATTTTTTTCATTATTCTTTTCTTGTTTCATCTACACCATGTCAATATATATTTTCATCCCAGCTTATCTCATTTCATTCCATGTCATCCCATTTTACTCAATTACATTAGTCATGTTCCATGTATTTCCATCCCATCCTATCCCACTGGATTCTTTCTCACTCTGTTTTAACCATTTCCCTTTGCATTTGAATCTTCCTTTGCCCGTTTTGCTCAGGAAGGGCATTACTGACATATCCAAAAAATTTAGATTACTGCTACACACATAAGTGATCTTCCTAACTAAACAGGTTAATCTCCATATGTGTTACCTGGTGATGAATGTGCAGTCATGTTGTATGCTCTCTTCCAGGTGAACCCCATGCAAAGGGTCACTGGTGACAGGTTGCCGGTTGTGCTGCCAGTAAAGGGCAGTAGTTTTATCCACCAAGGAAGCAGTACAATGGAAAGGCAGTCTGTCCCCTTTAAACACAACCTGTCTCAGCGAGGGTAAGAGAGACAAGGTCTGCAGTTCCAACGGACCGTCTAAGGAACATAATAAGTCAAAGATAAACATACAATTCACATAACAACACAAAGTTCTCTCCTTACTCTTCTTATCTCAAGTAGTTGTGTATTGTCATAGGCCTAGTTTCTATATCTAATACTAAACTAATATATTATATTGTATATTAGCCATCAACATGGAATGATTGTAAATGTTTATAATCAGTATTATATGACAAATTCCTCAAGTTCTACAAGAAGAGCTATTAAAAGTAGTCAGGAAAACATAACATTATGTTTTCAGTTTTATGCTCTTCGGCCATGCAGGTGTGAGAGAGCAAACAGAGGGAACTCATACACATTGTTCTGATTTATTGTGTTACACAGCATTTTCACGTTCAGTGTGGAGAGAAAACTGTTTGCTGTGCTATGCCTGGCTTGGACACTGTATCTAGCTAAACAACCACAGACCTGGTGTATATGCGACATTTGAAATATTTGTACTGAAATCTGACAATACGTCCATGTAATTAACTGTGAGGTGCAGAAATGGATGTACAGCTGCCTCTGGAAATCCATGGTTTCTTACATGGATTCTTGTATTCTTCATTGTAGTGTCTGCTATGTGTAAAAAGATTAGCCTTCTGTTCTCTAGTGAGGAAACTATTTTCCTCTTTTTTTAATCTGTGTCCCTTACTAGAATCCCAATAGACTGCACTGTTAGACCTGTCTTCTGTTAATAACCAAATCAAATTCTATTTTTTATCATACACAAGATGCATAAGGGTTTTGTCGGGTTTTTAGGTTTTTACCCTAAAAAAGGGTTTGACTGAATTGATTGAATAATAGGATTTGAATAAAAGACAGACATATTTTTAAGTAAATGTGCTTATTTTTTCTGAAAATAGTCACAAAGTCAATGTCACAAAGCCAGTAATTATAATTTTCTAAAAGTATAATTCATTTTGTTACACAAAATATTTAAATTCATTTTTTTTTAGGGTTTTTATTCAAAATCAGCTTTGCTTATGAATCAGCCCGGCTGAATCAGCCTCTATAGTGGGTTTTATTCACGACTGCAAACCCACAGAGGGATCTGTTCTAGCCAGTCACAGCCATGTGTTCCTGGCCAACAAAAATATGTTTAAGAGTAGAGGAGGAAGAGATGGCAAAGCAAGCTGATATTAAAACAGTAACAAGAGCCCCCATTTGAGGCCCAGGACGTGGCAGAGAAATACAGGGAAATGTCAAACAAAGAGGTTTAAAAATATGAGGTTTAATATAAAGTCAATAAGAAATATGGTCAGCCCTTAGTTTTATGTTTTTTGTTTTGTTATTGATAAATTTCTCAGGCAATACTAACAATTTCAACATTTACAGCACCTCTAATTTAAACTAATATTTTATAACTAATATTTCACAATATGATTATAATGATTATATGATTATAACACACACACGCGCACACACATAAACATCTTAGAAAGAAACAGAAATAAAGTTTAAAGGGCACCATCAGTCACAAATGTTTTGTAATAGCTTACACTAGTGTGAACACAGTGTGAACTTTTAAGACATTAATAAACATTTACATTCTGCTTTGTTCTGTTGCTCACCACAGCTGAGGTCACTCTCTCTCAGCAGACGAAGGGGTTTGTTCTGAAGTTTTCTGGGATATGCACAAAGTGTTTCATCCCCAAGCCGGGCAGAACTGCTGCGGAAAAAACCAGGAACCCAGTGCAGACCACAGTCACATGACAGGAACTCTGAATGAAAGTTCCTAACGAGGAAGTAATTAAATTGTTGTTCAGTCCTATGAAGTCAGTGTCATTCATTCAGTTCTCTGGAACACCATTTATTCAGTGGATTTAAAATATTTTTTAAATCCTCCTAAGGGGTCAACAGTAATTCATTGGGTGGAATTAACTGATGTATACTTTCAGTTTTAAAGGCAGGGTAGGCAATTTTTTCAGAAAAGTTTTTGCTATGCTGGTTGAAAGTCTCTTCGCATTCTGATAGCAATCACTAAGTGGTTTAAATATATTTTATATAAATATTTATATCTTCTGTGGAAGGCACAGGACCATAAAATGTTTGGCCAATCATTGATTTGGTCTGAATGCAACGATAGGACATCCTACTTGCCTGTATTTGCATTACTCCACGCACTCTGCTCACACAGACAATCTTCTGTTCATTTGGAGGGGGCGTGGCTTGAAAGAGCACTCTGAATGGAGGGTGGGATCTTATACTCTTAAAACTAGCTTGCTATTGCTAGCCTCTCTGACATTGCCTACCCTTCCCCTAAGACTGCAACACTGTGAACACACTTTTGTAACTGCTGTGGCCAAAAAACTACACTTAAATTATAAATTATCATTGTATTAGATAACAAAAATAAGTTTCAAATAAAAGTTTAGGAAGAGCATATTGTTTAAGTTAACCAATTACAATGTTACTGTAAGCATATATAAACAGCTGTCTACGTCACTCTTGCAAAACAAATGATATGCAAAGAAATAATTCTAGCATTTCTTTGTGCTAGAATTCTAACTAATTCTAATTCTAACTTTATTTAACAAACTATTTGCCAGATGACTTCTGACGGATGTATGAAGTAAGTTCCCCTTAGGTTTACATGGGTGTCCTGTAGTAATAATAAATATGTAGTATAAAATAAATAATTATGAACATCTGTGGTTTGGTGTTTAACTCTTAATATTGCTAGACATCTTAGTAATATATCCATCTGACAATAAAGTTTAACATTTATGCCATCGTCAGACACTTTTATTCAAAGCATCTTACAGTGTATTAAGGCTTTACATTTTACCAGTATGTGATAAAATTCCTGGGAACTGAAGCCATGCCCTTTGCATTATAAGTGCTGTGTCCAGCTGAGCTACAGTACAGCCAATTAGGAGTGCTGTTACTAACATCAAGTATAAGAATGTGCCCAACAAACACGTGCATGTGCACAACACAAAACCTTATGTTTACTTATTCAGTAACTCACACCAGCTTTAGCAAGTGTAACTCCAAAAATACATTGGGATCCAAAGAGGAAAAGATGTTTCCAGAGATGTTTCTATAATGAAAAGAACACAAATGTAGCATTTCACAATAACTGAATATGACATATGAAAATCATAAAATGCATAATTTACAGTAGAGCTTGTGCTTATTATAATCTTAAGAGCTAAAACTGTCAAACATATGACATCCTCTTTCAAAGCACAACAACACTTTGAAAAGCAATAGTGGTTTACTGTGGTTTTCTTCTACCAATAAATATTTGTTTGAGACATAATGACTTACAATTTAGTGAGGTTGGTAAGTCCCTGGAACATTTCTGCAGTCAGGCAGCCAATTCGGTTACTGGATAGGTCACTGTACATATTACAGCAAATGAGATGCCTGTTATTTTGAGTTCCAGTTCTAGCAATTCATGCATCAAAAAAATCTGAATATCAGTACTAAAAAATGTCAGTAATGTAAAGTCAGTGTAGCTCTAGAGTTTGAATCATTCTGTCTTCATCTTAAAATAGAAAGCAGATCACAGTTTAATGCTAATTAAAGAAACAAGAGTGCTCTTAAATAGCATTGAGGCATGAGACTGTTCATTTTCACATGTGTCCTGCTGTTCACAGAACTGATCCAGCTGCAGTCTGATTGTCCGATCCATACAGAGAACTCTGATTCATGTCTGATCCTAAAAGAATCACATTTGGATTTTGGGGAAAATATTTCACTGAAGGAAAATTATTCTTGTGATAATCATTGACTGAATAATAGGATTTGAATAAAAGACAGACATATTTTTAATGAGAATTGGAGAAGGTAAATGTGCTTAATTTTTCTGAAAATAGTCATAAAGTCAATGTCACAAAGCCAGTAATTATAATTTTCTAAAAGTATAATTCATTTTGTTACACAAAATATTTAAATTCATTTATTTTTTATTGATGAAATGTGATCTAGAAATGGTTTCTGCACAAACATAATTAACTGCACACCCTAAGAAATAATAAATAAGGCTGACATCAATAAGGCTGACATGTGACCACATGACATGATAAGACTCTTCGCCTATTCTAATATTTCTCCATTATATACTCTTTAAACAATAAACAAAACAGTTTTATATCGCAACATTATAACAATAATGAATAGTGACTATAGACTCTTTTTAGAATTTGCAGATGAACTTACAGTTTTCGGAGAGCTGTGAGACCCAGAAAGGCTCCAGGCATGATGGTGCTGATCAGATTATTCCTGAGATCCCTGCAGAAGAGACAAACACAAAGTTTTTCAGCAGATGTGTCATGTATCACATTTAATGTATTCAATACTTTTTTACACACCAATCCTGCATTAAACAATAAATTATATTTTTAACTAATATAAAATATATTATACATATATAATTATATATAATATATACAAATTGAGATCTTCTCAGAATCATCTGTTACATGGGTTACACTCATTTTAATTAATTGACAACATGTACTTACTGTAGGGTTAGGGTTTGGTTTACGGTTAGTTGCATGTAATTATGCATATGTTACTATTATTTCTATAGTAAGTACAAGTAACGTGTAACAAAGACACTAAAATAAAGTGTTACCTATTAGTGTACACTCTTTTTTCAAAAGTTCAAAAACAATTTATTTCTTCAGGATATTATATATGAGTAACAAATCTATTGAGTGCAGCTTTAAGTGTTTCTGTAGCTCAAGAAGTAGACAATGGTGCTGGCAGTGGCAAGCTTGAGAGTTCAATTTCCAAGGAATACACGTTGATAGTGTTCACATTAATGCATTTGAAGTTGCTTTGGGCAGAACATAATGTGCATTACATTCTGCACAAATAAGAAGATTAATAAACATGTACATGTGTTTGAAAGAAAGGGAAGTTAAATCTCTGCATGTCCCTGCAAGTCTAAAACAACCAGCAGATATCTACAGAAATTTCAGACATTTATTTAAAAGGCTATGTTGTTGACCGCAAGACTCCTGCCCTGCCCTCAACATGATTTTGTGTGTCCTGCATCTGTTTAAGAAAGGAGGAATATCTTTGTATTATTTACTCAGTACCTCTGGCCACCTGTTCCTGGGGCACAAAAATGAGGTAGAACTCCCAGTGAGAGAAAACAGACAAACATCAGTGAATTCACAACCAGGAGAAAGTGGAGATGCAGAGAATTTTTTAAGTGACCATTCCCATGATAAAGTTATAAGATACTATGATTGAAGACACTGTTTCAGCTTTCCTGTCCTGCAAAGATCTTTGTTTTTCCATGTTATCAGCCTTTTCTGCTTTTTCTTAGTACTTTGCCAGCATTTACTTTAATTAATAAAAGATTTCAAATTAAATCAGCTTTGCTGATTTCTGAGGCCTTTATAGAGCTTTGTAGGACTGTTTGGTGGATTAAGGATTATTTGTCATGTGTTACCCCCCAGTGGCTGAACTGGACAGAAACGTGCACCTTTGGGTCTTTTTACCCCTGATAAACAAACAATAAAATGTAACTTCCAAACTATGCCAAAAGCAACTTCAAGAAAACTTTTCCAGGACCAGCTACTTGGAACCAACACCTCCAACTTTTTTAATACCATATTTAAAAAATGCATAAAATGTCCTTACACATATTTAATCATACATAGTACATTATACATATAACTTAAATAGCAATGTGAAATAGAAAAGTGTCCTGTAGTGACACTTTGTGACAGCCCTTAACTTTCTAAACTAAGCTTAAAAAGAGAAAAAATGTGTGTGCCAATATTGAGAAGGTAATTATATAAAACAGAAATTTTAAATATGGAAAAGAGGAAGAAAATTAAAGTAATTATTACTCTGCATGAAAGATTATATAGACAAATATCTTGTATTCTGCGGAACAGCATGCAGTGAATCCTTCAGAGGAATCTGCATTATAAAAGTAAACAGGATCGATTTTGGTTTCATGTTGATTTCAAATATAAATAGAAAACTTCAGTAATTTCCTGTCTCTCATCCAGTGACAGCATTTCACTGTTTTTTACTGCTTAAAAAAAAAACTAAATTGCTTCAGTATGTGGATGATCAGCAGACAGCATGTTTGAGTTTTCACGTGATTTGAAGAGTGCTTATTCAGGAGTCTCTATCATGCTTGCAACAGGAAACACAACAGAATTTTCAACTTTTGTTGGTCCACATGCAATTTAAAACAATCTGGATACATTTCTGCAATAAAAGCTCATGCTCGTAATAGATCCTTTTAATAGATCCTATTTAAAATTAAATTCCTCAATGAGGTACACTCTAAAAAATGGTTCTTGAAAGGTTCTTTAATGATGACAAAAGTTATATTTAGAGCCATCTCTTATCTAGTATTTCTGAAGAACCCTTTTGTGCTGATATGGTTGTTTGTATATTGGGACCAGAAGTTAACATAAGGTTAAGTTGTGATATTTTAAATTAATACACGTTTGCCAACTGTCCCGTATTTTTGGGAACTACATCACTTTCCAGACCTGACATGATATGCAGTAGGGAATGAATAAAGTAAAATGTCAGATTTATTGTGATGTAAATCTGCAATATAAATAAAAAAGGTGCCAACATGTTGAACAGAATTTGAGGAAGCAGCAAAAGAACAGCTCTTTGCGATCGAAAAGGTGTGTGTGGACGTACATGTGAGTGGGCAAATGTTGGATATGAGAAATATCAGAAACTGACAATAACCATTTAACTGCATCATCCTTTTCATTAGTGTTGATGTATCTCATGTTTATGAAATATTCTGAGAAGTTGTGTATGTTAAATATTATACATGTATGGCAAATATACATGTCTATCTGTTGAAGATGAATCATGAAACAAGCTCTAAAAAGTTGGACAGCTGTCGAGGTCTGCAACTGGCCCATGGTTTAGGTGAATTTAGTGACATTCAAGATTAGTCATGGAGGTTTATAATCTTTAGTCAGATATTTTCCTAATTAACTACCTAAACATGTTTATGCTGCATTCATGCTTGACCGAAGCCAAACACAAACGTCTGCCAAACCATATAATTTTTACATAATATTTGAGCAGGCTCGCTAGTAATATCAGATTATTTTGTTCATCATCCGAGGACACCTGAGACCAGCAGACCTGGCTCCATCCCAGCTTTAGATCAGCAAGATGTTCAGCTTCATGCTACCTAATGATAACCACAACCATAGCCTGTGTCAACCAGAGTGTGATTGTGAATCTGCTATGATTCACAAAGTGCAAAAACTGCACTGACAGACACTGGCCATAGCCTATCTGAGGTGTAGGACCAGAAAATCAAACTCAAAAATCAAACACATATCAAGGACCAGTGGATGTACTAGACATCACTTGATGGCCAACAATATAAAATTGACTTCTTAATTAATTTGTCTGCTTGCTTAACTGCCTGGTTTTACTGCTTTCTGTACAAGTATATTAATTTTATTTATGTTATGGATGGTTAGTTTTTCTTGCCATTGTCAACTTTGGCTTGCTCACTTATATACAAATTGCTCAATTTATATACAATTTTATACACATGTAGTAGTTTGATTACAATCCTTATTTTTACATTCAACTTTCTGTATTATTATTTGTGTATACATTTCCTGCTTTTAAAATTGAATTGTATATCTGTATATCTTAAAATTGTATATCTGTTTAACAATCCATTCTAATGTAATGTAATCCTCTTTCCTGTTTTTTGAGAGATGTTACTGGGTTAACATCATTGTTACAGTTACTGTAAGTTCAAGCTTATAACCAGGATTAGGTGCTTTTGTGGGGTGATATGTGTGTAGTGTGCCAGTGTCAGTTCTTTTGGAAAAGGAACAATAGCCATTTCCTGACTAGCGTGTTCTAACCCTCATTAGCACTGTGATGAAAAGAGAGACTCACCCCACTGTTTCCTCCTTAACACACACACACACACACACACACACACACAGTAAGTAAAGGTTAGATTAAAGTCAACACAGACAGCCTCTTATCAGTGAGATGGGGAATGTGGAGCAGGGTAAAGTCTGAAGCCCAAACTCACACACCATTGTGTAAGCACAAGGTCATCATAATTGTTTTTGAAGCAATTACAGTAACATGTTGCAGCAACTACACAAAGTTGTGGTCCATTAACCTTTATGAACTACACAAAGACTACAACAATTTCTGATCTGTCTCTTTTAATTACATTTAATCTAAGCCAAAGCCACTACAAAACATTGACCATAGCTCTAGAGTTACATGAACTGTGTTCTAACCTTTTACATGTTAATTTTCCAAATGCCAAGTAACTTTGCATGTTAAGTACTTCACAGGTTGATAAAATCACAATCAGACAGAGTATATTTGTGGTGTAGTATGTAGCTGTAGAATGCAACAGAGACCACCTACTTTTTCAGTGGTCTTGACAACAGAACAAAAAAAGCTATTGATTTACATTAATTTATTACAAAAATGATATAATTTATAAGTCCTAAATGGCAGCCAAAGGTGAGACAAAATGTGCTGCCCAGTGCTCTGGGTGTGTGTTCACAACTTGCAGTGTGTATGAAATGCAGAGGACACATTTCAAGTATGGGTTACCACATCTGACAAATACATCACTTTCACTTTTCATAAACAAAACCACATTACATACAGCCAAGCACTGTTTAAAACTACACAGAACAGTCACAATCATGACATTCTCGTGGCAACAGTTTAAAAGTAGCCCAAGGAAAAAACTCAGACTTGGCAATGCTTTTATAGTGCATATGAGTGAGACCAAGTTTTATATGTGTGTGTAAGGAATATATGTGCCTGTTTATTTGTAGATGTAGGTGCAGATGGCGGAAGCCATTTTGGTGCCTTGTGTCATTTCCTGTCCCTGCACAGGTTGTTTCTAGTTTATTTTACGGGTTTCCTTTCTCTATGTTTTTAAACACAGTTTTTCCTGTAATACCCAAGCCCTGAGTGAAGGGGTAGCAGAGCTGACCCTGTGTAATGGTTATTAACGCACACATGCACAGCATGTTACACAATGGGGTCCTTATAACACTGCTGTGCAATTTACATCGACACACCCCTACCCAAACAGGAAATCTGGGTCTGCCCGCTTTTTATTTTTCCAGCTCATTTCCTGCTTTCCCTCTCCTTCCTCAGATTATTAGAATAGCTGTCCTCCATCCAGTCAATGGTAACCACATTTATCATTCAGATCCTTGTAATGCTGCTGCAGGTGTACAAAAAGTATAGTGTAGTATCACCAAACTGAAACCTTGACAATGGAAATATAAAATATCTTAAGTTATAAAGTTACAAAGTATGAGGATATAGTTATCAGTCACTGATATGCCAGATGTAAAAATCACACAAAACAGCTGTCGTAATCTCAGAATCTATAACTAAAATGTCTATATCAAACAAGGCAGATGGAACTATTGGCATGTGTTTGCATATCTAGTTAGACTGAGATATTTTGCATATAAAAGCTCAAATTAAAATCACATGTGCAATGTGAAGATCAGACCATGCAACATTTCCAGACGAGGATGTAATTTTAGCAGAAACTTCACTAGACCTATACAGAAATAGTGTTTTATTCAAGAGTCACATTTTCATTGTTAATGTTGATTATATATTTGCTCATTCTTGTCAAATGGCAAAAAAGGTACAATGCCAAGATAAACGCACAGGCTGGAATCGTGGAAAATTGTTTGGTCCAGAGCTAAAAATGTGTAGACTCACAGAAATGCGGATAAATTAGGCTCATGGATTTTAAAATTACTATTTATGCTTTCAGGATATTTCTTCACTTGCACTCCTTGACATCTGGAGAGCAGCTTGCACGGTCAAATAGTATAAAGGGTCCAAAATGCGGAGGAAAACTAATGTCACCAAAGCCATTTACTTCTGTTGATTATCATACAAACTGCATATGTCTTTAATCTGTTAGACAGAAACTAATCCGGTGAAAATTAATTTTAGTCAAACATCAGTTAGTAGTAGTAACAAATATAAGCTGAATGGAAAATGTTTGATATGGATTTATTATAGTTATTCATTTTGTAAACATGATTTAAAATCTCTTTTTGACTTTTGGTGTGACTTTACATTGGCCTTTTCATTTAAATTAAATTAATAATTAAATAGATAGACAGGAAAAGATGTTGTAATCAAGCCAAAGTCCCACATATGGGCCCAGCATAAAACAGTTTGGTAATATAGAACTGAAGCTTTGTCACTAGGCCAGCAAGAGCACAAAGAGCACAGCTGTCTAACAGCACAGAGCGCACAGAATATCAGAATGAATAGAATCATGGACTATGTGTGAATACTGCTGTGTGTGGGTGGACTTTGAGATTTGAGATGGAAGAAAAATGATAGAGATTTTCTGTGAAAGTTAAAGTCAGTGTCATGAGTCATGAACTGAGAATACAAATTTTCCTTGATCTTTTGACAGTTAGGAGGTTGTTATACTATAAAAATATCAAATATGCAACCATTCGTGTAATAGGAACATATCTATATATAATGCAATTTTCCTAATTTGTTAATCACAACAGTTGTAATAGTATAAACGTAATAAAAATATGAGGTAGGAATGAGGGTTCCATATGTAATACTTATTTTATATGCAAAGGTGTTAGCCAATCTTAGCAGTGGACTTTACACTGAAGTCTCAGAGCGAAAACATCCTTTTAAACAGAGCATTCAAATCAGACACCTAAAATCAAGGTAGGAAATAGCCATTTATTTCTAAATTACAACAATTTTTGATATCAAAAACATACAAACATTTAAGTGCATCTCAGAAAACATTATAAAATAATAAAAAAAATCTAGGTCATGACCACTTTAAAGATGGATGAATGGAGAATGGATGAACTCGATATAAAAAAGTTCTAAAAATAGGAAATATTAAAATAGTTCTAAAACAGAAAAAAAAGTTTTTTTCTTTTTTTCCATTTAAAGGTTAGTTTAAATGGTTCTCCAAAACATGTAAATTATTTTATCACTTACCCTCATTCCCTTCCAAACCTATATGACGTTTTTGCTTCTGAGGAACACAGCTATCCCTTTAACTGTATATTCAGGTTATTTATTTTGCTTAGTGAAACCATGGAAAATTTGCCAAGTAACAATGGGCATGGTGAATCAAATGAGCTTGTGGAACATGTGCAACAGATTCAACCAGCAGGGAAACCAAATGAACAGTGAGTCTGTTAAAACACTTTTAAACACAATTGACTTTGGGGCTATGGTGCTACAAAACTGTTCCTGTAGCCCAACAGGTAGAATATGACACAAAAAATATCAAGGACATGGGTTTAATTTCACACATTTAGATAAAATAACACTAAAATTCACTTTGCTTTGAATGAAAGCAATATCTGAAATATATGAAAGCATATATATGAAAGCATGTATAATGATACATGCAAACATTAGACTACAGCTCCACCTCCAAAATCTGTTTCAGATGTCGAAACACATATGCATGTGTTCATTTCAGCCCACATAATAGTATTGTCACTCAAATTCATTATATTTTAACCCAACTAAAAATTTTAGATGCAACAAGTCACTAAACTTTACTAAACCAATTATCCCAAAAGCTGCTTTCGTGTGCTATTTTACAGATTTCTTGGTGTGAAATTTTGCTCTACCACTCCATCCTGTTTTTTTTTCCCGTGAAAAGCCCATAAGCTATCGAATTCAGCTAGTAATATAAACACACCCACACTAGCACATATATACACGCTCACAAACATACCCCTCGTCTTGAGTTTATCTAACAGTTACATCTGGAGTCTATCAGCTGCAGTGGTCTGCCCCCTTTATTCTCCTCGCACACTCCCCTCTGTTCCTCCTCTCTGTCGCTCATTTAACACTTTGCTCCCCACATCACTACTGGATACACAGTTCTTGGGATAACTGAGCAACTGAAATGACTGGGTCCCTGCTGTGTGTGAGGCGTGTTAATTCTCAACAAAAATTGTTTTTTGTGCTGTGGAGGTGTTTTTTAAGCTGTACTGAAGAGTAAACAGTCCGGCCTAGTTCCTATAGTCTTGTTAAGTTTATATCATTGCTGTTGTGATATTAAGGTACATCCATCCAGACCATGCAAACTCCACACAGAAAGGCCTACTGGTTCAGCCTGGGCTCAAACTAAGAACCGTCTGCTGTAAGGCAACAGTGCTACCCACTGAGCCGCTTATTAAAGTACAGTACGTGTAGAAAGAATTTGTTATATGTGTCGAATGTTCTCCACAATAATATAAGCCTGCTGGAAAACTTCCAGTGAATCATCAGTTGGTGTGGTGTTATTTTCAGTCTCTGAAGATAGCGTTAACAGCATCAGTAGTGGAACACTTAATTGATAATCAGAATATAGTCCATTGAATAGGCAGGACTAGCATTAATTTAGTTGTTCAAGCATAAAACAAGATGAAAAAGACAGAATTTTAATATTGTGAGGAGACAACTGCTACCTGCCAGAGCTGGAATCGAACCAGCAACCTTCTGATTACAAGCCCGTCATATGCTTGTTTTGTTCCGTTTTTACCTGAAAAAGTGCAACAGATGCCAATTGAAGTCAGACTTCCAACATGACACCACACCAGGAGATGCACATAGTTAATGAGAAACATTCAAGTAAAAAAATCATGTATTTCAGGCCAATGAAAGGCATCAATGATTAAGTAAAAATTACAATTAATTTTAATTAATTAAACCTGTTTAGTCATGTTTGTTATTTAAACCTTGTTGATATTAGCACACCTGCATAACTTGATGCTAGCATCACTTTGTTAGATCACACAGCTCGATTTTGAGCTTGATTTTGATTGGTCAATTGTTGCATTCAGCAAAAAGTCATTTCCAAATAATGACTGTTGCTCATAGCAGCACTGTACAACTCTTCAACCAGAAAACATTGTGTTTTCTCTTCCTGCAGTCTCTCCAATAAGCTCCATATTTGTTATGTAGCTGTGTAATTGCAGGATAATGTACAGTCATTCAGTTATTATCACAAACCTCTGGGTCCCAATAACAATGTCAAGGTTTATTCTGTGATAATGTGCAGCTGACTCCACATTATCCCTTAGTAACCCCCCCCCACAATTTGGTTGCTAGGAGATGTTTATGATGACAACCAAAGAACTCTAAAGTTAACAGCAGTTACACCAGAATCACAAAGATGATCATGTTGCAGGTTATTAGATTTATTCTGGTCTCCATGAGGTTCATTTTGTTTATTGTTTAAAGTAGTATTCTTTGCAATCAGTGTAGGATTTGTAGGACTTTTAATCCTGTAAGAAGTTAATTGAGTCCACATCTGTCTCTGTCTGGCTGTTTATTAGCAGAAAGATGGTCAAATTCATTGCCACTACCCTTAGAATTTTATAAGAGGGCAGTAAGTCTAGCAGTGACCAGCAAACACACACACACACATTGAACTCTCTCCCTGGCTATGGGCTTACCTCCACTGGAAACAAGGTTGATCTTAATTCCAAAGACAACATCATGAACCCTACATTATATTAGATGGAGTGGGCTGGTTTACCATTCTCATATTCTCTGCCCTTTGAGACTTCTTCAGTTTCTGAGGGACTGGAATAAACTGGTATTTTTCTCTGCATCATTTTTTTGGATGAAACATTTTGCTTGCAAAAAGTTCACCATGTTACAGTGATTCTGTTTCAAAACTTAGCTAGCTGCCTACCTAGAAAGTATTTTTTTGATGAAGGCTTTCCAAAAAGGTTGGCAGGTCTCAGTGTTTTGGCATCACCAGGCTTGAAAACTAGCTTGATTAGCAAGTCAGTCAGCTTCATCAGAACATGTTGGTCAATTTGTTGGTGGCCATATTGACTATGCTGGTCCATCAGCTCAGTCAGTACCAAACCAACAAAAACCAGTGTGGACCAGAATCCAAATTAAGTTTTACACTCTGTCTGTGCTGTAAGCAACAGAGTGTGGCATGACAAAGGTAGACCTTACTAGTCACTTAAAAGCACAATTTTGGGGCTTTGTGTTGGAGCGCTTGTACTCAGTGTAGATATGTGCCACAAACATAGAGGTCAGATACAGCTTTAGTCATTAGTCATTAAACAGAGATACAGCTTTAGTCATTAAAACAACAGTGTTCTGTTCTTACACAGAAACAACAACTGAATTCTCAAAAACAGTCTACATTTTGGCGACAGTCCAGATTTGGCTTGCGGGCCAAACTTTGAATTTTCTAGATGTAAACTCCTCTCTCTCTCTCTCTCTCTCTCTCTCTCTCTCATTATTCTCATTAGCTTTGCTCAAATCAGTACCTGACAGGCCTCTGTGATCTCTTCACACACTCTTTAGAGTCGCCGCACGTTTGCAGGGTCGAGCCTTTATTACAAGATGTGTGTGTGTGCACGTCTATATGTGGCAGTGTGCCGTTTTGAGGTACAGTGCTGGGTAGAAATATACTTTAGTTGATCAAGGGGAAAAATGTAGCTGTGTGTGTGTGTGTTGAGGTGAAATTATTACAGTATTACATGTGCTTGTGAGTGTGTGAATGAAAGTCAAAGCAACACAGAGACACATACAGACACATGTGCCTTTCAAGAAGTTCTATAAGTGTTTGAAACAAACATGGCTAAGTGTCACTCTCATAGGGTGGTTTGGCGATCTATGAAGGACTTCATTTCTTTGAGGAGGTCTGCTTTAATGAAAGGGAGACCTGTGTGAGGAGCTACCAGAGACTCTCCTTCTGCCCTCCAGCAATACTGTACTGCTGAGACACAGTTGCTTTCATAAAAGAGGAGAATTCTTCTTTATATTGCATCTCATGAGAGAGTATACTTATACAGGTATGACACCTGAAGGATGTGTGTTTAGAAAGAGCAAGCACATTATGAAAAAGGAGAAGAACAATAAATCTTATTCACCATTAAACAGGCTATTTTTGTTACTGTACCTTTAGGACTTTTATTGTATATGTAAATAGCAAACTTGATTGGCTAACTTACTGGCATACATCAGAACCTTATTCATCCAAGTGGTTGAATATTTAATAGTACAAGTGTTGAGTGAACACATTGATCATATGTTAAAGTGCTCATGGTCAAGGCCATCATCAGGAAGAGAATACCTGAGGATATTGTCCCATGCCCTGTAACAAGGGGGGTCTGAAGGGGGATCCCCCAAGGGGGATTAAAGTTTTCTCTCGTATATTCTAGTGATTAGTCCTATAGAACTGATAGAAATTTTGCTTAGGGCCCCATGAATTTTATTGATGGCCCTGTTGATTTACCTTAATGCTGATTATTAAAGTAAAACAAACTTACGGGACAGTATTAGCCCCAGCAGAGAGAATAGAAAAAAAATCCCCCAAATGATGGCATTTTGTCCAATCTGGCACTTAACCTAAAAGAATCTAAACCCTTAATTAAAACAAACAGTTCTAGACACCCTTTCCAGTGTGTGATTTCACAGGAACACATCTTAAGAGTTGAGAGACACAGAGAGAGAGAGAAAGAGAGAGACAGGACTCTCCTGTCTCTCTTAGAGAATATTCAGAGTATTGAAGCAACGCCAAAACAGCCTGAGTAAGATGTCCATAATAGGATGCAAAGCACCCAACACATAAAGAGAAACACAGCCAGACAAAAAAGTCAAGGAGATGCAGTTTTGTCTTTTGTTATTTTAATAACTTGTCATAATAAAAAATGTTTTGACATCACCTTCAGTGAAATACATCACCTTCAGCTAAAGTATGCTAGCTAGTAAATAGCTCAAAGTGGAAGAAAGTTGCAATGTATCAGTGGCCAAATCTGTTATTGGTGTTGTATAAAAACTCTCATGTTGAATATGAAAATAAATTGCACAATAATAATAGACATGAATATGAAATAAATTGCACTTTATGTGTGAAAGAGAGAGAGCAACAACCTGGATCTATCGTTGGCTGTTGGACAGACCGCACAGATAAGATAAACTCCCACAAGCACGCTATGCTACACACAAAGAGTGCTTACAGCCTGGAAACTGGAAACAATGACCAGAGATGCGTGCACACTCAAAAACACACATTAAACTCTTGTATCAAAACAAGAATAAACAGTGTAACAATGGAGAAATACACATACACATTACACAATATTCAGGCAGGCTTGTCAGTCCGCAGGAGGTTGAGGCCCCTGGGCATGCTTGGAAATTGATTTGTTACAAGTTTTTACAATCAGGTTCATATGAGCAAACTAAAATTA
The DNA here is from genome assembly GCA_036877525.1 of Chromobotia macracanthus. Lineage (NCBI taxonomy): Eukaryota > Metazoa > Chordata > Actinopteri > Cypriniformes > Botiidae > Chromobotia > Chromobotia macracanthus. The sequence continues at coordinate 3,914,914 of JAZGTH010000002.1, forward strand.
ATCTTTTTCAGGTAATTTCAGGTAATAATCTGTCCTTTTATCAGATAATTTTTATTACTGAATGGTTTGATATATTGCTTCTTAACATTGACCCCAGGATAATTTTTTTTAATTGAAGTTTGTTGTTTGTACATTTAGTGTGTCATATAAATATTAAGCTTTAAATATAAATGTTATGAATTAAGATTTGATATCAAGACACTGATAATGTGGTTACTGTTGGTTACTGCTAAATGATGTATGTACATATATTCTGTACTTTTAACATTTTAAGTTTACATCCAGGAAAACACCTGCTCCCCTCATCAGTTTAAGTCCCATATATGAGGGCCTGTTTGTGGGCATGGCTCCAGTTTCCACGCACTTTGACCTCAGTATTTCCCTTGGAGTTTTGTCTGCACTTGCAAAAACAAGAAAATCAGATCCAGTTACCCCAAAAAACACCTACACCAAAAGAACAGCCCTGTCTTACACACACATGGCTAATCACTGCATGTTCAGAAATGAACACGCACACGTGCTCAAACATATAGCCATATGAACAACAATCCATGGAATCAGATACACACAAATGGCAAACATCCTAAATACGAAAGCAATTTTTTGTCACGAATAACAGAATTGTATTCGTTTTTTTGCATTGCACAATGATATTCTTTCTCATTCTTTTGAAAACTATGTAAATACCATGTTATACAAATTAAAAGAATTTATACCTCATTCCCTCAATAAACCAAAATGTCACCCATTCATCTGTGTTGTGTGTTTAGAATCAAACTAAAAAAAGGTTCTGCCATGATGTCACTCTTTTATAGACACTGACTTCATCTAGAATATCACAGAAACAGAGATACAAATCCTGCCACACTGCATTTTGCTATAAATTTTGCAGCGCATATGCGATCATTGCAATGCGTTATTTGCATACACTATACAGTATAATACATTAAAACACACAGTTAACATTTAATATAAATTTTTATAGGCAACTATTATAACATGTTACAGTATGGTTACAGTTATTCACAACAATGTGTTATTGATTATAAGATAAGAGATAAGACTATTTATCATCAAGTGCTGCCAATGAAAACAGTCAAACAGTATCATGTGCCAATACCGCAGGTCAACCAGCAACCTAAACATGAAAATATTTCTTTCTCTCACAATCCCTGGCAGCCTCCTCTCTCCTCCTTCTCCTCCTCGATGTCTCTTATCTCTCCAGATGCAGCAGTTTTTTACACAGAGATATATGGAGGTGTAATGAGACACTCTTTGTTCTTTGATAGCCACGCTTACTAGCTTGACCTCCTTACTGTAGTGTCAGTCTCAGAGATTGTAAATAACTTCCTGTGGTAATGGACAGTGTGCCACTGTTGTGCAACTGTTGTGTTCTGATTGTTGTCAGTTGGGATTTTTAACCAACTGTTTATCCTTAAGGGTGTAGTGCATCATTTTTTGAACGTTAAATGAATAGTTCACCAAGACATGCGAAACTCAATGAGATTTGATATAATCAATGTTGGAGCAAACATTAAAGGCATAAACACATTTTGGGTCACGCCCAGACACAGTGCTTCACTGGGACTTCAGTAGTTTGTGTTTTATAGATAATGATTGGACAAGCTATCAAATGGGTGGAACTTTGATATGCCCAGTGATATGCTCTGTAATAACGTTAAGTTTAGCATCTATTTATAGCTTTAAAATAGCTTTAAAATAAAAAAAAAGTAGCCATGGCCTGGTGGATTGGGGTAAGGTAAGAGACTGTTGTAAACACTGATCTTTTATGTTCTCAATAACGTATTTTTGTTTATTTTTATGCAGTTTATGTAATTTTAGTTTAGTTTTAGTAGTAGGAGCAACACTGTAGACACCATAACACATTTTCCATTGATAACTCAGACAATCACAGCCCAGTATTAATTCATTGCTTCTCCATGCTGGTTTATGCTGGTCATAACCAGAGCGTGGCTTTTCTAGTGAGGCTGACTGATCTTACTGGTTATGTTAGTTACTGTAAGAAGCCTGATGGGGGGACACAAGCAACCCATGCTGGAGACCAGAATTTGAAACACAACATGGTAAACAGCAGTGCTGCTCTTCACAACAGGGAAATCACATCTGTGCTACTGACCCCTGAAGAGTATCACTACTGACTCGCCCAGTGTTGATGAGTGATTAATGATGGTGAGAGAGAGGTTTACTTACAGTTTCTCAAGACAGTACAAGCCAGTGAAGGAGCCATTTTTCAGGACACGGATACGATTGTTGCTTAGATTTCTGTGAAAATGGAAAAAAGGCAAAAACAGCAGAAATAAGTAATGTTTATGACATTCACAGACAGCGACGTGATATGAAATCCACTCATGCATCCAATGAAAACAGGCCTCACACAGGCTGTCATACATTCCCTCACTAACACACCTACTGATGTGACACAAGCATGCTTATATGACCAGACATCTCAATACACATATTCTCGCCAACTCACAAATATTTTTTAGTAGCTGCCAATAAACCCCTTAGCCATAGCACACATTGAATTCTGGTATATTCACATATTCACATCTGGTAGATCACATAATACATTTAAACAGTTAAATAATACAAATAATTAAATCAAATGAGTTACAAGACTATTCCATCAAACATACAGACAAAACATTTAGACTATATATAAAGGCAACAAATCATGGAATACTGAATTTACCTTGTTTTGTGTTCTATTAAACATGTTTGTATGTATGTATGTATTTCTGCACTACTAGTGTAGAATTGCTGGAATAGTGACAGGTCTGCTTCAGAAAGACAATTAATGCAAACTAAGCTACCTGATGCCCACAATTATAGCATATTATTTGGAATATAGCAGGAATATGCCTTTATGGTGACCTTTTTGAAATGTGACAGACCTTAAGTCTCTAGCGACTGTCATTGTATGAAAGAAAAGTGCGAACATTTTTTTTAATTTTCCTTTTGGGTTCCATGGGGAAACATAAAATGGTTTGCAACAGTACAAGGGTAATAATGATGACAGAATTGTTTCATTTTTGAATAAATTATCCCTTTTATTCTAAGTCTATACGATATGGTGGAAATCTCATAAAACTAAATTAAAGTTTTGGGTGCAAGAAACCTCAGCAAAGATTACACAAACTTCAGGGGAAAATAATTAAATGCTGCAAAAGTGTACAATATGGCAACTATATGTTGCATGGAGTTTTGAAATTCTTATGACATGTTAAAGAAATCCCTCCACCTATACCGTTAATATCTGGCATTTCATATATAACATGCTAGATATCTGTAGGACTAGTGTTTAACATACAGAGGAAAGGGAAGAGTGATAAGGAGCCAAACACACGAGGTCAGGGACCCGACAGCCACAAAGACAGCGCCATCAACTTCAGCCATCATAACAGGCTGTTTCCAATTAATCTTCATGGCATAATGGAGGGATGGAAAGGGGGGATTAGAAACGATCAAGGGCATGAGGAAGAGGAGGAGGAGGAGGAAGCCATAATCTTGATAATCACACTGGATACATTTTTACATCAAAAGGAAGTCAGGGTCCACATCAAACGTGCACCCGGCTCTTTGCCATGACAATTACCCCTTTCGCCATTGGATAATGGGCCTAAAACCAGAGTCTTATCAGAGAAAAGATAGAACAGAGAAAGTAAGAAAGAAAGTGAGAGAAAAAGAGAGCGATCAGGTTGTTGTCTGGATGATAGTACGTGTAAAGGAAAAATGCGGTTTAGACACGGTTTGAAATGGCAAGTAAAAACATACACAAATACAAGTATACTGATAGCTAAAGATGTCATTTGATGCATTAGATCCATTTCAGTCTGTCCTTTAAACATAATTTAAAGCAATATATGTCAAGAGGCTTTATGTCAAGAGATTTTCAGACAGTCAGTCTTGTTAGGCAAATGCAAAGCTTTTATAAAATGGCAGCAACATGTTAAAAGATAATAGATTCAATAACTTGGTAGATGATAAATGCACATTAACTTTTTCAAGACCCAGATTTTCACTCTTAAAATATGAAAATCTGCCTTAGAAATATACATTTTTAAAACTATGGTAATCTAAACAATATGATTTCAATATTATCTGTCATATCAAGTCACATCAACTTACTATTTGAAATAATATAGTGATAAGTTGCTGTCTAAATTTTAAATTGCTTAACGTATTTTGAATTATTGTTTAAACATTGCTCTGGCGTATTGGTCACATAATTTCTACTGTGTACTGTTGGTTGCTGTTAGTAGACTAAGTTTAAAAAGAGTATTTTAAGCAGAATGGATTATAAAAGTAGGGGCCCCCTTGGCCTGGGCTGTTTTTTTAAGTCTGGTATAAATGACATGCAAAAACATATACCACTGCCACACTTTACACTAAGGCACGCATCCTTGCATAAACTGCCATTATAAATTTGGCTGTATTTGAGTTAATTGCGGCATTTTAAGGACGAGCTGAGGATGAGTTTGCACCAACCAGGCATGACAGATGGTGCTTTTCTGCGTTTTTCAATGGCTTAATGCACTTAATAGACAAATACATGTAAAAAATTCAATTTTGGAAAGTTTTCACATAAATTTAGTTTGTGTCTTGTGAACATTAACAGTTGGGTATGAAATCAGTTGCTTTTTAATATAAAGTGTTGGAAACATGCATAGTGACAGAAGCCTAATATTTCTTCTGCTGTCTATATATATATATATATGTGTGTGTGTGTGTGTGTGTATTATGTGTAAATTTATTTGTTATGATAGTTAAATTTAGTATTTAGAAATTTAGTATGTACACCATAATGGCATAAAACTGTGTAATTGATCCGGTGGGTTAGAAATATGGGCCCGCCTTTCTTTTGATTCGTGCAGCGATCCATGTAAAGCAGCTGGTTCATCTTATTTCCAATATTGTCAAAAGTTGGTCACCAAATTTTATCTAGATGCCATGTAATTATACACACACAGTGCGCTAAGCCTCTCAGCAATTGTATGACAGCTGTCTTCAATATTACTAATGCTAATCCTGACTGCCATGCTACTGACTTCCCTCAAATGCACACATGTGCAGACACACACCCACAGCAAAACTACATCATGGCATTTAGCTTTTAATCTAATTACAGAAAATTTGAGGCCATTTCAGACCCAAACACAAGTGCCCCAAAAGTAAGACTCTGTCCTTTGGCTAAAAATGATTGGAAATGACAACTTGCCTTTGTCAGGTTATTGCCAGGGTGATTACTCTAAACCACTAACTAACTGCAGTCACTGTAGTACTGTTGCAGGATGCATGAAAAATCAGGAGGCTAAGAGTTGGGACACGGCCAGCTGTACTGCTCTTCAAATAGCATTTTGACCCTGATCTACCTCGCCTGATGCTCCGGTTAGGCACAAGAACCATGAGCTAACTGAAACCAGACATAAGATAAAAGAGGAAGACCAGACATATCTGCTGCATAATTCAACACAGAGAGTCTAAAGAGATATCACTAGCCACAACACAAACTGTTTAATTGAACCCAGAGACTATAGAGCTATAGATAGTAATGAGTGATTTCTCAGTAAGAAACCATATCATTTAGTAAGTATGTGTGTGTTGGCCTATGAGAATGTGTATGTGGGTTTGTGTGACTGAGGTTACATATCACATAAGGTTTTGGGTTGATGGTGTATTGCCTGAATGTGATTTTTTAGTTTGTTTTCTGTGTATGTTTGTACAAAATCATTAAATGATATACATAATTAAATGTTTGTTTTTTTAATTTACCTTTATCTGTGTATTGTCCCGCCACCACTAAGCTAGGTTTTGGGCCGTGATGGCTAGGTGGTTGTAAATAAACCCTGACAGGGTGATTAATACTAACCATACTGACCACCTACTAACCAATCAGAATCAAGTATACTGGAGTACTATGTAATGTGACTTTTCATTTAAAACCCCTAACCCCTAAAAAAGAAATTTACAAAGATTTAACACAGAGCATAGAGCTTTTACATAGATTTAACATAGAGCATTTAACATTTTGTGCTACCTAGTGTACAGAGCTACATTTACAAGTGAGAGTAGTTATGATGCTAGGGAGAGGATGAACAGTAGAAGAAGACTTTATATCTGAAAAATATAAAATATATCTAAAACTGTATATCTGAAAAAGTGAGTTGATGTAGGACAGTAAAGTTCCAGTAACTGTCCTGAAGACCAGGGTCAGAGATTTAAATTTGAAATCAGGAGGGGTGTGACGTGGGCTCTCTTTGGTTAACTGAAGACCAGACATGCTGCTGCATTCTGGATCATTTGCAGGGGTTAGGCTGCATTGGCTGGAAAGTCAACCAGAAGGGTATTGCAGTAATCCAGCCTAGAAGCTGTGCTGTATGCCCAGACTGGAAAGGTCTGATCTTTGTGATGTTGTACCTGCATGACCAAGAGATTGTTGCAGTGTGAGTTGTGGTGTCATCGAGTCAGGAATAGTGTGAGAAGCCATGTGCTATTGATTGAACCCAAAAAAAGATCTGTTTATTGAGAAGAAGAGAGGAGCAAGAACCAATGCCTGAGAATTGAACCCCAGTGGTCAGCTGTTGTGACATTGATTCCTCTCCATATTACTTTGAAGTTTCTGCCTGTAAGATATGAGCTGAACCAGTTGAAAGCAGGTCCAGTGATGCCGAGGTTGAAAAGGGTTGACAGCAGGATCTGGTGGTACACGCTGACAGCCGCAAAAAAAAATATGCACAGTGAAGGATGTGTTGCATACAGACATGCACACATGAGAATTTAAGGAGGTCCACTCTAAACAATCTAAAACAGGCAGTGCTCCTGTTCAGCAAACAGGAAGTGGAAAAAATGAGCTTGGCTCACTGGGGTCAAAAGTGAACCCCAGAGCACTTCCTGCTCTGCTGTATGATAGACAGAGCAGATAGCAAGAACAGGTGGACTAGAGAATGAGGGGAAGAGATAAGAAGGATATGACAAGAGGTAAATAAGCAAGGAAAGGAAAAAGGAATGAAGTTAAAGAATGAGAGACGAGAGAGAAAGAGATAAAACATTACTAATCTCTAGGTCATACTTCTGCAAGACTAGTAACAGTAAAATTTGGGTAGGGATATTGTCTTGTATGATGTTCTTATTTTAATTTTTATAGTTTTAGAGTTAAAAATTCAAGTTGTCATCTCATAATTACAGTAATTCTGACATTATGTTAATGTCCCTGGTGTGTAATTAAGAGCACAATATTCTTAAGGCAAATATTGTATTTTTCATCAAATGTTTATTTATGTTTATTTATTTTCATCAACATTAATTTACGTTTATATATATATTCATTTAGCACTTTATCCAAGGTGACATAAATGAGTAGGCATTTAACATTTTGCCATAAGATAAAACTGATGTTTTGACCTGTTAGGTTTTCATAAGGCTATACTGTAACCTCACATCGGTAACAGTAAGTAAAAGATGTAAAAGGTTAAGGAGGGTAAAATCGTACAGTCCAGGATGATACACATCAACTGGTTTTATCCAGTAGCAGCTATGTTCATACACAGCAGGCCTCAGAGAGGGTAATACTTAAAATCAGCTGTACATAAACCAGACAAGAATTCACATTTCTTTATTAAATTTATGAGCTTAAATAAATAAATCAATAGTGACATTAAAGGCATAGACCATCAGTCACCTGTCCACTGAAACACATGAAAACTGCTTTAATATTTATCATGGTAATTACTAAATCAGGGACAAATATGTTTATGTATTTCAATTCTGATTTACTGAAAAATTATATGGTGAGGATCTGGGTCCTCTTTCATATTAAACAAAAACCTGTATCACATGACCCCTCCTAAAATTATATACAGCACTTAATTTAAGTGTTTCCCTTTGGCCATGCCTTGTTCTGCCTAGAGCCTAAAAAATAGGTCCATGACACACCTGATTAAGCTAACAGAAAAACACCACTAAAATATAACTTGAGTTAAAATCACTCAACATCTCCATCAGGATTATACACTCTATGGTGAAGCAGCACAATGTGACACTGTCAGGCAAAGAAAATTGTTTTCTCAATGACAGGGTGGTCTGAGCTCCTCCCTGTTACGTGCCACTTACTGCAGTGGTTTTGGCTCATTTTGTCCCCTCTAACCACAAGGCCTCTGAAACAAAACAACAGGCCATACAGTTTGTCCCTTGGACAGCCAAATGACCCTCAGTTCTGACACTTGTACTTAGAACACCTGTTACTTTAAGAAAATGTATTCTAGCATGCTCTAAAGTTATGAACAGGGGCATCTCCTATAAGATTTCAAACCAATAATTTAAATAAACTCCAACAATTTAGTTTAAAACTGTTTTAATTAGGTTTGTTTTATATAATGTGGATTGGAGGGATTCTATATTTTTTAACTTGAAGTTATATATAAAAGGTATAAAGATTATTAAATTATGAAGCCACAAGTCTTGCTAGCATATGCCAATAAACACATTGTAAAAATCAATGAATCTGCTGGCAACAAATCAAAAGCCCTTGACTGTATAACAACAACTTTATTGCCTAAGATTCTTCACCAACAAAAAACAATTAAGGACATTACTAACAAACCAGGCAGAAGTCTGACTGAGGCCTAGTATTGGAGTTATCTAATTCTACTTCAGCTACTTTCAGAAAGCACCTCATAGTATGACTTCATTCTCTCTCTCTCTGAAGCCAAACAGGAGAACCGCAGACTGGATCAGAGTCACACAGAGGGATTTACATTTAATAATACTGTGCTGAGTTTAGTCAACTACTTATTAAAGACCTTCACTTGCCAGTGACGCCTACAGCAAATACTATTAAGTACTGCTGTAGACCTTAGTCAGAGATCTCAGTCACAACTGAAAACAATGATCACAAAGTCGTAGCGGACAAAAGTACAACCCCTTTAATCTATTATGTCTATTACTGTCTTAATGCCCCACAGTAAGTCTGATGTTCACAATGTATATTGCCTACAGTATTTTGGTTTAAGACGTCTGCTAAGGCATGTTTTATCGGCAGAAGAATTGACACCAAGATAACTTTACATTCACATTGGGTCTCAATCATAAAACACATAGCAGGCAATTTTTTCCTGAAACATTTACATTTATTCATTTAGCAGACAAACATAATTTGTCATGCTGGCTAAAAGTCTCGTCTTAAGTAAAATGGTTTAAATATATTTATATAAATATTTATATCTTCTGTGGAAAGCACAGGATCATAAAATATTCATTCTGAATGCAATGATAAGATGTCCTACTAGCCTGTATTTGCATACATCCATGCACTCTGCTTCCACAATCTTCCGTTCATGTGTCTCGGAGGGGGCATGGCATGATATTGATACCTTGATCATTTTAATATTGATTAAGGCCATGTCAAAGATTGAAATCATAGTAAAATATTAAGACTTTAGCCCAGATTTCACAGACAGGGTCAAGAAAAATTATGTTATGGCCGTAAAGGCAAAAATAAGCACTTCATGAAACATTTTGGTTATCTTCCTTTGCTTACCTTACAGTATATTAAGAGGAGGGGAAGAAAAAGGAGCAAAGGGAGATAAAGGGGTGATAAAACAGTGAAAAGATAAAGAGAGCGATGGATGAGTCTTTGGTTTGCTGTTGTCTGACTGTGGATTGTTAAGCTCAAGTGGGGCCACTAGTGTACACTAGAGAATTGTGTGTGTGTGTGTGTGTGTGTGTGTGTGTGTGTGTGTGTGTGTGTGTGTGTGTGTGAGGGCTGCACTGAAGAAGTAGGTTATCAAAAAGAGAAAGTATTCCGTCTAGCAAATGTGGCATGTTGAAATACCCTAAAAATATGTTGAAAATAAACCTCATAAAACCCTCTGCCCCTCTCATGTCCTCCTGTTGTCAAGCAGCCTGATCAAAACCACTTTATTTACACACTGATAGCATGAATTCCTGTTATAAAGGGTTCCTTATAAACAAAGGACGTCCTTTAAAGCTATTCTTAAAATATTTTTACCTTATTTTTACCTTTTACCTTATCAACAGTGTTATACTTATAAATCAACAACATTAAAGATGCTGTGCATTACTGAGGCAATAAATGTTACACTGATTTTATGTAATGACACAAAGTGGAGTATCTAAAACCGTCATAACGGTGGTAAAATCAGTGGAATGCCCTTTGAGAAGCTAATTGCTATTATCAAATGGCTACAACAGCAATATAATAAAACACCAATATTTATTTATTTATTTAATTTATCAGAATGAGCAATTATTTTGCTATGTATGTTGTTCATAACTGTAGGCTATTTACCATTGCCAGGTAATGTACAGTAGCAACTTCACACATAAATACACTATTTGTACATTGAAAGGTGTGCATATATTGCTTATTTTACAATTGGACAACGGGTTCATCCAATCAGAATTTAGCTTTTAGAGAACTATCTGTTGTATTATCATAGCCTTTGCAGACACCTTTTGAGCTATTCACTACATATTCAACAAGATATTTTAGGACATCTTCATTCTTAGTGTATTTACAGAAGTCTTTGATGTACAGTAGCAAAAACCAGCTTGTTTTAATAAGGGGCAAATTATAACAGATCATACTAATACCACGTTAGCATATTAATACTTCCTGGCATTAAAAGTGGACTTTAAATAAAATGTAATAAAATGCCCCTTTTTCATACACATACAAGATTGTTGTCACATCTGTGTCCTTTTTTAATTTATCTTACAGATTTTTTTATCTCTCTTTACAAAATCTTATTATTGATACTGAAATGAAACACTTGAGAACGGCATTAACTCTTCAGAGCCCCAAGCTATGAAAGAGCAACATCTAAGCCAAAAATCTCACAAAGCATGAAGTGAGAAGAAAGAGGGTCTACCTGCCAGAAGAGGAGAAAATCTATATACAAGACCCAATGAGTGAGAGAGAGAGAGGTCCCCTCAGCTTTGCCACTAATGAAGCCTAAGAGCCCAATTACACAGCCTTAGCAGCAGGAGCAGCCAAGAGTGTGTGTGTTTGTGTGTGTGTCAGTGCTTTTGTCAGCAACGACAGGCCTTTGTGTGTTTGTCTGCCTATAGTACATTTGTTTAGCTCAATGTGTTTTCAGTGTGTGTGTGCATGAACGAGCATACATGTCTTTTTCTAGCCTTCATTCTTACGTGTTTGCAAAGTCCGAGTAGCGTGCATGTAAGCGTGAGACCACGTGTGTGTGTGTGTGTGTAAGCAGCAGAAAGAACAGAAGCCGATCTGCTCTTTGTTAAACAGCAACTATTCTCTCTGGAGTTCTTTAAGTACCATGGCTGCTGCCTGACAGTTCACTGCCGACCCCCATCCTGTTTCAGTGTCCAGCCCGGATCCACTCACTCGCACCGGGCTTGAGTGCCGCTAGAGGGTGGCTGTCTGGAGAACCACTTTGCAGCAAAAAGCCTCTCAAGAAACAGCGTGTAATGTGTGCCCGAGAGCTCTGTGTCCATCCTCAATAAGGAAGGTCAAATGCATGTGTGAGATCAAATCAGTATGAATGAGTTATTTGCATTATTTTGATGAAAATATTGTTTGATTGACTGATTAATTCATATATAGGGAAAGGTTAAAAGGTACTTTTAAATAAAATCATTTACAAAAAGGTTATCTATGAGATTACATTGTCATCATAATGGATTGTAATCTAAAGTATTCAAAACTTGTTCTGCATTTTTAACTGATTTTGTGAAATTTGCTTTATTTCATATATTATTTATGTAGCCTGATCTTTGAACTGCTGTTTACTTACGTTACACCCAAAGCGCAAGACTGAAAAATCGTGGTGGCTTAGAATGTATTACCCTCTACTCTGATGGGAAAAGGTAAGTTATAATTTCTCATCATCATTTAGTCCAAAATATTTGAAATACCCTCTATGGCCAATGACATAGACACACACTAAGAACCTAGATCAGGCCCAGTTGTACTTTTTTAATCCTGCACACGCTCTAGGATTGTTCAGTCTTGAGAACAACAGGCGCTTAGAGTGTAAATGTGTCTTAAGATGTGAATGCATGTCTTTGTGCAGCCAGTCTGCAGGGAGAGAGAGAGATTTTGGCGAGTTGGTTCCATCCATCTCTGACTGTCAGTGGTTGAGTGGATGCATGTAATTTTACAGCAACTGTTTGCTGATTGAGTTATCTAGAAATCATACAAGAATTCCATGCCCTCTCAGATATGGACATTGTGTCCCCCACCCTCCCAGTTCTCTTTACTGTAATGCAAAAAAATCTTACTCTCATTACTGTATTGTTAATAATAACTTTAGTATTTATACATGATATCGAAAGTAGGTTTTTTGATTTCCTATTATTTAATAGTAGTATACTACTGTACTTTCTTCTTTTGACTTCAGGGTAAAATTGTCATGGGTGAGGAAGATGAAGGATAAGTAATGATGCAGCTCTTAATTTAACAAAATGCTAGAGGTTATAGAAATGAACATGGATCATTTGGATAACTTGAAGAAGGAAGTTAAATGCAACAGCTGTCTAAAGACACATCCAAAAATAATACCAGACCAAGAATGAAAACACTGAGCTATATAGAGTATACACATAGAAGTTAATGATAACTAAATGAGGAACAGGTGAACTAAATGAGTAACTGTGGAAACAAACTAGGAAATATTAAAAAGACATACAAACTCAAACCAAAACAGAATGTGACATATAAACATGACCTGGCAACACATTTTTGCAAATTTTAGCAAGTAGATGACTAATTCGTATGAATTACAATTTCATATAATCTGCTTTTTGTCCCAGATAAGTGGTGGACCTTCAAGCTGGCTTTTTTTAATAAGCATGTTTTTGTACAATTTACACTGTACAAATTGATGCATAATCACCCCATCTTAAAATAATTACATTTTCTGGTGAAATCAGGTTACACCTGGATATGTTTTCATTAGTTTTCTTCCAGCGTACTATAGTCTTCACAAACATCACATCAGATGTCGGCACAACACCAACAAAGTGTGAACGGCGTCCACTTTTAATGCTGCCTGGAACTGCAGACAGCATGAAGACATTAAATGTGTGTGTATGTGTGCTCAGAAATAAAAGAATGACTCTTGATGGACAGAACACCAAGCAGTCCACAAGCTGTTGCTTATTTTAAAATTAGAGACTGTGTTTGGAATGTGTGTGTATTCGAGAGAGCAAGTGAGTGCATGTACGTGTGTGTATGTGTGTTTGTGTTCATATGTTGGGCTTTTCCAAAGCCTAAAATTAAAATCTGGGTTTTATAAACACTCTCTTATTATGGAGGAGAGGATGGGGCACTATTTTTGGGAACTGTGGCCATGAACGCCCTTCTCGTACACACAAACACACAGGCTCACACTAACAGAAAATACGTATGTACGTAAATACATTACATGCAAGCCGCTGAGGATTAGAAAATATCACAATAAGTTGTAATCAAAAAAAGACCTTTGTGTTTGTAAAGAGAGGATTGTTTGCACACTTTGAACTACATAATTTCTAACATGCTACTAGTTACTTTATTACTACTGTAAATGTTAATTGGCCTCTTTGGAATGTGCACATCATTTTCAAACAATGTTAACCACGCAAAGCCACCATCACTGTTATATCGCAGAACAGAACACACTTTACTCCTGGGAATTTGTTTGTGTGGTGCGTCAGTGTGTGTGTGTGTATAGTTTGACCCAGATAACAAGACGAGGTTGGCTTGATGTTGGGCGATCTCATTGTAAACACAAAGAATCAAACCTTCAATTTTGCTTAAGATTTTGCATAGGCCACTGGTCAGGTGAACAACAACAAACACTTTTTGTTAGTTTGTTTTTTTTTTATTTGAGCGGAGTGAGTTTTGAAAGAATATTCTTGGTTACAGGATTTCATCATCAGACGGCACTGACAGTATATGCTAACAATTATCGCTAAACATAAAGCACTTCTTTGAAAAGATGGTTTCAGAATAGAAATGTAACATTATTGTTAGAGCAAACAGAGGTGAATTCTTCAGAAAAGAATTAGGTTAAGTTGTCCTTTTGAGATTAGACTACTTTTCTTGGCGGATTAACTTTTGGTTATGAGTTACTGGCTGTGGGTGCTGTGGGTGAACTGTGTAAACAGTACTTTAGTGAAGAGTTAGAAAATGTCCCATAAATGTCACTTCCTGATACCTTTTGCAAAAACTAAGCAAAAATAATTGGGTTTACTATTTTAGATGCCTATAAATTAAAATACTGGATAAAACTTTTAAACATGCAGGGTTGGTCTTGCTAACACTGAAATAATTTGACATTTTAAATATTTATTTATAGTGTTGCATGCTTGCCTGCTTGGTTGGCACTGTTTAGTGATGCATAATGCATTAGCCATGTGATAGCTGTGTGTGAGAAACAGACCAAAGTTAGCTGTTATCATTTAATAACATTTGATTCACAAATAAATGTTGATTCTGATCTTATTAATGAACAAACTTCACATGCTCATTTCTGAGGTTATGCCGAGCAGATGCAGCCTCAGATGGCACAAAGTTTAGCAGAGTCCTCCACAATTATTGTTAGTTCTTCTGGCAATTATGAATAATAGCATCAATCAGCTCACTGTGACTGAACAAGCCAAGAGTCTGAACAACAGCTGTATTTGCTGTTTAAATGTATTTGGTGTATTTGTCTGATGTTAGCAAGTTCTAGAAATACAGAGATGTTTTCGGAGTTAAATTTTAGTATTTGGTCTTTTTGGAACAGGGAGTAAGTCCTGAGTCTTAGTTTGTACAGTGCAATGAACTTTTATTTCAAAAGATACATTTGGAAAGAAAATTTGATTCCATGTGAAATGGCTCATTTAAGTTGCAAATAACCCTGAGTACTTAGTATTATTTTTCCAAACTTCAGCTTCGAGAACCTGGGTAAAAATGTCCTGCAGCTACCAAAATTACTGATCACTTACAGTAAATCACTGCAACACAGAGAGGTGGTAAATGAGAGGGGACAGCTGAAGACAGAGTGACATGAAGGACCCAATAAAGAAAGGGTGACAGAATGAAGATTAAGAAAGAGAGAGTGCAAGACAAACACAGAGAAAGTTCAACAATTTTTGGAGTCAGTTAAGGCAAGTAGAGTGAAAGGAGAAACTATCCAAACAGATATTCCCGCTGAGAATCAGGAGGAGCATCTCTCTCTCTGTTTCTCTCTCTCTCTTTATGCTGAACACAACACTACTGGTAGATCTGTATCCCATTCAAACTGGTCAAACAAATAAACATGGCATACATAAGAGCTTAATCATTCCAGAAACCTTCATGAAGAGCACTGACTTTTACCCAAACATTCAGAATCGGGGTCAGAGGTCCAAGTATGTGTGGCGGGGCAGGTGTGATGGGTTAGGCTCATGGTATCCAGTGTCTGTGATTTTGTTTGCTTTTTTGATTTATTGTGCACTGCCGCCCCTTCTTTGAACACGTGCGGCCTTACACCCCCTTTTCCTCCTTTCTTCTCATTGCCTTTTCCCACAAAAATAAACCCTCCTGGAATGCCGGCATTCTGAGGACGCCCCTCCACACAATTCCCCGGATGTCTGTCAGGAAGGTTTCTGAAAACACACTCCCCGCTCGTCACACTCTTGACCCAAAGGAGAACTGTGCACATATATCCTTGCGGATGCACAACACTTTAAATCAAACTTTGTCATTTTAAATCAAAATTATTGCTGTTTTGAGAATAATTATTTATCTCAAAACAGTTTCACAACACAATGCACTCACACACAACACAAATTCAACACATGCCCACATTCTTACAACCATTGATAACACACAGGCACAGTAGAGCTTAAATCTGTGGCAAGAGAATTCTCTTTTAATGTTGAACAATCATTGATTTTACAAGTGTTGAGGCACCGAACCAACACTAAGTCAAGGAATCTCTATATGTTGGGGAACTCTCATGATATTATCACAGTTTTATGGTTAAAGATGGAGACCAACACATCATGTACTTTTTGGCCATGTGGGGAATGTTAATGTCAAAGTACTAGTAAAATATGTGGTAATAGTACTCCAAGGTCCTTTAAGTAAATGTCCAAATAAAGGTACTTTTCATAAGTGGAAGACTGTTAAATGTCACATTATGCACCCTATGCATAATATAAGGTTCTTGATTATAATATTCTTTGTTAAACCTACCACCCTACCATTGTAAACCATTAATTTTTAGAGAGGAACAGTTTGGACCAATAATTGCAATGTCAGAATATTTGGAGTGGCTTCCTTCTTTCTTTAACACACACACTCGTATAACGCAATACTCAATAACGCAATAATGTACTGTCACGTTTCTCATTGCACTCTTTCACACTCGCCTGTCTCATTTCTCATTTTCCCTCACACAGATGTGAGTAGATATATTCAGCCCTTTCACTTCATCTCTCTTCTGTCCATTCCTTAACCTCTCATTTCACACTTTTTTACCTCATCTCTCACTTCTGTCCTTTCCTCAACCTCCCTATTTCACACATTTCACTTCTTTGTCTCTCTCTCTCTCTCTCTATCTCCCTCTATCAGTTCAGACACTATGCAGCCGCACATAATTAGCTATAAACAGAGCACTGCTCTCCCCCACATCTGGAAAGAGTTTAGGCATGGCAGTTTCTTACCAGGACAGCTAAATATTTAGGTTCAGACTCACTGTGTATGGCTGAACTCATGACAGAGGGGTGGGGAAAGGAGACAGAGGGGGAAAGTGAGGGTGTGTTTGCACGGGGAGGGGGAAAAGTGACCGTTTATGGTAAATATATTGGGCTGTATACCACATAGTAGCAACAAATGACTTGTATATGCCAAGGGTATTCGCTTATACTGAAAGGATTTATGGGTAATTCAGGATGTACTGGAAACCTGGAGCGGGCTGATGCATGGAGCAGCATCAGACAACACACACATAAACACACACACCAAGCGATCATTTACCCACAGAGGTCAAAGCAGTTAAACTCTAATACAGAGGTATAACCACAAATCCTCTGCAGAGCTGCTTGATAAACAACAAGCAGAAGCCAATGAAACACTCTTGCTGAACAAACCGCATCTAAACTGCTCCTACAGAGCATTCTGGGTGACGCGGAGGTTTAAATATATTTAAAAGGAGTGCAAAAGCCAAGTGTGGGGATGAATAGGCACAGAAATCAGTTGGAACTGTGGCCTAGTGGTTAGAGCACATGCTGCAACACATTGAGCTGCGGTGCTGATGTGGGCAAAGCATGTTCCAATGCAGCTTATTTATTGCCCAATAACCACTTGATACCGCCCACACCTTTTTGTTCTCGCCACAAAAAATGGCAAAAAGAACAAAAATAAAATTTAAAAACAATATTACAAGACAACTAACAAAAATTAAAAATAAATAAATTCAAATATATTGAGATCAGTCAAAAACATGTAATTTGAACCAATAGTATACTAATACATGCATAATAGTTAATAATAGCCATGTCAATTAGTTACTACATTCATTCACTATTCACAAATTCATTCAGGCTATGGATGGACAATAAAGACTGGTGTTTTGGGTAATTATTGAGGTCACTCCCCCACACTTTCCTCTTCCACCAATCAGATTAAGGGATACCATCTGCTTATTTAGCCTAATCAGCTGAGGAATGCCAGATGTTTTGTTGCAAACCTTCAGCTGGTCCAAGAGATAACCTTTTCCAAAATTACTGACCCATGACTGACCCCAGAAATCACATTCTGAACTCTGGAGTAATGTCTGTTAGCTGGTATTGTTCAGATACAAGTCTGAAATACTGTCACTTATTTACATAATGAGCAGCAAATTTTATTGTAACTCATTGTATCTCAATGTCACTTGGTTTTGAAGTGCACAAATATTTAAAAGAACAGTCCTGTGACCAGATATCACTGGACATTTTATTCTAATTGAAATAAAAAACAGTTAAAATTGAATATACCTATATCCTATCTCTGTCTGAAACAAAGAGAGTGTAGGGAGGTGGATGTACCACTTGAAGATAAATAATTTGGAGAAACTGTAACACTCAATATGGCAGCTGCAGGAAAGAAAATGACGTTTAAAAAAAAAGAGCCAATCGCCTTTTATGATAGAGCTTTTGCTTATTTGTTTATTCTAGATTACACATGTATTTGACTTGTACCAGTCTAAAGAAAATTGGATTTTAGTATGATCTGACCTCATGAAACAAAATTGTATAATATATTAAAAATACATTATTGAAAAGCATCTTGATAAACATATAAAGCATTTCATGATACACCTGAGAAACTGTCTAGACCATCCAGATGAAGGTGAAAACTAAAGCATCAAGATTTCATATCTCGAATGGAACTTCAGAATGTCACAAAGCTTCTGAGATGACGATATTGTGAAGATCTTCATCTCCAGGTCTAAGAAATAATCAAACAAACTACCTTTCAAAAAAAAAAAAAAAACTAAACGAGTGCTGAGTAAAGCATTTTCATTAACTGCACCTCATTTTCTCTTCAGGGAGCAGGAGACATATGAATACTTTACTTCTAACACACAAAGCCTTATTTAAAGTGCCACACGGTACACTTTCCATATGTATGGAAAACAAATAAACCCTGTTAAGAGTTGCAGAGGTTCATGGAAGCTTGTCTCCAACCATCTCCATCGTCTACCACCCAGCCTTGCTTTGCCCCCTTCCTATATATTTTTTATCCATTTCCTTTGGTTTAGCAGAGGCAATGTGTTGAACAGATGTGAGCAGTTATTAAGTAGAACCACTGGCCTTTTTAAATGGAGTCCTGGCTTCCCTGTCCTCCTCCTCCAAGGGGACCAATCCCATAGCTTCTTTCTCCTCTACTGGGCTTGTTCGCAGTGTTTTGAGTGATTTTATTTTTTATGTTTTTACGACAACCATGTGCAGGCGAGCTTTGCTCCCACTGGGCAGAGGAGCAGAAGGGAATCATGGGAAGGCAGCGCCTGAAATGGTGAGGGTTTCCTAGTAACAGATTTCTGCTTTTCCGACAGACACTACCACAGATATTAGATGGTTGCATGGGCGTTCATTGAAATGTCAAGGAACAGACGAAAAATAGCGTACTTCTTACCAAAACAAATACACATAGCTCTAGACTGATATCTCTTGTCTCATACCGGGATTCAGTGCATAGCCCAAAAGTATTTTGCAGAGGCATCCAAACACCCAAAGACCTACTCTCAAACCTCAGAATAGTCAACGTACATCAAAACTTAAAAGTAACAGCATAGTAGCTCATTAAAACTGCAGCCACACTTTGAAAGTTTCCTTACTGCACAGACAATATGAATATAATCTATTATTTATTGGGGGTGGGAGGGGTTCTACTTTAGCATGGCCAAGTCATCTTAAGACTAGAGAGAGGGTGTGTATATGCATGCAAGTCAGATTGTATCTTATAATTCTCTCCTTACCTCTGTCTAATTTCTGATTTTATTGTCTTTCTAGGAAAGAAAACATATGGGAATATGGTGCAATGAGTCTATGAGTCTATATAGACTATGTGTAAATGCAATTGCTGTGTAATACAGTATACAGAGAACTTGTAATGGGTATAATTTGTTGATGTGAAATATTGACCTTTTAATGGTGGACTATAGATCTACTGTCTGATATCTACACAGAAACAGTCATAATTTGTTGGGAATTTTATAGTTACTTTATCAAGTCTGAAACTGAGTGTTTTGAAGAAATTGTATTACAAACATAATAATGGCATCCATCCACAATCACACACCTCATTTCACAAACTAAATAATTCCTCATAATTCACTGCACGAACCATGGCTTGTAAGTTTAAGTCACACCTTCCAAATGCACAAATTACATTGTTATTACATAGTTAGAAATGCTTAATACACATGAACAATTTAATATGATTCCATTTTGGATATGTTGTTGAATAAACTTTGTTATAAGCCATTGGACTTGTCACATATAAACAGTTGACTGTAACAGAAATTACTGTAATACTTACAGAGAAACTGTCCGGTTTGGGAGGAGACTGACTTCTGGGGTCTCTGTCAGATCCTTTCCAATGCAGCTCACTTTTCTCCGAGCTCCGGGTGGAGGGTGAGCTTTACCCCGGTCCTCCGTGCAGCTGCAGCCGCTGGAGAGGAGCTCCGGACAGCCCTCGGTGACTCTGCACTCCGATGCGCTCCGGTGAAGCAGCAGCAGGAGAAACAAACGAACCCAAAACGGGATGCAGATGCAGGGTCCCGACATTGTCCCCCACACTATCAACTGTGCGGCCCCAGATCAGCCCATGACATCCGAAAGAAGTTTATCATAGGGATAATAACTTAAAATATTAGTGCTGAATTAGGCCAATAATAAACAAAAAGTTTGTTGATTCTCCTCTCGCGTTGACTGACCGCTGAGTGCGCCCTATGAATGGATAGATCACCACGTCAATTAAAACATGATTTTACTCATGTCATTGAGCCAACGGGGAAAAATCCAGTATGTCACATCTCCACAATTCAATTCTTGTCCCCCATGTCCAAAAGTAAAGAGTTTGAAATATGTTGCTCTTTGAAAACTTTATGCATCTGACGTGCGGAAATAACCGATGCGCAAAAATGTCACTCTTGTCGCTTTTCCAAATCTTGCTTAATTGGTGACAAGATTTGTAAAGTTGTTACTCCGTTGGATTTGAGTGGAGCAAATTACGATTCCTTAGAACTGCTATTGTCCATAGTTTTTTCTGGAGTAATTCACCAAAAATGGCATTTTCTGACTGTCATATGTCGCACTCCGCGCTCCGTTTGGTGTCACTCGTAGCTTAAAGCTGAATAACGGTCCCGATCTTAATTCCAAGACTCCGGCGCTTTTCCTCTGCCATACTGTCACACTCACATTCATCTCCATCCTCAGTGCGCACATTCCTCTCCCCCCTGCGCGCCGTGCTGCGGGGTCCTAGCGCACAAAATTTAATATCACCAATCCTATTTCATGAACATTAACTGCAGAGTGTTGATGAATATCCTTATTTAGATTTTTCTAAATGTCATCATCATATGAATGGTCACAAAACAAGATGTTTTGTCCACTTTCAATACTAATTCAGCATAGGAGTAAATGACAGTAACAGGCATGTCTGAACTGCTAATGTAAAATTAAAGGATTTTAGGGAAGTTATGAAAACCTGTGAAAACAGCTGCTGGTATTAGAAAAATCCCAAAACAAATCACTTTTTTATTCCATGGAACACAAATTATCTTTGCTACTCATTTTTGTCATGAAACAAATCTAGGGACTTGCATCATGGTCAAAATGGCATGTGTGTGTTAAAACTTCTGAAATCATGACAGTTATTCATTAATCTTTGCTCTCCTTTGATGTTCAAATGTGTCACATTGCCCTTTGCATGTTTAAATGAATTGAGGGTAACTGGTTGGTCTAGTAAACAAATCATACCAGTATGGCTCAACTCACTGACTTAGTGTATAGTGTGAAAGCTATTGAACGGTTTACAAAAAGAGTGGCAGGGATATTCCTTAAAATAGTAACTTTTTGTGATCCATGGAGGAAAGACATGCAGGTTTGAAAAGGCAAAAATATGAGTAAATAAGAGGCTGTTTACATATGAAAACTTTTTTATAGATCTGTATAAACAGGAATCATTAAGAACACTGTCGTCTGTACGTTCAAAACGCAAAAGGAAACTTTTGTTTTTAGTATATGTAAACACACCCTAAAACAGGAATTAAATCTGACAAAAGCACGAAAAAGTACACGCACAAATACATATAAAATAGACAATTTAGATCCTTGATTACAATTAGTTGAGCCACATTTGATTGGCATTGTAAATTACTGTATAAACATACATCTGTGACCTCATTATATCAGTAATGCTGTGCCATTGCAGTTACTGAAGAACTACATTGCTTTGTGGAAGAATATTTTTCATCAATATTATTACGTTTGTTGCTGTGTGTTTATTTTATAAAATCTTGACAGCTATGGAACAACCGTTTTAAAAAAGCAGCAATCCCCAAGAAGCCATGGTTTAAAGTGAATTTAGAACAGCTGTAAGACTACTTGTTAAACTACTTAGCATTAATAAGATCAAGACTAACTGACTATATATCAGGCACTATGACCCAGTTGGTCACTCGTTGCGGCTGTTGGTGCCTTCTTGGAACCTTGCGTGCGACTGGACCATAGGAGCCTGAATAAGGCTTTGACTCAGATGTGTGTACAGAGCACATGGGGTCTGAGAACTGACATTATTATTATTAGGAGAAATCTAATACATATATATATATATATATATATAATGTATTAGTTTCTTAGTTTGATTTTCATGGTTCTGATAATAGAAATGCCACATAACCTTTTAGATTTAGGATTCAAGAATGCAGAAAGGTTTACACATGAATCCTCCAATCCCTCCAAATCTGCATTTTATTTAAATTTAAACTTGTCAACCATTTTGTTACCATTTTGTTTAGCTGAGAATAGCAGAGAATAGAAAGTGAACCATGGCAAGATTGTGTTATTCGTATTATACACTCCAAAGGAACATTGTGTCATGAAATATTCTCACAATTTACAGTGGTGTTTCCCCCAAAAAAACCCCCCCCCCTTAAAAAAATCCCTTTTTTTTTTTTTTTTTTATATTTAAAAAAAAAAAAAAAAACAGAAATGCCCCATCATTTGTGATTCATTGTACACTCCAAAAGCCAAACAATTACAGTGGTGTTTCAGCCTCCAGATCTCACTATGAGAAGATTTGTGGGTGATCAGCTTGTGCCATGCAGTATACATGGACTGGTTATGATTAACCTTCAGACAAACCAAAAGAAAACCACTGACAAAAAAAATCAGGATTAAAGGCTTATTTCAAAGTGCCTAAAGTTTCAGAAAATTCAGTTTGTCGTTTCTAAAACAACATCTTTCTGTTCAGCTGCTACTAAAATCCTGTTATCAGGCATTTGCCAAGAGAGCAAAAAAGCTTCCATCAGCACGATTTTTCAAACATTTTAATAAGTGCTGCTGTACCTTGGGAAAGGAGGAAAGGGGAACCAGATATGGACCACTGAGATCTTTATAGATCTGTGCTGTAAAATTCCCAACACACGCAAAGCTTAATTTCCTTGGGTGTTTGATCTGCACAAGTCAACCTTTGTCTGCAATGTGGTTTTAGCAGAGCTAAAATCCAGTGTTTTTATTTTAAAATGGTAACTTTTCATTTTAAAACCGACCATTTTGAAATACAAGATGACGAGGAAGAAGGAAACCTTAGCTTGTGCCTAAAAACAGACCAAGACCACGTTTTGAAAATACAACTGAGAAAACGGATAAAGGGTTTCAATTGAGGTTGACATTTTTGCCTGTTCTGCAGGATCAGACGAGCGAGTGCCGCCCACTCGCACAAAGGAGCAACTGTGTTTCAGCTAAAATCACGCAGGCTAGCATTTGTTATTGCTGTACTCGATACTGTGCCATGGAACGAGGGCTTGGGGAAAGACGATTCCGAGCTCTTCAGGAAACGTGCAAAAATGGGGACCTCCAACTGAGGTATGTTTATCCTGCACTTTAAATAACGCTTCCAGCACACTCCCTCCCCACCTTCAAGACCCCAAAATCCTCCTCATATGGTGCATAGTTTTCATTTAAAATATCACATCCCAAACTGCACATTACATCAAATTGTACTTAATGGCATCCAGACAAACTTTTATGTTTTTCCAACATTCTCACGCTCACTTTCACTTGCTCTCTCCTTTCCCCCCATTGCTTTGCTAGCTCATATCGGCAAGCAAGCAGTATCTCCCTTTCTCCATTAAACATCTGGAGTCCATTCCAGGTGGAACAGAGAGGGAATGTGAGGAGGACGAGAAGTTGGAAGCCCCAGTCTGCAACAAGAGTGAAAGTAATACAATGGACAAATACAAAAAGGAAATGACAGTTATCTTTAGGCTTTAGACAGAAATACTTCGTACAAAAAACACATGGCCCCAAAAAGCATTTAAACACCTATGCCACACTTAGCCATTTTTGTAATAACATTTAATCAACTGTTCCCAAAGCATAATTTAGAACATTGTAAAAAAAAGTTTTTAAAACAAATTCCACTTGGTTTGATATTGTGGTATTTATAATACAATAACATTCAAAATATTTTAAGTATGGCTTAAGTGTCTAAATACCTTTTGGGCAATTGTGAGTAATGTAGATGTCAGAGAGCCTATGGCAAAAAATAATTTCTGGGAGACACTACGTACAGTAAACAGTATGAGACAGTCACTTCCAGTGTCAAAGGTAATGACTCCTGGTGATTGATGTTATTTCTCATTGCACTCTTCTGAGGTCATCTGCCTCCAGTCCTCCAGAGATTAATACTGGTTGAAAAGCACAACCAAATGTATATGAAAGGCACAAAAACAAAACTGCAGCCAACAAATATATACAGAACACTTTGTGAGTTTTAAAGCAGTGTTGGCCTCTGATAAAAGGATATCAACTTGATCCAAAGTCAAGTGATTCAGATATGGATGTTTAGTATGTTTTCAGTAGACTTGTGTTTATATGCCTCCACCTAGTGGTGTGTATGTCTTGTTGCAATTCCTATGTGATCTACACCATTTGTCTGATACCTCAAACATACAGCTTCTTGAGAAGAGGTGCACTATTACTTTTTTAAATGATCAAATGTACAACTTTCATCTGGTAGATAATAAAAAAATACGGCGTGATGCAAGACGGTGGATATTTTGCCTCTTGCCAATAAGCTACCACTAGGTCATTCCATCAAAACCATTAGAGCATCTCAGCAACCACATACAACTCCACTCATATGTTTTCAGAATATGTAAAAATGTAATTAATACTTGAAGCTTTTGAAAAGGACATGAACTGCATTTTTAAATGTATAATGTTCTCTGAGATCCATTTATAATGTTAGCTAAATATTTACATAAAAAACATTTAAAAAGTAATGGGCTATTTTCTGTACTGCTTTTAATCCTTACCTTTTAATCCTAGACCAAGCAAAAGTGACATGACAAAAACATTCCACACATTTGTATGTGGTGTTTCATCTTGCCATGACATCATACTGAGACAAAATCTGACATGAACTGTTTTGGGAGCTTGGCTTCGATAAAAGCTGTTTGTGGAATAATGAGGAAGTTATAAATGCTGAAACTTACAGGATGCTTTTATAGTACAGTGACCTGTAATATTTAAAAAAAAAATCAACGAAAATTTCTCAATCTCAACCATGCAAAATAATGTTGGATGGCAAGTGCTGTGTATTAAATAAATGGTACTGAATGCATAATTTAAATTATATAATTAAAAATGTTTTTACAGTAACAGTGATACAAATCATCCTTGACACCATGTGCAAGAGGGCCAGTATTTTACACAACCTATTAAAGTTGGCCCTCCTCCTACAAATTAGAAAGACAAACATTTCTCCACAGCGAGGTAAGAGAGCAGGAGGAGGAAAATGGTGACAAATTATTCAGTTAAATGCATACCAATGAAGATATATCAGCCATTTTGTCAGCATGCCCCATTAGCAAAACAGTTTAACAAATGTCTTATGGCTCCCATTACCCCATTCAGCAGAGCAGTTCCTGTCTGGAGTTCTACATGCTGATTCTGTTTAATGGGCTTTCTGGGAAAGATCAATTACAGTGATGTCTGAAAACAAGCATGACCTAACACACTTGAACAAGATAGCCACCTCTAACCCTCACTGATTGCTGAGAGAAGCCAATGTCCAAAAATATCAAAGAGCGCACAGGCAGGTCATTCATCTCTATGACAATGTAAATTGCTCCGGCACTGCTGACATTTTTCTGGGTAGTTACAAGAGAAACTAAGATTTAATTAAACAAAAAAAAAAAAACTTTTAAAAGCCTCATATGCTCAGTAAAGCCCTGTAGATGACATGTTTGTTTGCCTATCACTGCACTACTTAAACATTATTCAAAATGTCTTTATAGAAAGGTACAATTTTACCTTTTTTAATGACCTCTCTTTTGTGCTGGTACTAACTGACAAAATCAGACATGCCCTGCAAAAAAAACGTCCCCTCTAATTCCCTCTAGTGGTCACAGAACATCAACACACTGTTTTCGTCTGATGGTTTAGTTAAGGAAGAGATGCTGCAAAATCGTCACTGCAAAAATCAGCTACAGAGATAAGATCCTAAAAAAATTTAAAAATATATAAAAAATATTTTCATAAAAAGATGCAAGTTCATAAGCTTCTTTTACAGCAGTCATTGCTTGTTTTTCAATTTTATCTTTTTAGCTCCTAAAAACATTGTGAAAAAAATTATGCACACAGATTTGACTACACAGTGCACAGCGTCTGGGTGCATGGAAAACCAAATGACATACTGTAAATTCACAGTATATGGATCATGCATCACAAATGACCTTTTGTGACCTTAAATGCGCTTTTCAATTATTTATGTGGGAAAGATATCAACTATAATTTTTCAACATCTCCTGAGCCAAAAACAGAATTACAATGCAAAACAAACATTTACAAACATGCACCTAAGCCTTCTTAAGGTCATGACAAAATAATGTAGCATAATGCTTTTTGAAATGTTAATTATTGCATATTACTGTAGTACTACATACTAATACTACTGTAGTATTCCATTAAAACATGGCTACAGTAGTCTACCTATTTTACTTGCTTAGAAAGTCTACTGTTTGTGCTTCCATGTTATGGTCACAAACGCCTTCTCTTGCACAAAGGATTATGTGCAAAATTAGCTCAAAGTATGCACACTTCAAAATTCACTAGAAATATTTGGACACCCTAGAGTAGCAACTTTTATACTAAGTTAATTAATTTAGTACAACATATTATTAATTCGAGATATTAAATACATCTAAATAATAAAGATTTCCAATAATAAAGAGTTCATCCAAATATACACTGATGATCCAAGTTGTTTATTTGAAACAAAAAGGTAAAGAGGGGCTAACCCTACAAACACCATGTGAGAATAAACTGGTCATCTGATTATTTGACCCACAGTTGGCAAAGATATTTTTGTAAACTGTGGCTTCAAGTTGAGATTACTCTGACGCTTCACTCTCCTGAATTTCAAGAAACTGCTTTGTATTTGTGCATAAACAAACCTTTCTCACCCAAAGGTATGCAATACATTTATAAGTGAAACATGCAACCCTGAACACAAAAACGTGCACACAAACCCTCTGCTTTGTTTACATATAGCTTAAGGTGAAAAACATATTTACACTAATATTACGACTTTTTATATTTCTATTGTTCAATACAAAGATAATGCAAAATTAGAGTTCTAAATATCTGTGCTTTTGAATAAAGGCTTTGTTGGGAATATTTTTTATGAAGGGAGGCATCTATATCAAACTAAGAATCACTTCCAAGTAATCATGAACCCCTTCAAGAAAAAGTGCATACACATGCTAACAGCCACTGAGAAAAGCCTGAAACACATGAAGAAAACGCTTTGCAAGTCCTGTGTGCATTAACGCATCTCATCGTTTGAGCATCATTTGAGTCTACTGCAGTACACTTTTTCATACTCTTTATGAAAAAGCTCTACAAATTTAAGCCAAAGATATAAACTACTTTATACAGACCCAAGTTAGATGTCTACATGAGCTGTTTTCAACGCATAATACAACATGTGGAAGAAGCATGTGGAAGAAATTCAACTGCACACACTCAACGCAGGCTCATATATAAACTCCTTTTCCCCTTTCAAATCCTAAAGATCAAAAATTATAGTCTCTGGCTGTGGAGTATCAGAGGAGAGGACTTGACTGCACTGGATCCCAAAGTTTCAAATGACATTACACCAAATAGTGTTTTATTTGGCTATCATTAGATGATGTAACTATGACATCACAGTCCTCTGCTTTTCTCTATGCTCTCAGCCAACCAGGAGTTTAAGGCGTGTCAGGAGGGTGGCTGATTGGGCGTCTCAGTGGTGGGGGGACACAACTGAGTGAGGGCTGGTGCCAGGGCCCTGGTACCGTTCTCTGGCATGTTTCTCGCAGAACATTTCATCTCCCACCCAGAAGTGGCCACGCATCTTTAGGTTGAGGCCACACTCTGTACAGGTGTAGCACTCAGGGTGACGGAAGCGATCGTCCACAATCCTCACGGCCTGAGTGCTGAAAAGAGAAAAACGAAAAAGCTTCTCTCAAAATTTCTGCTTTAAACCCTAGTGGACTGCATTGTTGTCTACTGCCTATATAGGCAACTATTGTCTAAGGCAGCATCCCATTTTTAAAAGTGAAAGATTGTTTGATGTTAGGATGTTACTAAGAATAAAACTTGACATTCTAAAGGCATGAAAGCTGCTATGAGCAGGCACTGTGACTGCATCAAATTCTGTGCAAAGATACAAAGCCCATATAATTAGTTACTGTGTGTATTATGCCATCTGTGTGGTGGCATACAAGGCATAACACACGTAAAAACGCAAATATTAGATTCAACCATTTTTATTGATTTGTTTTTTCTAAATGTTCTAAAAAACATTTCTCTGGCCTTGTTAACCATCTTGGATGCCTTTTTGGTGGCATTTGTTATGCTGGGTTTTTTATGATGATACAAGCAACACCACCTTAGACTTTGGGCAAAAGAAACAATTGTTGAATGCAGCATCGCTAGGTTTTGAAATAAGGGTCCACAAATAACTATTCTCTTTTATTTTAAGATTAGGATATAAAACTCCCAGCAACATCTGTTTTCATCTAATATTTCCTAGCATCACATATAGTAATCGATTCATGCCTAATAATTAATAATAATAGTATTAGTAGACATAGTACCAGTAATAATTGTCAGACCTGTATCTTTTAAGTCCTAGGTCACTGTATCTTTTAAGTCATAATATTGTTAACTTTATTATTTGATGGGCATGCAATAATCTGTGTAGCTCAGAGATGTTCTTGACTTCCATCAACTTTAATAAATGTAAATAGATGAGCACAACTCTTCACTAAAGGCTAAACATGTACACTTAAGTTACATGCTCATGAAACCTTTGTGCAATCTCATAATGTTATATAATATAATATGTTTTGTCGTGTCTTACACAATACTGGTGCCACATTTTTCACAGGTGTGGTATTTTTGACCCCCGGAGACACTTGAGGTAGTCTTTGTGGGGCTTGGTGACAGTTTTCCTGGAAACCGGATGGCAGCCTCTGTGAACAAACACAAAGAAATAACAAACTAAAGATAAAAAATACAGTGTCTGAAGCAACATCATGTTCCTTCCACCCCCAATTGTATTTGTCTTGAGTCCACACCTTTATCTGTAGGAGTTTTTAATGGTTAGCTGTCCTGCTACAGGAATGTGAGCTAGAACCTTGTTAAACTGTTTGCAAGAACTTTCTTGTCTGACAGCCAATATCAAAACACAATGTGTTTACACACACACACCATCACAAGATGATTTGTACTACGTGAGCCAGCTGAAGGACACTAGACATTGCACAACACTTTGATAAGGCACATGAAGATATAATGGTGTGCACACAGTGAGTTTTTAAAAATGATGTGGCTAAATGCAGTATAGACAAAAATGTGCCAATTTTACAGGCTCAATTTCCGTGCCTATTCACATATTCACTGTATTTCAATATTTAACCACATTGAAGTTCATATACTGTTACAACAGAATAACCCATTGACCAGTAATAAAAGATTTATGAATCACATTTTTGGAGTTTATTATCCATATTCCAGTGCAATTTGTGGTCATTGTGGTGTAAGCTATTAACTGATAAATAAAACGGAGTGCAGAAGCAGAATTGAGAGTAAGCTGTTGTTCTTAGTTTTTGATTTATTTTGTTTGTTTGTTTGAGGTCACTTTGCAGACCTTTAGTTTAGAACTTTACTGGCTTGATCTATATTCTTGGAGTCAATTCCATTTCTGCTCAACCTTGCAAATATTTGCTCTGCTTCTGACCACAAAACACATTTTTGATTTCACAAAGTACTCCTCTTACTTCCATTTCAGACATGCAACAAGCTGCTGAAGGCTTTTCGGAGGGGGAATGTGTTTAAGCCATGATATTGAGTGTGTGTATCACCTCTTTCATCAGCCTCAAGCACTTCTTGCAGCATCTTGAAGGTGTTGGACTGGCGAGGAGCCGCACGGGACTCCTTGTTCTCCTGAATCATCTTATACACCTCTGAATCTCTGTCAAACCTCTGCATGGCGAAGTCCGAACTGAGAGACAGAGATGTGTGTTAATTTATAGACACGGTGGGTGACAGCCTTGTTCAGTGTGATGTATTATTGTAAATGCTAGTTTACGCCTTGTTCCTGCACCACACATCTCTATATTTAACATCAAATATGTTTTGACTGACTATGATGTTTTGACTTGTGTAGTATTTCACTCTCAGTCGGGACAGAAAAATTACTGGAAATGTGTTGCATCATGCTTGGGTAGAATCAGAAGTAAGAAACAGGTAAACACTGTCGTAATAAATAATGCATCTTTTCACGGATTAAAAAAGGTTAATTCATTGTGCTAACTCAAATGACTAAACTGTTGTGTGTCACATCCCTTTACAATTAAGTAAAATATGCATTTGAGTGTAAAAGGGACTGTGGGTAGAGAGTGGGGCTTTATGAAACAAGCATGTACATAATAAGCTGTTTAGTGCAGTTACAGTAGCCAGCTAGCAGGGAGTTTATGGGTACATTTTTATGTATGGCTGTCGTAAACGCTATATAAAAAACTATTTTCATTTCACAAAGCACTTCTCTTGCATATGAGCGTTATATTGGCCTATTGCCACAAGGGTAAAATATATATTCTGGAGGGAAAAACTTCAAACATATGAGAATACTTAATACAGTACCCTCATGCCCACAAAATGCATCACAAAGCAAGACATCAGCAAGAAAATGTGTATTTATACACAGTTAAAAGTGAAAAACTAAGGGGATACTGCAAACCATCAATGTCTGTGCGAGAAACACAGTGTAAACGGTTAATCCAGATTTAATCCAGATCTAATCTCTTCTTTATCTTAATCTCTAATTTCTGATAAAAGCCTTTTTTTGTCTATGTACAGTACATGTATTATTACTATGGCAAAAATATGGACATCCCTTAGGCCAATAAGCAGAACATCAATAGGACATCAGTTTAAAGACATGAACAGTGAGAGGCATCACATCGGTCAATAACGTTCATATAAGTGCACATTGACATAGTAAAGCAATTAAAAACCACACGGATGGACACAAGAACGTCCCTAATGTAACCTCTGCACGTGATGTCACAATGGATGCGGTAACATTCTCTCAGCAGCTGCGGCCTCGCCATGATATTTCAGCTGCTGCTGTTTGCTATGAAAACAAGGTTGTCAAGGTTGTTGTTGTATAAAAAGACATGACGAGCAGTGAAAATGATTAACCAACAGCCAACTATCAAACAGGACTATTGACCTTAAAATAAGCGACTGCTGTACTTTGTGTTAAATGAGAAAAAGTGGAAGAATATACAACCAGAGAAAACGGATCAAAAACAGATCTGCAGTGAGCATGTGGGTGTGTAATGTCCATGCAGTGTCATGAGGGTTCATTGAGTATCTGGGTGTGGTTGTCACAAGAAACCTGCATGACTAGTTAGCATGTTCGTGCGATAGTATCTTTGTGGCGACAAAAAGGTGAAACATTTCCTCAAGATATTTTAACTCGTAATATAAGATATGATTAATAAAGGAGAGTGAAGCATTTGTAGTATCATTACTACAAATTTTGAAGAAAAAAGTGGATAAAAAAAACTGAGGATGCTATAAATCTCTATATAAATGCAATGTTCAGATCCACTATTTGAATGCAGGCGGTTTAATGGAACATGTCAAATTGAAACCAGACAGTGAATTTGAATATCCCCTTCAAGCTCTCCCAGCACCCCTCAGATGCCCACACAGCCGCTCCTTGATTTCACAGAGCTGGGACAAATTTTTTATGTGTGGGCCCTCCTCTACGAGGAGTAGGTTATACTATAGGGGACCTACAGGGGACCCCAGACAATGTTCCTGGTTCCTGGATCTGTCTTCCCCTGACATAAATGGGTATTGCAGTAAACATAACGCTTGGTACATGTAAATTTATTGCTCAGTACTTTTACAGTGCAGTTTACTAGAATTTTATGTTATTATATGTTGAAAATAAATTGTGCTAATGTAATAAAAATTAGCTGAGCTTTGATTACCATCTTCAAAAATCTCACTAAATAGGCTTTAAACAGTACAGTCAAAACAGACGACATCAGCATCATGGTCTCAAAGCACTAAGAAAAAAACACATTAGTCTCGGATTACAATACTTCCTCTCCCCCCAGAGTGGTTTGTCATATGCTTTCTTAGTTTGAGGAAGATGTCTAAACAGTTTAAGACTTACCTCAAGCAAACAAAGATAAATTCCTTTGCAACTCTTGTTGGAACCTACAGTGACAACCGCACACACATCCAGTAAACATACAAACACACGCGAGAAGGCAGAGTATGCACACACACACACCTCTCTGTCGAGTCTTGACGAGCCATAAGAAAGCTGAGAGTTTCAGTCCAAAAGGTATGAGTTTGGGCTACCTCGGATTGGTTGACAGCTGAAAAGGGGTGTGATCAACAGATGCTGACATAATCTTACTGGTTGAGCAAAACGGGGGTGGGGTGCAAGTGTGTGAAAGAGTGAGAAGGGTGGGGGGGCCAATTAGGGGCAGAAATGATATAATCCTTTCTAGAAAAATAAGAGGAAAAAGACACACAAAAAGACAGACTAGTTTGGGACATCTGCCAGGTTGTGACTCATTAACAGCAGTTGGCTGAAAAAAGCAGCCAAAATAAATCCAGAAACTACAATGTGTATGTGTCTGACATTTTTTCTGACAAGAAAACTGTTCACAGTACAGAATTTAAATGAAAACAAATCAGTAAACATTCGCCATGTCATCTGCATGCAATAACAGACACTTTTCTAAACTTCTTCTGAACTGCCAGAAAGAAGTGGAAGCAATTGTTAAAGGGGTGTATATACATTTACCTGCGGTGTGGGGAAATGGGCAGCTCTCGTTCAATGGGGCTATGTGGTGAGTAGCGTCCAGGGGGAGTTGGAGTCCGATTGGACACAGAGCTACTGCGGAAATCCACAGAAGAGATTTCCTACACAAAACAGAACATGAACACAGAGCATTAGACATCAGCATGTAAAGTAAATCAATTGGCACTTGACTTTAGCGTTTGTGTGTATTTGCATGCTTAGCAGATGTCTGAGACATTCCAGGATCCTCCTGCTGTTTCAAACCCTATGCCGAGGCACCTGCAGTTGCTTAGAGATATCTAAGGTTGGGCAACTTTGTGTGTGTTTGTACAGTCTAAAGTGCAAAAAAACTGATCATGTCAGCATTGGAGCACAACCGTGTCAGTAACCTGTGTCTGTGAAAGGTCACAGATCTTTCAGCACTGCTTAACATAAGTATCTGCAGTATTTACTTCGATAAAATACAGAGTAATGGTTAAAAAAAATACTGGACTCCTCTGATCTGGCCAGCAAACAATTCAGATATTCACTGAATACCAAAGACAAGCATTTGGAGGATGGCTCTTTAGAGATGGGCAAACCAGAGCAGTCTGTAAATAAACAGTGTGTCAAACTGCCAGTGGACAGGTGTAGTAATGGTATGAGGAATACTAGAGGCACTTAATATTATGAAAATATTAAATATTGGTAAATAAAACTGTCCAGGTCACGTGTGTGTGTGTGTGTGTGTGTGTGTGTGTAAGGGGGAAGCCACTAAAAATAGCAATACAAATGTTAATTGCAGCCAATGGAAAGCAATGATTCAGAGTACTGACTAATTAGCTATATACATAGTACTAGTCAAAAATTTAATAACATTTAAATGTTTATTATGATCTTAAAAATCATTTAATTTAAAGCCATCTGCTTATGTTTGAAATTAATTGTGTAGGCAAAAATTTAATTGTGCCAACATACTTTCTGTCATCTGAAAATTACAATTTTATTATTATTATTTTTTAAATGGACGATTTGGACTAAATAATGATGGAAATGCAGGCCATTAGAGCTCAGAATAGATCAGAACTCCTTCTGTTTCAGTGTGACACATCAAGAAACAGTAAAACATTTTTTGTAAATTCTAGAAAAAGGATGACCACAGATGCCATAATATAATGTAGTTTCATTAATTTTGAATTATCTTAAATCACAACGATTTCAAAAGTAACATTTGTGTTATTTTAAAGTTTTTATGAGCTTACCATTATTCTAAAATGTGGGAAAAATATTAAGTATAAGTGCGTCTACATTACTGACTGTGGGAGTGGGGGAAAATGACAGTCGGGTCCTTAGAATGAGACATTCAGGCACGCATAGCCAACATCTAATGTTTCTCCTTACATGTCAGGACAATAAATCTTCACCCCAAGATGAAAAACTGTTTCTAATTCTGACTAAAGCTGGAACCATGCGCATCTGTCAACATCTCAGCTGGTTCTAGTGTCTGAATTTTCTGTGACTGTGATCTTAGAGCCATTTCCTGGCTGTGGAGACCTCTAGCACAATCAATTTCACATTCAGTGTAAGCCTGCATGAAGAAAGGCTGCATGCAAGGTTCCGTGCGAAATGCTGATGGCCGATTCTATCTGCTGGAAGTGTGTTCTGGCACAGACAAATAAGAGCGCTGAAGCAAAGCATGCTCGCAGATGTTTGGCCTTAATGCTGATGGATTTTATCCTGAGCAGCTCTTCTGACACCAGCTGTACGAAATTCCCCATTCAAGCTCTTAAACAGCAGAGGCCGTTCCCAAGCCATCTTGAAATGACAAATTCCACCTGGGGGTGTTTGGTTCAGTCCACCAAATGTAAAGAAAGTGCAGCCAAGATTATTTCCGCCTGCTCTGAAGCAATTATCAGCTGCTGTGACCATCAGAAAAGATGTTCAGAAAATTTGAATAGCAGCCGAGCCATGACCTATATGCAGAGCACACACACTGCACACCTGAAGACAACATCTAAATATAAACTCTCCATAATCATCTCTAAATCACATTCTGTAGCTCAACTGGTAGAGCATGGTGCTAGCTACGCCAATCTGAGCCACAAATCTGATATGCTTCTATGTACATAAATACGGTATATAGAGAGAGAGTGATTGAAAATTAGTGGCTAGTGTTATCTCACTTCATTTACTACCTGCTGCTTCTAACTGCTACCAGTTTAAAGCTGCACATAACTGCTGGTCCTGTATCAGTTTCTCCTAACCAAATTGAAACCTTAACATTTAGCAGTAGTGCAATAGGAAAAGCTGACTCTAGATCAGTGGCTGTAGGCAATATCATTGTTTGCGACATATACACACACAAGAAAATGACTTAATATCTCAAGTGATTATACACTGAATTAAAAGTAGCAACTTCTAAAAAGGTAACATTAAAAATATCATTCAACTATGCAAACATGTTTAGACATCCACAAAACAGATGGTGTAACGGTGGTATATTAAGGATCAAACCACTAGAGGGAGTCATATACAAGTTGAACATCAGTTCAACGAATGAGGACAAGAGCTTGCCTCCTATGACTTTATCAAACATTGTGATGGTTTTAATGAGTGATACACTCGTTACTATGCCAAAAATATGAACATGTTTATCTGAATCATTTGAAGGGAGGAAAGTGTTTATTCTTCCTTTATCCAAAAAAACAGTTAGCCTGCAGTCTAAACCTCTGCTGGATGGCAGCAATGGTGCCCAGGCTTTATGATGGAAAAGTTCATGTTTTTGTGTGTGCTTGTTATTGTTTGGCTATGACAACTGCCATAGCAAAACTGCAAAAAGCAAACATATACACACACCTTTCTCAACCAGCATAAATCTGTCAGTCTTTTTATTGGCACAAACTTGCACACACTAATGAAAGTCCGAATTCATAAACACTGTGGGCTATAGCAAACATCACTGTTACTGTTGCTCATAAATTAGATGTTTCAACAAACTCCTAACTGTAAATTTTAATTACTTGTTAATCACAAATTTTGCATCACTTGTGCTATGTATGCTAATGATACCTCAAACTGTGAGGCAGAGGTGGGCTATTTCTTTTGTAAATGGAGTTCCCTGGGTTACTAGACATCTTGTGGTTCATCTGGGAAAGCATGGTGATGTCAGGTCTTGGGTTCGGGTCCCAGGGAGCACACAACTGATGGAAAAAATTTTAATTGAAGCAGAGTCTTATCTATGGTCCAGAATTTAGAGTCTTGGAATGAACTTTAAGCCCTGAGCCAGTTAGCAACCCCCTAGCAACCACCCAGACCACCATAGGAAATAAGCTAAAAAACACTTAGGAACACAGCCAGCAACACTCACATTTTCCTAAGTAACTATAGTCTTCATCTCACCTCATCTTCATCTACCTGATACCTTCATTTTTTTTAAAGCTTCCAGTTATGACTACTTCCAGTTATGAAAGGGTTAAACTACAGGTTTAACCCTTTCAATGACCAGGCCTCAGGTACTGTAAAAGTACCTATAGATTGTTGAAAACATGCTTTATACAAACCAGCCTGCTCAGAGCATGTATAACTGCTGGTAGAGTTCTAGTCTGCTTCCAGACACAGTGTCCATCAGCAGCACAAAGTTAAGATCTAGACAAGCTTGTCAGGAATGCAGTCACACCCAAAAAAAAGTGAAATGGAAGAAATCAAACACACTTGGATGTTGGAGAAAGAAAAAGCAGGCAAACGGCCGATATGCCATATTATTCATTAATGCTTCATTAATTGACCTTGTTTTCCAATGACGACTGAAATGCAGCGCAAGGTCAAACAGGTCAATGGCTTTTCTGCTTGACCATTTATAGAGTTGGCAAAGTGTTTGCCTTTGAAAAGGGTCCATTCCTTTCTTGTCCTGTGTGAGTGTGTGTATGTAAGCTGTGTTTGTGTTGGACAGAGGTTATGAGAAAGAAGGGAAGTCAATGTGCAATCCAAGACTTTTCCTCAAACACACACACTCAAGTCTTTCTCTGGCTGGCATAGTTCATTGCATCTGATTAGCTTTCATACACTGTAATCAGTGCTTCTAAACATCCCCAGACGGCACTATGCATAAACATTCACACGCGCACACATGCTTACTGTAACTAATCTACTTGATGAAATGGCGCAGACTTCTGTTTTCAGAAAAGCTAATTACAACAGACTAACCCAAACATAAACCTTATAATCTCATAACCTTAAATCTCTATCCAACATTACAAAAGAACCTGTCTTTTATTATTTTGTGGTGGCAAATACCATGTTACCACAGCAAACAAAGTTTAAATGCAGTAAAAATAGCTATAATAATTATAGTATTTTGATGGCATTTATGGTTACAAACAATACATTTGTTAGGATTCTTAACAAATACCTGAGGCTAAGATCACTTGTATGTCTGTATGTATCTAGGGGATCATGACATCACAAACCCAGAAGGAAGAGAACTGTAGTTCCTTTCTGCTTTTTACTGCAGTCCTTAAGAAGCGATTTCTGAATATCTCCTTTAGCAGTGAACTTTGAGCCAGTGAACTGTATCATATATTGTTTATGCTTAAACATTACACACCTTGTGTCCAAACCAAGTGATAAACACCAGTAACTAGCTAAAAAAAATGATATGCTATACA
The DNA here is from genome assembly GCA_036877525.1 of Chromobotia macracanthus. Lineage (NCBI taxonomy): Eukaryota > Metazoa > Chordata > Actinopteri > Cypriniformes > Botiidae > Chromobotia > Chromobotia macracanthus. The sequence goes on from JAZGTH010000002.1 coordinate 3,952,678, forward strand.
GTGCTAGAAAAAGTTTAAAATTTGTACCATTAGCTCATAACTGGGGTAGTACCTTTAAATGGTACACCTGCTAATGTACCTTTTAGCATTATACAGACATGTATTAGTGCCTTATCTACTCTTAAATGTAAAATTTTTTTGTGTTGAAGGTTATAAACGGCAGGCGTATCTTCGGATGGTACTGCCCCAGTGATAAGATAAAGGTACACATTACTTTCTGAAAGTGCATGAAAAGGGTTGGGGGGCTCCAGGAACAGGAACTTTTGTAAGACTCAAATGACACTCTAATAATTATTTAATTTTTGTAAAGCTCAATAACATGAACCAGCTTTTCATTTTTATAGTCCATATTTTGCACAATAGTTATATGAATGTGTTTGTTTGTGTGTGTGTGTGTGGGGGGGGTCTCATACAGTACTTTAGACACGTTAATGTATTTCAGACTATAGTTATGTGTGTGTGGGGGGTATAGTATTGTATTACAGTGGGTAAATATAGTATTGTAGACACATTTTCACAAGTGAACATTCCACTTATGATCCTTCCACTTATGGAATTATGATCCTTATTAACATTCCAGTATGTAATGTTTAATTATTGCCTGAGAAATGGGCTGTTGTGCTCTGTACAGCTCACCTACTGCCATGCTACTGAAAAAATATACAATGCTGAAAAGTTAGCAGTGTCACAACTTCAACATAACTATCCCTGAACACTGCAGCTGAATGGCTATTCTCCTGTAAGCAAAGCATCAATGGAGCCATGGGGTTTCATTTCGGTTCACAAAGTTCTACACATCCTGTGTGTTAGTGTATTATGTACATCAGCCAATTTCATAATGCTTTGTCATCAACAGGACTGCATTTCATCATGTTCTGCAGAATTCTGATTTAACCCCAAATTCAGCACAGAAAACACCAAGTCTATGTGGATCTGCTCTTAAGCCAGGGGATGGTCAACAGATTTCCTTTACAATACACTGGCCATACTAATAACAGAAGAGCTCAGTATATCAGACAAAGAATAGTATACAAAAGCATACCTAATATATCTTATATATAGTATAAGAAGAAACGCACAAAAAGAAATCAACAGAAATCAAGTTGCATTGATGGCACTTGCTGTATAGAGGACTAAAAAAAAAAATAATAAAACTGCCAATAACTGTATATCCATAATTACATCCATATTTTGTCATCAGTTATTTCTTTATTAATATTTTTTGAAGACCAGATTAAGGATATCTGATGTTTAACGGAAAAAATTTATTGTAAATGTGTCTTTCATTGCCAACAGTGCCAGGAAGAGCTCATAGACAGATGCTGGATGACAGTTATTTACGCAGACTGGCGTCTCAGATGCTGCTTGACTCTTTTAATAAATAATGCACACAGATTTGCCCATGACTGGATTCAGCCCGTGTTTTATAATGTTTTCATTTCCCAAAGCTATTCACTGTGTGAGTGCTTTTATAATGACGTGCCATGGGTTTGTTTAGGATAATAATGTAGAAACCACACACACTGTGCCAGGGATTGTACGCAGCGACTCACCCCCACATGAGCCATAACAGTTCTGTTTGAGGCTCCAAGGCACACGATTAACATGGTGTGATGCATATGGCATCATATTGTATCAGGGGATGCACTGTAGCATATTCAGGGGCAAAAATAACACTGTGCTCTTTTAGTTTGTCCACTAGCTCCAGTGTGCCTGTTGCCATCAAATCTGCAGCCGTACTGAAACTGCAAAAAGTTTCCTGCACCCTTTGGATTCAATCCAGATCATTGACCACTAGACTACACCACCCTCCAAGATCAAACTAAGAACATGAAAATAAAGGACATTAATGTAGGAAAGCGCATGTCCATGAATGCGCTCTGAGAACATATAGTACAGTAGCCACCCTGCTGCCTGCAAGCAACATTCATATATCTCCAGTAGAGAGATGTTGGGCGCTGATGTAAGTGAATATAAACAGAATTTTAGCATTTATTCTTCAGTTCTCCCTGAAGGTCTTTACATAGTAATATCCTCTGCTAAAAATTATTAGAAAAACTCAACTCACATTCATAGCCACATGTGGCAAATCACTGGGGGTGATCTGGGGATGGAATTTGATTTGTTTTGTGCTCTCAGATTGTCCTAAGCTTAATACGAGTTTTATTAAGTTTGGGGATTACATAGAGAAGATATAGGTCCATTAGACAATATATGCTTCAAAAAAAAAAAAAAGAGGACAATACAGATACACAGAACAAATACATTATATTTTGACAACTAAAATTATAAATGTGCTGCTTAAGGCCCAAAATCTGTGGCTCAATAGTATCCTTGATCATTTTTGAGGGTACTAAGCTGATATAAGCATTTCATTCTTTGAGCATTCTGCTAAATTCTCCTTTAACTCAAAACCATAAGACATACCACAGAGTACATTTTATGTTTATAAAGTTATGATAGTTATTTTCTCACTATGGTGATAAATATTTGAGTGACACGGCTTCTGGAATGAGGAAAAAACTAGGACATTAGGACATTTCTTATTCTGGAATTAGAATTTTGTCCTTGATTGGATCGTCAGAAGTTGGAGAGATAAAAACTGCCTGGCCTTTGGATATTCAACATAGTCCCGGCTTTGTGCAAAGACATATCATTAGAAGTCATTAGAAGAAAGGCTAGTGTTTTTGATTAAAGACTATGAGCACACATATAAAAAAAATAATACATGCACAGATAAATCATTTATAATAAACACAGCAAAATTAAATAAATAACAATAAATATACTATATAAATATATACTATATAAATAAACTGTTCTTTGAACCTGAGGACGCTAGACAGCAGAGCTGTCTAGGCAATAGGATTTCTACTAAGGCATCCTCTGTCATGTACTAGCAGTGATGACAACCCTTCTCAACTCCTTAAGGACCAATTCAGACCATTTCAGACATGGGCTGATACAAACCATATGCCTGCACTCAGAGATGTGCGATTAGTGTCTGCACACCACAGAGTTTACATCAAATGCAGACATTCTGCAAGTGCAGACGCACAACTGCTGAGAAATTAAGCATGAGACACTGACATAGTTATGGGTGTCAGGAGACTATTCATGCTCCCGTTGTGTTTCAGTCCAGTCTGCGGTAAACACGCATTTTAAGTCTTTTAAAAATGCTTTAACAATTTCAGGTAATAGCTCTCAACTAACTTCACAAAAAGCTCTGCATATTTATGCAAAATTGGAATCTCTATCATTCACAATCTCTTATGTTTGTTTAACAAACATAATATAGTTGCTAATTTAATTATAGCAACTAAAAAAGTAAAGTACTTCCAACTCCATTTACAACCCTTCTTCAGAACTCACAACATCAATGCAGAAAATGTAAAATATGTCTGCAGATTCAGCCTTGGCCTAGTAAAACTATATGAAAGCAACAATTAAACATGAAGATATGTTTGAATGTAGGGGAACCAATGGACTTTTCATGTGATGATAGCTTGTTGAAATAAGATAATGACAGCTGTAGATTTACTGTACACACTATGGTCTGTAAAGTAGGCACAGAAACTGGCCAAGAACCACCAATGGTCCATGAAGTCAAACTAATAACAATCATCAATACTGGTACATGGAAGGATATGTTCATTTGTTCAACTTGTCAAATCTTACAAAAACCAGAGGAAAGGTGTTCCACACCTCTGTATGCTATCATCAACCATCCGTCAACAACAAAACCTGACAAAACAATTCTGTCTGGTTCTGATTTGGTAACTTGGTGATGTTGAAATGGTATAAGGATGAATCTTGACATGCCTATTACCAACTCAGCATCATCTTTGTGCAAGACACGCAATTGCTCGTGTCCTGCACAGTCTATACATTCATTTGCACCACAAATGAGCTGGACAGGGAAATATGCAACAAGATTATGTGGACAACAAATATGCTGGAACTATGCAGCACTATGCAGAAGCCAAATGCCTGGGGCACATTTTCAACACCTTCAAGTGTACCACAAAGAATTCAGGGTGTTCTGGTGCACAGTGTGGTTGTAATCACTGCTACCTAATAAAGTAGCCTCAGCGTGCATGGCAAGCTGGACACGGAGGAAATGTGTTAAAGTGGTCTAACTGTAGCCGAGAATCAAACTCATTAGGCATCTGGCATTCATTAAGAGCTTGTTAAATCTGTGGACCTCATCATCCACTTTCAACGTTCTCCAACCCCCTCCCCATATTTGAATCTAACTTAGAAACCCCAAAAAGAAAAACTGAGAGGGTGATACCACAGTCACCACTAGTCAAGTGTAACCATCCTTGAATGGGTAAGAGTTCATCTGTACCCCAGTCATTTTCTAACGACTTTGAAGATTCTTTGATGCATGAAACTCATTATGTCGAACATGAAGCCTGAAGCATATTAGCGTCAGTTCATACATGACAGGGTACATTAGGAATAAAGGAACCTGAAATGATCATGAAGGTTGTGGAAATATACGGTTTAGCTGTGACATGTTAACTGCTTTAAATAAAAGAAACTAATCCACTGTGCCATACACACAGTGCCCTGCGGTTTTTACCTACTCTTCAAAGAGGTGAGCTGGTAACTAACCGTGCTTTATCCCAATGAGGTGTCTAGGACAAGCAAACAGAGGCATGATCTGGAATGTAAATCCACAGTATAAAGAATGAGCTGGAAAGAATTAAAACAAAAGCATCACGTTTGGCAGAATGGTTTTATGGAGCAATTAGCAAGTGTTATAAATCACTGCCTGATAGGAGCCTCCTGTGTGAACTGAGTTTCCTGTTCTCCTTTAATTGCCTTTACTGCTGCTTTACTGTCTCAGTATCACCTCATTTGTCTGTCTGTTTCTCTCCTTTTATCTCCATCCCTACTTTTCTTCAGGTAGTCACTACCATAGTAACAGTTACCAGGGATGTTGTGAGCTCTGGGCTTTGGGGGTTCAACTTTTCATGCCCTGAACCTTGTTTCCCTGTCTTTGGTTACTTGTCATTATAAGTCACTCTTATACACAGACTGTCAGTCTGTGTATAAAACTCAAGATGCAGACTGTTTCTGTTTCCTTCTCTTGTTGCTGAGTCAATCTTGCTAGCATTTACAGCACATGCTTTTTAGCTGCTGCAGTGTTCCCCTATAATTACATGTTTCTTCAACCGCGGGGATCTTTGGTCCTGTAAACTTTTACCAAAAATAACCTTAAAACACTATTCACACTACTCTCTAGTTTTTCAACTAACAAACACCATAAAGATTTCTGACCACCCCATTTTTTTAACCTAGCTGCACTGGATGGACCAAGAAAGGAGTTTTGCATGGTGAATGTCAGAGTACACCATATCTTGTACATCTTGAAAGAAGAAAATCCCCTTTTTCCATTAAGATCCATGTCTTATTTAAATCTTAAATGTCACTTTTATTGAGGCTAAAATATATGGAGCCTAATTTGACAGCAGGGAAAGACTCTTGGCTACCTTGACAACTTGTGGAATGTTGTCACTCCATTCAAATCTATGCAGAAAAACTGCACTAAAAATCATATAAGCAGCCCGTTATCTGAATGGGCAAAGAGCTGCTCCATAAACCCCAGCAGATTTGAATCCATGGTAGGGGGCAGGAGAGAACCGGTATAATTGCCTCTGGTTCAACAACCTCTAGATTTAATCAATGCAGCCTAATAGTGTCTAACATGCTTTCACTGCCAAGTTAAATACAGAGCCCCCATGTTTCAATTCCAACCTGAAACAGCACTTTGTCCCATTGGAGCGCCTCAGGAAACGAAAAGGGGAAGATGTGGGAGGTGAAGAGCAGACCAAGCCAAAAATGATTTTAGCAAGTGCTTGGCTAAATCTTCCTCCAGAAACACTCTCAGGAAAGAAAGGAAAATGATGGGAAATAGACTTTTGAGGATGGAATCAGCAATTGATTGCTGATGAATGAAACTGCATTCGCTTCAAACCAAACCTGTATTTGTGTTCTGAGGCAGAAACCGCAAGTGAGCGCTTCAATGAGCCACACCCCTGGGTAAGTGTGCTCCAGCATGCACCAACAGGCATGCATACATAAAAACAGTGCATGGTCTGCCATCAATACACACATAATAGAAGGGGAGCCCACATTCATATGATCAGGGCCACTCCACCCAACTGGATTATTGTAGAGAGAGACAGAGAGAAAGAAACAGAACCAAATTGAGAGCCGCAGAACTGGACTGAATGAAAACAAATGAGGAAAAGCTTTAAAGGAATACTTCACCTACTATTTACTCACCCTGATATTGTTCCAAACTTTCCTGACTGACTGATTTCTGTGGAACACAAAAGGAGAAAATTCGGAAGACTTTCGATCACTCATTTCCATACAATTACAATGAATTTAAGAGCCACGAAAGCCACTTTAAAGTATGATTAAAAGTGGTCCATTCGACTTTAAGCTTGAAAGCTTCAGTCCCTATTCATTGTAACTGCATGTAAATGAAACCAGTGGAGAGTCCAGAATGTTTTCTTCTGTTTTCCACAAAAAGCAACTCACATGTGGGATATTTGCTTGCACATATATATTATATATTATATATATATATATATATATATATAAGAATTATAGCTGTTTTACATACCTGTGCGCAGACACAGAGACATATACATACATATATATATATATATATATATATATATATATATGTATGTATGTATATGTGTCTGTGTCTGCGCACAGGTGCATGTAAACCAGCTCGTTGCATAGTTTATTTATATCTGAACCTTTAAGCCCTTTTACAGGATGAGGCCTGCCACTATGGAAACCCACAGCAACCACAAAACGGTCACCACAGGCAACCAGGCTGGGTAATGGGGCACTAATAGCAATGGAAGAGGGAGTGACACGTTGCCAAAGCCACTGTAGGTTTGGCTTCATATCCCTCCCCCGAGAGGAGCATGACCAGCTTGGGCACATTCTAATGGATGAAACAGACATTCTTTCCTCCCTCAAGTTTGTCTTCCTCCCTCTGTTCTTGTTTCTAAAGGTGTATGCAGTAAACAAGATTATTCCCTGGCAAAGCCACCATTCCCCAAAGGATTATGGGAAATATATTATGGAGGAAGGCTACTCTTTTTTAACACAATGAAACTAAATCAGGCTGATTGTCTGATGTATACTCAGTGTCAAAATCACAGTTCAGATAGCCATAGTCATTGTTTGCAAATTCCTGAAAATGGCAAAAAGCCTGCTTGTCAGAGTGAAAAAGGGTGCAAGGGTGAAAAATCAATACTTTGAGATATTATAACAACATCTTGGTGACAATACAATAATTTTCTTTACAATAATGCATTAACCAACATATTGTTATCTTGTGTTCATCTGCACTGGAATCAGTGCATATTCTTAACGTTATTATAAGTTTTAGTCAAATAGAAATATTTAATAAAACATTTTTATACACTTACTCCAAGGGCAGTCAATTTCTCCAAAAATATGAATGTGTGAAATGTTGAGCTTTACAAGATATTATGCCTAGCTTCAAAAGTGTGGCTACGCAAGGCCAACCTTAAAAGTAGTACCTTTTTTAGCAACATATTCCAAGAAACCAAGAGGACTTTAAAACCTTCTTGACAGCTTAGTGGAAAAACAAACTGCATAATGTTTGCCCATTTGCATGTAATTGTGCAAGTACTAAAATTCCCATGCCATTATGTACAAGCTCCTTAAAAACTCTGGAACTTTTTTGTGCTACAGCAGTACAGGAAGCAGAATCAAATCCTTTTTTTTGGAATCCAATCCAAGTCTTTTAACAGAAACATGATCAGACTTCCTCAATCCCTACAAACCTTCTTCTGTTTTTTAACTCATGTTTGTTGCCATCCTTCATCCTTCACTTCTCTTCTCTATCACCCTTTCAAAGATCAAAGGGAAAGATGGATAGAGTGAGACAGAGGTGGAGAATGGTACAATAGCCACCTCTGTGCCAGTACAACTACTGGGCTGTGAGGAGAGGAGCCATACAGTGTGGTGTGGTGAGGGAGACAGCGTTATGAATAACCCTTCGTCTGCCCATCTCCACCAGACTTGGGTGCACAAGGTCGACCCTGTGCTTCAGAAGGACGAGAAAACCAACACCACACACGTTGAACATTCTGCATCAGAGCTCCTATTGTACATGGCACTTTTCTCAGGATACTCTAGACCTCTTAATGCAGAACTAATGGATATTTCCTCTATCTTTCCCTCTCTTAGTCCACTTTCTTGCTCTCTGGAGACTACCTGTTTTCTCTAACTTAAACTTTTCAAAAATCTCAGAAGAGAATCTGTTGGAGAAGGACCTTTGTCTGCAGACAAACAGTGCTAGGGAGCTTAAAACAGTAACACTACTAACTTACCAAGTACACTAATTTGGTGTTGTGACAGTGGCACTGCTGTTTAAAAAAAATAGCAACAGGCTGTACTTTGCTGTATTTAAAAACTCTGCACTGTACATATAGCCTTACCCCAATCTAATGAAGATAGTCTTGGAAAGTGGGTTTGTCTGGGTTAGGACACTCATTTTTCATCACTCAGAATTATCCCTGCACAGCAATCCTTTTACAGTACATTGTGCCATTTACTATATATTTGATGGTTTCTCCCTAAATAAGATCCTTGTTGTTCTGTGCCAGATAACTACTGCTCTTTTTTAAAATAAGCCAAATCATTTGTATTGTGTAATTGAAAAGGCACTTCCCTACACAATAAATAGCTTCTGTTAGTGTAGCTAACTACTTTTACATTTAGGAAGTTTGACTAAAGTTTAACTTCTTTAAAGTTAGCTTGGCAAACAACAGTTCCAAAGTAGGCTCCTAAACATCAGTGTCAGGTGCCATGGTAGATCACCAGTCCAGCCAAACTGATGAATTCTGGGAACTTTTGAGTACTTTTTATAGTGTGTGAGAAAGACAGAGAGAGCAAACTCATTTTTGAGAACACATTGTGCTTTCCATGAAGCTTGTCAGCCAAACCACACAGAATGAAGGAACTCTCCAGCAAATATTGTCACACAATTCCAAAATAATGTTTAAGACTCAAATAGAAATAATGTTTAAGCCATCAAATAAGAATAAGGGTTAAGCCGTCAAATAAGAATAAGGGTTAAGCCGTCAAATAGGGCACAGCACACCCACACAGCACATCCTTGACATGACATCATGCCAAGTGTGTGTCAAGTGCTGAAGCAAACTAAGAATGAAAGAATGCAATCGTTCCCTAAAGAAGACTAAGAGGAAGCAGTCGGATGAAGGGATTCCAGTTTGAGAATGAAAAATGAGGAGAGAGGTTGAATGAATCTTAAAATTCTTGCTCAAGTATGTGAGGAAACAATCTTAACCCTCTTTGGCGATGTAGTTTCTGTTCAGCTCAAACAAATAGTGCAATTACACTAGACAAATGTTGCATGACAGACAAACATGAAAGACCCAAGCTTCCTCTGAATCTACGGAAAGTAAAAGTCCATGCAGACCACTCGTGTGTGTGTGTGTGTGTGTGTTGCTGACTAGACAGAGCAGTAAATCAACCCTATTGCTACACCTCATTGGCTGCTTCCTTGTTCCTGTTTTTCGGCATCATTTAATCCAGTTAGTGCAATATTCCAGAACTTTCCCATTTATATCTAATCCATTGTTTGGCAGAGCTCTTCAGTAAAACAAATCCAAATAACAGATCTACCTTGTAACTGAGGCTGCATGATTCAAAAAATCATATTGTAAATATTTGACACAAACATTGTGATTTAAACTATTATATGTAAAACTCCTTACTCCTAACTTCTTACATTACTACTGCCAAGATACTCGGGCTAAAAGAACAAAGACACATGAAAAGCAACGGCTTTTGACTTTAAATCAAGTAACGGTAAATCTTCTTCCAGTTCTGAGATATTTCAGTTAAGCCCTGTAATCTTCAGAATACAGACAGAATATACAGCTTTGTGTGGTTTAATAATTGCACAAGGCCAGAAATTGCAATTTACGATTTTATTTGGATAAATTGTGCATATTTTGGTTATTTTTCTGTCAGAACATGAGATGAGACCCGAGGGTCTGAGAGGAAGGAAGAAAGAATAAGTGAACTGTTTCAATTGTTCAGAGATTGAGGGCTGATATAAACAGAATGTGATGACCCTCGTTTGCACAGGGTTGATGTCAGCAGTAAATTAACTGTGATCTCTTGGGAGTATTTATTGGATGGTTCATTTGGATATAGTTGGAGACCTAAAATTAAATATCCGCGTTGAAGTGTCAAAATAACAGCTGAGATGTTTCATAGTTTAAAATGGCACTTCTTTTCTTTTGCTGTTGTCTTGAACATGGTCATTAGGTTCAGCAACAACAGTTGCTCAGTGTACACATGCTGAAGACAAACATCATCTGGAAGTGAAAAGAACCCAAATACATGGGAAGCATCCCATTGTATATTGATTGTCAGTGAATAATTGAGGGCTGTTAAACTAAAAATTTAATTAAAAACGGAATAGCTTATTTTTAACTTTCCAGGAGATGCCTTCAAAAGATTTTGGTTCTGCTTTTTATCCCTTCAGGAGTTTGACAAACTCCATGCTGTATGGAAAATAGCAGCATATGGATTGGTTGGGAGTGACATGATATTAAGTAAATTGGCTCATTTTTTGCTAAATTATTCCTCTAACACCTATTTTTCAAATTTGCCAGTTTTGCATAAAACCTTCACAACATAATATGCCTGCAATGAAAGATTATGTTGACAAAGGCCAGAGCTTAGTGGCACTGTGTTTATGATCATGACAACTGCTCTCAAGACTCCCATGAACTTTGCATGGAAGCACTAAAATTGTCGTCTTTGAAAGGACTGACCCTTTCTGACGAGGGAATTGGGATGTTATTGTGTTTAATAAGCTGTGTCATGAATGTATGTTTATTTAACATCCACAGCCCGATAAAATTACTGGAATGTCTTCAGCAATCAAAGGTCCTGTCTTTTTTCCTGTTCTGACATTTGCCTTCTAGAAATGTCTGTGGGACTGAGCTTGCTACCAAATAGCTTACATATCTCTCAATAACTTTCCCACACAACTTTATTTGGTGTATTTAAGTTTTTGGGACTGGCTCTGAAACTCTTTCTCTGATAATACAACCCTTATTCTAAAGCACCACATAGGCATAGAATTGGCCAAAACGATATTCCTGATTAACCGTTTCCAGGTTGTGTTTTAATCAACGTCAGCATGATAAGGTGACCTTTTCAAAAGTTTATATACTCACTTCCCACTATGAAAATATTGCAAATGCTAACCCCCTTTATTGCGACACTTTATTTGTGGATGGAAATCATAATTTCATTTCCTGAGAGCACAATCCGGGCTCATTGTGAAGAGATATTGCAGTTAAACCGTGCCGCTGAAAACCGGCTTTTCCCATGAAGTCTTATACATGGAGAAGTCATACACATTGCAGAAGTACGTAAGAAGATTCAATGTACCATGTGCTATGGAACCACCTTAGATGCATTAGGCAGAACTAACATTAACGTTCCACTGCATATCTCAATATACTTACCAGATTTCTCACCGACTTCTTGCTTGTTTTTGTCAGCTTGTCCCATACTGATTTAAATATTCAAGGACACAATGGCAATTCAATTGGAGTGGTTTTATGAGCATGTCTGTTACCTTTGGGGCCATCAATACACCAGTGTAGTTCTAAAGGTTGACAGTTCTAGCAGCTATCCATATTTACAATATATAGTCTCTTTTTCTGGAAAACAAACCAAAATCATCATTTGTTTTCTAGGTCTTACAGAGGGGTTCTTCAGAGTTACTCTACCTGGGAAAGGGGTCTGGACAGTCTGTGACGCTCCACATTCTTCTCCTCTGAGGACCAGGAGTGAAACTGCAGGCTAAGGGACATAGATTACTTTAGAACAACTGGTACATTTTGATTATTTTCAACTAATTTGAAGCAAACAACAGCTGACTACATTTGGGCTACATTTAGATGAACTACAGCCAGATATTCTGAAACGTTTTAAAAATTTTATTGCAGAAATAGAACTGAAAACTCTTTTGATTGGAACATACACACTTAAAGAGAAAAACACACATCTTTGGGCACAAGCAATTAACCCTTTATCAAAACACATTTTGTATAAAATTTATTTTTTTGGAAAGTAACGTATGATGTAATCCTATTTGGTCTTGTAATCTAATAAGGCTTATTTATGCCAAATGTAAAACAAAAACACTTCAGTCTTGCAACCAAATTAAATGTCCAAATAACTAAACATGTATACTGTATTATACATAGATATGCAAGTATACAAACACATACAGACACAAATGTAAATGCTTTGACACCGTTTAAAAATGTCTGAAGGAAATATTTGTTTTCCTCCAAATTTTGTTCATATTGAACATTACAATGAATATTTGTCCTTTGGTGTGGACAGGTCTTTCTCAAAAATGTATGTGGATCCAACCTTCAACATAGATGTTACTGCACAGTATCAAAATTGCTCAACATACATTGATACATTCAACAGCTGTATCAAGCTTTATAATGCTGTGCAGTGAAGCAGGCACCTGAAAAGTAATCCACAATCTCATAAACCTCATGAATTAAGTCCTAATCCTTTACTAAATCTAATCAAATCAGCTTCATCAGCTCTGACTTCTGGAATGTGCTGCAAACTCTAAGATGTCAGACCACTACAGTGCTGAAGTTGAGAAGAACAGGTGAAGAGGGGTTCATGTGCGTGTGTGTGCGCGCATATAAGCAAGACCTTTAGGGCACAGCCAAGTGTACGTTTAATATAATGTAAAACTCTGAACTATGCCCTGTTGCCTCTGTATCAACCTTTTGCAGATTCCTGTTCCTGGAAACAGCTCAACGTATATGATCTTTACAAACTAATGCTTTGAAGCTCCTAAGGAATCCTGAGGCAGTCTACAGTATATCCCACTGAATCATCTAATCTTTAATCTGACCTCTAATCAGCTGCACTGTTCAACTGCAGTTTCTCCATTTTGTAAGACCCTGCAAATAACATACAGCAAAATTCAATCCACATTAAAGTTTGAAGCCTTCATTCTGGTTTCAATAGTAATCAAGAACTGCATTTGTTTGTACAGCTGAACAGCTAATTCAGTGTTTAAAGGTGAAGCATCAATCAGGTAGAGATGTGCTATGCAATATGTACTATATTCATTGCATTATGTGTTTTAGAACATTTCAACAATGCATGGGATTGAGTTTGTTCAATGTAGTAGCAGCAGATGACTTTGGGCCTAACTTCCAAATCAAATGAATCTGTGTGATGGATAAACGGAGATAACACAATACATTAACATTTAGGCATTTAGCAGATGCTTTTATCCAAAGCGACTTACAAGGTGAGGAAAACAACGAAGCAATAAATTGTAGGGAGGCAATAACATCAGTCATACATACAAATGGCTATACAATAATAATCTGTACTGTTTGTGTTTTCACAGTAATTACAACTGGAGTGTAGAATAGTTGTGTTCTATACCTTTTATTGGTGGGTGTAATCCTGCCCCCTTTGCGGTCTGGGCTGCATGGTGGCTCTGGTGAATATGGGCCGGGGGACAGAGATGCTGGGCTGGAGATGGTATATTCTCTGTAGTTCTGGTTCTCATCTCGACTCACCTGCACAGCCTCCTGCACAAGCAGAGGAAAAAGCCACAGGTTCTTAAATCGTCTGGAAGTGCTGGACAATGAAGGACGTGTTGATCAAACTCCTCTTTTGCAACATAAGTCTTGAACACCACCAATCAAGTGCAATGCACAAAAAGTAGCTTATTTTTTTTAACAAGTTCTCACATGGTTGAGCAGAAGGACTATGAGATCTTTAGGGTTCACAGTCTTTATGAATCAGAGTATTCATTACAACAAAGGTCCATCAGCCACTCCTCACGAGTGTAAAAAGCAGGAAACCATGTGTGATTTATAATGTTCCAGAGTTCATGTCACAGTTACAGCCAGAAATGAAAAAGAGGGAAATGTATACCTCAATGTCTTGTTTCTGCTTAACTGGACAAACGATAAATCTTTGATAAGCAGATAGTGACTGATCTTCTTTTAATTGAAACCAGACATGCTCAAACCTGAGGAACACTATCCATTAGGTCAACAGTTCAGATGGGCAGCTGCAGCCATGATGCACTTTGGTCTGCATTTCTGATTCTCTTTGCATGTAAAATGAGGGTTTGCTTATAAATTGGGGGCTAAATGGCACAGTGATGGATGAATTTTCATTCATGAAAATTTAAACTGGCACCATGATATTGATAATATAAAAAGAGTGGCAGCATGACTGTTGACCCTGAAGCTGTGGCCTACTGGTAAAACCCTGACACACTGAGCCAGAGTAATAAAATAAAGATAAACAACAGTAAACATCACTGTCCACACAGCTTAGAAGAGCTCAAACAGAACAGTCTAAAGCAGATTGTGCACTTGAGTTGCAGCCAATGAGACAGTTGTCTTGTTCCCAAAAGGATTATTAAACTTCAGCAAGGCTCAACAATAGGAATGGTCTAACAGTACTGTGTACAGTACATCTGAAACAACATTTTTTATGGACCATGGACATGTTTCAACCATAAAGCCCCAAAAATACATGTCTTAATTTTAAACTACATATCTATTGTTTTATCATGTGAAACCTAACATAGTATGTTAGTATAGCATAAGTATAGCAAAATGTTTGCTTGAAATGGCCCATGTTTTCACCAATGTAGAGGAGGATGTTCTGAAAGAATTTAAATAGTCAAAATAGTCTTGCACGCAAGACTACTAAAAATAAACAAAATCACAGTGCATCATTGTTTTCTGGCACAAAGTTAATGAATATACAGTATAGTGTATATTGTAATACAGTGTATATTATAGTGGAGTTACATTATAGCACCATTTTACGTTGACATAGTGTTACATTAATATTTTATATGGTAAACTGCACTCTCCCCTTAGGATTTTCCAAACATCTGAACAGTTAATTGCTGCTGTTTGAATGGAACACTGACCTGAAAGTGTCCAATCAGCTGCTCTGGGGAGGTAATTCCATTGGTCTGACCTGGAGCGGGTGAAGCAGGCCTATGTGGAGAGCAAACATGAGCACTCTTACACACTTTCTGTCTTAAGTAAACAAAGCTTTTTGTCTTTAGCTTCTTGTGGTGTTTGAGATGTCCCAGAAATGTGTAACCTGAATGCAAAAACTTTTGAGTCCCATTTTTGAACACGGCTCAATGAATGACTGAACGTGGTACTGATTTTTACATTTATATTAAGTAACTGACATTTTAAACACAATACAGACAGTTATTTTGTTTATTTTCCAGACTGCCTGTCTGGAACGCTGGGATCAAAAACAAGAAATATGAGCACACAAATGTAGCTTGTCCAATCAAATTAGAGGACTGGAACTTACAGCTGTAACTAATGTCATAAATCTTAAATATTTGGAATAATGGAATCTCATGCCATTATGTCTGAGAAGTTGCGCATGTTGCTCTGATAACATAGCTGAATAATCTTTCAGCCTCCTTCGAGGAACATAAAATCCGAGGTTAATACCAAATTGTTCCAAAATGTTTTTGGCTACCTAGTCAGTCATTTAAATGGGAACCTGGACTAAAAGCTGCCTTATCCGAACAGCTTAGATGTCCAAACACTGCAATTGGCCCAACTAGAATATCAATACGGCCTTTCTTAAGGAACTGGGGCAAGCAACATTTTCTTCAACCCTCAAATTCAAATTTAGTACAGATAGTGGTACCAGCTTAAGATGACTGAACTTGACAGAGAAAAGACAACACAGTCTTGTCTAATACATCAGCAGAACTCCTGACCAGGAAGAACCACATGTCTGAATATGTTTATTTGTCTTTAAATTATTCACTGGCCTTATGTTTAGTACAGAAAGCTCCTTTTAGCTTCGCGAGGATGGAATGTCACACGGGTCTGATTCAGCACTGCTGCTCTCTGTCTTCAGCTGGTGTTTAAACCCAGGAGACGGTAAAGGGAGAGGAAAATAATACATATTTGTTTGGAAAATCAGGTACCTTATCCAACTTAGCCTGAATATGGAAGTCACCCTGATTCATATTTAAAGCCATTTGTTGGCGTTTTCTGGTCAGTATGTTTCTTTAGCCATTATTTTAACAGATGTAAAAGTTTGTTATTTCAGACAGCTGCATAAAAGCTTATGGCAAGACATATGCAAAAATGTGTCTTGACACTTCAAAGATTTTAAATTAAAGTTTTATAAACGTCAACAAAGGTTTTATCTTACTGCATATTGTAAACAGTTGAGGTTCCTGCCATTTAATAAGTTACATTAACTTATACTCAGCTTATACTTATATTCAACTATAACAGTTGAATTATACTTATCTCAGCTGGTAAAAGACAACCTGCATACACAGCCCGGTTCTATGTGTTGTAGTAATAATGCAGGTCAGATGCTCAAAATTGACCATTTTTATTTTATTTTATTTTGATAATCTGGTGAATTTGGTGTTTTCAGATGACAGTAATTTAATATAATAAGTTACTAAACAGGATATTAATAATAGATTTTTCAAAAATATACTTACACAGTCCACACAGTGTAACTGTACAAATTACAGTTACAGTTATGTACAAACTGTTGAAAATTAGATGCATCCACTATGCATCTAATTTTATAGCAGAATTTCATAGTATAGCAGAATTTTTATGTATTGACATTATTAATTTTGCTCTGTACACAGCCACACCACCCAGTACTTAAAACTGTAAAGCCAAACAACAGTAAATCATTTGTTTACAGGTAATACAGCTTGTCAGATTTAACTTGACATACACTTTAGCAGTGTAATTTAAAACATCAGCACCAGCACCATATACGCCTCAGTCAGGGTTTGTGAGGGAAAACTGAAGGCAGAGAATACAGCTAGGAAGAAGAAAATAAAATCAAATTCTTCAAGCGTAATTTTTATTTTTGCACCTGTATAAATACCTAGACCTTTTAAGGCACATGCAGTATGGCTAACAACATGCAATAACTTTACCGGCAAATTGTTTGCAACTTCTTCCGCTTTACAACATTTATGTATTTATAAAACATATTTGTTGTTGAGAAGTCGCATGTGTTTGGAAGGCGTTACATCACAGCATGACAATACATTACAGCACTCGGACCACAGCTTCATCTTTCTCAACAAAACATTCCACATGCAGCCTGAATGAGAACATGACATGAGAAAATATGGACAGAGAATCCAAAAAAAGAGGGAAAAATATAAAAACCACATGGGTCAAACATCAAAGGCCCTCCACCAGCTGGAGAGATCTGGCAGAGGTCATTAATAGTTTATGCTGTAACTCACAGCCAACAGTTACAACTCATTTGAGACAGCAGAGGAGTTTTAAGACCCTCATGGCCACTAACGTTGGACAGCTTATATTTCTGATCAAAAAGGTATGATATTATCGACACAATTAAATAAACACATTTTATGTTTTTTTAGGAAAAGTATTGCCATCAATTTAACAGGATAAAAACTAGAATTGCTTATTAAAACGGTGCATAAAAATGATATTACTATGCCCTAGTGTAATTTGATTAAATTAATTAATTACACAATACTGTGTGCTCATTTCAGTTTGTAATCAACTAACAGCTCCAACAGTATTAAAGCTAAACAGTTCTGGAGGTAATACTAAATATTGCATGATGTAACTGGTCTGGTCACTGTTCTGTATTAGAGGAAATTCTCTTTCATGCCAATAATTATTCATATTCCAAACTGAGTGGGACACAGTCAATATATTGTACAGAAAAGTTTATTTACTAGATGGATTGTTCCAAAAAAATTAAGGGTCACGTGGAGCCTTACATAACTCTTTAGATTAATCCAAACGGTTTCTGTTAGGAGAGGGCGACACACTTCCTTTTCGTCCAATACTGTTACAGGAGAAACACACACAAACAGAGAGTGCCATTGTGTTGTTTCTGGCCCATTTCAAGACATGGGGTTAGATGAGAAAAATGTAAAGGACACAGGGCCCAAAATGCAAGTGTGTCTGGTTGCTTTCATTGTGTGTGTACAAAAAATGTGTTTGTGTGTGTTACCTTTCCACAAGCAGGTTCAGTTTTGTTGTGCAGCTCTTGATCTTGTTTTGTGCTTCTACATTTAGCATCTCACTGGTGTCCTGCCCATTAATCTCCATGATGATGTCACCAGGCTGAATATGGGCGCTCTCTGCCTTACTGCCAGTGTTCACCTTAAGACAAAAAAAACAACATCGCTCAGACTTTGAAATTAGGACCATTACCTGTTCAGAAAAAAGTATGATGGCCCAGTGAGTCTAAAACTATTAAAAGAAGTTGCTGAATTAAACTCAGTCGATAAAAATAAAGAAATCAATTATTGTTCTTTTATCCTTTTTATAAATACCTAATTTTTCACCAGGAAACATTGAGACAATTAATAAAATAAGCATAAGGAATATTTTGTAGTGGGTACCTATTTAAATGTCAAGTCTACTTTGTTGAGAATGTTAGCACAGAAGGCCAAGAAAAAACACTGGAGTATTTGCTATTTTTGTGGTTCGTACCCACACCCTATCGCTATGCTTTTGAATTGCTGTTTAAAACAATGGGCATGAAAACCAAGGACTCAAAACTGCTGAATGATGGAGTGTAACATTTTAACGTGTCTTTCTGCATCTTCCTAACTAGATGAGTGCTGTTCTTATAGGTCTTAGGCAAAGCTTAGATGCCTCTTGACACAACAAGGGCAGAGCCCCATTAAGAGATAAAAAACCAACATCAAAACCCAACTGAAAACACCCAAACAGCATGGCAAGGCACTGCAGACTGCCAGGCAGGTTGTTGTTGTTGTTGTTAGCTGAAAGCAGAGGGGCAGAGGTGTAATGTCTTTGGACCTGCTTGAGGGGCAATTAATTGTTGCTACAGAGAGACACAATGAACTCTGTCTCAGGCAAATCGCTGTATGCTTCACTTCACACATCATAAACATTCTTTTGCCCTGTGTGGACGGCAGCGCAGATGAAAAGCAGTTCATACCCCCACAGAAACGTTCAGCAGGGTATCGGCATTTAAAGGAACATCTAGGACTATTGGTCATCTCATGCAACCCAAAAGGTCTTTTGTCATCAACTATTTGCAAGCAATTTTAAACAAGAGATTTTGTGATGTACTTGTAAAATGTAAATTAATTCTATTATGGACAGTAGGGAAGACTAGATGGTATTACATTTCTTTAAATAGCAAAGATACAATATTAATGATAATGATATGATAAAGCTGTTTTTGGTTAAAAGTTGGAGTGTACCAGACACTAGCCTAGTGCTTCACGATGCCATAGAAGAACCATTTTTGACTGTATTGTTCCTTGAAGAACCTTAAACATCCATAGTGCCTTTCTGTTTCACAAAGGGTTCTTTGTAGTGTAAAAACATTCTTTAGACTATAAAAGGTAAGAAAGGGTTCTTTTAAGGACCTTTGACTGAATAGTTCTTTATGTAGATAGTTCTAATAGTTCGAATGGTTCTCTTGTTGTGAAGATCCTTTTAAGAACCTTTAAAGCGTATAGCTAGCGTATAGGAACTTATGACTTTGACTTACTGAAATTCACATTATACAATTTCAATTACTCTGCATACACTTGAGAAAAAGATCTATGTAAAACCACATGATGCATTAGAGAAAGAAAAGTAGTTGGAGTCAGGAAAGATGAGTCAGGAAGAGTGAAGAAAGGATATATTGAGAGGAGCACAAGACTAATGCCCATGCCAACCTTTTCCACGCCAGTTGCACCATGAGGCCCTCTGCAGCCCTCTTGAAAACAAGCCATGCTGTTCTCTTTAACCTCTCCAAATACTAAAAGTCTCCTTCACTACAAGGAGACAATCAAATGCTTTTTTCCCTTACCTTGGCTCTTGAGGGCACAACATGGGCCTAGAGGCATATAGAGATTTAGAAACAGCTTTAGGGTCAAATGTGGTCTTTAAAGGAATAGTCCAACCACAAATGGAAAATTAGACTTTTTTAACATGGAATATGCAAGTAGTCTTGAAAAAAAATGCAACTTTTGTCATACCATGAGTTCAAAGTGTCCAGATGTCAAGCTCCAAAATTAACTATTGCTAAAATCTTGAATCTTTTAGTTTAAAAAACAAAAACAATTTTAAAACAATGCAATCATGGAAAATACGACTAACGGAAATTGAGAGATCCCATGTTTTTACAAAGAGTTCATGTTTAAAATGTGGATTATAACCCAGATGTGACCAGGATCTTAAAGGAAAGCTTCCATTAGTTGCCTTTAATCAAGACCACTGGGGTGTGTTTCTGGATCTTGGGATGGAATACATATTTTGTGGAATGAACCTCGTTTTTAGTTGAGAGAGACTGTTTTGGTTTAATTTGAGAAAAA
Source organism: Chromobotia macracanthus (assembly GCA_036877525.1). Classification (NCBI taxonomy): domain Eukaryota; kingdom Metazoa; phylum Chordata; class Actinopteri; order Cypriniformes; family Botiidae; genus Chromobotia; species Chromobotia macracanthus. The sequence goes on from JAZGTH010000002.1 coordinate 3,973,169, forward strand.
AACGGAACCAAAAAACACAGGAAAAACTAAAGATTGGTTCCAGACTAGGTGGCAGAAGAACAACAACTCAACTCCTCAATTCCTCAACAGAAAACCATCTTTCACAATAGTGTGTTGAGTGTTGAAAGCTTGCACTCAAACTAAAAGCTGACTGGTCCACCTGGTAAGAAATGCCCAGATGTTAAATAATGTCAACCCAACAAAACAATGGTAATAATACAAATACATGCCAAGTACATAAACACCACTTACTGTGTGCACACTCAACATATTTCCTTTACTTTGTTTGTCTATTTAGTATGCACACTAAAACTAGCCATCACTATGGTTCATAAACAACCTATTTTTGTAAAATGCAAAACATGAGGCGTGGAACACTGTAGAATGGAGCTTCAGGTATTAACTGTGCTCAGTTAATTTATTTCACTTTGTGCATTTTGTTGCATCATGCAAAAGAGAGAACAAAACAATAGCTTGACCAACAGAATTTCCACTTCCCTTACAATTACCAGGAACTTCCTTTACATTTACCAAGTTATTGTTTAGTTTAAGTAGCAAGATGTTTGGGCATGTGGGTTCATTGCTTTATTAACTAATGCAATTTTTGCACCATGTTCTGAATAGGTACACTACTTTGATTAACAGGGGGGAAGAATTACCTTGGAAACAGTAATAGCCTTCTTGAAGTCTCGCCCTCCAGATATTCTGAATCCCCAGGGAGACGGGCCAGTCAGGTTAACTTTAAACGGCATTGTGTGACTGCAGACTGCTGCCCAATGGTCTTGAGAGTGCTGCTGAGAAAGAGGCAAAAATAGGTTGAAAACAGATGGAAGGAGGGGGAGAAATTTGGTAAAGTTTAATTTGACGTCAGCCTGACAAGCCACAGATTTACTTCAGTTTCCACTTCTCTGAAGTACTGGCTGCTGTTGAAAGGTAAACTACCTTCACCTGTTCCTCTGAACATCTTTCATCCTATTCCACATGATTGCGGCTGAACACACACACACACACACACACACACACACACACACACACACACACACACACACACACACACACACACACACACACACACACACACACACACAAGCAAACAGGGGTGTCATATGACTGAAATTCCAGAAATGCATTTAAAGCATCCATGAGGAGAGTGAGAAAAACACTTAACAGTGTTACACAAGTGTAAACCACAAAATGCTATAAATGCATGAGTCCCATCCAGCAGACTTTTTTATTCTATTCTTCTGAAATTAGATTTCACTGTTCACCTAGATTTGTTAATACAGCCATGACTGATTTTGATACATATTGACTTGTTTGATATTCTTGATGCACATGCTTTTTTGATTATATTACATAATTATGCATTTGCTCTACAATGAAGACATAAAACATTGAATTGGTATTTTAAACTGATGTCGATTTTATTTTAAAGGATCAGTTCTCTGAAATGAATCAGTCCCAAGTCTATTAGCATTTTTTCTGAGGTTTAACACTCCCATTTTAACAAGTATTGACAACACAACTGACCTACAAGCACATATAGTAGGATATTTAAGTTAAAGGTAAAAAAAAAAAAAAAAACAATATATTATTGCAGAACTCACAATGTAGGTTAGTTGGTTATTTTTGGTCTCCAATAAAGCTCAGTTCAGACTGTATTGCCTGTTTTTAAATTCAGCACTGCCCTGAGTAAACCATTTACCAAAATGCTTAATAAAAACAAAAAACTAATTATAAGTTTAAGCTTTGCTAGACTAATTAGCCTTAATGCTCATCTAATTGTGAGCTCTTCAGAGCCATAAAGGGTAAATGTATTTCTCTAGTTGCATTAAACCCCATTCATCCCAGGGCACACTGTGGCACAAGCGTTTATTGCTAGCTGATATGCCGCTGTGAAGGCCCTAACAGTGCTGCCCCTGATGAACACATAACAGAGAGTGGGCAGTGGGCACTGTACACTGCAATATAATGCAAAAAGCACTGTGGTATACTGATTACTGTAAATTGTGTACACACACACACACACACACACACACACACACACACACACACACACACACACACACACACACACAGTTTAAGGAAGTGTCCATAAGCTAACCATAAGAAGATTCAAGCAAAGGCCTTAGGAAGATGTTAAATAGTCATTATTAATGTCCCTGTAGCTCAATTGGTGAAGCATTACATTATCATTGCAAAGGTTGTGGGTTTGATCCCACTGAATACACATACTGATAAAATGTATAACTTAAATGTGCTGTAAATCACTTTGGATTAAAGAGTTTGCCAAATGCATAAATGTAAATGTAAATTAAACCTAACTAAACACAATTTTAATCAACTAAACTTTTTAGTTTACTATACTGATTTGTGCTACATCATAACATCATCTAAGTTTTTGTAACAAAGCCAAACCTTGTTCACTCTTGTTCAAAATTATAAACTCATATTTTAATATGTTTTATAAAAACATATTTTGTAAACTGTCAAACTCATCTGAAACATTGCGAAGTGAAGTATGTGTAAGCAGCGTCTTCTATTTCAACTGTGCATTTTCCAGTCTATTCAAAATATTTACTCCAAGAAACTCCAAACATGTCCAGTCAACAGACAACCATTCACTTCAAAGGAGAACATTCCTATTAAGGGCTGAAACCTGCATCAGATCAGTGAAGTCTGTGACACAAATGATCTTTAATTTCAACATGACATTACTACCATTACAACAAAATGGAGTAAATTAGCAATTTACCAACTGCTTTTATATCACATTACAGATCATCACATTATGTTTTGCAATATTAAGACAGTGGCCTGAAGCATTAGTCTTGTACAAGAGCTACAGTTTGCACATTTCTCTAAAAGTGGTTGATGAACTATTTACCTGACAGCTAAAACATGCCTGAAGTCCTTGATTCAAAGCTTCAAAAAAAATGAAGTTTTCTGTCATATTTGTGAGACTATGGGAACTGACTTGGTTATCAGTCAGCATATGGGCTCTGGAATGTGATCTAGGATGTTTTATTGTTAAATATTACAGCTTGAGTGTATATGTTAAAGCTACTTATTCTCAGGTGCAGACTGTTTTTACTCTGACCTGATGTTTACAGCATCCCTCAGCACACTCGCTCTCTTTCTCTCTCTGTGTTCTGGTCTCTTACTCGCCCTGATTTTTAAGCTTTGACAGTTTTGATCTCATCTCATGTAATTCCAATAAAAGACACTGTTTACGTCTAATCAAAGCATTTATTTAAGGGCTGGTCTATCAATCTCATAACTTTTTTTATTCTTAACTATGCTTCAAAAACTGTTTATGCTGTCTGAACTGTAAACAACAATAGATATTAGTTTGCTTGATATTGTACATAACAGTCTTTATGACAAATCTTAGGCTATATCACTTTAACATGTCATAATATATTTATGCTGGAAATTCCAAGGTAAATGGTTTTTTTAACATTCTAAAATGTATTTTAATAGTTTTAATCACAAATGCAAGGTACCTTCATCAAATTTAAAAAAAAAAAAGAAATTGTATTTTCATTTTTTTCTTCATTCTGACTTGTGCACTTATCAACTTATATGATTATTCATAACATATAAATGTTGATCATAAAACTGATTTTGTTTGGATGAGCCACTGTAATTAATAAGGCTGATACACACAAATTGTTTTTTCTACAGTTTTTACCAAAATTTCTACAGTCAAGTCGTGGAGCTCATTACTAGTGTATGCAAAAGCTGACTGTATGCTAAAATCAGTCCTTAAATGCCAGCTTTTTTATATGATATACAAAAGCTGGCCTTTAAGGAGTTTGGCCATATAAACACTGTAGCAACAGGTCACAGTCTGTCACAAGGTCCTGCATTTTATATCAACAGAACATACTTGCATTCAGTTGAACCTACTCATCGTGATCCAGTTTAGGTTATGGTTGTCAAAGCATTTATGGAGCGTTTGGTCCAGGGGAACGCAAATCTACACCATCATTGGTTCCCCAGACAATTAGCAGCCTTAATAATCCCTCTGTTGCAAAGGATTTCTCTTAAATACTGTGGCCTCCAGAGACTGGCTGCTCTGTGTCGTTGTTGAGCATTATGTAATCACAGGGGGGGGGGGGGAAAAAATTTTCCCCCCTCAAAAAAACAAAAAATAGGGGAGGGTTTTTTTTTTTTATAAAAAACAAAAAAAAAAAAAAAAAAAAAAAAAAAAAAAAAAAAAAAAGGGGGGGGTGGGGGGGGGGGGGGGGGGTTTTTTTTTTTTTTTTAAAATTTAAAGTTAATTACTCACAAGCTATTCAAAAAGTGTCAATCTTAATGCTGCCCTTTTAATAAATTCCTGACTGTATAATGTACTGCAAAATCAGATCGATCCAGATTGTGTGGGCCGGGAATTTAAATTTTGATCTAATCCAGTTTTGATACTTAAAGCATTTAAATACTTTGGCCACAGATTACGATACTGTAGTTTGAAAACACATTTTAGCATATGTTTACATTCACAACAGGCTTAAGTAAAGAGTTTGGTCATGGTTTTAAACCATACTTTTAACTTCTAGACCTTTTGAATCTGCCTCAGAGGGAAGGAAAGATTTGGAGGGGAAGCTGTGTGAGGTAAAAATAGACATTGTTTGGTGGACTGGGAAAGTGAAAGTATTTGAGTCTCAAAAAAAGCAGGTTTTTAGGGGAGTCTATGTTTCCATGTTGACATTTTTTGTCATTTGCCAAAGGCCATTAGTTTCTTTTGCTTCCGGAAACTGACATGAATGGAAGGAAACTTGAGGACCTCCACACATGGAAAACTGGCAAAATGTGTATTTACTTGTTCATTGACCATTCACTGCTGAACCTCTTGTTGTTCTGATTCATTAATAAGGCTCAAATAAATTCCTTCCACTTGGCACAAATTGTCGTGTGTATTAAGCTGCTGTTTCTCAACAAGTCTGACCTGCAGCTATTAGCTAATTTTGTCATTATCAGATTGCTGCTATTCCATGTAAACTACCAAAGAACACCTCACATTCCTCCACAACAAAAGCTCTCAAGTTCAGTAAACTGGCATTACTGGTTCTTATTGGTCAAATGACACTAGCAACTTTCCCTGCTCTTGCATGTTTTTATAATGACCAGACTGCTAACTAACAATGACTAATAATCAGCTAACAATGACTGCACCTCTCATTATTTACTAATGGGACATAAGCATGCACACTGCTATGACAATGACTAGGATAAACCTAAATACCTCAGAAATGTATCAAGTGTGGTTTATAAACAATTAACAGGAACTAGTTTCTTCTTAAAAGTTTATAAGAAGAATGAATGAAATGATGCTTGTAAATGTACGAATGTTTAACTAAAAAAAAATTATGTAACAATTAATTTGCCAAAAACCGAAACCAAATATTCTGGGTTCTATTTAGTTGAAACAGTCTTTACAGTTTTTATGAAAACTTCTTTCAGAATTGTTGCAGGCTACATGCTCCTCCAATTAAAGTAGTTCAAAAAAGCTGGTACATGCATAAATACACAGCTTTATATAAATAGTTATCCATGTTAAAATGACCTCATAATAAAATTCAAACTGATGTCTGGAAACATATGTACCTTATTATGTACTGCCTGAGATTTTGCATTGGGCTGTCACTGTCTGCACAACACATTGGGCAGACAAGTGCAACAACAGGGAACACTATTAATCAACCAGTATCCAAGTCAAAATAATGAAAACGCTTCAGGTTCCAGACAACTGTCTACAAGCCTGTAATCTCAGGACAAACGTACATTTTGCTTTACACTGTTTACACTTGCATGCAAACATATGCACACACAGAATTCTAAGCAGAAAGTGACTGGAAACAATAAGCCAAAGAACTTCCACAAAGTTACAGCCCTTTAACATCCAAGGGGTTGTAAGTGTTTGTGAATGAGAGAACATACAAGCTCTTTCTTCTTTGTAAGGTATATTGGCATTGGTTTTAAATTTGAGAAGGTCAGAGGATTTCTGTGGAAAAAGCTAGTGAAACCTGAAGTGGCATATTTCACCACTAACCATTATAGAGTCAGTCTGACAACGTTAAAAAAAAAACTGTAAGAACCTCACTAAACCAGTAAAGAACATGTCAACATCATATTTCACTACAAAAAAAGTATTATGACAAAACTTAAACCTACTTTTTGGACAAATGTTTAACTGTGACAATTTTATAATAAAGCTAAAATCTTTCTATTGTGAGTTTGTCAGAAATTCTTAATTATGTACAGTAAGATGTACACATTAAAATTATATAATTGCAGTAGTCTTAAAACAAAATCATTATGAATTACAAGCAATACACCACATATAACCAGAATGTATAAACACTTCAAAATTTAAAAACATTTTATCGATAAGAGAAGAGAGTGCTTTGGATAAAAGCATCTGTTAAATTAATGAATGTACAATGTATTGACGTGCTTTGTGAGATACGCCCACCTACAGTACCTAAACGATTATAGTTTACATTTTTAACAGCTACTGTACTTCTGTCTTTGCTGTACTGTAAGTAAAGACCAAACAGTAAGGTCAGCCAGAAAGCTCTCAAACTGTAAATGGAAGCAAATAAGAATATTCCAAATGAAAAGATGCCCTTGCTATTTAATTTATACTTCATTACTTTTTTTGTCAGAAGAAATGTCAGAGGTTTAGGTATTACAGTATTTATTGCTCCTGTAACTGCCTATTCTAGAGACACCAACAACATATCCAAGGTTCAAACTGTGCCATTTTCTTCTGTTTGTATTATTCCAAAAACAGTTCCTCACCTTTAGGCAAATATGGCAGAGTTTAACCAAGGTAAGTGTTGTCTGTCACACACTTCCCTGGGGGTTAACTCTGGAGCTGTTAAAAAAGCTTTGTGAAAAGTGAAATTTCATGCCAAATCTACTTTATAGTTCTGTGGGAAAGTTATTATATCACAAGCAGTTATATAACAGTTATGAATGAAGTGAACGTCTGGAGTGTGTGTCTACACAGGGCTTTCTAAACATTGCCCTTATCACAAGACTGGTTCTTGAGTGCATTTGTGCTTTTATTAAATGTTTCAGACTACATTTGACCAAATCTGGTAGAAGATGTGACCATGTTCCAGCAGTACACAAGCTGACATGATTAAAACTACAGATGTGGCCATGTGCATGGAATTTCTGCATAACTATTCACACACACCTCAAAGTCATGCAGTAGCTCTAAAACAGCCAGGACTGTTCCACATCTCCTTCCTCTTTGACTACAGAGGAAATCACACAGACACAGTAAAGAAAGCAGCATCAAGACAGTTAAACAGTTAATCAAATAGACTCAATAAACTTGGCTTGAATGACTTTGAACATGAAAATGTATAGATAACAATGCAACCATAGCCACAAGTGGAAATCATAGGGTCCAAGCACACCAACATCATACAGTGAAATAAACTTACATTAAAGCACTTACATCACAATGCAGTTACTTTTACCTTTTAACAAATTGATACGGTGACACAGACACATACCAAGTTTAGTTTCAGTCTGCCAAAGCATTGCGAAGATATAGCCTGACATCTACTTTGCTGTGTTTGATACATACAAAGGTTCATGTGAGGACAAAGCCTGAGTTCAAAAGCACATAACTGCATTCAAAATGGCAGAAATGAAGTACAGCTGACTATGGTAAATTTGGTATTATTAGTTAAAAGAGAACTGTCACATGATGATAGGCCAAATAATTCAAATGTTGTTTAAGCATGTTTTGACCAATAGGAGGTGCTGACTCGTATCTTTGCAGCTACCCTGGGGGCATGTTAAATGTACCACAACACAATAATTCTGAAATTTCCTGTAGATGCTTGCCACAAATTATTTAATCAGGGTGTGTTCTGAAGTTTCAGGTTAAACATTATTGGCTTATTTGTAAATGCATTTTAGGGCCAAAGGTTTGTATTAAGCATTGCAACACAAGTGTCATGACTCGTCATGTACAAATCCCATGAGCTGCATAACAACAAATACAGACACCTAGCACACAGCCATGCTGCACACCCTACACCCAAACCTATTGAACATGCTGTGCTGTTTCTCACATCCACTCCCATGTGTGAGCTTACCACAGTCACACCTGCCCAACACACCCAGGCGGTGGTAATGCAACAGCAACACCAACCTCTCCCTTTTCTGATGAAAATACCACAGAATAAAACATTCCCCACATTCTCAATGCGTCAGCCAGTCAACCCTGAACAGCCAGTCAACCCCACTTTCAGCAATGAGGAAATGTGGTACAACCACAGAAAAACAATGAGTGGAGAATGAACAATAGAGAATGGAGTGACCTCTGCCAATAAAGGATGGTGTGTTGGTGCCTCAAAAAGATTTGCTGAATGAATCATTAAAATCACATTCCAGTGGAGGCCAATTCTGAGGAGTGTTCAGTCTTTGGTATTTATAACTTTATGACACAAGCTGCATAAAGCAATTCACTCAACCATCTTGTTTGATTTGTTCTGTCATGGAAACAGAATGAAATATTATGGTCATGACTCAAGAACAGGAGGAATTCACAAGCTCTTCGTTTTGACAAGTATGATATGTTCCCCACAGGCTTTGAAGAGAAGCAGACTCAATGTCACAAAAGTTTTCAGCAAACAAATCCAACATAGGAATTTGTTATTGGGCTTCTATGGTGGTCCTATGATTTTCACATAATGGTATACTGTTAAACTAGTATGGCAACAATATATTCAAATGTTCCCGCTTTATTTAATTGGAATTGCTTTATAATGTACTCAAAGCAGATTTTGTTCTCAAGAAATGGATAAATGTTCTCATCTCACTCATGCTTAGTTAGGGTGGTCTCCAGAGCACTGTTGTGTGATTACTATGGTGTTCTGTTGTATAGTGTTATTTGGGTTTTCTGGTTGGTTGTTAGGGTGTGGCTAGGTGGATGCAAGGGTATTCAAGTCAAGAGAGTCAATATTAAAGGTTATGTCCACCCCAAAATGAAATTTCCTGATAATTTACTCACTCATGTCATTCAAAAGCTTTGTCTTTCTTTCCTCAGCCAACGACAAATTAAGGTTCTTAAGGAAAACATTCCAGGATTTTTCTCAATCTAATGCAATTCAACATTCACAGCTGTTTTGAAGGTCCAAAATAAAGTTTAAATGCAGCTTCAAATGGCTCCACTCAACGAGCCGGTGAGTAAGTTTATCTAGTGAAAAGATCAATCATTTTTAGAAAACAAAAAAAATTTATATACTTTTACTACAAATGTTTGCCTTGGTCTGGCTCTACAATGCGTGTCCCGATCCCACGTCTTACGCTAATCATGTTGGAAAGGTTTATGTATTTAATGTACATACAGTGTCTGAATATTCAAATATTAAATACTGAAAACAAAATTATTTTAACCAACTAAATGAGTTGGATAGGAGAAAAAAATCTGCCTAAGCCTGTGATCTACTGGTCTCTAGATATGGCTCTGGATTCTGCTTCAATGGGATGTTTCCACCCGTTTTATTGTCCATTAGGTAAAAATGGATAAATCTCCACATTTCTCCTCAACAAGCTGCATGATTTTTATGTCCTCTGAAAACAGTGCAAGACAAATGACAGGTTTTCCTGAAGTTCATTATTGTAAAAAAGAACAATTGTGTTATTGACCAATAATCTCCCAACATTATAGATGCAGTCTTAATCAAATTCATGTCTCTCCTGTGAGCTTTCTGGGCACTGTTTTGCTCCAAATTGGTTAGGTCTATATTATGCACACACAGGCATAAATTCTGAGCATCTGAACTGATTGGATGTCAACAATGAGCTGTGGTTAACACTTTATGCCTGCTTTTGCAGAGGACATGGTTAAAAGTTACAAGCTTGCAATGATTTATGCTAAAGCGCATTAAATCTCAGACCTCCATTACAACACCGAAAACGTTGGGTGGAACTAGCACAGAAGAGAGAAACTTTGGTGCAGTCAAACCATCATTATAAACTCTGTTATCTTGTTTTCTACCTTTATCTAAGACCACATACAGCTCTGTGCTAAAAACCTTCTTTTAACTGCTGCAAAACAGAGAGATGAGAGCATACAGGAAATGTGATAAGACAGACAGACAACCACTAACAAGATACCACGCTGTGAGCTCAAACGAGAGGGAAAGAGCATCAGAATATGCTTAAAAGAAACTCAAACAGACAACCACTCATTCTCAACAATTATATCAGACTGCACAGATTAGAAAGGGCCCTGGAAAACAAATGGCTCATCTAAAGCATTGACAACCACAGGAGGGCAATTGACAGCCTTGATTAACAAAACACAGAGTAAAATACATAATGTGTCGTTCATAATCAGCAGTTGAAAAGAGATCAAATCAAGAGCATAACATTTCCTGCATAATTTAACATGTGGCTCAAATTTGTGCTTTATCATGGAAGGAACCCCGACATTTTACAGATGATCAAAACATGCAGTATCCAAAACACTGTCTTTATAAAGGTCGGTTTGCAACCATCAGAACAAGTTTCAACAATTATTGCTTTGTTCAATGTTCTTTTGCTCAGTATTACATGGCTTGGCATATATGGCTCTATGCAGCTGCTATCTTGTACAGATGACAGGGTCCAACTGATGAATAATGCCCATATGGAACATGCATGCGCAGAACAGATCTTTATTCCACACTAGAACATTTACACATTTAAATGTATGCATACAAAGCGACAGTGTATCCAAGGTATACATTTTATCAGTACGTGTTCTTTAAATTCAAACCCACAACTCTACTAATGCACTGCTAATGCAATGCTCTACCAACTGAGCTACAGAAACACTAGTCATTCACAAAGTTCCACACATGACCCGCCCCCTGCATCAAATAATTCGGTAATTTTATGTATTAGTGACCAATTAATACGAAGGAGAAGAAAACATATCACCTGAGTGCAACAACTGTTGGAAATATAACATTTGTAAGTACTATATCTTTTAGCACTCTGAATTTATCTGGACAAAGAGAAATACTTGTGTATTGGGGTGATTAAAGTAGGACAGGAGAGCAGGGAAGGTGAATAAAGGGATGAGAGAGAAGAGAATTACAGATGGAAACAAAACAGAGGTATAATAGCATCTCTGCTCTCTGTCAAGCTCTCAGTGGGTTTTGTCTTCACATGGACATGTGAGCAGATACACATGGCTGGCTTTTTTCTTCCAATTCAAAAGAACTGCTCAGTCATCATTTACATTCAACAGTATCCAGCCTCAAAACTACTGCTCACTGTACTGGGGTCGGCAGAGAGTTTGATGTGTCTGTACAATACATGAGAAACTGGTAGAAATTGTGTTGGCAACAATTTATGTTGTGTAGAGATGCAATAACCTTTCACATTATTCTGTGTAACTGAATTGAAAACGCTGCAGTTTTTCTCTGGGCAAAAGCACACCCTAAAACTACATCAACTTTAGAAAAAGACTATTTAAATGTTTGCAACAAACATGAATAAGTCAAGCATCCAATTAATCAAAATTTATTAATTAATTTGTTAATTTATTTATAATTTATATAAATTAGGGTCTCTCAAAACCTTTTCAGCTACCCACTTAGTAGTAAGTAATTTTTAGTTTGCATTCTAGCATTTTCATGCATCCCAGACATCAAAAACTTTCAAAAGGGTTGCAGGCAGCAGTAGGTATTAGCGCACGCAGCAAATAGACTTGATATAAAACCAGCGAACACTTTATTTGTTAAGTGTCTCTTTGAAAAGTGCACTTGGGTTATAAAGATATCTAGGCGTACTATTCTTGTGGACGTGTCTTAAGGTTCACCCAGGTTTTACGTAGGATAACATTTGGCATCTAATGACTTTTTAAAGTAACAGTGAAGGGTAAAAGGATGCTATTACCACCGTCATCATGACTCTCAAATCAAAACGGTTGATTTTTTTTCTTATAAACAAATACAGAAGCTCATTAACAACCTCACTTAAAGTACATTAAGTCCTGAAGCCGCTATTAAATAGATGAAATTGATCGCTCACCTGGATAAAGCAGTCGGCGTGCAGTTAAGAGTAATCACACCGCCCGGACTGTCACCTGTGAGGATGACGTCGACGTCACGCACGCTATCTGCGCGAGCAAATAAAGGTATCGCCACTCTTCTTTCGAAATGTCACTCACGCTCTTTCTCCTCACGCTAACCTGCTCGAGATATTTTAGTGCGTCAGTTTTTAGGCAGCGCGGTACATGTGACTCAATTTCCACACCGCCCAGATTTCTTTCAAACTTTTCCCGTGAACGTTATCCGATGTGGGAGATGGCAGAGCATCATCTGAACACTCCTCGCTCGCGGAGCTCAAATGCCACGTGTTGCTGTCAAAATAAAGGCTGCGGGGTGGGCAGCGAGGGTGGCACTCAGGGCGTGCCCGTTTGGGTGGCTGAAACAGAAGAACGATTTTAACGCCAAAGCAAATAGTAAAAGGCGCTCAGTGCACCACCTGCAGACGTTACGTAGGTCCGCCTACATAGATCAGAGTACAAATATTCATACAATTTACAAAATCTAAATGTACAAAATTTAATTTAATATTTTTTGATGCTTTTAAATCATAATTGTACGAGACAATTGAAAGTGAACTTTTTCTGATTTCTGCTTTTTTGCTTATTTAGGTAAGTCTGGCACAATTGTACATATTTTCTATATTTGACATAACATTTTTGTAACATTAACAGGCTTTTACTCAGACCTGTGCAGATCTCATATGTTCAGTCTAAATCAATCTGCAACAGCCATATATAATATGTTATATACCATATAATTAAACAGTCTGCATAAACTGAGAGGTTAAAGAAAGTTGTTTTCCGTGTGTTTAAGTTAATGCATTATGAGCCATCTCAGAAAGAAATTTGTCTTTAAATCCTTGTCAAACGTTTATTATTTCACTTATTTTAGTATGTGTGTTGACTCATGACAGACAGCTTATGACAATGGAATTTATATAGTCCATGTTGTGACATATTTAGCCTTCAGCTTGGACTTTACAGTATGTACAAAGAATATAAATGAATACACTGAGAGTGTGCTTTGGATAAAGGTGCCTGCCAAATGCATAAAATACATGTAAATGTAGATGTACTGTAAATAGATTCAATAGATTGAATTAGGCTTTTTGAGAAAGTAACAACAAACAGTTTTTTCATCACTTCTTTATCAAAATCTGTGAGTACATTTGCAATACACTTTGTGATCAATAAAAATATATTATCTTTTTTCCATTTTTGATAACTGTGCAATAATGATCCACTAATCTGTACAACAAAATGCAATCAGCTATTTCAGTTTTCGGAAAATTAAAAACCAGAAGTTGATAAGTAGATTATGGAATTCAAATCAATAGAATATGGCATTTTTTTTTTGAGAAGTCCTCAGGTTCCTGCATTTCATCCAGTGCAAATACATTTTGACATAATCACAAGCTGACTTTGCTTTATAAAGAAGTTAAGGGTCATCAATCTTTTTTTATAAAATTTTGTGGTTTCACCAGTCATTCTCTCTCAAATCAAGATCCATAATTCATAAACAAATTCATAAATTAGCGTAATCATTTGAATTGAATATCATATTGAATGAATTTAGTGTTAGATTCCAAGACCAGACTTAACCTAGTTTGGCTGTAACCCACCTCAAGATTTCAAACCAAATTGTTTTTACTGAGCAGAAGACTTACCCATGCAGAAGTAGTTCAAAAACACTGTTACAACACTTTCTCTGCCTTACACCGTTAGAATACATGCTGACTTTGTTACAGAATAAAAGTGAACACTACACAAACAGACTTTTTTTTAACGCTTTTTAAGACATCTGCATGAAATGCTTGCAGACACTCGCTAATCATTGTGGTTGTGTTTATAATATGAAGTGGTGGACAGCTAAGCCAGCTCAAAAAGCAAATCACAACTATGTCCATTTAAAAAATGGTCAGTTTGATAATGTCTTACATTCAAACATGAGCTCTGTTTCCTCATGATTTGTAGATTTCATGGGCATTGCTGTTACAAATCTGAAAGAAAAATGAGATAAACTTTTCAAATATAGGGTTAAAATTCCTCTCCCCAAAACATTGTTTAAAACAATTTGTGGAAATTCTAAAGTCCAAAAGCTAGTGTCTGGTGCTTTCAGCTGAAACCTTAGCATCTTCAAAGCATCTTCAAAGCATGCAGTGATGATGTGAAATCTATTCTTAAAAATGTGAGTAGTCATATTGTGACAAACCCTTCTGTGTCCAAAGTCTGTAGAAGTCTGTAAAAGTTACCATGGTATCAAAGGCACCATAGTAACAAGGTGAAGAGTGCACATGCATACCTGCTTTGTGGATAAAGTGTAGGATGTGAGGATAGACTGAAATGTTTGTGTGTATACTTGTATATGAGTGTGAAGAGGGGCTTTAGTTTAAAGAAACAGTACAGACTGCATATTGCATTGATTAATGGTGGAACCTGTAGTGACAGTGGCTGTGCTTGCAAAAATCAAGAACTTGCTAAGAAGAAATTGTGGGAGCTTCTACTGGTGCAACATAGTTGCCAGGAAATGTTCCAAGGGCTTGTGTCCGTTCAGACGTACCTAAGAGAAAAATCAAATCTGTTAACATAAAAAAATACAGTTATGCAAAGAAACTATCCCTTTACTAACCTACAAAAACTCTTATACACTAAATTACAGTGTTCATTGGATGCCCTTATGTAGCTGAACTAACAGAAATGTGCTGTAATGTCAAAATTGGCCAATAGAGGGCAGCAAAAGAAAGATCTTTGTATGTATACCACAACGTTCGCAGTCTGAGGCTGCTTTTATACCTTTTTTCTAGGTTACCAGGATATAAACCTAAGCATATATACCCAAATGTTCAAAAGCAGAACTGTGTAATCTGTTTATTCTCTGTGTTATTATCCTATGAAATAATCTCTACATTATGATTGTAGGTCTACACACATTTCATTTACACAGAGTTCATCTGGGATTTTTAGTGTAGCAAGTCAGACTGAGTGAGACTAAAGCCACAATGTCAGTTTCACAATGAGAAAAAAAATGTTTACTGTAAATCATCAAGTGACAGAAAATATTATGATATATCATTGACTGTCACAGTCATCAAGAGCCATTACCTACAAACCAGCCATCATCACATTTCTCTATCACCTGTACGATGTCTCCCTCTCTCAATTCCAGCTCATCTCCATTCTGCGGTTTATAATTGTAAACCGCTTTATACCTGCATGAATCACCAAATTAGTAGATGTCAGTTGTATTTGTATTGTTTATTTGCATTATGTAGGTCAACAGTACTGTAAGGTACTCACGGTTGGCGTGTAATGTCTGTAGAAGTCATTTTTACAGGAGACTGTGATGAGAAAGGAATCTTAACATGGGATTTTGGCTTTGAAGATTGTGTTCCAGGCCCATCCTAAAAATTTTATTTTAAATAAAATTAATATTTAGAATATTTGCAGCCATTCTCTCCTATTTTTTATCTATAGAGCAAGTTGGTGAATGTACAGTGAGGTCTAACAAAATATATAATTTTGTCTAGATGTTATATGTTCTTTCTTTGCATGAATCAATATATTAATCTAGATGTTTTGTGTATATACGTCATGATCTTTCTTTATATGAACCAACATATTATGTTGAGTTCTTTATGCTGACCTGTGTGGTGTACTGTGTGTTATGGTTGGTGTTCACCGGCAGTCCTGGGCCCTGGGAAGATGTTAGCACATGATTGGCTGGTGACACAGGTGTTCTGGTGTCTGTGTCCAATGGGATGTGAGAGTGCAGGACTTCACTCCAGTTGCCCATGGTGGATGAAGTGATGCTGGGTGAATAAAGGATGTGGCTGGATGGCTGTTTTGGGGAGGTGGGCTGTGCAGGTGATGGAGGAGAGCGTGACTGGCTGCAGTGTTTGTGAGGTGAAAGCTGGGGTTCAGGGGACCGTGAGGAGGTAGACAGAGGGGAGTGCTGTGGCTGTCCAGGGCTGAGAGGCTCTGAGGTAGCAGTGGGTGAGAGGGAGGAGGGAAAATCATCACAAGTTTTAGTGCGGGGCATTTTGTTGACCTGGACGTAGTTAATGGGAAAGATTCCACTACGATTGGTGCCGGAGATACGACCCTCCAACCAGTAATCATCAATACACCGGATTATGGAGATCACTTCACCCTAAATCAGAGACAATCAAGAGAACAAAAAATGGGAGGTAAAGGAAATGTCCAAAGGGCATTTGTTTTACACTCTTACATTAATCTTGCAGTTGTTTTGTACAAAATACCAAAGCATTTACACAAGAATATTTTATTCTGATTAATCAATTATGGCATTTTGTGGACATATATTTTTGTACAATGACGTCTAAACTGTAAAATTGCTTATTGTCCCAGGCAACTGATTTCCTATATAGTTTCATGTTTCTTTGCCATTTCCATGGCTTCTTTATTTTCAAATAATAAACTAAAATTTGTATGTAATTTACTTGTATTTTATTTTATTTATTTGTTAAGTAGATGTGTACTAAGTGGGATAATGTAGAGTTAAATGCAGATTGTCGCAAAATAAACCCCTCAGATGTTATATAAAATGGTGCTGATTACTAGGATTATTTTGTAATAATAACCATTTAACTGTAGATTGTTCTTGTTACCTGTTAAATAGCAAAATGACTGATATTTATGGCACCTTTCTAAAGGAAAGTTCCACAGGAAGATCTGCATTGAAGTTGAACAAGGCTACTGCTTCTCCATATTCCAGCACCTGGATGGTGGGTGATTTTATTGGAGTTGGTTTCTCCGTTGGAGGAATAATCTATAAAGAAGACAAAGAGGTTATTATGACAAAAAAAACACTGTGTTTCAAAACCTCTACATATACAGACATACCTCCACATAGCTGGTGGGGAAAATTCCCACTCTCCCATGATGCTCTCCTTCATACCAGTTGGCATCCACCTGCCGGTGTATGTACACTATGTCACCTTTCTGTAAGGTCAGCTCTCTATGGATGAGAGATCAAAGATCATAACAGTGATTGTTCTAGAAGACAAGGTGTGTAAATATATGGTAAATGTATATTAAAAGCAAAAGTGTATAACTTTGGTCACCAAAAAAATCCTGTTGATCAGATAAGTGATCATGACACTGGTCAGGACACTGACACAGACAGAGCAATGTTTGCATAGAGCCATAGAGCTACACTGTTTACACTTATAGATGTTTAAACCTATATGCTTATATATTAATCTGGGATGGGGAAATATTTTAACAATAAATAAAAATTCCATACATCACTTTTACAATATAATACTGCAAATCATGCATTTTGTAATATTTGTACTGGGCAAACTTTTTTATTATTATAATTTTGTTATTATCATAATTTTATTATTTTTTTAATTTATTTTTTCAGTCTGCATTCAAAAAGGGTTTATGGATCAGAACCCAATAATAATTCCACAGTAACAAAAATAGCTATACTCTTGGATTCTTACATAACTTTCATGCTCTGTTTTTGAAGACATTTTTGTGTTTATGTCAGTGAGTAAGTTGTGAGTTTGCACCTACTTTGGTGACTGCGCTTGGAAATAAAATTTTGCTCGTGCTGCTTTCATCTGTGTAAACAAATGTTTATTTTTACTTAAAGCCTCAAATATTAACTTCGATTCAAACCTAAGGGTAAAGATCAAATACCTTCCTGTCTTCTTTTTTAGGTGGGAAATCCATCTCTGACATTATTCGATCTGTAGAAGGAAGCAAAGACCAGATATGGAGCTGACCTACATACAATATAGAGTGGCTTCATGAAACCTTAAAATGGCCATGATGTAAACAACAACATATGAATACCATTACAATACTGTATGTGTAATATTGGTTAATTCCAAGAGATTTCCACCAAGTGTAACATACCTAGACAAAAATATAAGTAATGCACAGGTCTGTTGTCAATGTTAGCATGCAATTACAATGCAGGTATGAGGAATTTGGGGAATCGCTCACATATCACAGAGGCAGAGACAGAAGAAACATGGAAAGTATACTACAGCAATGCAATGATAAGTACCAATAAGCTATTAAGTGAGGTGTAGGGAAGTGTCACTCAAACGTAGCCAGTCCAGGTGGAAGGTTGACAGATTGATTTTGTTTGTAAGAGCCACAATTACACTCTGTGAAAGCTGATGCTTGGTTGAACAATCTTTACAGATAGCTGTGCAATTACACTGTAATACATCAGACATGTAGACTTTTTCACACTATTTGGCACACAAAAAATCTTCACTCCTCTCAGCTTAATATGTAGGAATCTGTCTGAGGAATCATTATGTAGATCCTTCTGCACAACAGTTCTTTGTTACCAATTCTTTCAAGTTTTTAGCACCTTATGTAACAATGTCATTAAAGAGCCCTGTGAGGCTGGTGAACTGTACATTATGCACTAAGACAGCAGGTGCTGGATTCCAGCAGTGTAGTTAAAACATCTAAGGAGAAAGTGTTCATTTGTATTACATTAACAACTCTGATCTTGTCTGCTGTAAATGATTCTTAGAACTCATCAGATCTGAGTGGCATTAATAAGGGTTTTCACAGAATGCCTTTGATCAGTTGATGCCAGACCAAGCTCTTTGGTTCAAACACTCCTTTCTTTTATAGAAAAGGCCAATACATGACTGTCATTCAACTGAAAGATAAGGAATAGTTTAGATGAAAGTTGTTTGGTCTGTGCCCACCCCTGTGTTGTCATCCCTTCCTTGCTGTTCTGCTGAACACGAAGGAAGATATTTTAAAGAATGTTTGTATAGAAATAGTTTTGGGGTACCATTGACTTCCATAGAATGTTTTTCCTATGGAAGTCAAAGATGCCACAAAACAGTTTGGTTTACAAACATTCTTTAAATATTTTCAACAAGTTTGAGTTGCAGCTTGGGTGAGTAAATGATGATTTTAGTTTTTCGGTGAACTATCCCAAATATTCCTGTAGCTATTCATGTAGCTCAATTGGTAGAGCATTGCTTTAGCAGTGCAAAGGTTGTGGGTTTGATGGGGAGCACACATACTGATAAACTGTTTAACTTGAATGTACTGCAAGTCGCTTTGGATAAAAGCATCTGCCAAATGCATAAATGTAAATATTCACATTATAATTAATAATATATATGTAAATATACATAGGGCATTTAGAAAGTATTCAGATAGGAAGATTACTGTACATATCTTACCATGTATGAATCTTGGTGTTGTGCCCTGTTTAACAGTGGAGCAGGGGATTATGAGAGAGCTGGAAAAGGAAAACAAATAGAGAAACAGAATGTTCAAGAATTATCATGTGACAGAGTTGATATATGAAACATAACAGAGATGTGTGTAGTTTCATAAGCTAAGAAACAGTAAGTTCTAAGCAATAAAATTGTCCTCTGGGTTGCATGCAAAGTGAGGAAACATATCATTAAAACAACAAATAGACACTAAACAGTATGAAATATTGGAGTATTTATGATACTGTGACAGACCTGAAAGGTTTTAACTGGAGGTTTCTGCTGGGTTCTCATGTATGGAAAGGCACAATATGTAAAATTTTTGTACTGAAGTATACAAAAACAATTTGCACAGTATTACATATTTTGTTTAATTGTGTACTTGCATTATCACAAATGTTTCCAAGTATTTGTAAATCCAGAGAAATTTACGAATAGTACACTGTCCCTTGTCGCCTGTCAATGATGTAATATCCTCGTTATTCCAGGTTTCTGCTTGTACTGCCGTAGAAACCATGGCAACATGTGGACAAACATGAAAGTAGTGGTTGCATCACACGCCACTCTGTTGTTGTTTCGTTCACTTACTATGGACCACAATTATTTATTCGTTTTTACAGCAGGATCTGTGTATTATTGTGTATGTAGTATTGTGTTACATATCAATAATAATTTAGCATTAAACTTTACATTCCTTGCCACTAATTTAATCAGAATGACCTAAAATAATGTGATAAAACAGGTAAAAAACAATTCATTTATTACCTCTTCTGTGCACATGATGTGTGATTTCTATCATCTCTGTATAGTAAAGTCGATATCTCTTATTGTTCCACGCTCCTTCATAGCATCATCAAGCTTAGCCTTTATTATTTTTTTGAAAATGTGAACTCAGCAGTAAAAATTACATATTGTGCCCTTAAAAAAGAGTATAGTTCCAAAAATGGTAACATACTGTTCCTTAAACACTAAAACCAGCTCCTGTCTTGTTAACAGGTTTTCAGCCCCGGGATATTAATAATTCCAGAAAAAAAAGAAGGTTGTAAAACATTCCTCACTCTGCATCCTTAAAATTTGGCCTTTTGAAGGTGGAAAGGAAGTCAGTGGGGGCTAATAAGGGCAGAAAAGAGCAGGAACAAGAGAAAAAAGAAAGAATTCAAGAATGTGTCAGAGATCCAGTGATATATGTTGCCGGGCCCCTGACCAAGCAAATATTGAAGCTAAAGGTGTCAGAATGGGCATAAAGCTCTGAACAACAGGTCTAGAAAGACCAGACTTTGCCTTTTATAGCTCTGCTGTGTCCAAACACCTATAAAGAGGTGGATAACTGAAGAGCATTAATCCATAGAGAGAAGGTGGAACAACGTTGTGGAGATAAGTCATACACATACTTTGAACTGTATTTGGTACAATACACAGTTGCCAGAATACCACAATAGGTCACCTCATCAATGCTACTATTATTTATTACATCATACAAAGAGTTTAGCCAATCATAACAGAGGTCATTTACATGCAGATGTCTTAAAAGTATAGCAGCAAAAACAGCCTGTTAACAGACTGAACTCAGGAACAACCTTAAGCATTTGAGTTAAGACATTGTCAGTTTGACCACACACACTTAGACATAAATACGCATGTAGGCCACCAGCCAAAAAGCCAACAATTAACCAATCAGACAAGGAGGCCAGACATTTCATATAACCTCAATAACAGAACAATAAACAGCATAGAGTCTACTGCATTTAGTCACACTGTATCTGAAAATAGAGTGGTGCTATATCAAGAATTTTCTCTACAAAACATCTAAAATATAAAGAATGCTGGTTATGCATGGAAATAAATGTTTTTACATTAAAATAAATTAAAAAATTATGAAAGTTAGCTTCTTTGATCAAAAGGTTGATTTCCCTGCCTTACATTAAAGCAAAATGTTCCTTGAAACATTCTCAGATCATGCTGGGATATCATAGATCATGCTGGGATATCATAGATCATCAGCCTTTGCACAAATTTGAGGACATTCATATCAGCTTCATTATTGTCATTAAAGCAAAATAAGACTATGAAAATGTAGAATTCATCTTAATATCTAAAAATTCCAAATTCTGACCCAAATTGTTATGCTGATAAAATATAAACTGTAATAAAAAAGTATTCAATTGGAAACATTTTGATTACAAGTATATATATATATATATATATATAAACAAGATATCATGCTGTACAAATAACATACAAACATAAACACACACGTACAGACTCACCTGTCCTCAAGTCTATTTCCTTCTATTTCTATGTTTGTCAAGGTGGCTTTGGTGTCCTGTTAATTGAAACACAGTGAGTCCATACACCTCAACACTCATGCACACACTCTCTCTCTCCCAAACACACAGTTAATAAGGAGCATTCAGGAATGGCTCTGAGAAAATCTCAAGAGGTGGTGATTATTCCGGCACAGAAAGTTTCAGTAGTCCTCTGGGTCCTAAACTCCACCTATTAGGTTATATTACACAGCTGAAGCACATGGAGCAAGTGATGTCATCAGCAAAGATTTCCACATATTGCAATTCTAAATACAAGCATGGTATGAAAGGCATTAAGCCCTAAACAGTTAAAGCTTAAAAATAGAGGAAAAATTTAGCCACAGTGAAAATTATCTAGTCTTTTGTTCTTTCTTTTTTAAAATACAAAAGAAGTTCGTCAGAATGGCTGGGCTGCTATTTTGAAAGTGTATGAAGGCTTTTTGAGCTTCAAATAAACAAAGCTCAGATTTAAAGAGAAGACATGAACTTGTAGTGGGTGGCCCCAGACTTTGGCTGTTTAGCACAACAGGAAGTGACAGAAAGGATCAGCCATGCACAGCTGTCATTGATCACATCATGAAGCATGCTGGCGAGAAGGTAACAATGATGCCCAAACAAGAGTCTAAGCAAGAGCTTAAGAATAATACTTTGTCTGAAGGGTGTTGGAATTTTTTAAGAAATCAGTGAGGTCATAATGCATGACTAAGTCTAGACAGTAGTCCAAAAGACTTAAAAACTATTTTGAGAGGATATAATATTGTACTCACAGTAACCAAAAACAACAAATTGCTTCAGATTATATATCCCTGTCTAGTCTCTGTCTCTGTCGTAACTCTGTAACATTTTTTAAAAGCCATTTAGCAACTGAAGAACTGTAGAACAGATTTAAGCTTATCTTCGAGAAGGTTTGAAGAAATTTTGGACCAGATGTAGGTAGGCAATAGGGGATTATTATAAGATTACAGGAAGAAGTCATGTTGGATCCAGGGAAGGAAAGAGGATGTAGACTTTAAAGTATGGTGATTGGTTGGAGGAAAGGTCAGTACCTCACCCCTGCCTTGCCGCTGGATCTGCTTCTGTGACAACTTCCTTTCTAGACCACGGATGTCTGAGTCCAGCTCTGCCTCAAAGCGATTCAGCTCCAAAACCAAAGTTGCCTGGGCAATGCCATGACAACCAGATGACACAGATCACATGAAGTGATGTGAAACATAGGCCGATTTTGTTGGAAAGAAAATGTGGCACTGGTTCGTGTGATAACTAGAAGGTTTTAATTTTTTGCCCCTAAAATGTTTGTGACAGCATTGAAAAGTTTTGTCAGTTACCCATAAAGTGTACTTCAGGGTTCAACTAATGAAAGTAATTCTAAAGGTCATATTAGGTACAAATTGCTATTTAAGGAAACAATTATGTTTTATATTGCATAAAAAACAGCCCTCAAAACTAATCAAAATTCATATTGCAGTTTATTAACTGATGGGTCATTTGAAGCTCGATTAAATAACAATGTACACATTAAATCTAAACAAATTTGCTATTAAGCTACAGCACAGTTTACTCTATGCTATCATTATTAAAACTAATTCAACATAAAAACATCTACTGTTGTATGAAATCAAGGCCTGTTAGGTGGATGTGTGTTAAGGAGCAAAATGAAGGCTGACACTCACCTCTATGGATGGGGATTGAGCTTTCAGTGGTGAGTGATATAAAGGTAACTTTGAGTCAGACCTCAGTGACTGTGGAAAATAAATCAAAAACCAGCTGAGATGACAACATTGTACAGTAATGTTAGGAACATTTTACATTCAAAAAATGAACAACCTATTCACAAACAGAAAAATTCTTATCTTATTGAAGCTAAGTCAGATATACAGAATCTTTGAAAACGTGGTGACATCATGTTTTAAATATCTTTATATGGCTCTGCTGTCAAGTAAAAGAGAGGACTTTGTCGCATAAAAGAGAGTGAAGAGAAACAGAACAAGACAATTAATTTAATGTGTAGTCCATGGCATTTAAATGGTAAAGTACATAATTTCTTTGTTAAAATAAATGTTCCTGTCCCTGTTTAATGTCACACAATATACAGATGATCATGTACAAATCACTGTAAGCAAGCAGGAGTTGGCCTTTCTTCTTCCATAGAATTAGAAGTCCAATCCACCAAGGTGTGAGATCTCATTCAGATATCAGCTATAAAGTCATACAAGAAGTTATGTTTTACAATAAAGTGTTCTCGCACCTCAGATGGTAGCGCATGACCATTGATTTTCAGGGAAGACATACTGCATACTGTCCAGGTTGGAAAAATGCTGCCAAATGTATTAATGTAAATGTAAGCTTTATATAAATAAAATTTAAATGGGATTAAGACCATACAATAGACTTTAAAAAAACTCAAATAAACTATTATAATAAACCAGTTGTATGTATGCTGTATACCTATGAGTTATACACCAAACAAGGCATTGAAGACCTGGAATCCTCAAGCTCAAGTTTCTAAACAAAAAGGTGGACAGAACAGCTCAGTGTTTCTCAGCTTGGGCCCGGGGTCACTAGAGGGCCTCAACAAACTGCCAAGTTTAAAAAAGTATACATATTTCTTGTGCAAATTGTCAATGTCAACACCCAAATGATCAGAACTTTCATGGCAAAACTTGGCTGTAGCAGTTCATGTGATGTTGAAGGACATGCAGTGTAGATGATGTCTCTTACCTGAGTATTACTCTCCACTGGTACTCCTTTACCAGGCTCAAAGTCAAAAATACTCTTTGGCTCTGGATGTTTCCCTGTGTCACCCAGATCAGCCCTTTAACACACATACCACACACACAGACAGGCCACTTTACTATGCAGTCATTGTTAGTTCATGTAGCAACAGATTCTAACCTGCCTGGTGTTGTTCTTTATCTCTCTCTCACCAGTCGGGTAGGACTCCATGCTGGGTGAAGATTAAGGGATCTGAGCCCCTGTCCTGTTGGAGAGAGTCTGGTGGACGTGAAGACAACAGCTTTTCTATGTAAAAATAAAGTAGATAAAGTAAAATGTCATTTTATTCATATCACTGAAAGTCTACAGATGTCATAATGTGATTTTATTATACCAATTATTATTATTATTTATAATTATATAATTATATATTATATATATTTATAACAATTTCTTTATCTGAACACATACTGTACCATAAAATCCTTTCAATAAAATACTGTACAATAAAATCAATTTAGTCTTAAATAAATCTTAAACACTGAAAATTCTGAATATACAGTGTCCCCAAAAAGTAATCAGACATTTAAGCCAAACACATTTTTATAAATTGACAATTTATATTTATATATAATGTATAAATGACAAATGAAATGAAATCATACAGCATTACTTTGAAAGAAATACAGCACATGTACATTTATGTGCTAATTACTAGTTACATATAAGCTAAATACTATGTATATGTTTAATAAAAATGTTTTAATTTATAAAGCAACATATATATTTGACATTAACTAATTATAGTTAATAGGTCATGCAGGTAAGTTAGGCAATGATCTGATAGATGCAAAATTACGTTTAAATGTGTAATGTGATTAACTACTTACTTTCTCTCCAGTCAAGATCAGACTCTATGGGGTATGAACAGACAAAAAAAGAATAAAAACAAATAACAATAACTAAATGCAAGCAACTTATCTTTATTAAACTTTATATGTTTGACTGCATCTTCATATTTATTAGCTAAAATCATACAGTACATTTCTAAAGGATGGTATGGTGTGGTACTGGTTAAAGAAGCTGTAACTGAAGGGTTGTTGGTTTGCATCACACACAAGGCATCCGAGAGCCCTCACCTAACTCCAGGCTGTTCAAAGGGAAATTGTTCCTAACAAATGTACTGTAAGTCTTGTTGGATAAAAGCACTGACTGCTTAGTTACATTCTATTTAAAGACCAAATGTTCTGCTGAAGTAAGATAATGTACCATGTAAGATTCTTAAATGACAGCCTGCTATTAACTACTTTGTCTGTATAGGCTCAGTAAGTCTATGCCAACTGAAGTGTCCATGGTAACCCATTAAAAAGGCTGAGTAATGCTCTATTATACTGTTCATAATTAATCAACAACATTAGATAGCATTTCACTCATTAAAGTTGGTTTTCTGACAAACTATAGAAGTAAAACTCAGGATAGTCAGAATAATCTGTACAGCAATTAAGCTCAAGGTTGCTGGCCAAATATCCCAGAGGCCTGTTTTGTATAGCAGTAGTTTGAAGTTTAGCACCATAAAAATTCAACAGTAGTTTCTTATGTAAAGCTCAACACATCTCATGTTCCCAGTTGTCCTTAGATCAGTTTTTGTGTTGTTTGCAATAATAGTTGGCTCTTGTAAGAGTATGATACCAGTATGTTCTACCTATAGAAACTCAGAAGGTTAACAGTGAAGGGGCTTGTGGTGCTGTTTCCTAAATCACACTGTGCTCTGTAAGACCTATCTGATTCCACTTTCAAAGAGCCAATTGTGCCCTTTCTCACTGAGCTCCACATGTGGTGAAAGGTACAACAATTTTGAAGAAAGAAGGTTTAAAATTTCTAAACCAGAGTTCGGGTTTATTCTCTATAGATCAGTGCAAAATCTGAATTTCCTCATTGTTTCTACGCAAGAACCACAGGAGGACAAAATGAGAGAAAGAGAACGAGTGAGAAAGAGCAGGCCCGTACCCTCTGGTTTCTTGTGGATTTGTTTAAACATGCTTCTGTACCAGTCCTTGGGCTTGTTTACACTCTGAAGTGGATGGGAAAGAGAAAAATGCAAAATAAAAACAAAAAGTAATTGTAATATGATTAATATTATTGCTTTGGCTTAAAGACACAGTCATAGCATAGTCACAGCAGTTTTTGCGTAATCAGTATATTCTGTCCTATGGTAAACGTCTAGACCAACGTTTGAGATTAAAGTTCACTGCAGTATTGTAAATTACACAATAACTTTCTAAATTTTCTTTTTATATATTTTTGTCTTGTTTTCCAGTAAAAATCTTTAAAGCAAGATACATTTACTTGAGAGTCAATCTGCATACCATATTAAAAATTGTTTTCAAAGAAAACAATTTTTGGTCTTCATCCGACTGGTAAATTGTTTTTTATCTCGTTTTAAGAACAAGCCGTTAGTGAGGTAAATAGATATTGATTTCTAAATAGATTTATACAAATAATGTATCTTTGATATAAGGCAAATAGTTTTTCTGAGAATTAATTTCCTGACTTTCCAGGAAGATCTTGGTTTAAAGACTGATCTTGGCAAAAATGCTACTTAAGAAAATGTTTCCGAAATGGCCTATTGGAAGAACATCTGTGGTTTGTTGTGCTTTCCACCTCGCGTATGAATAGACTGTGGGATTGCAGTGGTTCAGTGAGTGTGCTGTACTGTACTGTATGTTGTATGAGACTCACAGATCGGGATGCGATGGGCATGCCGGTCTCATCTACAGGACCGATTCCAGAGAACTTTATTAGCCGTTCCTCTCGTGAGGCAGACATGGCTGAACCTCTGCTTCTTGTTCCACAGTTATATAATCCATCTGTTAAGTTACAAAGAAGTAACAAGATAAACAGTGATGAAAGAACATTTTGAATGCTAGCTTCATTTTCTTATTTATTTATATATATTTACATGATCCAAATAACGAACATCTTCTCTACACTTACAGGGGACATTTACATTAATTCATCTTTTGTTCTGACATTTTGGGATTTTTTATACGTGTTTTAAATTGTTTTTGTAGTTTCTTCTATTTAACTTGAGTAACTACACTGACACCAAAATTAAATGTTTTAGTTTTAAAACTGGAATGTTTATCCAACATATCCAATGTTTGCCCAGTATTTTCTAAACTACTCTCTCTATTCGTTTAATTCATTTAAAAGCAAGACTGGATCTGATTTATTTAGATTTTATGTCATATGTGATCATGTAGACGACTCACCATTTGACTCAGTCAGGCCATAGCATGATCCAAAACTGTGTGATGGGAATCCATCTCCATTGACCTCTGCAACCTGCCAGAAACACCAGTATACTGTATATGAGAAACATGTTTGCATAAAAAGTGGATTAAAACACCTTCAGATACACTACAAATATACAGTAATAAGAAAAACATCACACTGTAACCCCACAACAGCGCTAACGGGCTTGTTTGAGTCCTGTTTTTTATTTTAAAGGCCACAAGGGGGCAGAGCAGTATAAATAGTGTGTCTGCACATATTCATATCTGTAACAATGTCAAAGCTACTGAATCAAAGGTATTTAGTGGCATATTGTGGGAAGCTTGGGGGCATTGTAATCACATGTTCAAAATCCAATAAAATGTAATTGCACAAGTTGAATGGCCATGATGACTTTATTCTGCAACAATGATGTTATCGCTGTGCTCTTGCCTTGGGTGCGGAAGACGCAGAGGCTGAACTGCTGTCGTATGGACTTAGGGGAGGTGTAGGCAAACCAGGAGTAATCACAACTACTTCCTGGGTCATATGTGGAGTCATGACGTGCTGCCCTGACCCACTGCCAGGAAGAGCCTCGTCGGAAAATACAATACATGTGCCATTCAGATGGTCATGCACCTCCACTTCTTTCTGAGAGAACAGAGAAAGATGTGATTCAATTACCCAAAATAAGAGTTTTTAATGAAGAAGATATGGTTTCCTTAGTATAATTCTACTTTGCTGGTAGAATCTTTAATACACCATTATGGGGCATTTATTATTTATTATAAAAACTTATGGACATAGGTTTTTCTTGTCTGCTGCCTTTGACATCACAGTTCACTACAATTTTAGGATAGTGAAGGGGTTAGGTCTGTGAAAATAGCCAATCAGCATGTCAGGATGCTATTTCCTGCTTACAAAGCAAATGTTGCACCATGTCTGCAAAAAATACTGCCCAACCTAATCTATTATAGCTCATCTTATTGCAAGACCATGTTGCACCCTCTGACAGAAAAAAGGCCCATTGTGGCCCCATAGTTATATGGGCCACAACAGGAGAAACTTATTAAAACTATATTACAGGGCCTTTGTTGCCTAAGTTGTAACTCTTTGCCAGTGGGGTCATGAATATGTCACCTTTGCCAGTCATATGTCTTAATGGTGATAACAGGTTAGCATCACTGTTAGCCGATTCACTGTATTTGTGTTTTCTGCACCTATTCCCTCATTTCCTACCCCTCGGGAACCCCACCATCCCTCACTCTCTTCTCACACTGTGACCTAAATAATGCTTCCTCTCTCCATTTGAACTCTGGGGGTCATGGGAAGGTCCCTGTGTTCTCACAGATGGTAAAACTGTAAATCATGTAGATGCCTTTGTGAGCTGGTCGAGGGAAGGACTAGGGCTTTTTCATGGAAAGTCCAGTCCATAAATAGCTCTCTCATTCTCTCGTTCTGACATTGTGTCAGGGACTGTCAACATTTCTTTCCAAGCCATCTTTTAAGGTGATGCTGAACAGCCCAGCCATTGCCAAAGTTCATAAGTAACACAAGTTTAAAGTACTTAACATTAGGAACAGCTTAGCTGTTTGTGAACTGGTGAAAACTTGCTTTGCTTCAACAGATGCTGAAATGTTTTGAATGTTAAGAAGAGATTTAGACATCTCAGAGAATATCTGAGAGAATAGATTGAGAGAATAGATTTATATATAACATAAAAAACTCAAGTTTGCAATACTTGCTTACTAGTAAGGAATATTCGGTATAGTTGTATGCTATTGTAAACACAGCCTGTGATCTACCTGAGACTGCATGTCATCTGCAGGGTTCCTAGTCAGTAATCTCTCAGATCTCACTGCCTGAAAGAAAAACAACAGAAGAAAATATTAATTATACATTAAATATTAAATAAAGCAAATACATTAATTGTCAGCAAAATCAAAATCAACTACAGAGATTTTGGAGTGAGTTAAACACTAAAATGTCTGATTTCATTTAGACATGGTTATTATGATAGTCTGCATTCTTGCTCAATCATGGTGTGTTAAATTATGATATCTAACACATTGTGCACCCTATTCATATATGAAGGACACTTCAGATGACATAGGCATTAATACAGAGGAAATTAGATTATAATTAAACTATGTGCTTTATAATCCAATTAGCACAGATAGATTATGAAATATGGTTTAATCCTAAAGGTAAATTCGATAATAAAAAAGTTAAAATGTTAAGCAAAATTATTTGTTTGTGAAGATTTTTTGCAAATGTTTCTGCCTAAAAACTGAAAAGCAGCAACTCAGTCCCACACATTAAATTTTTCGTATGGCTTTCCATCCGACATCAGCTTTTCCTACCCTGAGAGCGACACTGTGAGCCAAGTGCTCATACTGTAGAGAGATGTGTTTTCCATATGGAATGATTAACTATGAACCAGAGACCATAATGATTGACGTCAATTTCCTGAATATTGCATCCACTGCTATAAACACTGGGTTTTCCACACAGGGGATTGCATATCGGTTTATTCTCTTTTTTTTCTCTTGTTCTCTTTTCTGCTGCCCCAGATAACTCACCAGTCTTGAATTAATTTCATTACATAACAGAGAAAGCCACAATTGAATGTGTGTATGTATGTGTGCTACACAATGATCCCTCAGTACATGAGGGCCCACACATCCATATATGGTGTGTGCGTGTTTATTGTGTTCACTGCTGTTAAATCTTCATGCTCCATATTTGAAAATACGCAAATTAATGAGATTTGAGCTACCGTGGACAGGAATATTTTTAGCTACAACACAACTACTTTTAGGGTGCTTCACAATGTCCATCCCTAGAAAGAACCAGCCAGGACATCAACTGCTTCACTTCTTACGGAATGGCTACAGAAAACACAAATAAGAAAAAACAAAAAAGTTAAAATAAAAACTAAATAGTTTTCATGGCAGACACTAAATATCCCAAAGCCACATAGTGCCAAACCAAGCAGTTATCTTTCAGTCATGAGGTCATGTGACACATTGACACAACGGTCTTTGACATGTCAAAGATGTTACAAACAAATTCTGTTTGTAAGAGGGCCAGGAGTTTAGGTTCATTCAGCTGAACACTATAGCCATTCATGTTCTAGACAAGATAAGGACACCCAATCTCTAGCCTGTTTTTGCATTTACAAATATGAAAAGCCTTTGTTGCAGACTGGCATTCTTTGTGAAGTAAAATGTCAAGAGTTATTTAGTGAATGGGAAATTAAAATTATTTTATTAATTGAATTAAAAACTCTACCCAATTCTGAAGTGCTATTCTGAATTGTGAATCGAAGCAGTGTTTGTTTAATGTATCATACAGTATGTGTCTGGATGTATAGAGGAGACAATCATAGCTGGCAGGTGGGTGTGTTGTTATATACTGTATGTGTATGGACCTGTCAGTTGACTGTATCCCACACACAATATCACTCCCAATGGATCTTCTTGACTGTCTGAAACGATGCCAATAAAGAACAAAAAAATTTTAATTCAGTGCATACCAGTGTAGCCACTGTAAACTGGAAGGCAATCCTGTCTGTTGGTTCTTTAGACCATTATTATCTAAATGATCTCTGTGTGAGAGAGAGAGACTTCACATTTCACAACATTCTCTTCAGAGAAGAGAGAAGAATCTTGAAACACATCCTAATATGGTAAAGTCTCCCTTAAACATACATTGGTGAAATATGTTCAGATTTCACCTCAGAACACATGAAGCATTACGGCTGTTTGTTCTGAACACTCCACAAACTTTTAGCCAATTACTAAACTCGAGCTTTCGAGCGAGCACCTGCAATGCATAAACACAACATTCATATGCAGCTGGCTTGATTTTTTCTTTGTTTTGGTCTGGTACATACTGTGATGGAAGATATATAAGATACATAATATATATATATATATATATATATATATATATATATATATATATATATATATATATATATATATATATATATATATATATATATATATATATATATATATATATATACCATGCTTGATGTGGTACAGGTCTATATCGACAAACAGCTTCCTGTTAAGCATCTTCATCTTCTAAACTGATTTTAGATCATGCGTTGAGTTATTATTGTATCCTTTACAAACTTTATCATCCTTTACAAACATTCGGCCTATACAGTTTGGGCCTTGGTTGTATCTTTTTTCTAATTTTTTTTTGTAATAAATTTGTGGATGTTCACAACAAATAATTTTGCAGCTTAATTTTCTTTTGGACTGGGAAGGAAGTTTTAAGTTCTAAAATGTTACGATATGTTCTCATACTGTAATGCATCAAGCATTCCGACTTCAACCTTAAGATCTTAAAAGATCAACTTAAAAGATCAAGGAAAATTTGGTTCCTCACCATATGACAATTTTAATACATGGACAAAATTTAGCAACTCAAGGCTACTTACACTTGCACTATATGAACTTTATAAAATGTATTTGTTCCAAAGGCTCAGTATGAATAAGACAGAGGCATTGGCTGGGCAGATGTGCAAAATCAAAAGTGGGATGAGGAATGTTGCTTTGCATGAGCTCTGTAAACTTTGCAGTGACATCAGATATGCTTTCAGAAGGTCTCTGGCACTAGACAGGGGTCACAAGCTTGCCTGCAATATCAGAGAGTGTCCTTGAAGGTCTACAATGCTTGTGTTTGTCACCTGCACTGAACTGTTTACTAGGGATGAGTCTTATATAGTCAGACTTTTGATGCCATGAAATCCCGTCCTCTTTGAAAACCTATGTTTTAGCCAAAAACCAAAGAATATGCAGTTTGTTAGTTTACTTCCTTTTAAGTGCTTCAAACTAAAGTGAATAACTTTCAAAAACCTTACAAACAATATAACAAAGAAAGCAACTATTTATTCTGAATAAGTGCTTAATGCAGCACAAGCAGCAAACATGCAGACCATCTGTGAGGAGCACCGGGTCTAATTAGGACACAAACCTTGTCTGATGAAGGTCTGGTGGACTGTGGTGGACTGTGGTGAACTGTAGGGGTCAGTAAGTTAATTACTGTGGTTTAATCACCTGCACATGTGCAATTCATCTGTATGTATGAATGCATGCATGTGTGTGGACGCTCAAACTGAAAAATATTATGGCACAGGACCATATGTTCATCCAATCATTGCACATGGTCCAAATGCACATATGTTTTAATGTAATACACAACAAATTTAAAATTTTCGCTGGACTACTGACCACAAACATAATATAATCTGACAAAGATTAGACATCTGACACAGTATACATCACATTCTCATGCTAGATAATACCACTATGCTGTGCAAAGTCACAATGAAAACTCAATGAAATTGCAGCTTAACTATGCTCACATTCAGACAAAACGGAGTGTAAAAAATATCACTAACTTCAAAACATGAAGGTGGTTTTCTCAGTTTCAGTGTTGCAGCAGTGTTACTGTGTTTTTCCTGTACAGAGCACATAGTCCCAATGGTATCATGTTTGGAACTTTCCTTGTATCACACACATTCACTGATATTTCCAAATGATGTTTCCATGATGTTATATATTGTCTTTAAATAGCTCTGATAACATTTTACATCCCCAAACTCAACAAAACAAAAGGCATTTTCCAAATGAAACATAGAAGTGAAATATTGTTTTCCACAGGCAACTTTAAAGGTAAGGCAGGCAATTTTGGAGAGGCTAGTAATAGCAAGGTAACTTTAAAAGCATAAGATCCCACCCTCCCTTTAGAGTGCTCTCCATAGCCACGCCTCCTCCAAAATAACTGAACACACTGATGACAGAAGATTGTCTGAATGAGCAGGGTACACAGAAGTATCCAAATACATAGTTTGACAGGCAAGTAGGACATCCTACCCTGAATGCAATGATTGGCTGACCTTTTAATGGTTCTGCACAGTTTAGACGACTTAGTTATCAGGATGTGAAGAGACTTTCAACCAGCCTAACAAAAACGCTTCTAGAAATAAATAATTACTCCACTTTAAATAAAATGTCACATATGGCCTTATGGGATACGTAGTCTCCAGTACCTATGACCTATGACGTCTCTGCCACCAGTAAACTCAAAATGTATTTAAACACACCAACTTATCTATTATTAAGACATTGCATTTTGGTGAGTAGGAACTGAATAAATGGTAGGACAAGTAATTGCTCCAAGATAATGACATTGACTGTAGCACTGCAGTGCTTGTGACAGCTGGTATCTGAGAGTTTAAATAGAAACAAACACCAGCATATGTGCATATGATTGCATGTGATAAGATAAAGACAATCCATTATTGTTTTATAGCATATCATCAACTTTTCTAATATCCTGCAAATCTAAGACTTTTTTAAATCTGAGTGGTCAAGAAAGAGTCAAATCTATTTAAACATTCTGAACATTTGGGAAAAGCTTTGATAGTTCGAAAGGTATGAGTTAATTTGTCTTGTAGACAATAGTTTGGATCATGACATCATTGTCCAAAGATTAAAGGTCAAAATAAGCACAGATCAGTTTGAGGCTGAAAGGTTCAGCAGTGTTTATCAGCATCCACAATAGCTATGCCAAAGACTTAACTGTACTGACAAGATTGCATTGTTCATGAGTCAAAAGTCAGGGAAAAGAAATGTATCAAATTGGACTGGTTGACCCTCATAACAATAGCAAGTTATAATAATGCAATATCACGCAAGCAAGACCTTGTGATACCACTGCTTTTATATAACAGTTCAACAAGCAACGGAAGGTATGTAAGAAAAGTACACAAGGGGTGTACACAAGGAGTGCCCCAGTGTAAAGTGTCAGTGTTGTGCTGGTTCAGTATCAGAACTCTTGGAATAACTCTCATCCAATCTGATCTAAAGGACAGGAACTAACTGTTAACTGATAAGTAATATTAAAATATTCTAAAGTTCCAAAGTAGATTGTTGAAATCAGTCATATTTCTTTTTTTGCCAAATGAACCAACTTATGGGTACAGACCATCAGCTACTGAATGGCAGTTACAATGCTGTCATAACATGTGACCATCTCTCAGCCAATCAATCTGTTGAGAAAGTTTCTGAGACTGCTGACAAGGATGTGAAGCTTTATCTTCACTGGAAAACTGATGTAAAGGTCATAGTCTATAAATGGTCCATAGTCTAGAATGATCACTCATTTTTGCTCTAAAGGAAATGACATCAGAGCAAGGGGTCACATTGAGTATGCAGATGTTTCTAGAGTTTTCAGAGTTTCTTTTAAGAATGAAGCCTCAAATAGGGCCATTCAATCATTAACCAACTCAGTGGAAGGTATGTATACATTTCTGACCATATTTGTGAGTCCCAACTGACCAGTAAGTGCCAGCACACTATTCCCCAATGAGTGCTTAGCTGAACCTTACTCTCCATTTCTATTCATTTTCTGAACACTATTTGGAAAATGTCCAGTGTTGACTGGTTTGTTTGTCCACTGAAAAGATGGACCTTTCCATCATGTAGTTTATATAAACATATCAGAAGATGCAGTACACAGTACAGTACCCTTTCAAAATGAGTAATATCTTGTATTTCTTTATTTAGTATCATACACATTTACAGAAACAAAATTACATCCTTTATATAAATGGTTCTCCAATTCAGGCCTATGGACCCACAACATATTTTGTATCAAATCTGTCTCATGACACTCTCTGACAAACTCAGCTAATGGATCTCTTTGTTAACAAACTTATGATTTGAATTAGGTGTGTTCAATTAGGGAGAATACAAAATGGGCAATGAGTTCAGAGTTGAGATCCTCTGCTTTATATTATATTATTAATATATTCTATTATTCATATATTATTTTTAGATTCAGTCCAAAAGTGTTTAGCAAGTATTTAACTAATCTACAAATGTCTTACTAATATTTGAATCTGGGAAGAGGAAAGGCATAAAAAAGCAAAATGACAGAACAACACAAACTTCCAGTAATCCTTACAATTTATTACCCTTTATCATTTCTAGCTTCCTGCAGCGTTTTCTCTCTCTGATGTAAGCCTGTTGCTCTCTGCCTCTTCCTGAATGTGAGCAGACACCATACAAGGCCTGGTTGTGCGTCTGTTTACAATCTCCTGTTATTGCATGATACACACATTAATCAGAGACAGGTCCATGTAATCACCATGTATGGTCCTCCATCTCTCAGCTCAAAGGGGGGGTGGCCCGGTGGCCCCACAAACAACTTTACATTCAAGAGCCAAAATGGGCTCAACATCGTTTTTATACAGGAAAAGGCAAAGTCTCCATCCAAAATCAACT
The DNA here is from genome assembly GCA_036877525.1 of Chromobotia macracanthus. NCBI lineage: Eukaryota > Metazoa > Chordata > Actinopteri > Cypriniformes > Botiidae > Chromobotia > Chromobotia macracanthus. The sequence continues at coordinate 4,009,077 of JAZGTH010000002.1, forward strand.
ACAATCTACAAAGCGTGGAGGCTGTGAAACACCTGTTTGGACCTGCTGAAGAAGATTCTTATCAGCAAGATGTCTCCCGTTAAACAAAATCATGACTTTTTTTTGTACCTTTATCTATTTGTAATGCTGACAGAACTAGATCAGAGGCCGGGACGTGAATTGTGACATGAAGGTCTTCCATAATGTGCCATGCTTATGTACTGAAGCACTCAGGCACACGCTTATATACACTCACACACACCATGTAAAAAAATTCTCAAGGAGATCAGTGTGTGCTGCTGAAATCTCTATGATGGACCTGACAGATTCACAAGTGAGGCCCTTTGGTCTGTTATTCTCACACACAGGAATTTGCCTGACAAAAATACAGCAATATTAAGTGAGATTAAAGCTTTCAGTCATTGCTTAATTTAAAAAAAGAGAAGGAGCACTCTAAGAAAACATTCTTATCATTCATACTCTTAGCAACTATAGGGTTATGTGACTGGGAAAAGAGGTCTGTCCTCTAACTATACATAATTAAAATGGCCTTGATGGATAGATTTGAAAAGTTTGATATACTGGCAAACTGCCTCTGATTACATTGCAATAATACATGAGTTGGCTGATATACAATAGGCAAATAAATATTATTTGACCGTTTTGAAAATATTGGCAAATTCAGTAACATAAAGAACTTAAAAACTTAAAGAAACTCTTATACACAAGATAAAATATGTCATTAAAACTAAAGGCACACCAAACACTGAAACATTTTAAAAGTCCCTTTCACCTTTACACTAAATTTGTACTGAAATCTTTAATATTAAATGAATAATTAAATTAATAAGTATTAAATTAATAGGTTTTCAACAGCGGTCTCAAACAATTGAACCCATAACCATTACTTATAACTATTATTAAAATAATAGCCTCAATTTTGCACAATATTAAATTAATAACTTCTTGGTAAGCTTGTATCAAACTGTAAACAAATCACACAGTCATTACCATAATTAATTAGCGGCAACCAACTTTTTACCATTCACCAAATCTCTAATAACATATACAGATAACAGTTCTAGCAACATCAAGAACTTTTTCATTTTCACCTTTTTAATTTCATTTTTGTCTTCTTTGCAGCATTTGCTCATTTCATTTTCTTCCTTCACTGCTTTTAAAACAAACAAATCCCACCAACGACTCTTAATCTATCAAAGAGAGCTCAAAATCAACTTCAGAAGTGTGCTGCCACTTCAAAACAACCAAAACAACAAAATGATTACATAATCATTTTACAGTGTTTAACAGTATTAGTCGTAAACTCATGCCAACAGGCGGGTGGCTATCAGAATAAAAAATCAGCTCACCAGTTTGTGTATAAGCCCTGCCACACAAATTTCTCAGGATAACAAATCCCAAAATCCCAAAAGCACAGGTCTGCTTTGTTTTACAATAATTTTTCAAGTACAATCTGCTCCTTTTCTCTCTTTCTCTCTCTCCCTCTGTTGTCTGTCAGTTCTTTCTCCTTATGTCTTGTTCCCTCGTTCACTTCTGCTCCCTGTCTACTTAACCTCTGTTAAGTCTTTCACATACTGACACACACATGCACTCTCTCTCCTTGCTCCACCAGCACAGAACCTGTTGACACAGGTTGCCATGGTAACGTGCCGACTGTATTAAAAGGCCAGGCTGGTGTTTGGGTCTTTTTTACAGAGAGCTTGAAAAGTGTAAGGCAGTCAGCCTTTTGTGGCCAAAAGGTGATATTTCACAGCACAAGGTTAAAGACTGACTTTATTGAATTGAATTTCAACATTACAGCATTACAACTAGATGAATTTGAAATTAATTGAATTTACAGAATTCAAAGACAAATCCACATACACCTCTAAACACCCAACTTTCGTTCTCCTCTGATCTATTCTAGCCTTCTTTTCGACATCACTGGGTTTCTAATTGAGCTGCTGGTTATGTGTGTCTGGCCATACATGGCCAGCCAAAGAGGAGAGGAATTCCTTTCTGGCAAGGTGAGAAGTAAGCTTTAGAAATTCTTGGACTGAAACAGAGAATCAACAAATAAACAGTATAACAAGAAACATGAACTGAGAAGATCTGTGAGGTGTTCTGTCAAGATTTAGACAAAGGAAACCTCTATGGACAAAGTTTTAAATACTATATATTTATATATTTACAGCTATATATTAGTTAGCATTAACTATTTTGATTCATTACTGGCAGTGCAATACATGTTATGACCTGCACTCTTCTTAGAAACTGTGCTGAAGGATAATTTGAGTGAGCTTTATCTCTGAACGGGTACAAAGTTCCTAAAGAAGTGATGATGTCATACACGTTGTGATACAGAGGTAGAGCTTATTTGACTTCAGCATAAGACTTCAGTGTTATGCGGGTTAGAATTAGACATGGACAACCAGAAATAACCAAAAGAAGACAGTGCCTTTGATATTAAGTTGACAGTAATGCACATAACTTATGACCAACTCTTTCACCCTAGAATAAAAACAGATAAGTTTGGACTGTCCATTCAACTTCAAAACTCTACAACACATCAAAATACCTGGTTGCTAGGAAACCTTTGTTCATGATTGTTGCCATTCATTCTTTATTGTTTTTATTTGATTTCCTGCTATGGCAGATTTTTTTCAACTACGTTGAAAGTCCAGCAAATGTGCAAGGAAAGCTGTACTCTTATTACTCTTATTATTTTTTTTTTTTCAGTTTTGCAATGCCTTCTTGTACACATAAATCTAATTTATTATTCAACTGTAAGCCAAATGTAATACAGTACTGTAAAAAGGTAAGTACTGCAATTAAGTAACAGTAATTAGGCCAGTCGTAAGTTGATTATTGAACATTGTTGTTGTAACACAATGTAAGTTGAACATTGTGGGTTTGTGTGGGCGCAGTTGTACATACTTTTAGCTTTCTTTGCACCTTATTTATTATAATATTAGCACGTTTTTACCACTGTGAGGTTATGAGAAACTATAACATTGCTACAATTATTAATCAAATTGTGTCTATTAAAAAGTAATTGAAATAATAATTTATCTGAATTTATCAGTTTTATCCAAAGCGACTTACAAAGCGGCACACTTTTTATAAGTAACCAAGTTGAGGGGCCTTGCTTAAGGGTATAATGGGGATAGTTCAATGACCTCCCCTTGTGAGGTTTGAACGTACCACATTTTAGTTACTTGCCCTGATTTTTACCACTAAGCCTTCAACACTCTCATGAAAAGTAACAAAATTACAATAAATCTATTAATTGTACATTAGTTACAATTGTTTTTGTTCTATACGAGCTACACATAAATGTTATAAGCCCAAATTCCTGACTACCCAGCTCATTTTCCAACGTCTGTCCATTCAGCTAGTTCTTAAAAATTCAGTGGTTTGTCTTGGTTCTGCAAACCAGTTTTAAATGGAATAGTCATGTAGCAAGTGTGTGTGTGTGTGTGTGTGTGTGTGTGTGTTTCTGAACCAACCAGACTATTGCAATAGATAGATAGAATAGAAGTGGAGACCAAAAAATGCATCAACATCAGTTTAAAGAGGGCAGACATTCTGAAAATGGTCCTTATTAGCTGGAAAAGCACTAAGACTAAAATTAAAACAAGGCTAAAGCCAAACTAAAACAGTCATAGTGTTAAAACTGAAAATTAAATATATTAAATAGAAATTAAACTAAATTGAAAGGACAAATTGAAAATTAAAAACTATTCTGGGCCAGTAAGAAAAGTTAAGTGCATTGAGAGGGTAGAAAGTTCTGTTACTGGTTTGACCAATGGGGTGAATCTGCAGTGGGAATATTTGATTGTCAACCAATGACAGACTGAATTTCACTTCAGGAAACCTGTTTTTGTGAATCCTTTTGATGAGACAAGTGGCAGAGAAACAACACACACCAGTTCTTCACAATCTAACAAAACTTAATAAACCCAAATCCATCTCTCTTTTAAAAATACACCCTGAATGACATATAACCACCGCTAAAATAACAGCACAACTGACATGACTCAGGGTTGGATAAGAGGAAAATTGATTCACCAATGTGGTAAATATTCAATTTTGAGAAGAGCCAGACCAAACTGTTATACTGTAGGTCTGATAAACACTGATGAGGCTACCGTGCATAAACTATGACCTTGTAAATGGCAAACCAGAGAAAGAACTTCAGATCCATTTATATAATGAAATACACTACCAGTCAAAAGTTTGGAAACACTTACTTTTACTTTGTTCATATTTTTTTTAAATTTATGAATAATAGTAAACTTATCAAAACTATGAAATAACACAAATGTAACTTTAGGAATTATGTTGTGACTAAAGAAATTAAAAATAAGGTAAAATAGGATATATTCTAGCATATTCAATATAGTTACCCTTCATCTAGAATTTACAAAAGTTTTCTTGACATTTTCCATCACCCAGTTTCTTGAGGAATTTTTTGAAGGAGCGCCCCTCTATCCTCTATCATTGGCTGCTTTTTTCTTCATTATTTGGTCCAAATTATCTATTTCAAAAACATTTTGGGTTTTTTTATCAACAAACATTAAATTGAAATTAATATTTTGGCACAATTGTATTTTTATTTTTACACTTTTAACATTTAATCAAATGTCAGATTAAAAGATTTTTAAGATAAGAAACATTTCAGTCAAGTGTTTCCAAACTTTTGACTGGTAGTGTATATACATCAATGAAACAACACCACCAATGACAATGCTCATCTAGACAGCATATGATACTGGGGGTGTGGTTTAGTGTGGAGGAAAATAAATTCCAGTTACCAAAGTCACCTGTTTGTTTCTATGGGGAAAATTAAGAAAAAATGCAGCAGATATCCAAACCGTTTTAAACGAAGCAACACTCCTGAAAGGTATTTTACCAGTCAATTGAATAAGATAAAAGGAGACCAACATGAAGCAATTCAGCTACATCAAAATTTGTATGTCTGTGGTATACCTTATTTTGCATGATTTATTACAAGTAAATTAAAGGAAAGTAAATGTACTCTGATGGGATTATTATTCTTGGAACTTTGATGCATTGTTAGCTGTATGAATCAGTCTAAATTGAAGTTAAATTGATTTTGTCAAATGTTTTTGATGCTTAATACGATACTGTTGATAACGCTTTAAAACAACACCAGAAGATAACACAACAAATCAGGCAAGAACAAAGAGTAGCATTCTGCCATATTTTAGTGGAAAAATTTTTTTTTGTCATTTTCTCATATTTATCTTACTACACAATTCTGAAATACTTGATATGGTCAGTTGTGGCATTAAACAGTCTGTATGTAGTTTATCTGGCTGCTCATTCACCATATTTTATCTCTACCATCACTATGATATCTCTACTCATAAAGCTATTAAAACAATTTTAACTAAAATCTAAAACTTTTTTTTAGTTAACAGCCTATAAGAAGTTTCATTATATATGGCCAAATTACTTGCCACTTTCTCCGTAAAAAAACTATAGATTTGTCCATTAGTGGGCATAGCCTCCTTGTATACTCTTAATGAATAAATGGCCTCTGCCTACCTGTCACACGACCATCACTGACAGAAATCTAGCAGTTCTGGGTCAACATCTATTCACAGGGCAACATGACAGGAAAATACTTTTTTAATCCTTTTCAGACAGGAAAATATACTGCCAGAAAAGAAAAGCTTTACAGCTGTAAAAACACTGGATATTTTTTATGTGCTATATACATGTAAACCCTTACTGCCTGAAATTTAGCCTACATCTCTAAATTACAAATGAAAGCTCATAGATGTTGCAGCTGTTAGCAATGTTTAATGCACAAAATTGCTTAGTCACCTTACAGTTACTTTACTTTACAAACAACAAGAAAAATGTCTAGCAGTGAAGAACTGAAGTATATTGGTACCTACTGTTAGGAGAAGTTTCCCATGAACGGAAAGAGAGAGAGGCAAAGAAGTGCAGCTAGTTCTGCTTTTCCTAGAGGGGCGTTTGAAATTTACTCTTATTCTCTGAATCAGCCGTCAGCGTCTAATTCTTTGCGTGTGTGTAATACACCCAGAGGGCAGAATCACACAAGAAACATCCAGTGCCTAACAAGTCCAGAGCTCTGTAATAGTTTCCATCCTACAAACACATGTACACTCACTTGCATACATGTACACACACATGCACAGCTGGAATTAATAGAAACCTCCATGCAAGCTGAGAAAACATACCCTCTTGTGATTTAAAATCGAAATAACAAATTAGTTCCCATCCCACAAGCACACAACAGCCAGTTCCATCAGTCTATTGTTTAATGGAAGGTACAAACACCCCTTGGCAGCAATGCACAGTTATCACATTTCTTTTCTACATACATACATATATATAATTTGGTGTTATCGTTCTCACATTCTCATACTTGTCACTGGAAGTTCGACGCCTCATGGCAAACAACTCTCTGAGGATCTGAAAAAAGAATTGTTGCTCTACATAAAGATGGCATAAGCTATAAGAAGATATATATATATATATATATATATATATATATATATATATATATATATATATAGAGAGAGAGAGAGAGAGAGAGAGAGAGAGAGAGAGAGAGAGAGAGAGAGAAGATAAGTCCCTGAAACTGAGCTGCAGCACAGTGGCCAAGACCAGACAGCGGTTTAACAGGACAGGTTCACCTTAGAACAGGCCTTGCCATGGTTGACCAAAGAAATTGAGTGCACATGCTCAGCATCATATCCAGAGGTGGTGTTTGGGAAATATGAGTGTTGCCAGCATTGCTGCAGAGATTGAAGGGGTGGGGGGTCAGCCTGTCAGTGCTCAGACCATACGCCGCATACTGCATCAAATTGTTCTGCATGGCTGTCGTCCCAGAAGGAAGCCTCTTCTAAAGATGATGCACAAGAAAGCCTGCAAACAGTTTGCTAAAGACAAGCAGACTAATGGATTACTGGAACCATGTCCTGTGGTCTGATGAGACAAAGATAAACTTATTTGGGTCAGATGGTGTCAAGCATGTGTGGTGGCAACCAGGTGAGGAGTACAAAGACAAGTGTGTCTTGCCTACAGTCAAGCATGGTGGTGGGAGTGTCATGGTTTGGGGCTGCATGAGTGCTGCCGGCACTGGGGAGCTACAGTTCATTGAGGGGCAACATGTACTGTGACACACTGAAGCAGAGCATGATCCCCTCCCCTCGGAGACTGGGTCACAGGGCAGTATTCCAACATGATAACGACCCCAAACACAAGACGACCTCCAAGACGACCACTACCTTGCTAAAGAAGCTGAGGGTAAAGGTGATGGACTGGCCAAGCATGTCTCCAGACCTAAACCTTATTGAGGGGCATCCTCAAACAGAAGGTGGATGAGTGCAAGGTCTCTGACATCCACCAGGTCCATTGAGTTTTTGTCTAAAGTTCAATATTTTGTGATTAACCATCAACCCCCGTGATTGACCAGAATGTTGAATCTGCTCTCTTCTTTTCAGTTAAAGGTAATAGATGCCAAAAGTGTCATACATGCATTATAAATCTAGCCAAAACAGTCAATATGACTGTAGTATGACTATAGCGAAGCATATTCTGAATGTCTTGACAGGTTTGTACGAGGAACGGACTAAAGTTTAGGACCTTATGCACTGAAAATCTTTCATGACAACTGTTGTCAATTATTAAAAAACACTTCTGGTTCACACTTCTGTGGAACCCTTTATCAGATATGTGAAATGTGACTTCACCTGAATGAGCTCATTCAGCCCTGATTACCCACAACACCTTTCTTATCCAGCTGCATTACTTATATATCTTTAGAATCTATGAAGGAAAAAAATCTTTCTTCATCGAGCTGACCAACCCTTAAATGTAATCTTTATAACAGAATACCCTTCTTCTCCATCCAGTTCTGTACTTTGGCCCTCTGCTTTGCTTCAATGGTCAATAGTCAATCCACTATCTCCCCTTTTCTTTCTCCTTAGTCTCTGTTCTGTCATCCAAAATAAATATTTAACAATCAGACTGTGATCAACAACCAAAGGTCACATGTCCCTGTGCCTCTCTCCTCCAATCCAGTGTTTCTGTTTCTTCTGAATCTCCCTCCCTCATAACTTGGTGTCTGTTGTGTTACTGTAACTGTAATTTAATGTTGCTGACTATGTCTATGATGACTGTCCTGAAACAAAACAAGTGATGTAATGATTTACAACACCACAGTTTTGTGTTGCAGTTGTAAACATCTGTTGTTTAATATTCCACTTTAGTTTGGTCACAATTAGTCCTTTTACTGTAAAATTCATAAAACTCAATTCATAAAACTGATCATGTGATGCACAATGGCAAATCAGTTAACCTTAACCCTTCTAATCTTGTTAATGATGGGAGCTACCTTTCATGAACATTAAAGATCCATAAACCATTTTTTTAAATCAAATATATTTAACAAAATCCTAATATCCTAATATTTCCTAATATTGTAACAATAAAATTGTTCACTTAATTTGATTGAGTGATTTTATGCTTTTTAGAGCTTATTTACATGTATATTTTTTTAATATGCAACATGTATAGTTTGCATATGCAAAGAAGCAGATTTATGCAACCTCACTGCTTTAAAAAACAAGTTAAACAGAAGTAAAATGGGAGGAAAATATGATGGCAGAGTGTTACCATTTAGTGACAAAAAGATAAACGACATGACTTGAAAGTTATTTTATGACAGTACAGGCTGTAGATGGCTTTAGTGTTCCCTGCAGTCACCTGTTTTGTAGTAACAAAAAGGAGCAAGTTATGCATCTGGATATATTTACACATAATACTGCTATTATTTGTCAAGTTTCTGTTAGTTTTATTTCCCAGATTTTTTAAAAGTGTCAGTTTTGCAGTAATGCTACATTATGCTTACAGTTAATTGTGACCCTGTCTGTGAAATCCAGGCTAAATCTCCTAATATAGTTATGAGATCAAAGTTTGATTTCAGTCATTATTTTCACTATGATTTCAATCTTTGATGCTCGGTCAATATTAAAGTTTTATGAAGAATTATGAAGGTTATAGTTACACAGAATGTTCTTTACATTATGGATAGGATAGTTTGATGTAGAAAACAATAAATCACAAAAAATTACTTTACACATTACAGTTAGGAAAATGTTACAGTTATGAAAATGGCTTGACACAATGGACAATCCTATGAAATCACTATTAGATATTTTACTAGTGTTCAGATTTAATGCTGCTTCCTATGTTAATATTTATGATAAGCTTCATCCCCCCACCCCCAATTAACATTCCATTCAAATCATCTTTAGGTCATGATAAAAAAATAGCACATACAAATTACTGTACAGTAATGAATATAATATATACACATTCCTTATTTTTAATATTCTCCAAAATTTAGCTGATTAAGGTCCAGTTATGAAAACAAAAAATAAAGTAGTATTATTTTTGTCAACTTTTCGAAAAATATAAATCATGCTTCTCTATAATTTACATAATTCAAATGTATATTGTTTTGTCCTATAACTGGCTCAACACACTCCCTGTCGCCCCACCCACCTCCAAAAAAGAAGAGTTAAATTGTGTATGGTGAAATATAGAGTCTGTAGATCTTATACACATATGGACTGCGCCCTGTGAAAGCCCAAAATGTTTCCACCTGTGAAATTTGCTGAAACGTGTTTTGAAAACTTTGACTTATACAATACTGACACCTGGCGGCCAAGTTTAGTACTGTAGGCCTTCTGCATTGTGAAGTGACTGTAGAATAATAACAAAAAGGCATACATGCGTATTTACTGTATGTAAGTGTTTAAGTACAAAATTTTGAAAGTGTTCATATGACCTGTACAATACATATTTACACAGTCATATTACAGCATATAATAATTACTTTAAATAAACATTTTTGGATCAAAACACAGATATCACAATTTACATATTTACATTCTAGAAATATGTACGCTGATATGAAGCGTTTCAGTTATATCACATACATAATAGAACATATTTAGTAAATCAGATTATAAATTAATTTGTTTAATATAAAGTGACTCAAATCAGAGGTAAGACTAAAAAGGGGTGCTGCAACATGTGGACAGTCCAGTGAAATACTTCTACATAACAGCCACAGCATTGAAATGTACTAAAATCAATAACAAACTAGTGTGGTCACTAGTTAAACCGGATGCACTGACGACACAGTGGACAGGTCCCAAACATCTTGTATACCCTGATGGCACACTGGGTACAAACACATTTATGACCACAGCTTAGAAGAGTGTTTGGCACCTCACTGAAGCACACAACACAGTCCCCATTGTCTGAATCTTCATTATCTGAGAAAAGATATTAGGTGGTCATTCTGCTATTCAGAAAGAATAAAACTCCATAATAACATGATAACAAAACATTTGACACACAGAGGTATTGTGTAAGAAAACCAAAATTGTCCATAAAAATGTTAAATTATGAGAAAGCTTACACTGTGGATATTCTAGTTTTAGATATATTTAATGTTTAATCACTGACTGATATGTGCATGTGACATAGAATATCAAATTAATGTACATTGTGGTTGATATTTAATAAAAATTTATTGAAATAATCCTTTTTATAAATTGCTCTGCCCTAATTGTTGTTATATTTTAAAACTTTGTATAAAGTAGTAAGACAAGTTGTCAAAGTGGTTGTTGACAAACTCATGGGCCAGACTTGAATCTAAAACATAATAAATACAATATTTAACATTGTATGCCCAGAATATAGGTTAATACTGACCTTTCAATTCTATATGGCATCATTTTCTAGTGAGTAAGAACATAAAATCACACTTGTGTGATTCTTACCGGTATTACCAGGGTAATGGGCTCTCTGTTCCTGCAAGCTCATCTGTGTCTTCATTTTTTCCAGAATGTCTTTGCTGATGTCCCCATAGCCACAGTTATCATTAGTGTGTCTGTTATGTGTAAGAGCAGGGCAGGACCTGTAGGTGCGTAGCAGACCCTCCTTTCTGGAACCTACATGAATCATGTACATTGTTAGATAATTAGGAAAAATAGAAATGTGTAAATATATGTGCATCTTATACAAAATGTGTGGGTATGCTGATGGTAATACCATAGTAATTTGATATATCTCATGGTACCACCAGAATGCATGTGGTAGAATGTCTAAAACACTATGGTTTCCTCTGGAGCATCTTTGTTGGTGCTGTCAGAGTTCAATGTGACAACCAAAAGCACTTACCAAGCAGCACCACTGTTCTGGCCTGTCCATAGATGTCAATCATCGCCCAGATGGGCCAGTGGATATTCAGAGCAGTCTGCTGAACGGACGTTGTACTATCAGAGCTTCGTGTGCACAGATTGCCATGCCTGTCGACCCAGAACTCAATCTCTGAGCCAGGATAACATATGTCCTCGGGAATCACCGTTGCTGCATACAGTGGATTGTTAGTTAAGTCAGGAATAGCCAGAGGGGGTAAAGCTATGTCCTTGGGCGCAACATTGGCAAAACCGAGCCGCAGAGCGCCGTGCCAATTGCCCGTACAGCACACAACCTGCAGGCGCACCTTCTCCCCTATCTTCACTGGTCGATCGCTGAACACCAGACCGTGGCAAAACGACGATTCGTCCCTGGTTGCCCGTCGACCACCCTCACTCAGCGTTATCAGACGGCCTTTTACATTGGCTTGGAAAGAAAGTGCGCCCAGACTGCTGCGCTTGTGACACACACACTGGTGTGGTGACTCTGGAAGAAAATTTGTTTGCAAAATACAGTACATTGTAAAAAATTATGTGGTCAGTAAAATATGGCAACATATATATTTTTATAAACATTACTTTAACTCATTATAATGTATGTATTTCTAACTTTGTTCATAACAAAGTAGTAGTTAGAACAGTTTCAACTCGATTAAACCAGTCAGTTTAATATAATTTGAGTGAGTTGTATGACTCGTAGAGCTTATTTGATTACACAAAGTAAGGTAGCAACTTCAAACTTAAAAAAGTTTGTATGTTTTATGAAACTAATAGAACTTTTGCAGTGTGTTAATGGGGCTTTCCAGCTCGCAACAGCGCTAAATGGTCAGTAGATGGCGCCACTGATCACTTTCAAAGTCGAGTCGAGCAATATATTCTATAGGCTAAGAATTTATTTTTTATTAAACAATATGAATGGTGCATTATTTGGCTATTTCACTTTAATAACATAACCAAGTGTTGTGAAAATTATTTAAAAACTGTCATTTTAGATGCTTAACATAAAATTCATGTGATCCAAGTAATCTATGACGCTAGGTTAGGAAATACTTAAAGACAACGCTATATTAGCCTAGCCAAGATACTTTAGTAATGAGCGATTCTCATAATATAGTTTCATTTTGTTCTACAACCTACAATTGTAACGTGCAAGACAAAAACACAACCCACTTTCTTTAATTCACTTTCTCATTTCTTTCTCTGAAAGTATTAGTAATAATTTACCATTTGTCTTTACGTCCACCCTTTTAGCTTTCATCTTCGCTGTCATCCTTTTCTTGTCACGCAGCTTTACAGGACTTGTCTTGAGTTAATCACTTTCTGTATCTAAGTTAAACAAAGTTCAAACAGAATTTTTGAAATGCATGTGCTGTAGTTTATACCCAAACATTGCTCCTCATAGGAGGAGAATTGAGAGGGGCGGAGCTCTGGAAAATAAACTTTCCAAAAATTGGCAACAGTTACTGGCGGGTATTTTCCTAGGCTGTAATACATACATGTTTTGGATAAAAGGGAAGCCAAAGGTCGTATCCAATGATTTATGACCGAAGCAAAAATAATTCGTACCCTGACTGTTAAAGAATGCGGATGAAACATTCAAGCAACGGCGGAGTCACAATTTATCAGTAACATTTCAGTTACACTCGCAATACAAAGTCATGATGGATATGCCTGATTATGTTATTGTGACTGTTGCGTTATCATGATTGTATTACTACATTGTATTGTTGCTCCTGTGTATAGATGTCAACAAACATAAAAAGTGCAGGTTTCACTTTCAGTTTGAGTCAAGGTTAGCACGTTTTACAATTATCATTACACTGATTAAAAAACACAGTCAGAACGGATGACAAATGTGATCTGAAAGCCACAAAAGCCAACCAGGTCACACACTCACTTATTCCCATAATAAAAATGGACTATCTAGCGGTCAGTTAAGGGTAATTTTTTATTGTCTTGTCTGTACCATAAAATAGTGTAAATAAATGTATGTATGCCACTTTATTGAGTATTCACAAAGAGTGCATAAAGCGGGAAATTACGTCACTTCTTGGGAGATTTCCAGGAAGTCACATGCCAGATTTTATCACATTCCTTGTCTGTCACCAGTTTGCAATATACCAAACCAAACATTTTCCTTTAGTTATTATCGTGTATAAGTGTATAGGCGTGTTGTGAACGGTAACAAAACCACATTAGTATTGTTTTTACTTAAATTAGTTTTATTTTCCTTTGATATCATCTTGTTATTTGATATTTTTAATAAAAAACTTACAAATTTAATATCTGAAAATGTTGGCAAATGTACAAACGTTTATGTTATAATAAAAAAGCATATATACAAATCACTGTACAATAATGAATGTAATAAATAATTCAATAGCTTAAAAAAGATGTGTGCAAACATAGCCATCCATGTTGACCCAGAAGTCAATCTCTGAGCTCTAACATACGTCTTTGGTACTGCTGCTGTTTACAGTAGAAAGACGGTTAAGTCAGGAACAGCCAGAGGGGGGAAAGCAGAGAAAAAAGGGTGGGGCTGGAAAATTACATTTCAAATTACTCTGTTTAGCATGTGAATAAAGGAAGGCAAATGTCATATGATTCCTGTAGTAATTTTTACTTTATCTGATTTTTATAAAGAATGCAAATGAAACATTCATGTAACCGCAGTCAGAATTTACCATTATTATTAAAAAAAGGGTTTTTTTGTAAAAAAAAAAAGGTTATTTTATGGATGAACATATTTCATCCCTATACTTTTATGTTCTTCCAAATTCAGCTGAGTCTCTGATTGCTCTGAAGAGCATTTTGTGAAGTTCCACTTCATTTTTTACAACCCTGGGGAGGAATAATCCCATCATGCATGTGTTAGCATATGGTAGACGACATCCACGCTTCTCTGGCTGGAAGAAGTGAATGCTGGGCTTTTGGGGAAATCCAAGTGGTGGAACTTCATCTGCTCCAGTTATGAAAACCAAAAGCTCCTCAAAACGTAACTCAGATGTTTTATCTGTTACAAGAAAAATATGATAGTCAATCCGAACAAAATAATGCCAGTTTATTTTCTGTGGTATCTCTCTTTCATTTTCCATTTGTCATTCTGTTAAATTCTGAATTTATCAGAATGACACAAATTCTTAGTCCTGAATATATATATATATATATATATATATATATATATATATATATATATATATATATATATATATATATATATATATATATAATATATTCAGGATATATGTTTATATGTTTAAAACTTGAAATGCAGGCAACCCAGGTTTATGTCTAACAATCTAGAACATTAAACTCACCCTCAATCATGTCCAGCACTAAATCCCAGTAATGAATAGTCTCCTCCTCAGCCTCCCTCTTCTGGGACACTGCGTTACTCCAGTGGATTTGGAAGAGAGCTTGAAATGAGCTGCTTGATATGGGCTTATGCATGCTGGTAAAGATGGGCAGGAATTCAGCCCAGTAAGATTTGACCATATCCCAGAACCCTCCATAAGCATTCAGTCCCTTTGTGAACTGATGAATCATTTTAGATGTTCTGTGAAAATCAACAAGGGTTGTTAGAAGACAATCTTACTAAAACAACTGAATTTTAGAAAGTTTGGCAACAAAAATAGGAATGAAACAAAAAGTTGCATGAAGATTCTTTTGTGTTTTTATGGAAAAACATACAGTAACATACAGTGAAGGTGGATAAATAATCAGAAAATTTCCATTTCTAGTTGCAATATTTCTTTAATTACATTTCTCAATGGAAGGAAATTAAAATGTATACATATAGGCCAACCTAAGGTATATGTAGTGTCGAACTGCATAGGAGTAAATTTGTGGTAGATCTTGGATGGAAATGTCGGGTCTGTAAATTCCAGGAATGCCACACTCACAGATCCAGTCTCCTTCCTCTCTTTGCAGCCGGTGAAGGTCTGCCATTGTTTTACAAGACAAAATCTGCAATAAAGATAAAAGATCTTGTTGTTAGTTCACAGAGAAGATACTGTAGATGAATGAATATATATAGAAGGGGAGAGATACCTTTTGCAGTTTGCTCTGGATGTCGGCATCTGGTATTAGGCACCAGTCAAAGTGTACCAAAGGACAATCTTGGATGCACATCAGCTGGTAGAGGCAGGGGTCAAGACCCTTTAATCCTGATCCACCATGAGCCACAGACCACGCAATCAGCTTCCCAGCTAACTCATACTTGTGCTGCTCTAAAGCCATCTGGTCATAGGTGAAGAACAGGTGCCCAGGCTTCCCCTCAAAGATACCCAGAGAGCTTTGCACCTCCATCATCAGGAGTCTGGAGAAAAGTGAAAGATGTGTCAGCAAAACTGTAAAAACATTAGTCAACATTTTGGTTGCATGTATCTATTGGTTGAAGCTTTGTCTGTCTGTCTAAAACTATCTATCGTAATCGGAAGTGATAAGCCACTCATAGAAATCCAATAATGAATAAGGAAAATAAAGAAAAAATTCCAATAAATCCTAATCCTAAATCCTATTATGGCAGAGCCAATCACATTTTTGATTTTGCTTAAAATATGCATGTGTATTAACTGTATAAGCAAGCAAAAAGCTATAAAAAAAATTCTGATGTCATTGCTGTCAGATCTTATCACGATTTTGACATGTTATTAAAGTGTTATCTTGATAAGCAGCTGAATTAACCAGATAAAAATAGATGCCCAGGGGCATTACCAAGATGATCTGACTGATGTACCTGAAAAACTCTCTGCGCGGTCCACCACAGTCAAAAGCCTCCTCACCAACAAATGTCACAAGGGGAGTTTTGGTCCAGGAGAAATTGCAGTTGGAGACAGTATCTTTAGCGCTCTGCAGCAACTTTTTTCTGTTAACTAGTATTGAAACCTGCTCACTGGCCCTGAGATGATTCTGCTGAAATTCTTTGAGCAAAGATTCAACATCCACATCCTCCTGTTGGAGAGAATGTCAAGGTTAAACACCAACTAGCAAAACAAAAGAACTTACACACGATAAGATTATAGCAGGTATACTCTTATTAAAATATGGTGAAAGAGTTTTACCATTGAAGAGTTTAGGCTTGAAGTAGAGAAATAACTGCTGGTTGAGGTCAGTCTGTGTCTGTGTTGAGCAGAAACAGGTGGAGCAGAGCTTGATGGTATTGTGTGTGTGCTCACCTATAGGGAAGTAGTTGTTGAGTTTAAATGATTACTCATGTTGTTTAATATATTTAATTTAAATGTCAGCTGGCAATTTGAGGTGAAAAAGGTGCCTTCAGGCAACAGTTATACTAATTTCTTGCCTTTGACACTTGCAGGGTAGATAAAAATGAAAGGGAATTACTACTGTACCTCATTTAAAACAATGTCTTTGTCCGGTATTATATAAAGCACACTCTCGCCCAGATCTTTTTTCAGTCTCTTCACAGTGTTTGCATGTATTCGACAAAGTTTGCCGTATTTATCAGCCTTGGCAGGACTGAAACCAATTGAATCCATATTGACAGATGGATAACTGGAGCAAATAAAGTGACTCAGTTCTCTCCAGGTCCAGTTTAGATCCACCCCTCTCTCAGATTCACAAGCAGGACTTCCTATAAAGTGGCATATATTGTGAGATCCTAAATCTTTCAAACTGATCATAACTGGTGTTAATGGCTGTATTGTAGTTTAAGCTGTAAGTAGTTAGATAATGTACCTAGGCCTAGTCTTGTGAGTTCAGAACGTTCTGTGGGGCTGGGGACAGTTTTGCGATTGGCGTCCTGTAGCAGGAAGAGACTTAGTTGCCAGCCAGATGATGTTCCTTTAGAAACATGATTCTCACCAACAAGCCAGCTGATGCCAGGTCCAGCGTCTAAGGGACAAACTGGGCATGATGTCCGACTGCCTCTCCTTGAGCCTATACACATAGGCAAAGGAAAATTCAAATTCAAACATTTAAATTATTTCAAACAGCCAAATAGTAATTCTAAATGCTATAAAAGTATAAATTGCACACTTACCCAAAAGGCGCACTGTGCTTGTGCTTCCATAAAGGTCAATGAAAACCCACAGCTGTCTGTTCAGATTGAGTCCCTTTGTTTTCATGTAATACCTCTCTCCCTTCATTCCTTCAACAAGTATCATGCCTGCATAGTTGATCCAGAACTTAATCTCTGCATTACACCTGCACAACCCCTCGGGCACTGGCAGAACACAATATCCGGGCATATCTCTCAGCTCTAATATGGAGGAAGATGGTATGCTGATGTTCGGGCTGATGTTGGTGAATCCCACGCAGAGAGCCCCACCATACCTTGAGGAACACCCCTCGATTCGTACACGCATTTTCTCATCAACCTTCACTGTACGGCTTAGAAAAGCCAAACCGTTCATGAAGGATGAGGCATCTCTGGAGGCAAGTCGTCCTCCTTGGCTGATGGTCACATATTGGCCAGTCATTTCCATATGGAAGGTCATTGGACCCAGACATCGGCTGCCACACATTCGTTCGTGTTCTGTTTCAATAAAAAATGAATTGGGGCAAATAAATCAACATAACAGTAGTAAATGAGTGTAGGCATACTAAATTCTCCAAATGCAATTCAAGCATGTTTCTATAATGTTCAGGGCGTATTTGTATACAGCGTAGGCTGTGAATCAACACTGTTGTATTTTAATCATCCAGGTATTAACATTACTCTAAGTGCCTCTTTGTAACAGAATGTATTTTGACAAAACTCATTAAACACAACACAGGGTACAGTAGCCTATATGCATAGCTCTATTATGCAAAACAATGCCTACTTTACAGCAAGCCATTAACTAAAAAGTTATGTTTTGAACAGTTATACTTACTCATTGTTGGGTGCTCTTTGCCTCATAAAAATGGTTGTGATACAACAGCAAAAATATCTGTAACTCCTGCTTTGACTGCGTTTATATGAGGTCGTCCCAGAAAACAAAAAAGCCTGTTTAACTAGTTGCACTTGCTGAGATAAAAGAAAGGAAAGCAGAAAGGGAAGGGCTAAAATGCAGGTGGAGCCAAAGGATATTATCGAAAAGTTTGGGTTTTCCCAGAATTACATACTTAATTACCTACTTGATAGGATTTTTCTAGACTGGATAGTGAGCCATGTTGTCTTTCAATGTGCTTTCCCATTGTTTCATTTCTGAGTTAAGGTTCAGTTTATAAATATGTTTCCTGAGAAAATCACTGGGGAAAGTTGTTGGGTAAATCTCATGAAAAAGTGTCTACAGCTCCCAAAAATGTCTGTGGATCATTTTTTGCATTGTGACATTACTCTTATGAAAATTAAATGCATTTAAAAATCTTAATGGTTTTAAAAACAGAGCTGTATTTTAAACAAAATATCTTGTTATTTGTCTTTGGACGTTTGGGTGAAATATGACCAAGATGTGCTTGAGGTTTCATTACATTCTCACAGACAGACTGGCATTTATATTTCAACTTGTCTTGTTGCTTGTAACGTTTGTAAATTATTATAATTTATTCACATTTTAGTTCTTCTAAATAAATACATGCACAATAAATAAATCAGATGTCAAAACCAACAGAAAATAAAATATGCCACAAACAGTTCCAAACTATAAACGTTAGAAATTATAAAAGTATTTAAGAATGCACAGTATGCTTTGTAAACTTTAAGCAGGTTCTGAATCAGTCACCACTGCATGTTGAAATACACAGTCTCTTATTCATCTCAATACTGAAACCTCCACCCTTTAAAAGAAATGTGCCTATAGCTGCTTAAAACTATAAACAGATGGAAAGTACCTTCATTCTGCTTGATGCTTTCACTGTAATGAAACTGAAAGTTACAGCATATACCATTAGGGCAATATATATTACATATATACATTTCATTTAATTCATTGCATAGTGCATTACCACACGGCACAATTTTTCATGTATTTACATATACAGCTTAAATTATTTAACAAAAATACTGTAAGTTTTGTTATTTCATGTCTGTCAGTATATAGTTGTTAAAAATGGGTATACTACTGAATTAAATGTTTCCCTGGGTTGAGAATTACACTTGTTAATTTATCTTACTGGCCACAGGTGCATAGTAACTGTTTCCCTGAGACATGAGCTTCAACATCAGAAACAACAGTGTTTCTTATCACCTTATTTACAGCTGAGATCTATCTGTGCATTGGGACATTAAAAAAGAGCTTTCTATATATAGGCTACAAACGAAAGCAAAGGTTACTTTGTTTCATTGAAATATTAGTAAAACAATGCATGTGGTTAAAACTGCCATGTAGTATGAGATGACAGTATGAGATATGAGATGTATGAGTATGAGTATGAGAACACACATTATTATCTGGCATATAGAAAGATGGTAACACTTTATTTTACAGTGTTTTTGTTACAGATGTTACATGTACTTACTATAGTAATAATAGTAATGTATGCATAATTACATGAAACTATAGTAAATACATGTTGTTAATTAAATATTAATCAGTACCTAAATGTATAATTAGTAAGGACACTTAAAAATAAAGTGTAAAATTGTTTTAGGTTATAAGACATTTTGAAGCTCAGGCTCTAAGCTTGCTACTAAAGTTTCAAATAAGGAAGATGAATCTGTTATAACCATAAAACAAAGTCCAGCCCCAGGCACGTGTTTCTAGTAAGTTCCAAACATCTCAGGCATGCTCTTTTCTACACAGAGGGGTCTGTGTCAAGCTTATTGTCATAATGAATGTTATTTTATTTTTGACTGATTAATTCCTATAAATCAGCACAATAGATTGGCCATTAATAATAAAAAATGTCCTATAGTCCTATATTTTAAGTAAAATTAATAAAATAAAATGAATAAAATGTGTAATAAAATAAAGTAAATGCATAATAAAAAACAGGCAGAAAGTGCATTTACATAAATATTAAATTAATAAAAGTAAGAAATAAATGTTAAATGTTTAGGTTTAAAACAAACAAAATATGGG
The DNA here is from genome assembly GCA_036877525.1 of Chromobotia macracanthus. Lineage (NCBI taxonomy): Eukaryota > Metazoa > Chordata > Actinopteri > Cypriniformes > Botiidae > Chromobotia > Chromobotia macracanthus. The sequence goes on from JAZGTH010000002.1 coordinate 4,029,298, forward strand.
GAAAATAATTTATTGGATCTTAATAATATAGTGAGATCTGAACTTGTCATCCTCATTCTGTGAGAGTGTATTGCATTGCCAATAAAAGGAATGATGAAATATGAAGCAACTGAGCCAGTAAACAATGATGAAACTGTTGACATGAGGGAGGGGGTCTGCATATTTACACAGAGGCAAGATCACAAATAGTATACAGTACTTATGGTGGCCCAGAGATGCACAACAAAATTAAATTTACAAGGAAAACCAAAGTTCACAATTACTATAAGCATTCCAAACATAATGGAATTAAGAAAACAAGACACAATTAAGCCACAACAATAAATGCACCTGACCACAGTATGATAATGCTTACAGTTCCCAAACAGTGTTTAAATCATAAAGAGTGTTAATCATATAAAACATGATGTCACGTGCAAACAAGAATTGTTGTACTAAAATATCACATTTCTCACCAGATTCCTTATTTTTAACTCCAATGAAAGTTATGTATTTTCTACAGTAATATACAGTACAAATATTATTATATTTTGTAAAAATATTGTAAAGCTTTCTATTGAAAAACAATTCTCATATGCAGGAGTGAGATTAAACAGAGATCAAATGAGACTTTTTCTGCTTTTCAGATGTTTTTTCTGTTTCCCCTGGTTCAGAAGAGATTTCAACAATGTCTCAAACAGTCCTTAGATTTGCCTAGATCTTAAAGTCTAAATCAAAAGTCAAAGAAAATAAATTTGAACTAAGTACTCAGATTCTTTCAAGACCAAAAAGTCTAAACTAAACTGTTACACATCTAACTCTTACTGTGTGTCAACAACAGTCTGTTTTTATTACTTCTAAGGAAGTTAATATTACTTCCAAGGAGGAACATCAGATTAAAAAAATAAGAAGTCTATTTAATCTCTCATGCTATAAAAAGGGCAAACTCTGAGCAAGACCATTGTACACAGGGTTAATTGTATCTGTTTACTCTTTCTACTGAATGTCTTAATACAAAGAGCCAAGAACAAGTTTTTACTTTACTTTGCTTAGTGATGACAGATTACTGTTGATTCTGTTCAAATTAATTGACAGTCTGCCATACCTTGGCAGGCTTGACTATCATGGTCTGTTTTGTAGCCTATGTATGGCAATGTAAGTAGTATTAATGTAAGGGGCCCAGATTAATATACATGCAATGGACCAGTAACTACTAGCAATGGTGTGTTGGTAATACTATGGCTAGCATCAAATCAGTCAAATCATCAAATCAAAAAAAAAATCAGTATTATGACAACATGCTTTAATTGATCTGATTTGCAGAGTTGTTGTTTTAAATATAATGGCTCATATTGTAAATACTTTAAGTGCTAATGCTTGTTCCTCTTCACTTCCTAAATTAAAGATTGTTGATCTCTGATGCTATGAATATCATCTATCGCCCCCTAGAGACAAAATCATGTAATGTGTTCCAAAAAAGCCAGAAAGGGAATTTTTGCAGGGATTTAGTATTAGCTTTCTTTAAAAATCACTGGTAAAAAAGAATTTGCATTATCATTCTTACAGTTTGTTTTCTGTGAAACATAACAGCTGATTTTGTAAATAATGTCCTGGCCACCCTTATTTCATCATATGAAAATAAATAATACTGGGAACAAAGAAGACTAAATAAACGTTTCTCTAATTAAACAAAATTATAAATAAATATTGTCCTTACCAGTGTTCAGATCAAATGTATACCACTGGCTTATGGGAATGTTTATTTGTGTCAAGCAATTTAAGAATCTATGCATGAACCTAGACAAAATCGATAGTTATGTACAAACTGTCATTGTAAAAACCCTTCTTTGTGCTTGACAGAATACCAAACAGTTCTTCCCAGGCAGGCAAGTACAGGACAAAACCCAGCAGTCTAAGGTCAACATTTTACCTTTCATACAAAAATTAAGTTTCATTGGTTATGGCCCTTTCTGACTAGTAGACATTGTACTTGTCAAATGCTTGAATAATATTACTAAAATTAATAATACCTCACCATAAGGTTAAATTTATTGACATTAGGTACCTACCTTAGTTAACAATAACCAACAGATAACAATAATTATACCGAATTCATTAGTCTTAATGTTAATTTAAACATTTACTAATATATTTATAAAATTAAAAGTTAAAATTAAAAAAGTATCTTTTAAAATTAGTTAATGAACAAAGATGAATAAACAGGTAACTAACATAAAAATAATGATTTTTACAGTAAATGCTGTAAAATATACTATGCATTGTTAATTCATGTTGGTTAATGCTTTAACTAATGTTAATGAATAAACCCTTATTAAAAACATTTACTACATTTTCAAAGCAAAGATTTTTGAAGTTTCAAAGAGTCTAAAACGTTGGTGAATCACAAAAACAATAAAATGGTTTATTGTATTAATATTTACTGTAATTAATGTATTAATTAATTAATTAATGTATTAAGTGTCCCATAGCAATTCTGTGGCTGTTATTACTCGTAAGATGCATGTCTATGCATTTAGTGTCTGCATTTTTTTCCCTTAAAGTTGAGCAGGTTTGTTGGGTGCCTTGTAACATGCAGTAGGACCATAGATATCAGATCACTGTCAAACAATCATCAATCATTTTTTAGCCCTCATGGTTTTGATTTTATATCTATCAGATAATTGTTTGGTTCTGTAGTTTTTAATTTATCCTTTAGTTTAACAATATGACCAGTCTGTTCTGATAAACATTATTTTCACAGCATCCTTATGCATCAATTTATGTCACAAATAGAATTTATTATGCAGTTTTGGGTTTGCACCACATGCCAAGAGATGAATTCTGAAAAATGTTGAAATGCATTTTTGCTTTATGACTTTCAACAAATGCAATAGCACTTTTCATTCAATTGCATAATCCACGTTTTTGGGATTTTCTGTGTTGAACTAAGTGACATTTAATTGTAATGTATGTTAGTAAATGGAAAAAAACTAAAAATCTATCACACATTGTTATCAAATGTAAAATGTTCTTCCTCTTCCACCATTAAAATAAAGGAAAGGGTAATATAATATTAATCTATTCCAAATGATCGATAAATGGCAAAAATTCTATTTTGTTGTGTTACGCTGTCTAGCTGCTCCTCTGCAGCCAAGCCAGACACCCCATCAAAAATCAACTTATTCTCAGCCAGACTTTTTAAAAAACTATTAATCTGTTGTTAACCAATCAGAGGATGTCCTCCTGTGAACAGAACCAATCAGGAGGTCAGGCACGTTGAGTGCTCAGCCAGTCAAGGCAAAGCATTCTAATTCTACCCATCAGAATTATCAAGAAAGTGCCACACCAGTGTAAGGTAGCTCATATTTATGACCTGCAAACAGAGAACCAGCTGTGGGACATTTTTTGTAAGAGTGAGAGTGGTACTGGGATAAAGTTGACCTGATAGCCAGTGTTTATTTTGGAGTTCCAGCACCCATTATGGAATAGGTAAAAAGCTAAGAAGAGGAAGTACAAAGAATATCATTTTTAGTGACCTTTGAGACATTTCTGGGGTGATGTGAGGAACACAGCAAAAACTGAAACACTTTAAGAGCCCTGGACAGACAAAACCAACAAAATCTAAGAAAAAGGTTATCGGGCTGTATTGAAACCAGGACTAGTACTGGACTAAACCATTTGGACTACTTGATCACTCTGGTAATCACTCTGGAATCATTGTCATTGGAAACAGAAGAGGCGTGGACACTGGTTTCTATGGAGTCCAATATTTCAGGGTCTTTCCTCTTCAACAACAGCTTGAACCAGTTCCCCTCCGATATCAAGGCCCCCATGTGCCAGTACTCCATTCCCAATACCTTCTACAAGCTTGGCCCCACCAATATCAATGGCCAGCTGCAGGCTGGCACTCCGCATGGAATCAGCGACATTCTGAGTCGATCCATGGTGGGTGGCCCAGGAACCCCAACCCTGTTATCAGGTTACCCCACCATGGGTGGCTTTGGGACAACTGTGTCTAGTCCAGGGGTATATTATAACCGGGATTATACCCCTTCGGGTCTTGGTAGTTTTCCTAAAGCTAATGTAGAATGTCCAGGTATGAAAAGTAAGGGCAGCAGCTGCTGGGTGGATGGAGGGTATGAGTGGAGAGGAGGAAGACAACAGTGTGGAAACAGTAAGTTTCTCCATATGTGTTTATTAGTAATCATTTGAGGTCATAATATATTTAAGTAGTGTGTGATGCTATTATTCTTTATTATTCTTTTTTATACAGATTATTTAATATTATTATTATTATTATATCATTTTATTGTTATATATAAATATAATATTCGTATAGACCATTATAATATATATTTTTTATATTACTTGTTATTATTATTATTATTATTATTGATATTATATATTATTATTATGTATGGGTAACAATATAATAACAATAATATGTTATTATGAATAACAATTAAAACGTTCAATTTATCAGTATTTTTTCAGTGTATTCAGTAAATTTATGTATTTTACTTTTCATTAAATTGACTTTTAATTGTTCTTTTCCAGTTATCAGTTATGGTTTTAAATGAAATGTTTCTGAATAATAAATATAAATAAAAATATTTCTGAGCCCAGAAAAATCACTTCTCTTTTTTGATTTTATTTGTCTGATTTTTTAAACTATTTTATGTTTGTAACATTGCATGTGTGCAACAAAATTGTATTACATATAGCAAAAACAACAGACAACTTTTTTTAATGAGGTTACATAAAAATGTGTCAGTTGATTAAAAATACAGAAAAAAAATCTTTTTTCCTTTGTAGATGTGCATCACACAGACGCTGCAGGAAAAAAGAAGCACACAAGACCCACTTTCAGTGGGCACCAGATCTTTGCGCTGGAGAAAACTTTTGAGCAGACCAAGTACCTGGCAGGACCAGAGAGAGCCAGACTGGCATACTCACTAGGCATGACTGAGTCGCAAGTCAAAGTAAGACAACACGTTAAAACAGGGCCAAATGTTTACCGTTGCAACAAGTTCATTTACATTACATTTAAGTACATTACATTTAAGTTTATTTACATTACATTTGGTAGACGTTTTTATCTCAAAGCGACGTACAGTGCATTCAATGTATTCACTGGATTCGAACCTACGACCTTTGCGCTGCTAACGCAATGCTAATGGAATATGAATAGTTCCACTCTTTTTTACTGTGCCACTATCAGGTTTTATAAACGATGTCTGTTAATGTTACTTTATATTTTTCGTCAGGAATATTAGACATGTAGAATGCTCGATTTATTTCTTAAAGTTCAACCGGAAAACTGCTTGTAGCTTAGTAAACAAAACTTCTCTGTTTAAATAAACTCCGCGGATGTGATTTACTTATTTTTAAGTTTAAGTAAATTATTTTTAATGGGCTTCAAAAGCATTCAGCACATTTACTTTCATTTTAATTGACATAATATTGTTTAATTTCTCTAAGGTGTGGTTCCAAAACAGGCGCACAAAGTGGCGCAAGAAGAGCGCGTCCGAACCCAGCTCCACGCAGGCCTCGAGGGTCGAGAGCGGAGGAGACGCGTCTGAAAACGAGGTAGAGGATGAGGAGTACAACAAACCATTGGACCCCGATACGGACGACGAGAAAATCCGACAGCTACTGCGCAAACACCGCAGAGCTTTCTCAGTACTGCGCCTGGGACCCCATCCTGTCTGATACGCACGCACAAACTCCGCAGGCAAACACACATACACAGTCTACCAGTAACTGAAGAATATCCACACCATGCGCAGCAGACAGATACTGTGCGCACAGATACACAAGAGTATTTAACTGTTCTCGGTAACACTTTCTATTAAGTCTGTGTATAGGCTACTGTTTGAATGCTTGTATATGCGACATTATATCACTGTTGGTAATTATGTGTAATGTAATATATACAGTATTCTAACCCTATTTTATGGTATAGGGTGTAGCCATGAGTAAATGATTATACTGTACTATAACCATGGTTACAATTATTTTGCAAAAAGCATTATGAATAAATTATAAATCATTAAAAATACATTTATGATGTGTTTAATATAAAGGCTTTATAGATAGTGTTACCCAACTGTTTGTTCTTTTAATGATGTATTCAGTGTTAAAACATAATCAGAGGAAAAATGCTCATAAGTACAGTACACATAATTATTATATTCAGACACTCAGTGTAGAAATGACAAAACAAGATTATTATGAAATCAAGAAGATTAATATCACAATGTGAGGTGAAACAAAATTTTCCTGGTATTGTTTGAAGAAAGATACTGTTCATGTCACTGTAGTCCTATAATTGATTTTTTTGCCCATTATTATTTCCCCAACTAAGAAATTATATTAACGTTAACCTGTATAATAACACAATTCAGCAATACGGATATTGAAAGACAAACGTGTGTATGTGCTCTGTTCAACATAAGGTTAGCTGTTATCCCCATATGAGCAAAGCATCACATAGAGAACAAACTGAGAACAAAATTACATTAAACAAATGTGTTTAATGTAATAACTAACAGTTTTCATTTCAGTTCACACATCAGGTAGATTTCTGACTGAAATTGCTAGTATCAGTACACAGCATGTGTTGCATAATGTCATTTCAGCACAGTGAATGGATGATTATTGCTTTTAAAGACCCTTGAAATACTCTAGCACAGATGACGTGGGTTTATTTATACATTGATATCCCTCAAATAAAACAATCATAATTAAAAAATAACAAAACCCAATACTTTCAAATGTTAACATCAAAGGCGTAAATGATATATATGATCTGTAAATGAATTATAATGAGTGCACAATAAATGACTGTTTTTAAATGCCAAATTTGTCTTATGTTGATAAAAATGTATTTTAACAAAGCTACATTTTAGTTTGTTTTAGCTGTTCTGCATGTTCCAGATTTGATCTAATTTTGAGGATATTAATCAGTTACATTTTAAGTTCATGTCTAAGTCTAACCTGTTGAAGAAACCATTAGTGAAAGTCTATCAAACTGCAAATTAATGTAAAGCCAACTCTAATCATTTTAAAGCAAATCAGCATGCACTCAATATACTCAAGTGGCTAGTGTCAGTTTGATAAATCTTATTTAACTAATGCCTCCGTTGAGACCAGTGGTCTACAGGGACACATTAGCCTGATCTAAAGCTCTAAAGGAGAGACCAGATGGTGGGCAGGACATGTGGAGTGTGTGATGCAATAGTTTGTTGGGCATCTGTATTTGTTATGGACATCATTCAATTAAAAACACATGTAGCAAAAGACATAACATATTAAAATGCCTTTCAATTGTTCAATTAATGCAAAATGATGTAAAACAACTGACCAAACAGTCATCGATGGACGTTCTCACTGATGCCAAATTTAACATTTGCCTTTCAATTCCTGATGCAACATTTAAAATATCCAAGTACACAATATATTAGATTGTTCACTGCCATTAATATTTTGAACAATTAAACTGTACAGTATATGTTAGGGCAAACATACTTTAGTGATAAGCTAGCATGAAGCTATCATAGTCAGGATGTGTTTTGCTAGCAGCTATTATAATAAACACAGCAGTATGTAAACACATTCATCACTGCAAAGCTTGATTCAGCCTCACAGTGAAAGAAAGCAGCGTTAAGAAGAAGGCAGAATTCCAATATTATAAAGGTTTATAATATTATTTCAGTATTATTACAGGTGTTATTGTATCTGCAATAGTTACCTTAAGGATCTATTTGTACTTGATCCTGCTCTTTAAAATGACTTTCACTGGTATAACCTGTTAAAAAAAGTTGATTCAGTCATGTTGAATTTTATTACCAATTATTTAGATTTTACCAGATGAAGCATGTTTGTAGGTTAGACAGAATGTTTTAGTATTAAATGTTTCAGTTTCTTCTAACACCTCCCGTCAGAAGTCTTTAGTGTTTGAATTGGGAGTATAATATTGCACTATGAACATATAAGGCTTCACAGCTTCAATTTGAATGTACAACTGTTGTACATCTGATGTTACAATGTATCATACTGTATGCATTAGGCTAAAATAATTTTTTAAAAACCTAAACATTTAAAAAGTATAAATCTTAGTTTAAACTTCTGTTGATTAATATAAGTTGCAGAAAATACAGTAATGGAGTTTACACCATTTATACTATCCCAACATTCAGCTGCACCTGAAGTACAGCTAGAATAAATGCATTATAGGTCTTAATCCATTATAATAGATCTACCAAGTTCTGTCCAAAGTCATAAAATGGAAAGATTGGGGGAAGAGTAACATTTTTGGCACATTTTAACAGGGTCCATGTTTTCATTATTCAAGCAATGTATGAATGCTTTGTGTAGAGATATACCTGCTGCATGGTCAGATTTCAGCAACCAAATTTATTTTCTAATGTCAAATGCTGTATTGACAATGATCAATGCATTGATAGACAATAAATTCTTCAGTTTTCTTGTTCTGGGACAACCCTTTATTTATTTCAATCAATTAGTTAAATATATTAAAAGAAAGAAAAAGATGAGGCAAAGACAAACAAAGTAGCAATACCTTTAAAAAAACAACAATAAAATAAGCAATGTGACTGATTTCTCACAACTGCTGCTAAACAAAACCCTTTCAATAATCTACATACATCCTTCAAAGTAAAATAACCCCTCAAAACAAGGGCAAACTTATATGGCTACATACTGTACACATTTTAATTTTCATGCTAACAACAGTGCCTTAAATGACACATAAATTACATCTGAAAATATCGTAGTGTTTCTGTTCGTTTGTAAATCACAAATGCTAAATTACATCAATGCTCTTCCTATACCAACTCCATGGCATTCTATTGAACCACAGTTTAAACGGATGCCCCAGAGAACAGTAAATTATGTTGACCATACCATGAATCAACTACAACAAGTCTATTATTGACAGATGGGCTGTACGATTTAACCTTCACACGTAAATTATGCGTAGGGGTGCTCAGATTATATTGATTTCATCAATAAATTCTTGTTGAGGTAAGAAATGACAAAATTGTCATACCTGTATATAATCGCTTGTGGATAACAGACAATCTGATTTGGTTTGTAAATTGTGTCTATGAGAAAAAAACTGCTTAGGACATTTAAAGGCGTATTTGTGACCCTGTTTGGGTATATCCAGGCTAAAGCCTCATAATCTAATTATGAGATTAGGAGCATCAAAGTTTGATTTCAATCATTAATTTCACTATGATTTCAATCTTTAATATGGTCTTAGTCAAAATTAAAGATATAAGGTTATATTTTTTACAGAATGTTCTTTATATTATATAGGATAATTTTGTAGAAAACAATAAAAAATAAATTAGCTGGGTTTTCACTTACAGAGTCAAATTTTACCACAAAACTGAGAAAAACAACACTTTGAACATTATGTCTGATCAATCATCAAATTTCTGAATATTTGTGAAAAAGGCTTGACTAACATTTCCACAACATATCTGATTGACAAACAAGGCTTATGTAACCCTATCAGTATTTGCAAATGAAACAGTCATTCCAAACAAACAGTAATTCCAAACAGAACATTATGCATAAAGCAATTCAGACACCAGTATATAACCACAAATATTTGTTAACCGGGTGATTATAACTAGAAGGATACCAATGAATTTGACTCTGGAAAACAATGAAACATCACTGTAAAACAAACTTTTCAGGGGCAACTCCACAAAACTATTAAACATTCCCAACTGGGTCAATAATAAAGAATAAACAAAACAGCACAGTTACTAAATCAATGAAGAGATTATTCCAGATATCATATATTAGCATCATCTTTTCAGCTGGTCTACATGTTCTGAGCCTTGAACTGGTAAACTATCAGACTCAGTTTCAAAACCGGCTTTTTTAAAATGAAATTTCAAACTGCTTCAGATGGAATCAAGTGCACATGACCTGATAATTTTTTTATAAAAATACAATATTCTAATTGTTCCTGTGCTGATGTACTTCCCAATAAAACAGGAATATTCTACAAATGAAAAAAAATTTAATATGCCTCAGTGCAAGAAGAGTCATCAATATTATTGGTCTATTTTCCTGGAAAATAAAGACTGTATGTTTTAAATGCATATGTATATAAGGTTAATTTAGTCCATTTGTAGGAATACAATAGAATATAGATGGCCTCAAAAATAATAGACTACATAGACTACAAGCCACAAAACCCCAAATTTGATTTTATGGGGTATCCATCATAATAAACTATTACCAAATACCCAACACAAAAATGCAAACCAAACTAAAATTATGTACTGGTTGTTGTTAAAAACAAACACATCTCAGAATGCTACATTTCACATTAGCATTCACCATTACGCTGGTGCTCTAATTAAAAGTCTGGGGGGCTTCCAGGCCAGGGAACTCTGGGTGGGATTTCCATAATTCACAAGCACTAATGGCTTTTTAACTCGTCCCCTGCTGTCCTGTACATATTCTATTGATCCGAGAGTCTGACTAACAATCCCACAGACACAATGACTGAAGCTCAAGAGAGGGTGACAGCCATAACTGCTGTAAATGCAAAAATACATGCTTCATATTTCAAATATAAATCCATACACGCAAACACACACTACTTGAACCAAAGAGCAACTGCTTAAATAATAGCAGAACAGTGTTTTGCCAGAATGTTCCATGTATAACCGCATCAATCCAACTGTTATGAACATAAACAGAACAACAATGCTGGAATAAAACAGCAGCCAAAGCTTGTGCGTTGCAGCAGCCTGCATTTGGATATGGTGTCATATTTTCTACATAACTATATTCACATCATTACAAAAACAGTGAGGAAAAGCAAACCAAACGTGCTGTAATTTAACTAGCATGCAGCTGTAGTTTGCACACGTTTACACACTCTACACAAAGTCTAAAGCTTATTTCCTTGTTAAAAGTCTGAAGTGAAGAGCTTTAAGAGGTGCTCTGAGAACTTTTTGTGTGGTTTTTTTGGTTCTGTCCATTTCGTACTATTCTTCTCTGTTCAGCTATTTAAGTAAAAATTTTCTGTTGAGCATTTCTAAATATAAGTCTGCATTCATGACAAAGATATAACCAGACAACAGCTGTCAGAAAATGAAGAGGTTTTGTGTTTTACAGCATATATGGTTTTTGGTGGAGGTTTAGTGGTCCTGTTGTATCTTAATGGGTTATGTAGAGCTCTGTTTATGATTGGTACATTTGTCAATGGAACAATCTCTGGATACATGTTAACAGGAAGACCTAAAAAACAGAGAAAGACAGAGAAATAACAAATAAGTGTTCATGAAAACATACATAGCAAACATGCACATGACAACTGCTAAGAGGATATACAGATATTATTATATACAACTGCTAAGAGGATATTATTACATTTTATATGTAAAGAGAACTATTGACATACACGTGTATAGAAAATAACATGTATATTCATGTAAGGATAAGAAAAGTTAGACTTCTAATTTCTGACTAGCCAGACATTGCAGTACTTGACTCAACCAATGGTGTGACTTTAAGGTGTGACTCTTTAGGGTTGTTTGTTTGACAAATGGCAGACTGGGGAGAGAATAAGGATTGTATTAGTCATTATGTTTGCAATTAAATTTGTTGCTTCTAGTGGTGCACAAATTACACACGTTTACTCTGCCTATAGACATGTCCACTTTTTATTGATGTCAACCCAACAGCAATCCTGCCTATTCTGGTAACACATTACAGTATATACAATATGACAATAAACTTAAAACATAATTTACTGTAATTACCTATATCATAAAAGTAGGTTGTTTTCTAAGCAGTTATATGAAAAGCACAGAAATTATTGACAAATCCTAAACAAATCATTTTCCAACTCCAAATTAATTTATCAGTTTAATTCTGTAATGATTTACCAAAGAATATCAGAATACCAATGTCTACAATTGAAGCCTAAATGAACACAATGTTAGACCAGCTGCAGAAGTCAACAAATCTAAACCCAAGACAAGCCTAACCTATAGAACACACATAAAACAGGCAGCAACACAAAATCACTGCCATAAAAATGCCAGAATAGGACAACAATTGAGGATAGATCTGTGTTCCGTGTATCTGTAATTAATGAACACAGGTGTTTTTGTGATGCTTAAGTACATTTGAGAGGACAGAGAATCCAACAGACACACATCAGGGGAGTTGTCCGTCCTTTATCACACATCACTGAGGTGCTGCATCATGACCCAGAGTCACGGTAAATGAAGGCAGAGAGAACCCTTGAACAGACCGAGAAGAATTCTGGGACTAACCTAATCTGTACAGTAGTGCGAGAGGTGTACTTGCATAGACAAGTAACACAGACATGAACTTCTATTTTTCAAACTGTTTTGGCTAAAATTTATATGTACTACTGAAAATGTGTTTTCAGATGCAACTGTTTTCTAACATTTTTGTTGTCACTAGTTTACTTAAACTTACAAATATTTATTGTAGTCGTTCAATTAATACAGAGTCATTAGTATTACATAGATATGACATATTAAAGTACAGAAAATGTTGTTTACCCACTTTAATTCTGACAAATATGGAAAATCCAGTTTATAACCCAACTAGTTATAAGCCAAAATCAATGTGACAAAAACAACAACCCAAAAATAACCACAAATAAAAGGTCTCACCCTCTGACTCTCCTAGAACTGTGTCAACGTGCAATCGTCTTCAGTGTAAAAAAGAGAAAAACAGGCTGGAAAAACATAAAAAGAAAATTAATAATATGGCTATCAGGCGTTATCACTCATTGAAGTACTATACCGTACATCAAAGAGGTTTTATTAGGAAAGGGATATTTAGGAGAGATCAAATCACCTTGTGGTCCCCCATGCAGACGCTGGAGCCCAATGTGTTATAAACAACATCTCTCTCACCATCTTCCCTCTGCAGACAAAAAACAAACAAATAAGCAACATACAAACATGAACAAATAGCTCAACTCACAAACATACATTAAAAATTCTGCATCTATCCTGCATGTTCTAAAATTTCTGGTAAGTGTATATATTATAATAATAATTTATAATTTGAGCTGTCAGATCTGACACGATTTAACTTGGGGTTAAGTCTGTAATCAGCTACAAATCAAGCTACAAAATCTTGTGTGGATGCTGAGGATGGTGCTTTGTAGCTTGTTCTTACAGCAGTTTAGTATTTAAACTTGTCATCCACATTAAGAAAATAACTCTGGAAGTAACCTGCAATTTTACTTTTTTAAATGAGATGGTGATAGAGTGGCAAAAGTTATGGATTGCAGCTTTAATAACTGCATCATTTCACATCTGTTTAGTGTGTAAACCCACCCGATGGATAATGTCTCTCATATTGTGGGACATCAGGATGCGGTCACACCACGCTGGGCATCGTGTGTTCATGTACTGTGTAGGTTTAGTGTAGTCTTCACTGTATGGGTAACTGAGAAACAATATTTAAACAAAAAATTAAGTTGTGAATGGACAGTTATAATTCGTAAAGCAAATAAGCTACTTAATTTGATTTGGATAATTTCTGAACCAAGCATAATATAGAACGTCATTGAAAAGGCGGAGAAAATTGTGAAATGTAGATAGCTTTATTAGAATAACACACACTAATTTATCATGCATAAGACGACCAGGGATATTTAATTAAAAAGTAAAACAGTAAATTGTTAAAGTTGTTTTTAAGTGTTTTTTAAATTTACTCACCTAGGAGGAAAGTGAATATCCTCTTCTGTGATGATATCATGGAATGCATAGATTTCCTTATCATACTTCAGGAGCTAAAGTACAGAAACATAAATGAGCAACTATTTTTATACATCTTTAAAATGAGAATGTTTATAGACGTATTGTCTTCATGTTGAGGTCTATATTCTTGTTAATTTTCATTATATTTAGATATATTTAGATGCACCACAGCTATTGGAATATTCCTGTTATAGAAATCAGAATATTCTGAAAAGACTAAAACATGCACATTTGTTACCTGCAGAACCAGAAATACTGCAGATGATTCCTCTTGTCATTTACTATGGTAACTTTTTACAATTCTACACTGTAATTTAATCATTTTATTAATTCTAATTCATGTTGGAAAATAAGTTACTTTATTGTTTAATTGTTTAACACTTTAACAGCCTATTTTAAATGGCCTATATTAGTCCTATAACAATCTGTTATAGTGGATATTTCCAATAAAATATTTACATGACATGAAGGGGTAATACAGGTACAATTAAATTAAAACTGGCATATTTGGATTTCCAGAAATTGGAATATTAGCTTGTTCAAAATAGTATATATAGTATTTCATATTTCACATAACACATACCAATACACATAATCTGATTATGACCAATTCCAGTTGGTTCCAGAAATATAAGTCAATGTCACTAACAGCTGTAGTAATTGTCCTATACCTTTAATACCAAAAATTTGCTGTCAAAACAATATTCAAAAGTAATGTTCAGACCTCTTTTCCGTTGTTTTCTCTGAACACAGCCTGGTGCAAGTAAGCGAATAACTTGGTCTCTATGTGAAGGAGGACCTAATGATAACCAGAATGACAAAAATAAAGTTAGGGGAAAATGGGCAGAGAAAACAAAGTGATAAACAAACACAGAAAAGACAAAAAGAAAAAAGGTGAGGAGAAAAGGACAAGAGACAGAGGTTAATGCAGGGCATATAAAAACTAACAAAGAACTGAGTAACTCCAACTTTGCTGGCAGAAAAATGAACCACACATCGGCAGGAATGATCTAAATGCAAGCTCGCATTTTCTGGGCTGGCAAAAAGTCAATATCCACCCTCCAAAAACCATAAATCTGGCTAGACAGTGTGCTGGATATGTCTGAATGCACACAAAAAGACAAAATTAATCATCTCCTGGTGCCAGAGTCAGAACCTTTTACATCTAAGAGAACAAAATCTCTGTAAAGCCAGTGTCAGGCTAGATTTGCTGTTTTGACCATACAAGGTATTTGATTATATAGGGATTGCAGATATTTGAATGCCACTCAGATTTATGCAGCTGACATGCATACATTCTGTATTAAGGATTGTTTTTGGAATGGCACCTAATTGCAAGCAGCACAGTGGTTCAGTGTTAAACAGTGTTGCTTCACAGCAAGAAGGTTCCTGGTTTAAGTTCTGGGTGAGTCAAGAGGCATTTATGTGTAGCGTTTGCTTGTTCCACCTGTGTTAGTGTGGGTTTTTCCCAGAGTCACTAAACTGTCCTTATGTGTGTGGAGTGCGAGTATGAATGTGGGTAAATGCTCTGTGATAGCCAAGATCTATGCACGGTATGGCTGTCACAAAACCAGATTTTCACTATGTGAAAAACATTTGTAACCATTGCAGCTCTTAAAAATTTAAACAGGTGTAATACCACAATCTACTCTATTGGAGTGTTAACCACTCCAATACAGTAGATTGTGAAAACTGGTATATTGCACCCTCACGGGTGTACCCGTCTGTTGCCCAAGATGCTGGGATAGGGTGAGAATAAGTGAGTTCGGAAAATGGATTGGATAGACATGTTCTCGCATTAAGGACACAGGAATTCTGAGACGTGTTTGCAATGTCTTTAACTGTGGCGCTGTAAGATGCTGACGAAACAGCAAGATTTAATGCAACAGCCAAAGACGTATATCTCAATTATATTTACATAGACCAACAATTAAACAATACCGCAGAACAATGTGAAACTTGTAATGGACATATCATGTAATACATCTGAGTAAATTTTGATAGCTCCAACAACAATCACCTTGTGGTCATTGTCTTTCTCCTCAAAAATGATTTTCTCCACCTCATTGCTACTGCCTTTTTTTACTGTCTGGATCTCAGCAGACATGGAGAGATTCTGTATGCAAACATAAACAGACACTGATTTATATATTAATTATGTGAATGTGTAAAGTTCCATGTAGAATGTAGCAGTCAAGTCTACCTGTATTAAACTGCGTGTGTCAAGACGGAAATTGAAGTCACCAAACACAAAGTAGGGGAGAGAACTGTAGCTGTTATCTGATATCCTGCAATACATGCACAGAGTTTAATTTGCACCAAACACTTTTCAATTTAAAAAATCTAATTTTAATTAATGATTTTGAATAATTTTAAAATATTCACAGAAAGTAAGAAAGTAACTCAAATATAAACAATTTAAAGAAAAAAACTATTTGAAGCAAAATAAAGACAAACCTGTTGATGACATATCTGAGAGCTGTCTTGCGGTTTGCAGAATACACTGATGGGCTAGAGTTGCAGGCTATGAGGTTGGAGGCATCGTGAAACAGGTGAACATTCACCAGGTCTAAAGCCCTGAAAACACAATGTTGGCATATGTGGTTTATGAGGACTCTCCATAGACATAATGGTTTTAAAACTGTTTATTCTATCCCTTAACCCTAACTCTACCCCTTAACCTAACCCTCACAGATGGTGACAGTATGTTTTATGTGGTGATGTGTTTGTTTACCATGTTTATATTCTTCTACACATTTTATACACAAATTTGTTTAATGAGTATGGTAAACACATCCTTGTAAACCTAATTTCATTTCTGTTTTGTGCTCCATGAAAAAAGAAAGCCAATACAAATTTGAAATGTGACATAATTTACTCTTTTCGGTGCACTTTTTTTCCTAGTCACAGATTACTGTCTATTATTTGTAAGTATTATTGAAATCTTTAAGTCTGCAATTACTTGGTGCACCATCAACATGCATTTGTGCAAGAGTGTATATTGATTTTATTTACATTGTGATATCTTCCATTTGTGTGTGTGCAGGTCTATCAGTGCTGTCAGTCTCTCTGACTGATGTGGGACATTAGCTGATAGGAGCAAGAGCAGTTCTGCTAAATCTGAACTCTTTCACCGGCTCCATTAATTTATCACTCAGCCTTCAGGTTCCTGTGCTGCTCTATTGTACAGCTGCCACACGTCAGCTATTAATGTGCTTCTGATGGGCCGCGAGTACACTCACACACTATTCCACTTACACATGGCCAACACAACATATTTGTTTTGAGCTGAGGCCAAAAACATACATACACACAGACACAGGTCAGACTGTAAAGGAAATTATATTTTGAGGGAAACCTTAAAAGGCTTGTGCGTATTTAAGTGCGTGAGTGTGAACATACTGGTTGTGAATAATCCATCGTGTCCTCATATAGCCTTTTCTAGACCACTTGAACTGCAATCAAACACACACACACACACACACACACAATACTTTTATAATATTTACATATATGATTCTAAAGGATATATATATATCATTGCTTTCCAGGTCTTTAATCCCTCTTAATCAATACTTATGATTCACTGCAAGCGTGTGGAGGTGTTTGGTCTACAGAAACACTGTGCTCTGCCTGTATCTTCTCATTTTGTATTGTTTTGGGGTGTTTGGAACATTTCTGGAAAGCAATCCTTGGCCAGTGGGTGTGTAGCCCCCAGCTAATAACAATGTGCAGGTGAGGCACAAATGAAACAGCTAACTGAAAATTCTGCATTTTGCACCTTTAAAGAAAACAAATTCTTTAAACACCATCCTCTATAGGCTTATAAAAACAGAAGAGTTATCCAGTACAAATGTAAGTTCACTACAATAGTAAAAAACCTGCCCACAGATATATTACATACATACATACACACACTCACATCAGGCAAGGAATTCTTTGGGAATTTCTCTTTTTCCACTGATGTCACACCATCCAGGGAGCCGACATATTTGTTGTGGCCTGAGACGGCTTTAAACTCCTTCACTACCAGAGGAGGAAGAGAACAAACAAGAAATATTGAAAAAAACCCATGCAAATGCAAAATCAATATACTAATGTTGTCCCGTGACTATGGGCTCTCAAAACAGGATCTGTGGAATACTGATTTGATGGGGCATCAAATCCATTGGTCCACTGAACTTAATGGCTGTTCTATTACTACTCTTCTACAGATCTTATTTATGAGATGACTAGAATAGATGAAGATTAGTAAAGAAAAACTCATCGGGTTAAATCTTGTTCTATCAGAAACACTGACCAAAAGAGTCTTGTTTTGTGTTGAAAAAATTGTCTTGTAGCTAACATGACAATTCCTGACCTGTGAAATTATCTGTAAAATTCCAAACTTTAATACAATTTTAATATATGTATTACCATTTTCTAATTAAATATTTATTGTTGCACTGTTCCTTAATATAGTTTTAAAACTTTGACCTTTACATGATTTAAGCAGATAATGGAAATAAGTGTCCAGACAGGAAATGAAGGAATCATTAATTTCATTAAGTGTGGTTTAAACACAAAACAATGTTATAACATGATAAACAGCTGTATCAACAGCTCCTACACCCTGTAACCCATTGTGCTGGGTCATGGTGGCTCAATGATAAAGGTGTAAAGAAAATCTAATTATTATCTAGAGCTGTTTGCTTTATTAAGGTGGAGATAATAGCTGCCAGATTTAGCTGGTCATTTTATTGTATGTCAGGGGTCAGACTAAACAGACAAACAGATATTGAATGCTGTATTATCCACATGGATAATCATGGATATATGTAGTTACATAACAATTTTATGAAATAAACAGTTCTTGGGTGTTGAATGTTTAATAAAGTGCTCCAGCAGTGTTCAAAACACAATAAAGTAACAGCTTTATGAAAATTAACCATATCAAAATATGTAAGAAATAATTTATAATATTTTGTAATTCATGTTGTCTTCAATGGGGGTTCATACATTTTTAATTCTGTAATACAGCAATTTTTTTTATTCTATTACTATTCTATTATTATATAATGATTTTTATTAAAGCATCCTAAATGCAATACAAAGATATCATAATATACTATCATAAAAGTCAGCCAAATTTCTTGACATTCTTGGGGAATTTTGGGCTGAAATATAACCTGAACATGAGCTTGACAGATTTTTTAAAATTTATTTTTAAGATACTTATAAATAAAGAACTATAAATGTAATTATTATTATAGATACATAAACTAACACTACTAATTGAGCATGTTATTAGGTTCTTACCATTGAAGTCATATTGTTGGATATCTTTCAGTGATTTGTGGATGAAGTACATGCTTCCCAGAGCCTAAAATCAAATCAAACAAATAAACAAATAAACAAACATGCAAACGATCATGTTTTCAAGTGAGCTTTTGATGAAGCCCTAATCATGTCCTAAATGTAAACTGAGCTAATGACCTGCCATCCTAAAAATCATGCAGAACTAGAAGTTAATAAAGATCTCCACTCTCGGAAGAGCTTTGGTTTTGGATGATGTTGTTCACACATCATAATCATTAAACCCCGTCTTTCAATTCTCTGCCACAGTCAATATTCTTCTGTCTCTTAGACAAAACCATCCAATCAGACTTCGGCATAGTTTTGTATCTAAGACACAACACTGAGACATCACCAAACACAATTTAAGCTTTGGAGAAGTAATACTTTCTATAAATGACCATGAAGCTCTCTGCAGCAACACACACAAACTCTGCTCAAACGCTGCACGCACACACGTTAGCAGGACGGTGAATGGATTTAATGTACTGGCTGTTTGCTCCAGTGAGCACTCATCAATCCAACCCCACAGAGATCAATACAGACAGAAAATTAAAACAATCACACAGGGATTAAACACAGGGGCCCGTTGTTGGCCAGCCACAAGACCCACGCAGGGCAGTGAAAAAATCATCTTCCGTTCTGGGAGGTTTGAACATGAAGCAAACACAACACCAATTCCATAAACACAAACATTTATACTTTCTAAAATTTAAAATATTCACCCCAAGAGAAAGACAGAAAACTCTTGTAAGTTATGATTGTTTAATGTGACAGCACTTTCCAGATTGCCAGTCTTTAGAGATGCGCTGCCCACTGGGCCATGGCTCCAGACAAGCTAAGAATTGTTAAAAAATTCATTTAAGAGGATAATTAAAAAATGATGCATGTCAGATTTGAACCTGCATCCTCAGGGTGAGCACCACAGCTTTGTAATTCATGTACTAAACACTTGGCTGGAGCTCTGACAACTTCAACTGAAACTTAGCTTTCAATTCTTCGCATCCAGAATTTTAGATTTTTAAGATACTTTACCAGGCACTAGGAAAGTGTTGAGAAAAAGAATCATATCATAGATTATAAACACTTTGAGGCTACAGCACTAAACGTTAATATATTGCATTGCAGTAAAGTATCGTTAAATGCCTTTAACAAAAATCTATTGTTTTTAAAAGACCACTAGATTATGGGAAACAATTAATCTGTTTAATAGCCTACACTATGTTTCAGTACACAGTTACATAGCAAAAATTAAAAAGTTCCTATAAATTTACATCTTTTTAGGGTGAAGGTCTTAATTGCACATGCTCGCTCTCTCTCATCGGCTGTGTTAACACCCATTTTCATTCTCATTTCTCTCACATCATCTGTATTGATTTGTAATTACTTTTCTGAGTGCTGTGAATCATGGCTTTGCTGGTGAGAGAGTGTGTGTGTGCGTAACTGTGTCTGGGACACTCACCATACAAATGGTGTTTTGATAAAAAATCACTTTTAAGTCAATATATTTTTATTAAACACTGCACTAGCCTGACTGATGACAATAGGTGTGAGGCTGAGTGTGTTGATCTTTCTTTAAGTGTGCGTGTGTGTTCTGAAACTGGCTCCCGAGGTGAGTTGAAGATGGTTTTGTGTCTGTGTATGTGTGTACGTGTATGATACTTCTTTATTCATACATACACTAATAAAGAGTACAAAATATTATATTTTGGTAACAATAACTTGAGTGGGGTGGTAAAGGTCAACTGCCAGAGAAACTCCCTCACCCTACAACATCAAAACAAATTCACACTCGTTCACTCATACAGACAGACAGACACGTAAACCTTCAGTTTATTTATCATGTTCAGATGTGAGGGGCTTAATCAATAGTTTTAATCTGGAGTTAAACATATTGACTCGGTCCACTGGCTGGCCACTCCTGCACATTAACCCAGTCCATCACAGTACAGGTCGAACACCTACATTATACACACACACATACAGAACCCCTCACCTGGGTGGACTGGGGGTTAATATCCTACCACTTTTGCAAACACCAGCAACTTCTCTTTCTGAACAAGATTTACACACACTTCACTGTGTTAATTGCCCCTGAGGGCTGCACACTTGATAGACAACAACTGCCAAAGAGTTGACTTCAAAGGGTCAAGGTTTGGCTAGTCTGCTTGGGCAAGTTAGCATCTGGTATATGTCATAACTATACTGGGTATCATCCTCTTTGGTCATTAAAAATATTCAAGCATTGTAAATATGTATCCAAAGCAAATGCTTTTGAGATGAGTGCATGCTAACAAAGTGCTTTTTCTGAGTCAAACACTCCATCAGTTTAATGACTACTAAAGGTCTTTTAAAATTACAAAAATGATCTTTAAATAATTTATAATATAATTCATACAGCAAATCTGCTTAGATGGCTAGACAATGAAATATACCTATGCACACAAAGTAAATTAAAACAATTTAAAAAAAAAAAAGCTTTATTGTGTTTTAACATTCACATATAAAACATAAAACCAATCAATACCAATAGAGAATAAAAAATGCAAGATTAAGGTAAAATATAAATTGGTCATTAACTAATAAAGACTGCAAACCAATCTTTATGATGGACAGTGACTGTGGCTTAGTGGTTGCAGATTAGAACATAAAGGAGGGGGTTGTAGGTTCAGAACCCACAAGGGACTTGATCTATCATTACAGGTATCAACAGTAGATTCCTCTTTCTTCTAGTAGATTCCCATGATTCCTCTTCCTGTAAACATACTATAAATGTTCTAATCGCTTATTGTAAAGTTGTACTCGTTAGACCAGGAAAGGGGGCTTCAATGTTGTCCTTGACACTGTAAATTCAAGTGATGGACCTGATGTACATAAAGAGTATTTGCAACTAACTGTGCATTTATAATACAGTATAATATATAAAAACTTTGAAGCCCTGAAATGTCTATAGCTAAAATCACAGTAGTTTGAGCAGAGCAAACTAAAGATGATTACAGAGCTCCACCTAGTGGATATACAAACCAACTACAGCACTCAAGTGATTGCATGACATTTAGGGTGTACTCACACTAGACACCAGACATGTTTTGAAGACAGCTGCCTTGATGGAGTAATTTGCAGTTTTACTTGCAAACTACAATTTCTGTTCATCAACAAGGTGAGAACCAGGCCCATTATAAACATAAATATGCTTGAATTAATTAACTTAGTTGAAAAACGTATTATTCAAGTACTAATAGAAGGTGTTTGCTGTTGTAATGATGAGTAGCTGTTCTGTGCTCTGGCACGGTTAGTGGCCACTCTACATGCGAACCATGCCTGAGCACAATTGAACGTGCTCTGCGTGCTCTGGCCCACTTTGAATAGGGGCCAGTAGACAGTCAGTTTAAAAAAAACCCTTTGGGGTCAAACACACTGAGGTATGGTTCAGAGTGTTTAGTGTAAGTACACCCTTAGATGCATTTCCCTTGTAGTCCTATATTGTTATCTTGTCAGATATTGTATTACTCACCGTGAAACTGTCCACAGCCTTAAAATGACTGTCTACATAAACACATACTCTGTCAAAGTCTGTCATCTCAGAGCTGGACTCTATGGTCCTATAATCACAAAATAAAGAACAAAGCAAAATATTAAAACAGCACACTTTATGAACAGATATCAAAGGCCATCAACCAAACCGTTGTCATTTTTTAGAACATCAAACTATGGTAGTTGCACATCTTTAGACATATTAGACATTGTAGCAATACAGATCCTACCAGAAGAAGTTCTCTGCATGACCCATGTTCATCTTGTAGTCCTTTCCACCAACCTCCTGAAAGTGCAGGGCAATGAAGCGCGGCTTGTACCTGTGCACCGTCTGCAAAGACCCATAATTCACTCATTCATTCATTTGTGGGTTTATCAGCTGTTGTCAGTCTCTCAACTTATTCATAAATTCAGTCCGTTTAAGCAACACTATACAAGAATACTTTTATTTTCCTTCCAACATTTTTTTTTAGAAAATAATTGTGTGTAAAACAATTTTAGGAATAAAATCAACAAATTTGTGATTCCATTTCCTTGTGAGATCAGCAGATAACAAAACCTGATTTAATGGTGTACCAAAGATAGGTCACACAAATGTGACAAACACTGGACACTTTTAGAGTTACAGTGGCCACTTAACAGAGTAAAGTTCACTCTATATATATGATGCTGAAGGTGTGCATATGTTTTTATAGCAGTTTTGAACAGCTGGAGCTTTGACAAAGAAAAGCCAGCGTGAACAGTAAATACCGTGTGGACAACAACAAAAGTCACTTGTTTATTTTTCTTGTACACTGAGCAGCATTGAAGCAGCTTTAAAGCCAGCTGACTGTTAAATGTGTATTAAATGAGAGTGTACATACTGTATGAAAGACATCAAACTCACCGTAAAGAACTCTCGTAACCAATCTCTTTCAATCTCACCCACCTGAGAACAAAGACCAGAATTCCATGTTAGGGCACTTTTATAAAAATTATATAATAGTCAGATTTAACCTCAGGTTAGTTTTAACAAAGAGTTTTAAACTGCAGTGTTGTCTGGTTCTGCTAAATTTCCTTTCATCTCAAATGGCTGAAAACTGTGTCTGTTCTGCACAAAATAAACAAAATAAACTGTACAGTGCTATATATCAGGGTTACACATATTATGACCAAGATGATTGCATATAACGACAACACCTGCTGTTGACAGAACCTAATGTCAAATGATATACTGTATATATAAAGCCATTGTGTAAAGCAGGAAACAAATTTAAAAGCAATGACAGGATTTAAATTTTAAACCAAAATATATGAAGAACTAAAAGGCCATTTCAGTTAAATGGTGGTTTAAATCTTTATCAAACTTTATGAATTATATTAATGTGGAGCTGCAGAGTTCCAAACCTTTTATCTGCTTTTCACTGTTTATTTTTTGTGTTGTTGGATGTACATTTTGTCTAATTTTATTGGCTTTGAGTATGTCGTATTTATGTCTGATATTCTTAAGACAAAGGAAACTAACTATAGAGTAAAAAACAAACACTGCAAATATACTGTGAGCAGCCACATATGAACAAATTTGCCTTTATCTCCAACACAAGCAGAGACCAAAAGTAATATTTACCAAGAGTCTAAGTTTAAAGTGCAATATATTGTACTATGCATGGTTTAAATACAATTCAACAAAACAAAGTAAATACAACCTAAAAACAAACTGAAGAAACTTTTACTTCAGTGGAATATTTACCAGCAGGTACATTTCTGAAAGGTTTGCACAAAGGCTTTTTGTTGTTGTTCTAAAGAACTTCATGTGGCAACACACGTGAAATATTCCAAACAAATATTGCAACTTGACAAGTGCATGTCTTTCCACAGCACTGTAAGGCTCACAAACAATGCTGTAGTGAATAAACAGTAACAGAAAGTCTAGAACAAAAACAGGTTAAAGTTTTACTTAACGTTCTACTTTGGGACTTTATTAAAAAATAGGTATTTCAAAATATAATATGTTCAAATATTCATATTTTAGGCCTGTTTAAATTTAAAGCTTCAATCCATAACTTTTGCCTCTGTATCACCGCCTCTGTTTGAAACATTAAACCGCAAGTTACTTGTGGCATTATTTTCTTAACAAGGATACCAAGCAACAAGCTGTAAGAACAAGCTACAAATGTTCTGCCATCCTCAGCACCCACACATGATATAGTAGCCAGGTCTTCTTCTTTCTAAGGACATGATGTAACCACACAGAAAAATAAAAGTCAAACTCACTTATCAAATTGTAAATCATTATTATAAACTTACTGTTCTGAATCAGGGAAAGGTAAGGAGATAGTTTTGAACACTGATCAGCTCTGTACCTGCTCAATAGCTGATATTTTTAACCAAAAAAGTTAAAGACTGCACCTTCAAACTATAATGTGTTTACACAAGACATGCAAATTTATTGTTTCACCATTTTTTTCTTTTCTGTGAAAGAAGAACATTGATAGTTCATCTCATCTCCTGGGTGCCAGAGCCTGCTGATCTCAGATAAGTTGTGAAATCTATTGTTTTGATAAACGTTGTGTTTTAGGTAGCAGAAGATGGTTACTAGCCAGGACTAGTACATACAAGAGCAGCACTTCAGCTACAACCTAGTCCCAGTCTCCAACACCACATTAACATATCATTTACTTATGCAAGTTACACACAAAAATCACAATCATCAGTTCTAGTCTGACAGAATGGCTTCCATGGTCTAGTTACTGGATTTGCCAAAATGCAAGAGGATCAGGACAAAATCTTTAAAAGATGTTTTGAATTTGGTCGGAGACAATTAAGACCAATGCATACTTTGTTTTTAGGTGTGCAGTAACGTAAATCTGTCCGTGTGCAAACATGGTCATTTATAAGACACAACAAGTTTTGAAGTAGACCAGCCCCTAACCCTAGACCAATTAAAAAAACATTTATTTTTTGGTATTTTCACTTCTAGATGTCAATAGCAGGTCTAAAAGGAATCTGCAAATTTTATTTTTTGTGCTGTTTAGAGAAAAAATGTGGAATTTTGCTGACAAATTTTTATTGGTAGGTAAATACATTATCAAAATATATGATGAGCAAACATTTTAGGGTCTGTTTGTGGTCTGCTATACTATAACCACAAGTGTGAAATTCATTTATCTTTTTATCTTGTAGGCTAAAGAACAGGAAGTTAACAAGATAATTCTGATAGAGGGCAGACCACGGCCAGTTTGTCAGCAGGTTGCCTGCAATTCATAGTAGACAGGCTAGAAAACCCCTGCTGTTTATTGGACTGTTCCTTTTGGGGTCTGTATTTCTTTCATGCAGTGACTAACGCACCCTTGCCACTCCCTGCCATAACCTGTCAAACATGCAGTAAAAGTAGGTTTAAAAAAATGTGATTGCACAGCAAATGAAAAACATGTAATTGGGCAGACCGATGCATCAACCTTGTTACTGGTTTGCACTGCATTTGATGCTTATACAAAACTGCATAGTGTATTACAATGTATATCAATAACATCATACACCAACACTTATACTTTGTTCTTAAGTGATCTTTTTATGGACATTCTATTTTGGTCAATTTCACAGAATTTGTTGGGTGGAGAGGCCAATGGAAACTTCCTTTATCTCTGCTCTCAAGAGGATTTCCCAAATTTGCAATGTATAATTTCCTGTTGCCTGGCTACAGTCCGTGCTAACATTTTAACTTAAAATAGCATAGAATTTTTAAATAGTAAGTACATATTGCATGGCTTTAGAAACAGGGTCTAAAGGGAACACTGAACAGAAAAAAAGAGTTTGATATATTTTACAAACTACAATGAAATATTGGTTAAGAGGTACAAAGATGTGGCCACATACAGTTTTCTGTCATAGACTGTATGTTTTTTTTTACCTTGCATCAGCACATCACTCATTGCATAAGTGTTGACACAAGAAATGATGACCCATAAGCATTGTATCATAATGTCACAATTAAACATGATAAACTACAGCTAAATACACTGATCTCAAACTTGCAAAAACTTGAGAGGACTGGTAAACCGTTTATGTGAACGTGAAAAATTTCACTATTTTTGGAAGCTTGTGAAAACATTAGTATTGACCTATTCAAAACAAATGCGAGGAAAGGTTGAAGTCCTTTGGGAAACGATATTCATCTGTTTACAGTCATAATAGGCTGTGACGTGTTTTTTCTCTGCCAAACATAGCTTGAGGAAACTGGGTAAGGGGCCAAATTTCCACTTGTGTGGCGTCAGTCCCCCATATGCACCATGAAGGCAGTGCTCTGACAAATACAACTCAAACACAACTCTGAAAGTCTGGACTGAACATAAAAGGAAAAAGCTCAATTCTGGAATTACAAGACTTTTACTACATGTTATAAAGGAAATGTGAAAGTGTGCTTGCCTGTGCAAACATAAGCACCACATCGATGGTGTTTTGTGGGTGATTACCAGGGCACTGCTAATTGGTTGCTAGGTGCTATACATATACATGTAACATTGATATACGGTTGCTAGGATATTTTGAGTGATTGCTAAATGGTTTATTATTGGCCCAAAAAAGTCTCTTGATGCATCCAAACTTGCATAGTATCTGTCCTAAATAGCTTGCATTTCTGGACTGCCACTTTCACATTCATATGAATGAAAGTCAATGGGGCAGTGTAGTGTAACCGTACCTTTACTGATGAAGCAGTCAAGCTTTTGAAAAAGTTTAACACTTATCATTTAGCCAAAAGTGGGATATATTTTTTCAACACAAAACCAGACTTTTTCTCAGTCCAATGTATGGATGTAATGAAAAGCAAGACAGTGCACAAACTTTCTGTGGCCTCCTTGATATTCTATATGATCGACAGAGACAATGTAATATGTTAAACTAATTTAATAAAAAATTTTATTAAAGGCATCTATTTAAAAACGAAGTTGAAACTATTAAAAAACTAGTAGTAGCATATATTAAGTTTTTGTTAAATTGTTTACAATAAGTCAAAGATGTGCTAAAAGTAGGTTAAAGATGTTGAAAGAGGTGTTTGTTATGTATAAACAAGAAATGATCGGTATTCATTTATAATGAATTTATTAATGCATTAAATATGTTTGAATTTAATTTCAGTGTTTTTATTGCCCCACCCTATGACTCTGGTGCTACCAAATTAAATGACACCAGTGTTATCCTATTCAAATGTTAGTTTTCCGCCCTAAATAATGAATAAAAAATTCTGAAATTCAAGGAGCTATATTCTGGCATGTGTGATTGTTAACAATCACAATGTGCATCTAGGCAACAACGCGTGACTTTGAGTTAGTTATTGTATTTGTTAGCATGTCCCACTACTTGTATACTCTTTTGCTATGTACTCAAATATACTTTCCCATCACAAAAGAGTACACACTTGGAAAGCAGCATGATATTCTGGTCCCTTTACTGGTCGTCTGCTCTGGTCCAACTTCAAATTGATATCTTAAAATAATTATATTACTGCCTTAGAACTTAAGGCAAGTTTCAATATTTAATATTTTGAGCAAATACAATATTTGAGTTAAATTTTTCTTTATTGTTGCTCAGAAACGGAACTACATTTTATACTACATGCTTTATACAATATTTGTTTTTTTTTACTTTAATTTCATTTCAAATGATTAATTCCAGATATATATAACTGCATTATAAAAGAAAAGAAACAATGAATACTGAGTTATATACACAGTATTCACACCCTAGTCCAGAGGATAACTTAACTTATGTAATTTTGTCACCCTTAAATGTTTTTCAGAGCAGTCTGTTTTATCTGCAATGTAGGAAATCACCTAGAACTGTGACATAACCCCATCAAAATGATCTGACTGGACTGAGAAGCCATTAAAATAATTTAAACATGTAATCAAACACCCACGAGTGTCATCATTTAACTTACATACTAATAGTTTCAAGTGAAGATAACCTACTAAATACTAAATAACCATACGACCAAAAGTAACAAACAAACACAAGAACAGCATAACAACAAAATGACAAGTAGCAAATAATATAAAGCAATCTGAATACTTTATCCATACCACAGTGTACTCTGGAAACTCTAGTTTGTTACTCTGGAAACTCTAGTTTGTTACTCTGGAAACTCTAGTTTGTTACTCTGGAAACTCTAGTTTGTTACTCTGGAAACTCTAGTTTGTTACTCTGGAAACTCTAGTTTCCAGAGTAGCAACTCTGGAAACAATGTAACAACGTAACGTAAAATGTAACAACTCTGGCAGTTCCTGTATATCTACTAGAGTGCTAGTAGATATACAGCTTCTACTGAAGGGAAGGTTCACTAGAAAATTACATTTTTTCTTTTGAAGAACACTAAAGAAGATTTGTTTTATAAGTATGCTGGTAACCACCCACTGACTGCCATTGCATTGTCAAAATATTTTCTTTTGTGTTTAGCAAAAGTAACAAAGTCATAGGTTTGAAAAGACATGAGGGTTAGTAAATGATGGAAACATTTTCATTTTGGGGTGAACTATCTCTTTAAAGTGTAGCGCATTGCTCAGTGGGTACTTTAACTCCCCAGTTTCGCGGCAGCGCTTTTAAATCTCTCACAACTGGCTGTCAGTTTCCTGTTTTATTTGAATACATACGCAGGCCGGTGCGCGGCAGTGATAGGTCGATGGACCCGTGGGGAGGATATTACTCTAGACTGAGGACTGTGGTACTAGAAAGGCCCAGTGTATCGAAGAAAACCTTAAGCGTATTCACTCTAGAACCGAGGAAGAGCCTTGGACCGCATGAGAAGGTCCAGTTGCGTTGCGCTGTTGTGTTTCACACTCCATTTACTGGTGACGCTGCCTGACACTCAACGTAACAGTTACAATGTAAAAACGGTTTCATTATACAATACAAACTGTGTAATTTGCCGATCGCCTTTATGAAAAGGGCATTTCGGAACCCTTTGAAACATGCAGCTATGCTGATGGGTTTTTGGCCTACCTATTTAGTTTAGGTTCTTCTTAAGGGATCTTCAACACAAGTAGCATTTATCGGTAGGTTACTTATCCACTGCATGCAGTGGCAAAAAGTCGTCAAATCATGAAAGTCATCATTTACAATGCAAACACAAATGCATACATTTAAATCACAAGTATAAACCATAATAAAGATTTTACACAGAGGCGACTTACATTGTCAAACAGTGATCCAACATTTGCGGTGACCAATAAGACGTCCGTGTACATCTCCATGACCAGAACCGAGCCGCAAAGGATATAGTCCGAGAAAAGTATGATTTGAAGAAATAAATCCCACTTAATGGAGGAATAACAAACAGCTTTAAAATGCGATTAGGAAAGTCTATCTCGCCCTAAATACATAGCACACCATTGCGTCGCTCGCATCTCTGTTCATGCTGTCAGTCTCCCAGATCATAAGGAAACATTCACATTCAAGGTCTTTCTCTTCGGTTTGTCAGTGATGGGTTGGGATTTATCCTCCTGCTTTCATTGTACTGTAATTGGACTAGGTTTCTAAGCTGACTTAACCCAGCGTCGAAGCATCTGTACCCTTTGAATTCCTGCCGTGACAGACTATAGAAAATTAGCGGCGCTGCCAATGTTATGCTGGACGAAGTGCGAAGCTCCGCCCCGTACATGTACTATGAGCTACTGTAAAGAGATGAAGCGTTAAAGTTTCCGTGTATCACAGGCAGTTGTGTAATCAGGAGAGCTAAAAACACACACACAGAACGTACTAGAAACGATGTTCATGATTAGTTACATTTATTTAAGTAACGCACTGTACTAAGTAATTTCACTTTTCCCTGCACTTCTTTTTGATTATTTGTCGCACCAAGGTCTTCCAAAGAAACTCCTAAAGACGTGTACTGTGTACATTTGTTCAGTAATGCAGAACCTTTAATATTTTCATCTTCATTATGTGTCATAACTTTGTTTTCGGATTTTGAAGAATTTCAAAGAAACCAATCTTTTTCTTCAGGTTAAAATAAGACAAATCAGGCATTGTGGTCTCATTTCAATTTCACTTTTAAAACCTTGTTCAAAACTACCTTATATTAGAACTAGTGTTGTTGATATTTACAATCAATATTTACAATCATCACCATTGTGCTCTGGTTGTTGGGGTATCAGGTTTCTAATATCATATATTTCCATATATATAGTCAGTCTGCACTAATAATAAGAATTTTCTCAATGTTGCAAGCTCTCAGCCCAGCAGTGGCAAGCTGAATGAATGTTCATAATTCAAAGGACACTGGCAGAACAACGTGTCCCTTTATACACAACTCTACACAACTCTCCAGTCATAGATCAATGAACAGTCTAAAACTTAAGTTTGGTTTTCCACTTCTCTTTAAAACATGCTTTACATCACTGTCAAAATACTGGGAATGTTATGATTGAAGTCGAGGAAAAAGCAAAGAGCCAACAAAAGTGCTTGTGCAATTCGGAAACTGTCCTGAGACACACTTGAAACTCAAGCTCAAGCTTGAGACTGATAGATTTTGTTGAGGTTGTTTTATTGACATATTTTTATAGTTCAGTAGGATGCAGTAGTACATACAGTAGGATGGTAGCATACTGGTACTGTTCAGTAAACTACCAGTGGGTGCATGTATTACTATGGTGTTGCTGAAGAGCATGGCATAGTCAAATCACTGGCAATGTTACGATGGATAAACTGTCAACACAACACAACTACTGAACTGAGAGCCCTTAGTCTAATTCAGTGATAACGGACAAATCATTTACTTTTGAAAGAGAAAAGAAAGTCCTTAATATATACTTCATTGTTGATGTGAAAGTCTATGTGTCCAATTAAACTTTCAAATCAAAATGGTATTTTGTATCTGGTTACATTTCAATGTTTTGAAATTTCTAATGTTTTTAACATTTCTAATGACATTTTTGTTAACTTGATTCTTAACTAGGTATTTTCTTTTATCAAAACTGCACTCACAAATTCCTATATTGCCATCTAAACACCTCAGTTTATTTGTTCTCTTAAGTTTTTCTCCAACTTTTGTACATCACCTTGAGCTCTGAGAACACAGAGATTACAATGAAATAACTAGGACGATGGTTAAATGAAAAAACTATTACAATAACCATCTAGGTACATGGCTTGGTTTATAACAAACCTCAGAGCGTGAGTGTTATTTATAGATCAGGTATCATCTAATACAAGCTGACCTAATTAATTAGAAGCCTACAGCTAAAATGATTCAGATTAGCCTCCCCTTATTTTCATGCTTTACAGATTAAAACTTTAATACAATAAAGATAAACACTAAACAATGTCTTGTATGTAAGTGGCTGTAACCAATAATATTTGAAGAGTTTTAAGTCAAGCCTTAAATAAAAAGGCTCTTAAACATTTTCAATCCACACAGTATAGTAGTAGTACTAATTGTAGGAAGTATATCAGCCAACTTCTTTAAGATACCCGTGTCAAAGTTATATAGTTTCAGAGTAAGTCTGTTGTATGAATACATGCAGGAGTGTTGTTTAAATGTAAATTTGAACAATACCCAAAGGACATGAAAGTTTTAAGAGATTTCAATCAGCCATCACTTAGCCAATGTCATTAAGACTCTTATAAGGTGATTTAACATTTTTACAGGCATACAGAATGAGACAAAATAATAAAGATCATTAAAAAAGATCATAAAGTAGTACAAATTCTTTCCAAAGCCTTTTACACAGGCTTGATTGTTTGTACAAAGGTATTTGAATAAATTACAGTAGACTTTCTATTTGTAAAGGTCATTTTAACCAGTGTAGTGTCTTATAAATTCAACAGCAGGTTTTCCACACATATTCCTGCTTTGCTCTCCTGTTAAATCCACAGCATTGAAGTAGCTCAGTAGAGGTATGACACAGAGATGGATGGAAGTGTGTCGTGGCTTTAGCAGATAGCTCTGTGACACCTGCTTTTAGTCTAATGAGGTTGTTTTATACAACGGTGTCATCACATTTAGAGGTGAACACACTAAATAATTGCACCACTTCTACATGTGATATTTCAGCGCAAAACCTTCTTAGTCACTAACCACGGCTGTGCCATGTTTCTATAAAGATCATATAAAGAACTCATTCACAAAATTCTGCCTGGCGTAATTATAGTCATCCTTCCCACACATTTCTGTTGATTACAGGAGCAGTACCTGCAAAGGTGAAGTGATGCACTACAGTCCCTGCACAGTATGACAGTAGCTTGTTGCATCTTTCACAAACTTGGAACCAACCTGCAAGATCAGGCATTTTGTCATGCACGACTGTAATCAGCACAGATTTGGTAAATCAGGTGCTAAAATTACAATTTTTACAACACAGACAGTGAATGCAAATAAACAGCACTGACCTCAGGCACAATTCATTTTTAGTTAATTCCTTACCTTAATCATTTGTTTGGTCCTAATGATTACTGTCATCTGCATTTGAAGTAAATGATAATAAAAGTGAAATAAAGGGTAAGAAAAGAGAACATAAAATTGCAAACAAAGCAAGTGAGAAATGAAAAGTAGAAATATTACATTACTACTGCCAAGTATCTCCAAGACTCCTTGATGAGGCCACCATAGATTGAAATAAGCTATAATACATAAGACAAACATGTCTTTTGCTTTATCAATAGTGCATCCTCAGAACCTGACCTATCATGGACCAAACTTAGATCATTTTGACAAAGAAGAACAATTAAATAAGAAAATTCAGGGTCATGGCATCATCTTCCAGGCCTCTAAAACGTCTTCTGCAGTCCTCACCTGATTCATCTTTCTCCTCTCAAGAGCGACTGCGGTCTTCTTGTGTTCCAACTAAAATTTTGCTATAGAGTTTTTGTTGTTCCTCTTTGAAAGTGTCTTTAACTTTCCCTCGTTTTAATCCACCGTCCCTAAAGAAACCACAAACACAGTTCCCTGTTAATAATGTATTTAATAAAATAAATAAGTAAAAGGACACTGGTAGGTCTCAAGAGATACAAATTTCTTAATGTAAAGAACAGCTATATTACGCTGTAAAAAATAAGTTCAGAGTAATAAGAAATACTATCGGCACAAAATAAAAATTGAAAATTGTGCCAAAAGAAGCTGGTGGGTTGCATCAACTATTATGAACTTCTTGCTAATTATTTAACAATGTTAAATTATCATTAGTGTGCTGAGTCAACCTCTTAAATTTAGCACAAGAAATCTTTATTTGGTGAGTAACAGAGGACAGGTTCAATCCAATAAGCATCATGCAAGAGTAAAGGAATGTTGCAAAACTCTTTACAGATTTCCTCCTAAGTGAAGCCAAATAACACTGGGGCCCCTAAAGGATTTCTCAGCAAAGTTGCTTCCATTACACTGCTACAGGTTTCCTGCAGCTCACCTTACAGAGTGACATTAGCAATGTCAAGGTCAGGCGAAATGTTTACCATGAATATAAATTAGTTTTACACAAATGCATTTGCAAACTGCTCTTTAACTGCTATTTTGGCATCAACAGAGCTGACTCACCAAAGCAGGTCCACCAGCCCACTCTGCCTGGCAATGGCTGCTTTTACTCTGTTAGCAAACTGCACTGCATCCTCACCGTCCTGCAGAGAAAAACAAGGAAAGATTATCTTGTAGGATTTAACTTTAAAGTGCAGTTTAAGGGATGTTTTGTGTGAGGATGGCTTGTTGTTCCTCCTGTACGTTGTCTAATGTGAGATCTTATACATTTTATCATTTGTGGGCTTTTAACCTTTAAATCTGAAAGTAAAGTCTAGAGTTACAGGAAAGCAGAGCATAAGAGAGGGGCAAATTTATGGATAGGATTGTAAATTCAAACCTTGTACCTTTACATCTATGCACTTTTATTTAAAGTAAACTGTGTGTTTGTAGTGTACATTTATATAAGTGTACCCTGGGAAAAAATGATCTTGCTGTGAAACAAGTGTGAAACAAAATTTAACTACATTTGAAATAAATGAAGCAGAGGGTCTCAGCATTACTACATTAGTGATTTTCTGTTTTTTTCTAGACTTCTGCGTCATTTAAATATGGAACAACTCCCAATGACACTGAGACTTTTTCCACTACACTGAAACACTGAAAGGCAGGTGTCCAGTCATGCCTGAAAATCAATGGCCTATTTGTTTATTTGCATGCCTGTATGCAAACACAGATGTCCATTTTCAATCTGTGGTGGGCGGATAAAAAAGCCTGACACAGAAATGTAACCCACACCGGGCAAGTTTGGCTTGATTTGTTTACTAAAT
Organism: Chromobotia macracanthus; assembly: GCA_036877525.1. Lineage (NCBI taxonomy): Eukaryota > Metazoa > Chordata > Actinopteri > Cypriniformes > Botiidae > Chromobotia > Chromobotia macracanthus. The sequence goes on from JAZGTH010000002.1 coordinate 4,064,199, forward strand.
GCAGCAATGCAAAAAAGGGAGAAGCAATGAAAATCGTTTATACCACAGAAATTTTACTGCAGTCATAATGTATTCAAAGAATTGGTGAGGTGGTGGGTGTGTGTTGGCCTCACCTGGCGGGTCATAGGAAGCAGGTACCACACGCTGCAGACGATTGCCCAGCTGCTCATCATCCTGAGCAGGTAAGTCACCATTCCAAATTTACTGCTGTTCCAGAAGGCGTCACCAAACCTGGGGTCATACTGTACCATCATGGACATGTTAAAAGAAACTATCATGTTAAAATCACCATCATCACCACCACATGACTGACACAGGACAACTACTTAATTATCTGCCCTGCTTAGACATTTAAAAAACATTGTTGATAAGTATGGTTAATTTGCTTTACATTTTTTCATTGTTTCTGTTTCTATTCATGTACGGCTTTAATTAACATGCTCACAATTAGCATGCTTTGCTGTTTCACGTGGTTAAAACCTCAGAACAATAGCTTCTTTAATATTAACCTGTTTGAAGCACAGCCATGCACGTGCAGACAAACACGTTTTTCTGATCCACTGCAGTTTAAAACAATCAGTTTAAAAACAATTTTATAAAACATGTTGGGACTCCTGCATTTTGTGGAGCCTAGACAGGGATTTGGTACCTTCAATGTAAATCTTTGGTATTTTTTTGCCTGCACAATCATCTGCCAGGCAAAAACTGCAGGTTCTGATTGAATGAAAAAGTATTAGTACATCTCTACCCAGCAGGCTGCATGATTTTAGGTGCTGTATGGGACGACTTAAACACAGAAGTTTAAAACTTAAGGTTTGGGGATTCTTGTGCTGTGCAAATAAAGTCATTCATTGCTTCAGCAAATACCACTAAGTGTATTTAAAAAGGGGCAGGGAAGATGGGGTTAAATTTCAGAGAACACAAGTACAATAAGAGTTATTTATGAGATAATAAGTAAGCAGTGTACAGAGAAGCAGAAGAACAAGAGAGACCACATATCACTAGTATCTCAGGACAGATTTGAAGGATAATACTGGATTTTGCCTACCTTTATGGCCACAGGGTAGACAGTAGATCCAATTTCAAAGCTTCCTTTCTTAAACATCATCACTGATGTGTTATTAATGCAGGTACCTACAGACAAATTACACAATGAACACAGAAAACACACATAATAAAGACAGACAATACATACAACCAGTACATATAACACATGCATTGAGATCTTATTTGAGTTAATATATTTTTTCAATCTCCACAGCAACAACTGTAACATTCCAACTATATGAAATATATTCAGAAAGCCTGGTGTAAATATTTATGGTACTACTACAGTTGCCTCATAAATGTTTCTCATACATGCCACCAAAAGCATGTACAATTGTGGTAGTCTGTGAATTATAAAGAAAACGCTACAATTGCCTCTCCATCAAGAGTTTGATCTTACCTTCAGGAAAAATGAGGATGGGCAGTTTGGTTTTGTCTTTTACATGATTGCTCAACCTAAAACAAAGTTCATTTCATTAATAACAATTTAATTAAAAAAAAGAAACTTTAACAAGATTAAGTGAGATATTTGGGATCTCAGTCTGAAAAGATTTACAGTAGCACTTTTGTTTGAAAGCCACTGAAAATAGGTAAGCAATGGTTTTGTGTCACCTTTTAGCCACTAGATGGCGATCTTTGACTTCAGAGCGTTCGAACCAGATGTGTGGACAAGCTTTCACCATGGACCGCTGAATTAACCCCATCAGCCCCCCGTGGATCTGACCTACCTATAAAACACACAGTTATGATTAATCCTTTACACACACACAAAGTACAGTTCAAACAAACACACACTTACCATTGCATAGCATCCGTCACTGGCCAGTATAATGACATCAATGGGTGACGTGTGGTTGGCCACACAGATCCCTCCATTCTTGGGTTTATTTTCACTGACCCAAAGAGAAACACAGACGCAATTGTGAGCAATAAATGTAAATAGCGACCCAGTAAAAACAGTAAATTCTTTAATTAATACAGTCTTATATTTAAAGTCATGAACTGAGAATTCAGATTTTCTCAGTTTTTATTAAAACTAAGTTCAGAAAATGATTAAATTAGAAAACTGTGTGTTCAAATAAATGTAAATAAATATCAAAGCTATGAAATAACATAAATGGAAGCATAGAAATACTGCTATGATCAAAAAAGTTACTTTATATTTTTAATGTGTCCCTCACAGTTTAGAATATAGCTCAACACATTCTCTGTATTCTCTTTGCCTAGTGAATATTATAATAATAATAAAAATATTTCTCCCTTAAACAGCTTCAAAACAGCCTGTGCTAGTGACTTAACTATTAGTATACTTAACTATTTTTTCAAAGGGGTTCAACTGTAGTCTAGTAGCTTGTAGCTGCCAATTTGACAAGGGACAATACAGATTGCGAAAGGAAACATCACATGTAGGCAAAGATGTCAGCTAATGAAAGAGTCAGTGTTCCTACTATGTTGTTAGTTCTGAATGATTGCTATTAAACAAACTGGTCCGATATAAATTGGTTTGTCTGGTTAAAGAAAAGTTCATAAAGAGATAGACTCTATTCTTACCACATTCTGAGCAAGAAAGAGAGAGAGAGAGAGAGAGCAGTAACCTGAAATCACGCATACCATCACATTAGGAAGAATGCAGAAGTGAGATACTGATAAAGAGATCAGTTCATCAACCCTGTCAGCTTACAGGGTCATGACCAACAGTAGAATCTTAATGTGCCTGCACCATCAACACAGAACATACCTGAGATGAGAACATTTCCAACTTAAAAAAGGTAAAAACAAATGTATGTTTAGCAAACTGCTAAACGTTTAGTGAGGAGCTAAAACACTGCATTTGGTTCAAGGTAATATTTGGATTCATAAATTTATTAAGACACTAATACCATGTGAGACTTGTGGGCAATCTTTGTTCCAACATTTTTATATTAGTGCAAAATATGTTCACATATTTCTAATAATCATGGCCCCTGAGCTTTATGTATAAATACTTTATCATCAGATCATTTAAAGTGTAAAGAACTACTTTCATGTAGGCAACTCGCCTAGCTTTTCATGTTGACCTATCTGTCACAATCTGACTGTCATGTACAAACACACTGTTAATCCAGATTTAGTCATTTTTGGGGAAGTTCCTTCAATCTATCACCTTCTTCCATTTTTAACAGCAGCAGAACAAGAGCTAATAGAAAATCTTGATAAGACTTAGCAACAGTAATCAATGAGGCAGGGCTTAGCGGAAATGTCAGATCCTCGGAGGATTAACCATAGATTGTATTAGGACAGACTTTGTTTCTGTCCAGTTATCCTGCATATCATGTTTTCTTACCTGTGATGGTAGGTGATGATAGCAGTCAGCGCTCTCACACAGATACGGTAACACATCAGGTGCACTTTCTCACTGAAAAAATGTTTCATCCTGTAAACATATAATAATGTCTCTTAATATCAGATCACACCTTAAAATCAAACACTTTACTAAATTACTGACATTTCACTGTGAATGGACAGTTAACAATGCTGATATATTACAAAGAAGTCAATTTAATTATGTTAAATTAAATGAATTTTAAATTAAACTCTATTTCTAACTATATTTATTTAAAATTAATAATTAATTAGTTCTGACTATGTATTATGAAGGAAGCTCTTTAAATATGGAACTTCCACTGGACAAGTTATCAAAATAACAATCAAATATTTTTCTACAGTAAGTTAAAAAATACTGAAATTGAAACTGTATATTTTAAGAAAAATATGTTTCCTACCTCCCATCGGGCAGAAAACCAATGAAGGTGGTGAGGAGAACCAACAGACTGACTCCTGTGAATGCTAGTGTTAACCTGATTAACAAAATAAGACTGTCTCAAACACTGGAGCAAACAACCTTTTAAAATTTTGACCTTTAAACTAATTTAACACAAACATGTTTGCCTTTATTTTATTAAACCTTTTATTGGGTTTTCCATGATTCAATGAATCCCACAATACCTAGAGGAGAACATCTGATTAAACAGAGATCAGATATCAAGCGCTCTTCTTCATCTGAAATGTGCGCAGTGGACGGTGAGAAGTTTCTATTAGGGAATGTGGGTTAAGGCCACTGTCCTGACTGACGTTAATCCTACACAAGCACCATATGACCCTGAGGGGCAGCAGAATTAGTCTCTACTTTACAACAGTGCCAGAGAAACTCCATTTAATCAAAATGAGAGTTATAAAATCATCTTCATCTTGTCAAAACTAGAAGACTGGACAACTACAAACAAAAGAAAAGCAGTTAAAATAAAAAGCAAATGGTTGTTAAGGGACAGGCATGTGTGTCACCGCATAAGATAACTAAATATCTGAACAAGTGGCATCTTCCTCAAATGATGCTAAAACATTTTTCTCAGAAACTTCCAGAAAGTTCCTAAGGTCATATTTAGTGGATGTATGAGTCAGTTTCCCTCAAGTTTACACAGGTGTCCAATGTTTTTATTCACAAACCAACTTAATGTTTTGACTGAGTGCCACAAAGCCATTTTTAAGGAAATGTGTGTCTGTGTATTCAGAAGAATTTTTTCTTTTTTTAATTAAAAACGTAAACGGTTCAGCTTGAGTTCGGAGTGTAAAAAAATGCTTTTGATAGTGATTGCCTTGTTTAATTTTATATGAGTTTTTTGAAATCCTCACATTTGTTTATAAAATAAGTAACGGTTTATTTGCCTGTTTACAAATTTATCATAACAGCAAAACCTTAATCCACCTCAGTAAAGATGTTTACCCTTCCTCACCTGAGAGGCAGCAGAAACCCATACCGAATGAGAACTCCTAGACCCCAGAGCACAGTCAGTCTGGTGCTGATGTGCTGGAAGTTATAGTTGCTTCTGGTCAACAGGTTCCACGATTCAAGCTCTTCCGCCGTGAAACGTTTGGTAACCTCATCATCTACAATGCTTTCAAACCCACGGCGGCAAAAATAAAAGATGTCTGACATTTCATACTCTGAGGAGGAATGGACAAGGCCAGTGTTGGTGGAGGCGGGCCCATCCAAATCTTGGTTGCAACCGTTTCTGCGAATTTCTTTGAGCTCTTCTTCTAGTGATGTAGGTTCTTTAGCAATAATGCCTGAGAGACAATAAAAATTCAAAAATAAATTTATATATATGTATTTACAGTGCTGTCTTATATATTTATACATAGGTAATTGGTGAAAGGAGGTGAAGTCAACAGGTTTTGGCATAACTAACAGGTGACAGACCAATGGTAGCTTACTGAGAAAGTGAAAGTAAAAAGCAGAGAAAAAACACACAAACACACACAGATAATTTTTGCTTTTTAGATAAAAGCGACTACTATTCTGTTTTTTTAGCAATATCTCCTGTAGCAATCCACAAAAGAAACTGATCATATAGGTTTGGATGACAGAATTTTCAGGGTGAGCTCTCCCTCTCCCTGTTCTTTGCAGTGGACAGGTTATCTAACAAAAACACAAAAGCTCCACTGCATGTACCAGAAGATCAACAGAGCACTAGAAACACACCAAAACAAACAACGTCACTGACAGTTAACAAGCAGATGAGAAAAAAGCGCAAGAATACAGGATCATTTTCCACAGTTTCAGCGATACACTGTGTTCACACAAGCACAGACCCACGTACCATTAGTGTTTGTCTTGTACAGAAGATGGTTCTTCTCCTTGGCTCCTCTTTCCATTCTCACTGTGGCCCACTGAAAAACAAATGGAGCAAAATAAAATTATTATTATTTATTATTATTATTAAGCAAGTTACTGCATATTACATTTTTCATCAATATCGTGCAGCCCTAATTCTTACTGATGATTCTTAGCAACACTGTATTACAGTATTGCTGGACAACAATTGTTCTTAAAAACATTACTTTTTAGGAAAATTATAAATAAACCCTTCTTTAATTAATTGTTTTATAATGAGCCCTAAAACAATGCTCACTTTTAGTGATTCATTTGAGAAAACATTGAGGTAGGTTGTACAGATTTAAACCCACACACAGGGAATAACAAGCACTTTATTAAAAAAATTATGGGAGGAGAAATAATGTCCGTTTGTTAATTCAGGAAGGGTGTGTGGACAACACAATGCACACAACTGACTTACTGCCCTGAAAAACAATAAGAGAAAACAGGTCTAAACATTGATATCTCTGCAAAGTCTGCCTTAAGTTTCCATGTAAATTCACTGTCTTCAGCCGCAACTGGAGTCTCTGTCTGTGTTAGCTTAAGCTTCTCAACACATCACCATCAGATACTTGAAGCTCTAAATGACCAATTCTATCAAAAGTCTGTAATAGGATAGACCGTTCTGAACAGTAAGGACACAATATTGACATCTATAAACATTTGTAAATCCTTTACAAGTGCTCATGTGGCTACCTGAATAATTCTAACATTCTTAAACTGTTATAATTATGTTGTACAGATGTTTGCCTAGAAGAAATCAAGTTAGAGTGGTCATATCATTCATCTTTAAATCTGTTCATTTTCAAGGTTTTTGGGTAAGAATTTTTTTTCTCCACTTTCTTTAAGATGTTCTGTCATATAAGGCCCTGTTTACATGTAAAAAGTCCAAACGCCTATATTGTGTGCTTACACACAAGCTGTGGGTTCTCCTGTCAGGTCAAATGTAATCTGCGGGGCTCCGTCCTTAAATGAAACCCTTTTTGCAAACCCTGTGCTGACACATTCAAAGATAAACAATCAGCACTTGAAACGTTAAGCACAAACTTCAGAGTTACAATCTGACTTCATGGGACATCAAACTCCTTTCATTACAAGGAAAATGAATCGCTCCAGGTCATAAAAACTCAATGAACAGTTAAATGCAGCTGAATGCACATACATGTCTGTGTGTGCAGTAAGAATGTGCGGACGATTACGTAACACATTCAGAGGGTTGTGGGGTAATGTTCTAAAGAATCAGCCACAGCTGAAGTGAAAAAGCTCCTCAATTCTTCTGTGTCTTTCAACCTTCTCGTCTCTCTTAAGTTTTTTAACATAAATTATTTATATTCCAGAAAGTAATAATAAAAGTAACTAATAAAAGGTCTCTTTTTTAAACAAACCCATCTTATCAGATGGTGTATTAATAAATGTGCATAAATATGTATATTTTCAATATAACAGCTTGAAGATGCATATGGAGGGTCACATCCCTGGTTCCTGTATACTCTACAAACATAAAAATGTACTATGGAACAACAATAGTGTTTTAGGACATGGTACTTTGTGAAGCTTTTTGTATAAATACAATAGCATTTGTATATGGCATAAATTCTAATTACTGTACTATGATACTGCAACAGTCCTTTGTGAGGGTACACATAACAAGGCAGACCAGGCAATGTCCTTTCACTCTGAAAATTTACACCTTCAATCATGAGTTATATTTATTATAATTTAGGAGTACTCACTATACAAAATTATTACATGCTTATTACATTACAAAACTTTACAGCTACCAAAAATGCTAAGCAGACAAGAACATTAACTTCAGAGCTGTGGTGCAGTGGGTTGTACACATGCTCATAAGAGCCCCCTCAAACCTGTGTCATATCTCAATCCCATTCTGCCTGTCTCAGCCCTACTTTGCTTTTCTGTCAATTCAATGCTATGCTGAAAACAAAGGTTAAAAGCTCATTAAAAATAAAACTGAATTTTTCTACATCCAACTTACCTCAAACACCTTGAGCAGCGTCTTCATGTAAAGCTTGCGGATGCCGAAGGACAAACCAAAAATGGCGGGAACAATGATGAAGACTAAAAGTAGTGTGAACCAGACAGTGAAAGAGATGCCCAAAAGCATACATAGTAGATTATTAAATGGAGACACAAAGGGACCCATTTTTGCTAAATAAAAACTGTGTCCAAAGGGTAAGTGGAGACCATAGGGGGTAACCCTGTCAAACTGTTTTAGGGTCAGAGTCTCCAAAGCATAATGTGGAATGAGTCAAAAAGTAGACAGATGAAATTATAACGTTCTTCATTAGTTGTTGATCTATGATTAGAAACAAACACATCATTCTAAGCATGGCGCTGCCCAGAAGTGATTTACTTCATATTTAATTATATATATCCTTAAACATTTGCAATTTTTCAACTTCAGATGCCTTCAGACGGCCAAGCATTGCGTCATGAAGGACTGCTTCTCATATTCCATGCTGTAAATCTAAAGAACATATGGCACTTTCTCAGGCAAGTCTCTGAAATGTAGAAAACCTCCAGACTGTGAAGAAACAGAGAAAGGGTTACAAATTTATACATGAATTATACTGTAATAATCATAATGTTCTGTGCACAAGCACAACAATCATAAATATTCACTGGGTAAACCAAAGTAAACTCAACAGGTCTATTAAGTCAAACAAACTGGCCTGTATTCATCACGAATTACTCTGATAGCTCGAACAAGGAGATAATTGAGTCATAAATCCCCAAAGAATACAGTGGTGAAAAAAATACATAAAAGAACCAACTACAGCCACTTCATCATACAAATCTTTCTGTGCACAACTAAACGCGTTTATCCTGTTTCATATTTTCCTAATCAACTTGCTATAGCAGGTTGTATCGTTTTTAAAGATTAAGTTTATCGTTTTGAAATTAAATTATTATTAAAAATAATATTCGCCAAATTACTTTATAAGCGCGTAATTTCTTCCAACTACGGCTTTCAGATAGAGAGTTAAACAAAAACAGACTTACAAACTGAGCAGCTGATTTTGCGTACTGATCGCTTACAAACAGATGGTGCGTTTATCACATATGATGTTCACAACATGGAAACACTTACTCGGTTTGAGTAGCTGCTTTGTTCTCAAAGTAACGGGGCCATATACATCGTATTATATCGTCAGCGGCAGAACAGACTATCACGGGGTGATGCAGAACAGAAAATCCGCATGTCATGAGTGACGTACAAACCTTGACGCGTCTGTATTCAGACAAAGACCACTTACGTAAACTCACGTCACTCGGTGGCCATATCTGCTAAGCCTTCGGGCAGCTATTTCGGTCATACAAGACCTAGCCCTATGTACTTGAATGAGGGGAAGTACGGTCTTTAAAATCGCTTGTTAAGGTAACAATAAAACAACACATTTTTGAGAAACAATCAAACCAGGCACCAATTGTACCCTAAATGTTGTTTTCTAAACTCAAATTACGTTAAGGAGCATGACTTTGCGCATGCGCAGTAGCTGGCGTTTGACAGGCGTTTCACATTATTCGCAAGACTGTACAGAGCACTTTTTACTGGTAGGCGGGATTTCCTTCGCTATAGCGGCCAAAGTTAGCGTTGCACGCCACAACATTCATATTAATACCAGTGCATCGTTTTCTTAATATCTTTAGTCTTTGATTTAGATCACACCATTGGGCGGAATTTGTTACTAGCTAACAGTTTTCTATGGGACCAATAGCGTTTACGTTTACAATAATTCATTTAGCAGACGCTTTTATCCAAAGCACCTTACAAATGAGTGAACATTTAACAAGAGACAACAAACCTAGTCTACAAAGCTACATTTATAAATAGGAATAGTTCTGACACAAATTAGAAACACCTTTCGATAGGCTAATTTATGCAATTTTAACTGACGTTCCGCGTACTTGAGATTTCTGTGTTTCTGTCCAACAGCAGCTAAACAAGAGCACCCCCTAGTGACTCAATACTGAACATTCATTAATACGCGAAATTAACCGGTAAATACCAGAGCATAATAGTACATTTTGGTCTGGAATTTTCACAGTAGGATAAGTGCTCTTCAGTTTATGTCTTATCCTAGAAAAGCTGTGAATATACAGCTGATATATACAGAAATTCAAAATCATAAAAGCATGATATTTAAAGAGACCACAAGCAACTTATATTGAGTTTATAAGTTTATCGTTTACTTCATAAAAAATCACCAGGAGTAAATATAAATCCTCTTCTAAATGAGTTCATAAATACATTGTTGAGTTCTGTTTGTAATTGTGTAGAGAAGAAGCTTTTATTGTTAAAAATTCACCAACCAAATCCTGACATCAGCCTTTAAATGAGATTATTAGACATAGTGGAATTTTTGACCCGGCTACAAAGCAAGTCATTTTCTAAGGAAAGGTCTCTCTTTGAAGCAGCACCAATAAGGTCACTGTTTACCTTTATTTGTCATAGAGAATATTCCACAGCCACGTCAATCTGATCTGGGAACAGTTTGTCTGTCTTAATATAACAGTTTTGGGGTAGGATATTGAGGGGGCTAGTTTAAAACCACATTTTATTTGAGATCAAAAAGAAAATGGTATGCACAAAGTGGAAAGAGAGAAGCAACCCAAGGCAGAAACGTGACCTGTGATTGATCACTGTGCTTTGAGAGCAATAATGGGCAGACCAAAACGACAATTAAAACACCCACAATGACTACATATAACACTGGGCAACACACAGGTCTCCACTACAGAAAACCTATACAGGTAAGGACAAACCAATCAATTTACAGCTCACAACATAACATTTCTTTCAAAAATATTAAAGAAAATGTGTTTCCTAAAATAATGTTATATGATTACTTGGTAAAACAACAAGGAAAAGGGGCAAATGTAACACTAAAAATCAATTCCAAATGGTTTTGTGATATGCAAGTGACTGTTTTGGATGTCCTCATAAGATATAAGAAACATAAATCTTATAAGTATTTAGGACAAGAGTGTGTCTTAAGAACTAGTCTGGCCAGCTAGCAATTAGTAAGGCTGATTAAATTTAGTTTTCAGGTTCAAATTAGGCCAGAAATTTCTACCAAATTAAAAGGTTGTGGTCGGTCCTGAAGAAACAAATTGACTAAGGCGACTAACTTGTAAGACAACCAGGTTCTTGGTTTAAGCTTAACCTGAACACATGCAGTAATGCTACAGTAATACAGTAATGCTGGCACTATCTTCCATACAAGATTTAATCTTACCAGTGGGGATGGGGCAATTTTATCACTTGTTACAAAATTAACATTGACATATTGAATGTTAAAAAGTATTTTGTTGAGTACTGTTCCTGATTTCAGTTTAGATGAATATATTCTAGTTTACAAAATAATCAGCATTACTGTATACAAAGCCTAACTAATCAGTGATAATAATAAATGGGAGAATGTCATTGTTTTTGTAGTTACAATTCCTGTTTACATTAATGCAGTTGCTTTTATCCAGAGTAGTTCACAGTGCATTTAACAACTGTAACATTGTTCTGTTACATTCAAACATTAAATTATGATCTGCTCTTTCAAAATACATTACGGTGCTGTTACTACAGTGGGTTCCAAAAGTGAGACTTTTGAAAATGCTTCTCTTTAGCATTTTTCTGTGCAAATTCATTTATTACTGTTATTGTATTATCACCATATAATGTATAAACAGCTTTTTAAGTCAAAATGGGATTTTAAAAATTACCATAAATATTTTTGTATGTTCCACTTTCGCTCTAACAGCATGCATACAAGCTGGCATGAACTCCACAAGTTTGTGCAGAACCTGATGATCCGTGATATCTCAGCAGGCTTTGAGAATGATCCAAAGAGCATCTTGTGTGCTTCAGTGGAAGCAGGGAAATCTGACCTTTCGTTCAAATGATCTATGACAGAAATATACTAATTTGATAAGAGATTCCTAAATATTTCTGATTTATGTCATAATGTTTAAAAATCCTAAAATCCAGTTTAAATTAAATTTTTTAATCCCAAATGTGGTCTGAGGCTTTTGGACTGTTCTTATGTTGTTTGTGCTCAAAGATAACAGGAAGATTTGTAGTAAAAAACATTTTTATAAATTGTCACAGGTCTCCTCTATATAGAGTTTGATCCTTATAAATGCATGTTGTTCAGTCTGGTATAAGCATATTCATAACATTTAGAAAGATTTAAAATCAGGATTTTATAGAAAATATATTAATTTAAAACATGACAGTATTTTCGATTTATAAACCCTGGGTAGCCAAAAAATATATTTCCCTTTTTAAAATGTTTGTTTGTTTATTAACTATATTTATTAGTTTGTTTATTACAGAATAGATTGAAATTATCTGATGCAATGTGGATCATTGAGAGAGTGCAGAAAGCCTTTCATTGCAGATTTTCATTTCATCAGCAAGAATAAAGGGGTGGTTGATGCAAAGACCAATATCTTAAATAAACTGCATAGCATTGTGCTTACGCCTGATAAAATTCCAGATTTTTTCTGCCCTCTAAGCTGACCAAATGCTACCTTGTAGCACACGTGGTAAATATTTTAGTGTCTGATTGAAGAAATAAAAGGTCTTAAAATATCAGTCAGCAGACCTGCTAATGCCCAGCCATTGCGAACAAGTTTTAACAAATCTACAGCGACCTTAACCAAACTAAAACCAATCCCATATTCACTAAAATGCTAGTCAGGTTTTCTCGAGAGTCCAAACACACGTTGCAAAGATTTGTTATTTCATTTGGTGTTTACTAGTTACGCTGGAGCGATTGACCAATCAAGGCACCAAAACTTTCATACAGATAGCTGCTAAAGTTGGCCAGCACTGAGAGTGACACACTTTCTGCTGACTCCACCCCTCAATCATCTCCAGCACCAATCAGAAGAGAGAATTTCACCAATGAATGTTTAAAGCCACATTCAGGCTCATAAGACACACTCATGCGAGGTGTTCAGTACACCTCCAGAGAGGACAAAAAAAAGTTTGGACCACAGACATCAAGGCCCCTTTGCAAAGAGCTCCTCAATGTGCCGCAATCATTCAGACTTGTGTGGTCTCAGTAGAAGGCTTGAGAGATCCTGGTGACCTATGACCTCTGACCTGCAGCTTGACCCTAAGTCTTACTCTTGACAAGCTGCAGTGCCAGCACAGTGCATTAATCACAAACTGCCATAACCCTGTGTTCAATGAAGATTTGTTCTTCATAGAGTCTGAGGAGCAGGAGGGAAGCCTGAGAGATTTAACTCTCACACTAAAGATTCTGGATAAGGCCTCAGGTCTGGGGAGAGGTGTGGTGTTGGGGATTGGCCTAAAACCCCTTTGCCAGTTATTGCCATGTGAGACACTTAAACGCATGAAAAATATGTTAAACTTTAAGGTGTTTTAGCAAATTTGAAATTTGTACTGTATTTTGGATTGTATTGATTTGTGACAACTGGTATATCCAGAACACAGTTGCACACTTTGATCATTGTTTGTCTTATATTTCTTGAAAGGGAGATGGTATGAAAAAATGTCATTATACAAAGCTATATTGCTAAATTGCAGAAACAATTATAATAGTTTAGACAATTTTACTTTGAAGTTGCAACATTAAAACATTATTTAGCAGAATTGTCATACAAGCTCAGTTATCCTTTTATTTTTATTATGTTAGAAAACAGTATGCCTGCTGTTATGCCGTGGATAACCATTACTTTCAGTTGTAATCATTGCACAGTAAGATTTTAATTTTTTAAGTCCAAATAAAAAATCAATGTCAATAAATACAATTCCTTGAATGTTTTGAATAAAAGTGTTGCTGTCAGAAACATTTAGTCAAAGGGATGTGACGAGATGTGTTGGCATGTTTTCTTTAAATGGTGTGAGGTGAAGTGGGGTTAATATTCAGATAAATGATTATTATTATAATTTTGTGAGTAACAAATAAGATTTAAATCACAAGTGGTCTCACAATACAAAAATGATTTTGTTAACTTTTTTATTTTATTTTAAGTTCTTTAATTTTACATCTATTCTCTATGAATAAAAATCTAAATGTAAAATAGCAGAATGTGCTGTTATAGCGTAATTGTTTATATTGCATCTTTGTCGGAAATATGAAATACTATAAAGTAAAAAGATATCTTCCATAACATATCTGTATTTAAAATGCATTACAGTGTAACTCAAAATAATTTATGAAACAGCTAACAGTTAAAGCTAATACACAAAAATATCATATGAAATTAAATGAATTGTAAAAAATACATGATAACCTGCCTCATTATAAATGTGACAACTTTCTGAACCCAGAACAACACTTAGTTCAACATTTTAGTAAAGCCTACCATTTTTCTAGTTGACCCTTACCTGAATCCACTTGTTTACTTCACAGCTATACAAAAATATGATATTTCCAGTATAGTGTGTGGAGGATGTAATTCACACCACAAAGTCATTGAGAATAACAATTTAAGAAAATGTTGACCTAGTCTAGATGTTTAAAACCGACCTAACAACTACTCTGCAAGAAAAGAATAATTTATACAATTGAACGTTTGTTTCAAAACGCTGTTACAAATATATAGTAGACAACTAGCCTCAGTCTCTGATATACACAAAAATCATGAGACATGTGAGAGCAATCTGCTAAAGATATTAAATCACTGAACACTAGAGGGCGCGCATGATTTTCCTCAAATCTCAGCTTTGAGTTAGCTACTCATGCTTGAAGACAACATTTACAAGAGGTCGACTGGCAGCCGGTTAACACAGGCCGAAGTGTTTGCCTGATTGAGGTTCTGGTTACAAAGACATATAGTGTATTAACTCTCTTTCCCCTTGCACTCTTTCCCTTACACAAACACGTTACAGGACTTCCCATGCTTTAAGGCTAGTGTTAAGCAGATATAAAGAGTCTTAATTAGTCCAATAAAAACCCACGTGTCTGCTCTAATCGAAAGATAAATGTGCAGGGAGGCAGCGCAAGACCTTTCCTTTAACTGCTGTCAACAGCCAATTAACTCTAAATGAGCAGCACACACGTCTCTGAACACTCATCAGCGACTCGCCTGAAAAATGAGTTAAATGCACGAACACGCGCACACGCTCATGCATTTCATTAAACTACAATCAGTTTAAAGCATTTGATCATAGATTTTCATATATTGCTCAATGGTTCTTTTACAATGCTTCAATTGTTCAGAACAACTGGAAGTTATAAAAACTTTCAAAACTTTACAAAGGTCTCCAGAACGCTGACATCGAAGTCTTTAGAATTCATCGATGTAATCAGGAGGAGTAGTTCAACACGAGACAATCTGCTATATTGAGTACCATTAACACAGGAGTTGGCTGCATCCAACAACCCTTGTTAAAAGGACAACCTCCGACCATTTTAATTAGCCTGGAGGGCAGTCTGAACGTGGCACTCTATTCTCAGTGAATCACAGAAAGAGAGGCAAAGAGATTTAGTGATCTGCACTATAGCTTGGTGACCTCTACTCCCTTTGTTAATGCATGGCAGATGAGCTTTTTATTATGAGCCTGTGACTCATGGATGGTGGTGTGTTGAAGGGGACAGTCAGAAGGCACTCGCCAAGTAATGAAGCTCAGCCCTAGGAGAACAAATCAATGTGCTTTCACTGAACTTGGGCCCCTAAGAGCTGCCACACATGAATCAAAACTAACCTGCAGAACAAGAAGGTAACTGCATTCTGTCCTTCCATGGATGTTTCAATGTTCACTCAGTTTTGATATAGTGCATAGTGCAAGTTTTAAAGTGAATTTGGTAGAAATACAATTGGACTCTTGGATTTACACTTGCTAAGCATCAATTTGTAGCACTTCTTACAGCTTTCTGTCATTTCATCGAGGGAAAATTTTCAAATAAAAAAGTCCTAAGTAAAATAATTCTTTGTCTTTTTATTTAATGCATGTATTTTTACCAACTATGTGCAATTTTGGCCAAAATTGCACACTTTCCCCATCATTGGAGTATTCATCTACTGGCAATGTTCAGCAGTAGTTACATGCATTGCAGGAGAATATTTTGATATTTTTGTAATTTTTTTAGAACGAAGTCAAATTGATTCAAATCAAAAAGAATTTTACAGTACACATTACATTAATTTAGTCACCAGTAGTCACTCTCCTGTGTCTTTCTAGGGTTAAGCTCATAGCAAACATTGCTCCCTTCATGATGGACATGATACCCCAACTGTAGGACATTCTTAATTTGGGTAAAATGTATATAAATAATTTTACACAATGAATATTGAAGTGGTTTGTTTATTTCACACTTTTAGATTTCCAGAGTATTAAGAATGTAGAAATTAATATTTCAAACTAAATGAGATTACATTTTGAGGCTGATATTCTGGCCTGAGTCAAGGGTCTATAAATAAAACGATATATAGCAAAAAAAACACAAAATCATATGTTGGAATACAGTAAATTTATCCAAATTTGGTAAAAAAAAAAACCCATCAAAGTACTAAGCAAATTTTATGTTGTATGAATGCATGGTTGTACATCACTGTTATTAAATATAAAACATCATCTTGATAATAGCTGTAACAAGCCGTAATAAAAAATCCCCTTATTTCAGGAGGCCAGCAAATTTAACAGTGAATCTCTAAGTTTAATTATGTGTTTTGAGGAATTAGGGCAAAATATCTGCTGCAATATTACCTCTACTCTCATGTTGTGCCCGGTATGATAAAATCTTTAAAAGAATTATAAAATTGTACTAAGCTGGTGTGCTGTTGCTGGGGCCCATGGTGACGGGTAGCTTCATGAATTAAATGGTTCATTATGAAGACTTAGTCTTTCTAGTCATTTAGATGCGCATGTAGAATTTGTCACCTCCACCCCTGTTGAAGTCAGAGTAATTACCAATAATATCTCATAACCAATTCTGGCCCCAACACAGCAACTTCACGATAATCATTCCTATTCATCATACTTTCCAGATAATCCATATTTAAAAGACTCAAGGGTTGGATAAAAATCCGTAAGCATATCTTTTTCATTAAGAAATCATAGCAAATTACAATAATGATAATTGCAATAAGATATGGCCACATATTTGCTGTACAACTGCGGGAAGATTTTTAATTTTCAATGAATCACTGGGCATTCATTTTCAACATATGCAAAATGTCACATTTCCTTTGAAATTCACACAGTAGCTGCTTATGGTAAAAGACAAATTTTATTTCTTTTTGGATGCCAAGACATTAAGATAAAGAACATCAGACAGTAATGAATCCAGAGCATAATGAAGAGAGAGATAGCAGAGATGAGATGTAGAGAAACAGACACATATCATTTTCATTGACTAGCTACAATGTGGGTGTAGTTTTCACATCACTCAGCCACTTGTGCATCTTATTTGTTCAGAGGGCAGGTTGAGCTCACTCCTGGTGTGAGTGTGTCGCATGAAGACATCTAAGAAAACCTTTGCCATGCTAAACAGTGAAACTCTAAAGGGCCTTCCAACCGGCAGCTTTTGTGTTCTGAAGAAGACCAGCTTCTCAACTTCAAAGGTGAAATTATGTCAAGACGTGCAGGACAAAACAACTTTATCAAACGGCTGCTTTTGAAGTTGTGGGACCATCTCCCTCAGTGCTTTACATCATAAGCAGTGCTACCTACACACACACACACACACACACAGTATGACCATTCAGCAAGGAAATCAGTTGATCTTTATAGACAGCCATTTATTGGTAATTGATCCTATAGAAATTCATACATACCTTGATTATGTATGCGATTAGCCACATTTTTAAAATGAAGATTCACCAACATGGATTGTAAGTCAACAATTACAGATCAGGACACTAGGTTAATGAACCCACAGAACTAACTTAAAATTAGTAAGGAAAATTTGTGCTGGTTGTTTTTAACTAAAAGACATGTATGCTTGGAGGCTAATTTGTTTCATTTTCTTTACTATTTTCATAAACAAACAAACCTTTTGTTCTCTAGATGTCCTATTGCCTATATGTATTAAATTTCAGATTCAGTATTTTTTTGGTTCAGTAGGCAGCCACCAACAATTCTATTGCTTGTGTGTTTCCTGTCATTAAAAATATCCATAAAATACTGATAATTAAATAGTAATTCACCCTAATTAAAAATCAGACTGCACTCATGGTGAACACAGCAATAAACCTTCTAACGCAACTTTCAATATGATGAATTACAGAACTGGTGTCATTGCATGAACATGTTACTGTACAACACTACTGTAAATGCTTCTCTGCTGGACAGCACCATGTATTCTGTAGTTAGGCAAATAGATTGAATGTTTTACTTTCCTCTTCATGCCTTGAAGCAACAATTGTCTTAATGTTCAAAAATGATGTGGACGAAAAGCTATTATCAATCTATTTTTTGTGGATATTCAAGCACTGTTTAAAATGTGGCTCTTTATTGGATTTGTTGAAAGAATTTGCATGGTGGCTTGCAATATTTTAAATGTTCTGTGAAAGGATGCAGGAGTTTGTATATACAATGCGAAAACAGTTTTCTGGTTTTAGATATAAAGGTTGGTTTCAGTAGCTGCTACATGAATTAAGTCCTTATTTATCTTTGTTATATGTGTATGTTACATGTATGCCCTTGTTTTTTAATACAAGTTAATAATTCAGTTTACAAAACTTGATAAAAGACAGAAAGAAGCAATCACAGCACAGAAACTGGACTTAAATATGTAATTTTACTCTCAAAAATATTTAATTTACAAATCTTACAGCATTTTTTTCTGCATCTCAGCAGAGCAACTATTCCATTGCATTTTATCTTGACATGCCATTATAAAACATCACATTTAAACCAGTCCTGGTTAATATTTACTTTACCTGTACATTTGATTGTTTCTGTTTTCATAAATATTTAAATGGTGTGTTAGTAAATACCACAAGTGCAATTCAAATACTGTAGGTGATAATATTTTACAGATATTTACATGTATAACATTTGAGATAATGTATAACAATATTTTAACATAAAATACTTTGTTACATTATTACAATAATTGAGCAAAATTCACTGGGTTGATTCATGACAGACTTTCTCTCAAACTCCACTTCACTGTTTTAACAGTGTCATGCAGGGTATGTCACACTTTCTGCAAAATCAATTTTAAAATGTATACAGTCAATGTAGCCTTAGCCTTTGTACACTTAACTATTAAGCATCTAAAATGTAAAGCTTATTTAGAGTGCAAGACGATGCACTGTAAAATACAGGTCTTCCTTTTTTCAGTTTTACAGTCTTTGTACAGTATGGTGTTTAACACAAAAACAAGTAGCTCAATGAAAGACACAAAAATGTTTGTCAAGAAGTTCACCTAGTTAAAAAACATGGCTGGTACATCACATACTTTATTCTATATTAAGCAAAATAATCACCAAATTGCAATTGTTAGACAACCTGCCCTCTGTACAATATAGACTAGTCTAACATACATGCTCAGAAATACAGTTTGTAAAGTACAACACAGAAGTCAAGAATTCAATCCTTCTTCTCCCAACGGACTACCATTGATGGAGAAGGCTTTCAGGTGAAATTTTGCTGAAACTCAAATCAGATTTAAAGAGTCCACAGCCATCCCCCAAAGCATGTTCTACGTACCCTCCTTTCTATATCTTGTCTTTCTGGATTAGGACTGCAGAAGAGCAGGGTGTAGAGATCCACTCTTTTCCTCTGTAATAGTTGTTGCCTCTCTGTCCATCAGTGATGCTGTTCTTGGGCATAGCTGTGTTACTCCTTGTGTCATGCCAGTCAAAGAAGGAACAGTACCCAGGGTTGGCGTGGGTTTAATGGGCACAGGTACGGCAGGCATGCTCTGGGCCCCCGGGTGATGGTACAGCCCCTTCACTGCCACGCTAAATGAAGGGTAGTCTGAAGACACGGGAACGGACTCAGAAAGCATCCCAACATGCGGCCACACAGAGTTCACCATGCCACCAAGCTGAGTGGGCACAGGATAACCTAGGTGATGCATGACTGAGGCAATGGGCAAGCCGCTGGCCATAACTCCTTTATAGTCACGACCAATCAAACTCTCAATTGCAAAGGGGTGCTTAAAGCTGCCGCTCTGCCCACCACTAAGCGTGTAGCTCTGGAAGTGTGAGAGGCGGCCCATGGTGCCCAGGTACTCTGGATGGCCCATGCCCAGTTTGCCTGAATGATGATGGGATTGGTGCAATGAATGCTGGGTATGATGGTGAGAGTGGTAAGAGTGGAGCACAGGGGTGCTCTTACATGCCGAATGCTCCACCCGCAGAAGCTTGAAACGTTTTCGGCGGCGCAAGAAACTTCCGTTCTCGAACATGTCTCCACAGTCTGGATGCAGGGCCCAGAAGCTGCCCTTGCCCGGCTGGTCGGGACGCCGGGGGATCTTGATGAAGCAGTCATTGAATGACAGATTGTGACGAAGTGAGTTTTGCCAGCGCTGAGTGTTCTCACGATAATATGGAAAACGGTCCATGATAAATTTGTAGATGTCGCTGAGGGGAAGCATCTTCTCAGAGGAGCTCTGGATGGCCATAGCTGTCAGAGAGATGTAGGAGTACGGAGGCTTTTGGTCACTGTAGGAGTTCTTGCCTGGCCGAGGCATGGCTTTCAAAAGGCTTTAGTTCTCTTTTAGAAACTCTATCCAGTATCAGTCAGAAATAAGCCCGCATATTTTCCAATTACACAAGAATATTCAAGCTTTGATTTACTGCAGTTGTTTAATGGCACGTCTGATTTAGTATAGTCATTTATGGAAACATATCTTGTTCATTCTCACAAAGCCCCGAGTTTAAACAGCAAGTATGTAAGCGATAACGCACCGTTTCAAAGTTACCTCTTCAGTGTTACTCCGCACGTGAGCGACACCTGCGTCCTCTCAGAGCACGAGAAGTTCTCCCGGTGCAAGCGCGCGCTCGACTTTGATTCACGGAGGATCCGAGAAGCTTTTGTAAGAATGGCAGAGGTTTAGACCCCCTGCTAGTTGCGCTTTATTATGATGACACTGACTTTAGGACGAATAAGGGGTATAAAGGGGGAGGGTCTGACTTCATTTGCGTTGAGCCTTATTCATCTGTACCAATCAGAGACAACGCATGCTCGCTAATGAGCCTGATAATGATAACACACACTGAAGGAAGAATGATGTGTATGATATCGATATTGTTTTTGCAGAGTAATTTGAATAGGTTTTAGTCGCCGCACTCGATAGATCAGAAATCAACTTCATAAATAGTCAGAAATAAACTTTTTAACGTTCATTTAAATAAGAATCTATAAGATAATTAAATAAGAATAAAACTTCATATTTACCCATTGCTGTAGCGTGGTTACATTTTCACTGTCAGTGTTTTTCTGGTTATTAATCTGTTCCAAAGAGGTTTGAGAGATGTGCTCATTTTTAAACTGTAATTTTTTATTTAACTATTTTCCCATTATAACTGACAACTTGGCTTATAATTTACAGTTTTTTTAAAGTTCAATCTACATTTTATTACATCATTTTAGTTATGTGAAAGTTTTATATATTGTGACATATACACGTTATATAGTTATAAACAAGATCTTGTGACATTCCTGATAATAATATGCAGATATTTCTATCTCTAACATTTTTCCTACTTCTTGCTTTTTCTAGCCATATGACGAAGCTAGCTTTTCTAGCTGTGTGTCAAAATTTGACCCTAGCATTACAAAAACAGTTTTCAAGAACAGTGGACGTTTTTAACATGCGGCTTGCGCAATTAAATGATTTATATATTTTTTATAGAGCTCCTCTCTCTCTTGAGTAATTTCGTGTAGCATATTTGTGCCATTCAGAATCTAAACGCGCACATGTTGGCGTGCACCAGCGCACCTCCGTTATTCACCGGGTTGAGCGGAGTCAGAATCAACCTGTCAAGCTGTTTGTACTTTGCGCGTATTTCACAAGGATAAACACTTCCCCACAAGCCCCGAGAACAGGTACTCTGGTAAACAGAATAACAAAAGCGCCGCCGCTGTTATGTGGCCAGGTGTCACGGCGCGGTCCCGCCAGGCGCCTTTCTTACTCCGGTTCCCGGCGGGTCGCGAATACATTACATTAATTAAGCCTTCAGTGATTTACCTTCCTGAGAGAGATGTCCAACAATATAATTAAAGGCGTAGTGGTTATATTAGTAATGAATATTCAAAACGGCGTCAATTAATTAGCCAGCAGATCTCCTTATTATACTCCTGGAGAGCTTCAGGATTTCTCCAGTTTAAAGGGTCACTGGTGGACAAGTCGCATGCATATTTCACACCCCACGCCATTATCTCCATCGCTTAGTGTCTTTTAAAATGCAACTTCTACCGCCGCACCGCTGACGAATAACGTGTGTTTAAAAGCGCCTTTGACACACGATTCATGTAAAGCACTTGGCACATCTTGGCACCGGAAGGGCCCCAGAGAGGCTGCGACGGAGAGCGCATGTTCTTCCTCACGTTGTGGTTTAGATCAATATTAAACCTGCTCCCACAAAGCGCGGTGTTAAGTAGACAACATGCTGATATGCATAAGAAATTAATTAGACGGGTTTCACTGCATTCAACTCCTGGACAAATAACAACTTGTAAAGTGCACCTTCTGGGCATATTGAACATATGCTGGAATTAGCCTTAATTGACTAATTACATAAATTACTCATTAATTTTACAGCACATCAATTATAAAAGATATATCAATTAATTTTGCATAAATTAAGGGCTGAACGTGGCAAAAATGGAGACGGGGAGATGAGCGCGCGAGGAGGGGGTCTGCTCTGGGCCGCGAGGCGAAAGGGTGGGGGGCTTCGTCTGTTTGTTCCAAGATGCTAATAATTATTTTTTCAGCTTTGGGCGAGAGATTTTGACTCTCGCCGTACAACACCAAATGGAAAAAACCACAATCATGGTAATAATAACAATGTTAAAAACCCCTTACTAAGTGATCATAGTAGCATTGCCGCAAGGACGAAGCATTAAAATCAATTAGAGTGGTCCTATTGGGAAATGAGACTTTGGCACCAGCAAGAGGACGTCACGACCACCAAATGATTTATTGAAAGCAATTAACATATGATCGCTATATTTCCCTATAAGTGTGAGGAGTTTTCTCTGAGTTTAGGTGATCAGTTTAATGTCTCAATTTAAATATGCCCATCGTCCTCTATTTTAAAGTTTATGAATTCTAGATCAATTCAAGATGGCTAATATTTTCAGGGCATATGCTGAGTAAGATCTGTCTGATATAAGAGATAATTCATTGATGGAACCTAAAGCAAAGTTTGAAGATTAGGCTTTATCTGTCTGTAAACCTATGTCAAGGACATCTTTAAGACAATGCACATGGAGTAGATTTATATAATTGTCCTTTTTCCCATTGCCCTGGCCTATATTTTTAACAGATGATCTTATTTATTTTTTTACCTTAAGATCAGGCAAATATACACAATTTATCCTAAAATCCATTCACATACTTATTAATAAATGCATTTTTATTTTCCGTAGTTTGTATTTTGTCTTCTTTTTCTTGCCTCTCTCTCACACATATGCATCAAAACTAGCTCTCTCTCTCTTCCCTGGTGAGAGCTTAGTGAATCGTGCAATTGGGAGAGTCTGCCTACTCCACCACACATACACACCCAGGGACCCACAGTCAGTGGCCCTTACCTACCACAACCCCTTCCCTACAGTTACTCCTTACCTTTAACAATGCATTCCACACATTTATTCCTTACCCTCCACAAATCATTAACTATGGTTGTTCCTTACCTACCACAACATATCCCTTCAGTTATTTATACCTGCCGTAATGCATCCCTGAAAAAGTTTTAAAAACCCATTTTATTCTTTATGCACTAACCACAATGGGCACTTGGCTGCCTTGCAGTAATCTAAATATTAAATTTTGTGTAAGCCCCTTCTTACAATATATTCTATGCTAAGACTTATTATTATATTTATTAAGCAATAAAACAGAGATAGAGATACAATTAAACATTGGTAATTATCTAGCTAGAATGAATTCATAGACATGTATTGAAAAGTATTTAATAATTACGGATGGGTGGCGAGATACACATTGGGTGAGAGCTAATCAGCCAGCTAACAGAGAATGTTCTCTGAATGTTGGGTCATGTTATCTAAAAGTTCTCTCAAAGTTCTCTCAAAGTTATCAAAAGCATTCTTGAAGTAACCTTAGTAAAATGTTTTTTCAATATGTAGATGATAAACGTCTAATAATATTAGCATAAAAATGTTATTCTTTAATTTTTAGTGTAACATTTTAAAAATGTAATATTTATAACCAACCAATACAGTGTCTAAAAAAATGGACGTCTTGAACCTTCCTAGAACTTTTAAAAGCATTGCCTTTAACTTAATAGAAACGTTAGGGAAACATTCTTAGAACATAAAATTCTTAGCTGCACTTACAGAGTACTAATTTCAATGTGGTCACCACGGGGTCAGTAGCTAATCATACAGCACATGTTGGGTCCTGCAAGACTCGGGTAACACAAAAAATCAGTGATGACTTAGCAACGCAATCTCACCCCAGCCTTATGGCCATTAGCGCAAGTTTAAAAATGTGAGAGACAGATATTATTCTTAATGTGTTTGTAAAATCTTAAAGAAGTTCATTATGAAACAGAACTGTGAGATAAAGACCATTTGCCATTGAAAGAGCAATTGCCAGGGTCTCAGAGTTCAAAAGACATGGCGAGTAAGAGCCTGCATCCTGTCAGAGGGGTGTCGCACACAGCCCTCTCTGCTTGTGGGTGGCGGGCGAGAGACATTCTCTTCAACAATGTTCTTCTCTATCACCCCTTTTCTGTTTTCATTCTGCTCTCCCCCTCCAACTTAATGTCCCTGTAACACTCACTGTTCTGATTTTCATAAAGCTCTTCTTCTCCCCTCGATGCCCAGTGTGTGATACCGGGCTATGTGTAAAATAAATGATGTATATAGCTGTAGGGGGAATTCCTCCTCCCCCAGAACTACCTTAGCGTCCAGGGAACATTGAACATTAGAACCTCGTTTGGTGAATAAATAAGCATTCAACTGAATGGCAGTGTTCATGTTGGACTTTTGTGCATATTTTACCAGAAAAGGAGCTAGGCCATTAGGGAGTTAATATCAAATAAATCTCCACTGGTCGACTGGCAGAAAGGGACTGGCGGCTCTGTAGCGCCCTGTTGGGTTACTAATGACCTGAGCTGGCTTCAGATGAAGCCGTTATATGCATGTCATTTGCAGTATGTATATATTTATATATTATCATCTAATTGTGTTTGAAAAGAGAACAAAGCCACAAGCGCAGCATTTAGGACTAGGCCTTAAATGCTTTATAAAAGACTAAATAAATTTGTTTTGATTAGTGCATGAAAGTGTGTGTGTGGTGGTCAGGTTAACTAAACTTGTGAAGACATTTGGCCCCTAGAATGTAGGCAAAATCTGATCCAAACACACAACTACATAAACACATACTGTACACAAGGATTACTAAACAAATTAAATAATGCCTCAATGACAATGAAAAATGCAAAGACGTTTGTATGAGGGTTCGATTTAGGAAAAAACAAAATGTCTATTCATTTACTTATTACTAAAAACCAAAGGTCACATTGTGCTTTACAACAGCCAGTCATTCACACGTTACAAGAAAATCGACAAGTTTGAGGATTTTTCCCCAATTTTTTTAGGCTAATTAAAACTTAAGAAAAAAATCAAACAATAAGGCCTAGTTCTCGGCGGAGCTTTGGAGCCATCTGGAGCACCCTCAACCGCTCTGGTTTCTCTCCGTCTTACTGCCTGTGAAATTAAATATGCACAAGAGTAACAGCTTAACGAATAGTACTGTACTTTCGAACAGAATTAGCCAGCAATTTTGATAGAACCGGGCCTCCTAAAACAATCAATGAAATCAACGTATTGTATCTAATTAGTTTCAGACAAACATGACACATAATATTTACACAACATGCACTGGGTACACACTGTAATAGATTATTAAACTATTACTATCCTAGAAGTTTTTGTGTTTGGGTGTTATGGGCTGATTAACCAACGATTTGATGTTTTTATTTTTAAAGAAAAATATTCCACATTATGAAGATGTAGTGTATATTAATCAGCCCATTTTAATCAAAATGAATAACAATAAATTGCGTGTACAAATAGAGCAAATTCAAATTTGTGATTACCTCATTAGCATTACCACATGCACTCCAGGCTACAAAAACTAAAAGTCTGAGTGATTTAAACTTTTAAACCTTTAATCTTTATTCCCCATTCTTACAGACAAAAAAACTCATAAAAGCAAAAGGCAGGGCACATATTATGATGTGAGCAGTTCTGAGGTTTGAAGCTAACCATGGTCCAGTAATTAGCATGTGCAGGCACTGCGTTGGTTAGCAGTCCTCGTGCTGTGGAGTTGATGAACTGTGCGAGAGATAAAACCCTGGAGCCACACACAAATAAATCTGTCATTTTACACGTTATCATATTCATGAGAGTGTGAGTCTGGGTGTGTATCTATGTGTGTGCGCGCACCACATTACAGATGTTACAATAGGCCTACTTGCGTGTCTTAAATGTGATAGCTATTTGGGAAACGATTGCTTTTCATACAAGAAGTTTTTGGGTTTTTTCCCCCAGGAGAGAGTCTACATGCTGCTAGTGTTTTTGCCGTTTGGGCGAAAATGAGTGAAGAGCTAACGATGTTTGTCGTGTGACTCCAAGCCGCCTGTTTGTTTATGCTAGGCCAGTTCTGCCCAGTGCTGCCTGTAAATAATTACCCACCCTAATTATGGCCTGGAGTTAGTGAACGCACTAAATGCTTTTCTGATGAGTGCTGCCCTGGGTTAGCAGGTGCTAGGTGGCCCTCCTAGGAGCTCAGATTTAAGAGGAGGCCCATATTCCTCCCTTGGGTCTCAGGGGCGAATGGTCTGCATCGCTGTGACATACCCCCCAAAGAATAATGTGTTTTATACAGGGGGGGAAGATTTCGGCATGGGGCATGCCTGTAGTGTGAGATTCATTAAAGTGGCCTTAAGACCGCCCTGTTTTTAAAGACCTTTGTCATTAAGATGCGTCTTGCTGATAGAAATCAAAACAAAATGTTGAAATTAACTGGATAAATCTCCTCGTTTCATTCCTTCAGAAGATTTTGTGTTGATAATGCCCCTCAGTACTCCCCCTGAGTTATTTTTGCAATTAGCCATGGGCCTGATTAAACATGCTTTATGTATTTGACATGCTGAATGTATCAAAAGTTTATTCCGAAAACAAGCGCTAATCATACAATGCTAAATCCCAAAATAAATCCACAATAATGCCAATGCATTTTACAAAGACATACTGATCTCTCTTTGTGGTGGGTTGGACAGGGCTGCAGCTTGTGTGTGCCATCGTGAGTACTGTGTGTGTCTTGTAGCATGTCGCATCAAACTTTTACCCCCCACGGACGCGCTCAGTCTGTCTCCCAAACTTGCGCAGACTTGCATTATGTCAGCTCGCGCTTTGCCACCCCATTTGCTGTAGCTGTACTGCTGTGCGCGCAGACAGACTTATCAATCAAACGCGGCTTGATGGATTCTTCAGAACGATGGAACAATCGCTTCAGAAGAGCTGCAGAGTCTCGGAGCGCTTTTTTCTTTGACATAAGGGTATGCAAAGAGTGTAAATGGATGAACGGTTGATTGATTCTCGCCAGCAATGTTGTTGACAGCAGGAAATGTGTTTTGCATTGACTGTGTTTGCATGGGAATTTGCACGGGGCATGAGTTATCGAGCAGGAGTTTGGACCTTAGGCGATTCTACATAATGATGGCAGGTCGGAGAATCTGAAATTCACAGTTTAACTGCAGTTACCTGTGGAGGGCTTACGGAGAGAGAGAGAACTAGAAAAAAGGAAAGAGAATACAACCACAACAACACAACATTCAATATTTAGAAATAGAGAAAGCAGGGGTAGAACACAGAATAAAAAATCTACAAGATCTTCAGGATCATCTACAAGAATCAGATCTCGCTTGTTAACAATAAATTGCACCAAAATGGTGCTTTTGCCTAGGTTTAGACAGGTCATTAAAATTCATGGTACTTGTGATAAAATATTTATGGCTGGACCTACGCTCCCTGGGGCCTGGTGAGAAGGCTACACTCTGGAGTACTTCCCGGTTACCTTTTCTCCATGGTACTTGTGGCTGCGCCTGAGTGTTTTTGGAAGAGTGTTAGTACTAAGAGGGGTATTAAGACAGATATTGTCAGCGCTCTCATCAGGGTATCTGTAGTGAAAAACGACCCTGTCCTAGAAATGGTAATAGCACAATGGCTGCACACAGTTTTCCTTGTCAGTCTGACTTTTTTATGCACTCTCTTCCCCACTCCCTGTGTTCCTGCCAAACTTCATTTATCTGTGTCTTTCTAGTTTTTATGCAGACACTACAAGGACATGAAACCAAATAAACAAACTCAATTCTCCTCAACATCTCTTTTTAAGCAGAGACTTCAACCTCTTTGTCACATTTGTTATGTTTACCACATTAATAAATGAACATTTAACTCTGAGGTTTCATAATATTGTTTTAACACTTCTTTAACACTGTTACTAAGAAAATTCAGAAAAAATAAAAGGAATTTATTTATGATTGTTCAATTTATTCACATCAAGAAATGAAGTTGTTCAAAATGTTTAGGCCAAATGTAAACATCCTTCATGTCTCTATATAAGCAGTGGTGATTTTTTTCAACCTTTTAAAAATGTATTAGAAAATAGCAATGTTATTGAGAAACCTGATACAATGCTAAGGCTGTTTGTTCTAACAAATTTTGAACCAAATCATTTTTAAAAACACTGCTTAAAAATTGATCAAACAAAAAAGATGTTTTTTAAACAGACAATGCTAAATTTAACAGTAAAGAATGGTTCTACCTCTTAAAACAGGCCTATGTAAGTGCATTTTTTATCAAAGAAATGGCATGCCTGTATTATTATTATGTGAGCATAAACAAGATTTGAAATAATTTTGTTTTAAGTGCCTTTTTTTAAACAAAGTTACTTAAAACTTTGAATGAATGTGGTACACTCAACTATACACACATAAATAAGAGATTTTAACAATTGTGCTGCACACACAGACACAGACACACAAACAATCAAATTATGGTTTTGATCATTTCAAAAGTCATAAAAATGTGATAAGCACTCCGGCATTAAAGTATAAAAAGCAAACATGACGGCATGTATGATTAGCCTCTCCTTCAAACACGAAATAATCGTTGTAGACACTTTTTCACTTCTATTCAAAACACACATGGGGGTCCCATTACGTCGCTGTAAAGCTTCAGAAAAGTGTTCGAAAGCAACAATGAAAAAGAGAAGAAATCCATTCTCCAGAGACAAACAAAACCATTAATTAAAACAAGCTCTCAAACATCAATCTCTTTGCCTGTCACAAAATTATCATAATCTGGGAATTTTAAGAGTCTGTAGAGTAAACAGTTAATTTACGGGAGTATTAATCAAAAAGTCTGGCTTTCTGTACCCCCTGTGTGCTGTGGCACTTGTACTTGTTCATCACATGCACTTTGTACACTTTGCAAAGAAGGGGGAACTTTTAATGTACTTCCTTACATGCACACTTAAATGTACCCAAGACTTTATTATTATTATTTTCATGGAATGTTCCCTTTTTACCTTGAATATTTTGCTTAAACATAATGGTTACATTTTTAACAGAATATATGCCATCACTATTTGCCACCCATAAATTTACAATAATCCAAAAAAATTACAATGAATAAAATTAACACAGTTGTTCTTAGAAAAATGGCTTTCATACAGATTTACAGTAAGCAGATCTCTCTATCCTGTCCTCCCACCTTAATAGTTTTCCTGTCACTCTCAACTACAGTATCTATCTATCTATCTATCTATCTATCTATCTATCTATCTATCTATCTATCTATCTATCTATCTATCTATCTATCTAATGAAAGAGTGTAAATTCCAATAAATCTGTAGTCAAAACAAATCTACTGAGGACATTGCTCTGTCCACTATTAACACAATCAGTTATCAACATCTGATTGCTTCAGCACTGCACTGTACCTGCAGTACAAAGAGAGTGAGGCAGAGCAGAACAGATGGCAAGAGAGTTTCATAGCAGTTGAAGGTTTATTCACAGGTGTGTGTGTCTCTTTGAGTCAATGTCTGTGTGTATGTGTGTGTGGAAATATAAGAGAGAACAAGAGAAGAGAAAGCTGGAGAGACAGGGGGCACTGCTGTTGTAATAATGTTTGAGTGGGTGCATAATATGGGTATACAAGCTGTTAATCTCTCCTGTGTAGCTGTGTTTAAATGTGTTTATGCTTCATTAAGCATGCATTACCTGCTTCATTACTGCTGTGTTTCAACCACAGCCAATGAGACTTACACTGTGGGTGTAAGTTTATCACTCTCAAATGCTGACCTAGGCCTGATAGTATTCCTTGCCATATACCTGCAGCCTCCTGGTTTGGGGCATTGGCATTTAAAGGAACAGTTCACCCAAAATTGTGAGTTTTGTCATTATTTACTCCCAAAGACATATTTTTCCTGTGAAGTTTCCTCTGAAGATTGTTTGTTGCTCTTTTCCATACAATTGCACAGTATGGAGACTGCAGCATAAAAGTATCCATACAAGGTTCATACAACTTACTATATTCTGTGTCCTGTATTCCAAATTGTCTGAAGCTATAGAATCAGTGTATGTTAGGCATTTGCACGGATCTGAGAATGGCTTACACACACATTTGTTTCACTATATTAGTGAGGCTATTACCATTCCTTAGACTTCTATTGTTTTTAAGCAGGCTAATGATATTTGCTGTCACCTACCACTAAACCTAATCCTTCCAGAAACGTGCATAAAAAGATTAAAAAAACCCATTATTTTTATATAGTGAGGACAAGTAAAATGTTAACATTTCACTCTGTTAGTGACAACAGTTGCCCCTGATAAATATAGCTTAACCTGTACTCTCTCTCTCTCTCTCTCACACACACACACGCACACAGTTAAATTTGGTCTTAGCTTAACGCTGTAAAGTTAAATTTGGCTTACCTCTGTTTAAAATTGTTGTTAATGCTTTAAGATTAGCCAAAAATTGTCAATGCAGTTACCAGATAGAACTTGTCTGAGTAAAACATATATGCATTATAGGGCTTTAAAATCAGAAATGATAGCCTGGGATGATGAGGCTAATCAGATACCTATACTGTATATTTCCTGTTTCCTAAGTGACAGTGCATGGCACTTACAAGGCCAAGGTTCACGTCCCAGTGCATGCACGTACAAATGAAATGTAAAGATTGAATGCAATGTAAGTTGCTTTGGATTAAAGCATTTGACAAATGCATAAAAGTTGATTTTTAGGCTTTGTGGATGTTGAAATTTAATATACAGTAACCGTGGTTGTTTGTTCCATTGAATATCAGTCAGGCTGCTTCATGAAAATATACCCATGAGTGTGTACACGCAAAAAAACTTTGCTTTTTAGACACACAAGAACAATCTGCATGGTAAATTCTTGATGTATTTGTGCAATATATCTGTTTATTTAGGCACATACTTCTTTCAATCTGTAAAATCTTTCATATAAGGGCAAAAATAATTTAACTTAAAAATTGAAAAAAAAAAAAAATATATATATATATATATATATATATATATTCAATGTATATAGTATGTGAACTAGAAATTATGCAATGGTAAAGAAATAAGCAGAATTTTTTAAGGCTTTAATCAGTTATGATAATGGTCTTTTTCTGAATTATGCTTATAAACTGTAATGTTTTTATTTTTAAGTCAGTATTTGGCTGATTCTATACAACAAAGACTACTAAAGTGAAAGAAGGGCCATTGTGTGTTTAATAGTAAAACCCAGATTAATTCCTTATTATAATTATTTTACTTTTATAATGTTGTTCTTCTGGTTTTGACAAGCCTATGAATGCTAGAGCAATTCGCTTACCTAAAGCCTTTTCAAACATATTGCCTTAGATCACTGCTAAATATGTGTCAATGGCTGTGCTGTACTGTGTGTGAATGTGTTTTCTTAGAAAAGTTTATCATATACACGAAAATATGCATGAAAAGAGTCTACTGGCATCCACTTATGAACATCACATTAAAATCTTTCATAATTGTCAACCTTTAATGTATCTTCTTTTACCTTTTTAATTTGGTGAAGTAGTGATCAACAATAATATTAGAGTTAAAGCACTTAATTAAAAACTTTTGACGTGACAGGTTCATAGAATATAACTTTTAGTTTTGTTTTTAAGTGAGATTCACTTTCACCTTGAATAGCAATGTAGCTCTAGTTTAATCAAAATGTATGATCCAGTTAAAAAATACAATACATTTAAGCATATTCAGAGCCAATTATTTTGATGTTGTAAATATTCTGTTTATATCTGTGTTTAACAGTCCACAGAGGACTTGGAATTATATAATATATATAATTATATATATAATTATATAATATATATAATTTATACATGTATATATTTAAAAATAATTTAAAATAATAAAAAATACAATTGTAAAATGTAACAAAATGTATTAAAAAACAAAATATAAAAATAATGATAACATGAATGTAGCCTAGAATAATGTAAATAAATGTAAAGAAAACTAAAACATAAAAGCTTGGTATGGGATGGAGCAGGTGAGCTGAGGCTGAAAAGTTTGCAGACACAAACGATGAAATAGACCACCATAACTTGAAGTGTCACGTTACTCTGCATGGCTCCAGCATAATGGCGACACCTACAGGTCATAAATTAAAACAGCTGAATTTCTGTTACAGTTTCACAGTGTAAGTAAACACTACATAGTGTCCACAAACTACATGATAACTACAAAATTACCATGATGCTGCATGACACTATTAAGTTTGGTGTGGAAGTGGGAGGGGAGTTTTTTAAAATACACACAAGTATATTTAGCTAATGGTGCTTGTATTAATAAACGTATTAATTATATGTTTTTATGTTACAGTATTAATAGTGAATGTCCCATTTACCCGAATCACAGTAACTTTGAAATTTCTATTGATTCATTTCTGTATATCATTCATTTTATTCCCCTAATCCCCTAAATCAATACAATGGCATGTTTTCTATTTTAAACTGAATTTAAATACCTAGCGTAAACATGTGACGGCTGACATTTGTAAAAGATTTTCATCGCGGTCATATGTCACGAGATGGGCAAGTTGTGGTGAGCAGTGATATTTCTGGCATAACAGGCCAACTTTAAAAAGCAAATAATTATTCTTTTTATAGCCACTTTTCACACGTGTTTAATTTAAATAAAGATATGTTTAATTAAAATAATCTTTGTATTTCTATTGGTTTCATGTCATTCCGTCGTTGCGAAGCTGGAGGACTTTTATTTTGAAATCCTTCTGAAGGAAATGCGTCAACGAAGGTCGTTGAAAAAAGTCCTAGTTGCTGGTTATGATGATTGTGGGTTGTCACATTACAGTAAGGACCAACCTGTACACGCATCCCGGCGGACCTCATTTTCCCACTTATTCTCAATATTAAAAAGAGTTGGGGGCGAAACATAAAGAGCCGATAAAGCAGATTTTTTATATTTTCTTAAACGGTTTGATTTGACAGGACAGAAGGATCTAGAATAGCCGGGGTCACTGTCGGCAGCACAGAATCTCGCTCATATCAGTTTAAACGACTTCAGTATGAGGAGTTTGCCGTATTTCTGCCGTGGAAAGGTTGTTCGTGGGTTTGGACGAGGAAGCAAGGATTTGGGCATCCCGACAGGTTAGTCTAATTCCTGTATTTTAGTATTTTGTTGTGATCATTAAACTCTACTTACATATTTGTTTGTAAGACGCAGACTATAATGATTGTGGTCTGTTGAATCAAAATCTGCCCTCGATTAACTGTGGGTTCAAATTATTCTACATTGTATATTATAGATTATACATTAATAGTTTTTGTGTGTATGTAATTATGAATCTATAGCTGGTTATATAACGATCATGTAGCACATCCTGATGTGTCAAAGTCACGAGGGGGGTTTTTAACATACCTTCTCATTTTAGATTCCTTATTATAATTGTCGTTTTCAGTCACTTTAGTTATTAGTCGTCACTGAATGTTTTGAATGTTTTTCTGTCGTAGCCAATTTCCCGGAATCGGTGGTGGACAGTCTACCAGCGGACATCGGCACCGGGATCTACTACGGATGGGCACGCGTGGATAACGGAGACATTCACAAGATGGTGATGAGCATCGGCTGGAATCCTTACTTCAAAAACATCAAAAAATCAATGGTGAGTCTTTAAAAGTCTTTTCAAAGGTTCAAACGTCTAGACGAGTTGTGAAGAAGTTGGTAAATTTTCATTCAGTATGTACAGATTTCCTGTTTCTATTATGTTTTTGTATTATGTGTTCTGACTTTGTAAAGTGATAGCTCATCATAAACTGAACTTGGGTAAAGTGTGTTCACACATGTAGTTTGATTCTCTTGACTCTTTTGGTCCAGACCAAAGACAAAAATGTTATCACCTAAAGTTGACACTGGTATTTTTTTAGTATTAAACCTAAAGGTGTAAGGATAGAGTCACAACTTGATTGGTTAGCTTTTTGATGTTTTTTGCACTAGAATTTACAGAACATCCAAAATAATGCTGTGTGCTGGGCTAAACATGCTCATTGTATGCATGTGAATTGTTTTTTCAAAACAAGTCA
This sequence comes from Chromobotia macracanthus, assembly GCA_036877525.1. Lineage (NCBI taxonomy): Eukaryota > Metazoa > Chordata > Actinopteri > Cypriniformes > Botiidae > Chromobotia > Chromobotia macracanthus. The sequence continues at coordinate 4,098,744 of JAZGTH010000002.1, forward strand.
AAACAGTGCCACAAATTTTTGGTTCATTTGGATGTCTTTGGTTCGTGTTGTGATCACATTACAATTGAATCCCACCAGAGTTTATTTGGAAGTGGACCAAGACTCACTTTTACACGATTAAAGGTGAGGCTTACCACTTGTTTGGTGCACACCAAGGATTGTGTGCATTCAGGCAACATTCACACTTGTTCAAATGAACTGCACTAACAAAGCAATTGCACCAGAGATTGTTTTAAACCAAATCTGTGAAGTGTGAACACACTCTAAATGATTACACAATTTTATTATTTTTAGGTGAACTATCCCTTTAAGGAGTCATAATGAGTCTGTTGTCAAAGACCATGCATTCAGTTATCACTCTGGTTGTTCTATGTTACAGGAAACGCATGTGATCCACAAGTTTAAAGAAGATTTCTATGGCCAGATATTGAGTGTGGCTATGGTCGGTTATATTCGTCCGGAGAAAGGATTCAAATCACTTGGCAAGTCTGAACTGCTCTCTTGAACTTATTCCCACATTCTAAAGCCATAACACCCTGTACACCCACCCAAACAAATTTCACACCATATTAAACTAGATAAATCCTTAAACATACAGCTTCCCTTGTGTCAATAGGATAGCACTTATCAACACTGTCACATTGACTCCAAGTTTTGTCTGCCTTACAGATGAATTGATATCAGCGATTCATAGTGACATTGAGGAGGCAAAGAGAAAACTGGATCTGCCTGAGCATTTAAAAGTGAAGGATGACAACTTTTTTAAAACAATATCTGCAACAGCCAATCAGATCATGAACGGTCATAGATTGTAACACTCTACTCCCAACCCCTTTTCCTTGATGACCTCTCTTTAAAGCCAGTTATTACATACACAGTTTTGTTGTTATTTTTTTATTTAAAAACATCCACATGTGGTACTTTGGCTAAGTGCAGGCACTAATAACTTGTTATCTCCACCTCCAATCATATTCACAGTTGTTGTGGATTCAAATTCCTTACAAATGAACAGCTGAGGTATTATCACGCAGAATAGGCAAACAGAAAAATAGATTTCATCATGTTACATATGGAAAAAACTTTCCCTTTTACAGTTCTCCATGTTTACCAGAGAGCCGGGGAGTGTTTTTCCTTTGAAATCCCACCAGAAAGATAAAAAAATTTGTTGATTGACAATGTAAATTAATTATTCTGGCTGTATCTTTAACTTGATTTCATTATAGTTAAAGGAAGACTCTAAAAGGGATAAAAATAACTCAGCAACAGAATAAATTGAAATACCTTTTCTTTGACACAAAATGAGAGCTTTTGTATGGTTCTCAAAGAACTGTGCACCGAGGTGGAAGTCCAAGCTTGAGATAACAGCTAAAGCAGCTAAAGACCAGTTTGCCGTACTATAAATGCTGGTCAGACTGAGAATAAACGGTGACTGAATGCATATCTGGCTGTACATAATTACTGAAGAGAATTATAATGAGCTTTTAAATATTTAAGAGTGTGTACAGAAACCCTGTATAGCAAACCGTTACTATGCTAGTATGTACATATTTATCAGTGATTAACATTCACCCTGAAATAACTTCCTTTTTCCCCATGTACACTGGTTAAGCCTTTTTAGTAGTCTGTTTGTAGTAGCTGGTTGTCAGTTGTTCTGCTTTACCACTTTCAGCTTGTTGGGCTTCTGTATGTATGTGCAACTTGCTGCTGGTTTAGTGTCAGACTACAATGAGTCTTTGTAATACCTGTGCTTTTTAGTTATATTCACAATCCAAAGATGTTAAACACTTTAGACTGTGGGTAATTACTTGTTAAACCACTGTTTCCTTAAATGTTTAGTGCATTGTTAATAGTTTGCTTTGTAGCTCAGGGCAGTGCCTTAAACATGTAAAATAAAACTGCTAACATATGCCAAGCATTCCATCAACCTTGTCACCAATTTGTAAGCATTAAGAACCATGCCCTGTTAATGTGTTGTTTTAATGTTGTCTGCTTGTGAAATCTGTAATCATTTGGTGTCACATAAATTGAATAATTTATGGTACTATAGTAATAAAATGTTCGTAAACAAAATCTTGTCATTTGTTGTTTGTCTGGCACTATAGTGTTAAAAAAGCCGTTTAAAATATGTTTATTGATCAAAATTCAAAAATACACCAATAATCAAAATACACCAATACACAATGCTTGGTATTGACCATGAGGTACTGTCAGGATGAACTTCCCAATATTCGGAGGTACTGAGGTAGACTGTCAAAGCATTGTTTATTTAATTGTTCCTTTACCTTACATAACAATTTTAAATCCTTTGTGGATAAAGAACCACTTTTCTTTTTCAATAAACATGAATCTGATTGTTTTTACACAAAAGGGACCATAGTACTGTCTTCTGTTTGGCTTTGTTTCATTAGAATAAAACTGTAAAATCAAATTTAGCTTTATTGAACTGAAATGGGAAAAAGTCCTGAAAACCCAAACATCAAAGTTAAGAAAGCTCAGATTTCATGGGTTACTATTCATCATACGCATAGGCTAAGTTCCCCTGCAATCAAAAGGCTTAGCTTGATGTGATCTGATGATGATGTTCCGTTTGACTGTAGCTAATCCTTTGATGTCACATGTCCACTGTGATAATGTGATCAACTAATCTGTGATAAACATAATCTTTGATAAACCCACCAATAACCATGACACCATTTCATGATGTACAAATAACACACTGAATAATCAGCTCCTCCATTATTACATTTATTTGAAAAGTGCATAATGGCATCTATGCAGTGTATATGTGTCATCTACAGGATCATTTCAAAAGGATAATTTACAGGATGAATCAGAAACAGCAAAAGACATGATGTAGTCACATGAATATTGATGACACCAAAACACATCTGCATTATATCTACTTATCAAACACTTGTAAGTACAAACTTTTTATTGTACTGCTATTATTCAATATTAAATATGAAATCAAAATTGACCATATTTACTTAATGCATAGAACACATTATTCCAATAAAGTGTGTAATTTTATCAAAATAATATAATGTCAAAATGAGGTTAAATAAATTTCTTTTACCCTTAAACCCTTCCCCCACCACCTGGCTTCATTCGGGAATATAACCAACTTTCCATGATCCAATCAACTCAGATAGATCCAATCATTATACAGATAAGATATTGACAAATGTATTATGTAAGCATGCATATCTCATCATCATACTCAAACTCTGCCTCCTCTGCTGGCCCCTCCTCCAACATGTTATTTTAAACTTTCTATACAGTATCCCATCCCTTCCCATGTAAACAATATGATCTTATTGATGACGGGCATTTCCTAAACTACTTAAATATTTTAATAAAAAATGAACTTTGATCTTAAAAGATTTTGGGATCTAACTGACATATTCATCTGATACACCACACCACAATAGATAAGTAATTTAGAGGTCTAACTAGTTTGGTATAAAAAGATATTGACTATTTTATATTGTCCACTTAGATATCAAGATGAGCAAATTCCTGCAAACATTCCTAAACCTTCATAACACAATGTACAGAAGACAGCCCCAGATCCTTTGTTTTGTTTTTTTAATTGTTTTCACTAGCACTACCAAAACCAATGATATTGTTTTATTCAAAACACCTGCAATGCAGCAAGGTCACTGTCCACAGAACTCCAAAACAATTCAGCTATTATTTCACTGTCTACACAAATATGTCTAACTGAGCTATTGTAACAGGAACTGAAGCTGTTGTGAGTAACTGAAGTACACTCAAAGATAAGCATAGGGTGTACCTAAATGATGTGCCTATCCTTCAAGTTTTTTCATTATAGATGTTGATTAACCAAAGCATCGAACGTTACTGGATTGGTGCATTTCAAAAAGCGCATTTGCGCATGAAACATCAATAAAAACTTATCCAACTTTGGAAATCTGTTCAATACAGGGTATTGCAGACAACCAAAAACAACCAAGAACAAACTTGCAGTATTTGCATGCTGAGGAGGTCTTACCGTAGAAAGGGTGACATTGTTTACACTTTCTGTACAATCACAAACTCAGAAATGTTCTGACAGTTATGGGACACTTTTCTGCACAAACTTTACATAGCTTGCCATTTAAAGGAATGTAACATAATATTTGTATATATGTAAACATACATTTAAACACTTGAAAAATTTTTTTTCCATAAAACCTTAAGAACTGGTAGATCAAGATGCTTGCAACCCAAAGGTAATAGGTTCGAATTCTCAGGGAACACACACTGATATGTGCACTTTAACGGCACTGTAAGTTGCTTAGGATAAAAGACTTATAACAATACAAAAGTCCCTCCTTCATGTGAACCATGGGACATGGGTCTTTTGGACACTTGGACAATTAATTCCTTCTTGTAGTTACTGCTCATACTGTGTTTAAATGTTTGCATATATGGCATATTTAAAAGCTATTAGAGCAGAAAATAAAAGTTATTTTAGTCAAAATTTGGGTCAAAAAATTACAAAACCTTATTAAACAAAAGGCTCTCTGGACTAACACATTGACTTCTTAAGATGCTTAATGGCTCAAAAAGTTATTGGCAGGAATGTTTTGATACTTGGCATCGAGTTGGAGCATTTAATCCAAAGGTGCTTTCAGTAAATTGCAGAACTAATTACAGAACCAGTTGCCCTGGAGCAAACAGAAATGACACGGCTTGCTTGAGTGTACAATGGTGAAAGTCGTAGTGTAAAAGATTCTTCTCTCTACACGCAATTTAACTTGTGTGATGTGTTTTTGTGGTCAAAAATGATTTAAATGGGACACAAGCTGTAAATGTAACAGAGTTGAAGGGAAAGGAAATAATACAGAAGATGCCTTTTACAGTCTAGGTGAATGAGAAAACATGCTTGTCATTATGACTGAAAACTTTAGTTTAAGAAACATATATTCACCATTAACTATAAATTTGCCTCAAACTCCCAATTTACTGCTTATTAATACTTATTTAGGTAGTTGTTGTTGTGTTTAAGTGTAGGTATGGGGGTAGGATTAAGAGATGTACAATATGGTCATGCAGAATAAGCCATTAATATGTGCTTAAGGTAACTTTTTAAAAGTGTAAATTGGTCCCCAGACTAAGAAAATTCTTCTATCATTTACTCACCCTCATGTCATGCCAAACCTGCATGTATTTTTTTGTTTGTTTTTTGGTGAAGTGAGATAGTTTATTTAATCTTCATCTGATCCTGTTACCAACTGTTTGTGTGTGTATATTAACCACAAATTGGAAACAAATTTGTACCTAAAAGTCAGCAAAACCTGACAAATCTGAGCAAAACCTTCTTTTGGACATCCTCATTTGTAAAAAAAAAATATATATAAAATAAGTATATAAAATTGTGTAAAATTATTTTTAGGGTTAGAGTGTAGGTTAAGGTTAGATTATATTGTTTATAACTAGCTGTCTATGAAAATAATAGAATCTATGGAATGTCCCAACAGTGTACAGAAACTTAACTCGATAACAGTGACCAGCAGAGGGCGATATCATTACATATTTCATTATTTCATATATTTCATATTTCATCATTACATATTTCACCCCAGACAATTTAAAGCTTTGAGGGGACAACTTTGTAGTCCTGTAGTTTGTGTAGTAAATTGTGTTTATAATTTACAATATAAATTATAAATTGTGTAAGAATTTAATTGTTTTTTAAACATTTTGGTGCACCATCACATTGAAGTGTCAGGGACAGAAAGCAACTCAGCAAGGAATGAGTTTACATAAATTTGTCACAATCTCCAATTAGGCAATATCTGTTTTTAGCTTTAAACATCATTCAAATCATTTAAACATCACAACATTTTAGTGGGGGATGTGGGGGTCTTTTAACACTTGCAAAATTACATTACAAAATTACAACATTATAAATTATAATGTTCATTTTCTTTCTCATACTTTATCGTTTGATCAAATTTAAATGGGCTGTATAACAGCAGGCTGATGTTAGGCACTTATCTGTTATTCTTGCACTTTGATCTTCTTCTTAGTGAGCTGCTAACTTAGACAGCATTTCTGGGCATTATAGATGAGTGTTATATTTTTCAGCTGACTGTGTCTTTGATGCCCCAAATTCCTGCACATTCTTATGATGCCCAAAAATGCAGAAGGAAGTACATTAGATTTTGACATACAATCACATTCTAAATTTAAGAATTACAATAGATTGAAAGAGATACTGAAAGTCACTGCAAGACTTGACAACTATTATCTGTGCAGTGTACACAGAAATGGCATGTTAGAAATTTCTACCAGAAACAAGACAGGTCTACTGCAATGTCCTGCTGACTGGCCTTCCACCCAACGCAACCAAACCCCTTCAAATGATCCAGAATGCTGTCCAGAATACACGTCTGGTCTTCAATCAACTAAAGAATGCCCACGTCACACCCCTCCTGATCTCACTCCACTGGCTACCCGTGGCTGCCTGTGTTAAATTGAAATCTTTGACTCTGGCCTTCAGGTCAGTCAACTTCACCCTCCTACCTCAACTCACTTCTTCAGACAGATGTCCTCTCTCGGCAACTACGTTCTGTAAAGAAGTGACATCTGATTGTTCTCTCACAACAAGGTAACAGACTGATCTCTAAGACATTCACAAATTTTGTTTCTTCCTGGTGGAACGAGCTCCCAGCCTCCACCAGATCTGCAGAGACCACCACAACCTTAAAGAAACAACTTACAACAATCTGTTTCGCAGACATCTGACTAATCCCTAATACTCCCTCACTAATCCCTTCAAACTCATTTCATGTGTGTAAAAAAATTATTCTACTAGAATACTAGACTACTAGAGTAGGCTGAAACACAAAGCCCTCAGCGCATACAGCATAAGCGGACCACTAGGGCCCCTCAGCATAAGTAGATAACTAGGGCCCTATAGGTTAAGTTTTAGTATAATATAAGCCTATCTTTCGGACTCTCCTGGTAAAGTCAAGGTTTTCATAACAAATGAAATGTTTAAATGTTCATAACATGTTTCTTGTGTCTTCTGTAATTTATTTATTTATGATACAAGGTCTGTCACTATAGGGTGGGCAGAGGATGGGCGGTGATCCAAAGATGTGTGCTCTGGGACCCCATCTGACCATATTCCAGTCCTGCAGCTTGTTGTACACACACCCTTCCATATAATCATGCACTGACCACTGGGGCATTTCTTACAGCCCTCCTCACATGTAACACAGTCTTCATGAACTGGGTCAAACTCTTCACCTGTGCAAGAAGAGAGGATTAAACCAGGATTAACAAAGTATCTATGTATATAGTTACTGTTGCTAACACAGAGAAAGAAAACACATGACATGCTGCACACAAAAAACAGATCATATGCTTGTGCAAGCATGCAGAAAATGAGGAAGAAAGCATGTAAGAGACTTAAAAAGATGGAGGGAATCAGACAAAGACACTGTGTGAGTACATGTGACAGGTAGAAAACAGTAGTGTGCAGCAGGCCTGGAGGCCACTGGTGAGGATTCATTTATACACGTCTGGCACTAACAATAATAATTTCTGTCTGTCCTACTGACAGACAGAACTGTCTGTTTTCAGCCCCTACTGTCTGCTATTTCTGTCTCTCAGGCATGAGAGACATATAGCACCTCATTCCCTCATGGGCTTCACATCTTTGCCTGATAGAAATTTGTGAGGAAGATTAGATAAACAGCAGTGGGTGTCATAAGAAGCCCAAAACATTCACTAGGTTACATTTCCAGATATGTGCAGGCTTAAGCGATCTAGCACAGGACACATTATGAAAGAGCAGAAATTCTTTACGGGGAGTGAAGCTAACAAAAACATGTCCTAGTCACATTTTAACCCCAACATTAAAAAGTAAAAATACTTTAATGAAAAATGCCTATACCTATAGTATTTGCTCTGTGATAATATTTTGACAATTGTTTTTGTGAAATGTGTTTTTTAAAAAAAATATTTTTATTAATGTTTACAAAGAGTTTATTCTCTTTACAATTCTTCTCTTTACAATACAATTCTTTTGAGTTTTGGGTGAAATAGTCCTGGACATTGCTTGACAGGTTTGTGAGATTCATTTAGTGTGGAATTTTGATCTGAAGTACACAAACGGTAGAACATTTTTTTTTTCAGTTTTAGATGATAATGTCCTTATTGATCTACAGGACCAACACTGCATTCACTAATTACAATTTCTAGTCTTTTCAAAAGAACTCCCTCACACTCCAAAATAAAGTCACCAGAATCCTAATATCAGTTCAAATAAAGTGTGGAAAGAGCTAAGCAAGCAACTGAGAACATTCTAGAACAAGTATGATTCAATTAAAACCCTCTCCACACTCCAGTTTGGCACACCTGCCATCTTTGGGGTAGTAAGAGGGGGTGCAGTAAAGGCAGTGGCCTGTGGAAGTAAACACACTGCAGTTAGGAGGGCAGGGATCACGTTCCCTTAAAAAAATGGTAATATCCTTTTGGACAGCTATCACGACACTCCCCTTCAAACAGTTACTGCTCCTCTCCAAATCTACATGCATCAAACACATGAAAAGAAAATGATAAGAACCAAAATACAGGATTCCCACGCACACATACATAGGCGTATGTATTAGGTCGGAACATTGGGGGTTAAAATGTGAACCATATATATGTTTACATTAATCACTATATAAATTTGAAAGGATCCCCCACGAGCACAGCTCCTGACCATGAAATTCTATGACTTTTCCAGGTATGCTTTCAGATTCAACATATTTAAGTATTTTTTATAGAGTTTGCAGTAACAATGAGCAATTAAATATTTCAGATCTGGAAAAATGCCTAAGATTGTATTTTTCCAGGATCACAGGGGGCTGAAGCCTATCCCAGCATCTTTGCTTACAGGCCCTTTCCATGTCACAATTTGCAAATACCCTGATATTTAAAAAAACAGTAATTTGGCTCTGCTTAGTCAATCGGCATATAGCTCTTATGGCTGGATTTACCTTTGCCACACTCTGGTCCTTCTTTACATTCAAGGCATGTGTGGTGGCAACGATGTCCATCCCTCTAGTACTTCCCAGTGTCACATCAGATCATGCAACGGTCCTCATCAAAAAACCTGCCAGAGATCAAAGACATAAATTTCACCACCCTCCTGCACTGCAGCTAAATTCAACCGTGGTGCTATCAGACACAAACTGTTTGTTCATGCATCACCTGGTGGGTAAACAACTGATCTTCTGGTCTTCACTATCTGGTCCTGTGCACTTGTAGCACTTGAAGAAACAGTTCAAACTGCTTATATCTGCTTAAATACTCCCCTGAGTTGAAGATTAAGCTATAAAGAAACACTAAACTTCCTGCCAGTCTGAATGCTAGTTTTAGAAATGTTCAATGTGGCTGTGAATTATATAAAGCATAAACACTATAGTTTTATGTGATTTTTCTCACTTTGAGCGTTTGATGTGTTTATTTGAGTGTATTGATTGTGTATTAATCGACATATTATGTAGCCATATTGAATTAGAGGTGCTATATTGGAACAAAAGGCAGGGTGAAGCCTGGGTACAGAACTAGACAAAGGAAAGATTGAAAAAATACCAAAGAAAATCAAGGTGCTTACCCGAGTTCACATGTCCTCAATTTTAGCATTATTGAGAAATGTGTGGATGAAGATCTAGCTAGATGACATTATAACTGTAGATGGTTTAAAGGCCATGAAAAATCAAAAGCATGCAAGCTCATTTCCTGCATTAAAAGCCGATAAGAATGAACTCATATGATTAGAGGTCTTGGAAAATTACATTTGAAAGTAGAATATTTATAAAAAGGTGATTTTGTGAGAAACAAAACAACAAAAAATATTAATTTACCACATAAATTGATCTTATACATACAGTCAACTTAGCATAAACCTTTTACCTTATTTATAATCCAAGGACATAACATTGTTACAATTACATACAAAAGTGTTTAAATATGCCATTATAACTTTGAAAGAGATACAAATTTCAGATCTCAACAGAGCTAACCTTTGACCCCAGGCTGACCAGTGTATTTGTGAGATTTGCCATAAAGTCTTTTGGAGTTCTACGGATAACTGACCCTTCTTATACCCTCCTTGTGCTTGGACAAACTCTATTCATTCAACTTTGACAGTCCTGAACCAAATGGTCACACGACACCGCATGGTTCCAAATGACCCAACATGAGCATAATTGAGTTGTCAGTCATTAGCTAAATGAAATATTCATCCAAAGCCAAAACAAATTCAAACCAGTCAAACCAGCACTGTCCTGAGCTAAACTATCTTTCTTACATCAATGTAACTGACAGAAATAGAAATCACCTTAATACTTGGTATAAAATTCAAGCATTTAAAATGTCAGTAGTAGTCATAGTAGTCTTTGTCATGTTATTCACCACAAGGAAAGTCATAATAGTTGTTTGGGAGCTGCAAATATTCTATAAATGTTCTAAATGAAACGGTCACAGGTCAAAACAAGGAGCCAAACGTGTATTGTCTCTTTAAACGTTACTGTCACCATCTGAGTGCTTGTGACTTCCCCAGCAAATAAGACTTGAAATTCTCTTGGTCAGATGCTGAACTTCTCTTAAAAACAAAAAGAGCCTTTGGTAAAGAAACAAGGAGGAGTTTAAATCATTCTCACACCAGTTAACTGCAAGAATTATACACCACAATCAGTGAACGTGAATTAGACTAAAGAAAATGTGGAGCTTACCCATAGATAAACTATAAAATGCTGGTGTTGCGTTTGGTTGCTAGGGTGTTGCTAGCAGTTGCTAAGGTTTTCTAGCTCAAATGAGCCAATCCCCAAGATGTTTTGCTCCCTACTTATGGCCAAGGTTGCCAACTGGATTTGTTTTAATTGCTCAATGGGCAATAATATTGTAAAGTGTTGAATAAAGCCACATGATTTGAGGTACCTGGGATGTCCATAGTACATATTATTGGGTCATCCCTCTATCTAATGTGAACCTAATAATTAGAAAAACAGTTGTGTTTCATCACATTATCAGCTGCGTCTTGTTGCTTTCATTGTTCACACATTAAAAGCAGGTAATGTGCAGTATCCATTCTGTTCATTGCTTCTGAAGTCTGGGTCTTGCATTCAGTGAGAACACACATAAGCCAAGATGAAGACGAGGGAGCTGACTGACAGAAAAGCAGTGAAATGGACAAAAATGTGGCATTCTGTATTTTGTCTTATATTCATCTTTTAATCATAAACAATTTCTTTACTCCATAAAGAGCAATTTTTCTTTACGGTCTCTATACTTAGAGGACACTGTATAATCTGTATCAGCAATCCTAGTTAATATTAAATAATCACTAAATATAGTAGCACAGTAAAGTAATAAACAAAATCCATGTAATCTCTCTGAAGTCTTTTTTTAATTTTAAAGTTCATTAATAAAAAGATCAGTAAACCATTTGTTTCCTCCAGTCTTCTCTACATGATAAAAAATTTTTTCCTGGCCCTGACTACAACAAATCTAGACTTATTGTTTAGGGCAGCTCGCTAAAAACAGAAATATAAAATAATTTTTAAAACACTTGATCATTCATTCCCCCATTTCAATTGAATGTGGGTGCAAAATATATATTATGGTTAATAGTGATAAAAATACATATATACATAAAAAAAACATTAACCAGAACAGAGTTAACCAACACATTTGAACATTTCATGTAATCCTACATAACATTAGTTATGTAATGTTGCATGTAACGAGAAAACATACAATCATACAACTTTTGCATCATGAATACATAATTAGCGTGAATTGGTTGGATAATCCCACCCACAACACGCAACTCATTTACCTATGACCATTTATAAATCTTTTTCATAAATAAAAGGCTAAATCATCTTAATCCACATCATTCATAAATAAAAGACATAAAAATCCCCTTAACATTGAGCAAAAGTGGATTGGTCACACGTCTTAATGAATGCTGAAGCCTAGTTGTGTTGTGTAGTACTATTAGAATAGCTAAACATTTTACCTTGCATCTGACCTTTATTAAAATGTAATATTTCCCCCTCAAGTATTATTTCTTGTCCCAGGATACTGCAATATGGATATACATATGGTCAGAGTAATGAAATTTGGACCAGGACAAATTAAAAAAATGAATTCAGAAATGTTTGTTGGCCCCTGATTTACATCTATGGATTCGAGAAACAAATATAAATCCAATGTGCATTTTGCTTGAACACTTCCATGAAATCAATAGCACCAGTTATGACTGCAGTGAAAGCTTATTTTAGTGAACACAGGAATAATGTCATAGTACTCCATCTTGGGCAACTCTCATAAATACCTGAAACTATTTTAGGTGGCCGTTTCAAAGTCAAATTTTTAAATTGTAATTTGCATGATAAATCAGCGAAGCATAAATAGCCTCGGAGGGGTACAGCGTGAAATTTCAGATAAGCCTATGACACTGTGGAGCATGACCCACACATAAAACTACTGAATACTTCACTGGTCTACCTGGACAAACATTGTAAAGTTTAGAAATCTAGAGAAATTATTGGTTTATAAAATGGAAAGATTTAATAATTGCATGTATAGGGATTTAAAAATCAGTTTTTAATATAATGGCCTGATAAGTAACAATAATAAGTGTTTTGCACTCCATTTCAGGCACCACAACTAAAACATGTAATTGCATCATTAACTTCAGTCAAGTCATGTCACTCGACTGATTCCAACACCTGCTGACAATACCATCAGGTTTCCATAAACCCTACTTCCATAAACTATAAACTACTTCTTACTTATGCGATAATGATGAAACACACAATCACATGTATGCATTCATGCACATCTGAGCCTGAGGTGAAGAATCTTTGACCTGACATGACAGCACTCAACCTGCTTGGCTGAGTGCTCATCTCACTATGCCTCTGTCAAATTGCCGTACTAGCAGGTCATTAGTGTTAATGTAATACTCGTCACTTTCAAATTGTATGACAATGAATGCCTGCAGGTTCAGGAAATACTTACTGTACCTTGTATTTCCAAAATTTCAATGCAGTCAATGAATTAACCTGTGCTATGGTTTACTGTCTTCCCTTTGCTCAAAGGTTTTGCTGAAGGTCTTTCAGGCTGTCTGAGAGTCAGTTATTCAGAATATGAACAAACTGACATTGATTACTGTTTTCATTTTACTTTGAATTTGTGCAACACAGAACTCACTCAGCATGTCTTTCCAGATTCTTCTCTGGACCAAAAACAAAACAAAAAAGGTATAAAAATTTGGCATCCATGCTTTGGTCACAACATACTGACATGTATGACTTGCTGTTTATTATGGTTCCCAGTCGTACCACCCTGACATCTCCTGACACACACAGATAAAGGTAGGTTTGTTGTAGTTCTGGCATTGGAGAAACCTAATGATGTAGTCCTATGTTCAAGGTTCTCGAATGGAATATAAATTAGCAGAATGTGATTAGCGGCAAGTGTAGCCGGAATAGTTCCTTCAGGGCTTTAGGGAACACGTTCTACAGCACAGCTGCTGCAAAACCTTCCTTTGGCACAGATTGTTCTTTTTCACAAGCACACAGAAACTTCCCTCAGCCCAAGATTCTTCATTTGCTTTCCATAGAGCAGAAAGAGGAGACAGGAACAGAAACGGACCACATGATTGGTTGGTGGAAATGATGCAGATTGGGTCACAAAAACAATGGCAAATGTCGTTTTACCGTTTTTTAAAATCCAGTTGATTGTTGAAAGGAGGAATTTCCAGGTGTGATTGGAATCCAGGATGAAATTATTTGAAAAAAGATAATTGGGGAAAAAAAGGAAAACAAACATTTAGAATGTGATCAAAACAGGTTGCATTTTGTGTTACCTAAAGTGTTTTTACATTACTTCTGGCTGCACAGAGACAGTTTTGTGTAATTCAAGTTCAAAAACTAGAATCATGTAGATTCTAAAACGTAAAAACGTAGCTCTTCTTAATGTTTGCAAAATGCACAAAATGCAATTTATTTCTAACCCCTAACTCAAGGTCTGGAATATGTTTGACTGAATCTCATGAAACCTGTAAAAAGAATCAAATTTCGCCCTAGTTAAGTAAATAAATCAATAAATTATATTTTGCAATAAAAATTATGCCTATTTTAGAACCAATACGATTTTTTAAATAATAATACAATACAAAAGCAATAAAAATTATATTATAAAAAATATTGATTATTTAAGTGTCATGAAAATGTGACCTAGACAAGTTTACAATAAATTCACCTATTTCTTCAGAGACATTATAGAGATGACATTATAAAGGGCAACATGGGGAGCTCAAAAAATCATGACAACAAATTTCAAGATTTAACACCATGCAAGAGTCAGATTAGGAGGATAAAACACAACAAAACCAAAAGGAAAGGCAACATCAATACATTTGAATTACTCACCATCTTTGCAGATTGTGCTGATGACACACACGCCATTTTCCAAGTTGTAACCGCTCACACAGGTGCTGCAGTTTCTCTCTCCTGGACCTGTGCAGGCGTAGCAGGTGGGGTAACACCTGGAGACAGAACCGCAACAGTGATGCATCAGATTGCGTCATTACTGCTCCAAATGCAAAAACTTGCTTTTAGATTTGATGTTTGGCAGTGATACTGACTTTTGACAAGATTTCTGCACATCTCCATTATCAGACGTTTCTTCAGCCAAATAATATCCCACACTGCAGCTGGAGATGCAGCGCCACTCCTCAAAGTAGTAGCCCGGAGCACACACATTACATGCTTCCATGCCAGTTCCTGAACAAGGTAATTACCATCATGAGATCACAAATGGCAAATCACTTGGAATACACTTCAGAATGTACAAAGATGTATTAGTAAAGCAGAAATATTAAATCACTTAAACTGTGTTTACAAAGACTATTCTCGAATAAAAGGCTTCTTCTGCAAATGTTTGAGAAGGCTACTGGTGTAAGCGTACTGCCAAAAAACTTCTCTCTTTTGTAAGGAAAAAATCTTAAAGGAAAACATGGAAAACATGAATTTAAAATAAAATATCCTGCTTGTCACACATACAGACAAACTAATTAGTAAATAGATTCTATAATTAGCATCATAATTCTGTGAAATTACATTTAAATCAGGTGCACATTTAGAGCTAACAATAGAAAAATCAAATAGCTCTGGTTGCTCTGAAAAGCCCTCAGTAATTAGCCAAACTGTCTGGATGTTGGAGGGAATGATGTAGCAGCCTCAGAAAGCACATTACATTCTTATTAAATGTAGAATTTGAAAGTAACGTCAAATCAATCATAATGTGCATTACATATGTGTGCCCATGATGATTACACAGCGCTGTCATTTTAGGTGTAACTGGACTGGACTTGGTGTACCAGCAAAAAAGAGTGTTTTACAAAAGATTCGTTTAAAAATACATCGGATATAATACCCAATTATTCAGTAGATATAAAATTATGAGCCTGCAAAATCATACATTTAACTGAGAAGCTATGATCAATAAAACCTAAAAACCTAAACCTTAAAAAGAATGGAAAATCAAGACCTTTAAAGATGCAATCCATAACTTTTTAGGATAAAAATAAAATCAGTTATTGAGCAAGTACATGACAGATTAGTGTTCAAAACGGTCCCCTTACCTTACCCTGATTCACAAATAAGTTTATAATAGGAATTAATAAAGCCGTCAGGCCGGATATTTGTAGGTAATGTCATTTGTGGGTAATGTCAGTTTGGCTTTATTTTACTTCAACATATGTTAAGAAAAGTAATTTAATTAACCTCCAATTTTGTGTTTCAAATAGAGATGGCAATAGAGAGGCAAAAGTTACAGATCGCAGCCTTAAAGACAGCCATAATTTTTACCTGCACAGGTGGCACAGGTAGAGTGGCACTTTTCACACACCCGTCTGTGTCCATTATAATAGGTGCCAGATTCACAGCTCAGCTGACACCTATTCCCCTGTAGACTAACAGGAAATAAAGGGAGAAGAACAGACAGGGAGAGACAAAAAGACTATAAACAATTATTCAACTATTCTGTGTATTATATTATATGTATTTTCTATGTTCTACAAATTCAGTCTGGTAGGATTGTTTTCCCCCTCACCAGTATGTGATGTGTTGCCAACTTTGTGTGCCAAAATAAACTGAAGACTGTTGATTGTTTGCAAATTGTCCCAGCATCTATAATTATGTTGGTAACAGAAAACTACAGCGTGATACACAATATTTTGCTAAATGGTTGATGTGTAGTACATTGCTTTAATTCAATGGAACAAAGTGATTTTTTTTATCACAGGTTAAAACTGGGGGCTGTTTAGAGTCAAATGAAGACCATCTGCCCAAAATGTCCTCTATACAGTAATAAATCAACAGCTGTATGAATATATGAATATACAATAAAACACACTATATTAATATGAATGACTAACTGTAATTGTGAAAGAAACTACAGTCAGAGAGATTGGTCTCAGCTATACTCAAGCCCTTGCCATAATTTCATACCTGCCGTAGTCTAAACAAGCCTGAAAAGATCAACAAAGATGGATTAAAGTCCGAAAAAGTGGGTGAAAAATCTTAATGCTAGATTCAGAGAAGTCCTGGAACATGTTTCGAAACCATTCACAGAAACCAGCTGCTCTGCATTATGGCAGATTTTGTGCCATGACCTGTTTTTCCTTTTCTCTCTGTTTTTCCATCTCTATTTTTCATCTCACGTCAGAGAGGAGTAGGAAGAGCTCAAGTAGAATTGCTCACTAGAGACTGTATTTCAGCACAGATCGGAACCTACGAACTCGATAACATGAAGAACAGGACGTATCCAGTGATATTTCACTGTTTAGTCAGTGTGACCTTACCTTGACAGCTTTCAGCTTTCATAGAACTATACGATTATCATTGCTGTTGTGGCTGTCTAACGACAGGAACCCAAAATCCTGATTAGATTTTAGTCAGAATCTTCACAAAAAACACTGGGGACAGCATTGTTTTTTGGCAACAGGCTGAATGTGGGAGAATTACCTGAGCCCAATCTTGCATTCTGTGCAAATGTTTGCTGAGGCACATTTCTTGCAGTTTTCGCTGCACTTCCGGCACATGCTGGAGTCTGCGGCGGAAAATGCAACACAATTAATGCCATTAACTGCCAGTAAGATTATTGTGCTTTTAAATGTTTGCTTAACATATCTGACGTATTCTACGGCTAAGATAAAAAAAAAACAGGGCCTAAAATGATCTTAATTGTCAAACTATTACTATTAAAAAAAAATTACTATTAAATTACTATTAGCACTATTAAGAAAAATTACACTAAATTGAGGAGCAGTTGCAAATTTAGCTTAAGATGTCACTTTTTTGTACTGAGGACAAAATTATGTAATAACAGAGTCACATGCAAAGTGCAGACACAGCTAAAAAATTAAATTTTTGTCCAGTAAAAGGGAGGATAGAGACACAGCTTCTTTAGACATAGCTCCTTTTTTTGCTAGTCTAATTTCATGTTAGATAATAGTTTATCAAACTTATCTAATAGTCCTCAAAATACAAAGCATAGAACACCAAGGTGACTTATTCATAGAATGTGCCTAGGAAAAATTTTTTTTTAGCAAAAATGTGGTATTAAACCTAATAACTAAGACTGGAAGCATTGCAGAACAATGAATAAGGAGGAAAAGAGCTACTACAAAGCTTTCTCATATTCAGCCAATCAGCATGTAAGGTTTCCTAGAGTGAGATGAAATGTGATTGAACTTGCCAAGATCCAGGTAGAATCCATCCGGGCAGGAGCTGATGCAGGTGTTGGCTCCCTCCTGCAGGTACAGCCCCAAACGACAGGTGGAACACTGATCGCTGCGGCTGCCAACGCAGGACTCGCACAGGGGAGAGCATTTCTTACAGCGCTTCTTATCGTCCCGAAAAAATCCAGGCGGACACTCAGGTACACATGTCCTGAGAGACGTGCAGATGGGGATGGAAAGACAAAAGTGGGGAGACAAACACAGACAGGAAGAGCCTCAGGAGACCAGAAAAAAAAATCAACATCTGGCAACCATGAGGAAACACGTTCAGCAGGAAACAAAAAGTCTGAGGCCTGAGAAAGCCATCAGCTGCAGATGGCTTGTGTGACTCTGGGATATGTAGACCTTTTTATGTTATGCAGCCACAGCTGTTGTCAGCATGTACCCTGTTTTTTTTTTAATTCATCTTAAACCCTTTGTCTCCAAGCAGAATTTTTGTTAATAATAAAAATAAAACTATTTTCAGCAATACAATTGTTATGTTTTATTGTTTCATATATTTTATCTTTTATTTTAATATCTTATGTTAAAGCTACAATCTGTAACGTTTTCATTAAAAACAAACAGTTATTATGCAAGTCTAAACAGATCAATGTTCAAAACTGCTTGTTCTAAATCTTTACTTACTCTGATTCACAATGGTAAGTTTATAATAATGATTTATAATTTGAGCAGCCGGGTCAGATTTCGCAGAAATGTCAGTTTGACATACGTAAATGAAAGTGTGTAAAGTAACATGCAACTTTGTTTCAAACAGAGATGGCGACAGAGTTACAAATTGGTTATGTATTGGAAGTGACATTTTTGTCACTTCTATACCTGAAACGTAACCTCTGCATTTAACCCATCACTGGTGAGGAGTGAACACACACTGCAAGTCGTGAACACACGCACCCGGAGCAGTGGGCACACTACTGCGCCCGGGGAGCAATCGGGGTTTAGGTACCTTGCTCAAGGGCACTTCAGTTGCTACCTGCCAGTGCTGGAATCGAACCAGCAACCTTCTAATTACAAGCCCAACTCACTAACCAGTAGTATTTCTTTTTACTTTTTGTGGAGCCTGAATCATTTTGTAAGAACAGAGATACCAGATAATGATTAGAGAGAAATTAAACACAGCTATGTAGAAAATTGGTTGCCTGATACAACGGTCAATTATATTTGTTATACAAATATCATAATAAAGTATTTAGGAGAGCCACATAAATAAGACTGGTACAACCTCCTTCCTGCCTCCTGTTGAAACTTTTAACATATTAGCGATAAATCCCTTTGCCAAATGCCAATAAAAGTAGTTTGTGTGATTATGTGAGTGTTCATGTGTGAACTGAGTGAAGACTAGTAGACACTAGTCTTGGAATAGTAAATCTGCAGAAATGTTTCAGTACAATTATGGAGTTGGAATGTTTTTATATCTACCTGGTGTTGTTCTTGAACTTGAGAAAGTAGTGCAGGCAGGTGATGCACTGCTGTGGCCCCGGGCCCTCACATCCGTTCTCACCACACTCTGGGTGGCAGGGGCCTTATGTGAGCAAACAGAATCTAATGAGTTTAGAGGGTTAACACTGACACTTACTCATGTGCAGAATAACAATAAGGAAACATTACCAACATATTCCTCACTGTACTCATCCTCGCCCTGAGGCTCAACCGATGAGTAAGGCTTGTCACTGCGGAACGAGTATGGGTGTACAGAGGTGCCATAAAACACTAGGGACCACTCTTTCAGCTTGCCTGGAGAAATCACCAGTCAAATCCAGTGCCTTATTTAGATTTCACATTTCTTTGCACATTTCTGATTGAAGATGGTGGCTCAAATTGTATAATCATATCTGTCTAAGCCTGTGTGGGTTTTCAGTGATATAGGAATTGCTCAAGGGTGTGGGTAGAGGAACTACCTGGTGCTTTCTGACTCCTGAGCTGGGAGGGAGAGTCGTAGATCTCCAGTATCCAGTCCCCCGTGGCTTTCTCCCCCCAGCAGTGTGTAGTCATGAATTCCCAGTTCTTAAAGCCCTCCATTGAGTGATCAAATAGCCTGGAATACCAATGAGATAACATCCAATTTACTGACATAGCACTATATCAAAAATTCTATATTTCAAAAAAATCTAAAATTCTGTCAACATTTTGTGGAGTTCTGTAAATCATTAAAAATTATACTGGAAAGTCCCTGAAAGAAACTTGGCTGTAAAATTGGACACATGATAATAAGACCCAAACTATACAAGATCAAAGTATTTGAACAATGCTGAAAGGGATCATGACATGTTTTGTTATATTTATTTTATAGTTTCCTAAGGTGTTATTACTTTAGTATATTACTATACTAGTTTTTTGCCCAAAAAAACATTCAAAATTGCATCATTTACGCCCTTTTCCACTCAAGTCAGATTTGAGTGATCCCCTTTAAGAACCTTTGAGTGTAATCATCAACGTTTATGATTAGCTAACATCTTAACCAATGAATTTGCAAAGACGGTTGATTTCCATAGCAGGGAACAGCACAGGGTTTGACTGGCATCTTACTGCTATTACAATTGTATTGTGAGTATAACAAGGCCTTCAGTTCCACTCGCTCCTCAAAGTATTCTCTTCAGCCTGTTATGTGATGTCACAGTGGATTAATCCCAAACAAAGACGGTGTTGCTGTGATGTTGTTGTCAGGTTGGGACTGTTTCCACTTCTCTGCAACTGAATAACCGTGGGTGGAGCCAACAATGCAATGATGTAAAAGTAGGTGTTGTTATCTTGCTCTGGGGCAGATCATATGAAAATTAATCTACATTGTGATGTCACATATCCAGCCTTTTTGCAATTTTTGTTTTCTGGAGAATGATTACATAAAAGCCTAAAAATGATAAGGGGGATATTTTAAACTATGATAGTTGCAGGATGTATTAATGATACCAAGACCTCTTGCATGTTAAAAGATCAAGGGAAATTTGATTCATGTCATGACCCGTTTAATTGACAAAGCAAATTATGTTGAGTTTTGCTTCAATCACAGACAGCAGCTGAACATTTTACCTGTTGGCAAGCAGTTGTGATTTCGTCCCTGATGGAGAGGTTAGGTTAATTGACAGGTCTCCTCTCCGTGGATGCGTGATTGTTATACGTACAACAACATGCTCCAGATAAATAACATGATGGTTTGCATTATCCGTGCAGCCTGTTGCCTTGTACACAGATCGGACGATGTGTTCCGGGCGGATAGTTCTACAGGGAGGAAAGAGTTTACCTGGAGCTACAGTATGAATACTGTATTAATGTTATAACTTAATTAACATGGCCTGTGATAAAGAGCTGTGGCATTATGGGTACCTGATTTGTTTATCTGCATTCTCTACACAGATGTGCTGCGGGGGAACTTGTTTCCACCGCTCTGCCTCCTTCACCATGGCCTCTGCATCCATTAGCCCAAAACCATACAGGTGACTGACTGTAAGAATACGTACATCTTAACTGTTTAACCATGACAATTTGTACACACATTCCGCAATTATTAATCCTGATGCAGTTAAATCATGTAAATGAGAAAGTGAGTTCTCTACATCTTTAACTGTAAAGTTACTATCCTTCATCTAGAAAACTATATCTATAACTGCACTGTTAAATTCCTACATTAGAATTGGTGGGAGATACTTATACAATGGATGTAACAACACAGAAATAACATACAGCAGCTACCATCATTACCATCTTTTACATATTCTGTCTTTACTGGTAAATTACTGGCAAATTAACGTTAAGAGATCATATGTGAAATTTGTGTATTTACTGGTAAAATCATTCTGGTCATGTGCTGGTAAATTACCAGGATTACTGCGTGAAATGGGCTACTAACTATAGACAGTTACAAACAACCAAAAATCAAAGGTAAATCAATACTTGGCTCTTGCTGTCAGCTAAATTCACATAATTTTCTCTCTTCCAAAATTTTGTTTTGTTTTATCCAGTTTGTACTTGTTTTTTTTATTATTCATGCTCATCTTGTTGACGACTGATTATACAGATTACACTTCTGTACAGAACTCACATCAAGCAGAAAACATGGTATAAATACTACATATATACACATATACACACGCACACGCACGCGCACGCACGCACGCACGCACGCACACGCACACGCACATACATACATACATACATACACACATACATACATACACACATACATACACACATACATACACACATACACACATACACACACACATACATATATATATATATATATACACACATTCAGTGATTTTTATGAAAGAATTTTGTTATCAATTTTGTTCATATCAAAGTCTTTTATATGACACATTAGAGGAACATCTAAATTAATAAATCTTAATCTTAAACCAAAAACCTCACTAACCAAAGTACTATTTGGAAACCAGGTCACTTTTCTTCCATCTGTGAACTACCATTTGCCAGAGAATTTTTCTGTTTTTCAAGCTGTCTGTGTGAGAGTCTTGGCCTCTGGAAGGGCAGGAGGCCAGTTTTCTTTGCCATAAAGCAAGACTGAGCCTAAAATATGATCTCTAACATCTGAATATTTTATGGGTACCCAGTGTTTTTCACAAGTGCCAATTAGCATCTAGTGGATAAAAACAAGGCAGGGCAACTTAAAAATTCAAAGGCTGTTACCATTATAACCAGCTGCATTGGTTTTCCAATCAGGAGCACTGAGATGACCAGCCCGAGACGTCTTTACGATTATATGCTGCACATCTCTCCATGTCAGGACAAGACTGAGATAGAAGCAAAGATACCATCACATCAGAATAAACAAGCTGGATAACGAACCTACTACTAGATTTTAATGTTTTCTGAAGAGATTGTGTGTGTCTGTCATTGCAAACATCTCCTCTACAGGCCTAAGAGGACATTTCTCTGCAGTTGCTAAGAGAAAAGTCAAAGTCCAAGTCAAAGAACTCTGATATTCTGGTCCCTAAATATTTCACTAGTCACTTTTTCAATGTAAGGCTAAGGCATTTTCGCTGTTATATTGTCAACCAGGCAAAATATGCAAGTCTTATTATTCAGAATAGTAATAGCAAACCTTGCTCAACAAAGCCGGACAGTTTGAGGTATTCATGTCTGTACACAGAGTATCATACCTAGGGTCAGGGGTTTGTTCAAATCTTTAATTCCAAAAATGAGCATAGTAATTATAATGATTGTCGCAGGGTACCAAAAAGCAGTAATTATATAAACATCTCTATTACAAAGCAGAAAGGCCCAATTAACGCAGTTTTTAGCTCTTGGCCACCCTTTATTAGGTGTAAAGTTCTGTTTCTCATATAATGCACTGTGTACAGTAGGATAAAACATCAAACCAACAGAGATGGACTCCATGTGTCTTTAAATACCAACCTTCACCCAAAAAATAAAATAATCCAACTCTATTTGGATTGCTACATTGTGCTAGGAATATATGGTCACATGGCAACCACATTTCCTGTGTAAAATCACTGACTGGTCACATACCACTCACCCAGCTTTCAGAAACCAATTTTCTTGCTCTTTTGAAATAAGAGAGTTGCACATACTATGCAGTTCAAAATGCAAAGCTTTGTCCTCATTTCACTCACAACTATTTATCATAAACCTTTGATGAAAGGGTCTCACTAAACAAGTCTATATACTGCTGGTTAAAGGAAGCTGGGATTATACACCCTCATAATTTAGACCCTGGCTCTATTAATTGAAATGAATTAATAGATCTGATAATCTCAAAAAAACTGGCTTGACCACCATATGAAGTTAATCACAAGTACAGTATTTGAAATGTTAATTCTATGTCCTTGGCCCGGAGAGAAGATCACACACTAAATGTTTCCACTAAACAGCCATTAGAGAAGATATTATGTGGTGACAGGTTCATCTTTGTCACTTACTTTGCCTCTAGAGTGAGAGCAATGATTCCTGCTGCCATTGGAGCTGATGCTGATGTTCCTGTGTGACTGTCTGTGCATCGCTGCCTCAGATCTGTGGTGATCTAACATGAAACAAAGAAAAAGGAAAGAAATAACATCATTTTTGTGTATTGTATTGACTTAACTGACACTCTATCTACACTTCAAACAGGTAACACAACACAATAAATGTAGAATTCTTCCACTGCAATCAGCAAAGCTGCCTAAACATCTTTCTGTTGATTTTAACAAGAAATTGGGTGAAAAGGGTTCCTGAGTTGTTAAAGGTATTTTCCCCTTTATTTAAATGCAAACAGGTGTCACAGCCAGAAACCATTTTGTTTCTGTTGCCACTTCTTCTTTTGTGACAGCTGGTATTAGGGGAGGGACAGTATGGCATCTGATTGGTGAGAAATTTGTGTAGTGCAGAATGAGTCATCAATATTTCATAATATTCAAGTCATAATATTTTCCCAGAAGAGACACTTCAAATGCTTCTTTAAACACTTTAAAAACACAGATGTCTTTATTGTAAATTACAAATGCATATATCTGCTCTAATCATTTTTAGAAGTACAATAACAAATATATCACCTCAAACAGTCAACAGACATGAAAAAGCTTCCAAACTCCATTTTGTTATTCTAAAGGAAATTGTCATCCAAAGAACACCTCCTCAGTTAGCCACACTAGAACACCTGTTCACATCCACAGCACACCTCTTCAATAAACCACATTAAGCATCATAAGCCACGTTTTAGCATTAATTTTGTTTAGTATTAATACTTAGTATTAATCTCTGATGAATTAACTAAAAACTTCAAGAGAGAACAGAGAGTAGAGCTAATGTCTATAACACTGGGCTTCAGTATGTAAACATGGGGAGTTTACATACAAAAGGAGTTTAAAAGCCAGTGTGGAATTTCGCACGGCACTTTGAGACAAGCTGAGAGACAAGAAGAGCTGTCAGCCTGTTACTCTCAGAGGAGTTTGGGAATGTGTGTGTGGGGGGGATGTAAACCACAGCGGTTAACACCACACACACACCACACTGACCAAAAAAAAAGATCATACCAAAATATGTGTAGCACAATTAACAGCAGGATACTGATGCCTTTAATACTGATGGCTAACAGTATGCCTTTAAAAGAGATATAAATGGGAAAAAATCTTAAAGGCATCTCTGCTCTAAACAATCATTACCTGTTGCTTAAATCTTTTCCTAGGAGGGGATGTTTACTTTTTAAGTTATTTTTGTGTAGAACAAATTTTTGCCCATCTAGGAAGAACGTTAGTTAATCTAAGGCTGAGGATGCTTATAATCTTTCTTCTAGTATTAGGCAAGTAATTTCTGTAAAAGATGAATAGGTCATACATTCATATAATTATTCATATTTATTCATATAATGAATCAGTTAAACAAAACTTAAAAGAAAATAGAATTGTGTGTATTTCACATATTTAAAACAAAAAAACCATATTTTTCTAAATTGACCAGTATGCAACTTTACTGTGCATTCACTAATTGATTTCTCGGTTGCTAGATGACTAGTCAACCATAGTGACCCATCCCTACCTTCAAGTATACAGAATAGTATACAGAGGCATGATAATGCTAATAAACCATATAATGTTCTTGGCTAAGACAAGTGACCATGTCTTCAAAACCTAAACAACTAAACAGAATTCTCCCTAGTTAGAATGGGGTCTCACTTGTAAAGACAGTGTCTTCAAAGCAAACTTGTATGATTTATTTGGAGCATCATACAATGTTCTTGTTAACTTACGATTTTGCGGTCGTAATTCTCTCCACTGCTGTAGGTGGTGGTAAGGGTGGAGGAACACTCTTCTAGGTACCAGGGCTTGCGGCCACTCTCTGCCGTGCTGCTAATGGAGATGGTGTAGATGCTGTTCGTGTAGCCATCACATGAACAGTGATCACGACTCCGGCCACCATTTCCTGAAGCCCACACAAAGATAGAGCCCCGTCCCTTCCTGCCCTGTAAAGAAAAAGTAATAGTTACTACTAATACTAAAATGTGCTGCTGTTGAGAATCTATGGCCAGAACTAGGAATGAAATACTGTGAATATCAGCAGTCGATATAACTAAGTAAAATTTCATAGTTCTCAGTACCAATTTCAATACCACTGCAAAAACTTGCTAATTATGCTCTAATATTATTTCTCATATTATTGCCATGTGCACTCTTGATACAGCATAAGTGCAAATAGGTAAATGAGCATTAGAAAGCAGTCAAACATCACATGGGTACCAAATTAAGTTGATAAGTACCGAGTATAATAAGTACCAGTATAACTGGGTGATTCTTGAACAGAATAAGCTGCAATGGGGACTTGATGCATAAATTTAAAGGTCTGTAATTCAGCACTCATGAGGCACAGGGCCTAGACAAAACAGGACCTATTATAAACTTTAGGCATTAATATCCTGTTCTCCAGTGCTGTCTGATCAGAGTTGACCAGTATTATTTGATGTCTATGAGTCTCACACATACCTAAACAAGCCTAAACCACTCCAAACACACCTTTGGCACAGGAAACATGCCAATTACTGACGCCAACTTGTAACTCAGAGGAGATAAACTTTAATCACGTATTAAAGTTACTCAGGCAGAAGTGTGGGAGGACAGGAAAACACCTTAAGTGGGCCAGACTGCTGAAGAGATTTATGACCCGATTCAGACTGATGACCTGAAAATTACAACTGCTGTATTACGTGCGGCTGCATTTTTCCAACATCATATGGGGAAAAAAATATTTTTTATGGACTGAGAGGAAACCATGAGCTTGTATTTACCATTCGGATGCCATTTTCGAAGGCCTGTCTGGCTAGTGAGGCAGGCCCATCCACGGTTTTGCCATCATCATCCGGGCCCCAGCTGGCACTGTAAATATCTATGTGTTGAGGGTGTAGACTCAGTGATTTGGCCTCTACCATGTCTGTCACATCTCCATCCAACATGCGGACACCTGCAGCACACGCCAAAATAAATAATATTACAATAAACAATATTATTTACAGTTTATATTTATTAATCTTTTTTAATGTTAATTAATTTAATTGTTTATTGTTCGTGTTAGTTCACTGTGCATTAACTAATATTATATGTAATGAATACCAAATTTGATTTGTATTCATGTATTCATAACATGGCACTATGCTAAAAAAATGCTAAAAGTATTGTTAATTGTTTGTTCATGTCAACTAAAACAGTTGACCTTATTGAACCTTATTGTAAAGTGCTACACAACTGATTGCAATGCTCTTTGTGAGCTCAAAGCTAGTTTTGGAGGCACAAATAAATTGTGCCTACATACAAATTTCTTTATAAAACTAAAATTTAATTTTTGTTTTTATTAATGGGTAAACTGGGGCAAATAGTGAAGAAAAAGCATCCAGCAATTTCCCAGCATATATGGTAAGTTCTTTTGTACTATTAAAAACCTCATGAAGCTGGTCCAGAGTTTACAGAGCTGTAATCTAGGTAAAGGGCGACTACTCTTGTTTTGATTAGATTGTTTTGTTTGTCTAACAATTTTGGGTCATTACATTATTCCCATTTTAATCCTTTTCTAACATTTAGTAATAAAGAAAGAATGAGTAGCTGTGTCCAAACTTTTGGTTTTGTATGTGTGTGTGTAAGTGATCATGATAAAAAGGCAGAATTCCCAGGCACAGTGGGCAGTCTGACACACTCACCCCCAATCTTGGCATTGTAAGCAATGCCCACTGTGCAGTGAGAGTTGTTGGCAGAGGCTGCCACTTCGCCGGCGCATCTTGTGCCATGCCTGCACAGAACACATCAGACGGCAGTGTTAGCACCGACACATACATACACACACACACACACACACACACACACACACGTAAACTCAGGCAGAACTGCACAAACATTACTGGAGAGCCTTATGCACATTATTACACAAACGTGGACAGGAAACGAGACAAAGAGAGTGAAACAGCTGGGATAAAACTAAACATGTGCTTCCAGAGCCAGCCAAGCTCAAACACAGCAGCTAAATATTTAAGATATTGGAAAAAACATTTGGGAGGTTCCTCAGCTTCAGACGCTACGTGGATACATTCCTGACCCAAACTAAATCCACATAAATTTAATACAAATCAGCAGTAAAAAATGCAAAACTCAGTAAAGACAGACAGACACAGAGAGACACAAAAGAGAGAGAGAGAGAGAGAGAGAGAGAGAGAGAGAGAGAGAGAGAGAGAGAGAGAATTTCGCTATGTAACCTCCAGCAGGGAACAGCTGCATAAAAAAAATTCAGGCTACCATGGTAACCACAGTCTCGAATATAAGCCATTTAAAAAAGAAAAACAAAAAGAAAAAGAAACAAAGATTCTAAAGATCCACAGCAGCACCAGATCCTGGGACGAGACCAGGGTTCAGTCACCATCGCAACCATACACATTTAAGGTCAAAAGGTTAAAAAGCCAGAGGAACTCCCAAGTGGTCCATGGGCAAGATCTTAATACCAATCCAATGACTCTAACTCTCCTAGTGATGATCTCATATTTAAATAAGCCATATTCAACATACCATAAAGCCCAAAAATGACTTTAAACTTATGAAACAGCATATTAAAGACCTTATGAAATAACTGATACAATTGTAATTACATACATATATTTAGGTTACAAAACGTTTGATGCATATATAAAATTACCATATGCACTCTCTGTTCTCTGGTTAAATGGACCAAAAATATTAATGACTCACAGAGGTGTGTAAATTTTTTGTCCAGCACCTGCCTCAGACTTACAATAGCAAGCAGTAAGTCGTACTTCATGGCTGTGAAATAATCAATATGTCTTTTTCTGCACACAAAAACAGCCAGGGATTACCCAACATGGCAAGCTTCAATCTGATTGGCTGGTTTAACACCTGTGAATTCAGTTTAACTAACACTAAAGTCAGTTACAGCACTCATTTTTATGGCAATGCTGAGAACACAACACGCATGTACGCTGCATTATTAATTGCACTCTGAGGCATTTCAGAAGGCAATAACACTTAAAATCCAGCATAGCTAAAATCCTTAGCATTCATGTACAGGCGAAGAAAGCTTTTAGGCCTTAAAACATGTCTGTTGGAGAGCCACTTCCTTTTCAATCTGATGCTTTTTGGTCAGAAAAAGCTGCAATGTAGACCAGACTACATGTCAATGGTCAAAACCTTGGCAAAGTAAGACTAAGTCACATCTGCTATCAGAAAATACAGGTCAACGTGAAAAGCAGAAACACACACAGAACACCTAAATTAATCATTCCTGTGGCCACACCAGCACTGCCAGAACTGCTGAAGACATTTCATTTCTGCTTTTCAAACGTTACCCACAAAACCAAAGTAATACCAGCATTAAACATGACAAATAAACCCAAAAATCATATCACACACTTCTCCCACTGTCATCCTAATCTCTGAGCATGTATATACTATACCACACACTGTACTGCACATTTGACAAATAGCTTTAAGGTTAGACTGGGTCAATAAACTGCAATTTATCTCTGAAAGTATAAGTGCAAAGCTCACATTTCTCTGTGATATATAAACTTCCAATATTTACAATACCGTAAGAACAACAGAGGTGAAGCTCATGGTCCAAATCCACCACAGGGAAATAAAGACTCACATTGTGCAAACTATCAGCAGAGGAACCAACACAAAACACAAAACTGGTGATACAACATACTTTGCATTTTAACATTTTAAGTTCCTTATAATTTTATGTTTGATATACAAAGTACTATATCTACTATGTAAATGCTGCATTTACATAGTTAACTTTTCTGTATTCAGCAGCTCGCCCTGATGACAGTGAGACGTATGCAGTTAGCCAATCATAACAGAGGTCATTTACATATAGAAAAATACAGTTTAAAAACAGTTAACTCTGAGAAAAATTGTGGAAAATAATCATATATCTAAAACTACATTATAAAACCAAATAATGATCATTTATGTTGAAATTAATCATATAAGAAATGTTATAAGTAGACTTCAGAAAAATACTTTCCTCTGTCGGGAGATCAAACTGA
Source organism: Chromobotia macracanthus (assembly GCA_036877525.1). Lineage (NCBI taxonomy): Eukaryota > Metazoa > Chordata > Actinopteri > Cypriniformes > Botiidae > Chromobotia > Chromobotia macracanthus. Next base: position 4,128,563 of record JAZGTH010000002.1, read on the forward strand.
GGCATTTATAAGAACTTTTGAACTTCTGGCTCATCTGTGCTTGAAGCCTCAGAGAGACAGAGAAGATACTACAGGAGGTGGATGGTATTCTATACAGCATGTCTTTACATGCAGAACTAAACCGTCTCAACCACCCACTTCATCCTCAGGCCACGGAAATACTTCTAATGGGGTTCCTGAAAGTGTAAGAGGCAAGGAATAGATTTGCTCACAGCAGCAAAAGGCACAGACATACATGCAGTCACACGCTGAGACCTCCAGATGGGGGTTTGTGGAGCATTCTGGGAGTTCAGTTCATCTAAAAATGTAAATTTTGTTGTCATTTACTCATCCCCATTTTGTTCCAAACCCTTTTAATTTTATTTCTATTAAATTATGGCATGCAAATTATCCTACACCATTTGATCTCCCAGACATGATACCTCAAAACTAAGGGACCTTTATAAGACAATAAAACAACCTCCATTAGACAAAAGAGGTTAAAGGGTCGAGCCAGGCCATATTTACTCACAAAAACACTATAAATTAAATGTTACATTAAACAATACTATGATGTAAAAACATGATTTGTTTTAATCAATCATTTTTATATCATTTAATATATCATTTGTTAGTAATCAAATCAAATATGAATGTAAAATCTGCCCAGACATCTTGACAGTTTCTTGAAATTCATTTTGGAATACGGCATGCAAACATTTAAATTATTTTGTCATAAAGGAACTTTTGGAAGAAGAACAGAAATCATTCAGAACTATAATGACATAAAGGTGAGTAATTGATTTTCATTTTTGGGTGAATTTTATCAAGGAAACAGGGGGGTGGATTGTTAAGTTTTCTATCATCAGTAACAGAATTCCAGGACTCTAGACCCCCTAACAGAAACAGCAATGGCACTGAGGACTGGAATCGATGGCCAAGCTTTCTGTCTGAATCGTCCAAAAATGCACCAGAGCCATCTGGCACCGTCACACATGCTGGCAGTGTGGCAGCCCCAAAAACACATGGGGACCTCCATCCACTCACCAAACACACCCATATACACACACAACAAAAACCATATATCATCACGAAACACTTGCCAACATCACACAGACACACATCACCTAAAGCTTATCCCATTTTTGGCAAATAACATGCCAAAACACTTACTTGCACACACAGATTGTGAGCCAAATACCATATTTACTTAGACACACAAAAGCTAACTCCAAAAACCCACATTTACCAAACAAACATGCCAAACACACAGATCACAAGCCAAATAACCACATCTAAACACACCACAGAAAACACTGATTTTAATACACTAAAATCAGTGTGTTTGCATATATATAGTGGAATATGTGATTTACAAGGACCCAAATGTGTGTAATGACATGTATATAACAATGTAAACATGACTTAAGAGACCACTTCCTGTGTCCCCAAAAACCAAATGGCTTAAAAAAAAACATACTAAATGGTGTTTTTATTTTAATTAAAGAAATGCTAAGAGTTTTCTGTGAGGGTTAGGTTTAGAGATGGTGTTAGGGGATAGAACATACAGTTTGTACAGTATAAAAACCATTACGTCTATGAGTCCTCATACCACATGCAAGTATGTGTGTGTGTGTAATGAACTTACTTGTTCTCATTACTGGCATCATATCGGGGCATGGGATCCATGTCATTGCTGTTCACATCATAACTGGCTTCATTATCCTACAGAGGGAACATATGAAAACATGTGTCTGTTTAATCATTACGCGCACATGTAAAATCAACTCAAAACAAGCGCTGCGTCAAATTAATCATTATTGTGAATTATGTGTGACCTTTTGACAAGTACATCCAATCCAGATTTGACACAAACATAAAAATATCAATCAATACCAAAACAGTCTCAGTCTGTGTGTGACTTTAATTATTCCACCTACCAACAATTGTACAAGTACAAGTGTTTATGCTTGTGTGGAAGGAAAGCCACACCAAAATCAACAACAGGTGCGTACACACATAACCCTCATTCTAATAAATCCTAATGTTGATAAAAACACACTTACATAGTTCTGTATGAGATCAGGATGGTTCCTCTCAATCCCGTCATCCAGGATGGTCACAACCACATCTTTTCCTGTATAACCTCTCTTCCAGGCACCCACAATATTCATGTCAGACTGACAGTTGTGAATATTATCATTACAGTGCTGCAAAGACCAGAAAAGGAAATGAGACAACTGTACAAACAAATTAGGTAAAAAGTCACATAAACATACATTTTTGGGAGGTTTTTGAATTGATAAAACATTACCAGGACATGACACGAGGTGGATTCGAACCCATGTTTCACATGCAGGTAGCACAGCTTAATGCTCTTAAACCATGAGCACTAGGCCACGGATGTTAAAACATTGTAAGCTCATTCTAAGTTATGCTAACAAGCGTACATCATTTTTAAAACTCTCTGTATATAAAATGCATCTCAACAGCAGAGAGGACCACATGGAACCAAATGTACAGTTTTGTTGGCCCCAGAGTTGGAATTTAACCCCATCCTGGAAAGTCCCAAAGTACAAATCACAGGTCAACAACAGAAACCCGAGCCAAATGGATGCATTCAGGTCAAAGTATTGATGTTTTTGAGCCATATTAAACATTGACAGAGCTGTAACAATCCATCAGGACAGTCATTTAAGTTCACTCTCTCCGTTTCTATCAAAACTATAAATTCAGAAAACTCCTGTCATTCAAAAACTATTAGGCAAATCAAGGTTTCAAAAGTACAATCTTCTGGACATTTCGGAAACGTGAAGCATTCTGTCAATGTACAAGGTTGTCTTCACGTTCTGTACATGTTGGACTACCATGCTATTGACTGTCAGGAGCTAAAGATCATGATGGCTATGAAAACAAGCACCTGTTTGTAGAATTACCTCACAAAGAATGTGTCCACTAGATGCTATGTTGGATCCCACAGTGAAAAGTTCAATGCATCTCTCTGGGTGGTATTAACATGTAAAAACTTGGCTAATTCGGTGTGACAGGCATCGTTTTCCTTGAGTGAGATTCAAACTGACAAATTAACTGGGCTGATGTTTTACTTTAATTTTACTTAAAAACACCATAGGTTATTACTCGGAGGGCTTTAATTAACATTTAAATGAACAGCAGATTAATCTGGCTTGGTTCTTCAGTGAATTAAAGACAACATGAAACACTGTCTTTAACAAAAGCATTTAAATTTCTTTATAAATTTATAAGGAGTTAAACTGAATATTCAGTGGTGAATAATGTAGGGTCTGGGTTTATCAGTTGGGATTTAGTTATGAGAAGTTAAAGGGAAATTTTGCTCAAATATGAAAATCTTCTGTTAATTTGTACTCACCCTTAGGCCATCAAAAATGTAGGTGACTTTTTAGTTGAAACCGTGGTCCTGATTCATAAAATGTAAGTCCTTAGGGACCAGCACTTTCAGAGTCAGATAAACCATATACAGGCTATATATAGGCTAGATATATTGTCAGGAGCTACGGGTATTCATTTTTTTTGTTGCCTGTATGTGTTTTTGACTCCCAAAGGACTTTGTGTTTTTTAATCAAGACAGTGTCAGCTAATAATCTCCTTCTCTGTTCTACTAAAATAAAAGTCACCTACATCTTGGATGGCCTAAGGGTGAATAAATTAACACCAAATTTTCATTTTTGGGTGAACTATCCCTTTAAGCTGCTATTATTGGTTAATAACTTTCTTTGTCATGGTCACATTTGGCTAGCTTATTTAAAAGATTTGTAAAGCAAATTGTTTTAGCGAAGCTGCTATTATAACAATGCCTATTGTGAAATGCACTATACAAATGAATTGAAATGGATAAATCAACTGGAAATTTTGTTTCAGTGGAGAACATTACATTTTGATGATTTTGGAATACTAAAAAAATTTTTTTTCCCATTTTGTATGCAGTAAGTGCTGAAACAATACAAATGATTAGTGAAAATGACTTAGAAATTCACTCAGGATTTAGAAGACGGTAAAATGACGATGAATACTCACTATATACCACATACTGCTCCATTTAGCATCATTAAAGTAAATGGAGTTGGACTGGGCCAGACTGGACTGTACTGGACCAGGATATGAGGGTTTATAGTCTCGCTTTGTTCTCCTCTTCACTACCTGTTGTTGAACCCACGCCACCTGAGAAAGAACCAAAGAAGAATGAACTTTAAAGAATCAGTTCTTCAGGAACTTACAGTGATGTCTCAGCCTAATCAGAGGCACACTACACTACAAACACTTCCATGATGTATAAATATGATTTCAGTACTATTTTGGTTTATGTATTATGGTATAAGAAGAGTAAGACATCTTTTTTAACATTAATAAAAAGTTTAGGGGTAAATGTATTTAATTGTCACAACAGAAAATATCTTAATGATACAAAAACCCTTATTTTGTTTTACACAAAATATTATTACTTACTTTGATTTTGTAGTGAAACATGGCTTAGGCATGTTCTTGACAGGCTCCATTAAGACATTTCCACTTGTGTGACTTATTAAACAAATTATTTTGTTTTTCAAAACAGAACACAAGACAACTTTGTCATATTTGCAGGCCACTACAAATAAACAGGCTATTCGATGTGGTAACCCAAGTGATATAGCTCATTTCAATTTCAAAGCACCTACGAGCAAAACTATTTACTTGTTTTGCATTGTGCAAGAGTTGTTTTGGACACACTGTCAGTTTTATTCATTGATGAGTAAGAAGTCAGGAGTCATACAGACCATAGAACACATAGGTGTGGGGTTGTCATAGTGACAAGCCTGACCTTTGGCTCCATGGAGATGAAGCTGTGTGTGCCTCTGCTGGAAAGCGTTGACCTTTTTATCGTCCGGCTGTGAAAAAAATGGTAGTAGTCCTTCAGGTCACCAACCTACAGGAACAACACACAAAACTGTAATTTGCAACTACAAATTGGTGTACACCATCAAAACACGTCACAAAACAACAGATTGTGAAATGAGAACCACACCATACCATGAACTGTGAATTGCGTACATTTTTTTTGTGTACATTGTGTAAAAGGAGTAAGTCAGGGCAGGTATCTCAAATGTAACAATATTGGCAGGATTATAACAATTTTAGAAAATAGATTGGTAATGTAAGTGACAGTAAGTCTGTCATAAAAACTTGAAGCCATTAATAAGCCATTGATAGATAAAAGCAATCATTATAAACAGATATACACCTCATGTAGAGGTACTTGTTTCATGATATTTGATTTTCACGAGTTCGCACTAACATGTAATCACAAATTATCATAGATGCATATTTTGTGTGCTGTCCAGGGGGAAGGGCTCGGAGCTTGAAAACAGGCCCAAACCCAAAGTACTCCCCCAACCTTGACTGAGGTAGAAAACAGCCAAGGTTGAGGCGATGGGGTGGCGGAGGGATGCTGCAAGACTGTCATGGGACTGAGGCCCCTGTGCGGTGATTATACGCACCCCTGTGCGATGATTGGTTGGATTACATGACCATACTTCTCCCGAACTTTGTTAAATAAACTTCATTTAAATCATTATTTTTCCTCTCATAAAGAGCATCTAATTTCTCCTTTTTGTTCACAAACGCACACAACTGGCTCCTAAAAAGTGATCTCATATATTGAAGCGTTGTAATTTAGGATCTTATTGTAAATTCGAGGACATGAGTTTTTAACTTTCGTAAGGCGTTTTTTAGATATGACAAATTATGACAAAGAGACGTATAAAGAGCTCCTAGCTTGCGCAAAAGGAATTTGTGGATGATAAGATGATAAAGCACATTGTGAAATCAGGGAATGAACACATTTACAGTAAAATATCAAACCATGTGGTAGATCTGACATACAAGTTTAACAATCCCTTTAAACTTACATCAACCTATTATTTATTTCAATGCAACAGCATCTCTTTACCAGCAAATTACTAACTAGAAACAGAAACTTATTATTAACTAAATTATTATGGAGCGACAAACCTAGGAGGATGATGACACATGCATTTACGTCACTGCAATTCTAATAATATTACAGTTTATAATACAATTCTTGACTTTAACAAACTTGGTGTAACAATTTTAAGCAAAGATAATTGTAAATAATTGCAATGATGTTTATTATTTACTATGAGAGCTCAAAACAAACAATGAGAAGTGTTTTACACAACTTAAAACACTGTTACACTAAGACAATTTTAGTATGGTACAATGTTATATTGTTGTGTATTTTTCTTTTTTTAACTCATTTTATAGCCACATACAAGTAATATATTCTAGCACAATATATTTATCAGATTGTAGTACAAAGATTACATGAAGGATAATATTTAACACAAGAACACCTGTTGTTGCTGGGATCCAGCAGGGAATGTTCATTCACTGCATTAGGAGTAAAAAACATTAGTCTTCTGGCAGATGTATTATGATCACAGGTCTTTAAAACATAACCCGATCAGACTGGACTGTCACAGCAAATAATGTTAAACTATGAAACTTTTTGAGGTGCGAGTTTAAAGTACTGCGCTTCCAGCCTGGACGTTTGAACTTCACACACTTAAGCACAGAGTAAAAGCCCTGGATATTAAATGCAATGAGATTCAACAGTTTTAAAATACTTGAAACCAAGCAGAACACTTGCCGGGAGAGGACAAACGTACCTGGCCCAGGTTTCTATACCCATATTTACTGGCAATTTGCTCAGCCTGCTCGGGTCCGCCGGGTATCCGAACAGCCCAGTGGTTGGTGTAAATCCGAGCTTTGCACGAACAAGACGAGAAAAACGCCAAGCACAGCCAAGTCAGGACACACGGGAGGCTGTTCAAAACCATCTTTCGCCCTCTCTCTCTCGCCTCGACTCTCCCCAGCAACCCCGGTTTAGGAAAACAACCAAACTTCGTCTCGCCGTTCAGCGGAGATTCTCATAGAAGTGTCGCTTGAGCTCCACATATACTCAGCAGAGGGGCTGAGATACGAGCCTCCAGACGCTTCAGCCTGCTCTGCATCGGCCGCGCTCACTCCGACGCCACGGAGAGAGAGAGAAAGAGAGGAGACTGCTTGCACTGCTTTGGTTTGATTTGTTCTTCTAAGACAGTGCCGTTACTTTGCTTTTTTGTACATTGGTACAAATCTGGCTATAGCGCCTCCCTCAAATAACTACACAGAGAGTCGGGAGACTACGGACAACGGAGCCGTGTGGGGTTACCGGGGCTCCGCTGGGTCTTAAACACACACCACTTTCAACTGAACAGATCCGACGGAAAAGCCGCGTTTGGCACGTTTATCAGAGATGAAATTTCCCCTTGATAGTGATGCCAGCTAGACAAAAAATCTGATCTATCCTGCAGTTTTTTAATTACGTAAGTGGACAGCGAAGTTAACTGATAAAACAATGGATTTCTGTATTTCCTCTTCACATTCTATTTTTATTTATTAGTCATATCAGACTCTTATTGGTCGTATCGATTTTTAATTTTTATGTATCTCTCTCTAATTTTTATGTATCGAATAGATCACACTCTAATTTTATATTTATCAGTCAGATCGAACTACCTTTTATTAATTGTTAAATCGCACTCTAATTTGTTTTTTATTCGTCAGATGCGAAACTTTAGTTCGTTTGTACACTATTTGCTTTTGCGTAAAACGTTGTTTGACTTGCTGATTAATTTGCTCGCCCAAAAGATAGTCAGTCCATCATAACACCACTAAATTTGTGACTTAGTGTGGTGGCCGACTGCTTATAATGATTCCTCTCACAATCGTCACTGCCATACTTTTGATGGCATCGTTATGTGGCCAGGGTTACTCTTCGTCCCATTCACATAGTGATTGATTGATCTTTGTTTTGGTGATCCCTCCGCGCTCAGTTTAGTCCGCTGTACAAGTACGTGTACGAATCAGCATAATTGCACTAATTACAGCCAATTTCTCTATGAACTGAGCCGCTGTCAGATCAGACAACGGGCGAGGGACAAGAATATCTCACGGTCCTTATAAGCTAGATGAAAGGGGACGAAAACACCCCGTGAACACGCTATTCAGAGCAAGAGCAGGAGCAATTTAAAGCGCCGAAGGAGAAGAAAATGGGGAACATGCGGAGATTTGAGAGAGGAATCGGGCAAGCAGCTCACGGAGGTTGCGAGCGAACCCTATTCACCGCTTCGCTTCTCTACCGGGGGGCGCAAATTTCGCTTGACAGCCATTACCCTTCAAGTTTCTTTCTCTAAGAACAGTTTCCAGTCAGCGTGCATTCCTCCTGCTGTAATTAAGCCTTTATTTATCACCTTTTCAGAGCTGAGTAAAAGTAATGTGCGTAAATCAGTGGATTATTATGAGTGTACCCCTAATGTTACTCCCTAGACCACCTAACAAGAGGAGTTCTGTGGCTGATGTATAAAACCCATTTATTCATTTGCGCCCTTGCTCACTAGATACTTTTAAATGCAATAAGACAAGTGATAGACTGGTTAATACAATCGAGACTATATATATTACTAGATCTCTTTCATTTCCATGAGCATTTAGCCCATAAAATCCTATATTACTTATATATTACTTACGTTTAAAAACAGATTTTTGCAGGGAGTATTTTATGGGCTGAATGCTGGTGGAAATTAAAGAGACGTAGTAGTCAAACATTACATAGGCTGTGCCCATTGACCTGCATATGTGAGAGACAGACCAACACAAAAAGGGCTCTGTGGACCCGATGATTGTGTAGGAGACCCTCTTCAGTTTTCTCACTGGCAGGAGATGATTGTTATTGTCAGCAAATCATGGATGACATACAACTTCATTCTTAGAAACATTTATCTTCTATATACCCAGACTGCATTATTTAAACCCAAGCAGCTATTCAGCTAACATAAGATGACATTCATCATACAAAAGTATAAACAGACTAGCCTTACACAATAAGACATTCTTATATAAAATATTAAAATATCAAACCTCAAACAATCCTCTAAACCAGGAAACCCAAACTGTCTTTTGATCTGTACACAGAATGTACAAAATATTGTTCTGTATGTCACTGTTTAAAGCTTCAGGATGTTTGTGGTGTGTTTTCCAGAACTACAACCACAAGCCCGAATGGACCATTCAAATGAAAACTATTCCAACATTTGTTTTTCCTCAGTTTTTTGCAATCCTGGGCACATAACTTCGCTTCTAGCTGTTACATGGAACAATATGCAGAAAAAAAAATCAGTTTGCTAGAAAAAAACATTTTCCCATATTCTGTGGAATTTCCAGAGGTCCAACGTGGTTTGTGGGAAAGAGGCTTAGGATGGTTTTAATTGTCTCCAGGGGCAGTTGCAGCAATGCAATGCAGTATAGCAATAAACGTGGTACACTGGCCATTCAAGCTTTCTGAACAGACCATCTTAGATGAGATAAACTTGTGTGATGAGTGATGAACACTTAAACACCTTAACTAATTCAAACCTGTCAGACCTTCACCTTTGTAAAAAGTAAATGTATTAAGATGTTGTTGAGACATGTTCTTGGTTATTGTAAGTTTTGACACTGAAACCAATCACATGCCCTCAGAGTTAGAAAAAAATCATAGATTACAGATCTCTGTTAAATTGTCTTCAAGGAAAACGGGTAAAGCCAATGCACCTTCACATGAAATCAAACTAAATTTTCAGAAAGCATCTTAAACATACAAAATGACTTCTCTCAATTTGCTCCATGAGAACTTGAGAAAACATAAATGATTTACAAATAAGTCACCAAAGCAGCACAACAACGACAGAAGGCATTTGGTTGAATAGCTCAGAACTTTATTCAGAGGGCAACAAGAGTAAAATATAAAATTTACAGTGTTTTCTTTCATTTGACAGAAATTCATTTCAAAACCATTGTACAGAAGAACAATCCCTAAAGGGAAGGGCGCGAGAGTGGAACGCTCCTGATTTGTGAAACCTCTCAACGTTTGAATGGAACGTTCAACTCCACTGTCAATGTGTCAAAGCGTTCAGTCTCTTCAGTTTTCCTCAGAATGCTTTTCCTTTTATTTTTTGCTACATCTCTGCAGTTTTTAAAAAGTAAACAAAAACAAAAAAGTCCTTCAAAAAATTAAGTGGAGCGACCATTTCATGTTCAGCTTAACATTTACAGTATATATAAATACTTACACATAAATATCTTACATGAAAAACCTAATTCAGAGAATGAAAAAACAATGAAAAAAAATCAGAGGAAAACGGAGGTGGAGGGACAATGGAGAACTGATACAGTGTGTTTGTATAATTTAGATCACAGCCTTGACAGTGTGGACAGATTTGGGCTTTTAATGTCAGTAACAGTATTAAGTGTTCAATTAGCCCAGTAAGGGGAGCTGCTGTAATTGGACTTGCCCTGATTCTTCTGCATGCTACTGGACTGACTGCGTTGACCCTGCATGAAAATATTCACACACACACACACACACTGTTTCAATATAACAGCTTATAAACATCATAACATTATAAAAATATGACAGAACTTTTACACATGGATATTGATATGTACCTGTGTGTCCTGGGCCATGTGGTGGTGAAGTAGCTGTGAAGGGGGCTGTTGATGAGGGGGTAAGATGTGTAAGAAGGGTGCGTGGGCATAGCCAGGGGCTCCTGCAGGGTTGAGCGGGCCGGTTCCTCCCAGAGCTGAGGGCAGGCTGAAGGCGGGGCCCGCTGCAGTAGGGAAACCCTGCTTGTCAAACGTCTATAAGGGTCAGACATAAACAGATAGATTTAATGACAGCCTTTAAGAGACAAATTTAAATACATGAATAAAAACTCAAAAACACAAACACATTTTTATTAAATACTAAAAAGTTTGGAGTTTGTTTTTAAAGGCTATTGTAGCTTAAAGTGGAGACTATAAACTTCAAAGCAGGCCAATCAAAGGTTTTAAAACACCACTCTGAGTTTCTGGACCAGTCCAACCAGTCCTCCAAGTGGGATTAATCAATGGGGTCCAACCAATCACAGACAGCAGAGTAATGCAGAAATTACACCCTGTTAAACTTAATTACCCAAATCGCCATTAAAATTCTGTCATTCATGTCTGATTTTAAATTTTTTAAAAATAACGTCAAAACAGGGATGTTTTCAAATGGAATAAAGGTCATTAAAGCCAAGTGCTGTGTGATGTTTGTAAACCACAGCCAGGTAAAGATTAAAGCAAATCTGACACGTCTGATCAAGCAGATTGAGAGCTCCTACTGTACACTTTGTTTTCTTTTTTCCTAGCAGAAGTGAGGGCCCTTACCTGAGTCTTGCTGTACACTGTCCCAGTAATCTCCGAGTTTGCTGATCCAGACAGTCCAGGTGCTTTAAAAAAAACCCCCACAAATATAACAAAAAAATAAAGCAATTGTAATACATATATACATATAATACTTTTATAAGCGCTGTTCAACCATTATACTTAACAGCTAGTACACTGCACAATGCAGTGATATCTACAGTGTCAAATACATTTTGTAATTTTATAAAGGAATGAGAGCAATATTTACCTTTTCCCGTGCTGTTACTGATAGCTTTGGCCTGGGGGCTGCTTCCATATCCTCCCTTCCCATACTCCCCACCAGCATGAGCCTGGGACAGCTCATCAAAACCTTAGTGGAGAGCATGAGAAATTTCACACCAAGAATTCTCGAGTTTACATACATATACCTTATACCAATACTAAAAATATATAGTGTGTGCACAAATCACTTAGAACAAAAATGATAACCCTGCTAGAGGTCTTCACAGGTTCACTGTAACGTGAGAACTTGGCACCTGTATGGGTTGGGTCCATATACTGTCCACAAACAACTCGGTCGGGTCTCATTCTATTACATCGGGTCCTGGGTCTGTTTAAGATTTTAATACCGAGACAATAGGAAATGACCGGGTTGTGATCAGAATCAGAAAGCACAGATGATAAGAGTGTGTGTGTTCTGTAACTTGTAGTACTGTAAAATCAGAAAGAAAGTGTGAGCTGGGAAATACAACCCCAAATCAGAAAAATTTGGGACAGTATGGAAAACACAAATAAAAAAAGTAGTGATTTCTAAATTTACTTTGACTTGTATTTCAATGCAGACAATACAACAGCACATTATTTAATGTGTTCCTCATGATTTTTATTGTTTTTTCTTCAAAAAAAAAATTCTGTTTTTTCTTGCAACACATTCAAATTGGAACAGGAGCAAATTAGGCTAGTAATCAGGTAAATTTTAAATAATGATGTGATTTGAAACAGGTGATTGTAATTATGATTTGGTACAAAAGCAGCATCCGAGAAAGGTCTAGTCCTTTAGGAGCAAAGATGGGCTGAGGATCCAGTTTCAACAAATATTGAAAAATTATTGAAATGTTTAAAAACAATTTCCTCAAAGAAAGATAGGAAGACATTTGCTTATTTCACCTTCAACAGTGCATAACATAATTAAAAGATTCAAGGAATGGAGGAATTTCAGCAGACAGGCCTAGCTTAATGAACAACCATGCTCTCCGATCCCTCAGGCGGCACTGCATCAAGAATCATCATTCATCTATAAGCAATATCACCACATGGGCTCAGGACTACTTTGGCAAACCTTTGTCAAGTACCACGATACGTAGTTACATCCACAAATGCCATTTAAAACTGTACTGTGCCAAAAGGAAGCCCTATGTTAACAGTGTCCAGAAGCGCAGTCGACTTCTCTGGGCTCGGAGGCATCTGGGATGGACCATCACACAGTGGAAACGTGTACTGTGGTCAGATGAATCAGTATTTCAGGTATTTTTTTGGGAGAAATGGACGCCGTGTGCTCCGGACCAAAGAAGAAAAGGATCAGCCAGACTGTTACCAGCAACAAGTCCAAAAGCCAGGGTCTGTCATGGTATGTGGTTGTGTCAGTGCCCTTGGTAAAGGTAACTTTTACTTCTGTGATGGCACCATTAATGCTGAAAAGTACATAGAGATTTTGGAGCACAATATGCTGCCTTTAAGACGACATCTTTTCCAGGGACGTCCATGCATATTTCAACAAGATGATGCAAAACCACATTCTGCACACATTACAAAGTCCTGGCGGCGGAGGAAGAGGATACAGGTACTTGACTGGCCTGCCTGCAGTCCCGACCTGTCTCCAATAGAGAATGTGTGGCGCATTTTGCGCCACACACCACACATTTTCTCTGACAACGAAGACCCCGTACTGTTGCCCACCTTAAGACTTGTTTGCAGCAAGAATGGGACAAAATTACACCTGAAACACTTCTTCACTTGGTGTCTTCAGTCCCTAAACGCCTTTTAAGTGTTGTGAAAAGGAATGGCAACATTACAAAATGGTAAATGCTTTACTGTTCCAACTTTTTTTGAAATGTGTTGCAAGAACCAAAATAGAAATTGTCTTTTTTGAAGAAAAAAAAACAATAAAAATCATGAGGAACACATTAAATAATGTGCTGTTGTATTGTCTGCAATGAAATGCAAGTCAAAAGTAAATTTAAAAATCACTACTGTTTTTATTTGTGTTTTCCATACTGTCCCAACTTTTCTCTGGGTTGTAGAAAAAAAACATGCATTATGGCATGAACTGTTACTATGGAAACCAGAGCTTCTGCACTGATGCAATGATTTCACCAATTTATTTAAAGTTATTTTATATAGAAGGCGCAACTTTTTGTAGTTTTACTTTCTTTATATATACATTTTACTTTAATATAAATTAACCACCTTGGTGTATTTAAAAAAAAAAATCAGACTCACTCAGCACAGATGATAGCAAATGAATATTGCTAACGTAAGCAGCCCTGGCACTGAATGAGCATTATAGTTCTAAAAGAAAATAGTTTGTTATTATGCAAGAAACAAACAAAACATGTTTGTCACCCATCACTCTGCAGCAAGTGGACTTCTAAAGCAGAATGAGTGGATTAAGCATGCTCCTTTAATCAGCAAGAAAGGTATAACATGAATGTTTCTTGGTCAGAATTTTTGGATTACATTACAGTCAGGTGAAGGGCAAACTAACGTTACATTAGGTAAGGCATTCTTATTTTCACAACTTTTAGATTAACTTGTTAATAGCAAGCTGCGAAATCTGTGCCAATCAAAACAGTCTACCGGTCAGGTCTGGGTCTTGCTTTCAAATAACATGGATAACATGGATGGGTCCGGGTCAATTCTGTGTATCACATTTCCGAATCTTTTCAGCATCAGACAAATTTTTGGACCTGTGAAGACCTCTAAACTCTGTTGTTCCTAAAAGTCATTTTTACCTGGTCCATATGTGTGTTGGCTGTATCCAGCCTGGTGCTGGTACTGGCTGGATGGACCCATCGTATGCTGCTTTGTGGATGCAGGGGGCATGAAGACAGTGGGGCCATACGGGAAGGCACTGGGCACTCCCGGCACACCGGGGTAGTAGGGCAGGCTGGTGTAGCCGTAACCTGGGGGCAATGGAGGATTAAGGAAGGCCTGGCCCTGTTGGGCTTGGCCTGGGTTCTGTGGCCCTTGAGTTTGAGGAGGGATGGTGCTCTGACCCTGTGAAGGGGGCACTGAAGAAAGGCTGGTGGCAGGGGCTGGGGAGCTTGAGTCACTGCGTCCGAATTTGGTGGGCTCACCTGTGCAAGACAAGATCAAAAATTTAGCATGAAGGTGCTATGTCAATCACAATGCTTTATGGTCATCTATCACTGCAGCACCTGGGGAGCAACTGGGGAGAAGGTGCCTTGCTCAAGGGCACCTCAGTCGTTTCATGCCAGCTGTGGGAAACAAACCTGCAACCACTGGTTTACAAGTCAGACTCTCTAACAATTACGCCACAGCTGTCCCTATGGATGAAACAAATGTGAAAACAGCACCAGATGTGCTTCTTAACTCAGAGTTGATGTGGTGCTAACCTGAGTAGGGGTTGCTTGCTATTCCACCATCTCTTCCAGCTAGCGCTGTACCAGGAAAGGTCATTCCATAATAATCCTGCAGAGGGGAGAACATATATAAAATTCAGTCTATGCAAAAACACCAGACCGTATATAGAGGTAAATAGTGCATTGCTAACAAGTCAAATGCTGCAGTAGAAACAAATGATGGACTATGAAATGATTACCATAGGCAGGCGGGACTGCATCATTTGTAGGTCTTCATATCCATAGATTGGCTTTAAGGATAAGAAGGTATAGAAGGATTAGAAGATCAGAAATATGAGGTCACAAAAAAATTATTAAAAAATTACCTATAAAGTAGACTGTTACATGATAAAAGTACAGTGACCACCAAAACAGTTTAAGAAGTGTTTTTTTGTCAAACAATGCTGAGAACATGACAAGCCATTGAGCATGGCACATGGACAGGTCAAACTTCAGGTTTAATACTACCCTTGCCAATTATGCAAATTATTTTTTCTACTTTATTTTTGCCTTTTGCACCTTTTTTATTTATATTAAAAAGTTCCTCCACTTCCTGTATCTGAGAGCAGGGTGTGCAAACACTCACCGGGTAAGCAGGAAGCAGCCCACCGGGCCCCATGATGTACTGACTGGCCAGCAGTGGTGGAACTCCTTGAGCAAGGTTAGGAGGAGCTTTACCTGAAAATAAAGACAAAATTGGAGAAAAGAGTGGATTTTATCGCAGTATACAATAACTGGTACCTTAATTACACTTTTAACAATTTTAGTGTGTTGGTTCCAAAGAAACACTGTTCTTCTGGCACACCAAATATGATCCAGTGAATGTTATGGTGCAACTGACCAGAGTTAGTGGAGGTGGTGATGGTGGTCTGCATTGGTGCAGACCGCCCAGCAGAGGGAGTGGATGTGCCATTGCTCAGTCCGTTTGAGCTAACCATGGAGCTGGACGCACTTGATGGCGAGGCAGAGAATGAGGGCAGGCTCGCACTCACATCACTGCCCATCTGAGCCTGCAGAAGCATTTACATTAAATTAGCATTGCACCAGTCGCTTCTGGTATCTGTGATTGAATATTAAACCAACAATCATGGGCAGCTCATTACTGCTGTACAAGATAAGATCTTCTGTACATCTTGAGGGAACATGCGTGAGAGAACTTAAGAGAACTTACGCTCAGGGAAGAGCTTGCAGGCACAGAGGATCCGAGAGAATTACCACTGCTTACATGGCTGTCAGAAGAAACAAGCACCAACTATGAGACCATAAGAGACTAAGGATGTCACCTAAAAGGTGTCACCTGTGACCTCTCATAAATTTTTAATTAGATGAAAATAGAAAGGGGGAGGCCGTACCTGCTCAGGGAGGGCAGAGCTGTGTTCAGGGCAGGCGCTGCTGTTGATGAGGAAGATGAGAGCGATGAAGATGACAAGCTGTTCTCACTGGAGACAGCTGTGGACACAGGCTGTGGGGCATTGGACGGAACTGCTGTGAAAGCATGAGGAACATAGTCAAATTACATTCACACTTCACAGAAAACCATGTTTAATCAAGATAAACACATTCTTTGTCTTAAACTGCCACAACACCATTTTGTTGGTTTCATTTTTGTCACATTACATTGTGTAACTCCAACCACAGTGAAACATATACACATAACGAGTTCACATAACGAGATGTAATTTTTTTTCAATTAGCAGTATATATCTTTTAGTGACCAAAAAAAAAATTCAAAACTTGTATTGTGCTTAATAAGTTAGTGCAACATCTCACTTACCTTCCAGTGAGTTGGATGTCCTCAGTTCATTGAATCCATTCTGTGCATGAACAAAGACAAACAGATTCAGTTCACATCAGTGACAGAAACTTCAAAATAATTTTACTTTAGGAAGACCATCATATCATACCGAATATTTAAAAAGGCTATTTGTTTTGAAAATAAAATTGATCATGGTCATACGCTGAGAGGGGTGGTGGTGGAAGTGTCCACTCTTCCACCAGTAGAGGAAGCCAGGACAGTAGGGGAGGTAGAGCTGGGTAAACCAAGAGAGGCTGATGGGTAACTGGATTCAATCACTGCTGGAGGCAAACCCCCAAGAGACTTACTGAAACACAGCAGAAAGAACGTCTGGTTACGCATTACTCAGGGAACGTCTGTGGAAGAAGTCTACCCCATGTATTACAAAAAAATAATTAACAGTCCTACCTTCATCTCAGTCACTAGAGGCTGTTTATTGCCTAAGATATAGATTTACGATTTATAAAATATTGTACCAAAGCCAAAATTTTGGTATTGATTCAACCCAATTGTACACAAGTAAACCCGTCACACTAATCTAACGTTTACACATACATCCAAAAGCCTTGTGGCTGTTTCTGAAACTGTTTTAATGTTTGTTGCTTCATAAACTGTGTATACAACGTGAAGTGTTTGTAATTAAAGTGTCAACCAGTAATTTTGTTAAAAAAGAACAATAATCAGCTGTTGAGCAAGTACATAACAGATTCAAAATAGCCTCATTAGCCTGATTTACAATGGTACATTTATTATAATGATATATAATTTGGGCTGCCAGGTCTAGTTTCAAGAAAAAATTCAGTTTGACTATTACATCCATACACGAGAACAACAAACCAGCTACTATATTATGTGTGGGCGCTACAAATGGTGGAGTGTTTGTAGCTTATTCTTACAACAGTTGCTTAGAGCTGAGAGAAAAACACAGCTTGTGGCTTTGAAACATTAAACAATTACTTAAACATCTACAGAGAGAGGAAAAAGGTGTGATTAGGCCATACTGACCTAATGGTGCTGGGTTTGGAGTACACACTGCCCTGGCTTTGAGGAGCGGTTGCAGTGTCCTGACAACTGGTTTCTGATTGGTTAAGATTCTCCACAGTGGACTCTGATCCAAAATCCAGTGCACCGAATTGCACATTCAATCCAGACACATCAGCAGAACCTGGCATCTCTACTGCTGAAGAGGGGATCTGAAAACCAAAGCGCATAACCAGTGGTTTATTAATGTGACAAAGAATGAGATAAACTGGTAGTGAAAGGTGGCAGCAATATAATTGCTTAATGCTACCTTAAAGGTATTGTAGACCCATACATTGGCTCACAAACACTAATAAGAGGAGCTTAGTGATGGGGGAACTGTACTTTTATTACCTTAGAGGGAGGGGGCACTCTCCGTCTCTGTGGTCTGATGTTTTTGGGCTGCGGGGGTTCTGCCATGGTGACAACAGGCCCAGAGAGGGGTTTCAATGATGGAGAAGGCCCGTTGTGTGGGGGGAGTGAAGAAGGGTCCCAGGCTTGAGCCGGCAGGTCCAACTGGAGTGATGAATTCTGATGCTGCGTCAGCTGACTGAGGACTGGGGATGGGTCAGGTTGGGCCTTCAAGTCCACTATAAAGAGACAAGAGGAAGTTATTTCTAATGTCAGTCATGGCTGTTTTTTAAACTTTGCAGGGTTTGTGTTCCTACATGCACAGAGATGCATGAGGGTTTTGTACAGGTATGCAGTCTTGCAATTATATAAAACTCACAGTGAGCTACTGTAACAGGGGTCTCCTTTGGTTCATTTAAAGCCATAGGTGTGGATTCTGAAGGAACTGAAGCAGCAGATTGTGTAGGTGCGGTTCCATTGCTCAGGCACCCATGGACCTGATTGGACAGGGGGATGTTTCGGGGCACACTGACTGGTTCTGCTTTCAGTACATCATTTTGGGGAAGTCTGGACCCCAGCATGGACTAGATGAAAAGAAACAGATGTTAAAAAGAAATGAAGCACATAGTCAGTTCAGTAACTGTTTCCATTCAAACTTAAATGCACAAATGGAATATTGCATAAAACATTTGCGCATTAAACACTGTTTCAATCAAGTGGGTAAAGCGTTTAATATGTGGACGGAAAGTGATTCAACCTGTACTGAATATTCCACAATTTATATTTAGAGAAATACAAGTAAACTACTGCTTAAAGGAGAGATTTTAGGTTTTCGATATGTATGGCAACCTATGACACAAATGTATTCATAAACAAATCACTTTTGTTTCTTATTACCTGCATACTTAAATGCATTACAAAGCAGTCTCTCAATCTGCTTATTAATAACTGTCATGCCCCTGCCATCATTGCTCCACCCTCAAAATAACAAACATGCTACGTAACATGCAACGTCTAACAGCTGATGCACTGAGTGTTATTGTGTTGTGGTGATTGGTCTTATCCACTGTTGGTCTGCACTGTTTAAACACTATTTTTTTTAACAGAGAACAGACATCTAGCATATATCCACAAAATTGTTTGTTTGGGTGTTTCTTTAACAGCGTTTCTCAAATAGCTGCACCTTGAAATGTATTAAAAGCAGTCCAATTAACACTATTATTCTTTGTTTGTTATGTGGCTATTGTGTAACTTACCTTAAATTTCTTTTATTTCAGTGCACATAAGCCAAATTTGTTGAATACCCACACTGCCATGATTATCAACTGTCTAGAGAAGCATTAACAAAACTGGAGAGAGTGAAGTGTGGGTGGACAGTGCCTGCACTGCATGTGTGTGTGCTCACCGATGCAGCGTGTGCATACGTGCCAGCAGCAGCAGAAGCGTAGCTGTGTGCGTGTGCTCGGCCAGTGTGCTGCTGGGAATTGGTGAACACCAGACTCTGAGTGAGCGTATCAGGGGACGACGGCTCTAAACCTGCCAGATCAGAGTCGCCCTCTGCCTCCCTGGGCAACAGAGAGCTGAGATCCATCCTGGGGAGCAGAGACAACACTTATACACAAAAATATTTACAATGCCATTTCTAACAAAAAATAAACATGTACTTAAACTATATTTGACCATGACTGTTGCATGCATGCACATGCTCTGTTGGACATTAAATTACATTAAACTAGCAAGTGTAGAAGTGTTTTTCAAAATGTCCATGGCTGCGTTTACACTGGCACAAAAAAATCAGATTTACATCTGACACAGACTGGAATTTGTTTGCACGTGTGTAAACACAAACATCCGCACAAGATCCAATTTTCGTATCCGATCCGAGCCGATCTGGATTTAAATCAGATATTATATCCAGACAACCGACCTGCGTCTAAACACACATTTCCAAATCACCTTGGCTATAACGTCACTGTTTCATGACGGATTGCACTGAACGTCATCATTCCGCACATGTACCCACCTGGCAGCAATGCCAGTGCAAAATAAAGGGCATTAAAGCCAAATATATGTAGGCTATGATGATAATGATATATGGGGTTGTCATGTCACTGATGTGGAAAAAGCTGTCTTTATGATAGCAGCATTAAAAATTGTTGTCTAATTAAGTCAATCCACAATTCGAGGGTCAATCATGGCACTCATATTAGTGAATGACTGGAACCTTTTTGGCCGGGAAATTAATGTAAACAGACACATTGGATATAAAGAAGCGTAAGTGTAAACAGGCGGGACAAAAAAATAAATAAATTGAATATGGACTTAAGATCGGCTCTGAGCGTTAAGTTCTTAAGAAACACCCAAATTCTCACTCAGCTGTCTCTCTACCTTGCTCAACTCTGTATGCACTCAAAGGACTTGCTCAGATTTGCTTTTGACATCACAAAGTCGTAAACTCATGAGACAGGGAGGGAAATCATACTTATCCAGTGTTTGGAGCGCTCACTGACGTGTGACACGGGTATGTCTACAATAAAAGGGTGCATCTATGGTTCAGTAATACTTTATTGCTTATTGAATATTTAATTAAAAATGAAATAGAGCTGTTTAGGACTAGCTGAGGCACACTTTGTCCTGCAAAGATTTTAAGGGCAGGGCAAACTTAGTGAAAAATCAGCATCTTTGTTCAGAAGTCATGTCATCTTCAGATACTGGCACTCTAGAAAACTCAATAACATTACTGTATATTAGGTTTATAGAGAATAATGCAACAATCTGATGAGATCACAAAAGTTGTACAGTCTGTCTTTAAAGGGGCTGTATTCATAGAGTTCTTTTAGTCTGTTTCTTTTGTAAACTGTAAACTTTTCCCCACCCTGTATGTCAGTTAATGCTACTGTATCTTTAAGACAATGTAAAACACATCTGTTATAATAACCTTCTTCATAGCCAATTCCTTCCTGTGAATCATTTTTAACACATTCAAAATCTAACATTTTTCTTCACTCATGCTCCTCTTTCAGGTAATTTAGTGGTGGTGTCGTAATACTTTACTCTAGTACCTTTAAGATCACTGTTGCCTTTCACTAGCTCACTTGACTATTCTGAGAGCACTATTTAAAGCTGCTATGGGACAATGTGAATCTTAAAAAGCACTATTCAAATAAATTTAATGACAAAGCCTCCACCAAAGTCAGCATCAAGGTTGTAGTGTGCCTACACAATACATCAGCAAAGGAAAGTATAGTTTTCCCATGATAAATTATATATATACACATCTCACATGCCTGCTAAAAAGTACTCACCCCTGCCCAGGCTGCATGTGGTTCTTGGAGGCCACTGCATAAGAGGCAGTGAACACTTTGGTCTCAGACAGCTGTTAAAAGAAGTGTGTATTATACATCCGCTTCACTTGCTCATGTCTCCTAAATTTCTAAAAGGGATTCAACCAAAAATGAAATTTCTTTCAATATTTACTCACTCATGTCATTCCAAACCTGTATGACTTTTTTCACAAAAGATATTGTCAATTATGTTGGTATCCAAACAATGGCACCCACTTGACTTACACTGTAATTGTCCATGTAATTACATGGACACAAAACCACTGACATTTACATGGACAGCAGTAATCTAATTATTGACTTATTCTGAGTAAGACATTATCCTGATTAAGATGTTTACAGAGTTGCTTTTAGAACATTCCTTTCATGTTCTTGTTTTATATTAAAGAACATAGACAAATTATTTGCACATGTCATTACGACCCCGTGCCAAGCTGTCCGACGCTCCCTTGTCATGTTATATGTGCGAGTAGACTATGACTGATACAAATTCTCCAGCAATAGACCTTCTCTGTACTTTCATTCAGCAACATTTCATTATCGATTGCCGTCAAACAGTTGACCACTGTCTATGTCCTGTAACAAAATGAAGCAAAAACTCCAACACAATGTTATTAGTGCATTTAAGATGTGTACATGTCTATACTGCACTTTGACAATGCGACTAAAATAGGAATACTGCACGTTTTACTTTGATTTGTGCTTCGAGAATTTCTTAAGTTGGATAAAGGTAATCAGAAATTGCTGTTTACAAGGTAGTTTCTTTATTGTCATAACTGGGTTAATATCAGAATATTGTTGCCTATTAAAACAATCCATGAGACATTTCTTAAAATATATTTGTGTACCACAGAAGTATATTTTTGGAACGACATGAAGGGAAGTTAAATGATTCGAAAGTTTCATTTTTGAGTGAACTATCCCTTTAATATTAACAAGATCACTCACATCTTCATTCCAGTCTTCTGCAGCCCAATCTTCTATGGTATCCTTCCAAGCTCCTGAATGGACAATTACATTGCATTTTACATTAATACAATCAAAAACAGAATGAATGTGTCACTTCTGTATGAGAATCACTCAGGATTATGTGCTGCATAAGGCCCCAGATAAACATTCTGAGTTTCCATCTAGACAGAGCCTGCAGTGTGAAATCAATACTCCACTTAAAAACTGGCTCCATAACATATGATAATGGTTTAGGATATGATTACATAAAAAGATTTAAAGAGCAAACTTCCGTTCAAATAAAATATCAGCAACCAGGTTTTTGAAAGAATAAACAGTACTGACCTGCTCCCTCAGTAGTTTCCAGTCCAGCCTCTCCTGCTTCAGCAGAGCCACTGTAGTGCACAGGGTTAAATGTCCTAAAAGTCAATGAAAAACCATAAAGGGCATGGAGTGAAAGACTTTGTCATTGCATAGCCAAACATGTGTGAGAGACCTGTTGCAAAAAGCTGGTTTTGGTGGCCTACCCAAATAAGTTTGAGTTGTCTGAGCACTAACCAGCTAACAGCAGCTTTTCTGGGTGAAACATCATGACTCAAAAAGTAAAATTGTTTCTTCTTGCTGCTTAACTGGGTTTTAATTAATAATAATTCATCTGGTTTTATCAACTTCATACCTGCTCAGCTGGAAGCTTTAAGCCTTAAGCCTCATTGGAGTTTAAAGCTTACAGGCCCTGATTGAGTTTAGTATGTAATTATCATCAAACCCTTGATGAGACTGGACACAGGATAAAAAAAATACTTACCCAATTCCCTGAGAGAACCTGCTTATTCCAGCTCCTCTGCCTCTTCCTCGGCCACCTGGTCCTATGACAACATCAACACATGCAAAAAACAATCAATATACTTTAAAACATAATGGATAGTTCACCCAAAAATAACAATTCTGCAATTTATTCACTCATGTTGTTCCAAACCTTGACAAAGACCTATGACTTTAAAGTGTGTCAAGATGCACTGACCCATGTATGACATTATTGGCTCCCACATCTTGTACCTTTGCAAAGTTTGAATATGCACAAATGTAAAAAGATTTGAAAGCTATGACAGAGGGGTTTGGGTGGATTGTAAATGATAGAGCTTACATGTTTTAATAAATCAAACTTTAAATAGCTTTCCTCCAAATAAGGAATATAACGATGTTTTACAAAGTTCATTATCCAGCTGTTTTGTTACTGCAAGACTTCAACATGCATATTACATTGTGTTCTTAAATTTCCTCTTTAAAAGACACATTTTGCCGATGCCTGTTTCCTCTCGAGTTGCAGCAGCTCTAACCAACACATCTGTCGCATGTACTGTTCCACAAACTGCTCTTGCAGTGACACAAATAGTAACACAGGAACAAGCCCCATCTTGCCCACTATGAGATAACAGCTCATTGGCAGCCACATCAGCCACTCTTTACAAAACATATGGTAGGCAAACTGTCTACGTTCTATATATTTCTGCTGTTCACAGCTGGGAGAGTAAGTTTGAGTTCTCTGCTTGGTGTGGTTTCTTTGCTGCGCTTATTAGATGATTTTTTTACTCTTAAACTGCCCAGCATCAATATATACCCACAATACACAATGACTGTGTTACTATGGATAGTCAACACCATTGCAGCTATCACACACTAAAGGAGCTCCTAAAGGAATAGTTTCCCAAAAATAAAACTTTTAAATAAATACTCTTGCAAGTTACCAAAACGTAACTTCCTTCTGCAGAGCACAAAATTGGAGGAATGTCTTTTTTTAAATATAATACAAGTATCAAAAAACACAAATTTATCCCTAATTAACTGGGAAATTTATCCCCACTACAAGTAAAAACACCCAGCTCAGAAATTCTTCTTCCACAAAGTCAGTCAGAAGACACAAGAATAGCAATATTTGAGTGAACTAAACTTTAAAGGGGTAATTTTTTGTGGTTTACCAAAAAATAAAATTCTGTCATCATTTACTCACCCTCATATTGTTCCAGATCTGTATAAATTACGATACAAATGCTATTCAAAATATCTTTCATTGTGTTCAGCAGAACTAAGTAATGTATACAGGTTTGGAACAACTTGAGGGTAAGGAAATGATGACAATTTTAATTTGTCTGTGAACTATCCCTTTAAGATCTTAAGATGGATCTAAAGAATAAACAAAAGCCACGTGTTACATACATCATCTTTATTAATAACTGTTCTCTGGTGTAGACTAAAGACTTATATCTGGGATGTCAATATTTTAGTAAGAAGGTCTTTGAATGTGTGTTAATGCACTGACCTCTTCCTCTTCCTCTGCGGCCACGGTCTCCCCCTCTCTCTCCTGGAGCTGAATCAAAGCCATTCTCTTCTGACCGCCCTAGAACAGAGTCATAGAGCAGTGCAAGTTTGATAAAATGTATAAACACCACGACAACAACGTTATGACACGTCATGACAAATCGTGACACACAGGCCCAAGCAAAAGCACAATCTCATAAAAGCAAGTATGGGCATGCAGAGATAAACAACCAAAATGACTCACCTTCCTGGTTGCGGCTGGCCCCTCGGCCGCGTCGGTTTGGACCCCCACGGCCCCTGCCTTCCCTTTCTCCTCTTTTGTCTCTGTTCTCTGCTAGTGTCCCTTCTTTTCCAACACTTTTCTTTTTGCCAACTGTTTCCCACGAGTCCTGTGTGCAATGAAAGTGGCTTAGTTTTAATTTAAAGACATCTCATCACTGAGTAACTAGTATGGCAAGTTAGTAAAGTAATCAAAGCCCTATTACATTAACAAGTCCTCATTCTAGTTTTCCTGGTATGATTATAGTTGAATAATCATACCAGGAAAATTGAACAATGCTGCAACTGAATTACAAGCAACTATAACAGGATCAACTGCAGCACCTTGTCAGTGACCTCCTCCAGAAGGAAGTTGATAGCCCTGTTGACATCTCCATTACAGTCGTGAAGGGCCACCATACACTCGTCCTGATTTTTGCCCGTAACCTCCATGAGCTGCAACACAAATGCAAACAAACAAGATTTAATAAAACACACATACCATCAAGAGAAAACAAATTATTTCTGTTTCTGTTACTCTATTTCTATTACTTATTTGTGTATCTTTTGTGTACAAATCTGGGTCTAATTAAAATTCCACTTCATTCTTGGTCAATTTACACTTCTTTTAATATTTGTGTTGTATTTGTCAGTTGTTCCATACAAAAAACACATTATAAACCTATGGCTGTAAAAAAAAAGGATCCTGATCTTGAGATTTTGGCATTGTTTACCTGTTGGACTTTGCTCTCAAAATCTGCATCATTTTTGTCGTAAATCATCTGGGCAAGTCGGATCTGTTCCGCTGTGGCCTACAGAAAGATGGCAGTTAAACATCCAGTTACTTTAAAAGGATAGTTCACACAAAGCTTTTGTTTTTTTTCATCATTTACTCACCCTCATGTCACTCCAAACAAACATTTTTCTTTTGTGAAACAAAATATTTTGAGAAATTTATCATTGGTTTTGTGTCCACACAACAGAAGTCAATGGGTGCCACTCGTTTGATTACCAGCGCACTTCAAAATATTTTGTTTTGTGTTCCACAGAAGAAAAAGTAATACAGATTTATACAGACATGAAGGTGAGTAAATGATGGAAGAATTTTCATTTTTTGTTGAACAATTCCTATTATGAAAACATACAATCATTTATTTGAGGCCTATTTGAGGAACCATTTGGGAAACATAAGCAAGACTTCATTGTGTGCATGAGAGTTTTGCTCACCTGTATCTGTTTCTGTGGCTGTAAAGTGTGTGTGGCTTGTGGTGGGGCTCTGTCCCGATTGCCCCGGGCAGCATCAGTGACCACTGAAGTCATCATAAACAGTATATACAAAATAATGTATGTACAAAATAGAAAAGTCTGTGGGGAAAAAGGAAACAATCTATTAAGCCATTGCATGCACATACTACACAAAATATTCAAGATGTTTGTGTTTGGGGTTAGTGACAGGTGCAGTGGGCCTGGCACTAGTTTAACTCTGCACTGTACCTCGAATGTAAGACTATCATCTGCTCAGCTCATAAATATAGCCAGACAAACATGGACTGGGTTGGTGTCCGCTTACACTACCCCTCACCCCCCTTTACCACTCACACGCCCACCTAACCCCACTCTTAAAAAAAAAAATAAAACTTGTCTGCAGTTACAGATCACAACAAGACAAACACCCCATCGTTCTGAACTAGATCCTCTGAATGTCCCATCCGTGCAGAAGTTTAGTACCTACTGAAGCAGATAATAGGGCCAAAAAACCTTCAAGATACTTTGACTATGTTAGAACTAGGACTAATTCTGCCTATGTTAGGACTAATTCTGTCTAATAAACTACTGGCTTTAGAAGTATGCTTCATGCGATTTTTATATCGCATGATTTTAAATGTCTTGCCACTAAAATAGAACAAAGACTCCCGAGGGCTGTGTCTCAAAACCTAGCGAGTTTCCTGCCAAGTTCACTTTATAGGGGCATCACAGACGCATAGCCAGCGTGGGATTCGCACAAAAAATACCGTCTAGGTAGTGGTCACTTTGCTGTGAGACGCCACCAAGATCTTAGCTAACAAATACTACAGATAACAGCAACTGTTTATAATCGACTTTAGTTCGAACAAAACACAAACGCAGTTGGTTAATGTACGAGGCTAACGAGATTCACGCCTAAGCAACCGATATTCCGACTCAGAGGGTCTACGTCATATAATTAAATCCCATTCCCATTAATCCCCTTCGAAGGCGAATACACACCCACTACAAGGGTACAGCAACCATTTGGCAGAGGTGGAGAGCACACAGTTGTGTAAATGTTTAACATTGTAGAGATGCTAACATGCTCGGCTAACTATGTGTTGTACACCACGCGCTGCTAAAACTGCGAACAACCCCTTCGGTAAAAAACAAAATGTGTCTACATCAATTATTAGTTTTATTTAAATATCGGTCACGAAAATGCATGCGCTACTTTTTGAGTGAACGTGAGTGGCTTTGTTTTGAAGTTTTTGGCATCACAAACATACCCTCTACGCTCTGTTTTTACCTGCCCACCGACCGCACACGCTTCCCTCATAGACGAGAGCGAAGCCAGCAACTAGAAACAAACTGCCTTTCCAATATAACAGTCCAAATCTATTTAATAAAATAAAAGTCTCCCCCTCGGAAAGGATTCGCCTTGCCTTGGATAAAAGCATCTGCTAAATGGATAAAAGTCGTTATGGAGTATAAATACGGATATATGACGAGGGTCAAAAGTATCAGAGCAGTAGTTTAACGAATGTGTGTAAATTATAATGTAATTTTTTAAAATAATATTAATAATAACATATGGATGTATTCATTTCATAAATGAATGATTGGTTATAACTCGATGGACAACTTTGATTGAACATCATGTTCCAGTACTGAGGAATTTGATTATACATAATAAAGACCTCTTTTTCAGCAATGTTACAAATCAATAAAACAGGCATTGAAGAACCAACCACACCAGAGATTCTACAGTTACCTTGTACACAGATCATGGTGTGTCAACAAATATTGTCTGTCATTTATCAACTCAGTTGCTGCGGGGCATGTCCATGTTGATCAATAACTTTCTTGTTTGATCTTTCTAAACAAACGCAGTTTAAGACATTGGTCTGCAACAGAGCAGTTTTAACCAACTTCAAACGTTTGTCAAAGTCAGAATTGTGGCGGTACAGAAGGCTAATCACTGTTAGTCCCGGGCTTCATTTGGTTAGCCCTGTGCTTCAAGCTGTGGTCAAACATGGGAACTCTTATATGGCTCTTTCTATTCCCAGGCTTGTTAGGAACGACAGCTCTACCTATTTGTCAATCCACTTTGCAGAAGGTATGGGCTTTTGGATCATTTGGATTAAGGCAAATTTCTAACAATATTTTATGATTTTTTAAAAATGTAGATTGTAAAGTACAAATGTGCAAGGACGTTTGCTGTCCTGATTTTGACCAAAAAATACAGTATGTAATAAAGTGATATAGGTACTTTTAACATTGACCCTTACCAGTTGTGATGACATTTACATTCTTTCTGTGGAATAGACTGTTTTCTCTAAAATGTGTTAATTTTATTTGTTAATAATAAAGCTAATTGTTTTGTTTTGTCTCCTAAGGATTTTTTACAGTTGTTGAAACCTCAAGATTTATTTTATTATTTTGATACCATTTCCCATAAATCAGGTAAGTCTAATGGCACTGAGTAATGTTAAACAGTAGCTACAAGAGTCATTAGGTTCATACCCAGGCCAATAAGTTCAATTCATAGGACATGTTGTTCAATTAAAAGTTGTTCAGTCAAAGTTTTAAACATGCTGACCTCAGTAGCTTGTTCTGTTCAGTGCCTCAGTTTGAGGTGGTGTGGGTGAATTGCTCAAGGAATGAGTCATTCAAAGGGCTATGGAGATGTTCGTTTGAGACCCAGGATGAGAGTTTTGAGTTAGGACAACACAGAGATGAACAACCAGTGTCCTGTCCCTCGAGTCTGGAGATGGTTATCAACTCCACAGTCAGTATAGTGAAGAAGAGAGAGGATATGTGCTGTGAGCAGCTGAAGTTACTGAGGCCTGCACACACCAGATCTCTGCTTCCTGTCTGCCATGGCAAACTGGTAACAACATGTTATGGATGTTTTATTATTTGTTCTATTGTCATCCCATGCATTATCGGACAGAAACATTTATGGGTCCAGGGCCGGATCATGGACCATGGGGCCCTATGGCACAAATGTCAAATGGCCCTCAAACCCAAACCGCACATGTAATTTTACATAATTATTTGGTCAATTGTTGGAGGTTCAGGATCCCTGTCATTTTCAGAGACATAGTTTGGACTCTTACATGAGCTCCTATACTTCAGAATAGATGTGATTGTTCCAGAGAAGTGATTGGTACATGGGGAATGTGGCCCCTTTTGTCTATGTGTGTGTATGTGGGGAGGTGTCTCATTACTTAGGGCTCCTAGGAGTTGGGGACATGTCTGATCATAGTCTGTATTTTTTTCCCAGCAAGGTCTGATTCAGTCAGGGGACAGAAGGCTGTATATTCGCCCAGTACTTCAAAAACATATAGACAGTCTGAAGGACTTTACCATGGATTTACCCTCAGGTGTACCTCACCTGCTATTAACCCATACTTTACCAGTGAGGACACGTCTTAAACAGCCCAAGAGTGAGTAACCATTGTGCTAATTAAGTATACAAAGTGTACAGTGCATCTCTCTCTCTCTCTTCTGTATATATTTCTGTGTATTCACAATTGTTTTATTTGTATGTATTTATTTTTTTCTTGCTGTTCACAGATACATATTATGCTTTTATTACAGATAAATATTATTAAACATTATAAATATTATAAACAAGATAAATATTGCAATATTTTATTAATTTATTAAGTGTTTTTCCCATCTTTTTAGGTCAATTCAGATTACGGAGAACACCGCTGGGTTCAGAGGTCACACATCTGGAACTAGCAGTGGTGGTGGGTGCAGACGTCTATAGTGTTCATAGACAAGATTCTGAGAGATACATCCTCACCAACCTCAACATTGTATGTATGTTTTCATAAACACTTGCAAGAACATTGTTTGTTCATTTGTGTTTATTTGTTAACATAGGATACAATCCCAATGTTTAATATAGATTAACAAGAATATTTTTGATGTCGAAATGTATTTTCTGCACTTGCAGGCCTCTGAGCTCTTGAGAGATGTTACCCTTGGTGCCAATATAAGAGTTCACCTTGTCCGTATGGTAATTCTTACAGAGCCAGAGGTAAGAAATACATAGCTTAACCCCTGTGCTGTACATCACAGCTGCTACATTTATTCTACAAGGACAGTTTTTGAAGTGTCTCAGACCTGTTTAAATCCACAGCCAGAGATCCAGATCTCTGAAAATATCACCTCTTCACTAAAAAGTGTGTGCAAGTGGGGTCAAAAGGTTAACCCTAAGGCTGACACTGATCCTCTACATGCAGATCTGCTGCTGTACATTACCAGGTACACAGAGAACACTCTAACAATCACAATGACTTTTTCTTATTGTGCAATTTTTACATATAATATTTGTTCCTTTTGGCACTTCCCACAAATATAAAAACTTGGAATTAAAAAATCTTTTAAAAAGTAATTGGACACCAAGTAAACTAAAGAACTGATAAAAAGTCCCATTATAAACGATTTGAGTTCAAATGCAATTCATTTATGTAATAATTATCAAGTTTACAAATAGTGTCAAAATCAAGGCTCTCTTATTTATAGTTATTATTTTTGCTTGCATTACTTTAGTTGTAAAAGTAACTTCCTTTGACATCATTAAGGTTTGATCTGGTGTTACCCAATGGAAATAAGCTTGTGAGAGGTGTAACTCAGTTGGGTGGAGTCTGTTCCAGCCAATGGAATTGTGTGATTACAGAGGATACAGGCTTTGATCTCGGCATCACTATCGCACATGAGATTGGTCACAGGTAAATTTGAGAGCATCATTTATTTATAAATGTGTAACTCTCAAGAAATCAAAACTAGACTGTTTATTGTAAACTAAATCTTGTCTTATTGTTTTTTTCAAGCTTTGGCATAAATCATGATGGAGTAGACAACACATGCAGCTCCAGTGGCTTTATGATGGCATCTGACGGAGGTTATAACAGTGTAGATCTCTCCTGGTCTCAGTGCAGCAGAGCTCAGCTCCGAAACATCTTCAGGTGTTACTCATTTACAGATTCACAAACGTTTATAAGGGTGTGCTGGTCTTGGTGGGCCACCAAGATCTTTGGCCAGTTGGCACTTAGCTGGCCAGACTGGGAGACCAGCTAAACCAGCTGAACATCACCTTGGCAGGCTGGATGACCAAACAATCCAGCTAAGACCAGCAAAACACCCTGTTTTATATAACTAATTTAATCAATATTTTCTCATCTAGTGGATATTAACATGTCTGTATGGTTAATATGTGCTGTGTGTAGTGCAGGTAAGGCAGAGTGTGTGAAGGACGTCCCAGTGCTAGGAGGTTCAGTCCAGGATTGGAGACCTGGTCTCTTCTATGGAGTGGATGATCAATGTCGTATTGCATTTGGCAGTTCAGCCACTGCTTGCTCTTTCACTACTGATGATATGGTAAGTAAAATTAACTTTATATGAAATAAATCATAAGTTGTCACAGAAATAACACTTGCTTTAATAGTTCATTACATACATATTTCTATCTGACATTCCAACTGAATGTGAAGACAACTTGCCGTGTTCTGTCCTGTCATATCAACCCTCGTGACCGCAGTTCTTGCACTCGTCTGCTTGTCCCACTGCTGGATGGAACAGAGTGTGGAATCAGTCAGGTGATAAACTACTACAAACAGTATTTATTTATGTTGAATCCTCATATGAATTAATCTTTGTACATTTTTTGGTGTAGGCTTTTTATTTTAGCTGGTGATTGTGACACTAACATTTTATTTTTTCCTTGGGTTTTTGATAACATTCTTAGAAATCCTGTACTTTAGATAAACAAACAAAAAAATTCTGATATATTTAAAGCGAACTGCTTTCCTCTGTGTTGCTGTAGTGGTGTCTGAAGGGTCGGTGTGTGTCTCCTTCAGCCTTGGGTTCCTCCATGGTGGTTCATGGTTCCTGGTCTTCTTGGTCTGAATTCTCTCCTTGTTCAAGAACATGTGGAGGAGGAGTCACTCACCGCAAGAGACAGTGTAACAATCCCAGGTGCTTGAATAAAATTCTGACAAGAGGAATAGCTGTGTTTAAAATAGTTTAACTATTTATGGTACTTTAAGATAAAATAAACACACAACTGGCAAAAATACAACAAAACATATATTACATAATTATATTAAACATATGTGTAGGCATATATACAGTAGTATTGCTTTTGCCAAAAAACAAGTGGTTATATGGAAGTCTGTATTTTCACATATACTGTATGTATTTAGAGTGATGTTTCTGTATTTCAGGCCAGCCTTTGGTGGTACCGTGTGTAAAGGCCAAGACACAGAAGCTGAACTTTGTAATCGACAGGTAGAGCCATCCAGCATGTTTACTTTGGGGCCCTATAGGTCATCTTAACCAAATTAAGGATTGCACCATCCATACATTGCTATGTGGCTCTTGTGATATATGTATGTTTATCTGCGTTCTTATTTTTGCCTTTTCATTGACAAAATGCGTTTATTCTGTTTAATTCTGATTAGTGGGTCTAGTGTGTTTTATAAAATGATTTATTTCTCAGGTGACAAAAGAAGACATTTTTAACAAAACATACTATGATGGAATCATGACACCAATATCATAGTACTTTGATATATACCATGGTACTGAATGATTAACATATTTATATACAATCCTATTTATACCAAGGTGCTTTAAAGAACACCACAATATTTACTAAACCGCAGTACATGTGCTCCCTAGGTATTGAACACACAGCCTTTGCGCTGTTAACACAATGCTCTATCAACTGTTAATGATGTTAACACAATGCTCTATGAGCTACGGGAGTTGACTATATTGCCAATGCTATGTTTAAAAACATGGTATTACCTTGTTACATGGCCACAAAATGGTATTACCATCATAACAGAGTTCAGTAGCAAAAACAGCTAGCTTAATTTTAGTAATCAGAGACAGAATAGACAATGGTCATGTTAAACTAAAGAAATCTTGATTAGTTTTATAAGTGGACTTTAGGCTAAAAACAAATTCTGTGCTGCAAAAGTGATTAAGTAATTCTCAAGAAAAACCTCAAAGCATTGGGTCCAATCATAAACATCTAGAGTGACATAAGTTGCATGTCATTGTTTGTTACAGCCATGTGAGAAGACACAGCTGGAGTTTATGGCCCAGCAGTGCTCAGCCACAGACCAGCAGCCTCTCTCAGTGTCTGCTGACTCCACCTCAGTCTACACCTGGATCCCTGCCATCAGCTACAGCTCAGGTGCCCATGACCAGGAAAACAGTTTTTTAACTTTCATTTGTTCATGTTAAGTGTAGGGTGGTGATAATAGCATGGTAGTTAAAGTTTAGGGCTTGTTGTTGGCTCGACCAGTGAACCATCATGGCCATTGTACCCTTGAGCAGAGCAGTAGGAGCTTCAGGAGGATTTTACCTGCAAAATGTTCATGATAAAGATCTTCCTGATTAGTTTTGTTGTTTTTTACATGCTTAACATTACAGGTTAGCACATATTTTTAGACCTGGGTTAGTAGATTTCACACCTGTAATTCTGAAAAACACTTTTAGAATAGTTCACCTAAAAGAATAGTTTACCTAAAAATGAAATTGTCATTATTTACTTAATGTTATGTTTCTCCAAAAAGTTATTTTGTTCTGTTGAACATAAAAACAGAAATTAAAATGTTGTTCAAAATATTTAAGATATTTTGAATACTTTTCAATGGCAGCACATAGTTACCAGTCTGTCAAGCTGCAAAAAGGCCATAAAAGATCCATGACTGCGCCATAAATATAGTCCAAAAGATTCCTGGACTACATTCTAAGTCATTTATCATCTTATAATAATTACAGAATTTTCATTTAATTTTTGAGTGAACCTTATATTTAACCCTGGATAATGAAGCATATTAGTGTCTCTCTGCTCTTCTTGTCATGTTTGTCTGCTTAAGGTGACTCTCAATGTAAACTGATGTGTCGCTCACGGGAGCAGGACTTCATGGTGAGTCGTGGGGCTCAGTTCATCGATGGGACTCGATGTGAAGCTGATAATTTTCAATCACCAGGTTCCATTTCTGCATGTCTGGGTGGAAAGTGCCAGGTACATACATATGCACACACCAATGTACAACTTTTGTTCAGTTTGGTTTGTTGGCTATGTGAAATGAAAGTCAAATTTGCGACAAAACAATTTTATTTGGTTTGTTAGCTTAATGAAGGTCAGTAAGAACAGTATTGTTTGGATTAGACAAATGATCAAAATAAAAGAATTCATGATGACCTGTGAATTATGTAATGAAAAAGGGATTTTAAATAGTTTTTTTTAAATAGTATTCAAGTTATCTACAAATTCCCCAAAATAATACTTACATTTAGTAAGAAAGTATAGTAAGAAACCACAATTACTCACATATTTCAAGCCACTGCCTATATAACAGATATAAGCATGTGCTGTATTTTGATACTCCACAAGCTGTTTGGCTGTGATGGAGTAATGCATTCTGGGAAGGTGGAGGATGTGTGTGGGGTCTGTGGAGGCAATGGCTCCACCTGCCAAATCATCTCAAACACTTTTTCAGGTGGAGAGGCTAGAGGTAATGCGTCACCTCACTGTCAATTTCATATTCCACCTTGCAGTCATGCTCAGACATTTTTGTCCAATTTTCTGTCTTCTGTTAAATACACATAATATCAGTACACAGATTTTTCTCTCAATTTTCTTTTCCAGAGTATATAACATTCCTCACCCTTCCTATAAATGCCTCTCAAGTTCATGTGATCAACAAAAAACCACTTTTTACACACCTTGGTGAGTATGTGCAGTACCATATCCTGCCAAATAAATGGATGATATTACAATGTTAAGGAAATCTCCATCTTTTTTCTTCCAGCGGTGTTGATAAATGATAAATATGTGGTGGCAGGAGATGAAAATCCAGCATTAAACATCACATACCCCTCACGTCTAGAGAAAAGCCCCATACATTATCGTCTCTACCTCACATCTGAGCATTTACCTCACACTGAAGAGCTGATCATCTCTGGACCAGTCAAAGACAAAATCGTCATACAGGTGTGCAGGTGCTCCCCTGTGACTGTAAAATGACTGATATATAAGTTGGGAAAATGTTAACAGTTTATTGATATGGTTTAGGTGTATTGTAAATATGGGAGAGAATATGGAGACCTCACCAGCCCAAACATCTCGTACCAGTACTATTCATCTGATACTGTATCTGTGGCTGCTAAGGGTAGATGGTCCACTGTCATTTCTCCTTGCTCAGTCACTTGTGGCACAGGTAAAAAATAATCAGCTATTTTTTTGGCACATTAATATGTTACATGTAATTATTTAGTTACTGTAAGAAGACCATTATTGTATTGCCCTGTGCAGTATTACAGAATCTTCCATTATGACTGGTAGGGGATTTGTCTGTTCTCTCATTTGCAGGCATCCAGAAAACCAGTCAGATCTGTGTGGATGTGAGAACACATCAGCACTTAGAAGATGAGCTCTGTGGTTCATCCCCTTCAACATCAGATCTGCTCCAGCCCTGCTTCCTGCCAGACTGTCCACCCAGGTGCCTTTCAATGTTTCGGGTTCATAATTCACCAGTGAGAAAACATCCTTAATATAGACATCAGCATAATGGGGACAAACACCTGTTTCTCTATTAATTGTCATTTCTATTTTACTTAAGAATTATGGACATGTACAGTATAATTTTTGTAAAGCTACTTTTAAAAGCTTTAAAAACGTGAGTAACTGAAAAGCAGTAAGCAAATAAACCTGACTTGACCTTGAAATGTATTGTTTGTGAGCTTCAATCATTGTTTATTTGTAGCTGGGAGTTAGGTGAGTTTGGATCCTGCAGCGCCCCCTGTGGTATGGGAGAGCGAGCGCGATCTGTGACCTGTTTTCAGAGGCAGGGTACAGTGAAAGTAGAGCTGCCTGATTCAGAGTGTACACATGACTCTAAACCCACAACTACTGAGACCTGCAACCTCCAACTCTGTCCTGCCAGGTAAGGTTCAAAAGCAAAAAATGTTTATAAGCCCCAAAAAAGAAGTGAAATTACTACCAGTCAAAAGTTTGGAAACACTTGACTGAAATGTTTCTTATCTTAGAAATCTTTTAATCTGAAGACATTTGATTAAACATTAAAAATGTAAAAATAAAAATATAATTGTGCCAACATATTAATTTAAATTTAATTTTTGTTATTAGAAAAGTACAATTAAAAAAAAATGTTTTTGAATTAGATGATTTGGACGAAATATTGAAGAAAAAAGCAGCCAATAAGAGTGCAGGATAGAGGGGAACTCCTTCAAAACTCTTTTAAAATCTTCTCAGGATGATTCCTCAAGAAACTGGGTGATGGAAAATGTCAAGAGATGTTTTGTAAATTCTAGATGAAGGGTGACTATATTGAATATGCTAGAATATATCCTATTTTACCTTATTTTTAATTTTCTTTAGTCACAACATAATTCCTAAAGTTACATTTGTGTTATTTCATAGTTTTGATAAGTTTACTATTATTCATAAATTTAAAAAAAAATATGAACAAAGAAAAAGTAAGTGTTTCCAAACTTTTGACTGGTAGTGTACATTAGAACAAAATTCAATTCAGTTCCTTAAAGTGGAATGGAAGAGGGTGTGACTTTGTCCATCATGAATTAATTAGATCATGAAATCATTTCTTTGTTTTATGGTCTTTATATTACAGGTGGTTGGAGGGGAGGGGCTGAAAAATAAGGGGGTTTGATGACATCGATTCAGAACGAAAACAAATTTTGTAATATTGTGATGAAAGACTGTAAAGACAAAATTTTTTTCATGCACCAGTGAATCCTTCACAATAAAACCAGGAACATTAGGATAATGTAGTATATAAATACATTAAATAAGTTCAATGTAGAGTTCATGATTAGCACTAACACTGTGATGACAACTGATTGCTATTTATTGTGGTTGGGAGTCTTTATAGAGGCTGGAGGCATTCTTGCAGTTACATGTATATGTGTGTTGTAGATGGCAGGTGTCAGAGCCTGGTGAGTGTTCAGCTGTGTGTGGACCTGGAGAGGCCAGGAGGATGGTTCTGTGTGTCCGTTCTCATCATGGATCTGATTCTGAGGTTGATCAAAACCTGTGTCCTGAACCCAAACCTTCAGAACACGTTCCTTGTGTGGTAGACGTGTGTCCGGTAGGATGGGATACCCAGAGAGAGGTACTGTATAACAAAATAAACTCAGTATTGGCACTGGTAGTAAAGAAATGAAAATATAAATTCTTCAGACATTGGGGATAATGGCATTTACCAACAATGCTCATACAATAAGTATAAAATATTAGCCTGTTTTTATGTTTTCAGTTAAAGTATATGTGACATATCTTTTCTAGGTCCAACTGACCCATACAGATTCCCGTGTTATTCCCTGGTCCAGAGTGGTTCCAGTTTATGTTTGGAGCCCTGTGATTGGCCAGTGCTCTAAGACCTGTGGGAATGGTAACTGTGACAATAAAATGCTTATACAGAAATAAGAAGAACACTGTGACAACCTTTGAAAATCTGTAATTACCTACTATCAGACTTCATCTGTGATGTGTGTGCATAATTACATTTGCCAGCTCATTTTTATTTGCACAGGTTTTCAGCAGGTTTGGTTTTCCTGTGTGGATCACCAATCACACCTAGACGTCCCAGAATTCCTTTGTGATCGTAGCAATAAACCAGAGCTATACAACCAGCCCTGTAGTCAATCACTGTGTCCTGAAACGTGAGCATCACTTATACCAAATATTTCTAGGCATTGATATTTTAAAAATGTACTTTATAAGCGGTGTATGTCCACAGTAGGTGGGGTTACATACAGGGACAATGCAGTGTGTCTTGTGGGGGTGGTGTAGCGAGGAGAGTATTGTACTGCATCCAGGAAGGAGACGAACACAGGGATATGTTGGTGGGAAAATCTGCCTGTCAGTCTGTATCCAAACCTTCAGAGCTGGTGGAATGTAATACTGAAGCTTGTCCAGCTAGGTAAATGACCACATACACACTTTCTCTATTTAATATATGAACAGAATAACAGTCTGGACCTCTTGTTTCAACCCAGCAAAACCTGCCAGGAAAATCTGCCTGTCACTGTTACTCTATGCATTATATAACTCAATGGTTCTGGTGGGTTACAACCCAAAAATGTGTTGCAGGCCTAAAACGCTGAAACAACATTTGGCCCAGTCTTTGTTTCATCTTAATTCTGCATATTGACCATATTGAGTTCATGGTAATAATGTTGATTTTCTGGGCATTTTTAATGTCATTCTAACATTTTGCTTAGTTACTCCCGATCCTGAAGCAGAACCAAATGAGAAACACTTCTGTAACTTGTTTTCTGGTAATTCTCAGTGTTTCTCTGTAGGTGGCAGGTGGGTGAGCAGGGCGAGTGTTCAGTGTCTTGCGGGATGGGTGTGGCTATGAGGAGTGTGCTATGTGTTCAGTATGTGGGAGGTGTTGAGAGGAGTCGTGGTGGAGGACAGGTGCGAGTCCAAAAAGAAGCCTCCTACTACAGCCCCGTGCTACACACAGGCCTGTTCTTTCCAGTGGGACATGAATGAGTGGAGTGAGGTAAAGTGCCAAACATTCAAAATAGATACATAGCTATTATACACAAGAACCTAAACCCTGTTTATGGCTGTACTGTTTAATGGGGCTTTTGTAAAATTACCACCAACATTTTCTTCAGGAAGCCTCAACTATCAAAAAAAATAAACTTTCATTTTTATAGACGTTTTTTGTGTGTAAACTAATGATCTATTATAGTGTAAAATATTAAAATGCTTATTAATGAAAGTTATTATTATAATCTGCTCTCCTATTCATGTTTGAAATATTTATATTAGAAATTAGTCATTCATTATGAAACAGATGGTTTAGATCTTTGATTATGATTGGTTGAGCAGCATTTGAAGCAGTTGTAAATTTGTTTACACCTGTGATCTCATCATCTGTTTCTGAATTACATGCTGGGAGAAATATTATTTTTAAATCAATGTCATTACTTTTTTGTTGCTGTTTGTTTATTTTATGAAACTCTGCAAGGTAAATGGAATAACTGTTCTGTAAAAGCAGGTTTATAAAAGCATGCTTTACAGTGAATTAACAACAGCTTTAATACACAGTTCTCTTTCTGTTCTCTGTAATACAGTGTTCAGTGTCATGTGGTTATGGAATCCAATCTCGGACTGTGTCTTGCATGGGCCCATCCAGCCCACATCCTGTTAGTCCATTTCTTTGCCTCCACTTACCGAAACCTATCACCATCCAGGCCTGTTACAGCCCTGACTGTTCCTCAGCCCCTGACTCCACACCAGGGCTTAACAGCACTCACAGTGACCTGTCAGAATCCCAGGAAGGAGAGCGGGCATGGAAAGCCCCGGGTGTGCTTACAAAAACCACACCTGCTTCCTTCCAAATGCGGAAGCTGAAGAAAAGTTTCTCAAAAATTGTACCTACAGTGCAAGGGATGAGAAGCACCATGATCTTGCCAACAGAACCACCACAGACCAGTTAGGTGGCAAGTGTCTGCTAGCTCCAAATAAGACCAGCAAGCTAAATAATTGTTTTGGATAAATATTTAAAGCACCAGTGCTAATATAAATGAAAATGTTGCGTGACTGTGCTCAATAACAGCCAATCAGAAATTATTTGGTGTTTAATATAGTTATATATAGTAAATATATACAGTTATTTGGAATGTATCTGGGTTGTGGGCATGGGCAAAGTAAAAATAATGAACTCAAAAAAAGATTTGCACACTAGTGTTGTAGACTGCATTTACATTTCACATCAATAATTTTCAAATTTCAGGAAATTTCTGTTTTCAATTACAAGTCACTTTTAAAGTGACAGAAGTTTGCTTTTGTAAATGGGTGGAATAGGAAACTCTGTTTCTTGTACCCCATTTATGAATGTACCCCATGAATATTATACAATGTGTATAAAAAAGGAAATAACACTCTGGTAATCTATTCTGGTTCAGGTTTCTGTGGGCAACTCCTACTTCAAGACTCAGGAACTATCGACCTTCGCAATGTTACTCAGAGGAGGTGCATATTTGCTATTGGTCGACCACTTGATGAGGTTATTCAAATCAAAATCATGTCCAGCACTCTTAACTGCCAGCAGAGTAAGTACCAAGCTCAATTATCCTTCACACATGGGAATTTTAAGGAGTATTAGTATGAAAAATTGTGTTTGTGTTTGTATGTGTGCAAACTCTAGAGGACAATATCGCCCTGTATGACAGACTCATACTGATGCGTCTCTGTGAGAGGACACATGGCAAAACTGTGAGGTCACGATCCAATGTTCTATTAGTGCATCAGAGCCGTCTGACTCCTGGCAATGGAGTGGTGCTATTTTATCAAAGTGTAAAAAACAAAAAAAGCCACCATGGAGGTGAGTTGTTGCAAAACGTAGGACAAAACTGCCAATATTTTCTTTCAAATGTTCTCAATCAGACATATGTTATTTGATTTCTTTCATACAATTCTATAAAAAGATGTAACTATCGTAAATATTCTATATACAAGACATACATTTTGCAATTCATACAAAATTTGGCCAGTTTATTTATCTTTTCTTCATCAACCAAAGTGCTTCTAAAATGCTTCTTTTGAAACTACTTTCATTGAAGTAAACAAGCCTTTTTTAAAGCATCATGTTTTGCATGTGGCCATGCAATACATAGGTGTAATAACATACAAGTGAAGCGAGGGCAGTTTCCCCTGGCTGCTCGGTAATCACTCTGCTCCAGCTCCACTTCAGGTTTTTCATTTCTCTCTCCCTTCCTAATGTGAGATAAACCCTACACTGTGATCACAGAGTAACAGAAAAGACTGATGTTCAGACAAAATCACCACCTCGTTTCTCTGCTCACATAATCATACAAACAGTAAAACATGGCCATGCAGTTGTACGAAATATCAGCACTCATTTTGAATTGAATGTATTTTCCTCCAAGATTGTGATGTCCAGCTCTTCTCCTCATCTGGACACATTGAGAATCCGATCAAGAGTTCAGACACTTCCCTCTCTAATGCTCAGAGCTGTCGTGTGTTTATTGATGCCCCTCCTGCTATGAGGATCCAAATCAGAGCACTTTCTGTGTACAACAAGACAGATAC
The DNA here is from genome assembly GCA_036877525.1 of Chromobotia macracanthus. NCBI lineage: Eukaryota > Metazoa > Chordata > Actinopteri > Cypriniformes > Botiidae > Chromobotia > Chromobotia macracanthus. The sequence continues at coordinate 4,169,870 of JAZGTH010000002.1, forward strand.
AAACTCCACATACATACTGGTAAGTATCTGTACATTTATCAGGACAGAACCTAAACATGCTGATGCCCGAAGCTTTTTCAATGAAGTGTAATCATTTCATATTTAAAGAAATAGAAACACAATATCTGTAGTCTATGTAGATTAGGAGCTGCACTAACTAGTCGATGTGTTGGAACTGTTCCGACCAAGGAGATGTAGGAAATATTTAAGATTTATATATTGTTGCCTAGCATCATGCTTTGTGCAAGAAATCCACAGACGGACAACCTAGAACATCACAAACACAGACACTTACCGGTACTGTTATACACAATATTAATACTCTTGGAGTGCCACTTGGCCAATTAAATCACTTTAACAATCTGTTGTATATTCTCCTGTAAAGCAATGTGTATTGTGAGTCAATTTAAACATTGCCCTGCTGACTACATTTCTAGTTGGCTATTCGAGTAGTTGAAATACTAGCAAACCATAACGTAGTGTGGGTTAGAAAGACAATATTGAGAATATATCACTGCATGGGAAGAACACACACTCAGATGTATGGTAGGATCTGTGTTATTATCCATGATGTTCTGGGAATTCATGTTAAATGGTAGCCTGTTTTCTTATGCCCTCTCAGATTCGGGATGTGGATGCCTTAAAGACGACGGTTTTCAGAGGGACTCAACTCTTCCTGTGGAGCTCCTCAGGAAGCAGGGCTGAAGTGGAATTCCATGGGGAATATCAGCAAATCAAGGGAATGTTCAGGGCAGAATATTCGCATATTAGCACATCTGAAGAGGAACCAGTGTAGCTGTGCTTCTAATTTTATAACTGGTGCATTTAAAAAATGAGCCTAGTCATAATTTATATATGCGCATCAAAATCTTTTCAGTCAATGTGGTTTATTAATTGTATATCAAACATATAATCTGAAGTATTCTGTCTTATTGTGTCATATCATTGAAAAACAACTGCTACAAGTTATTGTTTATATCAAAGTGCTTATATATTTATTGTACTGATAAATTACTGTGTAATCTGGGTCAAATTTACTTAAAAACCAAAAGCACAAATAAATAATTTAAAATAAACAAATCTACAAATACTAAAATTCCTTTTGATATTTTAGTCTTCCACATCAGTGGATAAAGTGATCTTACAGTGATCTTGTCTTGATCTTGCATAACTGAAACTGGAACAAAGGATAAAGAATTTCTTGTTCTGTTTTTTTCTGTTTGTGTTTGCAGATGTCTCTTCATTAAAGTTAATAAAAGTCCTTAAAATTAAAGTGTAAAAATAGAATTAAAGCTTAAAATTGAATTGTAATGTCACTACTGTTTCATTAGTGGCAAAAAAATGGAAGTGCAAAGAAAAGTTTTCAAACACTCCCATGTGCCATTGGTTGAGCTCTAGGTCACACTGGTCGGGATTCTCAAACATACCAAGCAATGTTTTGATACAAAACATGTTTTCCACAAAGTTTTTTGGGAAATCCAACCTACAAATGGCTTACATATAGCTGTCTCTAGAAAAAAATGATAACTTGTTTGAACAGATTGTTGCATGACATTATCACACATGATGAATGAATATTTAAGATATTAAAAATGCCTGCATGTGTTTTAACCACACAAACACTTGAACTGAATTATGAATTATTCTCTAATGATGTGGGTCACACAAACATGATATAATTACATTTACAATTACATATTCGTTCACGCTGTTTCGGCTCGTGCCAACACAGCAATTCAATTTATGCTGTAAACACGGGGCGTTACGTGTACTGTACCGCATGTATTATAGTTCATCAATCTGTCGGCGAGTTTCTACGCGACTGTTAATCGATACGTGCCCTAATCGGTTTGTGAAGCAGTGTTTTGTACTTTTAAGATGAGTGTCGGTTATACTATGGTGTTTTGATGTGGTGGTTGCTTCTGATGTGACGCTCGCATTTACTTCGAAGTAGAGAGGATCATGTTTAAACACCGTATACATAGGCATAATAGTATATTAATAAAACAATGACTCACTAGAAAACGTTTGAAAGACACTCGCCTTATTAACTGGTCAATTCACTTGTCACCGAGACCTGTTACTGTTACTGTTCACGCCGCAGATCAAGGTGGACAATCGCAATCGTTTGTGATAACGCAACTGGCCTAATATAAAATCATTTTGCAGACACTGCTATAGCGGAGCATCGTTTGTATGTCAGACTCCAATCCATGCAATTAGCATAGTCAAACGTTTATACTTTCTAGTGGATACACATCAAATCTAAAACAAAATCGATATGAGAAAGTCAACGTGGCGGCATGTCCATTCATTTTAGTTCATTGGTCTATACTGAATGTCCTGTCACGGAAGAATTGCGTAAGCGCACTGACGTCAGCAGGGTTATCATGGAGGAATATGCCCGTAAACCTTGGTAAAGTACAAGATTTGTGCCTTCCTTTTTGACGGGTCCATACTTTTGGTCGTTACAGGGAACCGATATTATTAAGCCGGTTTACGTTTTCGTGTGTGCATTGCTTTGTCAGTGGGCAGTCATCCTCTTGAAGTTGCCTGACAGAACAGTTGATACATTACACTGAGTGTTTGATATACCAAGTGAAATCTCATCTAGATTCATTGGTCAGCACTTAAGGGGCACAATATATACACAAGATGTACAGTATCTTTTATACAATCATATACATTTTAACAATTTCATTGTTCATGTGTTGGCTGTGTTATGTTGACATGCTATGTTGTTACTTTTTGTTTGCCTTAACAACAGTTTTGTCTTTCCATATTGATTTCTTAGTCCATGGAGGATAGTTGATGATTGTGGGGGTGCTTTTACCATGGGGGCTATTGGAGGGGGAGTGTTCCAGACTGTTAAAGGCTTCCGGAATGCTCCGGTGGTAAGCTGTACTGACATTGGGAAACTGAGGTGCTGACCTATTACCAACACATTCACTCATTCTGAATTAAACACATGCTCTGTCCCCTAGGGTGTACGTCACAGGCTAAGAGGGAGCGCAAATGCAGTGAGAGTAAGAGCACCACAAATTGGAGGTATATTGTTTATGTATTTATTTAGAATCTTTGTGTGTGTTATTTTTTCTTGGTCTGATTGCCACAAAATTATGTATAAGTATAGGTACAGGGAAACTGGGCTGAGAACAGTCTTGCTGAGAACAGGCTATAAATTAGAACTATTAGACTTTTGTATACCTGTGATAAAACACTGTGGACTCTGAGATGGGTTTTATCTCTCTTTTCAGGTAGTTTTGCTGTATGGGGTGGATTGTTTTCCACCATAGACTGTGGTCTGGTACGTTTGCGGGGTAAAGAAGACCCTTGGAACTCCATCACCAGTGGCGCCATGACTGGAGCTATACTGGCTGCACGCAGTAAGTTTAGTGCATTGGTCATTATACTGTAACTGGGTAACTGAGTGAGAAAAATATAGTGTATTATCAATATTCTTCCACAAATTAGCAGTGCTACAAAATAGATTTCTGAGATATATCTACAATGTAGAAATAATTACCTGACATCAGTATTTTGTAATAACATACATGCAGTTTTAACCTTTAGCCTTTAATTAGTCCTGTGTTTCCAAATTCATGCAATTTGATTTATCACAATGCTCCTGGCTCCTTGTATTTCAGGTGGTCCACTGGCTATGGTGGGCTCTGCAATGATGGGAGGAATTCTTCTTGCACTTATTGAGGGCTTTGGGATACTCCTTACTAGATACACAGCCCAGCAGTTTCAGAATCGTGAGTTACATAGCTTAAAATACCTCAGTTCTGTTTGAAATATATCTGGATATTTTTGTTGTGACCTGGTTCTGAGGTGGTAACACTGTCTTCACCATTTACATCTTTCCTCCCTCTGTAGCGAATCCCTTTGTAGAGGACCCGAGTCAGCTTCCCCCCAAAGAGGGTGGCCAAGAAACCCGTGGTTATGGACAGTATCAATAGAATATTTTACAGTGATAACTGTAATATTACAGACTATGAAAAAAGTAAGAGGATTGTTAAGGGGTTTAGACTTTGTTAAGCCTTTGCACAGTTTACAGGACCCTCCAAAGACAGAGGGTTACTTACCGGAATCATCCTGTATTAGATTCCACTCAGGGCAAAACAGTACTTTGTATTATTTATCAATTGCAATATACACTTTGGTATTTTTCATATTGCAAAGGGAAGATGTAGAAACATCCATTAAGATCAAATCATACATTTATCAATTTAGTTTATACCTACAATATTAGGTATTAGGTACAATATTATACAATATCAGTGACAGATCTTCCTAAATGTAAAATTGGGACCTTTAAATGTGTAGTAATTTAATGAAATGTAAGATTTGTTTATACTTATAATGTGCAGTGAGAAGAGACACTTGGAATTGATATGGAATTAACATTAAGCTTTAGCACTTCTTTGTTTCTCTAATAAATTAATTTCAAGATGGTCATTTATCTTCAGAGATTACAGTTAATTTCTCCACTTTTGTACTGATCAGTGTCCTACACACAGTTCGTCATGATCATTGTGGAAGTTTTTTAGAATATTTATTTGGAGCACTACAGAGAATATGTAGCGTGTCTCAATAAAGCATTTTATGCTGGATACTGATGTGTAATAAAAACAAGAGTTAATATATATTAAATAATAATTAGTTTTTCTTTTTATTCCACTTTATACAAAAGGTTAAAGTTTTGAAAAAGTTGGCTCATTAAACAAAACCAAAACTGACGGTGTAGTCATTTTTCACGTCATGTGCCGTTACTTGGTATAGTTTAACAAAAACGCAACGCAGTGCATGCTGGTAGATGTAGTCACTCAAAGTGTCAAAAAATGGTGGACGTTCAGCCTCCGCCTTTTAGATCTTTGGACGATTTTCTCTTGTGTTCGACCCGATTTTCCGCGCCTGATGTCCGCAACGTAGAACGGTGGAATAACCGGATCATAAATAACTTGCTATATTACCAGTCAAACTATTTCGCTTTTGCCGTGGTATTCCTTGTTATAGTCGGGTAAGTAAACACAAGACCTATTCGTTCATATAGACCTATTCATTGTTACTTAAGTACTTACAAATTATAACCCTTGTGAGCAACCACATTTAATGTTATGTATAGAGTTATACATTTATAGAGTTAAACACACGAAAAACTGCTTTCCTGTGGCTAAAATAAAGAACTGGTTAGGCCATTGATTGTTACAGATATTCACATTGGCAAGAAAAATATAAACATTCACTGTGTCTGACAAGTTTCTGTTTATAATGAAGCAAAAAATATGTGGTATTTTAAAGGTTTTGATAAGTTATTTATTTGCTTTTAAGTAAAAGCAACGCACGTGTGTTGTCAATCTGTCTCCACCTATAAATAAACGAACAGCCCTATCCTAACCACTATGAGGTTAAGATGCAATTACTATTACTCCTGTTAGTGTCAAATATAATGACTTACCATTTTAATTCTCTTAATACATTGTGTGAATTGGCGTCAGGTATTTCCAGTCATTCCAGCTGATTCTTGGGGCCACCGTTGTGATCCTCCTGTTCTTGGGGTTTGTCTGGGTTGCGGAAAACAAGGCTGCAGTGCGAAGATTCCGGAGGAACCATCCTTCACTTTGCTTGGCTGCAATCTTGGGCTCCAGCTACCTTCTTCTGTCCGTCTTAGGAGGGGTGGCTGTTTTCCTTTTTGGCATTGCCTGCCCCATATTAAGTTAGTATTCCATGTTATCCATCTATCTCATTTTTGCTACAATATGTCCACAGAGCCAACTGAACTAGTTAGTTATTATGGACATTAACAGTGTAACATTAACTATTGCTATAGAATTACAGCTTATCCTAGAATTGTATGTATTATTGTGTTACAGTGTATCAACCTCATTGCCTCTTTTTCCCTTTAGTAATTCTCATTCATGCTTCAGTAAGGCTCAGAAGTCTTAAGAATAAACTGGAGAACAAGCTGGAGAGTATAGGACTAAAGAGGACTCCCATGGGCCTGTTACTGGAGGCTCTGGGGCAGGAACAAGAAGCTGGATCGTAGCTCTGCTGACTATTATGTAACTGTATTGATGTTCACTCCTTATTTCCTGGGCCCTTGTATATTTAAAAAAAAATACAAGACAGATATTCCAAGTTGTTTATGAATTAAAGTCTAAGACATGCAAGAGGAGCCCAGTAAGCATGACTTTATCTTTAAAGCAGTAAAAGAAGGATTGCCATAAAGATTTATTTAAATCAAAAATATTACATGATCAAGTGTTAATTACTTGTTTATACTATAATTGTAAGTTTACTTGAAAGACTCTAAATGTCTTACTATATACAGTATACAGTGTCTTAAGTGAAATACAGCAAAACAATGCCTTGTAAATAAGGTGATGGAGGTATTGAACTCATTTATCATCAGAGTGGCAGTTTAGTTGTTGCTTCATTCTGTGGGTTTAGCAATGTTCACTTAGTTATTCCATCTTTAATGGGAACACTTCATTTTGTGAACTATGTGTTAAGGAAATATCTGAAGAGAAAGTCAGAAGGAGGTCCAGAGCAAGAAGTTAGCAAAGAAAAAGGTTTACATTTATGAACACTTATTAATATGGCTGTTGTTGTTATTATTATGTCAAGGCATTAAGTACCCAAATAGAACTGATTGCTTTGACGTTTTTTTTGTTTACCAAAAGGTTTTGCCATGTGTTGATCAACATGCATTAGTGGTTTTCCTCACAAAGTGCCAAGGTGTTTATAGAAACCCATATAAGTGAAGGCTAAGAATATATATTCTTCATGTTTCCATTTATCAAGTGCTTAACTTACTGATTTCCTTTTAAGGAGAGATGCAATATATAATCATAAACAGGGAATCTTCATATCTTAGAAGATGTAACAGACCATAGTGATGGGCCATTAACATTCCTAATACATAATGCTACAGATGTTTGTGTTTTTTTAAAAAAGATGCTTTACCGTTTTTATTCCAAGGCCAAGCCTATGACAGTGAGTGCCCAAAATGAAGCATGCCTTATGCATACTTTAGGGATGCACACAAAAGTACTTTATATTCTGCCTCTTACTTTATGAAGTCTTAAGTTTTTGTTTTTAATTTATTTTTGAATTTACACATCATATTGAATGTTTACAACATCAATTGCTTGTCACTAAATTCTTGTCTATTGCAGTCATTTTAATAAATACACTTTAATATCGCAGCAAGCATTCTCCTTTTTGCCTACTGCCCCATAGGGGCGCTGTCGTCATCACAATTAGGAATAATGATTTTACAACACTTGCTTTTGCAAGCGGTATTCTCAGACTGTAAAGACTAGCTCACATTCATGCAGATATCTGCAGTTCTTGATCATTGTGTGAGTAATCAGTAGGGAAACAATGGCCAGCAACTTAAATTTGGTTTTGCTCTATAACGTAGGGATACCTAGCCTGCAATCTGAACATTAAAATGCCCTTTAAATCAATGCATCTGGTTAACCTATTATTTAACGCCTAGAAGTTTCCTTGTGTCTCCACTTTCAGCACAGTTATTTGTGTTAACCAGCGGCTCACCTGGGTTAACCCTGAATTCACTGCTTTCTACGGCGAACATCTACAGCCAGAAGAGTATATATTTACACATGTTTTCCCTAAAGCGTGTTAAATGTTGAACTATTCAGGTATGCTTTAATCATGTATTCATGAAATTGCACTGGTCTTTGGAGCTGTCAGTGTAGGTTTTAGAGTTTCTTACATGGAATGTATGTCCTATGACATATAACCTATGTCACGCCCCATTGCTTGTTTGAACAGTGCCACCATCTAAGGAGGATATATATATATATATATATATATATATATATATATATTTATATATATTTCAACAAATGACAACAACAATCAAATCCTTAGACTTTTGTGAACAGTTCTGATAAATCAAAAGCCAACAGACAGTCATACACAAAAAGGTAATGTTAATTATTAAACCAAACAAAATACAAAAGTTTCAAAAACACTCAGCAATGTAAATATTTTTTTTTATTAAGCGATAAGCAGTGGGTTTAATTAGTATCCTGCGTCATCTCACCACCTCTTTAACCTGCTTCCCTATGTGTTTATACATGTAGAAAAGGCACAAAATATATACTTTCCAGTTTTCTCCTTAAACGATGCAAGTTACTGCGACTGTTCTCAATGCAGCAGGAATAACCTACAGTGATCCATACATTTTCAGCACAATCTAATTTGGTGTAAAAATAAAAAAGTTAACCCAGAATTCAGCATGCCATGACATCAGCGTCACCTTCTCTTTAGCAATATGGAAATGACTATTATGTATGTAACACTATAATGCAGATTAAACAATCAACAGTGTGAATATGTAAACAAATATTTATTAACTGGAAAGGAACTGGCTATTACAAGGTAACAAGGTTAAAATATTCTCTTCTTCTATTCAGTGGGTGTGGTGCAGGTAGTCATATGTGAAGTCTATGAGTTGAGAACACGACAGAGTGATTCTTACTGCTTTATGGCTTTACAAGCTATTATACACTGTAACCTTTTAATGCTTTCAAGCTGATTTACACTCAGAATACTGAATGTTACTAAGAATCAAGCTCTACTTGGTGAGAATAAAAATACTGTGTGTATCATTTCAAAGGTGTCTATTCCAGTTATGGTTTAGTGTAGTTTAGTGTTCCCACAATTCTCAGGTTCTATATGTTGGCTACAACCTCTTTACACATCTCTTAATAGTCACTGAAACCAATGAGACCTAAGGATGTAATCATGGCAACAATGGCCTATGCTAGTCCGAATCAATTTTTGGATTGAATTTTTGATCTGTAGTTTGGTTTTAGTAATCGTTTATCTTGTAATTGTAGTTGTATTCCAGTGCATCTGTCAAATTAATCTCTTCTGGCAGGGTTGCGCTCCCTTCAACTATCTCTTCAACAGGCCAGGGGAAATACCAGGGTGCAGTACTCTCTGTGGTAGGCAGAACTGTTGTTGTGGTAACTGTGGTTGTGGTGGGCGGGGTCGTTTTGGCCGCCTGCAGCCTCTGTTGCCGTAGACGCCGGAGTCTCAACAGCCGTAACCGACGGAGACGCACCCTTTCACCAACATTTCTAGTGGGAATTTGGTTATTGAATTCTGAATTACTGTTGTATCTTCCTCCATTTTTGTTTAAAAAGTACAGACTTCCATCCCTGTTGCCATTGCTTAGCAACCGGATGGACCTGTTGCCATGGAGAGCCATAATCTGTTTGATGCGGTCCCAGTTTGACTTGTTGAGATCGAAGTTGCACAAGGTTGCGCCTGGGTCGTACCCTACCACACATAGACGGGTAGAGGGAGAATAGCCTTCTGCTTTGGCCGTTACACGGTACTCACCAGGGTTCAGAAGTCGCCAGTAGTCACCAGATTCACCTAAGAGTAAACCAGAGACTTGGTTTTTCATACTCTTACACTATTTGTTGTCATTTTTTTAGTTTGTCAACAGAGTTTTCAATAAGAACATTATTTGCAGGTGAACACGTCTGGGAATGATAAAGCTTGCCAAAAAAATGGAGAAATGTTTGGTCATCTCATTTCAGTGTTTATCTGAATAAAGACAATTAAAAACAAAATTATTTTTGTTTAAATAAATTGACATGCTAGGGTTAAATAGTTTTCTTTTTGTCTGTCAAAACGAAAGATAGTATTTGGAATGATCTACTATTTGAAATGATCTATGGTTTTAAATTCTAAAAAATGACTTTTTTTGGATAAATTACATTTATCTGTCTCATGGTAATGTTTCACTGGATATTGAGTCAATGTTAAATTTATTGAGACATTGTTAAATTCGAATGTCATTCTGATATAGCAGTCAAAAAGACATTTACCAGCTAAAATAAATCCTGCATTACAAACAGTTCAACAAGAATGTCTTCTCAACACTGTGATGGTATTTCGGACATGCAGAAAAACATCTCACCTGTCCTGACATCATGATTAACTTCCTCCATGGACACAGTGGCGTTTGGAATGGGATTTCCCTCTTTATCCCTCACAACGCCCTTAATTCCTCGATGCACCTGAGAAAAGGTCAAAGGTTAATGTAAAGCACAGATATGCCATCTTACACTGGGGCTCAGGGTTTGGTTGGTGAGAATGGTAACTGATCTGCTTTTGATTTTTAGATTTCAAAGTTGGGTTCCCAGTAATCAGATTTTCAGTACACAATTATTGTAAAATTCACAGTGCAATGTCTGTTGAGATGTTTTTAAATAACTAATAAAATAATGCTATCAGTCAAATTCATATTTAATCATGTTTATTTTGTTTTAACTTTTTTAGCCAATGAATCTTAAGGAAAAAGTTAAAGGGGTGCCTCCACCTACCTAACCAGTTGCTGGCTCAGAATTATTTTCGATTTGGTCATATGTGTAGTATTAACACAGAATCAATAATCATGGTTGTTAATACCACGGTTATAGTCAGTACTGGTATATTATGATACCCCTTTTACAGAAACAAAAGAAGCCAAAGTCTTCTTAAAGTGTTCTATTCAAACACGTTACTGACTGATAAATGTCTTTCATTCATGCTTATAATGTAGGTCTGAGCAGATCACCTGAGCCATGAAGGTCAGTAGCGCCTCTCTGTTGTGCTCCCACTCCCTCAAAAGCTCGCTGTGATGTGGGAACTTATCACAGCCCAGGAAAACAGACAGCTCAAAACAGTTAGTGTGAAGGTAGCTGAAATCATTCATACCTATTCAAAAAGACAGGAACAGTCATCAAAACGAAAACACGTGTTAAGGTAAAAATAACCGATAGACTAAAATAAATCACACAATCATTTGAGCACAGAAAATAACTTACAGCAAGAGAGATATACCATATCCTATGTAAAAATGAGAAGTGTTATAAGTTTTTCTATATGGCTAAATCAAATCTGTTATTTAAGACTCACCGTCACTTTATAAATTATGAAATCTGGTCAATGTAATCCTGTATATCCTGTATATCTACATTAGGCAGCTGTGGCCTACTGGTTAGTGAGTCTGGCTTGTAATGACTTGCAATGTGTGTTTACACATCACCAGTGATGGGTTAAATGCAGAGGTCACATTTCAGGTATGGGTTACCATATCTGACAAATATGTCACTTTCACTTCACTCAGTTACTATAGTAATATAGTAATATATAAGCATCAGCACAATACCAAGAGACTTTCTCATACAAAATTTTTAATAACAATTTTAAAATTAATTTTGAACAAAATCTGGCAAGTGAATTTTTTGGAAAAAGTTCGCTCTCACCAGTGAACACCTTTCTACCATTGTTCAATGGCCATTTCATAATAGGTCGGTGTGTTCTGGGGCTATGCTTTTTTGACATAGTAATCTTTCTGGTTCATTTCTTTACTTATTTCACGAAGGTCAGACAAAAATAACATCTAAAACAACAACAAGATATGAGCAACATTAATACACTGGGGTGCTGAGTTGCAGAGCGGGTGCAGATCCACACCCCTCCTATCTTGTGTGAAGATTGATCGCACATATCACCTATGTTGCTTCTTTTTCTTTTCTATCATTTAGATCAACACTCTTACTAGAGGTTTTTGAAACTTCTCTCACAGTTGCCATGTTTGTTGTTAGAGGATATACACATAATGAATGTTTAGATAATCTAAACTTGTCTCCAGCAGTGCAAGGGCATTTTAATGTTTATAAACAGTATACTGTTTTACAGCGTTCCTGACATCTTTATGCCCCTAGCAATAAACCTAAAAGAACTTTGCTTTAACTATATCAAGGCCTTAAGGGTTGCTGTAAGTGTTGAAAGAGAGAAACCATTATATCAGTTAATGTTAAGTAATGTATTAACTAAAGCTAATAAATGAGACCATATTGTATTGTAAGTGTTTCCCAAATTTTGCTGCTTGTCTGAACAAAGCGCTACTTTAAGTAATGCTTACTTCCTGGGATAGGCTTCCACTTGGCACGGTTGACAGTTCCTATCCCACCTGTTGGGTCATCACTATGGCAACCTCCCTGATGGGTATGGGTCATGGTCCGGTGAGTGGAGGCGTAGGATATGGCCAACCAGCGAAACAAAGACTGGTCCTCAGTGACCCTGATCTCCTCCTCTGGTTCAGCCCCTCCATAGCCCTCCCTATAGCTCTCTGAGTATCCTTCTTGATACCCCTCATGATACCCTTCAGAGTGGTGGTACCCCTGATTCTCCTCATGATACCCCTGGTTCTCATCATGATAGCCACGATTTTCCTCAGGATAGCCTTGATTTTCCTCAGGATAGCCTTGATTCTCCTCAGGATAGCCTTGATTCTCATGGTGGTACCCATAACTTTCTTGATGGTACCTATAGTTCTCATGATGATATGGGTTGTTTTCCTGGGGGCTGCCGTAGCTCTCCTGATGGTATCCAATATGAAGGTAAAGGTTAGGTTCTTCTTCCTCTTCCTCCTCGTACTGTCGCTTATGTCTTCTTGCTCTAGAGTTGAGCCTTTTTTCTCTCTCCTCAGACTCCTTGGTTAAGCGGCGCATGTCAAAGGGGTATGTCACCAGTCTCTCGCCACCCTGCAGGTTGGCACCAAGCACAAACGGATAGTTCTCCATCCAGGTGATGAGGGCAAGGGTCTCTGCTGCAGCCTGAGTAAAACAAAACAAAGAATATTATGCAGCTGTTAGTTCTGGTCCTCTAATCTGATTGGCCAAGCGGTGTTCCAAAAGTGCTGGTATTATTATAACAGTATTTTCACCCCGTACCATTATTCATTCTGTGTATTGCTTGCTTGATGCTTTGTCTTTATTTAGTACTATTCTAGTAGTAGTACTACCCTTATTATTTAGGGGATGAATAAACATAGAACTGTTTATAGAACTGTTGTATTAAAGCAAGGAGATTAACTTGTGTCACTACTTTTCTTTACTTACTGAGCCATTGGCTGACAAATAACCCTCAGGGATAGGCACATGGTGATTTGGTGTCAATTTGGGCACCATGCCCGCGTCCTCTGCATCCCAGAGGATGTTATTTAGGACTGGAAAATTCTGGAAGATGTCATGGCCATCTTCAGTCCAGTGCCCTAATGTCCAGCTGCCCAACTCTGAGCCCTGGAGGACAGAGTGATGAAAATGCTGAAACACATTAGTGTGTGCTACAAACACATTTCTGTTTTTTACAAACTGTTTTACTTTTAACACATTCAATGTGTATTTTTTAAGTTTATGTGTTTCCTGGGATTTTAACCCATGATTTCGGCACTGCTGTGAGGTAAAGTGTGACGTGTACCAAACTAAAGTACAAACAAAAAATAAAAGGAAAGAAAACTAACAAAAACAAACAGAAAAGACACTTTTAAAGATGTAATTTTTTTATGTGTAAGGGGTCAAAGCTAACCTTAACAACTCATATGAACACTGCTTTGTACAAATGTATCAAACCTTCTCAAAAGCTTTCTCATGGCCATCAGGATTGACTGATGGCACCAAATGAATTCTGGTCTCATCCACCAGGTGGCGCACTCGGGGGTTGCCATCTTTATACTCTCTACACAGGTACTGCATGAGCATCAGTAGAAGCTCTCGTCCCAGAGCTTCATTACCATGAAATCCTGCTGTGTATCTGAACTCTGGCTCTCCTGAAGAGATCATGATTAATAATGTTTGCATGAAATGTTCATTTATGATAGTTAATATGGTTAAAGATCTGATTTTAATTGAGCAATAATACCATGTCTCCTAAATGTTTTCTTATGTTCCTCACCTGTTTCATGCCTCCCAGGGTTATCAGTGATTTCCATAGCGTAAATCTCCAGACCTTTAAAGCTCTTGCCTAAGCTGTAGAATCTGGTGATGCTGGGACACTCATCAGAGACAGATTTCATCAGCTGAAAAAAACAAGAAAACACAATCTGTTTTTCATGCATTGCGCATGTTCATTGTTGCAGTTTTGGCAAGTAAGACTATTACGATTGCTAACCAACTCTAGCAACCACCCTGAAAAATCTTGCAACCACATGTTTTAAACACTTAAAACTCCTAAGCAACCATGTATAGCTGCGGCCTAGCAACCACACAACAGTGGTTTTCAAATGGCCCTGGAGTCCTCCCAGCATATCAGAGGTTGGAAAACCTCTAGCTTTGCATCATTGTGGTGAGTTTTGCATGGGCAAGCACAACACACATTTTCTTTAGAAAATCTACTTTATTATTTTTTTCATTTTTTGCCCTGCCATTCATGAACTGTTTTCAGACATCTACCCTCACCTTCTCCATGTCAAGGTAGTTGTGATATGTATAATCCAGGTCATCTCGTGGCGTCACCTCGTTCTGCCTCTGGTATTGGCTGAGAGAATCTGAGTGAAGAGCAAATGCACAATGTTAATAAATACATAAACTATTGACTACTTGTCAGAAAGACAACGGGCCTTCCATCAGTGCGTTGAGTCAAAGACAGTATGTATAAAGAAAATGTATAAAGATAGCACTCAGAATATTAAATGTAATTTTCTATATGGTGGCTTTAAAAATATGTATGCCATGCCTTTTTTGGTAGAGGCCTCACCTGTTTGTTTACTACAGCTTATATGTGTACGAACTGAACTTGCCAAAACAATATTTTTTTGTGATTGGACCTAAAGAATGACTATTTATAGTTTTTTATCTTTTGGAGATTCCTGCTTTACAACCAAAGTACAGCTCTTACTTACCTGAATGTGGATGTCAGTTGTCAACATAGAGCTTAGCTTGTGTGTAATTTCAGGGCATGTGTATCTCACCTGTTACTGGGCAGCCCAACACCTCCATCCTCATACACATGGTGCCGTTCCAGCTCTGGGGCAATATGCGAATATAACGAGCCACTACCGTCTCCATAAACTGAGACAATACAGGGGTACTTTTATCTGTGTTACCAAAGAACAACTGCACACAGATAGAAGGGAAACAGAGACAAAATATTAATTTTAGAAAGTATTTTACTCCTCACAATATAGATAAATGAAGTGATAAGGTAGTAGATTTCCATAGGACAAAGGCCTTTCGGACATAAATCTGGCAATCTACCCATTCAGCATATCCATCATTAAGGACGGTCCACTCTCTGCTGTCATTACTGAAGGCCACGTAATACGAAGACACATAATCACTCCTGAAAGATCAAAAGAATTATAATAAACATTTTTTTGCAGAAACAAAATGAACCACAATATACAGTGTTGTCCACTGGTTTATTCAATAAAATACCATTAGAAAAACTCATCTAGGTGATTAAAAGGTAATTACCTTTTAATGTTACAAGAACTGTTATGTATATCAATATTTATTATAATAATTAACTATTTTTATAGACAAAATCAGCCTAGCAAAAGTAGCTAGTTTTAAACACAGCAATGTACATCTTCTCTCTGTCTTACTCTATGGGGTCGTCTCGACCCTGTGTGATGACCCCTGTGAACTCTGTTAGTGTGCGTGTATCCAGCTCAATCCAGTTGATCTTCTCTTGAGGGTTAGCACACCATGCCCCACCATTCAAGTCATCTTCATCACCAGACGCCTGTTGGATTCACCGGTATGCCCACATTCTTTATTGTTTAATATTCAATTGAATTTCCAGAGTGAGAATGTTAGGTTTTTACCTGAGTATTAAGGCGACCTCTATTTGGGCCATAGCGATGGTGATAAACAGAGGAAGTCAGTAGCTGGTCACTATCTATGCGATGAGACTCCATCCCCAGAGGAGGACATACTGACAACAAACCAGAAAAGAATCAATTTTAGTTTTCACTGTTTACAGGCATGACCACTATTTGATTTTTTTTTTGTCAAAACAGTCTATTCCTCTGCTTGTCTTGTTCATTGAATAATGTGCATGAAGAAGACAAAATGTATGCATCTGTTTCTTGAGCAAGTAGGACATTTAGAATCTCTCCTTTGAAAACAAGAGGAACTAGAGCATAGATCAGGTTTAGCACCTGCAATGATTTAAAAACACAAAACTATGTGTGTTATAGTCTCATATTCCATTTAACTTAAACTATGAATGTCCCACCAAGATATTATTACACTTGCTTTATGTGTAAAGAGACTACAAACAAAATACACACACAAAAAGATTTCAGCTCAAGTGAATGCCAAGGTTTTCCACTGAGGAACATATCTGGAGTAATCCACAGGCAGAACAGAATTGGGACAGGGGAAAACTTTGGTATTATGTTACCTAAGTTCCCTTATATAAGCTTGTTGACTAAGTGTGGCATAATAACAATAATCAGAATACTCCAAATATCAAACATGGCTACAGACTTAATTGTACTTAATTGTACAAAGAAGTGTGTGAATATAGTAAATAACTGTGTAAAATTCCATCACTCACTCTTGGGCTCTTTGTACACACGTGGGGGTGGTTTCTTTATTCTGCCTTCTTCTTCCTCCTCCTCACGCCGCTTCTGTTCTCGTTCTGAGAAAGCAAATTACTGGGAGTTTTTTGCACATAAACCTCAATATTTATACTAAACATTTATATCCGTTTAGATCTGACTGTTAAGGTATTAGTGTTATTCCAATCTGAAATAAAGCATGCTAAGAATGTTTGAGGAGAAACACGTGTGAACTTTACACCAACTATCTTGAACTTAGATTCTTGCTAAATTTTTGATTAAACATAATAAGCTCCTCCAGAATGCTCAAGATTTTTATTTTCACAATCTGGAGGTGAGAGAATTTAATACAGATTTATGCCAGATTTTAGAATATAACATTTTCAAAGACATGCCATTAATAAATGTAATGTTTTTGGGTAACAGCTTGCCGTACACTTGCAAATCAATGACCTTGTTGTATATCTGTTCTGTAGAATTATTAAAATGTCAAACTCCTAACAGTCCCTATTAACTATATACATAAAGTAATTAATATCTGTTAACTTGATTGCACACACCACATAAACAAACTGTAGTATTAATATAAAACAGTGTGATAAAATCTCATAAAATCTCATGTTCATGTAGCTCATAAACTCCTGGAGCTTTCATATAGTAAGTGCGATGACACCAGAAGTGTTTTTTTTGTTCTTTGGAACCAAAACGGAGAATTGTTTTAAAATGTTGATTTTCATAACATAATCTATAATGTTATGAAAATCTTGACGTGTGTCTTTTCTCCTCAAAAGCATTTTTGTGCCTGAACTGCATTGTTAACACAGTTTACTTTTAAATAACACATTACAACCTGAAAATATCTGCAATGTACACAGCAGGAAAAGAAGAGAGTAGTTCTTCTCCTTTTTGTCAAACTTTGTTTAGTGCATCCTCTTGGATATTGAAATCTTCAGCCATTTTTATTTTTGTTGCATTCTTGTTTCTGTGCAGATGCTTTGGATAACACTGTGTTTTTACTTGATATGAAAATAAATCAAACATTGAACAAGCTTCCTGAACTGCACTGTTTGTGTGCACTCTTGCACGAAGACAATCAGAGTTACATGGAATTATTTTATGAAGCTTTTGTGTAGTTTTGAAGCTTGAGATATACTTGTTTCAATCCACTGCCACTGTAAGGACAAAGACTACAACAACTTTTTTTAATTCTCCGTTTTGTTTTTAAAGACAAAGAAAACCATAGGGTGCTGAACAACACAAAGGTGAGTAAATAGTGAGCACTGTCATGTAATCTAACCAATCATCATGCAGGGGTGCATATAAATATATATATATACAGCCGTCCCTCACTCAGGTTCCAGGGCAGTGTTGCAACATCCCTCCATCACCCCATCGCCTCTCTTTTGGCTGGTACCTACCTAAGTTAAAGCCAGGGAAGTACTCTGGATTTGGGCCAAATTCCGAACTCTGAACCCTCCCCTCAGACAGCACACCAAATACGCATTTATGTTCTTTTTCCGATTACGTTAGTCTGAACTTGTAAAGTCCTGTGTATCATAACAGTTGTAGTTTCCTGCCCCACATAGATAAGGATAGCGGATTTTGTTCTGCCTGTTAGGAACAGGATACTCTTAATCTGGGTTCTTTACAGACTTGAATTTGTTTCATAAATTTAAATCTAAACAGAATGTGACAGGTAAAGTCAACACTACAAATTTTTATGCCAACTGTTATTTTAAACATCAGTGGTATAGAACAACCCAGACAGATATTTGTATTGCAGATGGTAAGAATTTAGGATTAATGCTAGAAGGGTCTGTGGGGGAAAGTTGACTGTGCCAATGTTGGTGAGCAAAATGCATTGATTTATATAAACATATAAGAAACATTTTTAAGTTCAGCTCAACAACAAACTAAATAATTAAAAATATTGAAAACACATAATAAATTGCACTGTATTGTTTGTGAATTTTATATAAAAGTGTCTTTAAATGAAACCAATGATTGTCCACTTTCTATATTATTTTTGCTATAGACTATTGTTGTTATAGACTATATAACACACATACTAATACTTACTACAGAACACTAGTTGAAAACAAGGCAGGAAGATTTCTTTGTCATGTTACAGAGACTGTACCTCTCTCCTCTTGCTTTATTTTCTCTCTTTCTCTCTCTTCTTGCTCTTTTCTCTCTCTTTCTCTCTCTTCTTGCTCTATTCTCTCTCTTTCTCTTTCTTCTTGCTCTGCTCTCTTTTTTTCCTCTTCCAGCTTCTTTTCTGTTGACAAAATGAAAACCAATAAGTAAGAGACAGTGGCAAATAACACATTTAGTTTTACACATTTTACACACAGGTCCAGAAGTCTGAGAGCACATTGAAAATCTGGGATTTGCTTTCATTTAAACCTGGAAACAAACAAAGTTTTGGAATTTTGAAAGAAAATCTAGGTAAAACGTATTATAAAGGAAATGACTGGTAACGTTTAAGGTTCTTCGCTCAAATAATCATTAATCATTTGTTAATCAAATAAGTGCATTGAATTGTTTTGCTTTCACTAGAGCACACAAAATGCTTTATTGATCATTTTCATACCATGCTAATATAACATGAATCAAGTTCTGCACAAAACTGTGAAATCCATGCCATTAACGCAAAACTTCAAAATGCAAAACAGCAAAACTATTTATAATTATTTGCCAGATTTGAATTATTAAATCCAAATTAAATAGTCTCTGACTGCACAATCAAAAACTTGATTTAGCCAATTAAGATTGCCTCTCAAAATTCAATAACAAGGATTTTTCTAGTAATGTGAGATTTAGGTGGAGGGAATTATACATACACAACTGAATTTTCCTCTTGATTATGTTTCTCGCAAGACACATTTTCACTGGTGTTTAGCACTCTGAGCATCATGCCACATGATTTTTTAAAATGGTTAGCTTGAGCTGAAATGGCACCTCAGCATCTCTGAAAGTATTTATTTCAGAACAGAAATGGCAGGTTCCTCTGTTTATATTCTCATTATGAGAAGGAAGAGGCCAAAACTGTTCTCATGCCTTTGTCATATTTTCAGAATAAAGCATCAAAGCAATATATACTGTACCATGTCCATATTCATATTCTTCATACCAGTTGTTTTTAAATGGAGGGATGGTGGGCTCCTCTGTGACAGAAGCAGACAAATAAACATTAAATATTTTAAAAGAACAGTTTATCTCAAAATGTTTTTATCATCATGCTCATCCAGCATTATTTTCTTTCATCCGTGAGATATTATAGTACAAGATATTAGTACAATGTCATTAGACAGCTTTTATGCAAAAAAGTTGATTTAAATAGCACCAAAACAACACTATTAAAAAGTCCATATAACCCGTGCACTACATTTGCAGGTCATCTGAAGCCATAGGATAGCTTGACTTGTATTGTTTTTTTATAAAACCACACCAGACATTGCATTTTCACATTGTAAAATAACATCTTTCATGAGATGGGTGTATATTGTGTTAAAAAGTTTTATTCGATTTGGTTAACACCAATTTACAGAGTGTTTAAATTCACTCCTTTGTAATGACAAATACATCAATAAAACACAAGTCTGAGGCATGCAAAAACCCATGAAACCAACTGTCATGCATGTTTATTTCTTTTGTTTTACATGTTATTGCACAATATTAACAATTACTCAAACTGAATAATAAGACAATAAAGCAGAGTAAAAAAATATTTAATATAAAAATCATTTAATTCAGACAATGAATGAATATTTACCTGTGGCACTGTAACGCCAGTCATGGTCAGTAGAGCCGAACTCTTTGCCATCAGGAAAAGGCATGTTTTCAGCTACCTCATCTGTTGCCAGAGAAAGATAAACTAGATTTTATTAACAAATGGGATGGATAAAAATCAAACCACAAGAAAAGTAATATTTTTAGGTAAGTTCTATCAAAACTCAAGCAAAAAAGCAAACAAATAAATAAAAGGAAAAATTTTGCTCTGTTGCCAACATTATTGTAAGATGTACAGACATTGAACAGACATTATGAAAAGTCTCAGTGTATTGCTTTGTTTCAATTATTTTAAACTTACACCTATCACTGGTCTACAGTTCACACCTATCCATTTTCCAATTGAGCTGTGAATCAGTTGTCAATTTTTACACAGTTCTAATTTTTAAAAGCATGTCAGGTTAGACATTGAAATTCCACAAAAGTCAACCATAACAGTGCACATACATTTAGCATCCCAGTAATCATCATTGTCATGGGGGCCAGTAGTCACAGGGGTTGTGGGTACAGGCACATCTACCTTCCAGTAGTCATCATCTTCACAAATGAAATGCAGTGGTGGAAATCACTTAGAATAATTACTTAAATCGTACTTATAAAAACAGATAAAACTCACATTATGCTCACCTGAGTCAGGATAAGGTTGGGGATACTCATCTGTATCAGGAGGAAAATCTGTTGGGAAATCCGTTGGGAATTCTGTGGATCTTTCTGCTGGCGGGTTTGTGGTTTTTGCTGTTGCTGTCTCAGTATATACTATAAACACCAAGGGTTAGTTTGTACCACTGAAACCACACTACTTGATCTTATTCCAGATCAAGAACAGCAGTAGCCAGGTTCCAGATTGTATATGTTTGTAAAAGCCATGCAGGATGAAAATCACAATGGCCAATGAATAATTCTAAATTAATAATTACACTATCCATAGTCCTGGAGAGAGATTGTATATGGTGGATACAGAGTTGCTGTAACCATGCAAATGTAAATTAGGACAAAAGAGCTCAACAGCAAGCATCCACTCCTGTGAAGAATTGTGGATCACGTCATTAAATTACAGATCTTTTTTTTTTATTGTGCTGTCACTTTTATTTATATTTTCATTCTCAGTATTCTATAGGACAGGTAGTCTGATACACAATCCTGTACCTATCTTTTATTAAACAACGGGTTTTTTTTATTCCAATGGAGAAAATAATGGGAAATATATTTCCAATGTGCTGAAAAGTGGGTGGCCACTGTTGAGCTCTTATAGCACACTAAAACTGAGCTGGTCTCAGTGTTCATGAGAAAGTGTTTTCTAACCTTCATCCCAGTACTGTTCAACCTCAGTATCATAAAAGTCATCATACTCAATGGGCAAAGTGGTTGTGGGTGCCACAGTGGTGGTTGTGGTGGTGATGATCTCCTCCTTGTTCTTCTTGCCTTTCTTCTTCCCACCCTTCTCTCCTTTGGGCTTCTTCTCACCTTTGGGTTTCTTGGTGGGTTTTGGAGATTTGGGTTTTTTGGTGGGCTTGGGCTCTTTCTGTCTTTTTCCTCTTCCCTCTCTCTCTGATTCTCTCCGTATTCTCTTCACTTTAGGGACAGAGAATGTTAAATGAAAAAAGTCCTTTGCAGTACAGTTAGAGGAATGTAGTCAAGTTTACACCCCAGTCATATACTATGATCACATATCTGGTTAGGCTAGTTGTTCTTTTACAAAGTACCTGCTATACAAAGACCTAAACTCTGAATTTGGCAAGGTTTGAAAGGGTCTTAATCTTTAAAAGAGTTGCAAACACACTTCAGGTTTGAGAGACTCTTTAAGGCAACTTTTATTTTTAAGGCAACTTTAAGGCAACGTAACATTCTTGAGCCACCTGTATATTTCGTTATGTCCTCAGAGTTTATATCTGACATCGTATTTATCCACTTATAAATGTCAATCATTTTCTTGTGGGTAGTTCTTGCCTAGAATAAGCTGCAAAATGGTCTCAGACATCAACCCTGGAGTCAAAAGTCTAGTTCTGCGATATTACTAAGTGCTTTTAAAATTATGAACATTAATTGGGTCAGTTCACTTACATTACAGAAATTAGTCAGCAGTAAAAACATTCACCAAGTATATTGGCAGGAATTTTCCACCAGCTCATGAAAACATGGTTCAAAGTAAAAGAGAAGGGAGTACAGTTTGACCCATGACTAGTCCCATGACTAATACCTAAAGGCATTAACATTCAGTAACACTGTGTCTTAAAGACCTTGAATTGAGGTCATGTACCCTCATAACTATATTCCACAGCTAAAACACACAAAAAAATGTTTAGAAACAACCTCATCAGATGTAAATGCAGAAAACAGAGCATGTCTTTCCAAACATCCTGCTAGGCTTAATTGATAATAGCTCTTAATAGAGCTTTTTAAGTGAAAAAATACGAAAAAAAATTTAAACGAAAGAAATGTAGGCCACTCTTAAAAGTCTGTTCTATTTTGCCACAAAACTGACAGACCTCTCTCTCTACCATGAATATGCAAACAATAATGCAACTGTGTCTGTTCAGATGTCTGCCTCACTTTGATAATTCCCTCCAAATTCACTCTGTTTTACATTTGCTTTGGATGTCAAAACAAGAAAACAGTTTTCTAAACGGTAAAAGAAAAATTACAGTCACTTAATGACTTAATAGAATTTCCAAATGTCCAAAAGTCAAGAATCAGAGAAGCAAACCCATGATTTTTTCAGAAACAGAAACACTCTCTGCCTTTGAATCATGCTATGCATTCTATAAATCATTCAAGTTTTCTGGAAGGGGTGGAGTAAGTAAATAAGGAATACCGGCTGAAACACTTCCAGCACCTTTAGGAAAGTGCACATTTTACAAGATTCTGGAAAGATTCTGGTATAAAGATTCTGACTGCAATAAAGCTGAAAGTCTTAATAATAAAACACTGAAACCATAATGTACATGAATCTTTCCAGTACCGGCTGAACTTTACTTCCTGTCATAATATTTGTATATATATATTATATGTAAAATAATGTGATGGAATTATAATACAAAAGTAATTACTTACAGAAGATTTCAAGCTTGGCTGT
This sequence comes from Chromobotia macracanthus, assembly GCA_036877525.1. Classification (NCBI taxonomy): domain Eukaryota; kingdom Metazoa; phylum Chordata; class Actinopteri; order Cypriniformes; family Botiidae; genus Chromobotia; species Chromobotia macracanthus. Next base: position 4,193,122 of record JAZGTH010000002.1, read on the forward strand.
GGCTTGTGACTCTGCGTCTTTATTTCTGGCAACACATTTGTATATCCCAGCATTCTTCAACTCAGCATTGCGAACAATGAGGGTGGATTTGGATTTTCCATCTTTGTGCACCGTGAGGTTCTTATGGGTTCTTAATAGCTTTTCACTATTAGGAGAAAACCAGTAAATTTCCTCTGCATCCCCAACAACTGAAAGAGGAGGTATTTAAGTTAATACTGTATATACAGTTTTATTTCTGGGATTAATCTTTAAGTTTAAACTGTTGTTTTACCTCTGCACAAAAATGCTTTGCCCTGTCCAACTTCAATCTCGGCATATGGTGGAATGATCTCCACTTGCAGCAGGTCTAGAAAAGTACAACAAATTTGATTTATTTATTTGTTTTGTACATAGTATTTCAAAAATGCTACATTCTGTTACCCCAATTCTGGTACAGAAGTGCAAACAAACTGTGGTCGCTTTACATGTTAGTCGTGTGGCATCTTCCTGCCTAAGTGGGCTGTTCTTGGCCAGAATAAGCTGCAATGTGAAATACACCTTTAAGAGAAATACTCTCTTTAAGCTTGACATTCAGCCTAAGAATACTAACACATCTGAGCTAACAGACTGTATCACCAGTATCTTGGAATTTGTAAAGCCATGCTTTGCCAGTTGAGCTACAGGGATATAAGATGCAACCAAAAGATTATTACTCTATCCTGCTAGGGCTACAGCTAGAGATGCATTTGTGATGAAATTGCGAGGGGCAATTGCAAAGTACAACCTTGACCTTACATAGTGGCCAGGAAACACAGAATTTCTACCCAAGAAATGTAAATACACAGTCTCTTGTGGGTTCCACAGATTAACTAAACCATGTTATGATGGTTTCTCTGTTTTTCTCATTATCAAACAAATTCAGTATCCAGAGTGTATTAGTATGTCTGCATCCCTGCATGTACTGGAAATGCTATTAAATACTGCTGTTGACCATATTTTCCAAGCCCTAGATAAACCTCAGCAACAGTACTGTAATTAATTCTTAAATCCTTTTTTCCATCAGCTACAGTATGTCTGAGTTGCAAATGTCATAAGATTTTTACAAAGTTCCTGTTCTTCTGAAAGACAAAGATGAATGTCTGTCTTCAGCATGCAGTTACAGCTTTCCATCTTCCTGCTTCAGCACACTGTCAGATGAATATTTATTTGTATTGGCTTCAACAGTGTTTTTCTTCCTCATTAGTTGACTTCCCAGACATGGCTTCTCTGAGCGCATGTGCAAGTATTGAGTGTACATGCTTTCCCTGGAGCTGTCACTGAGTTGGATAGCCATGCTCAGGTTGCTCAAACCTCTGGCATCCCTTACAGGGCTTCATTTATCATCTATGTCTCATGCTAAATCAATTCATGTATAAAATAGCTTTGTATACAGACAGCTGCCAACTGTGTGCAAACTTTCAACTGCAAATCCTAAATTACAAGTTGCAACTTGATTAACAACTTGAATATTGACACATTTCAACATTACAAACAAAAGCATTTGTTGCATTAGCGTTTGCACCTGCTTCAGTTTGATCCTCCAACTGCCGCTCTGGGGTTCTGGGGCTGATCTCAGGTTCACCATCTTCTTTATCCTGGACTGTCAGCCTGTTTACAGACACTCCAAAAGCATGTGCCCAGCAGTGAACCAGCAAGGACAGGCAGAGGACTGTCAGTGCTGCCCGGTCCCTCATGGTGCCTTATTGACTGCTGCAAACTGTATTCCACAGGAAGTGATCCACAGACTGGGTGTTTAGAAGGAACAAAAAATGAGAGTGAGGGTTGGACGGGGAGAGAGTATGTGTGTGAGGGACAGAAAAAGAATCTGTGTGAGGGGAGAAGGGGGGAGGGAGAGACACATGAGGAGGTATGGAGGAGTGTAATAAAACAGTACTGAAGAATGAAGGGAGCTGAATATGATATAAAGAACCTATAGTGCAACTTCATTGACTTTTTTAATATCCAAAAGATTATGTAGCCACTTCAAAAACCATATATAAAGAACTATATAACAGCTCCTAATGGGAGAAGGGTCCTTTGTTGGTTCTGTGGTGCTTTAAGTAAGTATTTAGGCGTTTTAAGTGTTGTGGACTCAATTAGTGGACCTATGCCTTAGTTTTGAAAGACAGATAAGCAGTCATGCCGAGTAAACAGAGTATTGTTCACTAAAGAGAACTACAAGAAATCCAAGAGGTGTGACTAGATCTAGTGGGTTCCAAATGTCTTACGACCACCAGTGGTTTCAGTGTTATGTTAAAAAGACATTATGCGATTCCAAAGTGCCTTAAATACCAGTCTCCTTATTAGCCTTAAAGCTAAAAATCTAATGGCCAAAGAAAGAGAATAAACAAAAGCATCTGTTGATAGACTGCGGGAGGAATTACAGAATGAGAGGGAACAGGAAAAACAATGAGTCAAATCGAAGCAGAAAATTTAAAAGCAGGAAACATTTCAAATCATCTCAAAGGATCTCCAGCAGTTTACATGTACAATGTGTCATTTACATGCTACCAAATTGAATAAAACTAAAGTTTCTTTTTGGTATTAAATACATTTGTTTTTACTTCATTGTAGATACTAACACATGTACAGTAAGCAAAGAATTATTGTGATATCAAGATACAGGGAAGAAGCAGACAGTGTTTTAAAGTGTTTTTACATTTGTTAGGTCAGTTTATGTCAGAGGTAGATTGCACTTCAAATAAAAGAGGATGAAGCACATCAAAGAAAATAATCATTTCTATCAGATGTGTCCTTTTATCGTTTTGGAATAAACTTGTTTTGGAATTTGGATATTTTAACCAAACTAAACTATTTGTGATGTAACTGTTTCTCTATCCAGAATTCATCATCCTTTTTTAAGATCAACAACAAATGTCTTGCATCCAAAGTAACAACTGGGGTCTTTGCACAGCCAACTGTTACTGCTCAAAATGTGTAAAGATGCAATGACTGCCAGACTGAATTATGCCTGTTCTGACCCACTTCAGTCCATTTAACTTAATCAGAAGCAGTTCTGCTATGTAAGTAAGTAAGCAGCACTGTTATGTCCATGTTAAGTTTAAAACATCTGTAATGCAGACAGGTCCTTTCATACACCTTGAATAAGTGCAATATAATCAGATATCATAAGGGCTACTTATGTGGCGGTGCTTTACCATCTGTAAAGCATGATGTACTCTGCTCACTGTATGCTTGCCTACTGAAAAGGGCAGTTAAAACATTGCTCAAAAGCTCTTCGTATGTGCTCCACAGAAGAATAAAGGTCATACAAGTCTGAAGCATGAAGGCGAGTAAGTGATGAATATTTGGTAGAAAACATGCTTTTGTAAAAGAAAGACATTGCAGTAATTTTAGAAAAACACTGTTACACATTGACTGTATCATCTTTTCTATTAGAAAATTCCTTCCACCTTCCTGAATGGAATTATTTTTGGCCTCTAGTTTTGCAGACTAATGTAAAATGTCCCCATGGTGGCAAGGAAGTCTGAGCAATATGGAAAAGACACCTCATATCCCAATACCCCCAACACACACACATGCTCCTCCTGGACCTGATATCCTAACCAATAAACTACATTTTAATTTATTCAGCCAACCAACCAATAGCCATCTAACCAGACAGACAGACAAATACAATAGCTACAGTAGATAGGAAAACAATCACATTTAAAACCTGAAATTACCCTATTCATCTAATAATATTATAGACAACAGCTGAGCGATTTTAAAGAACTAACCTCTCCTGTATTTTGTGAGTTTAATTATGACTGTAAACTGAGAACTGTTTATCTGTACTTGTGTAAACACATCTGCCATTGAATTGCAGTTTTTTAATTCATTGTTTATACTGCACATCTCTGCTCAGATACTGAACCCACTGACCACAATTTGACCTGTGACGAACCACGTCTGCAGACCCCAGTGGAGACTTGGAGAAATAGGGGAAGGAGTGTGAGACAGAGATAAAGTTTTGGGGGAGAATAAGGCGAGGAGGGAGAAACTGTTAAGTCTTGACAGCAGGGAAAGAGCAAATAAGGCAGGGAGGGGGAAGGAAAGAAGCATTTGAGAAGAGAAGTCTGGGATACAGAGCAACGTTATAAAACACAGAGAAAAGACGGAGGGGCTTATTAGCCAGAAGGTTCTCAAGATTCAGATGGGGAGCAGGCTAAAATGCTAAGAAGATTTGAGTGGTTTTAGCATGATATTAGGGCATTGGCACACTGCCCCAAATGTAAAGAACCCACCTTCTATATATGATATTCTGGTATCCCTATGGCTGAGATTTTCTTACTGTTCCCTGGGATAAAATCTGATTCCTTAGACATAATAATAGCACACCTTCCTCATAAGCCTCAATTTCCTGACCACTATTAGTATTGATGCTTATCTTAGGCAGAGCTGATAGTGTAGAGAATTAAAAATTGTACAAACCTACAAACCTCTAGTAGAGGCTTCAGTATGGAAATTCCAGCATTCTTATCAGACTCATGTTTCTGTGGAAACAGCAATGAGTGGTAAAATAACCACACTCCTAAAATAAGTCACTCCTGAAGGGCAATCAGGGTCTGCACCAGTTATATTTCCTTTCCTCTTTCAATCTGTAGGCGTGCCACAGGACAATGGAAAGGAACTGATGTATCATCAAACTGATGTAGCCATCAGTAGGCAGTGATCTGCTTTTCTTTTAGACTGGCAATTCTGAAACCATCAAGAGATACCTGGAAAACAGATTAGCCTGCAGTCTGATTACTCACAGATGGAAGACAAATATTTTTCTCCTGTTGCCATGTGTATCTTTATCAGAAATAAATCAGGCTGAAAAGGTAAAGTTTTGACAACAGAACACAAACTGACAGCATTATATAAAGGGATAGTTCACCCCAAAATGAAAATGCATTCAAATTCAAATTCTGTCATTTTTTACTCACCACTCAGGTTGCTCCCAAATTACAGTATACTTTCCTACCATCTGTTTGAAAGACAAAATTAGTTATTTTTCAGTTTTTCCAGTTTGTTTTCAGTTTTTCCATACAATCAGTGAGAGCTGTTAAGATCCACCATAAAAGTGGTAAATACAATGTATGCGCTTTATTCCAAGTCTCATAAAATGGAACAAATGGTTTAAAATGCTGTATCTGTGTGCACATTGCAGTAAATGTGTAGATGTGTTAACATCTGCAAAATAATGGAAAGCTAAAAAAAAAAACAATTCTGTCTTTTTCTTCCGGATTGGATACGGTAAAAGATGCTATCTATTCTTTTTGGATTCTAAAGTCTTTTCCACAAATTAGGAACAGCAATGATGCTTTTTCCATTGTTTCATTTCAATAGACTTCCAAAATAAAAGTTTATATGAAGATTTAATTTTCCCTTCGCTTCACTGTTAATATGGTGTATAATGTTTTTAAATTGTTTAACTGCTGTAAACATTTTATTACAAGACAGTGAAAGCTGTTGAATGGTGTAGACCTCAATACTGTGACATTAAAAATACAACTTTCTGAAGAAAAACTGTAGTCTTTAGCATCACGTCTTTCATCCAGGCAGGATGTTATCTGGCACAGGTATTTCCAACAGAGGACCTCTTCAGTCTAGCCAGAGTCAGGCATCAGCCAGAACTGTTTTGGAACTAAAGAACTACAAGACAGTTGTAGAGCATTTTTAGATTAATGTAGAGCATGATTTTTAGAAAGGCCATACTATGTACCTAAATGGCTATTTAATAGATTATATAGCTCTGTGACCAATAGTTAATGTGGTCTTGGTGATGTCAGACACAATTTAATGTCATTTTAGTGGCAGAGCAAGTTGTTTTAGGAAAGATTACAGATGAAGGAAGACAAACATCTTTTCTTTGGAATAAGGTATACAGATGTATCATGCAAAATGGAACCAACATATGACAAATTTTTCTAAGATACACCAATTTACATAAACATGTACAAAGAAAAATATCATCCCAGAACATTTTTGAACCTGTTTTTGCTTCTTCCTAGTGTAATCTTAAAGTGGGCCAGATTTTCATCCTTTTGTATTCAGTCACTCCTGTAAGAATCATCAGACCTTCTCTAAATTGAATCCCGAGGGACTAGTCTGGATTCTGACTCAGTGGCGGGGAGACAGAGCGAGACCAGCCAGTGTGTGTGTGTGTGTGTGTGTGTGTGAAGATTCCAAAGCAGCAGGTTTGCATTAGTGGAGTCCAAACAGCCCAAGTGATCTCAGAGGAGCTGCAGACACTTAATTATATTCAGAAGAAACATCATATATAATCCAAAAGGTGCCAAAAACATTCTATCCAACATGTTCTTAATGACTTTCTGGGTTACAATATAAAGTAGCACTTCAAAACAATCTACTCAATACCAGCTGCAAAGTCTAATTCATTCCTTATGGAATCTGCAGACTTTTGTGGACAAAACATGGCCACAGAAACAAGGCCATAAAACAAAAATGTGTTAAACAGAACTTAAAGTATTATCTTATTTGAAGGTGAAATAGAAATACTTTTCTGCAGGTGTAGATTCTGTGTGGGCCTGAAAACCTCCCCTAGCAGGAAGCTGACACGAACACATGCATCCAATTCCATGTACATTTGCACTGTGTATCACTCCTGTATAATTCCTGTGTTTTATGGATAAACAATAGAAAGCCAAAACCAAGAGAGAGCTCATTCCTGAAAAAAACACAGTTGTTATTCATTAACAGATACCAGAAAACATTTAGTGTGGCAACATGTTCGCTAATCAAGTTTGTGAGATGAGCTTCAGCCTTTACAGCTGACTGACCCCTAATGGTTAATCCACACTATTACAATGCAAAGTGATCAACAAATACCACAATAGAGGTTTGTAGTTTGGTGTAAACATGTAAAGAATTACAATGTAACATTCTCAATTGTTTTAAAGTTGCATTTATTTATTACTCTTCATACGATACATCACTGTACCACTGTATATTCTGAAATATATTTTCATTATAAAATAGGGGTTCTACAATCAAGGTTCAGATATAATAAAATGCTCTGAGGAATCATAACAGGCAATATCAACAAATCTTTTAAATTAAGTGCAGGATGTTTTGGGCTTTGATTCGCAGGACAGTGAATCAAACTGGAGATTTGGGTTTGTATCTGCTCAGTAAGGAATCTGAAGTTTCCTTTCAGTAAAAGTCATCAGTGTGGGCCAGATAAATGAAGTACTGTGAAATGCATTCTTCTACACGTGGTAAATCAAAGAGCAGAGACTGCAACATTTAGGGCTTTAAGATCCCATATTAGAAGACCTCAATCTCCAAACCTGCTCGGTAACTCAAACACAGCCAGAAATGTTTCTTTTGGTCCAAACGAATATTGTTACATTGTGCCATAGTAAAGTGAATTGTTTTTGACATATCATGACACTGCGATAAACCATTCACAAAAGCACAGCGAATACCAAAGGCCACAAAAATCTCCTGATTTGTTTCCATGTCGAAACAATAAGATTGTTAAAAACATTCTCCAGCAAAGGTTCCGTTTCAGCGTGTAAGACTATAGTTTTCACAAACATGGGCTATAGAAATATATACTGTCAATATTTTGCAGTGCTGCATTAGTGTACATACATATACATACAGTACATTCCCAAGCTAGGTAGATTACTGCAAGAGACACCACACCATTTTGTGCTACGACATGGGATCATGGCTGTCCTCAATAAAACATCTGCCCAGAAGAGATTTGTCTGAAGCCTGAGGTATGCATAATATGCCCAGGTAACAATCCTACTGTTACAATCATATATTTTCATATATACATACACATTACAAGTCATCTTACATACAGACTTACCACCCTCTCCTTTGGGAAGGAAGAAACAGCAAAACAAACCACTAAACAACTAATGTTCACACATATAGTAAAGGTCTCAAACAGACTCATATCATAATCAGGGTTGTGAATGATTGTTAGACATGTAGGTTTGATTGTTTAGAATATATTCTTGAGCTAGTAAGCTAAATACTGTAGCTACATACAACTTCTGGAGAGTTATACTAGCCAGTTCAAAATATTCAAAAATAAGGAGCTTCCTAACATGAATATGATGGCCATTACTCTTATTTTTGTTATTGTGTCTCTTCTCAACACATTGGCACTCAGATCAATAACCAATATCCTACAATGCTGCTTTTGAAACATTGTGTTCACTTTGTTTCCGTTTTCAGCAGGTCAGTGTGGAAAACAAACCATTGAGACACATCAACACTTTCCATGAAGTTATGACAACGCTAACTACACTGGATTCAAACGTAAGAGTACAGTTACAGGAGTCAATGCCAAACTAATACAAACCAGCCAAACAGAACTAGTAAATGGCCCAGGAAAGGATGACTTGCCTTTTTATATAAACATTCTTTATCATCATGCTTTGCTCTTATTCGAGTTTATAAAATACTACTCTGCTTTATATAAAAATTAAACTGGCTAAAGTGACAGGACTTCTAATATACATCCACTGAGTATTTATATTCATGTGTTGTTTAAGAAAAAAATAAACTACAAAAGAGAAAGAGCATAAAAATATAACATACAGAACACACAGTACTCTTATCGTACAACAACACTTTGGATTACATAACTTAGACAAACATATGCAACCATACCAAGTCAGATTAACAAGCTTTTTTAAACAAGGAATTCAAAAACAATTCCTGGATGCTACATCTCTAGCGCTACCTGACATGCTAACAAGACGAGAGTGCAGAATAGGGTTGCAAAGGGAGGGAAGAATGTTCCCCATCAAGTTTTTTCCAAATGTACAGTACATCACGTCAATTTACATGACTGATGCAACCCTTACTCCTTTATTGGACCTGGACTATAGAGAACAAGACGCAAATGACAAAAAGTACATCAAATTCTTAACTATATTCTGCGCTATTTTTGTGTTTTAATCAACAAGTCTTTCAGTGTACCTGTTGACTATGCTATAAAGAGTTCTGACGTGTCTACTAAATGCTCTGATAGATGTGCACATTCCATGCAACTCTAAAGGAAAACTCAATACATATAGATTACTTAACCTGCAGTTTCCTGTCTGACATTTGCTCTAAAGTTATGTTCAACAGACATAAAGATCTCTATTAAACACTTTCATTGCTAAAAGCTGTCCAGAAAAATCTTTTTACCATCCAGCATATCCTGGGATGAACTTGCCATTTATTTCTATCAGAGTAACAAGCGGACAGCTTTAGTATTCTGTACTATATGAGAAATGTTGTAACACGCAACCAATTGCATTTTCAGGATTATTTCTAGTATACAGACTATTTTCACACAATCGTGTGATCATCCTCACTCTCATCCATGGGACATCCACACAATAATAGTCGCATTTTGACAGCTAAAAATTTAAATGTAACTACTATCAATATCAAGGAAACACATAGGCTTTTGCTTCATGCAGACGAGCGTTACAACACTTCCAAATATCACATTTTCACTGTGATTACTGCCCTAAGTTTAACTTGAATCTCAAAGGTTTAAATATTAAAACAAAATGAGCTGTTAATGAAAATGCTATTAATAGTGATCGGTTAACGTTACACTTGTAGCTGAACTGCCAAATGTTTCTGCTTTCTAAACAGCTTATTTTAGTCTACATGTCACTAATATGCACTTTCCCTGACTTGACAATTTTAGGCTCTTGTTGAAGAGTACTTGCCAGCAGAAACAAGTCATAGTCTCTAAATCTTATTGTGACATTTATCTCCCCATAGGAAAAAAGTCAAAAAAGCTTTGGCCTATTAATGCTATTTCCATCCAATGTCTTGATGATTCTTTTCATTTTTCAACAGTGACCAATAATGAGCCAATATCAATACAAACTCTGCCAACTTTCACAAAGATTGACTCAGTCACAGTGAAAATGTTCAAACTATCTAGATATACATAAGGCTTTAGAATGGACTTGTCTCAATCAAATAAATGCCTGCATGGTCACCCCATTACAAATAAAAAGTCCTTCTCACTCAGTACCACAGACATGGGTAAAGTGCTGACTCACTCTGCAACTGCATTTCTACGAGGCCTGTGAATTGTCTCCTGCTTCCTGTTTTAATACAGCCTGCTGCCACTGAGGTGCTAAAATCTAGCCCAAAGTCTGAGATTATCCTTTAAAACACTCCTATTTGGCAACTAAATCTATTGGTTTTTTAAAGCATTACATACACGTAAAGCAAAATGGCAGAGTTGATGATTTTCAGTTACTACAGTTACAACACACACATTTGTCCTGGAGTGTTCAAAGTTCACCCAAACATGACATTAGGTCATCATCTTTGTGTTGTTCTGAACCCTTGACTTGTGGATTTGCTTCCATTATATGGAAATAAAGCAGCTTGGACATTCTGCTTTGATAACACCTTTTATACTAAACCACAGAGGAAAGCAAATCATACAGGTTTGGAAAAAGTGTGATTAAATGATGAGAAAATGTTCATGTTTGGGTGAACTATCCCTTTAGCTCTGAAAGGACAAAATGAAGGAACAAAGAGAGAAAGCATAAAAGAATCAAATGGCCTTTAAAACACATTTTCTTAATCATCTCCTCGCTCTCATCTTCACTCAGATGAGCCTGGCCTCTCCCTCCATCTCAGGGGGCAGCTCACACACACCAGTAAAGTTCAGCTCCTTGCCCTCCTTCCCTCCCTGACTCCCTGCTCCAGACACACTGTCACCAGGTGATGGGTTGCTATGTGACAGTGTGTCAGGGGACATTCGATGGCCCAGCCCAGAACGTCTCTCCTTCAAGTAGCCCTCAAGACGTTTGAGAATCTGTTTGGGGTTCTTCTTAGCGAAGAGCTCCAGTTCTGTACATCCCAAAGCAGATACAGAGAGGGTCAATCTGTTACCATGCCAACTTGTCACAAGGTTTAACAGGAAAATACAAAGAAAATAAGATTTTGTGTGACCAAATGATACTGCATTTCAATCCATGCTGAAGGTCACCGATATACTCAACAACACCATGCATAAATACAATGCTGTTCGGAAACACTTCACAATTACTGTTGTAAATGTAAATGTTCCATTTATTAACATTAGTTAACTACATAAAGTTAATGAAAAATATTACAATTCTAGATTCTACAGCATGTTAATGTTAATTTCAACATTTACTAATACATATTTAATATTAGAAGTTGCATCTATTAAATTAAGTTAATGCACAATGAACATGAACGAACAATGCACAACTGTACTTGTATTAACTAACCTTAACAGATTAATAAATGCTGTAACAATGTTGCTCTTTGTTCATGTTAGCTAATGCATTTACTAATGTAAATGAATGAGACCTTGTAGTAAAGTGTTACATGCTTTTTATTTGAAACTAAATGGGTATAATGTCATTATTATAGCACCTTTAAGCACATGGCCGGAGTCAGAGATGGTTTTCTGTTGGCTCTTCCACAGCTGGTACAGATGCAGGAATGTCGCAACATAAAAATCATTCAGCACTGCCACGACCTGTTGCCTTCGATTGCACTCCCTTGGTGACATCACAAAGCAACAAAATCTTTTAGTACCATGGAAACAATTGTAGCAGGTACTACTTATGGCTACAGCACATACCTCAAACTGAGAGCAATGTCACACAGATAACAAATACAGTCAAATGATTTCAAATCTTAAAAAGGTACAATTGTAGAAACCGCCAGTTGATGTTCTGAACTGCCTTCTTTTGTGTACTTCTGTGTGTGCTGTATACAGTACAGCATATAATAATATGGTATTAATAATACATACATTTGACTATGTACTATGAATATGACTTACTTAGACAGCATCTCCTCCCTGAGAGCATGCAGGGCAATCCTGGTCATGTTAATTGACATCACACAGAATGGAAAATTCTGTTCAAATGAAAATGAGGATTCTTACTGCCAGTGAAAGATTTCAGGTTATAAATTATAAAGGCATGATATAGGAATGCTCTGAGTGTATATTTGAAAATCACCTGGACTGGATGCTGAGAGAGTCTGTAGATGTCTCTAGCAAGTGGTAGTATCTCTGGGTCCATGACAAAGTAGAGAGTGTGCATCAGGCCCAGAAAGCCAGTTCCCCTTAGATCTGTGCCAGGGTCTGAACCTGTATGTGCAACACACACAAAAATAAAAGGAACAGTTGAAAGACCTATACTTTACTGTTGTTCTGCTACTTCACTATAGTAATTATACTTATCAGACAGAGGTGTAACAGTACTCATACCTAAACCGAAAAACCACGATACACCACCCGCGGGACATACCATGATATCCTCATGGTGTACGGAACGCCCCCCCACCCCCCCGCTACCCTGACCTAGCCCTGGTTGACTTCACTTTTTTCATGTCATAAAATAAAGTTTTCTTCCTTGACATTTGATTAAACAGTAATTAGTACACTTTTAACACCTAATAGAAGCTGTACTTTTAACACTTATATAGAAGCTCTAAATATTTTTACACCAGGCCCTGAAATTCAGCATGGGAAGTTTGTGCTAATAATCTAAGAAAATCTATAAACTGAATTAAACCACACAGATCAACAAATCAAATACATACCTTTTCTTAAAAGTAGATTTCATAATCTTTCTCTCTCTTGTTCGTTCTCTCTTGTTTGTTCTCTCTCTCTCTATTTGCATTCAGGTATCTGCTTGTAAAGAAGTGTGTTGTTGCTTATTTCTGAATCTAGATCGCTATGTAAAGCTGCTGATAGTTTTGAAGTTTTCTGCATTTTAAGATCGCTATGTAAAGCTGCTGATAGTTTTGAAGTTTTCTGCATTTTAAGATCGCTATGTAAAGCTGCTGATAGTTTTGAAGTTTTCTGCATTTTAAGATCACTATGTAAAGCTGCTGATAGTTTTGAAGTTTTCTGCATTTTAAGATCGCTATGTAAAGCTGCTGATAGTTGCTGAAACGAGTTGAGACAAAGTGATCAGTCACTTTTAAAATCAATGAAGCATGCGGTGCTGTAGTGGTGACCACTCACTCATAATACAGCAACACTTTTCATAAGAAAGACTTAAATCAGACTCCATGATCATCACCTTACAGCGCATTTGTCACATTTATGCATATATTTATTGTCTGTTTTTAATATACTGTATATATGATACCTCAGAAAATAAAAACCTTGTAACATCAAAAAAACCTAAGAAACATATGTGATGTCTCTGACCTTGAAAGCCCACGTTCTCCCAGTGAGGTCCATAGCGAGGGCAGTCTGCTCGGGTGCAGGTCAGCTTCCTGTAGATGGTCTGTAGAACACGCATGTGCACTGACTGTCCATTATCTAGAGAACCTACCCAACCATGAAAACAAATACATCACACACATAAAACATTTCAACAGTTACCCCCCATAACTGTATATTTAAGTGATTCATTAACACAAAAAACATTTCTGTGTTTCTCTGTTGGAAGTCTAATTAATGACAATAAACCTATCATTAATCGTTACAACAAACTGAACAACCACCAGATTGTTCCTCTTATTTTGTATAAATACTCACTCTACTTACACTGTGCAATGGCAAACACTAGGTCTCTCTCCTCTACTAGGTCTTTGTGTAGCCGAGGAGGACCAAACAGGAAGTGGGTGATGGCAGCCAATCCAGTCCTGCGAATAGTGGGCTGAATGTTTTTCTGAAAGAATAGAGTATATTGTATATTATGACATCACACACACAGTCAGTGTTGACATTGTGTATATTCATTTTAAAGAAACTCACAAGCAGGTCTCCGAGATCAGTGGTCTGAAAATGCTGCAGAGCCTCATTAAATGAGATCAGTGGAGAGGGAGTGATATCCTCAGCAAGAACTACAAACAAATGATATTATTTACTGACACATACTTCCTCTGATCTTTTAACTTATGCTATAATTACTGCAGTAGTGTGGCAGCACTGTATTGATTTTTCTCAAACACTTTGGTTAGGGGTTTGTTCTAAAACACTATAATTATTAAACTTCCTTATTGAATTCAACCCATACTAAACATACAGACGTTTTTAAACTTTGTTCTGTTTTACAGTTTGGGTGAGTCGTTTCTATTATTGTTTTTGTAAACTTTTCACTTTTTAAGAAATTAAAGAGTTGCAAATACAGATTTATATAAAAATAATGTTCACCAATTAAATGTAAATATGTCATCATAGCATTTGCATACTGGGTCTTCTTTCTTTCAGTTTGAGGTTTTCTGTACTCAACATCTCAATGTTCACTAATATGGAACATTTACCTGAAAACCTGTATAAAATGCTTATATACTATTTCATTTTCAGTAAGAAGCTATTAAAATGAAAGAGATGCATGCTAATCCATCTACAGGCTAATCTAACCTACAACTTTAACACTAATGATGTGCTTTTGCAAATGTATTCTATATAGTGCGGTACATATATTGTAGGCCATTCTATTTGCTCACTTTAGTATGCAACATGTACAATTTATCTGTGGACAGAAGTTATATATTGTGGTTATGCAGTAAAATCATCCCTACTTGTTGGTCACACATCAAAAGATGCTGATACTCCAGATTGTATCTGACAGCAATCAGGTTTCGTAATGTATCTATTTTAGCCAGGGTAGGGGTGTGTGCTTAGTCACAGTGACGTAATGGGCTCAGTATCCAGGCTGACAGGATGTTGTTTCCATGGTGACAAGGTAATTGGTCTCACCTGGTTGGATGCTCTCCAGGGCATCCCACTCCTCTTGTGCTCGCTCCACCTCCGAGCTCACCTCTAGACAGACAAAAATCACACACAGAGTTAAGTTTGCTATTTAACTACCGACAACAGTGTGTAAGGTGCGATTTTCTGTCTTTACCCTCTGTTTTAGTCTGATTGCCTCCTGCTGCCAGAGACTGTAACAGCCCGTTCTGTTTAAGTGCTGAGATCTACACAAGCACAAGATCACACCATTCTCTATTCAAGCTACTAACCGCACTCATATGAAATCAGAAACACAGAATTTCAAGTCATGTGACAAAGTGAGACTCTCACCGGGACGGTTTTAAGATACGGGTTGCCATTCACGGTTCCATTGGGACGGTACTCTTTGATGCCGTTACCAGGAGACAATCCATTTAGAATCTATTAAAACATGCAAACACAGAAAGCAACCATGATGCATGCAGACAGGGATCTTATTTCATCTCACATATTTTTGAAGTGGGATCTTACAGTTGTGCATTTGGAGTGTCTATTGGTCAGATCCTCTGTCTGTTTACATTCTTGGGGAAAACCATTCAGGCCCTAAAGAGGAGCATTTAAAAGATCATCAAATTAGAGGTCTTTAAATTAGTTTTTTAACTAATTTCTTAAAGATACTCAGAACAATAATATCACTCTAAGCATGGTTCTAAAATGAATTTTTATTCAAATTCTCCTATTGGCGTACAAACAACTTTATTAAAACAACAAAATTAAAATTGAACTGTTTAAAATTTGTATATTTGCTTTTCCATGTTTATGTACAAGAATGTATCATGTCTTCCATATTTGAAATGGAAAAGCAGAGTCCATGATGTAACGTCATAATAGACACAGCTTCTATACCATTTATTCACACCTTTGTTTCACTCTGGGCACAGACAGTCTCAGAGGGAATTTCAAACCTTGGCAACCATACTGTCAAGGGAAACAGTCTAAATTACACTATACATTTGTAAGAACCATACAGATGCTATTACCATAGGCAAATGGTTTTCCATACATTTTAACATATATGGATGGCACAACATTATATAAAAACAAACCAAATCGTGCCCGTGATTAAAACTAGACACAAACCAGATTATAGTTGGCATACTGCAATAGTATTGATTTACATAATAAATGGGGACAGCATACCTCAGACAACAAGAAATGTGTGCTTTCACACTGAAATTAAGAGCGGTATAGTGTATTAATACAGGTACAAACATCATACCTACCTCTGTATGTATTGCAACAGCAACAATCCCTTCCATGACATGAGCCCAGTGTCTCACTGCCCCCCTACTGCCCACCCATCCAGTGGACAAGGCTGACTGTAAACACCCATTGGACACACATGGCTCCGGAGCTTTATCCTGACAACTGCAAGAACTTTTAAAGCTTTCAGAAACACCTGCCCTGTTTCCTACAGGTGGGTTTTACGATTAAAACAGCTTCTTTAGACTCAAAGAGCGGTTGGTAGAAACAGAACTGGGCTGAGAAGCAGAAGCATAATTATTTGGAAATGGCCTGGGATCAGTCTGTAATGGGACAGTTGTGAATCTTGATGCCCTTGTTGTAGATTGATTTAACAAGTCTGATGAGTACTGATTGTACCCGGCCTGGGCAACTGGCTGCGTCACGTCAATGGGTGAGTGGCAGGCTTGGTTTGGCTGTGCCAGGTTGGAGAATGGAGAGATGGGTAGAAACCAGTTGACAGTGTTTCTGTGTTGAAGACTAAACCTTTCACCTTTATAAGTAAATGAAGAAATTTAGAGTTGGTATGTCAAGTACTTTTTATAATGGTTCTACAGAGTCTCTGTAGAAGACACAATCAGCAAGTAAGAATACACTATTAAAATAAGAGAAAATTGTAATTATTACTTAAAAAATTAATAAGCAATGCTAACATCAAAGCATGCACAAATATATAGGCAGGAGTCTCCATCTTTCACATGAGAACACACTCCATCTTTCACTCTGTGAACACACAAAGATGACAGAGCAATGCAAAGGAGCTGCACAGAGCTCCAAAAAGAGATGACGTCATCTTATCAGGACTGCATCTCTGTGAAATCGCAAGATGCAGGCTAATAAAAGCAACAACAATGACCACGTTTAACCCTTTAAACGCTCACGGTTCTCTTGCTATGTCTTTTTTTGTGCAGACAGGGTTTATACGGCGCGAAACAGAATCCGTTTCATTGATAAGCTAAGAAAGGATGAGAGGTGACGTCATCTTTATCCTGACTCACAAAACCTAAAACTAACTAAACATCACAACAAAAATCAAAGCCAGGAAACTGATAAACCTGATGGCAATAGTCGATAACTAACGATATATTAAAAATAAGATATTATGCATCAGCTTCAAATGTTGCACGCCATGAACGTATAACAGCATCCAGTGAGCTGTCAAAGCATCAAAGACCTTTACATTAACCATTATAGAGAGACATAACGTTAAATGACATTATTGTTACACGTACTTCACTTCAGCCATCATTAATTTACATATTGCATTTACCGCATTTACATATTGTATAGTCAAACTGAAGGCATTTCTCTGATGGCTAATAATGACAAGGACCAACTTACTCACATAATAACAGTTATTTCCGCCACAAATAACGGTACGTTTCAGACGTGTTCCTGATCCCCACTGTGTCTTTCAAGTTATATGCACAACACGCGAACTATTACGTTTACCTCAGCTGAGAACGGCTGCAGTTTGTTAAGTTATTTGTCTTTAAAAGCAGATAATTTTGCCTAGGCTGTCAAATTCAGTGAGTGACTGTCTCGCGAACAGCTCGAGATCAACCGTCTCAATCTTTTTGTACTCTCGCTTCCACCTCAGCTAACTTGCCTATAATTAGTATTTTTTTTCCAAGACAGTTTCTACCGAACAGTACAGCATGGCGTCCCTATCCGTAAATTACACATTTATATCGTTACTAGTATGACAGGAATGAAATATTAGTTGTAATTTTTACCTCAGTTTCTCTCCCTCCAATCTCGGTTTCCCTTCCCCCTTTCCACAATGATTGAAAAGTCCCGATGCACTGTGGGAGTTGTGGTTCTCCTACCACTGTAACTAGACTTCCGGTACTATAGGAGAACATTAGAGTCTGTGCAGTTGGAATGAACTTTCAGGCAGTAACAGCTGTACTTAATCTAAAACAGCATTTTCATCATTCTTGCATAATTTCCATACATGCAATTTTTATGACATTATATTAATAAATCAAATATAATATATTTTTACAAACACATATTTTTACAAATACACATTCATTTGTAAGTAACAATGCATTAAGTGTATTGTAAGTAATGTATTGTATATGTAAGTGTATTGTATTTTAGATAACCATATATTAAACAGCAATTGGAAAAATTATTATGCCTCACACATTTAAGCTAAGCTCTTAGCTAAACTGTACAACTGTTTTAATCCAGTTTGGATACACCATTTCATTGAATGTAATTTACAGCTTCAGTGTTATGCTTACATTGTCATCTCTATGCCTGCCATTTAAAGAAATGGCATCTGTGTATTTCAGAAATCTTCCAAAACTGTCATTTCCAAAACATCTGATTTGAAACTTTTCTCATTAAATATATATCAAAAATGGCCCAGTGCATTGGAAAATATGAAAGACATTAGAAAGGGGAGCGAAGCCTGCCTTTGGCCAGGACACCCATGTTTACCTCATTTCCTGCTTTGTGCAGTGTTGGCTCTAACATGCCTGCAAGGAGCTGAGAAGTTCCTAAAACATATGTGAATGGCCAAACACCTTCTTGATTTGGCAAAATCCAGGATAAACTACTCCAGACACAAGAAAGTTTTATGGACTTCAGTTGTCATAGGAGTCACATTCTTTTCTTGGAGCAGTCCACTTTTTGAGACACTAATGAGCATAACTGACATAAAATGCTGTTTATGTAACTGGCTGAGTGGCCTGCCAAAGTATGTTTATGAAGCTATTTCCTGTATTTCCTCATTCAATTTGCAAATTGAGGCTTTTGGTCATAGTTTGTGCTTCTTTTAGGGGCTAGGGTGTTACATGTGTTTGTAGAAAAACAGAACAAATTAACAAAAAAAATCAACAGTTTTAATTAATTCTTTAAGCAGACATCCTGTTCCAGGGTGATGCTACAATACTAACTTAAAATAAATACTCCTAAATTCTCTTTTCTCTATTTACAAACAAAAATACAACAGGAACTAATAAGCCACAGAATGATATTTAGTGAAGGGGTGTATTACAGAGATAAAACAGAAGTCTTAGTGAATATGAGGAAGTATGAGCCACAAAATTGAGCTGACAGTGGAACTAGTTAACTAATCAGTATACAATCATGTTGAAATCAAAACTCTGTCAGTGTACTAAACCTTCACTGTAATGACCCAGTAACCCCTGTAATCTATTTCTGATTAATCACAATTCAGTGCACACAAATGTCCCTTGACAACAGATCAACAAAGCAATTTCTTGGATTCACAACAGTGCAAATCTAACAAAGAGCAGCATAAAATTTTGGTGGACCATATTCTGTATCTCATAAAAACATGCCATTTAGCAGTGATCTTTAGCAAAAATGTAGCAGAGGCTGCACCTGTAAAGTGTGATGTAGAAATGTTTCAGGTGTAGACTGTGCTAAGAATGACTGATAGTTTTGGATGTGTAGAACTTATAGAGTTCAGCCATTGTTATGACACTGGTGCTTCAGGGGTTTTCAGCTTAAATGTTAGAAATCAATGGCTGCTTGTACACTTCCACTGGATGCCATTCTGTGTCTGAGATGGTTTGCAAAATCCACCTGAGTCTGTGAGAGCACCCGGTTGATGACAGTCTTTGGGATCCAACCCTGACATTGACAGAGCAGAGAAAAACTATACATTAGAAATGAGCTTAAACGTACTGTATTAGGAAACATAGTACAATAACAGACCTAGCAAAAAGTGTCTTATTTAATGTAGATCTTTTATAATTATGACAACATTATACATTGGACATCATTGACTAATGGTTACATTTGATTTACTTTAAGGTCTAAACTGAGCAACCAGGTAAATTATGTCTTGTTGGGATCATCTGCACTTGTTCGAATCACGATACAGGTGGGTCCATTCTCAGCCCTGAGAAAACAATATAAATTTAATTAGATTTGCTATAGTTATTTATAGGGTTCTCAGGATGGTTCATTACAAAGTTACAGTAGCACTATACTGCTCTTACTAATACAAGTTTTACTTTATCTATCTAAATGTAGTATTTTGTTTCACACCCACCTTACAAATCCTTTTTGTTCAGGCATTCCAGTGCGCTGAGTGGACACCCCAGCTAGGAAGCAGGTGGATCCCCTCCGCTTAGCACAACAGACACTTACAAAATCTCTAGGGCCCATAACATTCCCAGGTGTCTCGGCTGAAACCTCATGTGTGATCGTGGTATCCTGACTGATTTTCTGAAGAATCTGAGGGACGAAAGACAATACGAAATATCTCAATAAAACATATTTACATAATATTTACATAAATGTTACATCATGATAAATGACTCTGGGTGAGATATGAGATATAACAGTCAGTTCCGTGTAGTGCAGTACTTTATATGGTAACACACAATGTTAGATTTTTTTGCACAGAAATGTGACTGATGTGATTTTCACCTACCTTGACTTGTTTGACATTGGGGTTCTCCCCATTTGTTCCATGTTATCCACCAGCTCCTCATAAAGATCATCTGTTAGCTGTTCCAATACCACCTCCAGTTTGAAAACCTTCCCTATGTCTGGTAATACTTTACTTATCACCTTATCTCCATTGGCCTGCAAGAGGAAAACCAACATACAAACCTTTCACATACAGATATACTGTCACACAAGTCCTGTACCAGATGAGAAACATGGCTTTTAAGTACAAAAAGACTTTATTACCTTTGTGTAAAGTCCACTTTAGTGTGGAGGGCTATAGAGGGCTATAGTCATATGCATGCAACTATACATATGCATAATAAGATAGCACAGCAGAAAGTGTTTCACATCCGAAACATCAGATTTAATGGGATGGTAACACCTTCACCAGCAAAGAATATGTACTAATAGATTGAAACCTTTAATCAGGTTTATCAGGAAAGATAAAGAGGTCCATGATCATTTTAAAAACTGTATCTGTAAATGTCCTTCATTTTTAAGACTTACAGTCGCTGTCTCAGTTTGCCAGCCATCCTGGTCACTGAGGATGCTAATAGATTTCTGCAGAGCTTCTTGTCCCTGTTGCATGTAACACTGCTCCGCTTTACTGTATGTCTCTTCTTCAATCTGCCTGTGCAAAAAAACAATAATTAAAACACTGATGTAAACATGTGAACCTGTGTAAATACAACTAACAGTAACAGTAAATACAAACTAGATACTGAAGGTGTTGGTATGCAGCTGCAAGTGTGCCTTGGTTGCTAGGGCATTGTCATGGTAGATGGTGGTTAATGATTAATTACTGGCTGAGTCAAAAGAGCCCATCCCCATGTTTTTATGATATTCTGATCTTTAGATACGACTCATGTCCCTCCTTTAATATAAATCTATGGGGTTTTTGTTTGCTTCTTTTATCGCCTACCAGACAGAAGTATTGCTTAGAAAAGTAACTATAGGGATAGAGATTTACAAAGTCTTTGTGAAAAATCCTCTTTGAAAAAGCTGTAAGTTTTTGACCAATAATAAAAGGGTTGTTTACTTTTGTATGAGTATAAATTAACCCTGACGCATATAGAACATACAGCATAATGAATAGAATATTAATGAGCAATTTGTTTCTAGAGTGCAGTTTAGGATACTATATTCCTTGGATATGGTTGATATAATGTGTAAGTTCTCTTACTGAGCAGAGAGCTCCTTCTTTGGACATGTTTGATCCAAGCACTTGGACCAGGTCCGGAAAGCTTGTTCAGCTCATGGTGGATTGCAATAATACATTCTTTCGCAGTCCTGCAGTGATAAGAGGAATAAAATAAAAAACTGAATAAAGATCATTAAAGCTACTGCTGTTAGTTAACTATTCGAAATCTTTGTAATTCCAAACAAGCTCCTTACCTGTCATGTTCCTCATGTGCCTGTAGGAAATTCCAGCACACAGTTTAAATGTTGCAGGCAACATTATGAAACTTTAATGAATGAATGAGTGACTACACCGGAAACAAGCGAAGAGCAAAGCCAGACTGGAATCTGAGGAGTAGCTGGCTGTTTTGGCTGCTATCTCACCTCTCAGATAAAGCAGCACCATCACTCAACACATAGGCAACCCTGTGTGTCAAACATGTGCTTGTGAACATGACGGTCTATCTGTTATTACTCCATGCACGTTGTTACAGATAACTGGCAGTGCCTGAAGACTACCCACACAGAACATTGGATGGGAGTTATTCACAACAATCCATGAAGTACAACCAAACTCATCCTGTACTGGACCATTGTGTCAATCTCTCTTGGTTTTAGTCAGGTCAAGATTGCAATGTGACAAATCACCAGCCAAACATGCCCAAAAACTCCAAGGGGACAAATGAAATGACATCATTACTTTGTGACATGCCAACAGTTTGCTTATTTTTATTCGTATACGCTCCACAATTAATTATAATTGAGAAATATTGTGTATGACACAGCAATTGATAGTACAAGTAGTACTTTTATTGTGGTAATTTGTTCTGTAGTTCAGAACAATAATTTCATTGGCTGAGAGGTTTCCTGGGCTGAATTCTGGAAAACCAGGCCACTGTATCTCATCATAGTGTTGTGCAAATAACACCCATATCAATCTTCTATCAAACTCATGATACATCAATCTGTCTGCATAAGAGGCCTTGGTCTTAGCGCCAATGGCAACTTTCCTAGTCTATGAAAATATTGGTTTAATGACTCTTGGGTATCAGCCTGATGTAAAGTTAACTTGTTCAAGAACATTTAAGCAATATCATGTGAGGGGGAAGTGGCTTTTTAAGTAAAACTACCTTAGCCTGCAACCCTGTGTACCTTAGAATAATTTATACAGGCCTTAACCTTTATCAGATCACCAAAATTCACAAGTGGAATGTTGGAATGAAGTTGCAACAGGTGTCAAACTAAAATTTTTCTTTTTCTTTCTTTTTTCTTTCCACCTAATATTAAAAGCTTATCTAAAGTTTGTTATTATGGTATACATTATAAATAAGCCAAAATACAAACACATTGATGTTTCCAAAAGAACTACACCATTATGTTCAGGCCAGCACAGGTTTTATTCAGGTTTGGCTTCACATGCAATCAGCGTATTACAACACCTCTCTTTAAATGTGTGTGCGTGTGTTTGCATGTCCATGTTTATGGTGTTAATAACTGAAGTAGCACACAAAGTGCAAACTGTGTTATGGGCACTAACCTGGACTAGACTACTAAAAAGGAGGCACTTCATTGGGTTTTTTTCAGAATGTAGTTAAAAATCTCTTCAAGACTTGAAACAAAATGTGAATCCAGCAGGAGTTACATCCTACGCTTTGAAAACTGACCTCTCTTTTGTGAGAAATGTTGTTTTTTTCTCTTTGAATAAATTCCACTTAACTTCCCTTTTAGTTTGGTCATTGTTGTCAAGGCAAGTTCCCTTTTATGCAGCAATTACATTTCTGTCACCACATGATAATCCATCACATTGTTGTATGAAGGACATACAGGAAGTACATAAGCGATGCATTAACTCTTAATCTAAGAAAAAGTTCACCATTTATTTCCATTTCACAGCAGTTGTGTGTTCAGTTTCCTATACATGCACGTATAGGAAGGTGAGGTGGAGTGGAAGACCTTTAGGCCACAAATAAACATAATAACAGACCTAACTGTCTTTAAGTTATACAAACATTGCTAGTTTACTGTAATACAACTCCCAAATCATTTAAGACACCATGTAGAAAAGGAGCATGTTAATAAACCTATAAAAATGGTGAACCTTTCCTTTACATTACAACAGCTACTTGCCAATGTAGCTTATAACATCAGTGTTTGTCAGACACTCTTCATGATGCAGAGTGTCAAAAACATTTAATGCACCATATATAAATACTATGCAGAGTTTACCTCTGTAGGGGGAGTTAGGGTAGGGGAGTTCAACATCACTGTAGAATCATATATTTTACCCTCAAATGCCATAGTATCAAGTTTTCAAGCTTTGTCCAAATTGAACAACTGAGGTAAAAAGCTTTTTCTTGAATCAGATACATAACAAAAAGGCAAAGTGAGAAAGATTCCTTGTAATACTAAATAAGGTACTTTTGAACAGAACTTAACATTGGCCACACAAAATAGGGGAAACATAAAAATGAATCAGACTCAGATTCAATTCTGAAAGTCAGCTGAAATTGACCTCAAATCATTACAATATAACCCATAAGTGTGATATATAAAGTCTGCGCTTTATATCCAACAACAGCATGACAATTTCTATACACAGAAACCAGCCTTCGGTCTTTCCAAAATCTTCACCTCCTCCAGTGAACAGCTGTTTGCAAGCACACACTCATCCCAATAGACACGCTGGTCCCACTAAATTAATCTGAAATTGTCCAGGCAATGCACAGTGCAAATGTATGTATCGTTGTAATGTTGTGATACAGTGCAATAACCAGAGATTACACCCATTCCAAATGTGAATAGGACTGAAATGTATGAACCTGCATTATGTAAAAACACTGGCATTATACAGATACAGTTTCTTGTTTTAAAACCTTCGGAGGACATTTCAAGCTTGGTAGATTAATGGCATAACCAATGTATTATTTGGTAAACAGTAATGATTGAAAATAACATAGAACCCTATGTATGAGTGAAATAAAGTGATTTTGTCTTCACAGATGTACTAATAATTTGAGGCATATAAAAATTAAAACCTTGGAATGGCATTGTAAAGGCAAGCTGATGTAAACATGGCTTGTAAGGTTCAGACCATTAATTCTCCTTCCTTTCTTAAGGTTCTCTATTAGGTTACTGATAAATCAATTAAATAAATTCATTTGACAAATACAAAACTTTTATATTCTATATGCATGGGATAGGAATTTATTTTTAGGGCTTTGTTTAGGATTTTAATAATGTCTATAAAACGGAAATTGTACTTTTTGAAGAATACTTCTTTATAGAGACCAATTACAACTGGGGAAGATTATAGAAAATTTTAAAACTCTTCCTGCAAAATGAAGCTGCTGACAGCTTCTGTGAGTCTGGTTTATTGTGTGTGTAAAGGCTAAAGTGAAGTTGTACCAGTTTCAGTTGTGGCTGGTGATTCCTGCTAAAATTTTTATTAACACATCAAATCTAGAAGATGCAGAGTTGTAAAAAAATGTTCTAGCATGTGGGGTTTATGATTAACTGTGCGGTTACTGTAACATTTGATGGTCAACACTGTCTCCACTTTTACACATCAGTAACATTTCCTATCAAGTAGATCCGTAATTTTCAGACTCAACACCAAATTGCCCATGAAGGGTGAAGTGACCATGTTTAAGTAAGTACAAAGATACAAAGACCCCTCCATGTCCTTAATATGGAGACTCTGAATGGACATTGTCACATTCAAGCAGATACTTAAATGAGATGAAAAGCATTCCCTGACCGATTTGTTGTGCTGCAATTGCTTGTATCTGCTGGTAGACGGCCTAATCTATCTAATACCACACCCAGAAACATAGCTCCACCTTTCACCACTGCTAATGCCCTTATATGCACAAAGGAAATAACTGAACAGAGGTAAGGATACTCTTTAGCTTATGTTTTATGGTTCCCAACAAGTGAAGCAGGATGAGACTTAAAAAATGAACGTTATTAAATGTGTGAGGTCCATTTTGTAACTGTATGGTTTGGAGGAGACTAAAGCTGCCAAATTATTGGTTTTCAAATTATATCAAATATTATGCACATGACACTGGATGTAAAAGACGTAAACGCTTAACTTATCTCAGATTCTCCTTGTGCTTTTGGGCCTCATGTCACACTCTGAAGCAAAGCATGGCAACAGTTACTCAAATACATAACAAGCTCAATCTTTGGCCTGAGAGTATGCAAGGCAATGCACATTTTGGATTGTGGTTGAATGTTCAGATGGAGAGGCAGGGGCAGGTATAACCAGAGGGAGGTGAAGAGAAAGTGTCTGTGTCCGTGAGTGTGTGCAATTACTTAAGTTCACTATATTATCTTTCCTTCGCAAAACAAAATTTAAAAAGCCCCTTCCCATTCCCTGTGGAGGCCTTTCTTTGTCGATAAATCCCCTGAATAATACAAGTTAATATTCTGTCATTGTCAGTGGCTCTTTCCTGGTCCAGCAATCCTGAGGAAGAGTGAGTTGAAGGAATAAAAGTTCTCCTTTCGGTCACAAAACGGATAAATAAAGGTCCTTTTGTCTCAATACGAGAGTTTGTTTTATCTCCCGTCCTCTTTGCAGGCTGTGAATGGTTCAAGGCCAGGAAAAACAAGACCCTTCTATGCTCTGGAGATCAGCCTTTAAAGGCACAGAAGTTCCTCACTCTCATTTTTTCTTCCTCTTTATCGCTCACTCATTTTTGTTCCCTGTAGTCTCGCAGCTGCCTGTCCACTAGGGGGCAGAGTTTGACATGGAGTCAACAGAGTTGACGCTGGAAGACGAGACCCGGCTGTGAGCAATAGTCACCTCTGGATGCTAGAAGAAAAGAAACAGTCAGAGATGGAAGAACTCATTTAGTGATGCATGTTTAATGATGTTCTTACATAAAACAATATGAGTAGTTGACGTGACATGGGGTTCAGAAATCAACCTATGAATGGCTTCTGTAATTCTTTACGTGTAGCTGTTATGACCTGATATTAATTGAAAGACTGCACAGAATATTTGTACTCATCAGAAGCACCATTAAAAATGCACTAGTGAAATGCCAAATGTGATGAAGAATGTTGAATATATTAAGGAAATGGTGACCTGTTACAGGGTTTTACTCTTGCATATACACTAGGGTCATAAGTTTAGGATCATTTACTCACTCATTATTAATTTTTCCCCACATTTTTGAATAATAGTGAGCTTATTAAAATATCAGATGACACAAAGGTAGTTATGGGAATTCTGAATAAAGAAAATTCAAAAAAATCAAACCATGTTGTATTTTAGCATATTTAATATAGCCACACATTGCCTAGAATTAGCTAAAAATGTTCTCTTGGCATTTTACCATCTAGTTTCTTGAGGCATAACCTACAATGATTTTTAAACAGTGATGAAGGAGTTCTCATCTATTCTGGGCTCTTATTGGCTGTTTTTGTCATTATTCAGTCCAAGTCAATCATTTCTAAAACATTTTAAATAAAATTTGTAATTTTCTAAAACAGAAATTAATTTAAGCTGGTGTAATTATATTAATGTCTACAAAACTAATTTTAAACATTTAAGAAAACACCTTCAGACTGAAAAGACTTTTAAGATCATAAGAAACATTTCAGGTAAGTGATCTAAACTTTTGACTGGTAGTATATGTAAATTTGGTAACACTTTACAAAAAGCTTTTCATTTACAATATATTTTAACAGCATTAATTAGTCTTTATTAATGTTAAGTAATGTTAGATAATACAAATACAAATGTTCACTGTTAGTTACCATAAATGACCATAAGTTGCCATACATTTTAACCTAAAACCTTGATGTTAAATTAAAACACAGTTTATAAACATTCTATGTTTATACCCATATGGAATTGCCCAACTACCCATGTGCAATGCTTCAGCCTGGCTGTGTTCTGCTCTACATGTGTGCGCGTGCGGTGTCCTGATGGGTGCGGTGTCCTGATGGGGCATTTAACCTGGTCTGTAGTTAACTATTGTGTTCTCTGGGGTGTTCCTCTGTAGAGGTGGAGGAGATCCTCACATGTCTCCTAAAGATCCTGTCCAGCAGGCTACGCCGAGGAGGCTCGGGGGGCTGGTTCCAGTCCAGGTCAGGGGGCCGTGTCCCCTGGGGCCCGAATACATTAAGGTCATTAAAGCACTCAGTCTCTATCATCTGCAGCAATGGGGGTTTGAGAATACAAACAAGAGAGACAGAGAGAGAGAGGGAGAGAAAGAAAAAGAGAGAGAGATAGAGAGAGAGAAACAGAACAGAGAACAAGAGAAATTTGGTGATGAGGAGCTTAAAATCATCAATATATATATACCATAAACATGCCACTTAAAAGTAAAGTGTATAATGGAAGATGTTACAATAATTTATTTTGTCCCAGCCTAATATGCAGACAGTTAAATGTTATTACCCACTATTCCCCATTATTATATATTATATATCTAATATATTTTAAAGGTAATTTCAAAATTGCAAACAACTTTAAAATTGCAACCAACCCTCCCGACACCGCTCTGGTGGCTCAACCAGTGGTGTGAGTTTTAGGCGGGACTATGTGTTTGTCTGACCAATGAATAAGGAGTTTTGAAAATCTGTGTGAAAATAGTTATTTTTGCAGTTTTGTTAGTTGATGTTAGTGGCCTAGCAATTACACACCTTACCTTTATAAAGTTATTAGTAGTGGTTTATAAAAATGTATACCTCATTTTGCCATGGGATGGAGACACTGCCAGTGGCAAATTTGGAGTAGAAATCATTGTCTGTTTGGTCCAGGTTGACACCTTTTACGGTGGAGAACTGCTCAATGTCCAGAACGTCTTTGCAGTAGACTGCCCTGGGCTGCAAAGGAAAAATAAATACAATTTAAACAAGAAGTTCTCTTTTTTTCTTTAAAAAAGAGAACGTGTGATGAGATGTAATGAGACAAAACTAGAAGCACGTTTTTCAAAAAAAAAAGTTTTTGTTTTTTAAAATTATGTATAATAATCGGTTAATCTATTATTCTGCTAGATAACTCCTTTTGTGTAACATGCAAGAAAGTCATTCAGGTTTGTAAAAACATGAGGTTAAGTAAATAACAATGGAATTTTAACTTTTTTGCAAACTATTACTTAAACATCATACAAACGTAACCAAAAAAAGCTCACATCAGGCACAAAGGAAGGTTCCAGAATGCCGGCCTCTAGTCTCTTGAAATTGATGTTCTTGAAGAAAGGGTGGGCTTTGACTCCTGCAGCTCTGTCCATCTGGCAGCCGAGCCTCTGCTTGGGATCTTTGGCTAACAGCTGTGTGACAGGAATCAGAGAGCAGACAGCCAGACATAAGGAACCCAGGTTTTTACATTCTTTAAGAGTGGAATGTAACCTATTACACCAAAGCCAAAGTTGGTCAATGGCTTTGAAATATTAGGAAAAAGAGCTTGCATGCCAGATAAAGACATTTAACTGGGGCAAATATCCTAGAACTAGGGTCAGCAATCATAAACCAGACATCACAAATCATAAAGCCGCATGCTAGGGCTGAGTTAGGCTGAGAACATTTAAGAGCAGTGTGGCATGGTTAAGATTAACATGGAGGCAATTCGTATAGTGCAATGCTGAATGCCAAAAAAAGCAGTTAAGGGAGAGTTCATAGACCAACTTGAAAATGAAAATTTCTGCATTATTTAGTCATTCTCATGTCATTCCAAACACAAAAGGAGAAGTTAGCCAGAATGTTGATGCTGCTATTTTCCATGAAAATGAAACATAGTGACATGTGACTCTCCAGTCAATAACGCATAAAGTAGGCCATACCACTTGTGAACAAATTCTGCATATGCACATGCACTTTTAAGATCTGACAGTTACAACTAAGGGCAACTTACATTTTGTGTTCCACAAACAACTTTTGTAGGACTTCAGAAGACTTGAACTTAAAATACATGAGTCGTATCAACTACTTTTATGATAACTTAACAGGGCACAGGACATTATAGAAACTAACAATCCCAGCCCCCATCCACTTTCATGGCCTAGAAAAGTAGGCTGGAAATTCCGCTAAATGTCTGCTTTTGTGTTCCACTGAAGTAAATGTCAAAGTTTGAAATGACATAAGCCTGAGTAAATGATGACAGATTTTTAGTTTTTGAATGAACGGTGGCCCTAAATGTCATTTTCAATAAACTTGATGATTAGACAATGCTGAATGGAACTGGACTCATTATTGGAGAGCTCATTATCAGCTTCTTTGAAAAAAGAAAACATGCACTACCAGTCGGAGAAATGAGCCGAACTTACAAAACGGACTCAGCTTTAGCAGCTTTGTGCACTCAATTAATAAGACTCTATATCAGCCTCTGTGGAGTGTTTGACTACAGAGATTATACAGAGAGATATATTATACAACGTTTGGATGCAAGCTCTCGGTTGTGCTCTGCTTTGTCATCTTGGATGGTGACTAGCACAGAGACTGCTCAGAGTCTTGTGTATGTGTGCTTGTGTGTGGCCTTACCATCCTGCAGATGGCTTTGGTGTCTTCTGAGAACTTGTCGCTGTACTCCTCTTCTTCCTCCTGCACCCTCTTTTCCACCTCCTCCCTCTTCACTCGTTCTTTGCGGGCACGGAAAGGCGATCGGCCGGCGGTCATTTCGTAGATGAGGCAACCCAATCCCCACCAATCTGGACTCATGCTGTACCGTTCGTTATTGATCACCTCTGGAGCTGTTTGTCAATACAGAGTCACTTCAGTACAGATTCAATTCAATACAGATTCACTTGAATACAGATTCAATACGCAATCTCAATTTATTACCCAATCATTTTTATACTGTCATTAATAGATATCTAGTGGAGTAAAATATCTGGATATTTGTAAGCCTTTTAAATAATACCACTATATCACTGTATTTGCCTTAAACAGCTTAAAGGGAAATGTTTTTTAATCAGAGCAACAACCATTTTATAAAAAATTAAGTTAAAAATGTTTAATTCAATTTATTTGCATTACGATTTTTGTGTTTTTGATTTTTGAACTCAACAGTCCACTTTCAACTGATTCCCAGATATGAACTGATCCTGTCATCTGTATCATAATGACTTACGATAAAAAAAACTTAAATGGCTAATAAAAGAAATGAAACAAGAAACAAGAAATGATGTGACAGAACATAACATATTTAGGAATCAATAGTTATAGAGTATTATTACCCATGTATCCCACTGTCCCCACTCGGCCACGAATCTGTTCTCCATCAGGCACTTTAATGGCCAGCCCCAGGTCTGAGATCCGGATATGACCTATAGGGTTAGATAAGGAGAGGTGCTGAACAAAGTGAATTATCACAAAATCCAAACCACATTCAGTGCAACTGAGTATTTAGCTCATTTGAAGGACAAATGTAATTTGACATACCATTATCATCCAAGAGAATATTCTCTGGTTTTAAATCCCTAGAAGGATAAAATGACAATGCAGAAATGAAAATGTCACTCAACATAATAGTTTGATAATTAATTCATGAGGCTGGATGCATTTGAAGGTCATGTAGACTTTGGTTCACACTCACCTGTAGACGATAGACTCTCTGTGCAGGTGTTCCAGACCGCAACAGATCTCAGCAGCGTAGAACTGCACGCGGTCCTTCTCAAAGCCCGGGGTTCCCATGTTATAGATGTGAAACTTCAGATCTCCACCGTTCATAATGGTCAGCACCAGACACAGGGCATCTTTGGTCTCATATGCGTATGCTAAACTAACCTGAGAATGCCAGAGATAAGACACATGCAGAATAAATGAGAGACTAAACACTATGTACCACATCATCTATGTCACACAATCTCATGAGCTGCAGCTTCGACCAGAAGCATTGTGTTCATTTTAAATGATAGGGCATATGCCTCCCCAGATTTTTTAATTGGTGTCATTAAAGTTACTATTATTTTAGGTTAAAAAAGTGTTTGTGGCAGAAATCATCCCTTCACATCAAGTTCCTCAGATCATTTGCCTTAAACCTAAATTCATGTCACTCAATTCATATCTGTCACTCATAATTCATAATTCATATCATATTGTTAAAATGGAGAAATATTAAAGATGTTTTCCATTTAATTAAACTGCATGCTGAACACAAGTTCTTTGCGTTTTTTAATCTTTTATCTATCTATATATAAGTCTTTTGTTCTTTGATCTTATCTTGCCACCAAGTGAAGCAAGACAGCTCCAACAAGGAGAGGCCTCCTGTTTCAAATGGTGTTGCCTGTTGTGAATTATTTACAAAAGCTAAACAATTACACTCATGGTTTAATGAATATTTATAAAGGACAGAAATGAAGGATATAGTGATTGTATGACAGAAAGCAAGACTGGGCAGAGGCCTTGTCTTGGGTAATCCAATCACAAGGAGATGAATGTTACCGCACCACATTTGCAGTGTGAATGCAAATAAGTCAGAGGAAACAGAAAATGGCCGTCTTACAAGTGTAATAAGCAAACATTGTGCTAAAAGTAGGGTTTTAAGCTTTGCAGACTAGGTTTAAAAACTATGGCTTTAAATGAAATGGCATGAAGGTGAGTAAATGATTAATGTTTTCATTTCTGGGTGACCTGTCACAATCAGGTGTAAACTGTGACCAACCTCAGCTGACCACTTGTGATAGGATCACACGAGATGGATATTTATACCAGGTGTAAACAAGACTAGAGCAAAGCAGGAAAAGAGATAAAAGGGGCAATAAATGAATGGATTCAACTTACCACAAACCTGCTGTTAACCTTCTCCAGAATCTGTTTCTCATTTAGGGCCATTGCTTCCCCCTTTCTTTTCTTTATCCTTTTCTTCTCCAGCTTTTTACAGGCGTACATTTTACCTGTGGCTCTCACCTGGCACGCACACACCTGGGGACAGAAGGACAGGTATTAGTACCACATACACACTAACAGTACTGCACTATTTGTTTCAGATTTATGTAGGCCTTGACTAATGCCATAACGTTGTGGTCTGGCCACAAAGTAGCTTCTTATGGCGAAGTACAGCCCACTTATACAGAAAGAGACAGTCTGACTAATCAATCACAATTCTTCTTCCTTTTTTTTTTATTTAGAGGCAGACAATCTGAAGTGCCACAATAATAAAATGGCATAATTTGTTATATTATTTTGCCTGCAAACAATGGCACAGTAGTCTCTACAAATGGCTGTATAGAAATCAGGTAAATAGTAGAAAATGTGTATAGATTTCATGGTCAGAATTTCTATCTTTCCAAAAGTCCTGACAGACTAAAATCTGGGCACCCCAACTACTGCACTAATTAATATGTGGAATGTGTTTTCCAGTTCTGTGTGCAACATGCATCAAAAAACAGACTGTGGGTGTGATGCGGCGCGGATTTAACACAGGCAGTCATAATAAATCAAGACAGGTCATCATTTTATTGAATGTCCTCACCTCCCCGAAGCCTCCTTTCCCCAGAACTCTATACTGCCGAAAAGTGTCTTTTGTGATGGGCTGTCTGGAAACAAAATCATAACATCTGATATCAAACCAGCAAAAACAGAAAACACACAACTGAAATTTTAAAACAATCGAACACACCCTTCTTAGAATTGTGTATATGTGTGTTGTGTTTATAATTTTGATATGGTCCACTTATGCAAAGTTTATAAATCTGATACCTGGCACAGACTTGGATTCACTAACATTAACTTGAACTTTCCATAACCCAAACATGATTTTTGTATCTGACTAGCTGCTTTCAGCTGTTAGCAATTACATAGAAAAATAATTTAACAAATTAGTGTCTGAACCTCCATTCCAGCTAAATATGATTAAGTCACATGAAACAAATGCAGAATGTCTGATTTAGCCCAAGCTGAGAGCTTCCTTTAGTAAAACAGAAGGTATGGATAAAATCATGCACAAATGGTTGTGATTCCAAATGACTTTGTGTCTGCAAAAAAAGCTGATTTATGAATTTGGCTTTCTGACACACAAATCTAATTTTGTTTAGGAATATACTGTTTGTTTAGGAACTACACTGTCCTTTTGCAAGCAGTAAGTCTACAGTTGTTGCTTTATTAATATTGTAAACATCAGTATGTTTTTAACTAAATGTTCTACATGAAAAATAATCATAAAAGTAATAAAAGAATGCAACCAACCTTTCAAGCATTTTCCATTGAAGGAAGCGGTCGAAGTACATACTATTCTGATAGTCATTGAAAGGAGCACCACTCAAGTAGTCATGAAGAGCTCTGTCAGATTAAAAACAACATGGAAAGTGTTAAATCACAAACACCTCTGGTAAACAGTACAAAGATTTAAAACTACAAGAACACCTATAGTAATAACCTATAGAAAGTCACAGTAAAATCTCTTAACACAAACTTTTGAGTATAGTCTTCAGTGAAAAAGGCCCAAAATGGGCTAAATCAGGTCTTTAAGCTCTAGTAAATTGCTAAAATAAAAGTGTTCAAACAGATTTCCTGAACCCTCTGCCCTGCCTGCCAGTGGTCAGCCATCTTGCCACAAACTCACATCACTGGAGTCACAGTGTTACTGCTCTGTTTGTATGAATGACCCGACAGCATTGTTTACTTGAGGCTACGGAATACAGGTTGCTGTAAATAATGTTCAGACCGATCATTTTCTCAATATACCATCAGGAGCTGAAGGTATTAATTTTGTGTTGCCTTTATGTTCAGTTGACTCTCAGAGTACTGGCACCTGAGGACTTGTATTTGATGTTTCAGCTAAAAATCTTACTGTTATACTAAAGAAAACATGATACCTACATCTTGGATGGCCTGAGGGTGAGTAAATTAACAGCAAGGCTTCATTTTTGGGTGAACTATCCATTTAAGGAAAGATAAGAAAGAATTTTGTAATTACAATCTAAAATTCCTGTAAGGTGTCTGTAAGTGAAGAGTGTGTTAGGTTGAAGATTAGTAACTGACTTAAAGGCATAATGTAATTTTTGCTGCATATTTAAAACAATATCAGAGGTGCAGCTTGATGACGCTATGACAGCACGTTCTTCATCTCCACTGCTGATGGAAATCAATCAGGAAGGGCTAATAAGTCATGTTCATTGATGAGATAATCAAATGAAGTTTTATAACTGTTATGTTTGATTATATGATTTTATTTCAATACAATGAATTAGCCACAAGTAATATAATGTTTATTGCTAAATTACAAGTACATGTAACTTCAAATTAAATGGTGGGCTAACAGAACAGTTTTACATGTTAAGAACAATCATACTAAAAGTACATTCGAATGTTCACACAGCATTTGCAAAAAGGCTGACTTACTACTTATGTATAACTTAACACATAATAACCAATATTGATCCTCGTTTATTTTCTGCTCTTGTCCAGAAAATAAAACTCTTCTTGGGTCATTTAATTCATCTGTGAATTTACATTTTTTGAAGTTATCTTTGGCGACAGGCCCAGCTGCAAACGGTATTGAATAACTGTGGTCTATAATGACTGTGTGACACAACGACAGGGTGATCTGCTAGACGCTATAACTACTACTTCCACATTTTATCATGAGAGTCACAATTGTTACCATGATTTCAATGGCAGTACAAGCAGAAACCTGGGATGACACAAATATTAGGTTATTGACAGGCGACTAGTGACAAGGGACAGTGCACTATTTAAAATTTTGAATTTCTCTGAATTTACAAACACTTGGAAACATTTGTGATAAAGTACATACACAGTTGAATAGAACGTACAGCACTGTACAAGTGGTTTTTGGATGCTTTAATACAAACATTTGACATATTATGCCTTTAATTACTACAATAAACTCAACAGAACTACAACAGAACTCAACAGAAGATGTGTGTGTTTGTGTGTGTGTCTTACTTGCGACAGTCACTGAAGATCTCCTTGCAGGGGCTCAGTTCTAGATTTTCTCTGCATCTCTCAGCAAGACCTTCGGCTACATCCACACACTCAGGGGACTATGACAGAAACAAAATACTCTCAGATTACTGATGCACACAAGCACAAGTAGGATCCAAAGTCAACACACATACACAACTGGAAAGTTAAACCGATTCACACCTGCTTGGTGAGAAACTTTTTAATGATCTCATCTCCTCGACTCTTCCTCTTCTCGTCTGGTGTCACCTCATAGTCTTCCTGAATGACCAGATACAAACACAGATTATGCCTGACAACCAGTTATAAATAAATGCACAGATATATACAAACCATAAATAATCCAAAATAAAAACAGTAGGTGTGTAGGTTAACGTAATGCATCTCTTTTAGAAACAAATGAAATACTAGTCAGTCTCTGATGGCACCCCCATGGACCATTTATGAACTGTCTGATGCATAATGCACATAAAATAACAAGAGCTTTGTAAACATCTGATTGGCTCACTTTACACAGTTTCTGAGAATCAGGGTGTTCTGTTTTTTCTGTTCAGTCCACCAGGAAACAAAGTTGTGTTTAGTTCCTGTGGTGCTACAATGAGTGATTCTAAGGAAGAACTAGTCACCGGATTTCCTGAAGTTACAAATTTATTGTACTTTATTGAATTATAACACCTGTATTTTCAGCTTGCTATCAGTATGCTCTCAGGTTAATATTTAATTTCAGTTTTATCCGCCTTTAAATGTTATGTACAAAAACCGGCTGTAATTGGTTACCATGCTCAGACTGCCTGTACAAAACCTCTGTGTTATATGTACATCAGACCTCCCTGTTTTTCAACGATACGGCTGTGCTTGGGTTGAACCCATGACTATGTGCTAGACATTATGGAAAACAAAGAATACTCCGGTCTTGAGATACTGATACATGGCATGTGGACCTAGTCTTAGCCTCTGGTGTGCTCGCAACATAATCGCTGCCTTTATACTGGACACAAAACTGAAAAGTTCTTTCTCAATTTGGCAACCTACAATCTGATGGATTAGACTTGGCTGGATTTGCCTTTGGTAACTTCTGGGTTTAGGGGCAGACAGAATCAATGTAAATCAGTCCTAGACACAGTTAACAAGTGTTAACAACAGTTGATTTAACATAAGCTTTTGACAATAGCACGCAGCCATGTTAGCATCAATAGATATTTGAAAGATATTTAGAGTTTTTTTGGGGCACTTATCCAGACAGTCATGAGCAGAGCAGAATATTCTCCTTTATTAGTCTCTGAAATAGTGAACACATTTTATGCTATTTACCCAGTGTTTTCTGTATAACCATTCACACAGACTGCCACACAATTATTTAAAAGATTATTTTATGTCAGCCTATTAATGTGGTATTAGCCATTGCAGAAAAACCCACTCCTAATTAGCACATAAACACTAAATAAACTGTGGGTGGTAACATTACTACGTGGGCAGATCTTGGCCATAATAAGCTGCAATCAGGACCAGATCTTAGGTGGTGGAAAATAACCGCTATGCAAGACTAACGTAGACCAGACTTTGTGCCGAAAGTCAAAAATGTCAAAAACTAATGAAACCGAGACAGACCAAAGTGTATAAAGTGAACTCTCATCATTGTTCTGAATGGAAAACTGAAACTACGTCAATTTCAACTGATTACATAACCATCATCTCCAGTTCTGACAGTATCTATTTCTATATGCTGAATGAGGTAGAAACATCATGTAATTCTGTCTGCTAGTGATTACACAATAAATGAGCTACACAGTCTAGCACATCCTTTCCCTAAGGGCTGTAAATGTGCCATGTGTGATTGTGTGTGGGGGGGATTAATATTTGATGACACCCTCATCAACACCCCGTCCAGCCCTCATGCTCTCTTGGATCCCATTACGCAAGACTAACCATGAGACCACCTGCCCCACTCTCAGTTCCTCCCATAATGATGTAAACACACTCACAGACACACAAACAAGTGCTTATGCCCACACCAAAGCATATGTGTCCGCAAATAGGTTTTCACACAAATCAAATGTCCGCATATGCGTCACACCGTCCTGCTGTATGGTACGAGAGCCACATACACATATGCCTAATAACCACACACACTCCATGAAGCCCACTGTGTGTGACTTCAGGTTGCTTGGTAACCAGCCAGTCAACACGGCAGGATTCCATAAGGTCCTGGAGTGCCACAGCACGGACCAGCAACGTCACTAAATACATTGAACGTCATTACATAGTGGGGGACTTTGTGTGCATGCGCATATGTATGTGCGCAAACACATCTTGCGTCTCGACACAGAGGCATGATTTCCATTCCCCTTAACACATTTGGCAACTCCTCTGATGGAAGATTTAAAATAGTTCCGTGAGTAATGATGGAAGAAAAGAATGTTGAAAGAATGTTTGTGTTTGACACAAGTCTCACTTTTTCAGCAGCATATGATGTATGATGTTAAACACAGCAGAAACTACATTTTTACTTCCAGCTCTTTTTTTGTAAAAAATGCAAAATTGTAAAGTATAAATTTTTGATAAAGCACTTACATGAATTACTTGGTAAAACTTACTATTACTGCTAAAGTTGTCAATAAAGTCCTATATGAGGTCAAGGAGGACTATCAAAATTGAAATTGAATAAGACATTCAAAATTAACACTTTAATGCATTTAGTTATTTCAACATTACAACATTCCACCCTGTGTGATTTCTATATAATACTTGGTCAGAATATTCAAATTCAAGAGCATACATTCTATACACAAGAGACTTCTCAAAAGTCATTTTTCGATGGAATTTAATTATCATTGAAACAACAAATGTGAAATATCACCAATGAGCGAAACGCTGTTATTTGTAAGAATAGATTAATGCAGGACAGGGGTGAGAACAGATCAACAGACGATTACATGCACATGCAATGTATTTTAATTATTGAAGAAACACAATTCATTGTGCCTGTTTTTAGAAATGCTAAATGTCGTAGTGTAACCATGACGTTTTTAAAAACTGGGGGGCAAGTCAGAACTATTTCCTGTGGTTATTGACATTACACCACAAATCGATAGAGCTGTACTACTACCAAACCGTAATCATTTGTAAATGCTAATGTTACATTTGTATCTGATACAGTAGTTTTCAATGATCACTTAGAACTGCATTTCTGCCTTCTCTCAGTAGTCTTTTAAATGGGAAATGATGGAATTTGCAGGGGAATTTACCATGCCTGCATGTTAAAGGTCATAGCATGGAAAAAGCAGCAAATACAAACACTCATAATCACACACACACACACACACACACACATATAAAGAGAGAGTGCTCCAACCATAGCAGTGGTTTGAGAACGGACCTACGTCAGTGGATCTGAATGGTACAGTACAGCAACCAGGCCAAAACAAATGGCTGGCTGCCTCGGACTCTGGGGAACTGTGCCATTCTGATGCATGATAAGATCGAACTGCTCTGCCCCCACCATGATGGAAAAACAAAACGTGGCCCAAAAAGGTCAGTGACATGAAAATATCAGTAGTTTATTATATAAACTCATTAACTCAAATAGTGTGTGAAGTCTTCTAGCTAAGTTCTGACACATATTTCTCACATGGTGAGGACATAGAAAGCGCTGTCTAGCTCTCCACAACAAGAGTTCCTGCTACTTTATGACGTCAAATCAGGTCTCAAACCCCCCCAGGCTCCTTCCTTATGGCAGCTTACACAAGCACACACATTCTTCCTACAGAACATATGCATATGTCAAACACACTCCAGTATCGTTTCCTATTTTAATACATCTCTGTGTTTAAACTGAACCTGCTGTTCAAGGTCTTAAAGTAAGAGAATAGAAGAAGATTAGGGGTGGTGGGTAAACCCTTACAAAGTTAGTCAAGAACATGACTGGATATATGAAAATAAAAAATAAAAAATGTTGTTCATATAAAAATATTACAAATTTTATTGTAACATTATTTATAGCAAATTATATCAATTCTTCTTACCGTAATGCAGCAAATATTTACTTTTGAGTTTGCCTGAAACTTTCATTGCCCTCAACGATAATTCTCATCACTGCAATACAGTAATGAAAATAATATTTATTATTTATCTATTAATATTTATTAATTTTACACAAAGTACAGAATGTACTACCAGGATTTATAAATATTTATTACTATTATTACTAATTAAAGTAATAAATCATAAAGACACAATTGTAATGACAATTCTCCAAATAAGAAAATGTAATTACCATTCATTTAAATGAAATAAAATCTATCTTTAAATAATAGATTTTTTCTTCAGCAAGCAATAAAATGCCAGTTTTAAAATTAAAACACAATTATAACCCAGAGGGACAGTTTTGAACTTTCTCTTCTGCTTGCCACTCACACACCTCTGTGAAACACATCCATGATGGTGCCCTATACAGTTATACAACTAGATAGCACAAAGCTTTTTTGTTAAACACAGGAGTGACTTCCAAGACACAGTTAACTAGTTGAACACCTTTTCCAAGTCCTAAAAAACACAAATATGCCACCCTATGTTTTATGATGGTGATTTCCTGTCATGGTTTCAGGCTGGTGGGCTTCAGACTGTTTGGGGTCTACAGGCAAAACCAGACAATGACCTCATTCAGCAACCACATGTCAGTCCTGATATTTTGGACTATGATAGCCCAACTAGTCATGTGGGAGGCATGTTGTTCAGGCCAGCGGAACATTGCACAGAACCCATAGAGGGACAGCAGTGATAAAGCTACTGAGATTTTAAGCAAGCAAGAGATTTTTAGGGAAGTTAAACAGCAACATGTGACTTAAAAGTTGTTCTAAAAGATGCTGACTCTCTTAAACAGGTCTGTTTTCAGAGGAACACAAGGCAAGTGTTCAAATAACTAAATGGGTGTATTTGTGTCCCAAATACACACAAATACCCAGAATGTGGATACGATGCATCCAAATTCTGTGACATACCATGGCGTCCAGAAGCTGGATGCATCGCTGCAGCTCTGGTCTGGTCTCACAGTAGAGGCGGAACAGAAGTCTCCCAATGGGCTGCTTCTCACACAGGCTGAAGTAATCTCGCTCTGAGACACACACATCAACATTACGTCGAGTCAATAACAATTCTGGCTTAATGACAGTGGCAGGGTCTGCAACTGATTTTTGCAGTGGTTGATGAATAGGGAACATTTATGAATCACAAAATGTACTTTGCATTATTTTTATTACAAAAATATTTTTAGTTTTAGATGCACTAATGCTCAATTTGCATTTTACTATTGAAACACAACAGACAATTAGGCCAGGAGCAAATCAGAGATGTAAAAGATACATTGAGTGTCAACACTTACCAATGGTTTTGCTCAATTCTGTGCACTGGCTGATATGAGGGAAGCGAAGAATCTCCCTCCATTTTTTACTCCTGCCTTTCCTTTTTCCCCCTCCACCTACATGAGAAAAATACACAAAAGTAGCCTTTTAGAACAATTTTCAAAAACGAGCTAGCTCATAGCATTTGATATAGGCCCCTCAGACCTCGCAGTACTCCTCAAGAGTCTACAGTGTGC
Source organism: Chromobotia macracanthus (assembly GCA_036877525.1). NCBI lineage: Eukaryota > Metazoa > Chordata > Actinopteri > Cypriniformes > Botiidae > Chromobotia > Chromobotia macracanthus. Next base: position 4,234,209 of record JAZGTH010000002.1, read on the forward strand.
CGCATTAAATGTTGGGTAATAGTCCACTTTGAAGATCTCACCACTGTGGGCTCTCCAAAACCCACAGTGAGCACCATTCTAAAACCTAAAATGACAAATGGGATGCACTATGGTCTTCACAGAAGTACACATCTAGTGCACTACTTGAGACAGTGCCACAAAGTTTCTTTTTAAATACTGTGTGAGTGTGCAAAGACTTAAGACTAAAATTGCATTAATTGTCCCTGGTCTTACTTGCAAAATTTACAAAAAATTTTAAGCTAATAAGTTGCACGCTTATGCAATTTTTTTTAAAAAATGTAAAAACTTTCACCACTTTGGAAACAAGTTTCCTGTTGATGTAAAGCTGTTCAGGCAGAAAACAATAATATTAACCTCTATTTTTGCAGAAAATTCCATTTTTCATTATCTAGTCAAATCCCGACGATCCACATTTCTTCATGGTAAATATTCATATTCACTCAGAAACATGTCACGTTACAGAAGTTTAATGCGTTTTGAATGCAGTTTCATGCTGTTTTTAATGTCAGGATACTTTATTTGACCACTTATTAGCTTTGAACCTCGTAAATTCTCTACATGACTTTGAACATGTGCAGTATTATAAAACATGTCAACATCTGGTCTCTCCATCCAAGCGTATGCAAGCTCTAGTTCAACTGACATTTCTGACGTCAGCACAGGTCAAAAATATGCATTCCCTCCCGAGAGAAAAGCAGAGCTTTTACAACAAGCCATAGTGTGTTTTGCAATAACTGTTTGTTTTATGAAACGCATCCAGCCCAATAAAAAAGAACTACTTTTGGTGCACATTCATTAGTTACACAAGTGTTCTCTATCACTTCTTTCACTCTGGATTTGAGTTCAGGGAGAAGGGGAGGTATGGCATTCCTGCTCTGAAATGGGAACATGCCTTGTCTAGAGAAATTCCCGTCAGAATGGAGAATTTATTCCAGCACTGTGAAAAACTCTGAAGGTTTCCAAAGACACACACAAACACACACAAAATCAGGGTAGTTAAGGCCCAAGATTGGCCCTTAAGGACAATAATCTCTTGGAGTTCTTTAAGTGTTCTCGAACATGACACGCTTCACTAAGTAGGAGCCATTGTCTCACAAGTCGCAATACAGTTTTAATGCCAAAAACCCTATCTTTTCCCACCAAATGACAAAATCACTGGAGAAATGTTAGTAAACACCCACAAAATTAAGTATAAATGTGTGTTATGTGGAGGAAAAAATGGAAAACATTTTAGTTCATGTCTAGCTTTAGCTTAGATGCTTTAGCTTAGAAAGCAGCAAACCATGATTCATGTCTGTGAAGTAAACCAAAAGCTTTTGGCTATTAAAAAAACAAGCACTTCAATAAATTCTGCCCCAACTTCATGTTATAATAGAAACTCCTTGCGTCCAAAATCGCATACTGTGACAGTGTGTACTTAATTGAATAAAGTACCTATTTATCAATGTGAAAACTGTATGCTCTATATAGTATGTGTGGGTGCAGTATGCATACATTCCGGACATACTCATTTGCCATGTTTTCATTGTTATGTGACCTGTATGTTTGTTCACCTATAATGTACCAATCATAGCCTCAAAGAAAATTCACGTGTTGTTAAACATGGACACTTTAACCACAAGAATACATTTCTTGGCATCATATATCACTTACATTGAAGATAGATGCTCAGTCACAGTTATCCGGTATTGTTAATGTATTAACTTTTTGAGTTTAGTGGCTCCTCATCTCCCGTGGCCTAATGAAATGACCATCCAATGCATACTTATATCCTGGCAGGAGCAGAAGACCATACAGGTATTTCTTACATACTGCTTTTTGCATACTCAGGTTTCGGACACCCTATTCCTTACACATACTGATTTTTCCCTACTATACAGTATGGAAGTAGGCGATTTTGGATGCAGCCACTATGTTGACACAGAAGACATACACACGCAAGTGTGGGGTATTTACCAGTGGTTTTGTGGGGTATTTAAATAAACATAACAGCAACATTATGGTATATATATCCAAATCAATCAGAAGTGGCAGGGTCTATTGTTTTTAAATACAAAAGAACCACAGAATTAAATTCACCAGCATTTACTACTCCATCATTCCATCCATGTAATCCTTTCAAATCTTTTTCATAATTCTTTTATATTTAACAGAATTAAATAAATTTAATTCTTTTTCATACTTTTTTGTGGGACATCACATTCAGTATGTGTTCCTACAAGTGGTTACATTCAGATGTAACTAAGACCCAGGCAATGAGTTCAGTTTAAGATCTGCATCAACTTTAGATGCAATAAACTCAGTGATCTGATCTGTAGAAATGGACTGTTTGCCAAACCCCTACTGCTTACACATCCATAAAATGTGTGTGTGTGTGTGTTTGAGTCAAAGGTTTAGGGAAATAAAAGGGCAGAAAGAATGGTGTCTATAATGTCCCAGATGAAAACAGATGCCAATAAAATCATGGAAAAATGTCTTGGAGCCAAAAGTCAGATCAACAGCAAGGGTCAAAAGGCTTGTTCTCTCATCTGAATAACAATAACAGAAATATATCCGAGAATTTCTGACAATGATGTTTGGAGAGCTGGATGGACCTCTTGCTAATAGTGTTGCATGGTATACCGATACTAGAAAGGTACAACAATACCCTGCTATTAAAAACAGGTTATTTTTCATTTAATTAGTAACAATAATTTTTAAAAAGACAGCATTTTAATAAGAGTTGTGTACAGCAGGGTGGTGTGTGTGGGTGCACAGCGCTCCCTTTAGTCACACTGGATGCGTCAAACTTTCTTTCCTCTCATGTGTGGTGCAGCTTTCATGGTCACGAACTGAGAGTCATGGTGGCAAATATAAACGCTCGTGCCATCTTCACGGTTTGTCAACAAAACAGACGTGCGAAGCGGCACTGTTCTGCTCACAGCCGTCAGTTAGGGCACATACACAGACAAAGCCGGTCTGTAAAAGATGTTTTAAATTTACACAGTGCAAAAGTGCCAAAACAGCCAACTTAGCAGAGCATCTTGCCGACAGGCACTGCAATCTGAAAAATGTAAAGAGTGACTGGTAGCAATTGTCAATTACGGCATTTACCTACATGATGCTCAAAATCAAACGTGTAGCTTGCCAGTACTTGTGAAGATATATTGCATGTATTTATATTTTACAATAAAGTTCCATAGGTTAACATTAGATTACTGAGTGTAACTACTTCAGAATTTACTAATCTTAGTTAATGTTAATTTCAGTATTTACAAATACATTTTTAAAATCCAAAGTTGTGTCTGTTAACATTAGTTAATACACAAAGAATTAATAGGAAGAGACAATAAACAATTCCATTTGTATAAACTAACATTAACAATTTAGGTTTTTGTGTTTTGAGTGTTATGATTGTTTCATTTAAACAGTTTAGGTTCCAGTTCCACCTTTATTTTTCTCAATGAATTAATAAAACAGAATGTGTTTTACTACCACCTCATGTCACCTATTAATAATTTACTTTTAACAATTTTTTACAATGGTATCAATTCAATATTGGTATTAAAATATTTAATTCAACTATTGTTCTAAAATCATACATTTCATGTTGTGACATCACTACTTGCTAGCATGACTGATCAATAAAGGCTGAGAAAGGAAAGATAAAGTGAAGTTACAGCAAGATAGGTGATCCTGTCTCATTATCTGGGCATACACAGCTTCACATACAGGCATACTACATACACATAGGGGGCCCAAAACAGTATCTGGATTTTTCTGAAAACTTTCAAGGGTTAGCTCATCCAAAAATAAAAATGTTATCATTATTTGATCACCATAACATTCCAAAAACTGTACGACTAAGGCTGTCAGTCACTAACCTTACCTTTTGTGTAGAACTGAAGAAAAAAGTTTTTTTTTTTGTCCTGCCTTCATAGCTGAAACAACTGAAATGTCCTTTCTCTTCATTAATATAATTACAGATGACAACACAGAACTTGACTGAATTTTCTAAATTTGCATGAGCGCATGTGCACCTAGGCTTTTAATAGTGTTAAGAAGGAAAGCAGCTTTCAGCATTTGGTGTTTACAAAAGCTTGGCAAGCTTACCATGTGTCAGCACATTTAATTGTTATCAGTAACAAAGTGAGTAAGGATTCAGTCCAAGAATTCCAGCCATGACATGAAATAGGCTAGACCACTACCAGACATGTGTATGTGTATATGTTATCTTCAATAAGAAATGAGGCACCCTTTGTTCCTATATTGTGAATGACATTCCTTAAACTCTTTTTGTTCTATGACTTTGTTGATTGGTAGCAATTTCTAAAGACCAGCTTCAGTAATCATGTACAATAGTCTGGGTGTTAAAATAAAGGATGCACACCATAGATAAAATGACAGGAAATCTCACATACACATCATGTGTTACAATTTTCTTCTCACTTCACTTCAATTTTCTTTTTCACTTCTTCATGCTAAAATGAGAATCTGTATTGCGCTGAAGAATTAGTAAGGCTGTTTAATTTGTTCCACCAGACTTGTTCAGGCTACACCCTTTTGTTTCATGTTTGTTTTATGGCTGTGACATCATCTTCTGCATGATATAAAAATACTCTTCATGTTGCTCCATCATGCATCTGGCTGCCGCTTCACCCCACCATTAGCGACAACTCTTTAACACTCCTTTAATGTCTGAGCACACACACCCTCCAGTGTGATGGTAACATGTCATAATTTTACTGCTGTAGTGCAACCGAAAGCCATTTTACTTGGTGATTCAGTCTTCAGAGAGCACATTACAACTGGAAATAAATGCATATGATATAACACTCTGAATAATGGGAAACCGAGTTGTTATAGTAACGTCAACCGTAAAATAAAACAATCAAATAAATTGAAGAACCTGTGTGCTTGAAGTAATTACGCTCACCAGTCTGTGAGAGTTGCAACATTAAGGATCTGTTTATTGACCGCAGTCCACAAACCCGAGCAAAGCACACTTTATGACACAATTTCACGCCACCTCAGTATGTAACAGCCAGGCCTCAGAAATTGCAGTGTAGGGTCTCCTTAAATATATTCTGTAGAATAAAACAATATCTAAAGCTTGGGCTATGTAACATTTGAACACTCACACCTACAGCGGTTATTGTAAATGTCTGACCAAAACCTGGTTTAAACCGAGTTGTAACCTCAGCTGTAACCTGCCGGCATTGGAAGTATGACTCACTAACCAGTAGGCCACAACTGCCCCCAAGCTCATTTTCTGACCAGGACTCAAACCTGGGCTGCAACAATAAAAGTGCCAAATCCTAGCCACTAGTTCACTATTTAAACCACATCAAAGCACAGAAACTGTGCTTGTCAAAATGATAATGTTATGAACATCAGCTACACAAATTATTCTCTATTGCCTCCTGTTTCTACCTATCCCAGGGTAACTGCAGCTTCAGTATGGATCCCGCATCTTAAGATGACTTTAGATGACCCAACACTGTGTAGAGATGAAGACGACCTCTGCAAAGACTTGGGATGATCATTGTTCTGCTTAAATGCATACACAATATTAGCCAACTCCATAATCTGTTCCATCTTAGACCTATACAATTCTATAATCACTTCCATCAAAACACTTGATAATGTCTGATAATATACACCTTCCTTTTCTGTAAAGCAGCTTTGAAATAATATGTGCTGTGAAATGCGCTATACAAATAAATGATAACTAAATTAAATTGAAAATATATTGCTTTATTTGTAGTATTGTATACCTCATACAATTCAAAACTATTTTTTGACCTTAATGACTAGATGATTTCAACATTACCTGCAAATAACTATGAACTATTATAAATGTGTACAAACAGTTGATGCTGTACTGTAATTCATTGACAATTCTTTTAATCTCAGCATGGTCTGCATCTCAGTATTAAAAATACAAATTAACTCTTTAAAATCTGTGGAATTCCACTAGATACCATTAAAACATAGTAAAACATCCTAAATTGAGCTGAGGGTAGTACATTCTTGATAGTCAAATTATTTAAAACACTTGATAATACTTGAATAAATGAAAATACCAGGGAGAAAGCCACAGCACATACACACACACAAATGCAACAAATGTTTGGCTACATCTGCTAAACTAAAGTAAATGACCCATGACTGCTTTCAAAACTCATATTTGGTAAATTTAACACCTGTGCAACAGCAGATTCATAGTTCATTCAAAAGCCCAAGAGGCATTTGAAGTGCATAATCTACCGCATTTTTATCATGGCAGGGTTTGTTAGAAGATGTGCTTGAGAATGATAAAGGTGAATAATGGTGAATGGCTCTACAGGAAGAGAAACACATCCGACCCACCACAGCCCAGTTTCACTTTGAGAACAAAACGGCGCTTCTGTTCAAACTCATGCATGTGTGTGTGTACTGTTCATCTGAGTAAGTATGCACGTGTAACTATGTGAATCGAGAGTAACTTTTGCACACTTTGATTGATGAGAAATCCGCAGTGCAGCACCATTACTATTTCCTTCTATGGTTACAGAGTTGATCTGACTTTGTTTTTAATAATCGGCATCATGGTAGACTACCACCATGGTAGGTTACCAGGTTTGGTAGACAAATAAATTAGCAATTAACATTAAAGGGACTGTTGATGCAAAAATTTAAATTCTGTCATTATTTAACCTGTCATTACATACTCACATGTATGTAGTTTCAAACCTGCGTTCTGTTTTAACTATTTTTCTATGGAATACAAAAGGAGATGTTTGTAGGAACCTCATCTGTCAAGAACTAAAAAAAAAAAAAAAAATCACAATAAAACATGTATTGTTTTTATATTTCAGATCTTTGGGACTGTAACCTTTACTATAACTTTGTGACACAGACCAAAAAAATTAATTCACAGAAAATTGTCTCTCCTGCTATAGCTCTAAAATTAATATGGTAGCATTGATGGACAACATTCGGCAGCAATGAAATGACATTGATGTTTATACTATTTGTAGTCAAGGGGAAGATCATCAGTTAATATTGATTTAAAGTACAGTCTGATCTTCACACAGAGCAATCAAATGACATAAAAAGACTTGGACTGTACAGACTCTACAAGACAGCGAAGCATTTAAAGTGCTTTAGGTGCCTTTTTGGCACTTGTGGTGCACAATTATTAAAACTACTGTTATGCGGTAAACAACTGTTTGTTGCACTCCACAGAATGATGAAAATGAAAGTAAAATAAATAATGTATGTAAATAAAGACGGAAGCATCTGATTTTGTTATTTTATTTGTTAATCAAACGAGCTGCCCAATATTTTACACTGCATACCTTTTTAAAGACTGCAGCAGGTCTTTACGTCTGCAAGATCACTCACAGTGAGCTTTTGCTGACTGTATTTTCTCACTCAGTTGTTCATCCACACTGTCTCTCTTTCTTGGCCCATTCACAAGTAAACCACATCCTAAGGAAAACGACATGAGAAAACTAGTATATAGACTAGACAGAGAAAACAACTGCACATGCACTATATTGTTGCGAATGTGTGTGCATATTCACAACTCTGAGGAGAAATAGGAGGGAGTGTCTCAACGTTTAGATCAATAAGGCTAAATAAATATTTTGAAATATAAGAAGAAATAATGCGTAAAGCACAACTTTAATAATTTTAATAAAATAACACTGTTTAACAGCAACACCACGATGTGATTGGCTAATGGCTGTATCAATGCAATAACGCCTGCCTATCATGCTAAATGTAAAATATGAATTATTATGTATTAAATAATTACATTTAACATGATATATAAAATACAATTCAATATTTTCAAAGCAAAAGCTAAAAGTATAAAACTGAATAATCTTAAAATAGTAGATATAATATATATATATATGTTTATATATATATATATATATATATATAAACATATTGAAACATTACAGTAATGATGGCTTGTTAATACTGTAAGGTACAATAATGTGTTTCACATGCAACTTAACTGGAAAACTGTGTAAACTTCAAAGACAATAAATTTGCATTGCAATAAAACAATGCAGACAGACAGGTGACTTTGCCTTTCATCCCACAAAAGCAAGCTCACACGCCACTGTCTCTTGTGCTCAGATCAGCAGATGCCCAACAGGAAACATTGACAACATTCAAACACATTGTACAACAATAATAAACACTCTTTATGTTAGATCAACATCATGCATGAAAAATACACGCTTGGTTTATATGTACACACACACGCCCACATACTCATTTTACTGAGAACAAAGCTAAGGTATGTATCGCTAAGACGCATGCAAACACAGTGATGTGGGGAGGAGAAAACTATTCTCTATTCTCATGGTGGTGATACATCAGTATCTGAAAAGCTATTTGAATTTCTGCCACATAAATTCAAATAGCTTTTCCACAAATAGTGTTAAATTCAAATATATGACATCTATTCATGCAAAAACTATGGTCTTAATTTTTTACTTCAATGCCAACATAAAGTCACTATTATTCTAGAATGCTGACAAAGTGTTTATTAAACAACATGTCTAATATTGTTAAAATATTTTACAGGAATAAATAAATGCATTTTCATGTTCAAGATCAAAATAAAAATTGAGGATTGTGGTTTTTATATCATGTCTGTTAGCTTTTTTTAGGTCAATTATTTTTCAGAGGTTTTTGTCTCTTACATGTTTGTCACAGGCCTAATGTTCTAGGGTGTCATGTAAACTTAAAGCTACAGGCTACTAAAAGTCCTTGTAACATGTATGGTCCCAGCTTCCTGTTTTAAAAGGCATCATAAGAAAACTCTTTTCAAACCCTCTCACAGGTCTTTCACACTGCGGTTAAACACAATATGTAATGAATCATCTTTTAGAGTAAAGGAAATCAAACAGACGTCTGCGGTCTATAATGTGTGATATCTATCAGTTTTGTGCACATGCACTTTTTAACAATTACACTACAGTCAAAAAACAGTTAGATATACAGGCTTGCTCCAAAACTGAAGGCATGCACCAAAGACACCAGATAAGCCTACTGTTGCCAGCTTTGAGAATAGAGAGACTCTTCTCTGACTCTTTTTCATAGCTGGTCACTCTTAAGATAATAAAAGAGTGTTTTTTACTTTGTAAGGCAAACGCTCATAAAGAATACCACAATAAAGTTACCAAGCTAACCGTGTGTGCAGCACGTTTAATGATGTGATTTTAGTTAGAGAAAAAACAATCACATTAGTACTTAATTTAGCCACTTGGTCTTATACAAATGGCAAACAAAAAATTGTTTAGTGGGTGGAGCCTTTTAAATAAAATTTTGCTCTTGTTTTTAGAGGAGGGTATAAAAATGAACCAGGACAAATTACCCTATGTGTAACGTGGGGGCAAAAACTGCCCTTTTAGTGAACTGCTTGGTTTAGTTTGGGTTGAATGACTGCAGACAGTACAGTGATGGATGGCTGGCTGATGAGATGCTTCAAAGGCGAGTACTGCTGAATGTGGAGATAATATAGTGTTTTGACTGTACTGGCACAGAGCATTTATTGTGTTATGATATCTTTTGAATTTAGTGCTGACATTTAATTTGTCAAATTAAATATAAGCCATAATCATTTAGAATGAACATTTATTTCAATTATTTGAGTCAGTTAATGTATGACATAACTGTGTGACAAGCTATGTGTTTTTAAAAATATAAATAATAAAAAAATAAACTTAAAGAGAAAAGAAAAAGAACTACTACTAAGAACTACTACTAAAAAGACCACTACCACAAAAAAAAATCGACTGCAGACTCAAATAACCTTAATAAAAGTTATTAAGTCATATTAAAACTGCGGATTTTAAAGCATGCAATAATAAAAGCATGAAATTACATTACACCTGTGACTTTATTAGGTTTTGAACTAAACAGAGACCCAATTTGTGTTGGTCCACATTAGACAGAACACACAACCAGCTTCCAAGATGCCCAGCAACACTAACAAACAAAACCTTCACACAGCTGGTGTTTGTTTAACTCAACTTTACTATGGGCTGGACTACTGTTAGCCAACACAGTCTGGGTGCAAAAGACAAAAGTGGCCCAACTACCTGTGTTAAGTGAAAACAAACCTGCACTATACATAGTCTTATGTGTTTAAGGAACTACAACAGAAGCCTTTGTGCCACAGGATGTTAAAAAGTGCCGCCTTTTCCAAAGGTGAAGGCCAGGACTATTGGAGGAAGAAGCCTTTTGTTGAAATGTTCCAGTGTAATGTGATCATTTGTCTTTTTATTATTGCTTTAAGGGCACTTGCTTTAAACAGCTCTCAAGAACAGCCAAGAAAAACTTAGCAAACTTAGCAATCAGTTCATCCTCACTTTAGCTCAACTGAACAGTGTCACTTTACATGCTCAAACATTTATTCTTTAAAGGGACACTTTAGCCAAAAATGACAATTTAGCTTGGAGCGACATGTGGGTGATCAAATGATTAAAGATTTGCGGTTCTGGATAAATTAACCCTTTAATAACCTGACAATATGTAGGGTTGCATCAATGGCTTAAGCTGTGTTCTTTTATCAAGTAACGGCCAAAAACAGTTAACAATTTTTGTCCTTTACCCCAATTTTATTCTGCATTGCCAACACATTTTGCCAGCGTTCAAGCATCTTATTCAATACCTGTGTCCTGTGCAGTAAACATTATCAAAGACAATCTCAAATTCTCATAAATACGAAAAACTATTTTCTGGCATTGCAGGATTTTTAATGAGCTGATTTTTGATAGTTATCAGCATTTTGTTGTGCATGTAAATTCACTAAGTGGTGGCTCTTTATAAAAGAGCCAAATACAGCACTTAAACTGACAGTCACACATAAAGCTTTTTCCTTAAAGGAGGAAATAAAGACTTGGTGGGAAAATGAAACTTCTAAAATCTGTTTAAAGATATCAAATATTTTACAATATTGATCAGGGAGGCAGTTTTTTAATCTAATAAATTTTGCAGTATGGAACATCAATTTTATTCAACGCTAGATTACTGTACATACCATAAATAGCTAAACAATTTGGTCATAGAATTGAGGACTATGATGTCATTCTTTTGAACAAACTCCTCCCCCACGTAACTGGCATGAATTGGTTACCAGAGACTTAATCTGGTGTTTTTTGAGTTGGTCCAGTTTTTTTGAGTTGGTCCAGTTGGCAACCACCTAGCAATGCCATAGCAACATGTTTATAAAAGCACTGAAAAACTTCGCAACTGCACAACAATGCTCTGGTAACCACTCACAACACTCACAATTGTGGTGGAGTTATACATGAGCAACCTCTACTCACTTTTACCCACTTGAAGTAAAAATCTAGTTTTTAACTAAGCCATACAAGCAGACGTGTGCATAATCACATCAAAAAATATATATTTCTTAAAAACTGAGAAGTTGTTACTTCATCCTAAGCTATGACATTTTAGCCTGAATGTTTCCACAATGCAAACTATAATTTCTTAGCTTTACACGTTAACAAATCGCCTTTTCATTATTCTCGTGGATCTAGCACAAGCTAAAATTGACACCAGTTACTAAAATTTGATCATCAAAATTTGAAATTGGTGTCTGATTAATGTGCCTGATTGTTATTACAAAACAGGGATTACATCAGTGTATTTTTCAACAATAACACATAACGTTAAACACCAGAAAGAACAGCTTATGACAAACATCTGATATACATTGAATTAGTTCTCCTCAACTCATGCATACTTAATGTGACATTTGATAATTACCAGAATTAAAAATAGCTTTAAGCTTGAAGGCATAATCTCTTGGTGTTCACACACGCACAACCGGTACAAGTGGGGTCAGATGCAAGCACATCGACCAGGAACACAGTGTGTGACCTTAGAGCAACTCAGCAGTGACTGTGAAACAGCATATGAATTATGACAGTGACTGTAGCTACATCAGGATTTGTATTCTTGTATGAGTCAAGATACTTTCCACAAATATGGTGGACTTTTTTTACGGTAGACAGCAGGTTTTTTTTGGCTTTTTTAAATCCATTAGAGGCACATTGAACGTCTGCCCCCCAAGTCCCACCTTTCATCTTTATCATACCGATAAAATCATACTTCATATTTCAGGTATCTATAGGAACTGATATTCAATTCCTTGTATTAAAAAAAATTTAATTACCAAAAACAGTCAGCTTTGTCCCAGATTTAAAACCCTGTGACCACATATTTTGTTTTAGCTTCTGAGGCTTGCATTGGCAAGCAGAAAGTATTTTTACACATAACATGTTTGCATGATGTGACGTACATACAAGATTTGTATATTGGGAAATCAGCATTTGTGCATGGGTGTGAGTTTGTGAATCTGTGTTTGACAGTTTGTTTGGAACCTGTACAGCAGCATAGGAATCATAAAACACTTCCTGAGACTTAAGCCAGGTGTCGTATCGCTCCCTGGCACTATAAATAGCTCCAGCAAGGAATGTGAGGAAGCATCCCGGTCAGAATGTCATCGTGCATGCTTTGTGCTACAATTACATAACACAAAGGCTACACAGGGGACCAGAGGTCAAAACTACGGTGCACAATGTTGTCATTGAAGTGCATAATAAAAGTTCAGAAGAAAAGAATAGATAGCAAAGGAGAAAAGTGGGGGAGGGGCCAGTTATCTCTCGATACCTGTCTCAACATGAAAGATCAGGGAAAGGCAGTTTGTATTTGGTTATCTTAAAACCCATTCTTTCTCTTGGTTTCTCTCTCACACACACAAAAACACACAGACACACACAAAAACACACCATGACACACAGACACACGCACATCATTCAGATAAACACAAAAGGCCTGTTAGAATAATGGATGTTGGCTTAAATTTTTTTAATGGAACGCCATTCAAAAGTTTGACCGCAAAATGGTTTCATTACCAAACTTCAAAGCAGCAAAGCAAAAACACTCTCAGTGGTCATCTTGGACAGGCGGGTCAAATCGGTTTCACTACTCTTGGAAAGCCGAGTACTTCCTCGCCAGCTGTTTTTGATTTTGTCCACATCGGTGTGGTTCTCTCAAACTCGTCCCCCTCCACCCTCCTCATACACGTTCTGTTGTGTATACTCCACCTGACTGCTCTGACGTGCTCAGGGGGTTCTGGTGTGTCTCCAGTGGATTCTGAGCACATTACAACAGCTGCCCAAAATGCAGCTGTCTGGAAATGAAACGACCTTATAACCACAGCAACACAGAATCTGTCTGCAGAGAACTGCAGAAAGATTTGTGGATTTCCACAGAATTTGAACCCTTATCACTGACAAAGTTCTACACACACCACCCTTTTTGTAGTGAATTGTCACTTAATGGTGTAAGGGTGTCTTCAATCTTCTGAGGTAACAACATCAATTGTGTAATGCTTTGTTTATAATCAGAATATAGTCTGTTAAGCATTACCATTAATTTAATGTAGTACATTAATTTAGGCCTAGCATTAATTTTGCTTTTCAAATGTAAATCAAACTTAAAAATGCATAGATAACAAAGATAACAGCTAATCACTGTTGCGTCACAGTGTTCATCACAGTGTTCAATCACAGTGTTCCTTCACAGCAAAATTCAATTTCACCATCAGGTTATCTATCAACAGCTGACAGTTCACTGAAAACACCCGCACTGGCTTATCAAAAAACAGAACGTTATCATTCATATAGCAAACTTGCTTGTTTTTTTAATTAACAAATAAGGGTAGTATTCTCATCTACATGTAACGTTCTTTTAATCCATTGCAAAATAATCAATAAAAATAAAAATAAAAACAAAAAAATAAAATTTTCCATTCAGAACCTGCCAGAAATGCTGGATCTTCAGAAATACTTCTGAAGATCTGATCTTCTTTTTCACGCTAATAATTTCCATAAGATTTTCATTATAAAGGATGTTTCTATAGAAATAAATGATATCTTTATAATTGGAGTTATCAAATTATTCATTATAAGGACACATTGTTTTATTCATTCATGGACAAAGCTCATGGCCAAATTTACATGAAATTAGATATTATTGTTTATTATCGGTCATATCATTACATCACTCATGAAATACAGACAGAGTGACAGTAAGACAGACAAATGTAAAATTAACAGCATATGTTTAGAAGAACATAATATCTGAAGGACATAATCTTTCATTGAACATAATGAAAATGAGATGAAAAGCTCCTGCGGTTCTACAGGATGTCTTCGATGTCATCAAAAGTTCAACTCCTCAAGCACTCTTAGCTTCATGTCAATGCCCTCACTGATGCAACCTCTGTGTTTCTCTTCATGGTGGAATGTCAGCTACAGGCACAAACTTGTAGCAACAAGCTCTATCAAACATTCAGTCTTTACAGTGGTGGTGAAATTTTGGAAATGCTGGGAAAGGTCTCCACTAATTCACCCTTTCTGAAAACAAACTGATCTTTTTCTACCCAGTAAATCAAAGTCAATCAAACAGCAAAGCATTTACTTTCATGTGTCTACAATATTAATAATTTTACTCAGGATTCTGTTCTGTACACAATCAATGTGCCAGTAAATAAACAAAATGTTTAGTGTACAATTCTTTGGAACATCACCCCTATTTATTTTATTTATTAACATTATAGGTATCAGATCAGGTGGATTGTTTTCTCTGTTTTACTTAATCAGGGGTTGTCAAGAACTAGATTTAAATGATAATGTGTTGTGAAAATACCTTGTAGTTCTGTTATCCTTGTAGTTCTGTGTTGTTCTGTGTTTATGTAGCACCTTGGTCCTGGAGAAACGTTGTTTTGTTTCATTATGTATTGTATATGGTTGAAATGACAATAAACACCACTTGACTTGACTTAAGAAAAGGTGAGGTATTTTCAAGTTCCACTCTATTTAAAAGTTAAACAACATGTCATAACATTCAAACATAACCCAGCCTTTTCAGGCCTTCTACATGCCTTTCCCCTGACCAGAGCCATTCTAACAGAGCCTTTCAAACTGCAACCAACACCACAAGTCGGTCAACAAGCTAATATGGATATTGACTGTGTGGAATTAGATCAGACAGAAATGACATCAACCAAGACAACAGACGTATGCTTGCAAGCCAACTGGCCATTCATGATGAGTCAAATTCAATTTTCACGCCTATCAGTCTCAGCCCCACATAAGCATCAGCACTTTTGTTCCATATTGCATTGGTTGTGCCACAGAACACAGACTTGGTGGGGTCAAAAAATGGTTTAGCAAGAAACCATGGCAGAATTATGTATGCACTTATGTATGCACTGTATGAGGGTTGTTCATTAAGACTTGTTAAATTAGTGTACCTATTCCCACAAAGATCGCTGATAGGGAACACGTGTGCCTCAGGTAAAATATTTAGTACAGACAAGTGATTGATAGATGAATAGACAGAGAGAGAGAGAGAGAGAGAGAGAGACAGAGACAGAGAGAGACAGAGACAGAGAGAGACAGACAGACAGACACAAATCATTGAATCTAACTGGAAGCAACAGTAATATTGATTCTAACCACAGCCAGCACCACCAATGAGAGAATTATATCTCTGTAGGAAGGCTTTCTGTGGTAATGAAGTCTCAGTGTGCATTTTGACACAGGAAACTGTGTATTAAGGAAACAGGAATGTAATAATTCAATGCAGTGATGCAACTTTTTAGCATCTGGCCAAAGCAGCAGCACAAATTATCTCCATCCGGCTTTCACAATAGCTCTTTACCTCTCCCTCCTTTCACTGTCTCACACTGTTTTTTTTCTGTGCGTTTTTCCTCTCCTTTGCTTTTGACTTCATTTACATGTACTGGATGACGTTTATTTCTTGGGGCTTTCACAAGGCACAATTCCCAGCAAATCTGAGCAGCCTGCCAGCTCCAGAGTTCTTGAATGGGAAGGAGAGTGCTTCGTTCACCGTTGTCATGGGTTACGATGCGCACTCCTGATCGCTTAAGTTGTCAGACAAGGCCAGGGTCGGATTACACCCCTGCTTAGGAATTTTCCCCCCACCTACCTCTCCACAACACAGACAATCAGTCAGCCTTTGAAAAGACACCAATACAATGCCATTTCCATTAGAGTTTGCCAAAGATGGCGAACAAAGGGTCCTGGTTTGGCAGGGTTGTTCTGGATAATTGTTTTGTGATACATTTAATCCTGCCATCTTTAATGCATCCAAACAGACCCACTTTGTAGATTAAACTAATATGCAATTGCATTCATCTACAAATGTTAACAATTAACTATCTGGGGTGACAGAAAGAGATCAAAGCCAAACATAAAAATAACTTTAACCCTAATCCAACCAAAGCCTTTCCTTTTTAACATAGATATCATTTACTGCAATTTTATAAACTGTGTGTCCCACCTCTAAATAACAATACATTCCATTTTACATGGGTTTGACCCTGGTCTAAAGACAATGAGGTTGTTTTTATGTCTTATCTGACTGTACTGTCTTCCTGTGATAATGACAGCAGATACTTGAGGTCATGAACACAAATGCCTTGATTTCTTTATGCCATCTTGATATTTCTCCTCTCTTTATACAAATGACTAAGCTTCCCCATGAAACTAAAAAAATTTCCAACAAAAAATGTTTTTTTTTATTTTATTTTTTTTTTTTTAAAAATAATTTTTTTTTTTTTTGTTTTTTTTTATCTTTTTTTTCTTTTAAATCCCCCCTATTTTTAAATTTTTAATAAAAAAATTTAAGAGAAAAAAAAAATAATTATTTTTTTTTGTTGGTTTGTTTTTTGGTGGTAAAAAAAAAAAAAAACCCCCCCCTTTTTTTTTTTTTTTTTTTTTTTTTTTTTTTTTAAAAAAAAATATAAAAAAATAAAATAAAAAAACAAAAAAAAAAACCCCCCCCCCCCCCCCCCCCCCCCATATAAATAAAAAAAAAAAAAAAATATTTATTTTTTTTTTTAAAAAAAAAAAAAAAAAATATAATAAAAAAAAATATAAATATTATTTTTTTTTTTTAAAAAAAAAAAAAAAAAAAAAAAAAAAAAAAAAAAAAAAAAAGGGTTTTTTTTTTTTTTGGGGGGGGGGGGGGGGGGGGTGTTTTTTTTTTCAAGCATGGCTTCAACCATGTAAACAGATTGTGTGGCCTGTAAACTGCTTTTTCTGTTATCTGCTGCTAGTCGAACATTTGAAGAGGCTGCATGCCTCATTTTCTGCTCCAAACGCAGCGTGATAAACAAATGGTGAGGGGGGACAGTCACACATGGACACAGAGCATACAAAGCAGCCCCTTAGTAAATGACTGCCCTCTCTCTCACACACACACACACACAAAGAGGCCTGCACACATCAATACACACAGGGCTATGTTTAAAAGGAAGACTTACTTATGTTTTCAGTATGTGCAGCAGTGTTTTAACCTGAATAAGAGCAGTAACAAGAAACATTTTCCTTAACATTTCCTTAATTATTAAACTGCAATATAGTACACATATACCACATACATACATCATTCTGCAAAGCCAATAGCCCTTTTAAAGAAACTTATTTGGATACTACGGGAAGTCTGAAAAAGCAAAACAGCACATGCAAAAAACCTAGCCACTTGCAAATTAAATTCAGTTATTAAATGTTCTACATTATCAGTTCTTATACAATTAGATCAGTGACTGGTGTAGATTATGAAAACATTATGTTACACTTGCCAGAACCTGGTCATTTATTATAAACTCTATGCTTAGGGCAAGCACAGGAATTGAATGTGCAGTTCTGTGCCTCTAGGACAGGGAAATTTTGGAAATTAATGAGACCAATGGTGTATAATGTTTGTGGAAGCTATGGCTAACAGAGTTTGCTGCTCCCATATTCTGTTATTTGGGATGAATAGTGTCATACGTCAGCCCAAAAAAAAAAAAAAGGGGGGGGGGGGGGAGAAAAAAAAAAAAAAAAAGAAAAAAGATGAATAACCCTTTAACTTGCAGAAGAGATTGAGAATCACAATAGGTTCATTTTCTCAGCAAGAAGTGAGAATTGTAAATAAAATGTCCTATGTATCCTCACAATTTTTACGCTCTTATTGAAACAGGCAGACAGAAAAGAACTGTTGAACATGCTCCTTCAAAACAATCAAAACGAAAGAACCATGGTACAACTAACCTTTCTGGTACTCAACTGTACCAATACTGAGAATGTACTACTTATAAATAGCCAACACCATACTGAATGCTGCTGACTGCACTGGTCATTTGCAACTTCTTTCTTTCTCCCTCTCCCAAATGTTTTGTTCAAACCAAAATAAGAGAAACAAGCTACTGGAAGACAAAAATCATTTATCCTTCGCAAGACCCATCAGGATTCCATTATAATTTTCCATGATGCAAACTTGAGGGAATCAAACAGCTTTGCCCTGATAGTTGTAAAGAGCATTACAGCTGAATGTTCGTGTCTAAATTGCTTACTTGAGCGGTCTAAACAATTAAAAACATTTTACTCTCCTAACTAATCAATAAGGATAATTTCGTTTGATAATCACATCCTTGGCCTTACAAAAAACGCATATCGAAATACCCCGGTTTCGGACTTAAAATGTAAAATCACAAAGGTCTAAACCAGCACCGTTTTCACTAAACCAAACTTCAGTATAGAGGACTAATGATCGTCTCACAAGGCCTTTTATTAAAATACCATTAAAGAAGCGATTATTGTTGGTTTTCGCGGTAAAGTTTTTTTTCCACATCGCCTTATCGACCGTTGACCCGTTTTCGCAACTAATCGCGGAGCTACCTCATTTACACTCGCTGGTTATGAGTGTCTATGGTAGACAGTGAACTAGGCAGTGTAGCGGTGACCAGCTGCACCATACCTGCCATTTCCTTATACATGGCTCACGTCATACCTTTCACAAAAATGTATCGCATAACAGGCGATATGCGTTTTTGCTGATGTTAAATAAAGTGTGTAAGTGCACTCTATATTAATTACGCGCAAACGAACGAGAAAACGGCCGCCGTCTTTTTAAAATCACGACTCGCATAAAACGGATGTGGGAGGCTGATGTTTTCTGCTGTTCGCTTAAGGGTGAACCATAACACGTACCAACTGTCAAACGATACAATGTTACATATACGGCATTATGACGCCGGCTTTAACGTGCCGGTTACAAATGAAAGATCCGCTTGAAATGATTGAAACAATGTTGCCGATCGTGATATACAAACGTTCACACGGCATCTGTTCATCACCCATTTCAGTGCTGAGATTACATCATCACAAGAGGTGCACGGGCAGCGGTTTCATGGCTTTCCTGTCTGTAAAAATCGGTGCCTGTTCTAGCGAACTGCACACGACTGAAACGTAATAAAAACAATCACAAGATGTTCGTTTGCCTTACTTACCTTCTCTTGCCTTTAGGAGTACTGTGTTGGCAACAATATTCTCCAGCTCCATTAAAATTCACTATGATATTGCCGTGGAAGCCGAAGAGTAGACAGAGCGCCTTGTTCCTCCCAGCCGAATTTGCTATTTTCCGCCCGTATAAAAATATTTTAATCAAAATCTGGACATTTTAAACTACTGGCGCATGTATACATAAGCAATAAGACGGTTCGCTGAGATACGAGCGTGGTTTTTGTAGTTTGCGCCACAAAACGCGTAGGGAAGGCATTGCCTATTCAAAAAAAATGTTGTCGAACCGCTGGCGACAGGTCTAAGTAAAAAGAACATGCCAAAGCGTTCAGCAAGACGAAGAAGCGAGTGAGATAGCAGGCCAGGGTCTATATCCTTTAAGGGTGCACGGCAGAAAACGGATAAAGTAATGTACAGTCGATCACAGCCACACGGATGAGTTGTTGAAGTGCCCCCGACTACAGGCTGTCACAATCAGCGTGCTCCCTCTCTCGGTGCGTAATTGAAGCAGGGCTGGGTTTCTTCTTTCAGTTGTAATTTTTGGATTGGCCCCAAGCGGCTTTCCCCGTGGCTCCGTTCAGATTTACAGCAAGGGCTATAATAGAGTGGTGCTCAAATGGTATAATAATGTGAAAGAATGAGTCTGCCAGCGATTATAACGGTAAATCGAGTTCATCTTTAGCGGTTGTCATGTTTCCTTGTCATTTCTATTCAACAAGCGTTTGGAAGGGGCGTGTTTAAATGCAGCTGTGACGCACGGGCCTTGAAGAACAAGCATGCATGGCTGTCAAAGGATACTTGATAGCAGTACATTGAAGCCGCTCCCGCTCATTCACTCGGAACTGGGTACTGTCATTGAAAAATGTATAACCCGGGACTGAAAGTCAAAGTAAGAAAGGTGCAGAAAAAGAGGCACATTATTTAATAGAAAAACGTCTTTCTAATAGTCACTTAATGGAACCTTTACATTGCACTTTCAAATGTTAGTGTACATGCTCTTGAATGATAACTAAGCAGTTTGGTTGCTGCCAGTGGAATGCCATCAAATATTTAGGATATTAATGTATCCTATTTAAGAGATAAAATAATATATTTTGAAATAATCACCTTTTCTTTCATTTACATGAACTTTATTAGATTAAATTGGACTAAAATTAAACTGTGTAGCCAATGCCCTGCATTCCTCTGTGTATGTGTGAAAACAATATTTTCAAACACAATCTTCAAATTGTGATGTCCTTCCATCTGAACAGTTAAATAGTACAAAGTACAATTAAGAACAAAGATTTTCATCAGTATAAAATAGGTTTAATAGAACAAAAATATTTTCAGTGTTGTTTCCTGTAATTTTACATAGTATTCCAACTTAACCATAGCATTATATCTATAACATCATAAACACTGAAATAAGCTTTTGTATGTGTTCCATTCCTGTCGCTTACAAAATTTTAAACTTAAAGCCAACAGGCCAAGTGCTTCCGTTCTGTCCATCATCTATTTCATTATGACATCAGCCATACAAAGAAACAATGATGGGCAATTCTCTATACGTGCTTTTACTGCAACTAGTGAAACTAAATTTTGAAGCCAC
This sequence comes from Chromobotia macracanthus, assembly GCA_036877525.1. Classification (NCBI taxonomy): domain Eukaryota; kingdom Metazoa; phylum Chordata; class Actinopteri; order Cypriniformes; family Botiidae; genus Chromobotia; species Chromobotia macracanthus. Next base: position 4,255,194 of record JAZGTH010000002.1, read on the forward strand.
AATCTTGTGAGACTCACTCCTCTATCAAACAATCTTGACATAGTAAATTCTAAGTCAAATACAGACCATCTCAAATCAAACATAGCCATCCAATAAAACAGAAATAAAATCATCAAATAAAGCTACATTTAAAGTTTCAGAAATCATCTAATGTGTCAGCTTTGGGGATTGACAACCCCCGTTCTTTCACTGCCTGTAGCTTCAGTCTTTCAGACTCTTGCTTGGCTTGCTGTTCTGTCCTCTGTTCTTCCAGAATTTCCTCAATGGAAACTCTCTGGAGAATCTGATCGCATTCCTTATCCAAATCCTAAAAAAAATAAATTGTCTTTATACATCACAAGCCTTACAAATTGTACACACTAAAATTTTAAGCAAAAGATAAAAAGGCAGCAGGATAAAGGCCACCTGTACTTACTACTTCACCAAGCAAGACAACATTTTCTCCTCTGACGACAAATATTCCACGAGGTATGTCACCAAATTTTTTACCTACATGGATACGTTCAACTGTTTGATGCAAAACTAAATTGGCTGTGGAGAAAAAAATAAAGTAGCAGATTTACTGTTAGAATATAATGCTAATTCTAAAGCTCAAAGGAAATTCAGTATGGTAGCTAGGCCTGCAAAAGATATATTGAAATATCACAATATGCACATCACAATAACTGGCAAAAAACAAAATTATTTTAATACTTCAAAAGATTATGTATAGTCCAAAAAGGCATGTATAATGTAACGTGTTAGATCAATGCAGAGAGACTGGCATGCAAATGTTAGTTGGAATATGTTTTTCTTTTCCCAGATAGAATGTGAAATGTTGATTATATAATTTTTCGCATTACCGTAATGAATACCGTCTGTCACGTTATTTAGCAAGCCATCACGTCTAATTTTTTTCAACATTGTGCATCCCTATTGGTAGCAGAATTACTGGTAAAATATTTTTTTCATGGTCTACTATTAAGACTTCTGAAACCAACTCTTCCTAATATATAAAACAAAACATTTATTATTTGGCAAACTTGATAAATGTGTTCATGAAGTGTGTGTGAGGTATTTGGTAAATGTAGTCTAAATGTAGTAATAACATTAGATTGAACCTAAAGATAAGTCCATTAAACCACTTGTAACAAACAGCTGCTATAGAACAATAGGTATTGTGAAAAAAAACGCTATACAAAAAATACATTGAATTCAATTGAAACCAATAGAGTGTTTGCAAAATGACATACATACCAAACTGATCTATGCTTCTGAGGATCCCAATCAACGTTCTTCCATCGCGAAGGAGAACAAGATGTTTTTCTGGAAAGTTATTTAAAAATAAAATAAACACCGTTAGTCAAATGGACACTGTTTAATTTGAGATTGTCAAGATCTAAATCTCATTTTGTTATATCACGAACGCCTGTGTGGAGGCCACAATTATTTTGCGCTAAATTTGCTTTATTCATCAGACCACACGACTTTGCGGGACTGTAGCCAAAGACTAGGATTTCTATTTTTAGCTTAAACACGTACCTCCAACGTGACTTTTATACATGCTCTAACAGCCTGTATGGCAAACATCATTACACAACGCCAACTGTGTGTCTCCTTAGAGTGAATGAACTGAAATTCAAATAAACCTAATTCTGTTACAGTAAACTTACTATCAATATCCTCGATGAGGCTCGCGGTCCCTGGCATGTAATTCATTTTGCTGACATTTGGGACTTTTTATTTAACGTAAAGTATCAAGCCATGAACCATTTCAAATGTGTATCCTTATTTTACAGGATGTAACACATCTGCTTCCGGTTCACTTTAACCCTTTAAACACTTGCTAATACTTCACTCAGTGATTTCCAGGACGATCAAGCAAAGATTCTACATTTTTAAACAATTTAAACGGCGACTGATCTTAAATACTTTCTCTGTTTATTTAGATGAAATTACATAAATTCGCAAAAGCATGACCAGGCCAAATTACCGCTGTGACGTGAACGTGGCGTCACCAATCTTACTCGTATCCTATTGGGCAGCCGAGTTGTAAGTCAGTCGGCTAGCGAGCTTCGCTGAATGGCAGTGCCGTGTCATTGCTTCGTATGTACGAGAGAAAATGGGAAACATATCTAGTTGACGCCCTGCATTTACAGCATTATGTAAAACAGACAGGCCTAATAAGTAAAGGGTTTGAATAGAAGGTCTCTTTCTTTTTGTAAATCAACTTAAGAAGGAGAAAGTTAGTGATTTGGTCGCGAATGGCATTCGACTCAGTTGGCAGCGACAGAGGCGGAGGTGAGGCTGCGTGGATGATGCATCAGCAGATGCAGTCCGATCCCAAGTCCTCCTGGCCGTCCAGCTACAACTCAGAAAACAACAACTGGAATAACGGCATGGTGAGTGTTTGTACATTGGTGCTGGTGGCAACTGCTGGAGAAATGAGTGCGAAAGCTGTTACAGTAATTATAAATGTGCTTGGACTCAATATGGCCCGCGGGTGGTGTTAGTAAGCATCAGACAAAACACATGCTGGCTGTGCTTGTGCTTGCAAGAGCAGTTTTGTTTACTACAACAATTAAGTATAGCTGAAGAAAAAGTATTTAAATGCGATCAGGCATATGACGTTAAACAACTGCAACGTTTCATTGATGACAGTCTAATATGACGGAGTTTCTTGACAAAAGCAAGTCATACCTTGTGTAGTCCCATTTTAAGTTGTCTAAGTTTAAATGTCTTGCTTAAGGGCAAAATGATGATAAAGCAGGACTGTGGTCTCTGTAACTGGGCATCTTCTACTTGGGCTTAAACTGGACCAGATATATCGTTAGGGTACAACAACTATGTGATTTGATCATGATTTGTGAGATATGGGGCAAAACAGGTCCTAAATCGCTAATCGCCACTCTTGTGTTCTTCTAATCTGTCCTCAGACATAACTCAATACTTATTGTAGTAGGTTAACAGTAAGATAAACAGTAAAATATAAACATGTATAAAAGAAGCTAAACTAACATGGCAGATGGAAATATGAATTTTTAGAAATGTTTTGCAAATTTTCACTAGGCTAGCCTTTTGCTTCTGATCGATACCAAATATTTATATATTAAATATTTACCATATTTATGAAAACGTTAATTAAAATCAATATAAAAGAGTTTAAACAAGACAAGAAGTTTTTGATTAAAATATGTAAAAATGCTTTGATTAAAAATTTCATTTAAATGTTGCTTATTAAAAATATGACATTATTAGGTAATTGTTCTTATATATGTATTACATATGTATCAGTATATAAATGAACCCCCAAGTAAGTCTTTATCGTCCCACTTTTAATTCAGGAATCTTCGTATCCTGGCTACTCAAATTATTGGTACCCACAGTCGCACAATGTGGGACAGTACAGCAACACGTACCCCCCTGGAACAGAGGTCAACGGACAAGCGGCATACAATCCCCAGGTACCGCCAAAACTGCTGTCTTATGTAACACCTCTGTCAGTTAAATACACACGAGACATCTCACTCCACTCTGCTGTGCCCTTTTCAGGCAATGTCAGCCTGTCCCAATGGGATGTACAATCCAGGACAGTACTCCACGAATATGCTACATTCTTCCAATCCATTCTACTGCAGTGATCAGGTTCCTTCAAGACAACCTCAGTATCACAACCAGGGCTGCCATGATCAAAATGCAGGAGGCTCAGCTCCTCCTCCCTATCCTGTACCACATTGTCAAGGGGTAAATGGCAATGATTGTGGGAACCTGAATGTGTGTCTGGTTTGCCGCAAAACAAATATTTACATTGTCCTACTCATAGTAAACATGTAAATAGTTATTAGTAAATGTATGTAATTATCATTAGTAAAAGGGAGTAAGTCAATGGAAGAAAAATAAACCCCACATTTTTTAACTTCAACACATTCTCTCTTACTGAAACTAAAATCATGGCTGACGTTTTCTTTCCTCTAGGCTCCTAGTTACCCTCCTGGATCTTATCCACATTATGGAGAAGGATGCGCCCCTAATCCCCCTTACCCTAACCAGCAGCCCATGCTCTCAAGACCCCAGCACGATGCCTGGTCACACTCTGGAGGGTATGGACCCACACCACCCCAACAGCAATGGCCATCCAATACCCAGGCACCTCATGGCCACTATAACAACCATGTACGACCAGCTCACCCTCCACCATGGCAGGGACCTGCCCCACCTCCATATGAACACAAGGTATTAATGATGTCTTTAACTTTCAAAACATCCAAATAGTCATGTCTTGGAAGTGGTATAGCAGAACAATTATATTAGGGTGTTTCTACATTGAAATCTTTTTGTGGCTGATCAAGCGATTTTTGGAAGGGCTACTAAAGCAAATGTATTAGTATTTTATTAACTTTTTTTTTAAAGATGATTTTGTCTGTCTCCACTGCATGTTTACACTGATGGGGAGAAAGCTATTATGTGGCATAAGAGTAAGCGACTCCCTGTTTTTTGAAAAAATCTTGGTTGTTCCCCCTGTTGTTTCCAAGCAACTGACACTAGATGAAAAGGTTGGATATGCAAAAACACAAGAGGCTGTCAAGAAAAAGTAGTTAAATTACTCCATTGATAAATTTACTGTTCATTATAAAAATGCCATGCCTATTTCACTCCATTGTAATGCAAATTACATGAAAACAAATATATAAAATATACTATTCAGAACAAAATCAACCACAAAGAGCAAGATAGCTGTTGACATAAGCAGACTCTAATTAGTCTTCAAAGTCACCATGCCAGTGGACTGCCCACAGTGTGTTCACTAACCATTTGATGCATGTTGCAGACAAAAAAGACTTTATCAATCTATAAAGCACTAATTTACTTGGCTGACATTTTTATGAGAAAAGGCACATAGTGTTTTTATGTATTATGTTTTATGTAATTGGGTTAATTATGTAATCACCATGTATTTTAGATACCATCAAAGAGCAGGAAGGACACTGTATATTTTGGTAATGTTAAAACTGTGACTGGACAGGACTAACTGTTAATATCTATATTGTAAATGAAATGATTGAAAGTGATTTTGTCAGGTGTGGTAACCTTTGGCAGTCATTCTTAATTTAAAGACATTTAATCTACTGACAGTTTGTCAAATGCACAGTGGGAAAGCTTATTTAACAGTGGCTTGGTGAAGAGAGTGTTGGATTAACCTCATGTAACCCCTTCTAAAGCTGATTACATAAGGCAGCCCAGCTCTGCCACTATCAGAAGATATTAAAGTACATTAATCTGTTTTCACCTTTCCTGTTCTCTCTTCCAAGTCCCAGTTTTAGGATGCTGGTGTACGTTTTAAGACTAAATGTCACTTTCCTGTAAGGATTCCAAGTTTCCAAATCTATTTCACTACATTGGAATCTTGATCTCAGCAACATGACTTCAAGTTGTTCAAAAAGACTTCCTAATTGAATTTCCTGACTATGAGCACAAGCAGAAACACAGCAGATAAAGATCACTACCTGTGCTGCTTTGTGGTTTTGGAATTGGAGTATTGTATGACATTAATTTTACAACAGTTACTTCCAGTCATCTAATCTGATTGGGCAAATGTTCATAGATTTTTCATAGATCTATTGGGACACTTAGGATGTTTGAAGACACTTTAAAATGATGTCAGAGACACTGCTACAGGCATAGAATCATAGCAGTCTAGTCACAACACAATGAAGCTGCCAGACAGACCTTGGTACCCTTTGGTAATGACAAAAATAAAAACAAAATGGAAAACCTTAGACCTTAAACCCAGAAATGTCCATTGTGGATGTGTATAGATAGACATACATAAAGGGAAAATAAAACAAACTAAACGTTTCGCTGTGACACAATTAGCAGTTTGTAAACAAACTTCATGCATCCAGGGCAATAGGTGTTACTATAGAGCCTAAAACCACTAGTACTATTGGAACAAATAAAAGTTTAACTAAAATCTTAACTAAAGTTTAGATTTGATCTTTTTGTTTACCGTTACTGACTGTAGTGATTCTCAGCTCTGGCCCTGGGTACCTAATGCCCTGCACATTTTGTTTGTATTACTTATTTAATACACATAATTCAAATCATCATCTTGTTGGGAAGGATCTCCATGAACTAAACTTTATGTGTCAGATTAGACATACAAAATGTGCAGAGCAGTTGGTTTGACAATTTGATTTGATTTGAGAAAACTGGCATTAGAGCAAGTGGCAATCAAAAAATGGAAATCCTGGAGTGATTGTAAAATACTTGTTACTTGTTGTAACTCTAATTCACTCACATATTCTGTTTAAGTTTGTGTGTTGCTAAGTAACATAAATTTAGTCTTAAATTTGTTTATGGAAAATGTTCAGAGCAATATCACTCTCGCTGTTGTACTAAATACCAGTGTTCTTGCTCATGTAATGTTGCTTTAGTATGTTTTGTTCAATATTTACACTAAATATTTCTCTTAGGATCCATCTTATCACCCTCGAAACCAACCTGCTGGCCCCAAACCACGTACTAGCACCCCAAACCCTCCCCCACCCAAACCTGTCCAATTCAGTGCTCCACCTCAGATCTACAACAAGACCCCCTCCGGAGATGGAGCACCCAAAGGCAGTACCGATCCCACACCAGCCCAGAGTGAACAACCTCCACCGTCTTCCCGCCCAGGGCCAACCACCACTGCCCCAGCCCCAATGAGCGATAATCCCAGCCTGGCTCGTGTCCAGCAGGTTCTGGCCAGAGTCCAACTTCTTCAGGAGGATGTGGATGAGTTTGTGGGGAAAAAGACAGACAAGAGCTACCGGTGCCTGGAGGAGCTTCTGACAAAAGAGCTGCTGGAACTTGATTCCGTAGAGACATATGGGCAGGACGCCGTTCGACAAGCTCGTAAAGAGGCTGTTCAAAGGATCCAGGCTATTTTGGACTGTCTTGAGATAAAGGCTTTCTGAAGGATGAATTGATTATGTTCTGGTCATATTGATTTGATTTTTCTTTTTTGATTTATCTCACTTTCTCTTCATGAGCACAGATTAGGATCTTCAGGGTTTGCCAGTTAGTCACTTTAATTGTGTCCAGTACCTTTAAAATGTGTGTTGTTTTGGGGTTGTCTATCATAATTAGTAGTCAAAATGAAGGCAACCTTTATCATTGCAGTGCCATTCTCTAACCAGCCTTCTTCCATTCAGAAAAGAGCAGTGGTGGTCTGACCTCTGCTCAGAATTATACGGAACCTTTGCACTTACATGTCTTTGCATAACATTTTCTTAAGGTTTTTTGTTCCTTTGAGTTAAGTCAAGCAGATAAAACGGCTAACTTGACCACATTAATATTGGGTTTAGTGGTAGCACAACTTCATCACTCTATTACTTATTTTACATGTTGATTACAATATTGTTTACTACTGCTATTACATCAGTATATTCTTGATTTTAATATAAAAATAAATTGGTTAAAGAATGAAGTAAGGTTAGTTAGTTTCATTCATTTATTTCCATCTGTATACATGGACAAACAGTCCAACTGTTTGTTTTAGTTTCTTTATGAAGAAGTATATACTGTATAACTAATTATATTGCACACACTAGTTTTTAACCTAATCATGGGTCTATTCTGTCAAAACTGAGGATTATAAACTCATAGGTTGGACAGATCTTGGACCAGCACTCACACTGCCATCAGCTTGACAGTTTGTTTCCCCTACTAAATTTGTACTAGTTAAGTTATCCTTTCTTAGGCCAGCATCTGGATTTTCATAATGAATCCAGATGCAGAGTTTTGTGGCTTTTTGTTTATATTTGTTTGTCATGTACTTGGTTTTCTGAAGACATTGTACTTGTACTTGATGGTGTACTCCAAAAATAGACTCATCCTGTTCACAGAGGAATATAATTTTTTTTTTATTAAAATCCATTCTAGAATGATAATATCCCTTCCCCCTAATACCACTTTCTCTGACAAGCAATACCAAGTAGCAAATCATGGTTTTGCCAGGCTGTGGTGTAAACTAAAGGGTATTAGTACAAAACAACAAGTTGTTTGAAATAGTACGTCCCAACGTCCTGTTTCAACAGAAAATGCATCAACATTTTGTGCATTTCATTTGTCCATCCTTGTCATGAGATCTTTAAAGTTCAACAACTGCTGGACTTTACACCAAACCTCATCTGCTGTATTAATGCAGTACTCTGTCATTTGCTTTGATTGTGCACCTGCATCTCACCTTAGTGTTCATCTCACCGTCTTAGTGTTAATATGATTGATGACTTCCTGCATTTCCTAATATTTTTGGGCTGCTGTTTGTTTTCTTTCCTTTGTTAGAGGGACTATTGATTTGTAGCTGATCCAGTGGTTGCAGATTTGAAAATCATTAACATGGTGAATCTATAGGCCTCACAACATTGTTTACAGATAAGCAGTGGGCCTTTTTAATAAAAGACATTAAGGAATAATGTACAGTTTATGTCTGAAGGACTGGAGTGGGATGTGGATTACAGACAGATCATCAACACTTCTCTGTGGAATTAAAATGCTCCCTTTAATACTTTGCAGCAAAGTCACTTACATCATGGACCACTGAACAGGTCTTCCTCCTACCACAAGGATATACGTCTGTTTTGTAACAAGGAAAAACAGTGCCAAAATGTCCACAGGTGCTTTTTCATACCACAACAGAGAAGTGTATAAAATATAAAACACAGTAAAATGACTAATCCCTGCATGATGCCTCAAATTCCATGTTTATCGTATGTTTGTCCCCCCTTTCTTTCTGTAAATGCTGTCTTAATATGTATACCTGAAACTGTTTGTTAGGTTACTCTTTACAGATAAAGATAAGAAAGTATATTTGTATAAGGAATGTACTGAGAATACAGAAACTCCAAATGAGGACCAAACACCTGCCTGCTAAAGTCCCCGATGTATTGCATGTTTTTGAACACAAGAGGAGGCTGTTTCTCTATAATATTGTAGGACTAAATTAGATGAACTGACTGTAGGGTTTCTCATATTAAAAGTCAAGAAGTGAAAGTTTGATTTTGTGTCTTCGGTTCACAACATAAATGTCCAGTAGGCATTACAGGATTTTATTTATTTAACAAATACATTTATGACATACATTTATATAGTGTAATATGTATAAAATATATCATACCTAAGCGTCATAAAAAATTTACAAACTAGTTTCTATGCTGCAAAACTGCAATGTATGGGTTTCCCATAATGATTTAATATAGTATGCATAAATTAGTCGGCACATACTTAATTTCTGGTAGTGTCATGGCAAATGGTAATTGTGTATGTCATGTAAGAAGACACAGACATCAGTGACTCACAAAAGGAAAGTTATGTAATGTTGGCATTTACACTTATCCTCACTGTGATTTGGCAAGATGTGTTCCTGGACTATTTGTTGGTCCTGGAACAACATCTCTGTTTAAAAACAAGCCCTAACCTAAACTCTCCTGAGCCCAAACCATTACTATAACACTCTAAATTCTGATAAAAATAATAAATGGATAAGAATGGTATACAAGCCCCTAACCCAGTCCTCTGTAACCTAATCCTACAATCTAACTGGCTGATAGAAGGTTGTTGAGGACCAACAATGATGTTGATTCAGGAACATGTTCTACTTAGTGAAATCACTGTGATCGTGACCTTACAGTTATATTCTTATGAAATATGATATGCATCTCTTTAATGTGTCATGCACATCATATTTCTGTATTAAGTTCATTTTGTAATTTTAAAAAACATACAGTCATATTTTTGTTTAAGCAAATAAACTGTAAGTCATCAAATGGACATATTACATTACAGATGTAATTTGGTTTGAATGCACAGGCCCAAGTTAGTTATTGAATGATATCCAACTCCCTTGTCTTAAAATAACTCTTCCACTGGGTTCCAAAACACCGTCTTTTATTTCACATGTAGACTATGAATGCTATGAATGGACAGTTTAACAAACAAAGTGATCAGGCTGTGATCATTAACTACCTTCTCCAGACGTATGGGCCTTAAACATTTTACATGTGCCCATAAATAAACTGAATCAACTTCGTAAGACTGGCATTGCCATCAGCGGACATTGAATGCGCGCACATTTAAAACTTAACATGTCTTACAGATCGAAATATTCAGAGTGGCGCGGCGGCAGCTCACGGTCAGCTCAACCGGAGATTGACTTCACCTCTCCCGGTCTGGCGGTGGTGGAAGTTGAGCGTCTTCTGTTCTCTGGGAAAGCAATAAACAGTCCCGCAGATGAAGTCTGGCCCAATCTTTACATCGGCGACATGTGAGCAGATGACATGAACCTCATTCATTTGTACGAAGTTTGTTTCCGTATCTCAAATTACCTATAGTTTAATGAAAATGTATTAAACAGATCTAGTACCAACTACACTTTTTAATTGTTTTATTGATCACAGTCAAGTCATGCAGTCATCTGCCTGCAGATAAAGTTCCAAATGTAGTACATGTGTTTAAACACAAGAGGGAGACGTTTTTCATAATGTTGTAGGACATGAATAGTTTATTATCAACAAAAACGTACATTTCTTCCCTAGGAATATAGCGGAAAATCGCGCAGAACTGGGCAGGCGTCACTTTACCCATGTCCTGAACTGTGCTCACAGCTCCAGACGTGGCAGTGAGATCTATGAGGGCATGGGCATCACATACCTGGGTATAGAAGCACACGATTCACCCACATTTGACCTGAGTGCTGAGTTTAATACTGGGGCTGAGTTTATACATAAAGCACTGAAGGGGGGAGGTAAGTGATTATTCATCCATGTACATCATTAATGCTGCTGAAGATTTGTGTTCTTGCAAAGTGCAATTCCAGCTAGAACTAAACACATCTGAAGCAGCTGATCAAGGTCTTCAGGTTTACTTGAAAGGTGTCATAGAGCAGGATTTGAATATAACTCTGCAGGAAGGCTGCTCTCCAAAACTTGAACTGAACAATCCTGTCCTAACTCATGAACTTATAATTAGCCATTGAAAGTCACTAATCTCTAATGTCTTCTAACCAAAGGCAAAATCCTGGTCCACTGCCACGTTGGAGTGAGTCGATCTGCAACTATAGTTTTGGCATATCTGATGCTGAAACAAAATATGACCCTGGTTGAAGCAATCAACACTGTGAAAGAGGGAAGAGGCATCATACCCAACCGAGGCTTCCTGAGGCAACTCATAGACCTTCACATCAAGTTGTATGGCTACAGAAACAAATAAGACTAAATCTAATCAAACTGATAAATTTACAGTTAAGCTGATCCAAGAGGGGAGATTTAAATAAACAATGTGGTATTCAAATATTTTTGGAACATTAACTTTTGAATTGGTTGTTCATTTGATCGATGTTCCTATTTTGTACGATTTGTTAAAATAAACGATAAAATAAAATAAATAAAAGTTGTTTGGAATAGGCAAAAATAGGCAAAGTGTGTTGTTATTTGTTTGGCAGTTAAGCTTGTGCAAAGCTCATAGAAATGTATAGCATGGGCGTTCCTGAACTTGTACAAATTTGTGTAATTAAGTTATCAACTCGACAAGAGCTCTGGTTGCTTTTGGTAACTGGGCTTTCCAAAGCTGCGTATGGAACTCCAGGATGATGAGCTGGTCACCCGATAGAGGGCAAGCTGCACCTTGTGCACCTCGGTAATGACCTCGTTCATTACCTTGAGCAGGCATAGAATGACCAAGTCATTCTTAATGGTAATCTTTATCATTAAACTTAATATATATTCCTACTATTACTAAATCAAACACTACAAATAGCAATTTGACCCATTAATTTTAACCCTTCAGAATATACACACGTATTAAAGTATTTCTATCCCCCAGTTATAGCAACTATACCAAATCTGTCCTGTTTACAGGTTGTATGGAAAGACTATTACTATTACTGCTATTACTGCAAGATGAGGATGGCTTAGTATGGCTCAAAACTACTGAAGTGCTTTACGGGCTTGCTTCAAATAGTTTGGGTGAGAATGACCAGTTTACAAAAATAAGCTAAAGCGCTATTTGCTTAAAGTAATACTTAATTGATCCCCAAAGGGACTTTAATTAGTTGTAGTAATTTCCCATCGAAATTCTAAGAAATTCTAAGATCTGACAAGTTCAATGCTCTGAATGGGTTGCTAATTGAAATCACCATGGTTACTAATTAGGAGGCGTCTGTAATGCAGAGCCAGTTCAGGTGGAAAAAACAATTTTTGTGGATGATTAAACAATTGTATGCACATTACATAGAAATCAAACTTTTATTCATTGTGCTTGTTACAGAGCACAGTCAGTTCCAACATTTTAGTAAACAGCTTCATTTCCGCAATACTATGTATTTCATTAACATGTGCCTGTTCATGCAGAGATGCCTTTTTGAAAAACAACATCATAAGGCCCCTTGCAAACGTGCTGGATGACCCTGTGGATGCCTGTCGTTAAAACGTGCCCCAAGCCCTCAACAGGATGGCTGAATTTTCCTCAGATGAGAAATGTTTTGGGATGGGTGATTGATTCAGGGGGTCTCAGTCCAGGGAGTGAATTTCAAGGGGGGGACTGACTTTCAGTTCAAAATGCAGAGGATTGCCATCTTTTATCCACACAATAGCCTCCAAATGCTCTGCAAATTTGATACATAGATATAGTGGGATTTTCTGCATCTGTGGTTTAAAAATATAAAATGTCCCCAACTAGAGGAGAATATTTTATTCTTAAACTGCCATACAAAGCTATGGTCAGGTATTTACGAATACTTTATTTGCATCTCCTTAGTATCTCTGCTGTAATTCTCTAAACATTAAGCAGTTGTATCAGGAAGAATGCCCAACCTGCTCTGGAGTGTGATGCAGTTCCTGCCCTAAGAAATCAGCTCTCTCAACCCTCTGCCTTAGCAGGAATCAGGTAGGCAACATAGTACCCAACAATCAGGCTGAGGTTACACTCACTAAGGCAATTAGTGAACAGAGGCACAAAACTGGTGAAAGACAATCAATTGAGAATCATGTGAATAAATGTTCAAAGGATTTTTCTGCATGAGATCTAAGATCTTTCAGAATAAAAGCCTGAATTTCTCTCCTGTTCTCTCTCAGTGTTCCTGCAAATGGTAAGTTGAAGGTGTGTGAGATGGATCTTCTGCTCATGATGGTCAAGCTGCTGACAGATGAGAATCAAGGGGTCATTGCTAATCCTGCCGGGACCATTATGAACACAGCTGTTATCACTAAGGGTCAGCACATATTCAAGTTGAAGGGCCAATGGATGTTATTGCATTCTGTATTAGTATCACAATGGGGGTTTATGCACATTGTTTATTTTCATACTGAATATTACTAAATTTAGAAGCACTTTGACATGTTTTCAGGCTGTACAAATAAACACAACTTTATAAATAGGGCAGAAGGTCTACACATGTTTTAGTTTATCTATGTCACATCCATCCGCTTGCTCACCTGTAAGTAAGCACAAGGCATTTAAAGCAGGTGCCATCGCTCCTCTGCTGTTGCTGGTGGTAAGTGAGAATAGAGGGGTATGTGCCAATGCTCCTCATGCCCTTACAGTCCTTCCTAGTGCCAGAGCACAGCTGCTGGAGCATGTGCCTCTGCTGAAGACCAGACTTCAACACCCTGACTCCTTCATCCAGAGAGCTGCCTCCACAGCCATTGAAGTCATCTCCTGGAGATGTCTGTGACGAAGAACCCTACTGTGATAGATAAATGGATAAAAATGTATTAATTTAAAATTATTTTTAAAGAACCACATAAAACACACTTATTTAAGAAAGATACATACATATGAAGTTGATAGAGTGCTTTAAAGTTAAACACTGTGGACTTTGTTTATTTATTTTTTTCAGATGATTGATAAAAGCAAAATAAAAATTAATAAAATATAAACACCTCTCTACAGACAGACAGATCATTTCATATTGTTCATGTGGTTAAATGTGCAGCGTCATGTTTTTGGAATACCCCTAGGTACGGGAATGGATTGAACCTGCAGCCAGTGTCAGCGAGCACGTTTGCGTTATCTGTCACACGACATGCGGCGTCAGGACAGATAAATGTTTGTCGCTGGTTGGTTTCAGCCAGCGCGACTCAACAGAGAAGACCCGCTGCATCTGGTTTTCCAGTTCTATTATAAAAAGCATCAATGTCCTGATTTTTTGGTTGAAATAAACGGGGAGGATTATATTTCAGGGAAGGCTGCGGATTGGAGAGACTGTGTATTTCGTTCAAGAGATTATATTTTCTGGTGCGATAGGTAAGTTAATCTTTCACATATAGTGTCTGTTAAAATAAGTACATGTGAGAAAACCTTAACTGTGTAACTAACATTAGAAATGATCCTATATTGTAGCCTACGGCGATGCCGCCGCGGGTGCGTGGCTGCGCGTGCATGTAACGTTGTCTGTTAATCAAACACCTATAAACATATAAAACACGTGTGTGATTGAGTTAAAGTATCAGATCAGAGCTCTGACATGATGTGATGGATCTGGTCCTTCCTGCACGTTCAATCAAAAATCTGACGATCGATGCAGCCGGCACGATTATGGCAGCGGACGATGCGACGCTTTTACATAACGTCTGACAGCCTGACAGGTGCCTGATGCTGATCTAAGAGAATATTCCCAAACAACTCATTTGTTTCTGTATCGAAACACGCTCAGTGAATATCTCTGCGTACAGTTTTGTGTTATTAGTCGTGTCCAGCGAAACGTTGAGTGGTAGAGTGTATATCTTTCATTTTTAATGCAGATCATATAGATTACATTGTATATTGTAAGATGTAACATTGTTTAAACGTTTGTTAAAAATCTAAGAGAAATGGCATGTGTGATAATTACCAAAATAATATTAAACCCCTGATCACAACTTCATTATATGAAACAATCTTGTAAGGTGCAATTAGTAAGTGGCTCTTAGAGCAGACAGTATTTCAATGAAGTGCCTATATAATAAATTGCTCCATATTAAAATACCTATATTTTCTGCTCTGTCTGTCTCTTGAAGGAGAGCCAGATTATGTAATCTACCTAACAGCTCTGTAACTTTGAAAGGATGAAGGTATGTGGTTAATATAACTGAGAACTGTGGATCTGTGGACCACATGTAGCAGGCCATCTGCTTGCTCAGAACGTGCCATCTGACTCATCAGGCATCATCTTACTGCTTATTAAAGTCTCTGAAACCCTGACTATCAATCACAGATAATACGATTGTGTCTTATAGCGTAACTGATTGTGGGGGTTTTGGGCAAGGGCATTGAAGAACAGAGAGTGTGTATTTGTATGTGAGGATTGTGTGTTTGGATGCTTGAGCAGTTATATATAACATGAAGTTATTACACTGTTATTATAGTAAGCAAATGTGTCAAAACACACATTTGCTTTCCTATTACAACAGGAACAACAATGGTGCATGACAACAGGTTGTCATGACGATAATTTCTCATATTTCTTCCTAATTCCAGTTTCATTATTTACATTTTTCATTAATGTAATTTACTTTATTTCTATATCTACACTCATTAGCAAACATTTGGCCTATTGCTGTCCAACAATAACAACATAAGTTTTCATTATGTATCTGGAGTGTTAAATCAAGTCTAAGATTTCTTTGAAGAGACATGAGCTTGCCTCACAAGTTCATTTACCGGGTGGATTTGATTACAGACTAAGGACAGAATAAAGCAAAGATCTATGTTTGACTCTTTTGAGCTATTTAGCAAGCTGCTTAACCACTGAGGGATTACATGCACCCATTCTATAGGGTTTTTAATTAAAATGTGACTGATCCCATTGCAATTTGATAGACCCATACAGAGTGAATGGATAGGAATAGGAAGGGGATACTAGAGTAAGGGTAAGGCAAAAAACTTGTGGACAACAATATTTAGTAATGAAGATTTCAGTAACTTATTTAAACATGTACACACTGAGAAGTTTGATCATTGGCTATATGAGGAGATGAAAGAGGATTCCTGCATGTGTGATGTAATGACTGTAAAGAGAGAAAACCCAGAGTGTGAACAGAAAATTGAGTCCTGTATGGTGAAAGACTGATTTAGAGAGTAAAACACAAAGCAAGAGGAGTTTTAAAGCAAACTGACATACAACTCAGTCACATTGGACGTCCTAGTTTGATAAAACCAGAAATAGAATTTTTTTTTTTTATTTTAATAGATTTTTAGTATTTTTTAATTTATGTTGGTTATATACATAGTTGGATGCATGGATGTGTTTGTTTATTTAACCTGTTACTTCTTTGTTAATGTTGAAAGTTGCTTCGTTCTTCAATGCGTGTCTCTTAATGCGTGTGTGTGTGTGTGTGAGAGAGAGAGAGCAGTTAACACAGTACCCTCTCTTATCACCCAAAGCAGCTTACTGGTCATATGGTTTTGCTGAACTGAGATAATTATGTCTCTGTATGAGACACAAGGATCTGTTTGGGGAATGAACTGAGTATGACAAGCAGCAAATATGGACAAACATGTTTTTAAAATATGATGTGGCTGCAGGATTTTTTCTGTTACTTCCAGAAAGTGACGGTTATAGCTACGTCATACAGGGTATACTGTATATGCCCTCTGTTTAGAATAGCTTTCACACATACTGTAAAGGCAGATTGCAGGAAGATTAATAACCTATACCTTGTTATTTATGCCAGGCATAATCATAATTATATACCATCTTTCAGTTGTTTCTGTAAACATAGCTGAGCTGTTGTACAGTCTTTTTGAGGGGTCGTAGCTCTCAGTCGTAGCTCTCAGTCTAAGCAGTCAGTCGGTATCCCATGGTGCCGCTGTGCTGAGGTCTGTAATGTGTTTTAGTGTTTTATGGCCCTTCCTGCTGCCAGTAGAACGTCTTAACACAATTAAGACAAAATGGATGCTGCCCTAAACGTCTATCAGTAGGGACATTAACCTCTGATTCTGTACTCATGTTTTATCAGGATCGCCTCATAAAAATCAGTCCAACAAACATGCCCATATACTAACTTTGCTGACAAAACCTGTCTTAAAGCTGACTATATCTAGGCACATTTTCCCAAAAATGCCACATACATAAACATGCTTGTGAGCATACAGGTGCACACACCCAGTCACCATCCAATAAATCTATGCAATGGGCCGCACAATGGTTGAGCTTAAAACACCGTGTGTGTTTGAGCTCCAAAAACCAGACCCACACACATGCACCAGCCTTTTGTCTGCAATAATATTAATTGTTGTTAAGGCATTCCAAGATTAGTTTAGCACCTACTGCTGTTCCATAACAAGAGATCCAAGCATCATTCTTGTTGTATTATTCCTCTATCAACATAAATACATGTTGTAGAAATGTATACATGCATTTTGCTAAGGGTAGCATCACTATGACTATTTCCTATACTAAAAACAAACTCCTTACCCTAAGTATTAAACCCACACATAAAACAGCATTAGTGCTACAGACATGAATGATACTGATAGTCCTACATTGAGGGGGTGACTTGAGACATTCAATATCTAAGGACCAGAATATTATAGGGACCTGGGGATGGGCTCTTATTACATAAGCCAGTAGGCAACCATGCACATAAAAACACTCAGAAACATCATGATTTCGAGTAACAGGCAATTGTCATTTGCATTTTCTAAAAAACATATCAGTCTAGTTGTTGTAACAGTTTATTTTGTCACGCAAATTTGCTAGAAAGATCTATTGACAAAGTTTCTCTGTGACAGTAATTACAGTAGACTATTGACAAATTAAATTATATTAGCTATTAGTGACTAATTTTGATAATTGTCAGTAAAGACAAAGTTAACTTCATCTTTTTTGAACAGGCCACTGGTTTGTGTGTGTGTGATTGAAAGAGAGTGTGTGCATCCATGTGCATATCTCTGTGTCTGATTTACCTCAGAAATCCTGATGTGTCTAAACCCCTCCCATCATACCCCAGACACGTCCTGATTTTCACATATAAAAAGAATAAGGGTCAATACACAATGAATGCGTTGGTCATTAAATATGGTTGATAAATAATGTTGATTGCCCGCGCGTGGTTTGGTTTATAAAGAAAGCAAACCTAGTCTTACGACCAAAGAACTTACCTACTGAATATATAATGTGCATTTAGCAGACACTTTTATCCAAATCAACTTATAGGGCATTGATTGTAAGATATATATCTTATCTTATTAAATCTTCTCTTAATTTGAGCTGTGGGGTGAGGTGTTAAAACAAAGCTGAAATCAGAATCCAAGTACTAAAGGCTGATATCTTCTGTAATGTTTACTCTGCTTGACAAAGTAGTTTAATGCTAGTTAGGTTTAATGCTGCCTTCACCTGGGGTCAGAAATATTGTAATTACAAGTTCCAAGCACATGAACAAAAGAAGTCGTAAAAGATGGCAGATATAATTGTTTCAAACCAAAATGCTTAAAATTCTAAAAATCTGCTGAAATTCTCCTTTTGGCATTTATTTTATTTGATATTTTATTGTTAAAACTAGGCTATGATATTGATTAATTTCATTTTGCTCTAACTATATGACCTTACAGCAGAAAAAAGTAATTTCTTTTTGATTAAAGGTTATAAAAACCCACATTGAAAGATTGCAACTTCTAGATTGGGATTGCATTCACAACGCATTAGTGGTCCTGCATATATTGTCAATCCAAGTCAATCTTTTAAGAACTTGCTCCACTAAGAATTTGCTCCACTAGTCACTTATTTACATGAAGATAATATGATTCTGAAGCCTTCACTCTAGAAAGGCTCTGTGTTAAAAAGTGTTGGGCTGCACCAAGCTAGCATGGGTTAAAAAACCTTTACTTCGGATGCATGCTGAGTTATTTTAAACTTATTTGAACAAAATCTACACATTACGTTTAAATCAAATGTCAACAAACTATACAAATATTTTACTCAGTAATGCTGGCCTAATCTCTTAATATAATATTTAAGAAAAGAACAATGTCACAGCAACACTGTGATTTTGATTGGACAAAATAAATATGCAGAGTGACATACTGTATGTGTCTGACTGTTCATCTCCCATTTTGTATTGAGTTGTGTCCCTGTGTTGTGTTGTTCTCACCTGTGTCATGTTTACCCTGTCTGTCTATTTATACTCCAGTGTTTTGTTTTGCTCTTTGTTGGTTGTTTTTCAGGTTTGCTCCATGCTTGGGTTTTTGCTTTGTCTTGGATTAATAAACCTGGTACTGCATTTGCCTGAAATGTTCTCTTAAAATTGCTTAAAAAATATAAGAAAAAACTAATAAAACTATTAAGGAGATTAAAGAGTATGGATGGAGCTATAAGATTAATGTAAATTAGATGAAAATGTTTAGGTTCACATTGAGATCTTTAATAATCTTGTTTGTGCATGTTTCTGCATATGTTTGTGCTTGGATCTTAGCAATTTCTGCACATTATGCTGTGTTGCACATACTGGTGACCCGAGCTCCCGACATTTCTGAAACCTTTTCTATACTCTTTTCTCAAACAGGCCGAAGGCAAAATAAAAAAGCATGTCACTGAGTAGGGAGAGAGTACATTTGGCTTGTTTGGAGGTACAGACTATTAAGTCTCATTTTGCCATAGCAACGGATCTGATGTTACGTAATGCAGCTGGAACAGGAAGAGGGCGAGAGGTCTGGTTGGCTTAATGTGGGAGATGCAGCAGGATATTTTTAGGTTTCTCATGTTCTTCCTTCTTTCAAGTGATGCAGGAGGATGCAATGAGAATGGATGCAGGATACACACAGAGCTGTGTGTGAATATTTTTTGCATACAGTATTCATCTGTTCCTGCATGATGGTGTTGGCAACCATTTGCATGTGCATTGCTGTGGTAAATATGACACTATATAAACGTAAAGATACGAATATTGGGTAATATAATGTATTCATACATACTGTAGTACTGTATCTAGAAAAGCAATGTTGGTCAAGACAGTCCATCAAGTGGTCTCCACAAAGTCGTGTTTAAAAGTTTAAAACAGTATAAAAGCTTGAGGGCTTGGGGGTTGCAGTTTATACAGGCTCGATGGATTAAATGGATGGACAGACAGACCGATTATAAGATACAAGAACACACAAACACCTTAGCAAGCACATAGACAGCCACCTACAGAAACATGGTGGTGAATTTTGCACAGGAAACTCCACTCACATTTTCATTACCAAATAAACAGTTGTAGTTAAATAACAACTGATGATGACAACTTGGTTCGTTGTAGTCTGTTAGATTTCTGCTGTTTTTCCACCTTCATGAGTCAAAAGAACAGATTAGCTGGAAAGGTGTCTCTCCCCCATCTGAAAGCCCATCTACTGCTAGCTCTCCAGAGACCAGACTTGATTTTCCACTAGATAGGAGCACACAGGGACAATCGTACTATAAATGTCAGGGAATATCTGCTCTTTGAAGGAATGCTGCGTTAGGTCTGTTTATCCATCTGTGTTGGAGGACACAGTGGTTTTACAGAACTATTTGATGTCAGTATAAGTTAAAAAACACAAAGCTTCAAAACTCCTTGCAAAAGTCTATAAAGGTGAGGGTGATGATGTTCCATGATAGAACTGCAGCATCATTGAGAACATGCTGTGTTTGCACTTCAGGAATGAATGTGACACAAGTTACTCTCCTTGCTTCTCCTCCCATCCTCTGTGTTAATTTTATTTATTATTTTATTTTAATTAGTTTATTTTACTAAATTATTTACATTGTATTTTTGGTGTTTGACATACTTATGTGAGTTACTTAAAAACTATATGAAAAATGAGTCGCTATCTATACATTGTGTTTGAAGGGAGAGGCCATAGGCCCTACACCTTCCATTTTCTATACTGTTTATCCCTATTGGGGTTTGTGGAATACCCTCATACATATACCAACCCTCATGGCAATTCATTACTGTTTTATGTTTCAGAGATTTGATGCCTAATTCATATGCATTTGTATGATTTTGTACAACCTGTTTTACCCAGTAATGATTAGGGTTACGAGTGAACCTTTATGCTTGTTTCTTCTTAAAAACACAAGAATCACATCATACAAATTCATTTGAATTTGCCACCTCATAAATATGTTTTGTCGTGAGATCAGGTTGTATACACATTCATTTATTAGGTCACATCATAGACATTAGCATTCATTTTACCATTTGCATTATATTGTAGAAGTTAATTGAAGATTTAAAAAATATGGTTGAAGATGGCTATCTTCAGTTTATTTACTAAAGGTTAATATATAATGTTTTGTATATGTTTTGATTAAGCAGAATGAACATGATTAGATGTGGCTACATTTATATGATATAAGCTGATATAACTGAAAATAATGTTCAGTTTAATAATAAAGTGTTCAGTTCAATTTAACAATGTTGCTTTAATAATATAGCAATATCACACAAGCAGGAGTTGAGTTCAACTCTGAGTTCAGCCGTAATCATAAAACCACTTTAATTGTAAAGTGATGAGGTGGTGACAGCATGCTACTGTAAAATCAACAACATGATTGTGAGTGTGATACTGCTTTTATAGGAACAGTAGAAAATATGTAAATAAGCAAGAATGAGTTGTTTTAAAAATCCTCTTGTGTCAAAATTATGCCTACAATGTCAGATTCTGCCAATGCTAGTTAAAAAGATGCATCCAAGCCTCCTCTGTTACTAATTAAAAAATGTAATGTTAGAACTAACAATGATGTTTGGGCTGTTTCTGGAGTAATAAAGAGGCACGACAAGTGTGAGAGTAACAGAAAGAGAGAGAAAACAAGAGTATTGATTACCTGCATTATCTTTGCAGTTTATTATTCATAATTTCTACCGAAATCCATAAGTTTATTATTGTACTGTTTTAACATTTACTGTGGCTAAAAAATTGTCCAAAAAACAATGTTGACACAAAACAGTAATGCATCCCGGTGCTGTTCTGATTGTACATCAGCACCTTTAGTCCAGTCAGATTCAAGGACCATAACTAACTGTTGTATAAGAACATATAGCTAATATATTGTAGGTTTCCTGAAACCACCTACTTTAAACTTACCATTATTGTTTTCATTTTTTCCTAAAGTTCAAGTTGTATCATCATGTCGCTGTGAGGTCAGAGTTCACAAGTAAATAATTGAGTGATTTTGACTTCTGTGGCATCAGAAGCTCCTGTGGATCAATAACTCTGCAGCCTGAAGAGATGCAGCCTGAAGAGAAAGAACCTCAGAGTGCTTTTATTCTCCTTCATATTTCACCGGTTGCATATGTTTTCAGCCCTCAGTTTTGGAGATTTGAAATTAGGAGATTTTTGCATGATACTGAATATTAAACTGGCTGCATTTATGAATCTGTTAAATTATGAACAGAGTTCAACGAACAGTAGACTTTCTGAAGTCTGTTGTGTATTAATATATCCATCTAATGATAACCTGTATTTGTGTGTTCCAGGAATGGTGAAGGACGAGTATGTGTACATGAGTGACATGAACCATCTCACTGCCTGAGGTAAGATTTCACTATTCTCTTCACTTGTTTCTCCTTTAGCTCAGGTCATAAGCCATTCATTAACTAGGTGGTTGATAACTGTAGCTCAGACTACAGGATTCTCTGGGACTAATTTTACCTTGATTTTCCCCTCCTAAGAATCTTAGAAAAAATGGGGTCCAGGACTTTGGCCAGGTCAAATGTTCGGCCCAGATTATCTGGTAATTTGATAATGGCAACGTTACCTGTACCTATAAAACATATAATGACCATTTCATCAAAGGCAAGTGCTGAGGAAAAATCACATCAGTTTTAAACTTACCAGGAGAATGCAGAAAGATGTTAAAGCACTAGCTGCAAATTTAAATAATAATAATCAAAATTATCAAAATTATAATCACAATCTCAGTTTTGTTTACATCCACATCCCCGAAAGATATGCTTTCCTGTTTGGTGACATTCAACATATAGCAGATTTGCTGATACTGCTGTTTTCGGGAACATTTCATTTGTAATTTTATCCACATCAAAATATTAAAATATTTTGCAGGCCACTCTCATCACAGGATCTGAGATAACATTCCTACTTGACTTTAAGTCTGCTGACAAGATTTGTAGCTTATACGTGACATACATCCTGGTTTAATGGGAAAATATAGTTGCATTCGACCCTCACGTTATCCATCTGTGCTGACTGCTGTGATGTAATATGATTTACGATTACCCTTCTTCCCCTATCACATCCCTCCTCTCACCTTCTCTTTGTCCTTCTAACTCTTTCTTGTCTTCCCCTTGGTCCAACTCATGATCTGTATCTCTTTTTCTTTCTGGCTCCCATCCCAGAGGAAAATGTTACTTGTGGTCGCTCTTTATTAGCTCAGGAGATTTTCATGGAGTGCTAAATGTTAAAGCACCTACATCTCAGGTGTTTCTGTATCAATATTCACACATCAAAAATCAATATTACTAATTCCAGTTTCCATGTGGATATTTTGGAAAAGGATATTAACCATATTTATTCAGAACGAGCCTGTAGGAAGGTGCATACTCCATTTCTGTTTGACCATAATCCAAACTCACAACGACAAAGATTTGCAATATATGACAGTTTTGAAAAACTATAAACATAAAGAATCAGAATATAATTATATTATGGAAAACGTATAAGTTGTCAGGGTCCTGGCTTCCTGTTTCTGAGTTTCTTGATTATCCTGCCAGGATCCTGACATGCTCTGTGTTTACTGTCAGAGCGTGCTGTTTGGATCCTGACTCCTTCTAGTCTTGGTTCTTGTTTCTTGGAGTCAGGATCTGAACGTGCGCTCTGGGTCGTCTTGTGTGGAAGCACATGGCCTCTGTTTTGTTTTCATTTGTCATGTGCTCTCCGGTCTTGCGTCTTGACCCTGCCCCCTCGTTCTCTTGTCTTGTCAGCGCTCATTTCACGCACCTGTTAGTCGTTTGTCTTTGTGCTATTTAATGCCCTCGTGTTTTCTGTCTTGTGCCGTTTCGTTTTTGCATTTTGCTTCTTGGTGTTTGGTGTCAGTTGAACGCATTTAGCCACAGAAATCCATTTAGGCCACTGTCCTTCATTTCAAGCCAGCACACTGATGTGGTCTGGCCCCAAACTTGCCCCCACTAAAGTGCTGTGTGTGTGCTTGCATAACATATGAAATAGTTTACACTAAGACAATATCTGGATCATATAAACTATTAAGGTGACAAAATGTTCATGCTTGTTTTAGAAAAATTAGCTATATTTCCTCTACCATTACTTTTTAATGATGTTTAATTGTAAAGGCAAGCAGCAATTTTTTTTAAATGTTTTCAAAAGAATACAAAATACTCTTTGGCTGGTAAAATAGTGTTTGTGTGGAAGTCCATTAGAAGCCCAGAGAAACATCATCATTCATGTTTCAATCCATTGACTATATAAGGTTTAAAGGTTCTTACACTGCTGGCTTCACTGTTCAGTATGTGTATTAGCTACATGCTTCTCCTAAAGCTACAGGAGCTTACAAAAGACTGGAACTACAAAAATTAATATTTCTGTTTTTTTCACATTTCCACTGTACACATGTGAATTACTGTAAATACTGTTTTTTTTGTTTGTTTTCTTGAGTCAAATCTGTTCTCTGTCTTGAATTGTTTTTCATTCACAGTGACCCCACAAAGGGTGTGATCCCTCATTCAATATGATGATGCATAAGGTAATTCCCTTAACAAATAAATTTGCTAGATGATGGCGTTCCAAAAATGAAAACAGATGCATTTTGTTAATTGATACAAATGTTGATATTAATTTTGACCTATGTGTGTTTTTATGTGAACAGCAATCCGTAGCCCGTACCACCCCGGGCAGCGTTTGTTCTCTACGAGGAGGGGCCATTCCTGGATCCCCAGCAGTTACTATTGTGGTGTGTATAGCAATGCATGCTATTCAGATCTCATTGCATGGTTAAACATTTTTACATGAAACCTTTTGTTTAGTTGCTCTGACCTTGTTTATGAAAGCAAACAAAGATCTTGAAAAGCAGACAGACTCAAATAAATGAAAGTTTCCAATCATCCTTGTCTTTCTTTTCATCTTTTGGTTTTGTTAATCTAGGCCAAAATGGACAATCAAGTGATTGGGTATAAAGATCTAGCGGCTATTCCTAAAGACAAAGCTATTTTAGACATTGAGAGACCTGATCTGATGATGTATGAACCACACTTCAGTTATTCACCAATGGATTATTCAGAGGTAAATCACACACAAACACGTTTACATATCAAAATATCTAAATAGGACATTCCATACATTTCTGCTGTATTGTATATAGCTAGTTATATTATACAATTTTTTGGACTAAAACAGATTTTCCCGTACTGTTACTTTTTAGCAATGTTTTATTGTAAAAGCAAGCAGCACCAGGGTTATAACCTAACCCAAACCCACACTCCAACCCTAACAGAAAACCTTCTGCATTTTTACAATATAAAAATAAACTTCATTTACTATATTTTATATAAAAAATACTGTGTTTTTACAAATTGAGACATCCCCAAAAGGAGGTTTTGCTCAGATTTGTCAGGTTTTGCTGACTTTTGAGTACAAATTTGTCCCCAATATATGGTTAAGTAACCCCCCACAAACACACTAAGTCCACTATCATCAAAAGTTCTGTTTACAAGTAGCTTATTCCAGCAATGAAACATATAATTAGGTAGGCAAATGTCTGACTGACAGCTAATTAAAAAAGATAATCAACTAATCAATTTGTTTTAAACATGTTTATGTGAGCAAACAAATCCAGTGTGTAGTGTTTCTATGAAAATTATCGTAGGAACCTGTGCACCCAGACTTTTGCGTAAGAACTAACCAGTTAGATTTATACTGGTGATTTCAGTCAGCTCTGGCCATTAAATTGTTCAAGAATAGTTCATGGGTGGCACATCTGAGACTAGACTAAGATATAAACACATTCGCTCATTGTTTCACTTTGTAGTAACCAATAAGTGAATAATTTAATGAATTGGTATGCCTCCTATAGCAAATTACTGTTTGTTGCATAAATAAGCCATTTACTGATGTCACATGATGTCAGAGTATTATTTACATGCAACATGGAATAATTGTGCTTTTATTTGCCCATTAAAGCCAGTAGATCTGAATCTTTTAGGAAGCTTCTGAGACTAAAAGCTGTTTGCCTGTCAGACTCAGCTGTTGGTCTGTCCAAGTGTGTGATGTGTTCAGATAACGCTGGTTAGTTTTCTGCTGGGTGTGATGTCTCACAACCGGCGTGCTGGACAAAGATGAATGCACACATACATACACAAGCCATGTTGGTTTGGCCCTCTAATTTCCTTTATTGTTTTGCTGGAATGGAAGTTTGATGCTTCATTAAGCCTGTGGAAATGTCTAGATATCTCACTCTCTGCCAACAGCTGACCCTCTCTCTCTCTCTCTCTAGAGGTCATTGTCTCCTCGCTCTATTTCTCCCCCTCCATCTCCAGAGGTAAGATGCAACACAACATGTTTTTTAAAAATTGCATGTGTATATATATACCAGCTTTGTTGTTTCAGCAATGTTTAAATGATCATATTTATTTTCATATTGAATTTATTTTTCATATTTATTTTAGAGCCCGAACTACCCATGTAATAATCTGCTTTAGATGCTCTTAACATGACTCTTAATCACATAGGCCATCAATGTGTCATTCCAGAACAGTCTATTAAAGGATGCACAGGATTGGTCAGAGCACAAATCGTCGGGCAGCTCGTCTCCTGCCTCCACACAGCATCTGAGCAGAAGCATCACCATCAGCACAAAAGCCCCACACCAGCAGCAGCACTTTCACAGGCCAGGTCAGATTCTACAGACCACAGCCTGCATAGTTCAACTAGTAGAGTGCTGTGCAACTTAAAGGTCATGGGTTCAATCCCAGGAAACACACATACTGATAAAACAAGACTATGATGCCAACACCCGAAAATTAACACTACAGTCCATTGCTGCACTTAAAACATGACTTATCCTACAAAGTTGATCTGCTAGATCCATTTTTGGGGTTGATTATTTTGTAATATACTGTCTTAAAGATAAACCAGAAAGCAGGACTAAGTGCAGATGTAATGAAGTTTAATTTATCCAAACAAGATATTCCAGACATAAGAGGTCATCCATGAACATGAAACAAACAGCAAACCGTGAAAACAGCACAAACAACAATTAACCAGAGAACACAGGCAACACTAGTGTTTATGAAAATGACTAATTAGGGGAAACAAGGAACATCAGGAGATGAGGGTGGGAACGCATTAACAGAACTACAAAGACCATAAACAGGACTACAAAAAGACATGACACAAAATGTATTTAAAATAAAAGACATGCCAAGAGGCAAGAGCACACAGATAACTTATATTTGCCAACTCAGACACAAAAAAAGTTCTTCTGCTTCTTCCTCGCAGGAAATGGAACCAACATATATAAGAAGCCACCTATATATAAACAAGGTATTGGATATCTATAATGCTATTTGATATTTTAGCAGTCTTCATATAGTTGGAATATTTTTTAGAATGCAATGAGTATGTTTTGAATGTTTGTAGATGTTTCGTCAGCTGTTCCACACAGTAAACACATGGAGGACTTGATCATTGAATCATCGAAGTTTCCTGCTGCCCAGCCTCCAGACCCAGCTCAGCCTTCTAAGATAGAGACAGACTACTGGCCCTGCCCACCATCACTGGCTGTGATTGGTAATACACTCTCTGTCAAGTCACAGTGGTTTTTAGCGTGTTTGTCTGACAATTAAGCATGATTCTTGTACTGTTTTACATATACGTGTAACAGAGTCAGAACGGAGGAAGAACAGAGTAAGTAAGACATCTGAGGGAGAGGAGGGTGAGGAAGATGATACATATGATGACAGCGATCAGTCAGATGACATGTGGAGACTCAGACAAATGCAGAAACAAGAACTTAATAAGGTAAACCTTATGGGATTATTTGGTTATTTGAGGAATTTAACTCAAATAACCTCAAATTCAGACATGAAGAATAAAAAAGCATATTAAGATAAAATTGGACGTTTAGAAAAATGTATGTATATATATATATTTATATATTAGTAACACAATCATTGTTAATGTATTTTTTAACACATGTAGAGAAACAATTAGAGAAATATTTGCCTGTTATGTAGAATGACTCATAAATGTTTATCGTCATCCTATTTTTTATTTTGAAAATTAAGAATTAAAGATTTAAGTATAAAAGTTACTTATAAGATTTCTGATGTTATTACCTCTGTCTTACTTGACCTTCAAGTAAAGGCAAGAGCTTGTTTCAAATAAAGGGAAAGTCATTGGGGATTCTAGCATTTCTGTCAAAACAAGGAGCCAAGACGATCAATTCAGTCTCTTAGTCTGGGTATATTGTTTCAATGTCCACCTCACTCTATGCAACTCCTCCCCACAAACACACACCCCAACACACCACCTCTCCTGCTCTCACTCTTTTTTCTCTCTGTCTGTTTTGTCAGATTCAGTCTAATCTAGGAAAATTGATACTAAAAGAGGAGATTGAGAGATCAGTCCCTGTCCACAGGAAAACACGGTCACTGCCAGACAGAACTTATATGCATCTGGGTATGCTGGGTTATTTGTGTATATATTGTTGTGTATATTTGTTGTGTATTATTGTTGTTCATCCTCAGGTCTTTTGTTCTAGTAGCTGTCAGTCTAATATTATTTCACATATACTGCAAATCTGACTGAGATCAGTATTTCATTACTGTCTTTTTATGCCTGTGTCACCTAAAATTGTTGGGTTGAATATGTTAAAAGTTTGAATATGTAAACACATTGATAATGCCTGACAGTGCCCCCCTTCTGGTCGTACTGAGATACACTTCGTACATTTGATACTTGTTGGCTTGAGTATCAATACCAAAAGTAAGAGTAAAAAATTGATTACTTATTGTTTTCTCTTTTGCACAGGCTCTAAGTCCCCCTCATTTCCTTCCTACTCTAAAACTGGCCTTACTAGGGTGAGAATATATGTCAGACTATATTTCAGTTTGAAGATATGTCGGTTTTTAATATATGATTATACTGATTTAATTAGTTTGGTGTTTGTGTGTTATAGCTCCAGTCTGCAGAATTCTCATCTTCAAACAGTGATAAAGGATGTCAAAGTAAGCATTGGCATTTCAGTATTTCTATTCTATATAGAAGTGTCACTATGTCATATTTTAAACATTAATGAAATATATATACATAAATTAAATGTATATTAATCTCAGCATTTAGACTTATTATTCTGTTGTATTCTTTCATTTTATGGAAATAACATTTTTGTCATCTTTTATCTTAACTTAGAGTAGAATCTTTTGTTCGATCTATATACATCTTTATCTTTTGTCATTTGTTTCTCTTACCTTTTACACAGACTTTCAGGTAAGTTATACTTTACAATACATCTATCTTTTAGACAGATGTTTTTTTCAAGCTATGTACATTACAGTGTACAAACTATTGGCAAACGCAAGAGACAGACTCCTCTAGATATAGAAACATCTTTGGTAGATGTCTTTGGTAGATGTCTTTGTTAACTTAGTAAGTTTATTATATTGCATGATTTACAATATACAATTTGCAAAATAGGAAGAAAATCAGGGTATTTGATAACTTGAGTTGGAGTCTTTGCTGATACTTATAAGTAATATGATATATTGAACTTATAAGTTCAATCTCACTTGTTGTTCTGTGGGTGGATCAATCTGTTCTCTTGTATAGAATGGAGAAGCCCAGAGCAGGCGGATAGACAGAGGAAATTCACTGCCCAGTATGCTGGAACAAAAGGTGTTTTTAACCACGTAATGATCTGCACAATTTGCAATGTTGTCAAGCTTTGTTAAGCGATTGCTTGATCTTGATCAAAGTTAACTAGTGTTTGCACCACATGTGTGTTTATTTGGCAGGTTTATCCATATGAGATGCTCATTGTGACCCACAAAGGCAGAAATAAACTTCCACCTGGTGTAGACAGGACAAGGCTGGAGGTAGATGTGTTGTCGATCATTCTCCACATTTACATCCCAAACTTTGTTTGCTTTAACATTTTTCAATGATTCAGCTACAGACATGGTGTGTTTAGGTAATGTTGGAATGACTGGGCATAGAGTTTCTAAATTGAGGGCAAGTCGTTTAATAATAATGACCAAAGCAAATACTTTTCCTAATTATCATAAAATAATTGTAATGTGAATGTTAATACATGTCTTTTGCTGTTGTTCATTTTGTTGATATAAAAAGCTTCCTACACTTGCTCAATCTGTTATTTTTAACAATAAATTAATAAATAAAAATAAATAATGCACATCATGTAGAGCTTTTCCAGAATAATCTGAACACACAATACCTATAGACTGCTCTGTTTCCAAAGTGTATTGTGCACTAGTGCATTTGCCCCAAATGCTGTCTCTTCCTCCAGCGGCACCTGTCACCTGATGAATTCCAGAATGTCTTTGGAATGTCCATTGAGGAATTTGACTGCCTTTCCCTTTGGAAACGAAACAACCTGAAGAGGAAAGTCTCTCTCTTCTAATAGGCGGAGAAAAAAGTTCTCTTGCAAACACTGTCACGTCTGCACTTCCACTTGTGAAAAAAGTTACAACAGAAGTTAAAGCAGAAAACAAAGGAAAGATGAGTATTGTGATATGAGGAATGTGATTTTGGAGCCAGCAAAAAACATCAATTATTCTTATATTTGATAAGTCTCATTTCTGATTGCAGCTATTCTTATAGTTCTCAAACAATCATATCTGAATCTTTGATGTTGTCTCCTTACCAGTTGCCAGCCTTGTGACATCAGCAGGGTTACTATGTTAACATTAACATCCTAAACTGTGTGTGCTTAGAAACGCTATAATAATATACACATATATTAATGCTGCCAGGAGACATAAAGCAGTTGTGGATTGCGCCTATAATTTAGCAGACCAGTTTTCTGCAGAAAGATGCAAAACTAGTTCACACATATGTCCAGATTAGACAGAATCTGTGAACTCAATTCAAGATAACTTCACTGCCACACTTATAAGCCATTATGCACTAAGCGTGAATTAATTGTAAAAGTGAATCACTGCACAGACCTTTAAAATAATCAAAGCAGCTAAATATTTGAATTAAGCAGCTTATGCTGATGGTTTGGAAATTTATGCTGAACACTCACAATCTTAAAACACACATATTGCACAATCCTATTCCTTAGATCTTAATACAGATATTACTAATGCAAATGCCAGCAGTACAACATAGCAACAGTTCCTATGGCAACAGCTGATGTTACCCGGTGAGTTTGATGTTCCAAAGAAAGCTACTGTATATTAGTAAGAGTTTACTGAATGTTAGATATGACACATATGAAACATGCATGGCAAATGTATTACCTGCTTTTACTCCAATGATGATTGATTGCGAATAGTGGGTGTGATTTGATTACTCCTTTTCCACAGAATTTATTGATCATGTATTGATTGAACAATTTCAATCATTCCCCTTATCCTGTTGTTTTTCCCATTTTGCTGCTATGGCCCTTTAAAGCACATTTACTATTTTAGTACTTTCCTCTTTTCTTGATTGGTGGAGATTTGTACAGTGTTCCTGTTTTAAAGGATAAGTATAGGTTAGGATATAAAAGGGATTTCAAATGTTAGCGCCTGATGGTTGCTGCATGCCTTATAGTTTGATTTGGAAGTCCTGGTTTAAAAATTATGTCGACTGATAAACATGCCCACCTTATTGCTTTTAATTACATTTTCCTATTAAAGGTGTTGAATGCTGAGGAAAGTTTACAACTTTACTTATAGGGATACTTCATCCAAAAATGAATACTTATCCAAATAATCCAAATTATTACAAATGTTGAATGTGAGTTTTTGATTCATCCAAACACAGTGAAAGTAAATGACCAGGGGCTGTCAGAAGCTCCAGAAATGTTTAAAAGCACTTTAAAAACAACAAGAGCTATTGTTTGAGGATTTTCAGTGAATAGTGGATTAAACTGCACTCTGTTCCTCACTCAAAGCTATTATATGGCTTTAGACGACCAGGAATATAATGCATGGGTTGTATGGTAATTTTATGTATCTTCTTTTGTGTTTGATAGACAAAATAAAATCATACAGGTTTGAAATATTATGATGTAATTTTTGGGTGAACTATTCCTTTAATCTGCTTTTAATGCTGTAATGACCATTTAAAATGCTAGAAGAAGCATTTAGCACCTGTCAAAGCACCTGACAGGTTAGCACCTGTCAAAACAGAAAATAAATGCAATTAGAAATAAAAATCACTAAAAACATCATATCATATGTGTTGGTATCAACACATATCACATATAAACAACTTACAAATTATGGAGTTACATAAAATATAGATTAATGTGAAATATGTGGTTCTACTGGCAAGAGAGATGTTAATATAACATTACATCCATTAACATGTTGAATTATCTGTTGTTTTCATAGCATGCTGCCAGTCATTCACTCTTCCTTTAATAAAACACTATCAGCTCTTTGATGTCAAAAAATCTGACAGATTCCTTACTACAAGCATTTGTGTTACACTTCTGTTTAAAATGTCTTGTAAGTAGCACAATATTTACACACAATTATCTACTTATTAATAATCATGGTTTTCAATAGCAGCTTTAAAGTGTTTTTATTGTGTTTTTATTGTCTGAAAGTATTGGTGGCTTTTAGAAGTCATAGCACGCAACTTTCTTGAAATAGTTTTTATTTGGAATATTTTGCAGAAAGGCTCTCATGACCACAATCCTAAAGCATTTGATTTACTGATACACACTTAAAACACTTAAAACATGTACATGCATCTGACACTTACGTTCTGAAAAAAATGCTCCAAGATATTCACACTCTGATCGAACTCTAATGATTAGTGTTTTTTCCTTTTCTTTTTTATGTGAAAATGTGCTGAATGAAAAAATAAACTGGATTTAGTAAAGTGAGTGTACAATTGTCACAATTTTATTAGCAGGAGTGGTATTTTTGTTTAAATATCTTGATTCTTAATTTATTAGTAACTAATTAAATTAATATTAATGTTTGAAATTAATATTTACAACCCCAAATCAGAAAAAGTTGGGACAGTATGGAAAACACAAATAGAAAAAGAAAGTAGTGATTTCTAAATTTACTTTGACTTGTATTTCATTGCAGACAATACAACAGCACATTATTTAATGTGTTCATGATTTTTATCGTTTTTTTCTTCAAAAAAAACAAAATTTCTGTTTTGGTTCTTGCAACACATTTCCAAAAAGTTGGAACAGTAAAGCCACTTTGTACAATATTTACCACTTTGGCTTTTGGACTTGTTGCAATCTGGATGATCCTTTTCTTCTTTGGTCCGGAGCACACGGCGTCCATTTCTCTCAAAAAAATACCTGAAATACTGATTCATCTGACCACAGTACACGTTTTCCACTGTGTGATGGTCCATCCCAGATGCCTCCGAGCCCAGAGAAGTCGAGGGCGCTTCTGGACACTGTTAACATAGGGCTTCCTTTTGGCACAGTACAGTTTTAACTGGCATTTGTGGATGTAACTACGTATTGTGGTACTTGACAAAGGTTTGCCAAAGTAGTCCTGAGCCCATGTGGTGATATTGCTTATAGATGAATGACGATTCTTGATGCAGTGCCGCCTGAGGGATCGGAGAGCACGGTTGTTCAGCTTAGGCTTGCGCCCTTGTCCTTTACGCACTGAAATTCCTCCACATTCCTTGAATCTTTTAATTATGTTATGCACTGTTGAAGGTGAAATAAGCAAATGTCTTCCTATCTTTCTGTGAGGAACATTGTTTTTAAACATTTCAATAATTTTCTCATGTATTTGTTGGCAAACTGGCGATCCTCGGCCCATCTTTGCTCCTAAAGGACTAGACCTTTCTTGGATGCTGCTTTTGTACCAAATCATAATTACAATAACATGTTGACATCACCTGTTTCAAATCACATCATTATTTAACCAGTTTACCTGATTACTAGCCCTAAATTGCTCCTGTTCCAACTTTTTTTGAAATGTGTTGCAAGAACCAAAATAGGAATTTTGTTTTTTTGAACAAATAAAAATCAATAAAAATCATGAGGAACACATTAAATAATGTGCTGTTGTATTGTCTGCAATGAAATACAAGTCAAAGTAAATTTAGAAATCACTACTTTCTTTTTCTATTTGTGTTTTCCATACTGTCCCAACTTTTTCTGATTTGGGGTTGTAGTTAAATGTTAGTATATATATATATATAATACTTATATATAAGTATATAAGTAAGGTAATAAAAGTACCTGTGTTATACTGTACATATATATGTGCTATATTGTATACACATACACACACATAATGCCTCATGTTCATCTTTTAATCATAAAAGATTTGTTGACTCCACAGTAAACAGAATTAATGCCAGTAAAATATGGCCTGCCTCAAGCATCCATTTTAGGCCCTCTGCTATTCACATTATAATTGCTGCCCCTCAGTACTATCATTAGAAGTCATGGGATAAACTTCCATTGTTACACTGATGATACTCAACTATATATTACATCAAGACCGGATGATATTCCTACCTTAGATAAATTATCAGACTGTCTCAAAGACATAAAATGTTGGATGACTCGTAATTTTCTTCTTTTAAATTCAAATAAGACAGAGGTATTACTTATTGGACCAAACGCAAGTCAACAGAAGCTCTCTGATTACAGTTTCCAATTAGAAGGTTGTAACGCCACTTCATCTAATACTGTTAAAGACCTGGGTGTCATATTAGACAGTAATCTGTCTTTTGAAAATCATGTGGCTTATATTATAAAAACTGCCTTCTTCCACCTTAGAAACATTTCTAAGCTACATAGCATCTTATCTACTTCTGATGCAGAAAAGCTGGTCCATGCTTTTTAATGACCTCCATTCTGGACTATTGTAATGCATGTCTATGTGGCTGTCCGGCTTCCTTAATAAATAGGCTACAGGTAGTCCAAAATGCAGCAGCTAGGGTTCTTACCAGGTCCAAGAAATATGATCATATAACTCCAATTTTGTCAGATCTACACTGGTTACCTGTTAAATTTCGTATTATTTATAAAATTCTACTGCTTACCTACAAAGCCTTAAACAAGTTAGCCCCCTCTTACGCTACAAGCCAATACGTGCCCTACGCTCTCAGAACTCTGGTCTTCTGGTCATTCCCCGAATTGCAAAGTCCACTAAAAGTGGCAGAGCTAGAACAATACAATGATTTGCAAATCTCCTATACCCATACTTTATTCACACTACAACATAGACTACACATCAGATTTGGAAAACGAGACATTTTACTACTTTATGCAAAATATTAGCTCATTTTGAATTTGATGGCAGCAACACCTCTCAAAAAAGTTGGGACAGAGGCAACAAAAGGCTGAAGAAGTAATTGGTACTGATAAGAACTAGCTGGAGAAACATAATTTGGCTATTTGGCAACTAATTTGGCTATTTGGAAACAGGCCAGTAACATAACTGGGTGTAAAAAGATCATTTTAGAGAGGCTGAGTCTCTCAGGAGGAAAGATGTACAGAGGTTCACCAATCTGTGTCTACAAATTGTGGAACAATTTCAGAATAATGTTCCTCAAAAGAAAATGTAACTTAAAACACATTCAAGTTATACATTTTTTTGGATATATTTGGTTTTATTTGGAAATTAAACCAACAACCTTTGCACTGTTAACACAATGCTCTACAAGCTCTAACACGAACACTTGCATACACGTTTGCACTGGACTTATGTATACTTACCCATTACAAAAGGAGTATGTTCTTTTTTGCACCTTAGTGCACAGTAAAAATAGGCAAATGAGTTGATAAGTTAAATCAAGTGTGTTTAGGGAGATATCCAGGGCTTGGGGAGCTGTTTCAGGACAGAGTTGATGTTGTCCAACGTCTTATATATGTCCAACGGACGCTCTATGCCCGTATGTCCAAGAGCTTACACACGGTGGCGCTGTTAAGCCGAAGCTTTTATGCAGCTGCAGGTTTTCAGAAGCCGAACGGGAGGCGGAGAGTTCAATGACACGAAGTGATGTTGAGCGGATGGCTGCAATGTAGCCGCTTGTTTGGACAGTTGCGCTCTAATCTTCGTTTGCCCGTCGCCTGGCCGGTAACGTTTACTTCCGTTACTACGAATTGCTCTACCTTTACTTTCACACATCCAGGACCAGACAGCAATGAACTCTGGAAGCGACCGAGAACTTCTGATTTGGACGCGTTGAGCATTTCCAGCGATGGACAAGCAAAAAGGTAAAACTCAGTGTTTTTACGGTCTGTAGTCTGTGTGCAGGTCTTGTGAAATGCGCGTATGAAAGGTTCGTGTAAGCCAAATCAAATCTACTCTATGTCACCGGCAAAGAGGTTTTTGCGTAAGAAATTTACTTTTTAGGATTTATTGGAGGATCCTAGTGGGCGCACGTTGTTAAGGTTGTTGGGTGGCGCTTGCAGTTTCTGTTATAAATCTATCATCTGTAAATGATTCATTAGTAATCATAATCATATAAAACGGTTTCTGAAGAACGCTGGGTTGTGTTTGTCTTATTTATTTATTATTTCTTCTATTCATGTATTCAGGGTGACTCACTGTACACATCATCAAAGGGCACAATGGCCCCAGCTAAGATTTAAACCTGCAACCTTTGAGAGCTTTAACCAGTACGCTACAACACCGTAGAGAAAAGGAAAAAAGAAAAGCTGTAAAAATCCATCCCTGAACACCACTCATTGACTCCATCAGAGCTAAAACAGACACAGGAGCTGTCATGGGAATATTCCAGCACTCATTTCTCATAATTGCAGTTATTGTTCCAGACACTGTACATTGAATCATTGTTCTGGAATGTCAGTAACAGGCTGAGCGAGATTTTGGGAACAGCTTCTCCTGTCAGCCGCGACCCAAATCTCTTGAAAAGAGGGACTTTCTTGATTTGTTTAACCGGAGGTTAGAGAGCAGTGCTAATTTCAGCAGGAGCAGTGTACTGTGAAGTCTAACATAAGCTAATAAAGACTACTTCACCTTTGTCTGCACTACATTGCAAAAACACGTATTTGGAAACAAAACTGAAACCATTGTGGATAATATTACAGGCAGACATAAATGTACTTTTTGTGTTTGTGAGGCTGTTTTTCTCTCTTCACTATTCTGTCACAGTCAAAATAAGAATGTGACCCCCAACACACATTGGTACTCCTATCATTACTAGCACTTCAAGAGTAATAGGTACTAGAACATTATTTTGTATAATTAGTTATAATTACAAAGACATTTGGGACAGTAAGATTGTTCTGTCTTTTCTCTTGTATATTAATTGTACATTTTTATTCCATAATGGATTCACCCATCACATTCATTCATATATTGTCTGTCATTTCCAGCTTTGTTTATTGTTGATGTTATATTCTGCTCCTTTGCTATACAAACCAATGACTTGTTCAAAACACAGCTGTGTCAGAGTAGCTACAATTAGGATGGTGGTTGTATTTCTTTTCATCAAAGACTTACAGCAGCTTGGACTCATCAAGTCAAAATCTCTGAGTTGATTGTCAATCGCCACACACCCAGTTCATCTGTTCTGCATTTATTATATGTGTGCATTTGGCAGGCGCTTTTATCCAAAGCAGCTTATAATGTGTTCAAGCTATACAATTTATCAGTATATGTATTCTCTGAGATTCGACCCCATGACCTTGGTTTTTACACTGTTTTTGGTATGTGCCTGAAACATCAGGGCCAGCCCACAGGGGCATCAACTGTTATTTAAACATATTTAGATGCAAGTGTGTGTGAATTCTTTGTTTTTTCTGTGTTTACTTATTTTCTAAACACAGTGCCAGTTCAAAGGGTCCAGTGGCGGTCTAGTTGTGAGCACAGGATATGGTGATGGTGATGATGATGATATGAGAAAAGTGCTTCTTAAATAAAACTGTCAGCAATGGCAATGGCTGTATTCGGTTAGACTCTGCAGTAACCTCCTATTCACTTGTAGGTGTAAGTGCAGGTTCTATTAACATATTCTGTTATTCAAACACACTCTAATGCAATTAATCAAATAGGGATCTTAGAAATGTCATGATTGTGTACATTGTGTATACTCATGGTTTCTTAACATTTTTCACAGTTTTTCAAAGATTGCTCAGAGATTGCTCTTTCAGAGCTCAGGGGATTTTATGGAGTTATCAGTATTGTTCGAGTATCAGCTTTGTCTTGGGTATTTCTCTTAAAATGCTTAGTAGAAATAGAGATACACAAGACCATTTTTGAAATGCATTTAAAGAGAGTATGGAGCTATGAGCAATGTAGATTGTATAGTTAAGAATCTCTTTTTGGATAAATTTGATAAGAAATGTTCAAGTTCATTTTGAAATCTTAAGCAGTGCTGGCTTGATTGCAGACTTAACAAATCAGACAATGTTTTTTGATTTTGTTGACATCACTTCTTAAAGCTGAGATGTGAGCTTCTTGCTCTGTTTCTGAGAAACATCTGAAGTACTGAGACATGTGGGAGAGACTTCTCTATTTGCTTTCCATTTAATCTCATTGTTGCCTACATTGTTGAAACAACTGAGATATTATAGAGATCTCTCTAAATTCATGAATTCTCTCGGTTGTGTGTAAATGATAAACCTCTTTATGCAAAACCCCCATGAGATGCCCCAACATTAGGGTTAGTGCGTTAGTTTGTTCAATATTGTGTTTTCATTTGATGTTTATACATGGTTTCCAAGTTAAAGGTATAGACATCATTTCTATAACTTTCAACAAGCCAAAAATACAATATTTTTATGTTTATTTACAATAGTATTTATTAAAACAAAGTCATATCAATGTCAAATTGATGTTTATTCATTCTTAATCATTTTAATAACAGCAACAATACAGTAACAAATGTTTTTCATGTATATTGCATTTGTTACCACTAACATTTGTTTTTAATAGTCACATTAATCAGTAAATCCACGGTAAACACTGCAAGTGTAATGATGGCGTCAGACACAGAGGTGTTCCCCTGTTTCTTTAGTTTAATATATTCAGGGTAAGCAGAAAATTAATAGAATCAAAAGTTAGAAACAGGTTTAGGAAATGTTGCGAGCCAGATTTGAACCTGCATGAGCATCAAGGCTCAACATACTGGATTTTGTCTGAGAAGCGGAATCAACAAAGAAACAGTTTGGGCAACAGTAAAGGATATTCAGCTGAGTAGAACAGTAATCAAAGCATGTGTGCTAGCTGCTATGATTGCTTGTGGACCCTCTGAGATCTAGCTGTTAGTATTGTGCTAGTGTGGACCTCTGCTAAGTTTTCATTCATTATTTTCATCAGACAGACTTTCTGTTGTGTTGGACAAAAGAATCAAGTGGTCAACAGGGGGTCAAATCAGTTGACAGGAGGTTAAAGACCTCTTTGAATCATTT
Source organism: Chromobotia macracanthus (assembly GCA_036877525.1). Taxonomy (NCBI): domain Eukaryota; kingdom Metazoa; phylum Chordata; class Actinopteri; order Cypriniformes; family Botiidae; genus Chromobotia; species Chromobotia macracanthus. Next base: position 4,294,672 of record JAZGTH010000002.1, read on the forward strand.
GGGCCAAGAATGCAAAATGTCTCTCTGTGTCCTCAGCAACACAAACACACAAAGTGGGTGTTCGAGGCATTTCCGAAATGCTGATGACGCCCATGCACCTCAGGGCATTAGTTTTGCTAATGAATCAAATGTAGAAAGTGGTGTAGCCCCCTCACAGAACGTGACAGCTTTACAATGAGCCAGAAGTGGCTGCCCTGTTTGCATAAGTGTGAATAGAGCCATTGTGCTGTTTTTGGAAACATATGATGACTTTACATAATTTACATTTTTCTCAAGGGCTCAAATTTCATATTGATTAACCCAAAGCACAAGATCATATTTAGTTACTTCATACATTTTTAAGTAATGTGAAGGTGACACTTTAGTAACACTAAATCAGTTACATCTTGTTGACATGGGAGGTCAATAAATACTGTAGATTTATAGTGTTGAATCTGTCTACTTTTGTTCTGTCAATAACATCTGTGTCATCATGTTGTTACATCATGTTGACGTGGCATGTTGAAATTATCTTTTTGAACATTTTGAATAATTAAGGTCTCAGTGTAAGTGTGTGTGTTGGATAGGAATATATGTAAGCAGTACTCAGATATTACATTTTGATAATGCCTGCTTTTGTTTTGCACTTGCACACTGTCATGCAGAGTGAACAGTAGTTCCATCTTTACCCACTTGAGGCAGTTTAGAAAAATACAAAAAGCAGAGACCAATTTCAGCAGACACAAAATTTAAGGGCATTTAAATTACATAATTTTCAACATTAATTTTCAAGAACAGAAAACCTTTTTATTTGATAAATAATTATATAAATAATTTTATGCAGTGATTGACAGCACACAGTGCTGTGATGTTCAAACCGGAACATTCCATTAAGTTTTAAAAGATTACACAAGTTTTGTTCTGAACAATGATTGGTATGTAGAAGCAAAAAGAAGGATCTTTAAATAGTTGATTGATTAATCTAGTTTGTTATGAGCATTAGTTGCAATAGTAGGTATGCATTAAACAAGGTAAGACGCAAAGCCAAGCATGTCATGACAGCAGAGTGCAGTGTGGTACAGAAGCTAAGGAACTAAAATTTTATGTTCCAAAGAAAAAGTGTTTAGAAGAAAGGAAATAAAAACTTGGGTTCAGTAGAATCATGAGCGATAAAGGATGTGTGTTGAGCTCTGGTAGAAACCAGTAGCCGTCTTTCAGCTGGTTAGTTTGACCTTTGAAGCATTGTTATGTTCAATGCTCAGTATTTATCCTTCGCAATTTATCCTACACTTCCAGTTCCTAAAGCAATTTGTTGGGGCGATTTGTTAGCAAATAGTTGTTATTTGCTCAAGTCTACAAAAAATAGTGGAATGTCAAAGGAATCAAATCCAAACGTGAAAAAAAAGACAGTTACAGGGATGGAGTCGTTGGTAAATATTTTACATCATCGCATACACAGTGGTGTCAAAGAACTGTGATGGCTAAAGATGAAGTCCACACATTTCTATGAACATCTACTCATGGAAGAAGATCTGCCAAAACAGTGAGAATTGGAGAATGTTGAGGAAGAGATGAGGGTAGTGTGAGGACCAAAGACCTTGAAATTTATCTTCTGAAAAATGACTTCCGCCACAGTCAGCCATTGACATCAGGCCAGAGCTCTGTTTGCTTAATGACTTTATTGTTAGCACTGCACAAACCTGTCACGTCTGAAGGTTACTGTGTTCAGTAAATGATAACAGATCTCTTACCTTCGAGGAGGTTTCTGCAAATGGGGTTAACTGTGTAAGTGATGTACGCCGCCTTTACAACCTTTGAGGCCTATTCACATTTAACGCGAGTAAACGCCACAACTGTTCGATGACTGTTAAATCAGAAAAGTAGATCCCTATGGAGCTATTCACATTAGGCACAATCAACTGCAGCGTGACAAAGCAAGGTTTTTTTTTACTAGTGTGCTTATTTTTTATCTTTATGCAACTTGTTAATATGCTTACAAAGTGCTAGAAAGAGGTTGTCATTCTGTCATTATCTCAAGTCACGTTTGTTTATATAGTGATGATACAAATTTTCCCAGTGTTTCTCTTTTAAGAGCAAGCATATATATATATATATCACCCGGTATCATCATCATCTTTTCTTTCTGCAAAACAATAACAAACTCGTCTGTACAATCGGCACCACCTATCTTACAGGTGTGAATTAGCTGGAGGTGTTCCATAATGTTTCATACATATGTTCACGCCTATATTTTGTTGCAGAATCTTAAAATTAATATGTTGTGTTTATTACATTTAGCACAGTTAAAATCCATATAATACAGTAGTCACACAACATATTTGCAGTCCTTCATAGAATGTGTATTATTCTCAGTTCTGTTTCATACATTTTACCATCCATCTAGTTGTATACATTCAAATCCATTTAGCAAAATTACACAGATTTTCCATCCATATTTAATTTATGCATTTCGCAAATGCATGTAAGTTCCATGTTTTACCAGCTACAGTAACTCTGCAAGAACACAAATACATAAAAATACATAAATACATCGGAAATACGTAAGTACATAGATTGTCTCTGGGCCTGCCTGTCTGTGTGTAAACTATTAAGATTCCTGAAGCTAGTAGTTGCACTACCAGGCTTTTTACAAAGTCTCTCAGTCCATTTTTTTCATAGTTTGGTCATGCAGGATCATCAATCAAAAGAACTTACACAAGTTATTGTTGTGGTGAGATTTACTGGGTTCTCATGGCTTTTCTGGTGTTTTTAAATGCAGTTTGAGCAGCATCACAGACGTATGGTCAGATGTCTACTAGTGCTCACCCATGACCCTGTTTAAACTCATGGGAATTTAGATGTTTACTCCAGAAGATTTAGCCACAGCTGGAGCCCCAAACCACCACTTCACCCTGCAGACATGGGATTTGTGTTCAGAATAGAATGGTGCACAACTGAGATACTCCAGTCTCGGACCCTTTGGAAAAACTGACAGAGGTTCTGTTTCTGTTCAGATTTAAGTTTCAGCATTTTTAAAGTGCTTTTATTGTTGTTTCAATTGACTAACCTTGATCTGAATGGAACTAAAAGTGGATTCACATAAAAAAATTTTCAGATTAACATTGATTGTAAAAACTACTGACATTTTATTGTCTGACTGTAAGTTTCTGAAACTTGGTTCTTAAAAAGAAAGAACCACTTTGACAATTCCTCTGGCAATTGATAAGAGCTCAGTCTTTGATAATGAGCTGCGATTAAACTTTTCTTTTTCTCTCTGATGTAAGTATCACTGGTGTTGAAGAGCATTGTCTCTAGTTGCTTTTCTTCTGGAGTAATTTCTTGATACTTTACAAATAGGAGACCATAGAAATGAGAAAGTATAATTAGACTTATCTAATAAAAGTATATATAGACTGTATCACAAGAAGAAGCAGTCAGTATTACAGTCAACAAACAAAAGGAATAATATAGATGTATTAATCAATTTTCAATACATCAACAAAATTTTCTTTTTATGTTGATGTATTTCCTATTCAAACAAAGTCGGCATTGGACTTGGGTCACTTTTTGTTTCAATTGCTGTATAGCGATTGCACTGCATTCTCGTTCCAGAGAGCTTTTAGGACAGAAATTCATATATACTGCTATAAAGTGCAAATAAGAAGAATCATTCTTAGTTTTGGTCCATGTTTTCCATAAGAAAGGCTAAAGGATTTAAATGTGTAATGTATAAGGTTTGTTTTGTCAGCTTGTTTGTTTTAGTCAATTAGATTGCCTCAATGCTAACAAACATGGACTACTGTGAACAGCCATAAACTCTAATTTTAAATAAATCAACTCATCAGTTGTGTTTTAACAGCTTTATGCAGGTCCATGTGTGGGTTCCCTGCAAAGACCTTTTCAAAAGACCATTCAGCTCAAGCACAACAGCTGGCCTGTGGTGTTTCACCACAGAGAGATCTTAATGTGCTGTGTTGTGATGGACTTCTGACATTGCGAGTTACCACTCATTTTCAGGAAAAGTGAAGTAAAATGAGATGTTGAGGGTAATTATGAAAACAAACATTTATAATAGATTACTATGGCCCGGAAAAGGTAAGATTCAAACAATATAGAGTTACTCTACAAGTTCTACAAGGTTAGAGGTTTGTTCTGATTTCCATGCCAAAATATGAGCAAAAGAATTAGTAACAGTAATAATACAGATGTTGAGAAATGGGCTGAAAGAGTGAGTGTGGGGGGTGGGTGATTGGGGGGGTTGACTGCAGTACAAAGACCCACTGATGGTATATCTGTGTAATGTACACAGTTTGTAGAGTCTATGTATGTTTACTGTGGTAAGGGTTTGAACAGTGGCCTATTTGTCTTTAGGGAACATAATAAGGGCAAGACAGAGAGCAGGCCTTACTTTAAAACATTATAAAACAAGTAGAGGCCTCCTTTCCTTCTCCAAACACCAGATAGCACAGCATCATTGTAAACTGGCAGGCTTGTGTCACAGTTTTAGCCATTCAGAATTTAAAAAAATTAAGAAAGCTAAAAAGCACTTTTAAACTGTATGGACATATGGACATAACACAGTACTGGTTGTGATGTCACTTCTTCAAGGAACCAACTTTACATTTAATAATCCCCAAACTCGCCTGATACGATCAGGAGGACTTGGATCTGTTTACTTAATAGTTCATTACAGTTCAATACAGTTCTTTTCTGGGCAATGAGCTGTAGTCATAACAGGTTATTCAGATGGACTGTTTTGACTTGCATTCATGTCCAGTTAAGTTCATTAGGATTTACTTTTGGTTTATATTCATAACTTCATAATATGGTTGTGTGTATGTCTCCATCATATGCATTTGGACAAGTTTACCATATAAGGCTTTGTTTTCTGATTGGTATCTGGTGTCTTTGATGTTTGTAGTGCTGGCCCGGCTGGTTTCAGACCTGCAGGCGTTCCTGCTGGTTCTGGACAGTGAAAATCTCAGTTATATCGCTCAGGCCCAGAAAAAATCCATTTCAGAGCTGCTCTACAAACTACAGGACAGTAAGGACACACAAGGTAACCACTTTATTCTCATCTGCATGTCAAGTATGTGTGTGATTGTGTATATGTACTGTAAATAAGTATATATATAAATTACGGTTGTCAGTGTAATGCATTATCTGAGTTGCTGCAGTCAATGGTCATATCTGGTGCATGCTGACATAGACTAACAGTTAAAAATTATTGTAACTGGAACGTCATACTTAATGATGTTGGATGACAAAATGCAGTTGCGTAGTAGAAAGACTGCAAATGACTTTACCTTTAGTTAAAAACCATCCCATCCGGATTGGATTATTTAAAAAAATAAAATAAAAAAAATAGCGATTTTGTTATTCTGCATATATTCTATTTTCTAACATACACACACAGTATCATTACATTTTTGTTGTTGTGTGTTTGTTTTATGAAACCTTGTCAGGTATATGGAACATCCGTTTAATAAAAACAATGAGCCTAGTGAAACCTTGATATACAGTGAATAAAGAACAGCTAAGAGGGTTTTAGGCACTTTGCTTTGCAATAATACCCCTTAGCTGTTCTAAATTCACTATAAATCACAGCTTGTTTAAACTACACAGGAAATTATTGTGGAGAGAAACAGGTATGTGATCCAGGCTTGACTTAAGCCTGCATATCTGAGGGCAACATTACTCCAGTGTATCACAAACTTGTGCCCAACCTCTGCCACAGCTCTGAATAACACTTCTTTACTGTGTTTTCCTCCTCCGTAATTGGGTTTGCCAGAGGGTCATAAACTGTTAAAGTCATAAAGGCACTTATGTTCCTTTCAGGATTGTTTGAACATAGTTCATATCCAGCTGCAGGTGTACAGATTCATCAACTGGACACAAGGCATGTGCAGGATATGTGCTCCTATAAAGGAGAGTCCGTACTGGGTCATGGCAAGGTTATGAGGGACAGATGTAAAATTCAAGGACTGCTACTTTCCCAATTCTCTCTCTGGCTTGTAAATTCCCATGTTGTAAAAAATCAAGCCTTTCCATGCTCTCCTGACTGTGACCTCTTCTGTGTAGGACAGTCATGACTGGACGTAGTCAACAGTAATGCTGTCAATAGACAGTCCATTTATAATGTTATTCTTGCACCAAAACATTCGTAATTTAGTTTAACACATCCAATTCCCATTCTCTCACTCATCTTGAGATAGGATTGTTTTTGCTACCATGCCTTTAAGACTGATATATGTAATTGACCTTTGTTATGATTGGTTAATTCATTTGCTATGATTGGCGTAGGCTAGGTTGCTGAATCATAAATTGTCGTTGATGTAAAAATGTGGACAGCCTTGTGTTAGTGACATCATAGGCATGATTGGCACTTATCATGGTTGCTAGACTCTGTCAGAAGTTTTGTATTGTGAACAAAGTATCCCTGCATATTTCAAAAGATAAAGGAAAATCCTGGTTTCCATGACATGTCCCGTGTATTGTTTATTATATGTTTGTGTTTTAAATGTAGCGGAGGATGCAGAGTACATGATCATGAACTGCCCCTCTGCCGGCCCCACTGATCTCAGGGAAAGCACCACTGCTGAGGCTGATGTGACAGAAGAAGCTCTTTCAGCCTCCTCTACTGAATGGCTGCAACCCATGGTGAGTTCAGCCCTCTAACACTTACTGTTAGGTTTATTGATACAGTGTGATGACAAATGACAACAGGTATTTACATTGTATGACCTCCAGAGTGACACAGTTTTAAAAGGCTCATCAAGGAAGTGAGATTCTTATATTGTGTATAATGTATCGTTTTATGACAATACAACAAAGCCATTAAAAATAAACAAATTTTAAATAAACTAAATTTTCTTTTCTATTTTTTAACCATACAGAGATCACTTTATACGATTTAATGAATTGCCAGTGGATAATATTTAGTCATTGTACTTAAATATAATAAATATATAACATCATGAAAGTAAAATTGTTTGTCATTTCATGTTGATCCTATTGCCCCCCGTTTAAATTTAAAACATACATAGTGCATCTTTGTCTCTTAGCAATCATTTTAAATGAAGTGCTAACTCTTTGTCAGTCGAGTTTTGATGTAACTCGGATGTCTCGCTCACATGCAGGCAAGAAATGACCACAGGCCATGAAGAATCAAAGAGTTGTTGTACAGTTATGAGAGTGTTTTTAGTGGCTAAGTCATATGCTTGTGTCTTTAAGCTGCCTTAGGTAGCTATATATTATCATTTGAAAAATGGTTTTGCAAAACCATTTACACAACTCGCAAACCAACATAATCAAAATAATCTGAATAGACCCCCATTTCCATTCTTAGAAATCAATTTCACAAAAGAGAGTTTGTGTTGGGGGGCTGCTGTTTAATAATAGTGCAAACAACTGTGTTTGTGTTTGTGTGGTGATGACATTCCAGTTTTTCTCCTTTTGGTGACACTTGATGAAAAGACAAAGATAGCTACATTTACTTCAAGGACAGAGCCTGCCTCCAAATAATGAATAGCAAATGTAGTTTTGTTCTTTATAGGAGAGGGGGGACAGTGCCGGATGCAGTACTTTTGTAGTGTGTTTAGTGAGAGTTACTTAATACAATTATTCATTCAAGACATCACCAGTGTAGCTTGTCACTCACTGTAGTGTATTTTTAGGGGTTTCTGTTGTGCTATATTCAGAGTCCAAATTACCACCAAATGCCAAATGCAAGTAAAACATAATAAATGTTTTAAACAGGCTTGTTGATTTTGAAAATGTGTAGTTTTGCACATACTGTATCTAGTAAAGAAAATGATGGCCACCATTGGCAGGTGTGGTACAAAGTTAATTTTGGACTATGTACTCAAAAGATTGTCCACTGTAAAATATAGATAAAACATAGATATATAGTGTATACTATATACTATATATAAAAAAACATTTGAAACATTATAGTGTGTGTGATGGAAACACTGGTGTTTGACTGGTGTTGTAATGTATATGGAAGGGCACGCTGCAGTGTGTACTTGTGCTGTGATGTGTATTTTAAGAGACTCATTCTGCAGCCATAATAACAGGGCAGATCAGCAGGCTGCACACTAGCGGTTGTAAGGCCCAGGGCTTTGGGATTGAACGAGGGCTTATGTTGTGGCTGCCTGATCAGTGACTTCCAGTTTCAGAACACTCTTACTGCGGTTTTGCCCTCTCATCTTACCCAAGGGTTGTGTAAGGCAGGGGGTCAAAGGTCAAATCCTTCTTAATAATCTCTCTTAATAAATTTCTTTTAGGCATTTAGTAGACAATTAAATCCAAAGTGACTTTTGGATTTACAAAAGTCAAAAACAGAATTACAAAGTTACAGTAATTGTTTGAGACAATGCCTGTTGAGGGAGAGAGATTAGAGGGGGGTTAGAGGTTAATTAATTTTTTTTTTGGAATAGGAAGAGCAGTTAACACATTCCTGTCAAGTAGTCAGGGAAGAGACAAGTTTTTAGCTGTTTCTTAAATATTGTTAGGAATGAGGCTGACCGAATAGAGTTTGGAAGATCATTCCACCAGCAAGGAATTGTGAAGGTAAATGAGTGGGAGAGTGATTTTGTGCCCTTTGAAGAAGGTAGCACAAAGCGCTGCTCATTCGCTGACCGCAGGGTTCTGTATGGATTGTATTTTGAAGCATTTTGATACTTCAAAATTGATTTATATATATATAAAAATATATATATATATATATATATATATATATATATATATATATATATATATATATATATATATATATATATATATGTATGTGCAACATTTCTCACTACCCGAAGAAATAACTATGGAAACACATTCATGGATGTTGAGTAGACTCTCTATTAATTAGAATAAACTGTGCTAGAGGTGTGTCAGTTTTTAAATGTTAAAATAGTTTGTAAAGAAGCCATTTGTAGTTTGAAAGGAGCCTGTTGTAGATAATATATGTAAAAAGCTAGGGAAAAATAACTAATAGGGTCCCTAAACACTGTAGTGTGTGATATTTGTTTCAACGTCCCAACCAGCCCGACACAGCAACACTGTCTTGGTCAATAGTGTGAGTTTGAGGTGGGACTATCTGTTGGCCCAACCAGTGGCAGATGGGGGAGTTTAAAAAGCCTGTTTTGTACAATTCTATTTGATGTCGAAATTACACACTTCACCTTTAAATTGTGGCTAGAGTTTGGTTGTACTAAACTAGTTTCTGCTCAGAGAAGCACGAATATTAGAGGGTGTGACTTTATACTAGTATAGTATCTGTAACATAACTTCCTCCTTTAACAGGTTGGTTAACTTTTGTTAACTCAAGTAATCATTATAGATCCAGTATGTTAATGGTTAATCTTAAGGTAAAATTCTCATTCTCTCCAAAAGGAATAATATGGCCAAAATGAATCTTCTATCATTATTTACAGTTTTCACTCACATGTCATTCCAAACCTTGTTCTGTGATTGCATTTTATAGAATACAATTTCGGAAAAGTCTTTAACATCTGAAAAATTTTCCCTCCATTGCAGCTGTTTTTTCCATCTCTGATATTGTATTATATTGATGCCTCATATTTGCATATAACTCTTAAGCTCTTTTATATAAGCTCTTTTGACGTAAATGACTCAATGAGACTATTTTCTGAGGATCTGAGATTTTAGTGATTAATGACAGAGAACTGAGTCTGTTTATCAAACAAAGCTATCATAAAACCTTTAGGAGACTGTTCTTGTCTGTTTTGGAGATTGACAGCCATGGTCACTATGGACTGGATATATGAATTGCCTTTAGACAGAGCTATGTATACAGTAGACTCATCCATATTGTTTCTTTTGTGTCGAATGAAAAAAAAAAACGTTAAAATGTGAAATACTTGTTCAGTGACATCATTGCCATTTTATTGCTTTGTTTTCCTTGCATTGGGATGCCTTCGCTATCTTCTAAAAACCCATCATGGGCTTTTCTACAGCAATTAAATGTAATGGGAAGTTACCCAATTCCTGAACCCTCAGCAAAATCAAAAGCTTGTTTGAAAAAGATTGAGGTGGAGGAAGTGAGGGGGAGGGTGTATCTTTGACAGGAAATGCCGTGTTTAAGCGGGAGGCCCATCTCGATGACCCAATGCTGCGACGTGATTGGCTCGAAGGAAAGGAGCGAGGAGGAAGTGGACATTTAGGAGGATAATTATCGTTGTCTACGTGATAGAGAGACAGTGATGGAGTGATAGAGAGATCGACTGATAGGACAACCACACGCATGGGAAGGAAGTCGGATGGTGCAAGGAGGATCTCTTGGGAGGTGTAGGAGGGATGAGGTCACCCGCCAAGTGTGCGCCAAAATCCTAGAGTTTCCATGCCGACCAGACAGACTCAGTGCCTTGAACATGCGTTCACAGCATGTTTACGATGGTAAATGCACTTGGGCATGGACCCCCATGCATGCATTTACACTGATAATGAAAGGTAAAAATGAAAGCTGCACTCTACTATGCTATTTAAGGTACTTACCTTGAAATACCATGTATAAGGTACATTTGGTAATCATTTAGCATCATAGTATACTGTATTCCATTGTACTGTATACTGTATTTCCTTTTCAGATTGTTTTGCCATCTGATACCATCAATGCACCATGGTCCCACCACAATGCTGTTTTGTAAGAAATCTACAGGCAAATATTTGCCCTCACACAGAGAATTATTATTCGGTCCAGCACACCTGTAGCTTTATCTTGGATGTCTTTAAAGAGCCTTTGAGATATAGGCCCTTTTTTATTTGCTGAGTAGTTTTTACATAAGCTGGGTTTCTGTGTGTATATATGGGCTAGCAGAAGTTTGATGTGGGGGTTTACATGCTTTTAGACTGGCTTCTTCTGCATTTATTAAGGTAAGAAAGCTCAGTTTGTCAGGGTTAAAATGCATATATTTGAGTATGTGTCCATGTGTCTGTATGTTGTCTGTGCATGATGATGGTATAAGGTCTTTTCATTAAGTTTTATCTTGGTTTGTTGCATTCAGGTCGCCTTAGATTGTTTAAAGGGGAAATGTGGAATGTGCTGTGAATGTTTTACAGCCTGAGCAAGCATTCTGCCCCCATCTGCCTCCACCGCTCGTCCCAACAATACCACAAACTCTTCTAATTTCTATTTTTTATAGCGTTCTAACTTTCCAAATATTTACATGGTGATAAAGTCTGTATAAACACATTTTGCAGATTAGTTTGCAAACTTATGTTGTATGTTGTTTTCCCACATGCATATTATGACAGATACTGTTTTTATATAAAGAAGGATGTTGTTATGTTGTTAGTAAATCTCCCTTTAACATTTTTTAACTTTATTAATGTGTCCAGATGTTGGCAAGCTATAGTTAAAGTGTCAAAATATCTTTCTAAGTAATGTCAACAAAAACATTAAATAAATATGAGACTCCAATGCTGTCTTTTTAAATTTCTTCAAAATATTTTCCTATGAATCCAGTTTTTTTCTGAGACTTGTTTGTCTGATTTACCTGTTTAGAAGTTTTTTTCTTAACATTCCATAAACATTATTATGTGGCATTGTATTTTGGCATTTTTATGCCATGTTTGAAACATCTTATTCAAATGGATTGACTACAGTAGTTTAAAAACACACAAACGCGCCACACACACACACACACACACACACACACACACAGAAACATTCCACAAACATTGCAGTTTGATTTGTTTTTTTTGTGGTGAAACATTATAATCACATTGTGAGGCTACTGAAAGAACCTGTATCTAGTAGGTATTTTACCAACATTTACAAAACGTTTTTTAAACATCATACTGTGGTGATACCAAAATGCAATGTTGTGAAATGTTGTTTAAAACCTTGTTAAGGTTTTACTCACTCTGACACGTTCTCCCTGCATTTTGTTCTTCAACCGAGTCAATGCTTGGTTCTTATCATTCTATCACCCCCTTCCCACACAAATGTTTTCCTGTCTTACATTAGATTTTTCTTTTTCCCCCTGTCCCTCTTGCTCTCACAGACTCATGGACACACAAAAGCTCCTTTCATCTTTCATTCACAGATATGTATCTGATCCCCAGAGCTGAACACACTGTGCTCTCAAACACGACCACACCTCCCCCCAAGAGCAAGAGAGGGTAAATGCAAAGAATGAAAATATGCAAAGATTAAAGAGAAGAAACACTCTAAAATTCTTGAGTCAAACACCCACCTACCAACATACAAACAAATGACGATGAGGATAAGGTCAGTCTGTTCCAGTGGTGATGATGAAGGAATATTCAGTGTTAAATATAGATTAAAGTTGTTTAAGTGAAGGTTGTTATAATTCACTGAATATATGTGATGTTTATTACCTCATAACCAGAAGTTTATCTGTTTGAAAAGGCAGATTTAGACAGATTAACAGCTCAGACAAACATGTTACTAAAAGAGTTACAACACCAATTAAAAAACTGCTGGGTAAAATGTAAATAAAAACAGAATGCAATGATTTGCAAATCTCATATACCCATATTTTATTCACACTAGAACAAAGACAACATATCAAATGTTGAAACAAGACATTTTACTATTTCATGCAAAATATTAGCTCCTTTTGAATTTGATAGTAGCAACACCTTCGTCATTTCCATAAGGCTATGTTAATACTAGGGGCGTAATGATGTACAGGGTTCGGTTCTGTTTGCTGTTGGGGCAGAGTTCGTGGCATGGCACAGCAATGCTAAATACTACACTAGATTCACTTCTTACGTCATAATACAAATACTTAAAGACTGTCTCTAGTGTCTTTAGTGTACAGGGGAATTCCCACATCAGAAGCGCATACAGGGGATTGATGAAGTTTGGGGGGCGAGGCTTGTAGGAGTCGTTGTGGAAAGACATTAAAAATATCCCTACATTTTCAAGACAAGCTACTTCACTCAATTTAATGTTTTTGTATAGTGTTTTTTGCAGTTTAACAAAGAACAGTGCTTTACAAACCCTCCAGTAAACCAGTCATTGGTCTATGTCTATGTCTGGTCTATTTTGTACATTATTATACTATACACACTTCCCAGCACAGTGTGCTGCAGTCGTGTTGATTTATATTTATAGTTGTTTTTGGAATATACTTGCAGAAATATGCCATTGGTTCTTTGTACTTTGCAGTTAGTTAAACTTACTTTGTCAATGGCCATGTCAACATTTACCATAGTTGTGTTAAATATGGGCATTTTAAAGTTTGAAAATGCATTAAAGATATCAACAGATTAAGTCCTAATCAAGAGAACCTTATTTCTAAAACAGTCATTTATCTTCTGAGGTACATCTTCATGTGTACAGTATATTAAAGACAGACATGTATAAAGTATGAATATATGCATAAATCTGACTATACAGTGATAATCATGGAGTCTGATTTAAGTCTTTCTTATGAAAGTGTTGCTGTCTTATGAGCATCACTCTCACCTCGCTTAAAGTGCAGAAAACTTTAAAACTAGAACACACTTCTTTACACACAGATCCCTGCACATGTGCACGGTCAGAGGGAGAGAGAGAGTGCTGATTCACTCGCACTGATTATGAAATTACAGACTGAAACAATAACTGATTGTTGATCTGTGCGGTTTAATACAAAAGTTTGCAGGAATTTCTTGGATTATTAGTGAACAACTGAAAAATGAAAAAAATTAATGTTACCCGCACTGAATGTTAGCCCCTTGTGTATAAAAAATACAGCTCTTATTAGGAGATCAACGTCAAAAATGCGCAGCAGGGTTCGGTACATTGTCTGGTACTTTTGGTGGCATTCGGTACACCATTAGGGTACTATGTATGGTGTATCATGGTTCTTCATTCGGTTTTAAATATTGTTACATCCCTAGTCAATACATTTCCTTTTCTTTTATTCTGAATGTCAAATAGAATTCAGTGAAGTCTGATACAGTGGAACTGAATTGCATCAATTGAATTAAAAAGGACTTAAGACCTAAACATTTTGTCTTCCTGTTCTGAACTCTCAAAAACCTTTGTTTGAGTTGAGCACTGATTTGCTCTTGTGCCTACAAATTACTGACCCCAGTGCAGACCACAGCCATTGTCTCTCAGCTGTGTTTCTTCAAAACCATCTGCACCATCATCCTCTCATAAACGCTGTAAACCAGCTCACCCTCTGACATACTGACATCTCTCTCTGCCCTTCTCTAAATGCAAAGCTATATTTACACCCTGGTTTAAAAGCTCCATATGAGAAGATTATCTCAAATGTTTCCTCATTTATCATGTTCGAATTCAGGTGATCGCTTTGGCCATCTGTGTTGTCGTCATTCCAGGATGTGTGGTTGCCCTTAGCGGCTCATGTGAATGTGGTTGATTGATCACAGTCCAGATATTTGTTGTGTGTTTCACAGTAGACTAATTTATTTAAACTTGAGCTTATCCTGTGAATAACAGTCTTGTTTGTTAATGTTTTTCCAACCAGTGGTGACCTCACTCTAAAAACACTATCAAAAAATCTTTTCTGCTTTTGTTTGTGTGTATGTGTTTTCAGTCCGTAGGTCCTGTCCCCTCGCACCCTCCATGTTTAGAGGATGAGGACTGTTATGAGGAGGCAGAACCATTTGTGCCAGCCAGACAGTCTATAGGTCAGAACAAACACTGACTGAAACAAAAATGAACATTCATCATTTACTCGACCTTACATTGTTTCAACCCTTCATGATTTTTCCTACTTTTCTGTAACGCAGATGAATTTTTGAAGAATCCTTTAAAGAGTTTTGTATTTGGAGTTTTTCTACTGTTTTTGCGTTTTTAAATGTAAAAATGTAGGGTACTGAAAACCCTCCTGTGTTTACCTTAGATAAAGTGGACTCGGACAGCAGTCACTACGAGTCGTATGGTGAGGAGGATGATGAGGAGTTTGTGAAGGACAGAGCTCACTACATCCAGTGGAGCTCCTCCCAGCCTTGCCTGAGGCCCGTGTCAGAGTCGCGCATCTGTGGATACCTCTGGAGGAAGAAATGGCTGGGCCAGTGGACACGTCAGCTTTTTATTATTAAGCACAACTCACTATTGGTAAGAGAACACCCCAACCCAAATTGACATATCGGACTGATTTGAAATGGACAACTGCCATGTTAGCATGTACTCACAGATAGCGCTTTTCACACTGACTGCATTAAGAACCTGATTGATGATTCCAGTGAAGTAATTTGTATGTTTCCAACTAATGACTCCATACAAACCAAAAACATACACGAATGTGTTGCACATACAAATATTAATGGCGATGTTTTGGGGGTACATTAAAATTAAATATATAATATGTTATGTAATTACTTTCAGTAATTAATAAAACCATTTATAATCACCATAATATTTGGGGTTGACATGTTATTGAGTGTCTCTTGCTGTTTGGAACAGCATTGAATGTATTGGAACAGTGTAATGGTATGACCATGATGTATTAGGTTTTAGAACCAAGCTCTAATCTGCACTGTATCTATTTTTAAATTTGTATGTCTATGTCTATATGATTTCCTGGCAGTGTTTTAAATGTGCAAAAGACCTGCACCCTCTGCTGGAGCTCAGCCTCACAGGTTGCTATGTTGGCTACAAATCCAAGCACAGTAAGAAGATGCAGTACGAGCTGAAAGTGGTTTCTGGTGCTGACACGCTCATCATGGGCTTTCAGAGCAGCACACAAGCCGAGGAGTGGAGGAAGGTCTGAGCACAAACTCTGCCCTTAACTGATCTTGACTTATATTTGCTTAAACCTAGCCTGTAACTTGCCCGATTTAACTCTATTAAATTTGTTCTTTTCTCTGACATTGTTTGTGTCTCATTGATAGATTATAGAAGACGTGAGTGGCTCATCTTATTACGAACCTGAATCTCAAAGCTCTTCATCCATTCTTAAAAGTGAAAGACTGGACTCTTGCAGGGTAACACACACACACATTGATGCCATGCTAATTACTGCTGTGTGTGTACCAGTGTGGCAGACAGAAAGACAGAGCAACATTTCTCAACAACATTTCTCAAAATGATGTTACTGAAATGGTCTGCTGTTATTATTCTGTAGACACATCTCTGCTCCTAAGTCCACTTAATAGTCTCTTTCATGAATTATCTGCTGGCCTGAACTTTACTGAACCTATTAGCTAAGTCTTGTGTTTCATCTTAAGCCAATAAGAGACTGTAGATAAGAGACTGACTCACCTGTGCTGGAAAACATCCTGTGCTTGCTAATGTACATTTGCAAATTGTTCCACTCTGTATGTCTGTTCGTCTCTCTCTCTCTCTCTCTTTCTGTTGACTCACTCCATATATCTTTCTCTCGCTGTAGTCAAGTACAGTCCTCCATACGGATTCAGATGAAGAAAAAAACTCCAGTCTCCCTTCTGCAGTTAGCATTGCGGAGAGCAAAGACAAAAACACAGGTGAGCACACATACTCACACACAGACATGTCATTCACAACAGAGGGATATGTTTGGTGGTGCTGTGGCATAGGGGTAAGCACATGTGCTTCAAAACATTAAGCTGTGGTGTTTAATGTTTTGCTTAATGTGAGTTTGAATTGGAGAAAGTTTTACATTTTGAGGAAAGATTACAAGGACAAACTTGTTTCTTAATGTGCACTGACAGATTGTTCATAGTAAAAGTTGTAATGTGTTTTAAAAAAGTAAATTAGGTCAGGTTCAGATTTCATGCTTATTTTAAACCGTTTAATAACACCACATAATTCATTCTGTAGCCAATGTTATTTATAATTAAAAAAGTATACTGATATCTTTTATAACCCCATGCGCTCTTTATAAACCCATATGTAGCAATAGACATAGCATCTGTGGTACCGTGGCTGTTAACACAACTGCGCCATTGTTCCACTCGTCAGTGTTTTGGTGTCATTCATTAGGGGCAAAATTCACTGCATGCCGCACAGGACACAGACGGGGTGTTTGACACTGGGTCATTGTCTGTGATGGATTCCTGTGAGATTTGATCGTCACCTTTGACTCTGGAGTGACAACCACAGGAATGACCTCAGAGATTTGCTTGGTAAATAGACTGGTGAACGTTTTGATCACAGCACATATTTGTTTATATAGACGAAGCACTATTGTGTTTTTGAAAAAGTATTTGGGGAAGATCAGAAGTTGGAACCTAGTTTAGTTGGAAATTAGATAAGCTTGTTAAATGTCTCCAAGTGGTTACGTCTTACCACTTTGGGATTTTTTTGCAATGTTTTGTTATTGAACATGTGAGCTCACTGATTGGACCCATGTGTAGATGTCTGTTTTATGTGTCTCGATAAATAACTTAAAAGGAAAACCTCCAAACTAGTTTGTTGATGTTTGCACAAGTGTGTTCCCTGACCTTTAGTTTGAAGGACCAGCTTTTCGCATCACAAACTTTTAATGAAATGACAAAGTCTTGCAAATCCTTTTCAAGGTTTGTTGTGTATTCATCAAATTTTGGAGTAATATCTCTACAGCTTCATTTGTATGTATAGACTACAGAAATTCATTGATATAGTTATAACCATAGCAGTTGGTTTGGTCTCAAGCCTACAAACAAGAAGCCATTTGGTTTTTGGTATTTTTGACCAAAGTAATATTAGCAACTGGAAACATAACTGTACATCAGTTTTTAGTAAACTGTTGACAGAGGCATTGTGTTTTGTTCATGCATGTTGCACAGCTGCTTGTAAACAGCATGCTTTTTCTAAGCCACATTTAAAGAAGAGTTCTCAAGTTTTTTTTAAACAATGCCATTAGTTAGTTATTCAGTTTGGTTCTATACACACTATGTATATATGTAGATTTTTTTAATTGTCACTACCTTCATTTCTTCAGAGAGAATTGGGTTGTAGAATGCAGTTTTCACATCCAGTAAATAACTGAACAGTGTGTGTACAAAACATGATTAATCACAGAGAAGTGAAATGACAACTAAATTTAGCTACAGTGTGTACGGGTGAATTGGTTTTGGTGAATTGGTGTACAGGTGCAATTCAGTTTACACCCCGCTCTCTCTGTCCACTTCCTTCAGCAGCCTTCCTGAATGTGCTGATGAACTGTCAGTGGCAGAGTCTTTGGTGTCGGGTGGAGGAAGGCGTGCTGAAGATGTGTCGGGATGAGGGATCAGAGGAGACTCCTCAGTACACTGTTCAGCTCAGAGGGAGTGAGGTCCAACCTGGCCCGGATACAGCTCATGCTTACCGCATTACTGTCATACAGCACGGAGACCAGGTGGCTGTACTGGAGGTATGATCTAGATTCCTGGAGCTCTGTGAAACTCATAATACCATGGTTTTATAGAAATATACCATGCTGGTACCATGGTAATCTTAAAAGTACTTTGAAGTACCAAGTAAATCTGATGGTACCTGATTAGGTGCCAAGTACTTACAGTGTACAGTGTATAACTCTGTAATCACTGCCAGCCTTGAACCTAACCCATATTAAGCACATGTATTTACCAGTATTTTGCTGGGTAAGTACACTGTAAGTGCATATACTGTAAAATAAAGTGCAACCTATGATTATGCTAATCCTTCAGTACAGTGGTATATTATATGTTATTACATGTTATTACAACTATATTATGTATATGTCTGTTACATGTAATACAATCACTGTACTGTGGTTCGGTCCACAGCACTTCAGTTGTGGCAGGGATATTTCTAAATAAAATAAATAAATGGTTTAACTTTAACTGTTATCACTTGGTTTTGAATGACCGTATATGTTATTCTTCCTATGTATGTGCAGGCCAGTTGTGCAGATGATAAGGAACAGTGGGTACAGCTCCTGCAGGATGGGAGTGACACTGCAGCTGGCTCTCCATATCAGCACACCAGCCATGAATCTCTGAGGTACACACACTCTGTTTGAACCTTCCATTTGTACCTACTTTAAATCACTGCAGAATACACTCACATAGATTTTTTTCCTCATTCTCTTTCCATTCTTCTGTTTCCTCTGTTCCTCAGTGGTCTGAAAAGCCGTAGGTTCCCCACCTCAAACATGTACATGGATGACCCCTTTCAACAGCTCTGTGGTGGAGTCCAGTCTCAACCCATTTATTCAAACACATCTATACTAGAGCACATGGTATGGTCCCATGGAGGGGCGTTAAAAAGAGTGTTCTTATTTAACGATTTTATTTGTTTACTTTTATTTTTTATTATGTTTCCAAATGTTTAAGGACAGTTTAATTACAGTTCTACTAAATGTTAAAATAATTAAAAGCTCACTTTGCCCAGTTGATTTACATTGTAAATGCATAACCAATAACATTTTTTGGGGGCTAAGGGGCTTGTCAATATTATTTTCTCAATTGAAAAAATGACAAAGATATTGTATTGTGTATGACCTGGAATATATCTCTATGTTGATAAAAGACTACAGAGCAGTTTCTTTCATTACATGCATTGATTAATAATTCACAGTAAGACAAAAAATGTTTATAAAAATAAAGAGGGTCAATATCTGTGTCATAATGACTTAAAATGCTTTAAATTTGAATTTATGGACATGGCCTTTTTAGGTTATAAACATGTTGCTTCTCTGCATTACTTACACAGCTGTTACATCCATTTGTCAGTTTCAGAAACCCTACAGTGGTGGAAATGGAGAATTGGTGTCATCTAAGGATTCTGCCAACTACAGCAATAATGAAATCTTCAGCAACCACAGTGAGTCAGTCATAATGTCCCAGTCCCCAATACTAAGGAAACATATCACGGTTAAAATATACTGTGCATTTATAGTTCTCTCTCATTTTATTCATGTTCACTGGTCCTTACCCGTTTTATGTTACAAAGTTGGTTGTAAAGTTATTTTAAACTAATTTTATTTTCATGGGACTGATTTAACCAGTCCAACCTCAGTGCTTTGAGCAGTTTTGCATCATCACATAAAATCAGTCTTACCAACTTAGAGAACCAACGGGAGAATACTGTAATGTGATTTGTCAATAATGTGAAAGGACTCCAGTTTGTTGACTCCTCTGTTTGTATATATTTTTTACATCCATACAATCCAAACAGAATGAATCAGTCACTGAATCTTCCCTAGGTCAAGGTTATCGGTTTCAAAGATAGCAAAATTTAAAAATGGTTTTGTGCAATAATAAAAAAACGCATTCGATCTGATGTTTACAAACCTGATCCAGACCAAACCATATGTGGTTTAATATCTTTTTGGAATTGTGTTTCAGTTTTAGTTTTAGTAATTCAGGATGATGTCATACAGATTTTGCAATTATTGTTTGGTGCTGTCAAAATACACAAATTTCCGCTCACTCTATACTCATATAGCAAGCTAGATGTGTACTATGCAGTGAATGTCACAGTGGTTTTGGGTAGTATACTATATTATGTATGTTGTCTCATCAACACCACAGTGAGGTTTGTTTTACACTGACAGCTGCTTTCAGATGTTGTTGGAGAAAGTCTTTGGCATCATGCTGATGCTTTCAGCATTACTATAGCAACCAATGTAGATACACTGGATATTAACTACACTGTCTGAAAAGACAGATTGCAGCATTTGCAAAATGACTAACGATATTTTACATGAGTGTGAAATATCAGTTTTAAAAATCAGATGTAAAAATAAATCAGATTTGTATATGCAGTCTGAATAAATCCTGAGAAAGACAGCAAAACACAAGATGCTGTGTGTGTGACTGTGTGTGTCTTTTTGTTTTTCTGTGTGTGTGTGAGAGAGAGAGGGAGAGAACACATACTATATGATTAAGACAAAGATGTATGATTTTCCCATCACTTGCTCCTCACAGATTCTAGCGCAGGTTCTTGATGACTCTGGAGCATCTGCTTTTAATTTGGCCTGTGTTTAATAATTATATGGTGGCTGGCTGCTTGCAACTTTCCATGCTCTTGGTTTACAGGATTTGCATAATGTCCCAGAGCATCATTTTGTGCAGACAGAAAACTATTTGTTGGGTTGCACATTTCACTTGTTGGACAAAGCCAGCATGAGGGTTTTCAACCCTGAATCTACAGCAAGGGGCTCATAGGAAAGATCTGATCAGGATTATGCAATTTAATACAGTTATATAAATATTGTTTCATGCAAGCTATTAGAAATTATTTGCATATTGTATAGTAGAGAAAATCCAGCTTTTTCACTGGAGATTCCTGGGTCAGCTTAGAGTCTGGAAGGGTGCTGTGGGTTCCTTGGTTATTTAAAGGTTAAAAATAATTAGAGCTGGTTATGGTTAACTTTTATTGTTATGATGTAGTAACATTTATAGGGGACCTTAAGGTTCTCAGAAGTGAACTGAAAGTGAAAACTTTCTGAGTTCTTACTCGCTTGCTGAGAAACTTGCTGAAAACTTTTGAATTATGAAAAAAGAATTGAAAAAAGAATTATGGATTTCTTTTGGGAAATCTCATTGTATTTGACAAATTGACCTAATGTGTTGTGTCTGTGGACTTTGATGTATTGGAGTAGAATTATGGACCTATTTACAGTGCTGTTTTTCTCATCAGGTTAGTCAGATTGTGGAGGAAATGTCATCTGTGCCATGTGTATGTGGTACAGTAAGAGTCAGTGTAGATGTTTGATCATATTTGTCATGGAAACTTTGACCACAAAGTGACATACAAAATTCAATTTATGCTAACAAAAATTAAAAAGTGGTTAACATGCTCTTAGTTTGGCATTTAAAGATACATTTGTTTAACTGCATTTCTGACTGCAAGTTTAGTGGATTTTAAAATGCAAAAGTGAGTTTGAGTACAGAAACTCAATGCACTCTATAATGACCTGAAAAGCATTTGGACAAGTCATACTGTACTGTATGACTTCAAAAATCATACAAATATCAAACAAAATATCAAACAAATTGCTATTTTTAAAGGAAAGACACTTTTTGTGCAAACCATTTCTCAATAAGTTTTTATTTTGTATGATAAAATAAATATATTGTTAAAAATTGAGACCAAATATTTTGACACTTTCTGTCAGAGGTTAGTGGAACATGTCTAAACTGTATTTGTGGCTACTCTGTTAGGACACCTGTATGAACTTTCCTTAATACATTCACCTTAAAAAAACAACTTGACACTAGTTGCTTAAAAGTTCATTGAAATTAATCATGAGAAAACACTAGAATTAATTGTTAACAGATGACATTTGCTTTGTCATGGGCAGTTGTGACCTACTTGTTAGTGATTTGGGCTTGTAATTAGACGGTTGCTGGTTCGATTCCAGTGCCGGCAGGTAGCAACTGAGGTTCCCTTGAGCAAGGGACCTAACCCCTGATTGCTCCCTGGGCGCAGCAGTGCTGCCCACTGCTCCAGTTATGTGTGTCTAAAACATCTAAATATTTAATGGGCCACTATATGAACAGTTTTTTTGAGTGTGTGATTAATGTGAGATCTAGGACTCTGTGTTTCTGGACTCTCTCAGCATAAGAAGGGAACAGTCTTGCACTCACAATTTGGATAAGATCCGTGGTGGCTGGCCTTTTCCCTCTCTTGTGGTTTTGGTTGCAGAGCAGGGATGTAGCATTGTGGCATGTGCACACACACACATCCTTTTAAGATCCCTCAGCTAAAACCCTGAGAATATTGTGTTTTCTTTTTGATCCCAACTTTCCAGTGTGTGCTTTTCTCAGGAAGGAGATTAAGAAAGAGTGAAAAGTAGAAAAGTGAAAGTTATAAACATCCACAAAACCATGAAGAATCGTAACTTTATCCAGTACACACAGATAGAAGCAGGGGTGACTGTTACTCAGGGTTACCTCCTTTATAAAAATGAATCTTTGTGTTGACTTAGCAGTCATCTCTGCACCACTTTTCAAACACTTCCCTGTCTGCCATTACTCAGACAAACAGATAGTCATGCCTCAAACTATTTCTATTGGGTGATTCAGTGTTTCAGTGTCAGGTCTGTTTATGATGCTCTATCAAACAGAACAATGTTTTAACAACTGTGATTTTGTGCCACAAAATCACAGTCTACACTTTGGAGAAGTTTCAATGGCTTACTTCTTGTTGTCTGTTCAGGGATAATATTTAACTTGCGTGTTTATTTTGTTAGGTACAAAACTGTTTGAAATTGAGAGAGATGTGCAGAAACTGGACCTAACAGGAAAGAGACGTGTGCAGTTGCGAGCAGGGTCAGAGGTTAACCTTGTGAATGTGGGGACAAAGCCAGCCAAACGAAGTTCCTTCAGGCAGTCCTTCGCTTTCTGCACCGAACGAGCACAGGTAACACTCCGTCAAACAGTGAACTGACTGACACCTCATTTAAAAAAGTACCGTGGGGGTACCACGTTATAGCAAACTTATCAGATGGTAACACCATGGTATTTTAATATATGCTATGGCACAGTTGTATTTGTGTGCCATTGTATTTACATGGTACCTCAAAAACGAACGTAGTATTACTATAATAGTAGTGTTCAATAAATCATATATAACTTTTTGTAAGGGCTGATTAGAGCAGTTTTAAATGAAGAATCACTATGGGTGAAATGGCACTGCAATATAAGGGCCATGTTCCTAGATGACTATAAACCTCAGGAAGAATTTTATTATTGTACTGCCACCTGTTGATTGGATTGTGTAACAACTACATGTTGATTGGTTCGATCAATCAAAAATATGTATTCATTTTTATGGCTCTTAGTGTTTTGCTTTGTAACTAATAATATCATTTAAATATATTATGTAAGAAAAAGAATTAACAACCAGTCTGTGTGCTTGTTTGGTGCTTTGTTTGACGGTTGTCACTGCTGTTGTGTAGCTCAGTAATTACAGTGGTTTGGAAACTACTTCCTCCCAAAGGAGGAGAAAATAATGCTTTGATAGGATCAGATTTAACCCACCATTAAACCATCAAGTAATGATCAGTGGAAGATCACCATTTTCAAGCACATCATATACGAGAATTTTTTAATGAAAACTCATCTGTTTTCTTCTCTGGTTCTTATGCTCTCTCTCTCTTTCTTATTAAGGGGGGGTTCCTCACACCACTTTTAAGAAGAACTGCCTCGGCGAAAAGCACCCTGAAGAAGGCTCCATCGGCCTTGTTTATTGAACATGGCAGGGTCTTCCAAAGGAGGAAGGTATGAGTTATTCAACACAAGCATTCTTTAGTGATTCCCACATGAATGTGACTAAGCTCATTGGAATGATCAGTGACTTACTAGTCCAGCCTGAACATACCCCAAAATGCCCTATTCTGGGCAGACTCAAAGACATTAGAAGTGTTTTTCACGGTTAGGGTAGGGACTATCTTATTAAAGGCAAGTGATTACCTGTTAGACATGACCGCTACATAATACATTTAATCCAAAAAGGTGGCGGTCATGTTGGGTTTGTTAAAAATGAACAAACAAAAAAATATGTAAGAAATATTTCCTGTAAGGAAATATTGCAGGTAATATCACAAATAAATTCAGTTTTCATTGTGAA
Source organism: Chromobotia macracanthus (assembly GCA_036877525.1). NCBI lineage: Eukaryota > Metazoa > Chordata > Actinopteri > Cypriniformes > Botiidae > Chromobotia > Chromobotia macracanthus. The sequence continues at coordinate 4,319,099 of JAZGTH010000002.1, forward strand.
TCATGAAGACATGGCACCCAGGATTACATGATCATATAGCAAAATAACTTTCTGGAAGTGGCCAAATAAAGGGAATCAGTTGCTTATTTTAAGGTGCATTTTATAAATGCAGCCTATTGTGGAGTGTTTTAGTTTAGTCACATTTGAGGTTTCATTCCTGTTAGGATGCTGACTTAGGTGGTAGCTACTCTATGTAGACAGTGAGGCAGATCACTAGGTTTTAGAATGAAGCCATTCAGATGTTTTCAGGAAACTTCATCAGAAAATTAATGATTAACTCGACAAGAGCCACAACTGACATGATCAAGCCAGAGATTTAATTTCCTACAGTAAATGTCAGTTTGACCTTTAACCTTTTCCTCTGTTTGTCTTTGTAGGAGTGGGAAACCAAAGCTTCTGGTTGAAGATTTCTCTACCACATTCTCACATTGTCAGTATATAATTGCACTGAAAATATTATTATTTGTAAGCATGTGGATCATGCAGTGATTTGAAGTTTGTCTTTTTGGGTACTTGGTGCTGTTGAGATATTAACTGAAATTAACAGAAATATTTAACTCATATTTTGTACATACACAAACTTCAACCACAGAGCACTGCAAGATTGTTAGGGAACAATTTTTGCTAAACATTTCATCATTTGTGGTAAATATATGTTAAGATGATGCTGATGTATATTTCTTTATAAAAATAAGAAACCTTTGACATCCACATTTCAGGTATAGAATAACTCATAAAATGGCACATTTAAACAAAGTGGAGTTTAATGTTTTAAAAAGTCTAAGCACAGTATTTATCCCTATGTAAATTACATATGTGACTTTGCGCTGTCATAAACAATAATTAAACTGAATTATCAGGAGGTTTTGTCAATGTTAAAATCAGGAATCAGTGTAAAGATCAGACATATGTTTATGTTTATAATTAACTGATTATTGAAGATTAATTACCTCTTTTATTTTCACAAGACTCACAAATCTGTGGTAATTTATCAACATTTTTGTTTTTTATACCAATGCACATTCAATATTTTATGTTTTATGTGTTGAGCTTTTCTAATAACGTGCCTTAACCATATGTTTTAATTATTCATGTTTTTATGCTCTTAACTGAATCAGTGATTTATTACAACTGAAGAGATATTTTGCTGATATTGATCCCACATTAGGGGAAGTCTTTGTATAGTTTGGTTGCTTAGTTAAGACAGAACGGCCTAATATTGCTGTACAAAAATATATATGTGGTAAATAAACAACACAATTGATAAACATATTAGTATTTGTATAATAAATAAAGCAATTGCTGGATCTGTTTCTGTCCTTTTCTATTAATCTTATTAATATATATTAAATATAATACTATAGGCCTACTCTTTTAATCTTTTACTTAGCTTGGGTATGTTTTCCACATATAAACAGATAATACAAACAACAACAATATCCTTTGTAAAAAATAGTTTTTGACTTGTATCTTTGAGAAATAGGCGTAACCACATGGTGAGAGTCAATGTTTACATTTTTGGTGAAAAACTTTTGAAGGTATTATGATATAACACCTTGATATGATATATGTTGCCATTTTTGTAATGCTTTACACCTTACATGTTAAATAATCATACATCATAAACTATCAATATCACTATAAACAACAGCATTTTGGGGCTTATTGCTTTATGCCACTAAAAAGGAGTATGTCAAGTGGTAAAATGGTAAGACAAAATTGTAAAATAATACAGAAGATTTGATGTATGATAAACATTTTTCTCCAGTACAATTATAAGGCCCTGCAATTAGTTGTTTACCTACTTATGTAGTACACTATTCTGACAATGGGGGTCAGTGTATACGCACACAGCAGTCACTTAAACAACGATAACGTTTACTAAGAAAACTAGAGATATTTAACGATATTAAGATGTCCTGAACATTACATCGACTTAGATGAGCACTGCTGAGATCCAGCCATGGAAATGTTCAGTAAAGTTACAGCCTTTTTGCAGCAGGCTTTGGAGACTGTGAGTAAAACTGACTTCTGTCCTCAAACTAGCCTGCTAGCTTAGCATAGCTAATGTAGAAAACAACTCGGGAGATCTGTTTCTCGAGCCTTTCATACTGTATAAATCTAACATAGATGTTTATTACCTGCTATGTATAAACGAAATAAGCTCTTTAATAGACTGCCAATGGGTTGTCACGTAATTTGGTGCTTTATGTGGGGGTGTTTAAGTGCTTGTCTGTAGTTTATCTTGTGTCCTGCTGTAGTTAAGTGCTAAGAAGTGTTTTACACACTGTAAATTGAGTCTCACAGGTTTGATTTATTATATCAATGGATTATATCAAAGGATTGTAAGTGACGTTTATTGATCAGAAACACAGGGTTTGTCATTTGAGGGGTGTTCGCATGGAAGGTGCATATTCGCGCAGGTCTGGACAAGTTTCAGAGTCCATAAAACCAGACAGAGAAAATACTTGCAGGACTGCTACAGGATTTTATAACACACACGGCATATTTTCATATGACATGGCACGGTGCTTCTGCCAAGATGTGTTCCTGAATCAACATCTTGTGTTGGTCTTTTAAGAACATTCCTATCAAAGAAACATAGTCATAACCCAAACCCTAACTTTTCTTAAAATCTGTGGGAAATAATAGGTTCATGAGAATATTATAAAAGCCCATAACCCTGTCCTAATCTAAAATCCTAAAATCTTGATTATTAATGTTGTAAATGGCTTACTAAATGCCATAGTACTTCATGGCACTTTTTAGTGCTACAACAATGAACCCAAACTTTCTTTGAGTTCAGACAGATCTTCTCTGGCACTGAAAGCTCTTTTCAGAGAGTGGGTGGATTCCTCAGCAATCACAAAAGTGTAGCATCTGCCTGGATGCATCAGTACACTCACTGACCACACACCAGCTGTCAGTGGAGAGCGCATTCAACCAGTTCATAATTAATGGGATTTCTTACAAGAATTTACAGAAAGTTTATTCGTAGTTATTACCGTACAGTATTGATTCTGCTTACAGAGCGAGCCTTCAATAAACCTACAAGACTCGTTTGTGGATCACTGGAAAGCCATAACCAACTATTACATTGAAACTACAGGTGAGGCAAAAACTGGCATGTAGATGCAGATTGAGAAGCTGTATGTTAATATACTTTTAATGTTTGTACAAAACTGCCTATGTTGCTATATAATAATGTCAGAATGTCTGTGCTCTCCATGCTGTTTGCACAGATGAGTCTTGTCCTGTGAAGCACACAGACATCCCATGGAGGCTAAAACAGATGCTGGACATCCTGGTGTACGAGGAGCAACAGCAAGGAGAGGAAACAGGTCCTTGTATGGAATACCTGCTGCAGCACAAAATACTAGAGACACTTTGCACTCTGGGAAAAGCACAGGTATGAGGACACACACAAGACTAAGACTGTAGACATGTAGAGCACTTTGAATGCTTGTATTTGCTCTTCATCTGTTTACATTGGTGCAGTATCCTCCAGGCATGAGTCAACAAGTGATGCTGTTCTTTTCCAAAGTTCTGAGCCAGATCCAAAAACCTCTGCTGCATTTAATCAATGTTTACCGGCCTGTACAGGTGAGACAGATTGGGATGTAACATTGAAAACATTACAAGGTCTTTTTTTTTGTTTTGCATCATTTTAAGCACTGTAATTTGCTATATGCATGAAAAAATTTGAGAGCTTTTGCAATAATATAAGCCAGCTGAATAACTTCTGGTGAACTGTCGCCATCTTCTGAGGTAGCTTTAACAGCACCAATAGTGTAATACTTGAATGGAGTCAGTTAAATAATCAGGTCTTACATTAATTTAGATATGAAGTAACTGTGCCTATAGCAAATTGTGTAATAATTTTTAACTTTTATGTGTTTCCAAATTTGAATGAATTCTATTAATACCCATTGTAAGTTATCAGTTATTACCATTATGAAAACCCCATCTGCCATTGGATGGGCAAACAGTTAGTCTTGCCCTCATGCCGTTTGGGAGCCAATGGTTCAGGATGCCTAAATAGAGCAATGAATAATGCAGCTGAGATGGCATTTTTCGGGGGAATCAGCCTATGAATAGCTTACTTACATTTGTCTCTGCATATGAAACTGAGCTAGGAGAAAGTGTTTCAGCCATTGAGAAAATTGCACACTTCAAATTTATGCACTGTTGAAATACATTCTGTGAACGGGACCCTCAACAAATGTCTAGATTCTTTCCTCATGTCACATTTCTTTCATCTCTGTAGAAACTGATCCAGCTATGTGGACTTCCTGAATCACAGACGGAAAAAGAGGAGTCTCAGTTTTTGTTTGTTGTTTGCACTCGAGTTAAGAAAGATCCTTATGCTCTCAATTACATCCTTGAGGTACCTGTCCTATGCATTGTACTCTGCGGCTATAGTTGTGTTCACAGTCATATAAACAGCATGTGCTGGTAAAACAATAATGGACACACTCACATCTCTATCACAAAGGTTACTAAAGACTCTAAGAAGCAGAGGTCCAGTTCTACCTCAGAAGAGGCTGTGAAGGATGGGTGCCGTGGAGCCTCCAGTCCTGAGGGAGTGCCCTCTTTCAGTGCTGCCCCCGCTTATCACTCCAGCTCACTTCAGGCAGTCACGGGCATTATCCCTGTACTCATACACCTAGGAAAAAGTCAGGTGAGTCACCGTATAATTACAATATAAAAACAATTGTGTGTAGCATCTTTGGAAATAATTAACAGTTTATGCAGAAGCAAAATTTCTTTGCGAATGAGTATCATTAGTTTTCACACAGTTTACACTAATCCACACGTTTCCTTTTATGCAGTTGTTTTGATCCAGCAACATCATATTAGACAAACATCTCTGCTTTGACTTCCGTAAACAGCACAAAGTAAACATGTCTTCTGCATTAGAATGTTCTGATTGGCTCAAAGCATATCTACTTCTATGTAGCAGATCTACTTAGCATGTTCTATGAGTGTACCGGTTATCCTGTTCTGCGTTCACACATCGCACTTTATTGTAGATTACTGGTGATGTAACAACTTCTCTTACTGGTAAATTGGCAGGACCAATTAACTGGTACATTTTTTTAAGGTCACATTAAATATATGAACAGAACACTTTCAGGGAATTCAAAAACGTTCAAAATCACTAAAAATCATTTGTGAGCCTCTGTGCTGTTTTTTCACATTGTAGTTGAGGTGACCTTAACAGTTGGCGAATGAAGCTTATATAGATCACGAGAGGATTTTAGAACCACTTATTAATGTTTTGTAAAGAATCTCTCAAGAGCTGCACAATATTGAAGAAAAATGTGATATGTGATACGATAATGCTTTTAGGTTTTGTAAAATCAGTTTTAATTTTACTGAACTACATTTAAAACCTAATATAATCAACATATGTTTCACATTCTTTCTGGAAAAAGAAAGTATCACTACAACTGAAATTTCTGAAGCCATGTTTTACTGTTACAGTACCATTCATTTGCCAATCTTACTGCTATTTGCATCCAAGTTTTTTTACAAGTTTTTCAAGTATTAAAATTAATTCATTTTTACAATCCATTGCTACACATTTGGGATTTTTCGATGATTTCAATATATTGTGCAGCCCTAAGACTCCCTGTCTCTTTCAGAAAAGTCACGTTGCACTCAGAGCCCTGGAGAGTGTGTTGCTGCTGGTCAGTTTACCGCTGACAGACACCGGGCAACTGCTGGCTGAGAGAACTCCACTGTGTCATTTACTTGCTCAGAGACTGACTGAACTCTACCGCCTCATACCCTCAACACTCGACCCTGCAGACATACACAGCTTTCCCAGCATACACTGGAGGTGTGTCTTTTTATCAGACTTAGAATTCTTTAACTGCAAATTCTGTTTTTCCCTACCATTTATTATTCTGTATAAAGCAATAACACACAAAAGCACATCTATTTGTCTTTCTCTTTACTGATGCTGTGGTGTTGTTTGCAGGAGTAGGTTCACAGAGGGCAACACAGAAGAGAGCCAGTCCTTCCCTGGCAGTGAACATATCTACAGGTTCTTCTGCTTTTTGGACTACTGCGATCAGCTCATCAAGGAAGCACCAAAGGTTTGCATCTAATTATTTGAAATGAATCTGAATTTAAAGTTGTTTAAGGTGTTTTTAGCTACTTCCAAACATAATTACGTTTATGCATTTTTACACTTTTATCCAAAGTGACTTAAAGTACATTTAAGCTATACACTTTCCCAGTGCTCCCTGGGAATCAAACCCACAATCATTTGCACTGTTAACGCAATGCTCAACCAACTGAGTTACAGGAACAAGAACACTGAAATATCAAATATCATCAGGCTTTGTGATCTATAAATATTGATCAAAGCAGGATTTTAAATGTATTTTACATTTTTTAATAACATACGTGCTTATATGCATGTTGTATATTTCTATGTTTTCCCTGTAGGTACTTGCTATTAAAATGGCCAAAGAAATTTGCCATCAGTGGCTTAATGAAGTTGTCCAGCCTCACCTTCTTCAGATGTGAGTATGAGACAAAGCTGCTGTCTAACATTATTTTTACAGTTTTATTTGTAAAATATAAATGCACTGTGTATTCACGTTAACTACTCATCATTCTGTGTACAGTTAATACTAAGATAACAAAATTAAAGCTACACAAACATTATAAATCTAATGAAGAGTAATACAGAAAGTAAAAACTTAATAGTAATAATACTTGAAGACAGCAACTTTAGTGTATGGGGGAAGAAGCTCCCCGTCAGAAGCTCATATTGGGGACTGACCAATTGTGGGGGCGGGGCTTGTAGGAGTTGTTGTAGAAAGACATCCCTGCATTTTTAGCAGCTACTTCACTCCATTCAGTGTTTTTGTATAGTATTTTTTGTAATCCGTATTACTGCAAAGCAGTTTCACTAAGAACAGTGCCTTACAAATCCCCCAGTAAACCAGTCACTGGCTTATGTCATGCATTATTATAATATACACACTTGTTTCCCAGCAGTGTGCTGCAATCATGTGTTGATTTATATTTATAGTTGTTTTTGTAATATATTTGAGAAATATGTAATTCATAACTACTTTGCAGTTAGTTAAACTTACTTTGTCAATGGCCATGTCAGTGTTGTGTTAAATATGGACTTTTTAAGGTACATCATATATACAGTAGTATTAAAGACAGTATGTATGAAGTATGAATATATGCATAAATGTGACAAATGCACGGTAAGGTGATGATCATGGAGTCTGTTTTAAGTCTTTCTTATGAAAAGTGTTGTTGTATTATGAGTGAGTGGTCATCACTCCAGCATGGCGTGCTTGGATTGATTTTAAATGCGACTGATCGTTTTGTCTCAAAACAAAACGATCAGCAGCTTTTCGTAGCAATCTACATTCAGAAATAAGCAAGAATGCACTTCTTAACATGCAGATCCCTGCACATATGCACAGACAGAGAGAGCACTGATTTACTGAAAGAAAAAATATTTGATTTGTTGTGTGGTTTCAAGTTTATAAATGTTTGCGGGAATATTTTGGATTACTACCACGAAACTTGCAGGAAAGAAAAAGCAATACCCACAATCCCGCACTGAATTTCATGCCCTGGTGTATAATATTTACAAAAAATGTAAGGCAGAACAGCATATTATGTTTACTACTGCTAAATCCTTCAAAGCTGGATGATTGTTTTCTGTTGTCTGTGGTTGTCCAGGTCAGAAATGGGTATTCTGGTACACACTGCTCTGCTGTCCTGTTCTGTACGTCATACACAATCTCCTGTGCTCCTGGAGGAGCTGGTTAACTTCCTTTTAGGCAGCGACACACACTGTGAACAGCGAGATGATGCACATTCACACATCCTCCGTTGTCACCTTATTGAACACTGCAATCACATTTCAGATGAGGTAGCTGTAAATTATCTGCATGTATTTGTTTTCACCGTTTATAAAAAAACAATGTGTTAAAGAGTTTGTTTTGCCCTGTATTAGATCAGCATCACCACATTACGTCTGTTTGAGGAGCTTCTAAAGAAACCCAACAGGCACATCTTGACCAATCTGGTGCTGCGTAATCTTGAGAAGCGCAGCTATAGACTGCCTGGATCAGGGGGCGAGGATGAAAGACAAGGAGCTGAGCAAGATTTTTTAGAAGAGTCTGAGTAAGCAGAACATTTATTTTTTACTCAATCAGTCATCAGTCTTGGACTTTCTTATGGATTTTGAAACATTAGTTGTTCTCTTCCATGGGTTTTTTTCAGATGGGGACTAAGGCTAATAGGCTACTTTTATGATCATTGTATGGTGTTTTATACATCCTTCTCTGGACCCTTTTTAAGCTTCAGTCCTCTTTAAATAATGACAAAATGCTTGAGCTGAGATATTTGGGTGAACAGTTTCTTTAAGTGAACCATGATTCTGCAACTGTAACTTCTTTCTTTCTCTGTCAGAGAGCTGGAAGAAGATCCCTTCTTCCCAGACATGTATGAAGACAGTGGATTCAGTGGCCAGGAGTCTCTCCTCTCTCTGCCTAATGTTAGAGAAAGACATAATCCCAGCACACACATACAGGTTGCTGATGTTGTCAACAGGTATCACTAATAATATGTACTTAAAATTTACTCAGGTTGCAAACAAGGATGAGGGTAGATTATTTTGGAACTGACACAAGGGGAAGCTAACAAACATCTGTTGAATTTGACACTGTTATTCCTTGGCATTATTATTGGCCACTGCCAAATTAGTCTTGAAGTGATGAAATGTTATCTGGTTAATCTGTGTAGTGGTTGCCATGTTGGTTTATCTTTAGTCCATAAGTCTCAATAGTCTAAAACAGAACGTCTGTGTTACAGTTGTTTAATTTACATGTTGAATATTTCTAATTTGTTTTTAATTTTATTAGCTTCTTGTGTTTAGTGCCTCAAGAGGCAAAAACATCTCATCTCGTGCAGGAAGCCGGATATGATATGTATGTTCATGATGCACACAAATTGGTAAGTTATGTAATACCTCTTTATTGTGTCAAGTACTCAAGTTATGTGTCACTAGGCTACTTTACTCTGTTTTTAGCCAGACAAGAGAAATGTTACTATCAATTGTGATCAGTTTTTGAACATTTTGTCCTTTTTGAACATCTTTTGTCCCTGTAGTTACAAGAATGTTCTGCTCTGTCACTGGACTGGAATTGGCCAGTTTCTGCCAAAAGCATTGAGAACCCTCCAGCTCCAGACTTCTATGAGGGAAACTTCCTTAAAATGCTGTTTGATAGGATTGCTCGCATACTAGAGCAGGTAGAACAATAGTCTCAGTAAAATGCCTTATTCTCCATTTGTGTGTCTGTATCTATGCATAAAGAAGCACTTTAAAACATGTCATTTTTTTCACTGGGTTCCTCTGTTTGTCTCTGCTAGCCATATGAGCTCAATCTGCAGGTGACCTCAGTTCTGTCCAGGTTAGCTGTGTTTCCTCACCCTCACCTGCATGAGTACTTGCTGGACCCCTACATCAGCCTGAGCCCTGGAGCACGATCCCTTTTCTCCACTCTTGTCAGGGTAAGAACCAGCCAGACTTCAGACTGCCAGTGTGTACTATAGAGTAGAAAGCTTCTGTCAAGTGTTTGTACAATAGCACATAGAGATAATAACTAAAAATGCTAGTAATGGCATATTGATTTAAAAATATATAATATATAGGTATTAATCAATAAATCATAATATTAAGTAAATATCACAGACATCCAAACTGGACCAAAAAGTAACATTTGAAATTACATTAATAAACTCTGCTGAACACAGAGAAAAAAATATTCTTGACAGCTATCAATGTTAATTTTTGCAGATAACCCAAAGCTATTATTGGTTCTGATTAATCAGGGAAACTGATATATTGGTCAACCTCTAGTAGCAACTAAGCTATAATTAAAGATTATTGCTCAGCTAGAGATCACAGATCCTGAATGAACGCAGAATATTCTCCTTATTAAACCAAAAAAATATTCAAGACAGGAGTCAAAGCAAACATAAGTCATTTTTACAGTTTGATGGACTTTTTTTGCATGGTAGGTAATAGGAGCGCTGATGCAGAGGATTCAACACATCCCCAATGTGACAGAAAGACTGATGATCATCAGGAGACAGCTGATGGGACAGGAGAAAGAAACTTTGTGAGAACATCACATACAGTTCACTTAAAAAAGTTGATATTCAAACTGTAACTCTTCTGTAGAGCACAAAAGATAAACCTTAAATATAAATTTCAATCAGGAGTGGAACTTGAGCTTGCATGTACAGAATGTTCGCGTCCGATGTGCCATACCTTTGTTCTAGCTGCCATACCGCGCTTTTTTGTCTGGTTTGCGAGTGGACTAATTACACTATATGCATATATGGTGTCAGTGTGAAATAATTGGCAGGGCAAATTAATTGTTAATTTATTTCAGATTTAATTCAGATTAATTATGTTAATTATTGCAATATTTGTTTAATAACAGTAGCCTAATAATAATTTAAACAATAATAGGCAAACATGGCAAATGCTGTCTTGATATCGTCAACAGCATTAGCTATTGGCAATATTTTTGCCCAATCTCATGTATTGGTACAACCCTGCTGTTAGGAACCATTTAAAATCTTATTTCGTAATATTGTGAAATGCAGACTGACTTTCCATAGCCAAACAGAAAACGTTGATGCCAGGTTAACAAGAATCTTATGACTTACATTTTTAAAAAATCTGTTTATATATTGATTTGTTGTTTTTATCAGGGTGGATCATGTGACACTGTTGAAGGGTGTAATAGTGCTTGAGGAGTTTTGTAAAGAACTGGCTGCCATAGCTTTTGTCAAACTGCCCATGGAACAACAATGAAACCACAGTGCCAGAAACCAAAGAATATAAACAGCGTGGAACAACATCTGCTGGATAACCGACTCCACTGACGGGAAAAATGGATTTGCGCACAGGGTATTATGTGGCAATATTTTTATTGTCACTTTTGTCATAAGTCACTTTTGATGCATGTTGTCCAGGAGAAGTCAACCTCATCATATGGCTGCTTTTTTTTTTAAACTTTTGTCCATGAAGAAATATAATTAAGTTTAGAATGATGGTCTTGTAATTCATAAACCTTGTATATTATACAGAGCAGCTAGCTTTTGCTAGCTCAAACTGTGAAGTTGCTCATTCTTCACAACTGCACAGGTCAGTCATCTTAATCTTGCTGAACAATGATCACATTTCACTTTAAGTGGAATTAATAGAAAAACTGTCTTTTGTACAATATTAAGTAGAGATGTTAGTAGTTTTATCCACAGTCAGTCCCTTATAAAGAACTGTTAGAGGTGAGGAGACCTGGTTTGGGGTCAGGTCACTCTTGTCCATAATGTCTTATTTATTTAGATATGTAAAGCAAAATCTGATCTCAAATCAGAATTCTAACACTATGGATTTTGATTCATTGCACACCTACTTCCCTTTATTAAAACTTCTTTCTAGTTTACTTCTGTTTATTAACTGGACTTTAAAAGTGTCATTGTGGTGTGTAATTATGCAGTAAGGTGTTTTTATTTATCTTTAATATATAATATTCTTTCTGAACTGTATGTGAATAATCTGCATTGTTTAATTTCTGTGTTATATGGCTCAACCAAAGAACCAGAGAGACACACAGATTTTATAAACAATTTTAAAATGGTGTGTGGTATGTGTGGTCCCTGATTGTTTTATAATTTGCCTTTATTTTTAATAGGACTTTTTTTGGAGGTGATATATAACTTAGTATTTTACAGTGCTTAACAGCAAGTCAGCAATACTTCTAAGCAATACGTTATTGTTGTCACAGCAATAACACTCTATTGCTAACACTATTGCATTGTTTTAACCTGCTTAACGTAAGGTAATACTGCAACAGGCACTTTGTTGGGGATATATAAATATTTGTCGATGTGTACTAAGAAAAACAGCAATATGGGAGTCCACATATTATTTAATGTGTGAATATTAGCAATTATGTAATGTGCTTTTATGTTGCATCATATTCACTGTTATCAAGACAATCAGCATGCATCTTGTTTTCATTTGACTTCTTTGGTGCCTTTTGTTGATGTAATGTAGAGATAGAAAAAATGTTTCAATAGAGCAGATCTAGGACTTGAATAATCTTACAGTGTGAATGAAATTTGCATCTTTACCCTCAAACTTTGATTTGTCACTTAAATCCAGGTAACAATCCCACTCTGATTTCATTGCATTGTAAAGGTCAACTGCCTTCTCTTCCTATGCATACTCTGATAAAATGTTAAAACAGATGTCATCTGTGTTCCCAGAAGATCTTCCATTGTGCCACATTCTACGTATTCACTTGATTGTAAAATGTGCCTATGCAACAGGAAGTTCATCATCACCCTTTCAGTTGCTCAGCAACAGCTATAAGCAATCCTTACCACTGTTTCTAGGGTTACCATTACTGGAGATAAATGTGAGATACTATTGACAGGTGACATCATAGGGTAAGTTAGTTCACGTTTGACATCATGACGTTTGTCCATGAAGCATCCGAGAAGTGTGTTTTTGTCAAACTGATTTCTATCTCTCTGTTAAGTACTAACACCAATATTACTGCAATATTACTCAATGTTAATTTATTATAGAATATACAGCAGCAGATCATATACATCATAAAGCATTGCCCATCATTTTCTTTTCAAAAATAGGGTAAAAAAATTAATCAGATACTTATGTTGTAATAAAGTATTATTAAAGGTGTAACTTTTGATTTATAATGAAAATTGAGTGTTAAGTGTGTGAGGTAAAGGAAACTGATTTAAGTGCAAGTGCATTCCAAACAGAAAGCAAACACCCCTGAAAGACAACCATTCAATGTTAATGATGATTATGTTCCCAAGCAACCACTTACTCTAGTCTACACTGTACCAAATCGCAGCCTTTGGTCTGTTTGTGTGGCTTATTTTATTCTATTAAATCTTAACCTGATGGATGAAGGAAATTCAAGTTCCACAATGGTCATTGGTACTGGGCTCGCATTAAGTCTAATGTATACTGTGCTATGCATTAAGTCTAATGTTAAAGTCTGTTAACAACATCTTACATTATCAAACTGAATATCACAAATGTGTTATCAAACATGCATGCATTTATCAGACTATTTCCTGTCTGGGATTACATGAAGAAACAGAAATAATTAAGATAAACTATTTTTTTATAAAATTGTAATTTTCTAATTAAGTAATTTGTTGGCACAATTATATTGTTATCTACAAAAGTAATTTCAAACATTTAAGCAAATGACTTCATGTTTAAAGAGTTAAAGATGAGAAACATTAAAGTCAAGTTTCTAAACTTTTGACTGGTACTTTGTTTATATTATTGATATATGTGGTAAAGCACTTTTAGTTACTTTAACTAAAACTTTTAGTTGAGTTTAGAGATGTAGATCCAGCCACAGAATTAAAAACATTTTACTGTGGTGATTTTCTCACAGTATACACTCTGTAGGATTATATATAGACAGAGACCCAGAGGTAGATCACTGAGAACTTTCCTGTCTCAAATGAAGGGCTTGGTTAATAAATACTCGAAAGGTGGAAGGTTATGCCTATGCTGTTAACTATACCATTATAACATGCACTGAGCACTGTAAATATTCAATTAAGCATCAACAGAGGCTGTCAGAGCTATGGCGTAGGGGTTAGTGCAAATGCTCCAAGCCCGTGTGTCATAGTGCTCATGTGGGAAATGAAGTTTTAGCATCAGTATAGACTGTGTACAGGCAGAACTGACCCTGCTTTTATCCTCTATAGTATCTTTGTTCTCAGGCTCTGATTGGTCACTTCATGCCATCTGTAACAGTCACTTTCCAATGAAGACAATGTCCAACCTAGCCAAACTCTTTAATAAACAAACACATACAGGGAAAAGAATGTGGTTAGAATGTTGTGATGGATGTTCTGAGAAAATCAGAGAGAAAAATTAGAGTTCTGTTGGAGGAATGCATCTGATTGCACCAGCACATGATTTAAAGGAGAGAATGTATAATGACCAAATTGCAAATCGATCACATCATTCAATCTGACCTGTTATTTCAGCAAGAAAGGTGAAGCGAACCCAATACTGACCTTGTTCTTCAACCAACAACAGTGTGATTGGCTGAGTCTAATCCTGCCTCTTCTTTGACCTCTCTTTGTAGCGCCTCTACAATGCTTTCACCACCCTCCATACAACCTGCAGGGAGGTACCATCTGCCATAACACTCTCTCTTCGCCTCCTGCATCATTAACACCTCCTCCTGTGTAACACAAACATGCAAAACATTTAGTCAATTACAGGTAGAAGAACATAGAAACTAATTAACAAAGATAATAAAAATGTATGGTTGATGAGCCATGCATTTTAACATACTGTGATACCCATATATATGTTGGGTGCTGAAATACTGCAAATGTGCACATTGCAATTTGCTTATTTTTACAAAGGTTTACAATAAATGAATCATTTTAAAGCTACAATTCATAACTCTATTGTCATCTCTGTTTATAACAATCAATTGCTGATTACTTTAGGTACTTTTCTTTATGCAGATTAAAGTCAACTGAAGTCAAATATATTTTACAATTCAAATTGATTTTACAAAATTTGAAGCCCTGTAAATGGTACCTTTAACGAAAAAAGTGTAATACGTTATTATAATGCTTTATAACATTGTTGGCAGGTGGCAGTGGGTATGCTAGCTGATTTCATCACATATGGCTGGGGTAGATGAGCAAGAGGGTTTCTGTTGAGCAATGTCCCACTGAGGAAGAGGAATGTTTGAGGAGTCATTTTTGGACACATAACTGCCTGGACAGAAAAGCCACATGGATTGACCCTGTTTCTTTTATGTCTTATTTTATGTCTGTGTATTTTAAGCCTGTCATCTTAATGACAAAGAAAAACAATTCCCCCAAAACAATGATTTGACTCTACAATAGAACTAATTAAGTATGTGTCAGGGTGATGTTAAGTGGACAGACTTTAAAGATGGGGAAATTACGGCATGACCTTAGAGCTGAAGATAACCGCGCTGACAATGTAACTGTGGAGTCCATGGTGGAGTTGGTTTATTTCTACTCTTTAAACATAAAGCACGTGAGGACTAAATAATGATTATGTCTCAATAGCTAGTAAACTGCCTACAAAGATAGAATTGTTACGATCATCACGCTTAATTCTCTAGTTAATTCTTCTAGCAGAAGCTTAGATTTATTCTGTATTTTAGGAGCCCATTTATGGGGCATCAATAATAATAGTTTGATCAAAATACTTCTATAGTTTATTCTTTCTCTGTGGAAAAAACATTAACAGTGACAAATTTTCAGTTCGCGCTTAAAGATTTACATGAAAATGTATTAATGTTCTTTAAATGGTATTGGTGTGTGTGTGTTTTATTGGCAAGGTCAAGCTTAATTCATACTGAACTATTAGCACCGTCATGAAACGAAACACTCAAAGTTTCCCCTGCACAAGCTCGCGCGGCATCGCGCGACATCTCATGCGGGGACAGTGGTAAAACTACCGTATGTTTTGTCCTTGATATTTTTCGGTTTTGGGTTTTTCTTAGATTTTTTTTCCTAATTTATCGGTGATGTCGAGATAGATTAATTAAGTGACTAAATGTGACTACATAACTAAATATCGGTGGTTTCACACAGAAAACGTCGCTATCGCATTTTGTCGTTAGAAGTCAGGTTTATTTTTAGACTACCCCTAACTCATCTCACTACAACACTACCTAGCGCATACTTGAGTAACTACTTTTCATATTTACGTTTTGCAATAAATAATAGCTACTTTTGTGACTGGGCAAAGGAATCTATAATATATGCTGTAAAATAAACGATTCGGTGACTTACATTGCTATACCAGGCCAAAATAAAGGGTTAATAAGACAAACTGTTCAGTGACGCATGCTCAGCTTCGCCCTCTATAGACTGGGTTCATTGGAGATGCAAGTCCAAGCGAATCCTTTAATCCAAAGGTCTCAAAGAGGAAGTAATAATTCTAAACGCATCCGCTCAGCAAGTGACACAAACTCTGTAACAAACTTATCAGACAAACAAAAGTGGTAACAAAATGACAAGGCAGCTGAAACAGTGCACATTTTTTTCTCCACTGTAACGTTATGTGGAGAGGGCTCATTGCTATTGCTTGGAGGACAACGCCTGGATAAGGAAGAGAGCGCAACATTTGCTGTTACTTCGGCACGGCGATCAATTACGGATACTTTACAGACATGGTTAATGCAGTTTCTTCTCGTCTACTTCAAAGCGCCGGGGTCTTTCTGCTGCTTCAAGCGCTAATCGACTGCAGTGGAGGTGAGACACCATTGCGACCCAGCTAATGTCCACGACAGTTAGTAGTGTTGTCTTGTTATTAATGCATTTCTATTGACTTTAAGTCTGTTGAATACATAGGGATCGCTGATCACAGCTACGACTCTATTTGTTTACATTTACTTGTTTTTATCAGCATTGTGTTCACAGGGAGTTGGCCCAAATAACCGACCAAACACGAGTATTTTAGTGACCGGCTTTGTTACTTTGTTTGACTTTGTTACCAAAGTTAGCATTTATTAGGTTTTGCATTAATGGTAAAGTTGCGGTTTATATAAATGTTGTATTGATATGCATGATTGATGGGAAGATCATTTTCAATCTGCTGGTATTTTCGTCTCGACCTCTTTCTGTAGGTTTAAGTAGCTTAAGGAGATGTTTAAGTGTGTATTTGTGCCAATTTCGTATCTGTGGTTGTCAGCTCTCCGTTATTACAGTAAGAGCAGTATTAAACGTATGTGAGTCATTACGGCCATTTCTACTACAATAATTGAATTTCCCCACCTTTTATCTGGAGATATTTAGGTCCTTCTGAAGCCAGACCACTTATAAAATGACAGAAATGTATCTTTGTGGGTCAGCTAAAATTCTAAATGTAAATACCTTAAAGCAACATGTAACTGTTGTAAAATATACTCCATTGGTATACTGTTAAACAGCTGTGGGTAACCTATAAATTTACACCATCTTGTAACCTCTGAATTAACTGGTTTAACAACAAAAGTTATTTGTAATAGTAGAAACAGCCTATAGGATAACAAACATTTCTAATTTCTTACAGTGTACATAGAAAATGTGACACCAAAATGTATGTGTTTGTAAGTTAATAAATGATTGAAGTACAAGCCCAGAGCCCTGTATACAGTGATACATGAACTAATAATAGTAATAATTTTATTATATAATGCCTCTTCAAAACACAAGGACACTTTACAGAATGATGCAAAATATCAGACAAGCCACATTATTTGCTATTAACTATTTCCTGGTTGTGTCTGTAATAAGTGTAATGTAAGTCTACTTACAGAAGCCACTAAATTGAGCATTTTAGGTATAGAATATCAGGGCTTCCACTCAAGTATTACCACCCAGATGGTGTAACCAGAGAGAGATGTTGTGTGGAGCTCTTGTGTAGAGCTGACTGATGTGTGTGAATGTGCGAGAGACAGAGAATGTTGTGCTGAGTTCAGTAACAGGACGAAGACACTGTGTCATGCAGTAAGAGTAAAGAAATGTGTGTGTTGTTCTGTCCTATCTACTCCTCATCCTTGTTGGCAAAACAACACAGGAAGGCTCATGAAACCTGTTTACAGATGACTCTTCCTGAGCTCTGTTTCTCTCCAGTATGATACCTGTGCCTGTGTAACAGTGGATCCACCCTACAAGAAGCACTTGGCACAGCTCAGCATGTTTCTTGATTGCCAACCAGTCAACTGCACTCAGTCTAATTAACCATGATCACAACAGCAGTGATGAATATATAAACATGATTGTTATAGTAAGATGAACCAGGGTGGAAAATAAATGGATGGAGATATGAATAATTGCTTGTAGATCCAGTGCTAGATTAGATTTGTTTTACTGTCTGACACAGTTTTCCTACATAGCTTTTATAATTGGTTGGGCGTATGCTGGTGCTGATGGGTAGAATGTGTGTGACGTGACTGTCTCTGTCCATAGGCTCGATATCCCATCAGACCTCTCACCTCTCCTCATATGAGGTGACGGTACCAAGACGTATCAACAGACAGAAGAGAGATCAGGACAGTGCAGATAAGGTAAAACACTCTCTCTGTCTCTCTCTCTTTCTACCTCTCTCTCTTTCTCTCTTTTGTAATTATTTGCACCAGAGTGTGTAATTGTTGCACTAAAGTGTATTTTTTGCACCTCTAGCATCACAGAACTGAAAAAGTCTTAGAAAAAGTCCTAAAAAATCAAAGAGTTTTCCCATGTGTATTTGGTGATATTACTGCTTAGTATCATTTGTCTTTCTACCCTCATAGCCTTGGTGATGTCATCAGAGGTTAGAAAAGAAAACTGATTGTTTGTTTCCAGTTGTTTCCTAACATTCAATTATGAATCTTTCACAGTAAGATCAGAAAATCCTGAAGGAGACTTTCTTTAGAATTGTGTTGTCTGCACATTACCCCATCACCCTCTCATTTTCTGTTCCCCTTTCCATTTATCATGACCCATCAGTGGTTTTGTTTCTCCCGTATCTATCGACACCAGCGGTGCTCCAGTGATAATGCCACAAGAACCATCTGGCAGGGGCACATGCCTGGCAACAGGGGCGTAGTTATTAAAAGTCTGCTTCTGTCAGAGTCGTGCTGGGCATTGGGCTCTCCACCTGGCAGAGACACATACCAACAGCATGGCACAAGCAAACACAGAGTTTGCTCTGAGTTTGGCAAATGACAAAAAGATTTGACAGGAAAGGGGAAGCTCAAATGCATCATTTTTCACTTGCATAGCCTTCAAACCTTAACTCCATATTTGAAGAAAACAAACATTCACATATTGTCCATTGTAGTGTTTTTGTTAGTTTTTGTTAGAGTTTTTGTGACAACTTAAAAGCTATAATTTAGTTTAATGTGACTATGTTTAACCCATGTTTGACCACTAGAATTACACAGTCTGTTTTTACTACTGTACTGTATAGCAGTAGCCAACAATTAAAATTTTGTTCTTATTTACTCATCCAGATGTTGTTTCAACTGTATATTATTTTCCTTCCTTCATGAAGGAGATTTTGGGCAAAAAATATCTCAGTGCTTCTGTTTTCCATACAGCGAAAGCAGCCTAAATTTATCATAAACATTGCAAATGACGTGTGTGTGTGTGTGTGTGTGTGTGCGCGTGTCTGCGCGTGTGTGTGCGCGTGTCTGCGCGTGTGTGTGTGCGTGCGCGTGTGTGTGTGCGTGCGCGTGTGTGTGTGCGTGCGCGTGTGTGTGTGCGTGCGCGTTTGTGTGTGCGTGCGCGTGTGTGTGCGCGTGTGTGTGTGTGTACGTATGTGTATGTAAGACTGAAGGACCAGACAGATGGGCTGCTTTAATACTTTTATGATTCTTTCTTGTCCTTTTTCCTTACTTTCAGACATTATCAGATGTCTCCTTGTATTTCACAGAAAGAAAATTAATCCTGGGTTGGTATAACATGGGCAAATAAATTATTTTGGGAAGTACTTTTCCTTTAAGATGTCTATATGTAACTGATGCCTGTTATGTTTGGCCTTTTCAGATCATCTCTGCATAATCTCTGCAAATAAGTAACAACCCCTTAGCAAAATTACTGAATAGGTGTTTTGATGTAAATGCAGGCAGTCATATGTTAATTTGCCCATGGCTGCTTATAATGTGTCATGTTTTTGCACTTTAGTTTTCAGGAATGAGGGAGGGAGTTTTGTGTTGAACAATACTGTCTACATGGTGCACCAAACTGTTTCAACAGAACAAGAGAATTATGTTTTCCATAATACCAGGAGAGGCAAAAAAGAGAGAGAAAGCAGTGCCTTAAAAACACTGTTGACACTTTAAAAACCAAAGCAGCAGTAAATGGCAGTGGGTGTGTTTGAGCAGGTGTAAAATTAAATCTTTCTCTCAATTCCTGCCATGCTCACAATGTTAGTAAAAAAACAGCACATTCTAAAAACTCGCCACACAAACCCACTCTGATGTTTTGTTTACAAGCTGTCATGTAATTATTTGCTCTGCCCTAGTTTTCATGCTAACATTACTGAGAGGTTTGTTTGCAGGCTTACACAGTGGCTTGTTGTTTTTGCCAAAAATGTTGACTTACTGTTTCATATCAGGTAGTTTTATGTTTAATTAGATAAAAGCAAAACTCTGCAAGAATTGCTTGTTTGGCTGAGCAAGAATTGGCGATGCTTTTACAAGCATTTTACAATTAAGTAGCGTTTGCACTTCATGCGTCTTTGATTGTTCATCATCAGATTGAACAGGAAGGAAATGGATGTGATGAAGAAGAAATGATAAAATGATGGGTAGTGCATATGCTCCAACATGTTGTTGGGGGGGCTTACATGTGGGCAATATAAGTTCTACTTCAGCTCATGTAATTTTGTAATCTCGTTTTCCTCAAAGTGGAAAGTGTTACTGAAATATTGTGCAGAAACAGAAGGTACATAAAGGAAAAATTACTTTCAGAACTCACCTGCTCCTGTTACTGCCACTCCATGGACTGTGTGTGGCAGTAGGTGAAGCATGTAGCTGGGGTCATGCCTTTCATTTTTTTGTGTGTTTTTTGACTGCTCCTTTTCCACTTGTTTATATACGTACAAGTACAATTCTTTGTCATTTCAGGTCTGGCACATGGGCACCTTTCACTTTCTTAAAAACAGTTTTTGTATGATATAAGAACATTTTCCTACTCAGATGTGTGTTAATATGTAAATGTGGTGTTGCACCAACTTTATTCGGATGTTGCTGCATTTGGAGAGATGTTTTCTTTATAATAGTCAAGTCTTGTACTGTGAATTTTTTTTGGTTTATTTGTCGGACTCTGAACTAGTCTGACAAATTAAGTTCTATCAAATGTTGTTTGCATGTTTATTCATTTCAACCTTCACACAAGTATGAAGTTACAATGTTTAAAGCAGTGCTGCTTGTGTTATACTAGTGCATTAGGTCATTGTACCCTCAAAAAAATCTTCTGTCTCAAATAGGAAAGGCTGAGCAGTTTTGCCCACATTTGAAAACATGGTAGAAGTCCCCCTCATTCTGTTGTGTTGTGCTCTGTCTAGCTGGTTTAAAATCCATGTGCACCTTAAGTTAGTCACCCCTAAGAAACATGTCAGATCAGAGAACCTGACACATGTATAATAATACAGGGTTTCTGCAGGCAAACCACAGCGATTTAATTTTGCACATTTCACATATTTACACCATTCTCAAACAACACTGAGCTTTGGAGCTGTTTTTAACATCTCAATTGAACAGTAAAAGATTATTCTATTCTTTTAATAGCACCGATGCTTGTCGTCTTTACTTGTGAGCGAGTTTAACAGTGAGTTAACTGTTTCTTCCATTTTTCTTTTTAAAGGTGTCATACTTAATCCAAGCTCAAGGAAAAGAACATGTCATTATTCTGGAGCGAAACGAGTGAGTACTTTTCTGTCTTTCTCTCTCTCTCTCTCTCTCTCTCTGTCTTATTCTTTCTTGCTTGCTTTCTTTTAATTCTCTCTCCTCTCCCCCACAACTTACAAACAAAATTATTTTCTTCTCTTAAGAGTTTTACGCTACCACTTTCATATTGCTAAGAGGCCTATGCTTGCTCTGCATAAACTTGGTTAAAGAAGAACAAATGCAACAGTAAAAATGCAAGATACATGGTTAGGACATTTCTAACTACTCAAAATTCACATTTTGGCCAGCTTACTAACCTGATACCATCTCTAATGCCCTCACCTGCTTACTGGTGGAGGAATGTTCCAGCACACACAATGGAATATGATTGGCCTTTTGTCTTTATGTTATGAGTTATTTTTCAGGTTGATACTGATCGCCGAAACATCATTATTTGGCCTCATTTCCTCAAGTAAATACTTGGTTTAGAACATTTACTATTATGTACCAAAAAACATCTGCAGTATTCCTAAATGTTCCCAGAAAAGTCTTTGTATTTTTTTGGTGTATTTCAACATTGCAACATGTAGGTGGACCTTTTTGGACCTTTTTACACTACATAATTGCCAAATAGACTAAGTCTTATGATCATATCAAATGTGTCTTGCGTTTTTACACTTTTTACACAGTGGACTTTTAAGTTCACATTCTCAAGAGTGTTATCTCATAATGTACCGAGATAAATGCTGGATGAAACCCTTCAAAACTCCAGAACATTTTTCCCATTAATATTGAGATATATAGTGGTAAAATAATCTCTTCTCAAAAGCTCAACAGCTTGTTGCTTTTCTAAAGGCTGGAGCTGGAAGATGTTTTGGACATGCCTTTACAGAGAAAAAAAAAGTTTCTCAGACTTGCTGGCTTGTAAACAATCCAGTATTTCTCACTGATCAGAAAGGCATAATTCCTCACATCTTGATAGAAAAGGAAAAAAACATGCAGTGAATGAATATAAAGCACATTGAGTTTGTCACTAAGTGTCAGATGTGTTGTGGCAGGTGTGTTAGTTCCATCACAAATGTTAATAGTGGCCAGCCATAGTTTCTTTCACAGATGTGACAAAGATCAGTTCATCACCTGTTTTTTGCAGTCTATGACCTCATCAGGTCAGCCAGGATCTTAAACAGACCCAGAATAAGCCACTCCTACTTTTTAAATCCAATCCATTGACCTGTGAGCTTTCTGTATGATTAAATCCCCCTGGTCGAACAAACTAGGATAAAGGAAGCACATTAAAGCTGTAACCTCAACTAAAAAAGCAGACAACTGAAAAAGATACTGAAATAAAAAACACAACAAACACACAATTAACAGAAATGAAACCAAAATTTCTGTAACACTGCAAAATTATATGATTACTTTTTAAGGAAAACAGAATATTTAGTTGGAAATAAAGCAGGATTCGGCTTGGGGTTGGGCTGTTTCTTACATCAAGATTTGATTGTGAAAGGTAGGCTGTGATATTATTAGGTTTTTTACTTTATCCCTGCCCACACAACCTTCATTACATCAGCAAAAAAGAGCACTTGTTTCAGAGGCAGAGAAAGTAATTTTGAAAGTCATTTTACATTTTGATGTAAGCTTATGAATCAGTTTTTTTTAAATGACATTGGTTTCATGTTTCCATAGAATAATATTTCAAATCATTTTGGCATTGAAGAATGAGCTCTTTTTAATCATTTAGGTCAGAACCGAACTTATTGTTTCAAAACTGAAGCAAGCATTATGTAATCATAAACCAGGCTTGGCAAAGTTCTGTTTAGTAGAGGGAGAAAAGCTTCATGTTGGCTGGTGTTGGTGAGCTTGAGTTAAGTTTCTGTGTTGTACGTGCAGCTGCAGACTATAATTCCCCACAGCTGCCTTACAGCAAAAACAATACCCCACCTACCTTGCCTAGAATTAAGCTCTGTACAGGGACAGAGGGATCTGCTCGCCACAATGATACTCCAGCAAACACACCCCATTACCAAACCCTTAAAGAACCACAGGCTTAGAAACATGCACATAGAAAGAATCACACACATAATATTGTGTTTAGGGTGGTCAGGTCTTGACTAGTTCTGTACTTTGTTCTTGCTTCTATTTGGCCTCTCTGGCTTGTTTGTAGACAGTGTTTTTTTGGGATGCATCTCAGTCTCATCCAGTCTTGTGCATGTTTTAAATGTATTCTGTGTTACTTTCAGAATGTGACCTGCACATAACAGCGTATATTGTGTAACATTTTCTGGAGCTGTCCAAAATATTTCATATTTTGCTAGCTCTTATATACCAAATGATGTGACATTTATTATGTACTGAGCTGTAGTGAGATTTGCAAAAAATGCCTCTCTCGCTTTTGTTCTTTCTTGCGCCTCATGAGTAGGGAAGAGGCAAAATTTCCATTTTTCCTCTCTTTCCACACTCTGACAGCTGCTCTCAGATGCAAAAATAAGTCTCTTGGCATTATGCTGACACTTACATCATTACCATGGAAACTGACTCATCACTTCCTCTCTGCTCTGTTTCCTGTTGGTTCTCATGACTAAAGGTCATAGGGTCAAATGACACAGCTCGTCCCAGCGTTCTTTCATGTTCTCCACATGCTGTCTTTCAGACATCTTTTTAGTTTTCGTAAATACTCAACACTAGGGCTGCACGATATTGGAAAATATGCAATAACAATGTGATATGCAAATGCAATGCGATAACTTGCTTAAAAATGTCGTATGCGATTCGATAATAAGTTTGTAAGATCAATTTAAATGGTATTAAATATATTTAAAAACTGAAAATTATGCAACCAACATAAATGTTTCACATTCTTTCTGAGAAAAGAAAGCATATAAACAGCCTAACAGCAGTAAACAGCCTATAGTTTACTGTTGCAGTAACATTCGCATGTCAGTCTCTCTGCTATCTGCATCGACCCAAAACGTTGACATTTTCCAACCACTGGGAGATTGCAATATGCACATTTGTGATAATTTGATCATTTATCATATATTGTGCAGCCCTGCTCAAGACATTTTTTTTGGGAAATCATAGAACAAAGTGGCACAGTTATAAAGTCAAATTGAATAAGCATGTTATCAGCATTGAATATCTTTATAATGCATAATTTTTTTTTCTCAGATTACTTCTCCCAGAGGATTTCACTGTGTACTCTTATGCAAAAGATGGATCTCTGGTCACGGAGAGACCAAACATAACAGTAAGCCACTAAATACACATCTACACACACACACAAACTGACAAACTGTCTCTGTGCCTTTACCAGTTGAATGAAAGATTACATCACACCTGTTTTTTGTAAAACAACCAGGGGTTATTTTAATGTGTAATACTCAGTTGTTTTCTGTCAGAAAGATGTGATCTTTGGAACAGCTGATCTCCTACACTGATCTCCTACACTGTGCTAAGAAAAACCATGGAAATAACTAAAATATCAGAAGCTATGGAAATTTCTGTAGTGAATATACTTTTTATTGTCTACTAGGTTCAATCGGTTCTTGTTAATGAACTTTTTTAAATTTTTTAGCGCATCAGTCTGAATCTATTAATCACAAATTACTTTTATAGAAGTCATTAAAATCAGTTAAAATCAGTCTGCCATCAAACATTAATAAGTACATATATAGACTTGATATGAGTTTTTTTTAACTGGATGTAAGGGTTTTATCACTCTTTGTTCAAGCTGAAAGCTTGAGCATCTGTTTATTTATACAATACCAATCAAAATTTTGGAAACGCTTGACTGAAATTATTCTTATCTTAAAAATCTTTTCATCTGAAGATGTTTGTTTCTGTTTGTTAAATTTGTTGTAGACAAAAATATGACTGTGCCAACATATTAATTTCTGCTATTAGAATATTACAGTTTTAAAAAACCCTGGAAAAACTTTAAATTTGGACCAAACAGTGAAGAAAAAGCAGCCAATAGTAGCGTAAAATAGAGGGAAACTCCTTCAAAAGTCTTTGAAAAGCTTCTCATGATGATTTCCCAAAACAATGGGTGATAAAATGTCAAGAAAACATTTTTGTAAATTCTAGGCAAAGGATGACTACATAGGTTATGTTCTAGCATATTCAAGTTTAATTTATTTTCAATTTTCTGTAGTCACACATAATTCCCCATGTTACATTTGTGTTACTTCATATTTTTTAAAAAAGGTTTTATTCTAAAATGTGAAAAACATGAATAAGTGGATATGACTGTAGCCATGCTACTAATTCTCTTCTTTAGACAGAAAACATTGAGTGCAGCTACTTTACATTAACCAAAAAAAACTGTCATAAAAGTAATGCTGCTATATTACTGCTGCATCTAAAGGTTCTTCTACTAGGTACTTCTTCAAAAGTGGCACAGGTAAAGTAAGAACAACTGTTTTATATCATGCACTGTTGTCTGCTGTTGTAATTGTTGCTGTGATTTCCTCAGGGTCCAGGCCAATCACATTGTCTGGTGCCAAGAGCAGCAGAGCTCTTCTGGGAAGTGCCACATTACTCAGACTAACTGGAAGTCAGTTTTACCCTACTATACGAACACAGGAGCAAAAATCAGAGAATAGAATATAGATGGAAATGGCTTGAATGAAATCAGACTGTAAGGTGAGGGAGAGATGAATAGAGTTTGTTATCTTTGGTGTTAGCAGGGAGAGATGAGTGTATTTGAGAGATTTTGACTGGCTGAAATTTGATTGGCTGGTCTTGATGTAAATACTGTCACTAAAGTGTTTTCTACATGCCAATGAGATTTCTCATAACTTTTCAGTAAGAGTGTCATAGCAGTCGTCCGCCCTGTAGTCTGCTCCTGTTTTGGGGCTGTTGTACTACCAGAAACATGCTGTTTAAATTGTTGCTTTTGTGTTAATTTTCAATCCTACGCTGTAGATAGATTTTCAGTGTTTTGCTGATTTATTGAGAGACACACTAGCAGAGAGACAGGGAATCACAGGAAGAGTGGGAGGGTAAAATAGTACACCAGTGTAAAAAAGAAGTTGCCTGGGACAACAATAAATTAAGCAGTGGTCATTGCACAAAAAAAATTAAGACACAATGCTGCGGTTGACCATTCAGAATCAGGTATCCTAGAGAGCTGTGTAACAAGTAGAAATGATCACAATGCAAGCAAAGGGCTGGATTTATATCTCTTAAAAAGAATTATGATACAGCATTTTGGGCAGTGTCTTCGGTGTCAAGGTAGCAATTATCAAAAACTGGGCTGTGTAGTTGTCATAGGCATGATGGGAGATCAGTGAATTATTGTCTTCCCTCTCTTCTAAAAATACTTCAGCTTTATTTTTAATCTGCTGTACCCTCCCCATGTATCAGGGCAGCCTTGAATCTGTCTTTTTTCCCCCAAGACACACCACTGTACACACACAAAGGCAGTGTGTCAATAGAGCAGCAATCCAAAATACAGTTCAGTTATGTTAAAGCGTCATTATGTTTGAACACATTTATTTATGCAGATATTTTTGAATGCAGTTCCTTTTTCTGAATAAAACTAAATATATTGTAGTTATTTCTGTTATTTTTGCATTTGAATAAGGCTGTTCCTCACAGAGTCTTCCAGGCATCCACTTTTTTTTACATTTTAAAGAAAAAAATTAGGTTTATATCTGATCGATCATTTTTTACAAAATTTTTCTTGGTAGTGTAGTTAAATCCTGTTTACTTTGATTAGGCTGAAGTGAAAGTCAATATTTCACATGAGATTTTCGTACATTTATAATTTGTTTTAAATGTGAAAGGAAAAGAAAAAAAACTGTTTAAAGAACAGGAAAAACTGCAGAGTGATTATTGTCTCAGTGCACATTACAGCTTCTACTCCCTATATGAATCGCATCTTTATCAAAGTACTTAGAATACATCATAAGTCACGTTAAAATAATAGTTCATCCAAACATTGAGATTGTCTTTCCGTGCTACCCAGCTACTTAAAATGTAAGTTTTGGGCGGGGCAAGATTATCAGTGGAAAATGACTTTATCTGTTGAAATGATTTGTTATCTGTGACAATTTCAGTCTGTTCCTCAAACAGAACTATTGTATGGTGTCAGAAGAATATAGCTCATAATTTGTGCAGACTACTTTTGTGATGCCTTTGTCCTGTTTGGAGCTTAATAACTACAGGTCACTATGAGCTATCTTTCAGTCAGACTCAGTTTATATATTTACTGAAAGTAGAATGTTTATGAACTTTCTACTACTCAAATCATTACCTTCAGCAAGTGGCTTCAGGCACAGAAGTTGATTTTCATTGTAACAGCTAGACATCTTTGTGTAGGTGACTGGAGTGTTAGTCATGTCTGTTTGTTCAGATCGTGAGAAAAGCATGCAAGAATGAATTTGTACGATTATTTTGTGAGTGGTCACACTGGGAAAACAGACAGTTCAGATGAGAAATCAAGAGTTCAGGAAGGTTCCACGAGAAACATCCTGCTTAGAAAGCAGCGGCTGGGAAGCACAAAGTCAGCCAGCCCACACAGCCGGAAGTCATTTATAATCTCCCGTGGTATATTTACAGCACATCTGGGTGCTTCAGCATTCTCATCACATCAGAAGATCATCACACAAGGCTGAATTTGTAATCAAATAAAATTTTCTTATACTTTATTTAGGGAAATGTATTTTTTTCAAAAGTATCTCTCTGTGTCTACACTGTAAATGTGTGATGCAAGAAAACTAGCCTTTGTTACATATGGAGTTTTGCATGTGTGTTGTTATTTTGCTATAGTAGGCTTTTTGGCTCTTTGAAGTTCTGTAAAACTTCATAACAGTTCGATAAGAATGTGCCAAACTGATGTTGAACTCTGTATTTAGAACTACAGAATATTAATAAATTCCCTAAAAATATAGGTCAACCAAAATCAAGAACTCAGTGGTATAATTAATGGCTGTATCAGTTCAGCGTGGATATGTAGTTTGTCTTTGCATTGGCTTATCAACAATAATCAAAGAACTACACCTTCTACTTTTGTAACTATAAATTATAAATCTTATGGCATCATGGGAAACAATAAAATGGACCTCATTAATAAACTGCACGCAAATGGGAACTGACATCCCATAGCATGTCTGAGCAATTCCAGAAATGGCATTTAGCATTCTGTTCAACAAATTAAGAACATTGTGTAACATTAACATTGTAACATTAACTAGATTGTTACTACTAGGCAGTTTGTGTTTCTTAGTGTTTTGAGTTCCACCTTCAATATAAGTCTAGGGTTTTTTAACAATTGGCTGATTTCTCGATTATTGTGTAGCAGTGTTATAAGTAAAATGTTATTCACAATTAGTTGAGGAGCAGAGGATGCAAATCATGCTTCACAAAACAGATGGTCATTTGTATAAGGGGTTGTCCAGAGGTGACACTGCTCTAGAGAACTGTGATGCTACATTTCTGGAAGCTGACTGTTATATTGGGCATTTCTGCTATTCCAGGATTCTTGGAATAGTGATTCATTAGTACGGTTCAATGTTTGACTCATACTGTCTGCTGAGACCTTGTTTTCCCTGCCTCACACAAACATGAACGTTACGGCATAACCAAATGTTCAGTCTACTTCACATTGTTATACATAAACGTGGAAATCAGCTGTGTGCTTTCAGAAAATTATCGTTTTTAAGTAAGAAGCAACAAAGTGAGAATAAGAGAGTGAACTATTAAACTGACATGCATTTGAAGTCCCTTGAAGTCCCTGTAAATCAGCTCGGCACAGTCTATCAGGGCCCCTCAGCAGAGGATGATGTTCAGCCTACAGTTCACATGGTTATAAAATCTGATTTGTCGCAGGTGAGACACATACAGCTGTAACCACCAAGCAGCCAAGCCAGAGAGATCCAGCAGATTATTTATGATTTATTTTTTTTACTGCTGCATCTCACAGGTGTGAGCGTTCAGACTGTTTAGTTAGGTGTGGTCCAGCCATTTTCCCACTGCATTTCAGGTTTTAAATATTGCCGGAATGGTTTGAAAATTCTGTTTGTTTTTTTGATGGCTATTTTTTTAAGGTTTTTTTTTCTCTGATGTGTCACCAGGGTCATTGTCATTACCGTGGTTACATAGAGGATGTGGAGGGGTCTTCTGCAGCACTCAGTCTGTGTTCTGGCTTAAGGTAAAATGTGACTCCATTACACAACCAAGCAAAAGCTTTGAACTGATGGATTGTCAAAGTTGTATATTAGGAGCCTGCTGTAAATCCATTACAAAATATTATTGACATGAAATTACAACTGGCCTATTTTCACTCTTAATAAATGCCCCTGTTGGAGTCAGGGTTTAATGCCAGTGGTTATTGCTTACTCTGTCATGTTGAGCTCTGGCAAAAATTCAATTCATTTAAAGGTTTTTAAATGGATCAAAAAGACCTAAAATGACATTAAATATTGTAATTAAATGTGAAAACCAGCACAAGATGAAATTGTAATATGTTTGTGCAGCCAAACTGAATCAGATATAACAACATTGGCTCAGCCACTGAACAGTAAGTTTGGGGCTGAGCTGTTTGTGTGTCTGATCAATAGCCAGATGGTTGCTAATGACTTTTCTACCAATGGAGGCATGAACGGGGGAACAAGCTAACTAATAATATTATGGCTTAACTTTTCATTATCCAATTAAACTTTAATGAATAAAAATCCCACATCCCACCCTTAATTTTTCCCCACTGAATATTCAGTCATAAATGTTGCATCAGAAACGTTAAATGCATTGCAAATGCAATTTTATGTTGTCCTTAATGAATCCAAAAATGTCATTGTTTAATATTTAAGAATGTTGATCTAGTTCTGTATATCTTCACTGAAGAAACTATTGACAGATAATAACTGATAAGCTCTTAAAGTTTATAGCTGAAGGTTAGTAAATAAGTTGCAGAAGTTTGAAATGTTTGTCCCTTGTATGTATCTCAGGGGTGTAATCCACACAGAGGACACAAGTTTCGGCATTGAGCCATTGGAAGGTTCATTCACTGACGAGCACTTGGTGTATCGTTTGGAGGATGCAGAGACGGAACCTCTTACCTGTGGAACACCTCACTTTCATAACCATAATGACGAAGCATCGCCGTGGCAACTTACAAGCAGCCATGTCCATAACATTACATTTAGTCAAGCTGGCAGCCATCTTATTAGGGTGAGTCACCTCAAATCACAATAATGACAATTGACAATGACAATAATGACAAAAGCAATTACACAAGCTTTGAAACAGAGAAGCTAAACAGTCAGTGATGTGCTCCTGCTTACTGTATGTTGCTCGGCAAGTGTAAACCGCCTGTAGTTGTCATGTATTGTTTTACTGGATGGAAGAAGTGTTTTTTTTAAGATTATTTACACTTAATGTAAAAAGTAAGAGGTGGGACCTCTTGGGCCCCACACCAGAATCTAAATAAAATGTCTTTGTTTCTCAACAGCGAAAAAGGGCCATCCTACACCAGACTCATTATGTGGAACTGCTGCTGGTGGTTGATAATGACAGAGTATGTGGAATCTTTCACCATGTCTTGTCTTACATGTATTAGCAAAGATGAATTATTGCTGATTGTCTGGTGGCTGTGTTGTACCCAGAGAAGTGCCAGTCAGTAGCAGAACATGTAGAGATGCTGAAAACATGGTTGCCTGTTTAACATGATCATTTCTGCTCAATCTTCCCGCAATGCTCTCTAATCCTAAAACTTTCTTTGTTTCTTTCTTTTCACAGTTTAACTACAAAAAGAGGAATCAGACAGCTGTGCGTGAGGAGATGGTTCAGATCGCTAACTATGTTGATAGTGTAAGCTTGGCTCTATATTTTATAATAAATGTACCTCGATTGTACTGCTAGTAATAGTGATATATAAATTCCTGCTCTCCTGTAGATGTATATGCCTCTGAATATTCGTATTGTGTTGGTGGGGCTGGAGATCTGGTCCATGCAAAACCCCATCAGTACTGATGGCAGTGCTGGAGAAGTGCTGGGTCGCTTCACTCAGTGGAGAGAGAAAGAGCTCATCCACAGGCGTCGCCATGACAGTGCTCAGCTCATCCTGTAAGTTCCTTTCTCTAGTAAAGCAACATCACACCTGTGAGTACTATATGCCTGTATGTCAGCACCGATCAATTCACAGTGCCAATGACACACAAAGGAAGCGCACAAGGATGCTCGTTCGAATCCAGCCAGACATCATGTATCAATCCCATTCCTCTCCTGTTACTTCCTGTCTAACTCCACTGACCTTTTTGATGAAAAGACAAACAAAATATTTTTAAAAGTTGTAGGTGTCAGGGTGATCACAGTGGATTTCCAGTACTGTGTATTAATTCATATTAAAGACATATCAAAAAGGAACATTATTATTTTTCATTACTTTATTATTAGTTTTCTATCATATTTCCTCTTTAAATGGGTCAAATATATTGTTCTTATAATAATGATGTACTGATCTAAATGGCTTTAGAAATGTCATTGTTGACTCATTTCATTGTCTCTCTCTCTCTCTCATTCTCTCTCTCTCTCTCTCTCTCTCTCCCTCTCTCTCTCTCTCTCTCTCTCTCTCTCTCTCTGTGTACAGTAATAAGGCATTTGGTGGAACAGCAGGCATGGCTTTCGTTGGTACGGTTTGTTCCAGAAGTCACAGTGGTGGAATTAACTCGGTATGATTTGTCT
The DNA here is from genome assembly GCA_036877525.1 of Chromobotia macracanthus. Classification (NCBI taxonomy): domain Eukaryota; kingdom Metazoa; phylum Chordata; class Actinopteri; order Cypriniformes; family Botiidae; genus Chromobotia; species Chromobotia macracanthus. Next base: position 4,351,267 of record JAZGTH010000002.1, read on the forward strand.
GATCCTCTCATCATATGCTACCGATACTCATAGTGTCTGCTGTAAATTCACCATCACCAGAACCTTAATCTCTGTGTGTGTGTGTGTGTGTGTGTGTGTGTGTGTGTGTGTGTGTGTGTGTGTGTGTGTGTGTGTGTGTGTGTGTGTGTGTGTGTGTGTGTGTGTGTTTGTGTGTGTGTGTGTGTGTGTGTTTGTGTGTGTTTGTGTGTTTGTGTGTTTGTGTGTTTGTGTGTTTGTGTGTTTGTGTGTGTGTGTGTGTGTGTGTTTGTGTGTTTGTGTGTTTGTGTGTGTGTGTTTGTGTGTGTGTGTTTGTGTGTTGTGTGTTTTGTTGTGTTGTGTGTGTGTGTTTGTGTGTGTGTGTTTGTGTGTGTGTGTTTGTGTGTGTGTGTTTGTGTGTTTGTGTGTTTGTGTTTGTGTGTTTGTGTTTGTGTGTTTGTGTGTGTGTGTGTGTGTTCTGCCTTTAGTTCACCAATAATAACGTGATGTCATTTGCCTCCATTGTGGCTCACGAGCTCGGTCACAACCTTGGGATGAACCATGACGATGGGCGCAACTGTAAATGTGATGTCACACACTGCATCATGAACTCAGGGGCAACGTGAGTCTTTGTGTGTTTCTACACTGCCTGTGCAGAAAGCCATTTCATTTAAACTTTCATTTCCTAAACCATTTTGGAGGACATTTTCTGTGGTCATGGCAAAGGTGTTACATGTATTAGAAGGGCAAATTACCGGCCTGCATCACGTAAAGTAACCACAGTCCTGACCTGAACCTCATTGAAAGTCTATGGGATGTTCTTTAAAACTTTGGTGGACTTGAGCTGACTCTTCTGTCATCAGTATAAGATCAGTATAGTCAGAAATGAATGTAACTCTGGATGGAGAAATATGTTCTGAACTTGCATAAGGTTGTGGACACAATGCCATTACCAATGTGTGTTGAAATCACAGCTAAAGGCTGTTCAACATAATAACAGTGCAGTGTATGTATCATAATTAAGTTTGGGACAACATATCAATAATCCAAAAATCTAAACTGAAAATAATGATAATAATTTACCATCAGTGAGTCAGGTTTTTACACTAAGAATGTTTTTCATTTAAATTTTAACTCAAAAACTTTTTTTTAATGTTTTAAATATTTCAATTTTCATTTGTCAAAGAAAAATTCTAGGGAAAAAACACTTGAAAAGTAGCAGTGGCCACAGTGTGAGCTTGTCGAAAGCCAGCAAATACTTTATATTATGGACTTTAAAGAAAGTCATTAGCAGGCCCACACAAAGTCTGTGCCGGAGAACTCCTGCTGACTCCTGCGGATAGAATTTAAGTGACTATCCTTGACTAATATGTCCACTAAGATGCAATAAAAATGGGAAAAATAACTAAAAGCTTCCATCAAGCTATCAGACAGAAATGACCACAACAAGCACAATAAATTAGAAGATACATTTATTGAAAATAACAATAATAAATAATAAATTTATTAAAGGGTCCCACGGACCAAACAAAAAATAAAAAATAGACCCATGGTCCAAAAAAACGAAGAAAAAAGAAATTGCAATAAACCTTCTCTAACTAGGCTTATCAAAAACAGAATTAAGAGTTTTAAACAAAAGGACAGGTCTTCCTACATTCCTACCACATTTAAAAGGAGTCAAACAACAATGGTAAATCGAAAGAAACACTCTAAGCACTGTGGTGTCTGGTGGCTGGCAGGAAGTCTGGAACAGTACGGCTCACATCAGCTAACTTCTGGCGAGACTGCCAGCTGAACACCCAATGATTGAAAATTAGTGGTGACCCTAAATTCAGCAGAACAGCAATGAAAGAACACAAATTTTATCAAAACATAAAACGCACATGACGCAACACTAAGTTTTATATAACTTTTGCCCCATATATATAAATATTTCAGCTAATGTAATCAGTTTTCTGAATGCCAAAAAAATACATTGCTCTAAGCTTCATTTACATTTAACATCTTTTACAATGAATCCATTTTGGTGTTTTTCATTTTGCTGTTTTTTCCCCCAAAATTATTGTAGAAATGTGGAAACAGTCTGCAAATTCCATCTGGGTCAGATCATTAGCATATAGTTTCATGTGGCCTGGTTGCCACTGTAAGTGTTTTGACTGGGTGCTTGCACGGTTCAGTAGAGTTTTTTTAGATTTTCATGCACTTCAGTAGGATTACATGACTATGAATTGGACTAATTAGATCTGCATTTGTTTAATTCTTTAATTTCTTTGTCCTCCCCAATACCCTTTCTCTCTCTGTCTGTCTGTTTCTCTCTCATTCTCTCTCTCTCTCTCTCTCTCTCTCTCTCTCTCTCTCTCTCTTAGTGGTTCTCGTAACTTCAGCAGCTGTAGTGCCGATGACTTCGAGAAGATGATCCTGAACACAGGGGGCCGCTGTCTGCTGAACATACCGCGACCAGACGAGGCGTACAGCGCCCCCTTCTGTGGGAACAAGCTGGTAGATGTGGGAGAAGAGTGTGACTGTGGATCAGAGGAAGTAAGCTGACTGTAGATCAGTTCGATATTTTCTCAGATGACAGCTTTATTGAAATGAGTGTTGAGATCTTGTTTGAAGCTCTAGAGGAAACACATGAGATTACTAGCATTGTTTTCTCAGTAGACAAATGTGAGAAGCAGGAGACAAAAGTTGTTGTTCTCCATTGCTCTCTAAGGGAATCAGTTGAGATATGAAAAGGCGGAGAGAGCTAATTGTGGTTATTTATGAATTGTGTGGATGTTTCAGGAGTGTGAGAAGGACCCGTGCTGTGAGCCGAAGACGTGTAAGCTAAGGTCAGGTGCTCAGTGTGCATATGGAGTCTGCTGCAAGAACTGCAGGGTAATTAGAACTTTTCTCACACAATTGCTCTTCCAAATCCTAGTGCACTGCCTACCTAGGTAACATTTTTAGGCATCATAGCCATAGGCACAGTTCTAGCACAAAAAGGCTGTTACAAAATGATGCTGCCTGTTAAGTTTCCTAGCTTTTCCCAAATTTAAGACAGCATTACATATTTTTTGTGGTCAAATGCAATCCCAGAAAACATTGTTACTAGGTGTTACTAGGTTTGTTTTCATTTTTGGTCAAAATGGTGGATAAGGAAATGTCCATGTTAAGCAAAATTAGAAAATGGTTAAACTATGCCTTTCTAGACAGTAGGCAGCAAGGCAGCTAACTAGAATTCGGTATAGAGCTATAAGCTAAAACGCATATGTCGCTTCACAATGTACCCATTACATTGTAAAGAGGCAGTGTACTCTTTACATTTACATAAACCACATATGAAGACTGAAAATGTAATGCCTCTTTCTCTTTCTGTCAGTTTTTACCTGGTGGCACAGTGTGCAGAAGCAGCACAGATGAATGTGATTTACCAGAATACTGTAACGGCACATCTGCCCTTTGTCAGAATGATGTCTTTAAACAGAACGGTCATCCCTGCAAACAGAACCAGGCTTACTGCTACAACGGCCAGTGCCAGCACTATGACACCCAGTGCCAGGCCATATTTGGCACCAGTAAGTATGCACTGCTGTTAATGATAGTTATTATATAGACACAGAAGACGCTTCATCTAAAAAGAATGAATGTGAAGAAAATGTAAATAATATAAACACTACTATATTTTTGTGAATATATAGCATGTTAAATATTTATTTTTATTTTGTTTTATTTATTTCTGTTTTTGTTTTTGTAAGTTGTTAGCATATTCTTTCTGT